>CM038675.1:381320296-382596546 GCA_021605145.1 Aegilops bicornis | reverse complement strand
CCGAAGACCGCATGGCCTTTGCTGATCTCGAGAAGAGGTCTCGTGCAGCACTGAAGACGCTCTACGAGCATGGCTTGGAGAGGCCGCTGACCACCGATGAGGACGGCCCCGCCCTGCTGCTTCCTCTCTTGGTGAAGGCGCTTGAGGAAGTCGTGGATGCTATCGGTCCCATGGCAGAGGCAGAAGCTCGCGTCCTATCTTTAGCTGCATTGACTCGTGTCTTCAGTCATCTGCACCTTCGCAACCCCAGCGCTTGTCTTGACGAGCTGATGGAGCCTGTGGCTGATGATCACTACGCAGCCGCCTCCGCAGCCATGCAAGGTCAGGTGGAGGCCTTGCTGAGGAAGTTCCGTGGCTTTGCCTCCGCACCCTTGTCCGGTGATGCCGCCGATCCTGCGGCTGCAGGTGAAGACGTCGTTACCCAAGGAGGAGCACCTTCTGCAGGTGATGGCGGTGTCCAGGGGTGACCCGCGGCTACTTTCCTGTTTCGTTCCTATAATATGCATCAGGCCTCGTGGAGGCGTTAAACTTGCATTCGATATTGTGAGGACAATATGTTTTGTAATATTTGCTTTGAGATTTTGCGATTTTCTTCCTATCCACTTTGTGTTCTGTGTCGGCAGAGCCTGGCCCCGTGCATACCTCAAACGCCGTTGGGCCGACCGGAGACCAGGACGGACAAGGAGTGAGGGGCTACGTGACCAGTTAGGCTCCTGAGTCGCGATGCTCAGGAGTCCCCCTTGACGTGCAAACAATTTCCATACCTGCCCTCACCGAGGCCTCGGGAGGGGCGTGCGACGACCAGGTCCGGGAGACCTGTTTGAGCGGCGTGCGCTTGGGCATGACCCGAGCGCAGACCCCAGGACTGTGGGCATTCTGGGAACGGGAGTCCCCAGACTTGCCTGCCTGCGGCCCACAGCGTGGCTAAGCTAGCAGGCCGTACAACCCATCTTCATCAACAAGGCATCCAAGACCCTCGCGAGGGTCCAAGCCTCGCGAGGCGGAAGACGCAAGACCTCCTTGGGAGTAGCCTAGCCAGGCAGGCTCACGAGGAGCGGACATATCAAGGCGGGGCAAAACCTCAGGAGGCTCTCGTGATGTGAGCCATGACGATCGCGCCAGGCAGGCGCCAGCGCGCGCAGCGTCCTTGTTTCCTCTTTGGTGCTAAGGAGGCCAGCGCAGGCGAGGTGTACCGAGGCATCAGGCAAAGGTTGCTATATTGGTGCAACGAGACCAAGACCAGGAGGACGGCAAGGCGGAGGTCATCGTGGAGCCCAAGACGGCGTCACCACCAGAGCTTTACGTAGGCGAAGACCATTTTTGTCAGGATAGCTTCTACTAGCTATCCCCTTCAAATTTGCCGCCGTTGTGGGGCTCCCTTTCCGTCGATATTTGGGAAGAGGACCAGGCCTATATAAGTAGAGTTAATGACCACGTGAGGGGATTTCGACCCACCAGCTCACCGATCACAAGAACACCACAACCTCAGAAGGCTGTTCTTCCCTTGTACTATTCATCAGCCCAAGAGGCAATCCACCACCACCACACTGGAGTAGGGTATTACACCACAACGGTGGCCCGAACCAGTATAAACCTCGTGTCTCTCTGTGTTGCGAGTTCGTCGAGTTCGTCCGCGAGATCTTAGCGAGCTAGGGCATAGATCGGTAGAAGGGAAAGACTTCGCGCGCACCCCAGTGTTTGAACCTTAAGGGTTTGCCCGAACCCCACATCCGACATTTGGTGCGCCAGGTAGGGGTGCGCCGTAGCTTCCCTTCCATCAGTTCGTCGCTCCGTCGCTCCGTCGTCTCCATGGTGGACGCTCGCCGTGCTTTCTGAGCACCGGGCTGCCCTCACCGCCAGCGTCACTCGACGGCTCCTGGCCGGGCGTGCCACCACCTTGTCATTCACCATCTCCCGCCGCTAACGCTGCCACCGGCCCGGCGGAGAACGAGCAGCAGGCATCCTCGCTGCATCCTTCGGTGTGGCAGGATCGCCGCACTGCAACTCCATCGCTGACCCCGGCCGGTTCTTCATCTCACGCGCGCCGCGCTCCCATGGAGGCGCGGGCCATGCTCCTCGCTGCAAACGAACTCCTGTGCTACCGTCCCGTCAACGACCTCTATGAGGAGTGGCTCGACCGTGTCGCCGAGCTCGTCCGTGCCGCAGGGGGCTCCCCGGTGCCGTCCCTCTCTCTACCTCCCCCTGAACCAGCCATGGGCCACGAGGCTCATGGCGTGCCTCCACCACCTCTGCCCCAAGACGGTGCGTTGGCACCAAGGCGCGCGGCTCCGCGGCATGATCCACCGCGCCCGGTGCCCGCGCGCGAAGAGAGAAGCTGCCAAGAAATCCCTCGGCCGTGAGAAGCTGCACCTGCGCTCCCCGCGCCACCTCGTCAAGACCGCACACCGCCCGCAGCGGCGCAGCGCCGACCTCATCAAGACCAAGCTCCACCTCTGAAGCGGGCCCCAGCAACCACGGCTGGCTGCCGCGCCTTCACCCCCGAGCTGCGTAGCGTCGCCTGGCCAGGCAAGTTCAAGCCAGATCTACCTCCTCGCTACGACGGCACCGCCGACCCCGTGGAGTTCCTGCAGCTCTACGAGATGAGCATTGAAGCAGCCAACGGTGATGAAAAAGTCATGGCAAACTGGTTTCCCATGGCTCTCAAGGATGGAGCTCGCTCCTGGCTCCTGAACCTGCAGCACGACTCGATTACCTCCTGGGACGAGATGCGCGACCGCTTTGTCAACAACTTACAGGGCACTCGTGACCGCCCACCGGTTGCGGGTGACCTGCGCCGCATCAAGCAACAGCCGGGAGAGACCCTCCAGAAGTACATCCAGCGCTTCAACAACACCCGCCTGAAGATCCCCAAGGTCACGGATGAGGCCATTATCTCCGCCTTCTCAGACGGCGTCCGTGAAGTCAAGATGAAGGAAGAGCTCGCCATCCACGAGGAGCTATGCACCTCTCAGGAGCTGTTCAACCTGGCGACCAAGTCCGCAAGAGCTGAGGAGGGGCGCCTCTCTCTCTCTTTGAGCTGCCAGCCGCGGGCGCAGAGGAGAAGTAAGCCAAGGCCAAGGACGTGAAGCGCAAGGAGGCAGTTGTGCTCGCAGCAGAGCCCGACACCAAGCGGGGCAGAGATCAGCCCGAGTCTTCCAAGAACAGCCAATCGTTCTGCGCCTTCCACAACCTGAACACCCACAACACCAGCGACTGTCAAGAGCTCAGAGCCATACGGGAAGGATGCTTCGGTCGACACCCCAAGTGCAGAGACCGGGGCTACGGCCGCGGAGGAGGACGTGGAGCCGGATGCTGGGACGACCGTGGCCCGTGCCGCGAATGGCGTGACAGGCCTCGCGAGGACCGCTGGCAGGACCAGCCTCGCGAGGGCACCTGGAGGGATCAACATCGCGAGGATCACCCCCAAGGCAACACCGGTCTTCCCCCACTGCCGCCACCAAGGAGGAACGACGACCACCATCAGGATGAGGGGGTTGGGGGCTTCCAGGAGCCGCGCGCAATCGCCTGCATCTTGGGCGGCGCCCAGGCCCCAGCCTCTCTGTGCATCTTCAAACAATTCGCTCACAAGGTGAACGTGGCGCTCCCCAAGCTCGAGGCCACGCATCCGCTCAAGTGGTCCCAATGCGCCATCACTTTCAACTCGGCAGATCAGCTCAAGTGCGCGGCCACCGCCGGTGCCCTCCCGATGCTGTGTTCCCCAGTCATCAGCAATGTGCAGGTTACCAAGACCCTCATCGACAGCGGCGCAGGGCTCAACATCCTGTCCGTCGACATGTTCGACAACGTCCAAGTGCCATATGAACAACTCCAGCCCACTCAAGCCCTTCTCAGATCGACCGACGGTTCCACCACACCGATAGGGCATGTCCGTCTGCCTGTCACTTTCGGAGAGCGCAAGAACTAACGCACTGAGCTCATCGACTTCGACATCGCGCACATCCCCCTGCCGTACAATGCCATCCTCGGGTATCCAGCCCTGGCTAAGTTCATGGCAGTCACCCATCACAGTTACAACGTCCTCAAGATGCCAGGAAGCGGAAGAATCATCACGGTCCCATGTGAAGAGAGGGATGCGGTGTGCTTGTCGGCGCTCGGGAACGGGGTCCCGGACTTGCTCGCTGCTGCGACTGCGGCGTGGCTCAAGTGGGGGGCCCAGCTGCCCATCTTCATCAGCTCAAGCTCAAGACCCTCGCAAGGGGCCAAGCCTCGCAGGGCGGACGATAGGAAGCTTCCTCAGGGGCAGCCTCATCAGGCAGGCTCGCGAGGAGGCGGAGAGATCAAGGCAGGGGCACCTCACGAGGAGCCTGTGATGCAAGCCATAACGATCGAGACCATGCGGGCACCGGCCTGTGTAGTGTCCTTGTTTCCCCTTTGGTGCAAAGGGGCAAGCACAGGCCAAGGCATCGGGCAAAGGTTACCATTCCGGTGCAACGAGACCAAGACCGGCAGTGCGGCAGGACGGAGGTCACCGTGGAGCCCAAGACAGCGTCATCACCAGTGCTTTTGGCAGCCGAAGACCACCTTTAGTCAGGATAACTTGTACTATATGTTTCCCTTCAAAATGGCCAATTATTGGCGCCCTTCACGCTCATTATTTGGGGAGAGGCCTAGGGCCTCTATAAATAGAGCTAGCCACCACAGAGTAGAGGCAACCGAACGGATAGAGGAAGAGAGAGAGAGAGAGGCGGTCAAACTCACCCAACAGTTCATCGCATCAGTTCAAGAACACCTCTCGCGAGGCTGTTCTTCCCCTGTACTGTTCATCATTAGCCCCTGAGGCAATCCACCACACCACACACTAGAGTAGGGTATTACACCACAACGGTGGCCCGAACCAGTATAAATCTCATGTCCCTTGTGTTGTTCATCGTTTCCAGCTTAGATCACACGAGTAGATCGGACGTAGATCGTTAGGGGAGAGATATCCGCGCGCACCCCAGAGTTCGAACCTCAAGGGTCTGCCGGAACCCGAAATCCGACATTTGGCGCGCCAGGTAGGGGTGCGCCGGAATCTTTCCTCCGCTGTTAACGTGTGATCTTCCGTCGTGTCCATGGCCGACGCTGCCGGGTTTCAAGGCTGAAGCGCCGGGTTGCTCTCGCCACCAGCTGCCGCTTCAGACGGCGCCAGAGGCGGACGCTTCGCCGTTCCTCGTCGCCGCCGCCAACGCCGCCACCAACCCAAAGGGGGAACGAGCAGCAGGCCTCGCTCAAAGATCCTTCGGTGCGGCGGGATGGCTGGACCGCTACCCCTGTCAGCCGACTCCAAAGTTCGTTGCCCCACGCCTGTCAGCGCTTCCCCATCGACGCCAAGACGCCAAGGCCGCTCCTCGCAAGAGAACTCCTGCACTACCGCCTGGCCGACGACCTCTACGAGGACTGGCTCGCCGCATCACCGAAAGCTCGTCAAGACCGCAGGGGCTCCCTTGTCGCCCCTCTTGCTGCCTCGCCTCCATTCCGCAGGGGGTGAGGACCAGAGGCGCCCACCACCTCCTCCCAAGAAGGTGCCCTAGCTCCAAAGGCGCTGCAGCCCTGTGGCAAGACCTCCACGTCCGCGCTAGCGCATCAAGAAGGGAGCTGCCAGGATCCTCGTCCCCAAGAAGGTGCTCAAGGCCCCTGGCGCCGGGCGCGCCAAGATCAAGGCCCCTCAAGGCCTCCACGACAAGACCCCGCTGCTCCAAGCGGGCGCCGCAAGAATCCCCAAGAGTAGGCCCAACACCAAAGAAGGCGCCGGTGGCCACAAAGAGGGTCAGCGCCTTCACCCCCGAGCTACGCGGCGTCACATGGCCAGGCAAGTTCAAGCCTGACCTGCCCCCTCGCTACGATGGCACGGTGGACCCCGCGGAATTCCTACAGCTCTACGAGCTGGTTGTCGAGGCCGCCAACGGAGATGAAAAGGTTATCGGGAACTGGTTCCCCATGGCGCTCAAGGACGGCGCCCGCACCTGGCTCCTGAATCTGGCTCCCAGCACGATCTTCTCCTGGGGCGAGATGCGCACCTGCTTCATCGCGAACTTCCAGGGCACTCGCGACCGGCCCCGGCCGTGAGCGACCTACGCCGCATCAAGCAACAGCCAGGTGAAACCCTGCAGAAGTACATCCAGCGCTTCAACAACGCTCGCCTCAAGATCCCCAGGGTGACTGAGGAAGCCATCATCTCTGCTTTCTCCGACGGCGTGCGCGACATCAAGATGAAGGAGGAGCTCGCAATCCATGAAGACCTGTGCACATCCCTGGAGCTGTTCAACTTGGCGACCAAGTGCGCCAGGGCTGAGGAAGGGCGCCTCCTCCTCGAGCTCCGGCAGCCGACCCGTAAGAGAAAAAGCTCAAGGCCAAGGACGTGAAGCGCAGGGTTCCGCTGTGCTTGGCAAGTGGAACCATACACCAAGCAAGGCAGGGATCAACATTATTCATCCAAGGGCAGCCGATACTGCGTGTACCACGACCTCCATACCCACAATACCAACGAATGTCAAGAGCTTAGGGCCGTGCGAGATGGGCGAGTTGGCCGACGCCCCGAGCGCAACGACATGGGCTATGGCCGAGGAGGAGGAAGAGGTGGCGGACGATGGGAAGACCGTGGCCCTCGCCAAGGGTGGCGTGACCGACCTCGCGAGGATCGCTGGCAGGACCAGCCTCGCGAGGGAGGCTGGAGGGATCAGCCTCGTGAGGGTCGCCCACACGGCAACACTGGCCTTCCTCCTCTGCCGCCACCGCCGAGGAGGAACGAAGACCAACATCAAGACGAGGGGGCTGGGGGCTTCCAGGAGCCACACGTGATTTCTTGCATCTTGGGTGGTGCCCAAGCCCCAGCATCACAGTGCATCTTCAAGCAGTTTGCTCGCGAGGTGAATGCAGTCCTCCCCAAGCTTGAGGCCACGCACCCTCTCAGGTGGTCTACGTGCGCTATCACGTTCAGCTCGGCGGATCAGCTCAAGTGCACGGCAACGGCCGGAGTCGACCCGATGCTTTGCTCCCCAGTCATCAGCAATGTGTAGGTCACCAGGACCCTCATTGATGGCGGAGCAGGACTCAACGTCCTGTCCGTCGAGACGTTCGACAATCTCCAAGTGTCGTACGATCAGCTTCAGCCAACCAAGCCTTTCTCCGAATCACCGATGGTTCCACTGTTCCGATAGGGCAGGTTCACCTTCCGGTCACCTTCGCAGCGTAATAACTACCGCACCGAAGCTCATCTACTTCAACGCCGCCCACATTCGTCAACAGACAACGCCATCCTCTGCACCCATCCTAGCCAAGTTCATGGCAGTGACCCACCATGGCTACAATGTCCTCAAGATGCCGGGAAGCGGTGGAGTCATTACCTTACCCTGTGAAGAAAGGGACGCAGTGTGCTCACTTGAGCGTGCCTTCCAAGCCGCAGCAATCGAAGACCTAGAACACAGGAGCGGAAGACTTCCCGAGGCAACCCTGAAGAAGAAGAAGGCTTCGCCTGGCCCAAGCCACAAGGAGGCAGGCGCCTCCGGAGGTGTTGACTCAGGATTCGCGCCCGATCAAGGAGCGCCACCCTCTCTCGCATAGGAAGGCGCGCCCGGTTCCCTCCTTAGGCAGGGCTCGGGGGATCTTTCTTGGAGAGCCACCGACTTTGCCAAGGTCGCGAGGGAGGCGCTCGGGCACCACTTGGAGGGCTGCTTCCAGGCACGTTTCCCTCAGGAAGATACAAGGCAAGGAAGACCAAACCCTCAGGAGTTCATCGCAAGAAACACCCAGAGCCATCTGGATTCAAGAGTCATGCGGCAGCTGCAGCTTGCCCGCCAGTAGCCCCACATCCAAAGCGAGGATGGTGGGCTGCGATCTGCATCGACGCCCAGGCTCAACCGAGCCGCTGCCTCAGAGCGCCTGCCTTCAAGGTGGGGCTCACTGAGGAGTGTTCTGGAGGCTCAGGAGGTCAGGCATCGTGCATTCCTGGCGGAGGTAGAGATGGCCCTCGAAGACCTATCCGTTACCTCGGAGCCTCCCGAGGCTCCTAGGCCTGGGGGCTCATGAGGACCGAGGTCTCCACCACAAGATCACCCGCTTCTTCAAAGATCACTTCATCTTCAACAAAGACCAGTGACATCTACCAAAGTTCCATTTTAGCTGGGAGCGCCCACAGGTCAAGATCATTCCCTGTGCCGCTGTGGGTCCATCCCCGCGGCATGTATCCATTTTGCTTATGCTCTTTACCTACCTTGTTGGGGGCGCCCCTCGGGCTGCATCATCCCCAAGCTGCTCGGGCCTGGCCCAGCGGCGTCAAGCCGTGATCTACTTAAATGAATTTGCTCTTTCGCTGCTTAATCTGGTTCCTATGATTATCACTGCTGCTTATCGCGGACTTCTCCGCCTCCCATGCAAAGCGCTTGCATGTTAAAAGGGGGGTACGTGAGCATCACGACTCATGGGCTCATACTGGCTCTCCAGCCCTCACCCCTTGGCCTTGACCCACGGCATCGCGACCTGTCATACCAGCGGCGGCCGAGCTCGCTCGAGGGCCGGACCTGAGGACGAGAGCATTTGCATTCTAACCACCCTGCAGAACACACCATTGATAAAGGCCTAGAGCCAAAGCGCAACCCGCCGAGGTAGGGCCTCGTGGAGTCCCGTGACTGCTCACGAGTGCCCAGATACACCTCTCCTAGCCCTACTGCAAGCCGCCACATGTCGTATGGGTTAGATATGCCCTGGGGCTCCTCCCGGAGGGGAGCCCTCCCACATACCAGTTGGAAGCACCATGCTCCGCTACTGGTCGATGACACCGCCGAGGAGCGGCTATGCCTGCACACATACGGAAGCGCTTATGTCTGCGGCCGGTGATAAACAATCGAGGGCGGCCCACGGCCGCATTTCAACCTCGTGGAGCCCAGAGCTCGGTGTCCGCACCGCCACGGCGCCTCCCTCGAGCGCCATGCGCGAGGGGCCTGAACACGGGCCACGCCTGGCCTTGCCCGAGCAAGACACCACCCAGCCAGTCCCTGACTGGTCATCACGCCGCCTCCTCGAGCGGAGCCAAGGTATGAAAACCCGTTTGAGCTTCAAAGGGGACTCCTAAGCATCGCGACTCAGGAGCCTAACTGGTCACGTAGCCCCTCACTCCTTAGTACCATCCTGGTTTCCTGTCGGGGCTAACGGCGGCTGAGGTATGCGTGGGGCCGGGCCCTGCCGACGTAGAGCGCAAACAAATAGGAGGGAAAATGCAAATTCCAGGAAATTCAAATCAAATATTACAAACCATAGATTGTTTCACGATGCTAAACACAAGTTTAAACGCCTCCGTGAGGCATGGTGCATGTTGCAGGAATAAAAACAGGATAGAAGCCGCTGGCGATCACTCTCCGAGGGCGCTGCCGGTGGTGGAGTCACGCTGGGCGACTTCCACCTCCCGAGGTCGTGGAGCTGGTGGCGCCGCGCCGGTAAGATGTCAAGGAGCGGAAGTTCCCCGGCAAAGCCTCGCTCGGCCTTTCACGGCCTCGGCGGCGGTGTGACAAGGTCGCTGGCCACGGGTTCCAAAGAAGTCACAAAGTCGACGTTGGGATCGCGCAGATAGACGGGGCTGAGGACATGCGTCAGCGCCACAGAAGACAGGGCACGCGCCTCGGCCTCACCCATGGGGCCAAGGCCGTCTGCGACATCTTCTAGCGCATTGACCAGGAAGGGGAGCAGCTTGGCGGGGCCGTCCTCCGCACCAGCCAATCGCCTTCCTAAAAGCCCTCTCGTGAAGCTGCCTTCAACGTGGCGCGAGCCTTCTTCTCCAAATTCGCAAAGGCCACCCGATCCTCCGCTAGGACCTTCGCCATGGCGTTTAGCTCGATCCTTCTCCGCCTTCAAAGGCCGCCTTCCAAAGGTCTCCAATCGCCGAGGCGGTCATCAAGCTTGGCGCCCCGGTCCCTTGACGGCAGCCTCCCGAGCCTTCATCTCCTTCTCCTTCTCCTAGTGGCCGCACCTCCTTGGCGAAGCTCGTCACAGCCTTGCAGCCGACCTCCAGCCGCCTTTGCAATGCTCTGGCGGCCGCAAGATCGCCCAGGGCAGCGTCGCGAGCGGCCTTGGTTGGCTGGCGGCCTGATTCTCCCCATCGGAGGCCGACACGGCCTGGCTCAGCGCTGCTCGGATGGCGGCGGCAGAACGGGCCCAGCCAGAAGCTAGCTCCAGGTGCCTGGCCACTAGGCTAGGGTCCGCGCTCAGAAGATCCTCCCGCAGCTGGCTCAGTTCGTTGGCGACCTGGTCTAGGACGGCAGCAGAGGGAGCAGAAGACACGGGAACAAGTGGAGCGGGCGGAGAGGACGGCAGCGTGAGCACAGCTTGACAGGAAGGAACCTCCTGGGCCTTGGCTGCCCCGGCTGCAGCATCGAGCGCAGTCGACTCCAGGATCAGCAGGGCCACGGGGGCTGACTCCTTGCCGAGGTGTCCCGGCTGCCTCGCAAAGATGATTGGGCAGGGGAGGCGCGAGCCTCGCCGTCTTCTTCCCCAACGGATGAAGGCGCCGCCCCGGCAGATGGACTCGTCCCAAGCAGAGCCATAGAAGCCCCCCTCAACCTCTTCGCCGCAGGCGCCTCCCTGGCAAAAGAATGTAGACGTCAAGCCCCGGCGGCAGAAACCAAGCGAAGCACGAATCGAGCATTTACTGGTCGTCGTTCGTGGACTCAAGCAACCTCCGGCCAAACTTGAAGCCCGAAAGCCTGCAGTTGGGGTCGGCCTTGGGAGGCCCGGAAGCATAAGGCACGTCAGGAGGGCCGGAGCTGGCCTCAGACCGCCCAGGGACCAGAGCAGACCCTGGGGGAACCAGCCCCGACCTGCCCTTCCTTGTGACCAAGGGAGAGTCCTCCCCTCCTTGCCTGGCGCCGGCCTCGTCGTCGTCCGGCATGGAGCAGAGGGCCTGGGACCTGCGCCGAGGGAAGGACTCCCCCGACTCCTCGCTAGTCACCTCAGAGTCAGACTCTTGCTCCTCCGCCTCTTCTTCCCCCTTAATCCCACTGGAGCTGCCGGAGGACACATTCACCATCGCCAGCTTCACCAGATCATCGGGAGCTTCCGCGGGCACCAGCCCCTCACTATTGAAGGTGGGCATGGCGTTCACCACCTGCTCCCAGTCGTTGCGAAGGAATAGGGGGACGGGGGCGCCCACTGGGCTCACCACGTCTTCCCCAACCTCAGATTCTCGTCAGTCAGGGCCTCAGAGCTCAGACGCAGGGTGGCGTCCGCTTCCCAAGCCTCCACAATGGGAGCGAGTGCTCCTGGAGTGGAGCCACCCGGTGCTCCAAGAACTCCCTCAGGAGCGTGGCCTGTCAGCCACGCCCCTAAGTTGCTTGGCCTCAGTCCGCTCATCCTCTTCAAGACCGCCCAAGACGAGGATCGACGAGTTCAGACGGGACCACGCTCAATAACGGCCTTTGGGCTGCCCTGGGCAACACTCAGCCGGGGTGAAGGCGCCTGACGCTCACTATGACCCACTTGTTCGAAGTCTTCGATCCTCTTCCCAGGCTTCGAGATAGCATTGGAGTTGGAGTACGCGATGAAGCTCGCGCATGAGGAAATATGGGCACCAGAAACCCGGAGGAAAAAATAGTGGCACAACAAGGCCACTGAGGGCTTTACCCCAACGTGAGCCTCACAATAGTAAGCAAAAATCGCCAGGAGAAGAACAGAGTTGGGGTGGAGATGTAGAGCCTGCAGGTTGTATTGGCGGAGAATAGCAAAGAATAACTCAGATAAAGGAGGCACCATACCGGCGATGATGGCGCTCACAAAGAATGGATAGAAGGTGCTCCCCTTGCCCTCAGGCTGGTCAGAGCCGGCCTTGAGCATAGTCGCCCCCTTGCTGCCCTGCGCCACCATCATCAGGCGCGTGAGGGAGAGATTCTTCTTCGACAAAGTTCGGGAATCCAAAGCCGGCGAGTACCAGACCTTGGTCGGGGACTTGCGAGGCGCCATGGCGTGCCGGATGAGAAGGATTGAGATAGATCTGGAGGATTTCGGGAGCAAGAAGGAGAAGAGCGAGAAAGGGGATCTGGGGCGAGACGAACGAGAACAAAGCAAGTAAGTCTGGCCCAGGCACCTCTTTTGTCAGATGGACAGTTGCCGAGGCATCGTGGGAGGCGCAGACGCCCATGTCCAATCAATCGCCACGCGGCGCCCAAGGCCGTAGGCTATTGGGGCCCGCGGCGCTTTGCGCTTGCCCCTTCGCTTCTCTGCTAAGCCAAGCCCACGCTGCCAGATTCGGCCCGGGCTATCATCGGCTCGGGAACAGGGTCCCAGACTTGCTCGCCTGCGGCCTCGGGCGTGGCTCAAGTGGGGGCCCAGCTGCCCATCTTCATCATCTCAAGCTCAAGACCTCGCGAGGGGCTGAGCCTCATGGGGCAGAAGACAGAAGCTTCCTCAGGGGCAGCCTCATCAGCAAAGCTCATGAGGAGGCAGAGAGATCATGGCAGGGCACCTCGCGAGGAGCCCGTGACGCAAGCCATGACGACGAGACCAAAGTGGCGCCAGCGGCGCCGCCACGCAGAAGAGTTCTTGTTTCCCCTTCGGTGCAAAGGGGGCAAGCACAGGCCAAGGCATCGGGCAAAGGTTACCATTCCGTTGCAACGAGACCAAGACCAACAGTGCGGTAGGACGGAGGTCACCGTGGAGCCCAAGACAGCGTCATCACCAGTGCTTTTGGCAGCCGAAGACCACCTTTAGTCAGGATAACTTGTACTAGATGTTCCCCTTCAAAATGGCCAATTGTTGGCGCCCTTCCCGCTCATTATTTGGGGAGAGGCCCAGGGCCTCTATAAATAGAGCTAGCCACCACAGAGTAGAGGCAACCGAACGGATAGAAGAAGAGAGAGAGAGAGAGAGAGAGAGAGAGAGAGGTGATCGAACTCACCCAATAGTTCATTCCATCAGTTCAAGAACACCTCTCGTGAGGTTGTTCTTCCCCTGTACTATTCATCATTAGCCCCTGAGGCAATCCACCACACCACACACTGGAGTAGGGTATTACAATTGCACAACGGTGGCTCGAACCAAGATAAATCTCGTGTCCCTTGTGTTGTTCATTGTTTCCAAATTTTAGATCACACGAGGAGATCGGACGAGATCGGTAGGGGAGAGATCTCCGTGCACACCCCAGAGTTCGAACCTCAAGGGTCTGCCGGAACCCGAAATCGGACAGTGCTCCCTCAAGCGCACATTCCAAGCTGCAGCAATCGACGACCCCGACAGCAGAAGTGAAGGCCCTCCGGAGGCCATCTCAAAGAAGAAGCAGCTGCGCCGTGCAGGACCTCAGGAGGATGGCATCACGGCAGGAGTCTCATCAGGATCCACGTCCACCCCAGGGGCGACTCCCTCCATCGCATAGGAAGGCGCGCCCGGCGCCCTCCTCGGGCAGGGCTCGGGGACTCTCTTCTGGAGGGCCTCAGACCTTGCCGACCTCACGAGGGAGGCGCTTGGGCACCACTTTGGAAGCGTGCAGCCATGCACATGTTCCTTAGGAGAGCACGGGGCAAGGAGTGCCCACCACTCAGGAGTTCATCACCAAGACCACCTAGGAACTTCAAGACGCAAGGGCCATGCGCGGGGACCGCTGCTCACGAGGCGCAGCTCCCCATCCTGTCGAGGATGTTGGGCTGTGTGTCTGCATCGACGTCCCAGGGATCAACATGGCCGCATCTCAGGAGCGCTTCTGGCCATCGCATGTGGGCCGCTGCGAGGGCCCACCACACAGCTACGTTTGCATGCCATTCGGCTTGTCGAGCGTGGCATCAGCCTATCAGCCCAACCTGCGGCGTGTCCTGGCGGCTCAGGAGGCCAGGTACCACGCCGTCCTGGAGGAGATGGAGACGGTCTTCAGGGATCCTCCCGAGCCCCCAGAGCCTCCCGAGGCTCAGGGCTCCAGTGGCTCATGAGGAGTCATTTCTTCAATGCACGCCTTCAGCTGCACCAACTCTACTTCGTCTACAGAACCAGGTGACATCTTCCAAGCTCGTTCAGCTAGGAGCGCCTCGGCTGCATTATTCCTGTGCCGCTGTGGGTCCATCCTCGTGGCATGTATCCCTTTTGTTCATGTCTTTAGCTTACCTTGTCGGGGTGCCTCGGCTGCATCATCCCCAAGCCGCTCGGGCCGGACCCGGTGGCATGTATCTTCCTGCATTTATCCAAGTTGATCTACTCTCAATGCTTAACCTGCCAACTGCTATCACTTGCCTGGTCGCCGCCCACCACGGGTCTGTTCATCCTATGCAATTCGCTTGGGCGTTAAAAGGGGGGCTCCTGAGCACCGCGACTCAAGAGCTCCTACTGGCTCTCCAGCCCTCACCCCCTGGCCTTGACCACGGCATCGCGACCTAGCCGGCGGCTGAGCTCGCTCGAGAGTCGGGACCTGAGGATGTAGAGTGCTTGCATCTAACCGCCTTGCAGGAACACACAGTCACCAAGACTCAAGACCACGCACAACCCGCCTTGAGGTAGGGCCTCGTGAGTCCCGGGCTGGCTCATGAGTGCCCAGATACACCTCGCAGCCCTGCCGTGCAAGCCACGTGTCGTATGGGCTGTACTTGCCCCGGGAGCTCCTCCCGTAGGGGGCCCCCATCCTACGCACGAGTGGAAGCACCATGCTCCGCTACTGGCCGCCGACATCGCCGAGGAGCGGCTATGCTCAGGCACAAGCGAAGCACTATGCTCGCGGCCGGTGATAAACAATCGAGGGCGGCCCCACTGTCATACCAACCTCGTGGAGCCCAGAGCTCAACGTCCCATCACTCACCGCAACGCCTCCCTCGGGAGAGCCATGCGAGGGGCTGGGCACGGGCTGCGCCGAGTCGGACCCGGCCAGTCGTACTCCTCAAAGGCACACCACCCAACCAGGTCTCCCGGACCTGGGCATCAGGCACCCTTCCTAGGCTCCCGGCGAGGGCAAGTATGGAAATTGTTTGCATCGCCAAGGGCAACTCGAGCATCGCGACTCAGGATCCTAATCGGTCACGTATCCCCTAACTCCTTGGTCCGCCCCGTCTTCCGTCGGCCAAATGGCGGTTGAGGTATGCGCGGGACCGGGCTCTCGCCGACGAGAACATTAATCTATCTCGCGAACTCTCCTATAGGCTGTTTTGCGCTGTGGGGACTCTCGAGCATCGCGACTCAGAGCCTAACTGGTCACGTATCACCTCACTCCTTGGTTCGTCCTGGTCTCCTGTGTGCCAAATGGCGGTTGAGGTATGCGCGGGGCCGGGCTCTGCCGACGCAAAATCCAAAGCAAATAGGAAGGAAATCGCAAAATCTCGAAGCAAATATTACAAGCATATTGTCCTCACAATACCAAATGAAAAGTCTAAACGCCTCCACGAGGCCCGATACATGTCGCTGGAACGAAACGGGAGAAGCAGCCACAGGTCACCCCTGGACGTCGCCACCACCTGCGGAAGGAGCTCCCATGTGGACGACGATGTTCTCACCTTCACCACCAGCAGCAGGATCGGCGGCGTCTCCGGACAGAGGAGCAGAGACAAAGCCGCGGAACTTCTTCAGCAAGGCCTCCACTTGACCTTGTACAGCTGCGGCGGCGGCTTCACAGCGATCTTCATCCACATGCTCTAGCAGCTCGTCAAGATGGGCATTAGGTCGCGAAGGAGCAGATGGCTAAAAACGCGAGTCAGTGCAGCTGAAGACAGGACACGAGCTTCTGCCTCCGCCATGGGACCAAGGTCGTCAACGACTTCCTCCAGCCGCTTTCACCAAGAGAGGAAGCAGCTGGGCGGGGCTCCTCGTCAAGAGTCAGCCGACTTATCCAGCCATGCTCGTACAACGCCTTTCGCACCGGGCGAGATCTCTTCTCGAGATCGCAAAGGCCACGCGGTCTTCGGCCAGACTCACGCCTTTGGCATCGAGATCAGCCTCCCTAGCCGCCACCTTCCGCTTCCAGCTCTTCCAACCGGTTGTGCTCGGGCGTCTCAAGGCCCTTCCAACTCCGCCACCAAGATCACGGTTTTTGACGGGCGCCCTCTCGGCCTTCATCTCCTCCTCCTTCGCTTGGCGGCAACGTGCTTCTTCAAGGCGGTTGGTCACAGAAGCTCGCAGCTCGTTTCTCCAAAGACTGCAGCGATCACGGGCAGCCCTGGCGTCTTTCAGCGCCGCCTCGCGATTGGCTGCGGCGTTGGCGGCACTCTACTTCTCCTTCTCAGAAGCCGCAGCGGCCTGGCCCAACACAGCGCGAACAGCCAATTCGGAGTGGAGCTAGCCTGAGACCAGCTCCAGGTGCCCAGCCACAAGGCATGAGTCCGTGCTCAGGAGGTCCGCCTGTAGCTGGGTCATCTCCGAAAGAGCTCGTTCCAAAACAGAAGCAGGAGCAGAGGAACCTGGGAGTGGAGGCGCAGCAGTGGGAGGAGGCGACTTCGTCACCAGGGCCTGGGAGATCACGGGTTCCGGAGCAGCTGGGACCTCATCAGCCGCACCAAGTGCCGGCACCTCCGGAGATGGGCCGGGCCATGGGGGCTGATTCCACGCCGGGCGATGCTCCTCTTGGCCTCACGAGGACGATCAGGCCGAGAGAGATGGGCGCTCATGCCTCCTTTCTCCATGGAGGGAGGCATGGCCATCAGATCCTCTTTCCTCTTCTTCGCCGAAGACGTCGGCCTGATTAACCAAGGGCAAGCATAAGGAAATGACAAGAACAAGTAAGGACAAGATGAAGCTCAAGGCACTTACCGATCCACCGCGACGTATTCCACCTTCCGCTTGGGGAGCTTGAAGCCCGAAAGTTGCGGAGCCCGGGAAATTGGCGCACGGATCCCGGGGGCAGAAGACGGCACAGCAGGAGGGATGGAGGTAGCCTCAGACGGCGTCCAGACGGGGGCAGCATCCTGAGGGACCAGCAATGAACTGCTCCTTGTCGGGATGAGGGGCTGCTCTCTCTCCCCTTGGCGAGCATTGGCCTCGGCATCGTCAGGAAGGGCGCGGAGGATCTCGGCCTTTTTTAGAGGGGAAGTCTCCCCAACCTCTTCCAGAGTCTTCTCTGAGTCCACCTCCTCTTCCCCTTACCTACGGGACTCGTCAGAAGACACCTCCACCGGTTTCTGTGTCGCAGGGGCTCCTGGGAGCGCCGGCGGCACCAGCCCACGCGTGTCAAAGGTTGGCCTGGAGGTGACAAATTCCTCCCGGTCCCTGCGTTTGAACAAGGGAACAAAGGCGCTAGGCGGGTACTCCTGGTTGTCTCCAATATGAGGTGCAGGACGGCGTCCAATTCATCGCCAAGCAGGTCCCCCGGCCTCAGGCGGGTCTTGTTTCCCTCTTCTTCAAGCTCCCACAGTATGCCACACCGGAGTGGGGGCAACCCACATCATCAAGAGCTCCATCAGGAGCATCGCCCCCATTACCTTGGCTGCCCTCGATTGCCCGGCTTCAGGTAGGTCACCATCTGCCCAACAGTAGTGACGCCCACTCATCGGCAAGCTCCGTCTTAGGCCATTCCCCGTTGGAGGAGGGCGCTGGCATTGGCAACGCCAGACGCGGATCAGCGCGCTTGGCATCCATCATGACCCATTTGGATCGGATATTGTCGGCCCTCTTCCCGGTGCTCGAGATCGAGTTGGCCTTGCCGGTTGCGACGAAGTTAGCGCATCCACAGATGTGACCCTCGCTGACACGAAGGAAGAAGAAACGGCGCAGTAATGCCATGGACGGCATCACGCCCAGGTACGACTCACAGTATTAGGCGAAGATGGACAGGGGGAGGACAGAGTTGGGATGGAGATGCAACGCCTGCAGACCGTAGTGGTCGAGGACTTCATAAAAGAATTCGGAGAAAGGAGGGACCAACTCAACGGCAACCCTGCTCGAGAAGAAAGGGAAGAAGGTGCTCCCCTCAGGCTCCGACTCGTCGGAGGCGAGCTGGAGTTCCGCTCTTCCCCACTTCATTGCTCTCCCCGCTGTCGTGAGACGCACGGAGGCGCAGGTCTTCTCTATGACGGTGGGCGCTTCAAGAGCGGGCTGCATTTCAAGCCGGTGTTGAGGAGGTCTTGACCTTGCGTGGCGCCATGGGTCACAGATGCAGAGCAAGGTTGGAGAAAATCTGGAAGTAGCGGCGGCGAGGAGCGAGAAAGGGGATCTGGGGTGAGGCGATGAAGAAGCAATGAAGGCAAGAACTGCCCGCGCTAGCCTTTTGTCAGGTCAAGCAGTTGCCGAGGCAGCATGGGGAAGCGGAGACGCCCACGTCCAATCAACCGCCACACGCCAAGCAAGGTCAGGCTTTTTGGGGCCCAGTGTTCGAACTTGACCCTTGGCTTCGCCAAGCCAAGCTCGAAGCGCACCTTTGGGCCCGGGGCTATTGATGTTGTTCTCGGGAACGGGGTCCCTCAGACTTGCTCGCCTCGCAGCCCACAAACATGGTTGTTTAGCAGGCCGTACGGCCCATCTTCATCAACAAGGCATCCAAGAACCTCGCGAGGGTCCAAGCCTCGCGAGGCGGACGACGCAAGACCTCCTCAGGAGTGGCCTAGCCAGGCAGGCTCACGAGGAGCGGAGATATCAAGGCGGGGCAAAACCTCACAAGGCTCTTGTGACGTGAGCCATGATGATCACGCCAGGCGGGCGCCAGCGCGTGCAACGTCCTTGTTTCCTCTTTGGTGCTAAGGAGGCCAGCGCAGGCGAGGAGTACCGAGGCATCAGGCAAAGGTTGCTATGTTGGTGCAACGAGACCATGATCAGGAGGACGGCAAGGCGGAGGTCATCGTGGAGCCCAAGATGGCGTCACCACCAGAGCTTTACGCAGGCGAAGACCACTTTTGTCAGGGTAGCTTGTACTAGCTGTCCCCCTTCAAATTTGCCCGCCGTTGTTGGCTCCCTTCCCGCTCGATAATTGGGAAGAGGACCAGGGCCTATATAAGTAGAGTTAATCACTAGATTAGGGGGTGAGGGAGTCCTAGATTAGGGGGTGTCCGGACAGCCGGACTATAACCTTTGGCCGGACTGTTGGACTATGAAGGTACAAGATTGAAGACTTTGTCCCGTGTTCGGATGGGACTTTCCTTGGCGTGGAAGGAAAGCTTGGAAATACGGATATGTAGATATCCTCCCATTGTAACCGACTCTGTGTAACCCTAGCCCTCTTCGGTGTCTATATAAACCGGAGGGTTTTAGTCCGTAGGACAACATACATTCATACCATAGGCTAGCTTCTAGGGTTTAGCCTCTCTGATCTCGTGGTAGATCCACTCTTGTACTACCCATATCATCAATATTAATCAAGCAGGAGTAGGGTTTTACCTCCATCGAGAGGGCCCGAACCTGGGCAAAAACATTGTGTCCCTTGTCTCCTGTTACCATCCACCTAGACGCACAGTTCGGGACCCCCTACCCGAGATCCGCCGGTTTTGACACCGACATTGGTGCTTTCATTGAGAGTTTCTCTGTGTCGTCATCATCAGGCTTGATGGCTCCTTCGATCATTGTTAGTGATGCAGTCCAGGGTGAAACTTTTCTCCCCGGACAGATTTTTGTATTCGGCGGCTTTGCATCAATGGGCCAATTCGCGGCCTTCGAGCAGATTGAAAGCTACGCCTCGCCAACAGGTCAGGTTTGGAAGCTTAAACTACACGGCCGATATCTCGCGGAGACTTGATCTTCAATGGATTCGACTTCGCCGAAAGTGCTCGCAGACCGTCACGATGGACATGATTTGGCTCGCCGTCAACAAAGGTCTGGAGGCCGCACCCACATCCGCTCCGACCTTTAATTCGGAGCCTACTATGCCGACCGAGGGCGGGTGACCACGCCACGGAGGCTGCAGCCTCAACAGCGATCGAGCCAAACACCAACCTTATCCTTCGCGAGGCCCGTGACTCCACATTGCCGGACTCTCCTCCGAACTCTGAACCCTCCGCGCCCCTGCCAATCGAATCCGATTGGGCACCGATCATGGAGTTCATCGCCATGATATCTTTCAGCACTCGCCCGTCGGCGACATACTAAATTCACTAAGGCCTCTCTCTTTTTCAGGAGAATCTTGGCCGGATTATGACCGGCAGGACTGGGATGCGGACGACGAAGAAATTCCACGCCCACCCACCACCCACTTCATAGCCACTGTCGATGATTTGACCGACATGCTCGACTTCGACTCCGAGGACATCGACAGTATGGACGACGATGTAGGAGACGAACAGGAACCAGCGCCTATAGGGAACTGGAAAGCCACCTCGTCATATGACATATATATGGTGGACACACCCAAAGAAGGCAATGGCGACGGAACAGCGGGGGATGACCCCTCCAAGAAGCAACATAAGCGCCAAGGCCAAGGAAAGCCGCCTAAGTCTTGCTAAAGCAAAAACGGTGATACCGAACATGTGACAATAACACCCGGACAAGGTTGAGGATAACTCCTCCAAAGAAGATTCAAAGACAGAGGATGGAGAAGCCAGCCCCCCTGAGAGAGCGGCAGATAGAGAGGAAGAGGATGATAATTACATGCCTCCCTCCGAAGACGAGGCAAGCCTCGACAACGACGAATTTGTCGTGCCTGAGGATCCCGTCGAGCAAGAGCGCTTCAAGCGCAGGCTTGTGGCCACGGCGAGCAGCCTTAAGAAAAAGCAGCAGCAGCTTAGAGCTAATCAAGACTTGCTAGCCGACAGATGGACTGAAGTCCTTGCGGCCGAGGAATACGAACTCGAACGCCCCTCCAAGAGCTACCCAAAGTGCAGGTTGCTACCCCGATTAGAGGAGGAAGCATCTAAACCCACATCTCCAGCGGCTGACAGGCCACCTCGCAGCCGTGACAGAGAGGCCTCTCAGCCCACAACTCAAGCCGCACCCCGGCGTAAATCAAAAAACACCAAGGCATGGGGAAATGCGTTAGACCTGCGAGATATATTGGAGGACAAAGCAAGGAAAAAAAGATCGATCTACGGATCGCGTGGGCGCCCCACGACGCGAGACGATAGCCGTCACGCCGGATACAGTAAAAGTAAATCCGGCCGGGCCGAACACAAAAGACAAAACTCATTCGAGCTGCATCGTGATATAGCCCAATACAGAGGCGCCGCACACCCGCTATGCTTCACAGATGAAGTAATGGATCATCAAATCCCAGAGGGTTTCAAAACCGTGAACATTGAATCATACGATGGTACGACAGATCCTGCGGTATGGATTGGAAACTATCTCCTTCATATCCACATGGCCCGTGGCGACGATCTACACGCCATCAAATACCTCCCACTCAAGCTTAAAGGACCAGCCCGGCATTGGCTCAACAGCTTGCCAGCAGAATCCATTGGGTGTTGGGAAGACCTGGAAGCTGCATTCCTCGACAACTTCCAGGGCACGTATGTGCGACCACCAGACACCGATGACCTGAGCCACATAATTCAGCAGCCAAAGGAATCGGCCAGACAATTCTGGACACGGTTCCTAACCAAGAAAAATCAAATCATCGACTGTCCAGATGCAGAGGCCCTAGCGGCCTTCAAAGAGCCCTGGTAATTCGGATAGAAGACAACTGGCTGGCTCGCAGCAATAACATGTCAAAGAGCCCTGGTAATTCGGATACCAAGGACAGCAATGGCAGGTCACGTCGCAACAAGCACAAGCGCCGCATTAACAGCGACACTACGGAGGACACGACAGTTAATGCCGAATTCAGAGGCTCTAAGCCCGGTCAGCGGAAAACGCTATTCGAAAGAAGCACTTCGGGCCCGTCCAGTTTGGACCGTAAACTCGATCGCTCGTGTCAGATACATGGCACCCCCGACAAGCCAGCCAACCACACCAACAGGGATTGTTGGGTGTTCAAGCAGGGCGACAAATTAAATGCCAAACAAAAAGACAAGGGGCTACATAGCAACGACGAGGAGGAGCCCCGGCCGCCGAACAACAGAGGACATAAGGGTTTCCCCCCACAAGTGCGGACGGTGAACATGATATACGCAACCCACATCCCCAAGAGGGAGCGGAAGTGTGCGTTAAGGGACGTCTATGCGTTGGAGCCGGTCGCCCCAAAGTTCAACCCATGGTCCTCCTGTCCGATCACTTTCGATCGGAGGGACCACCCCACTAGTATCCGCCATGGCGGATTTGCCGCATTGGTCCTAGACCCAATCATTGACAGATTTCACCTGACTCGAGTCCTTATGGACGGCGGCAGCAGCCTAAACCTGCTTTACCAGGACACGGTGCGCAAAATGGGCATAGATCCCTCAAGGATTAAACCCACAAAAACAACCTTTAAAGGCGTCATCCTGTGTAGAGGCCCATTGCACAGGCTCACCACACCGAAGTGGTCTTCGGATCCCGGATAATTTTCGAGCGAGGAATTAATCTTCGATATAGTCCTGCTCCGCAGTGGTTACCATGCATCGCCGGGCGAACCGCATTTGCAAAATTCAATGCGGTGCCGCACTTTGCATACCTCAAGCTCAAGATGTCAGGACCCCGGGGGGTCATCACAGTCAATGGAAATACAGATCGCTCGCTCCGAACGGAGGAGCACACTACTGCCCTCGCAGCAGAAGTGCAAAGCAGCCTATCAAGGCAATTCTCCACCCGGTGATCGGGACGTCCGACACCGCCAAGCGTGCCCTGGCATCTCGCAACAGACCACTCGCACGCTCGAGCTCGCGATAGCAATACGGCCCCTACCCCAGCCCCATCCAAATGGCGGCACACATGCCACGCTGCATAATAATTACGCATTAAAAATACCATGGGCACAAGGGAGGGCACGACACGGCACGCATCAAGCGCTGCTCAACCGCACCAGGGGCTCCCTACTTTGTTATTTTTTCTCTCTTCCAGGACTTTATTCTCTGTAAGCCCTGTCCGGCAATATAATCGCCGAACACACGATGCAAGGACCAGGGGGCCGGAGGCTACATCGCATCATGGAACTCTCAGGTGGTCTCTATAACGAACAAAATACCTGTCTTAAATACCATTCCGCAGCCCGACCCTGGAGGGGGACATGTCATATAGTCCCACCTCTTGCTTATCGCACTACTTGTATCCTTCCGCTTTTAATGCACCTTTTTCGAATAAACAATGCTTAGCTTCAGTCTATTATTGCATTCTCTATTCATTCCTTTTTATGTATATATGTTCAGTCATGACATTTAGCACCCGTACACTTTGGTACGGCCAATACGCCAGGGGCTCTAGCACCCCATAACACGGCGTGAGAAGTCCGAACACTTTCACAAGTGTGGCACTCCGAACTTATAGCATTATATGCATCAGACATTTAATCATGTCTTGGGTCAATAGTTGGGTTTGCCCGGCTCCCATGTTTTGGTACCTTACATTCCGCTATATCGGCTAAGGTAGCACTGGGAGAACTACTGCGATTGTGCCCCGGTTCAGCTGGGCTAAGCACCTCAGTAGAGAAAGCTAAAACTGACTATCATGATAGGGCGAGAGCTGGTCGCTGTTCGAGAGGTTTTCGAGTCCCTAAAGACTTATGCCGCTTAGGGCGAGGAGTCGGCTTTGTCCGGCCTAGGCATGTATAGCACCCCGAACTCGGTATTTCGAACACAAGGGGCTTCGCCAAAATTAAAAATTATAGAATTCTCTGGCTAAGTGAGAGTGATAACGCATTATAGTCCGATTGCCTTGTTCGTTGTGCTGAGCACCTCCCTCGAAGGACCCAAGAAAGGGAAAAAGAGTGCTCAGGTTTATCCCGAACACCCCAAAGACTGTGGCATGGGGGCGTGTTTACGACTCGCCATCTCTCAGATTTAATAAACGACCACACAGAAGGTAATATTTTAAATTCAAACAAGCGTTGCATAGCGCATATGAGCGTACAGGATCACAAATGCGAGTTCACTCAAAAATTACATCCTTGGAACATTCATCCGCCACAAGGCGGGCACCCTTCAGGACGCCCTCATAGTACATCTCGAGGTTGCGATGCTCCTTGCCCTGCGGTGGCCCGTCCTTCACCACCTTCTCAGCATCCATCTTGCCCCAGCAGTACTTTAACGGGCAGCGCCATGGGCGCCCTCGATGCAGTCGGAGCGCTTGATGACTTCAAGCCACGGACAGGCATCCGCCAGCCGCCTCACCAGCCCAAAGTAGCTCCCAGGCACGGCCTCTCCAGGCCACAGCCGAACTATAAGACCCTTCATGGCCTGTTCGGCCACCTTATGGAGCTTGACCATTTGCTTCAGCTAGTCGCTCAAGGGCACCGGCTGTCTGGCCTCAGCATACTGAGACCAGAACACCTTATCCGTCGAGCTCCCTTCCTCGGCCCGGTAGTAGGTGGCGGCATCTGACACACTGCGGGGCAAATCTGTGAACGCTCCTGGAGAGCTCCGGACTCAGGTAAGTAAGAAGTAATTCACTTTCACGTGCTTGCTTTGCATAATGAATGCCTTACCCGCCGCTATCTTCTTCATCGCCTCAATTTCCTGGAGGGCTTTTTGGGCTTTGGCCTTGGTAGACTTGGCGCTTTCGAGGGCCGCCACGAGCTCGGACTCTCGCGTCTTTGAGTCAAGCTCCAAACTCTCGTGTTTCTTCACGAGAGCCTGGAGCTCTTGCTGCACCTCCTCCACCTAGCTTCCTGCTTTCCCTCGCTCGGTGCGCTCCGTGGCCGCTTTGTCTTCGGCCTTGGACAGTGCTTGCTTCAGGGTAGCCACCTCGTTTGTGGACCCTGACATAGCCACGATGATCCTGTCATTTTTTGCAAGCATATATTTTTAATATGTACTTACACAAGGTATTACTTACCTTCTTTCTCCTCGAGCTGCTTCTTGGCAAGGCCGAGCTCTTTCTCGGACCGCTTGAGGCTCTGCTTTAACTCTTCGACCTCCGCGGTTAGTGCGGCAGAGGTCAGCAGCGTAGCCTGCATTCCCATATTGACATATTTATGTTAGACTCGTGCGTTTATTATTAGATCCTCTATTCGGCTTTTCTTTGTGAACACCAAACAGAGCATCAGGGGCTACTGTCTATGCGGTAATATTTTCATATATTTTTTACATACCTCAAAGCCCGTTAGAAGTCTGGCATAGGCTTCAGTCAGCCCGCTTTTGGTGGATCGATTTTTCGGATCACCGCACTCATAATAGTGCGGTGCTCCTCGTCGATGGAGGCGCCGTTAAGCACCTCCAACAAGTTATCCGGTGCCTCCGGTTGGACGGAGGTCACCGGCGCGGTAGACTTGCCCTTCTTAGTGGGGGGCCGCCTGCCGAAGTCCGGAACCACTGAAGGTTCGGGTGCGGTGTTCGGCCCAGGGCCGGACTTGGAGCCCTTGGGAGCCTTGCTCCCTTTTTGCCCGTGAGTCCGAAGGTCGCCGTGGCGCCTCCAGGACCACCTCCCCTTGGCTTGGAACTTTTTGGGACAACACCTAGGCGTTGTACGTAGGGCGAGGGGAGGAAGCAGTCGGAAGTTAAAAGCTATTCACATCCGACGAATCCAAGGAACTACTCGACGATATGTCGACTTGGGCTCGGGGCAGACTGCATGATTATATTCGGCGTTAGGAAAAGTCAGGCAATAAAGGAACACTACGAGTCACTCGTGTCCGAATATTTACGACTTCGCCAGGCTTGGCCCCGGCGGCCACTCCTCGCCGCTAACGGGCAAGCGTTGGTGGAGAAGTCCGGAGGAAGGGTCCTTCCTTCTGACCCTCCGCCCTCCCCGCTTGGGGCGGCCTTCCTTTTCTTTTCTCCCCGCCGGAGGGAAGAAGCCTCTTTTCCTCCTCCTCATCTTCAGAGGAGGAGTGTGCCTTGGAGTCATCGGACGATGAGTCCGACACCACCGGGCGCCGGGAACTCTTTCGGGTTCCCGTGGCCATCTTCTTGGCCTTCTTCTCCGGCACCACGTAAGGTGCCGGAACCAGCACCTCCGCCAAGCGGGCGTCTGCTGGGCCTTCGGGCAAAGGGGCCGGACAGTCGATCCGTCCGGCCGTCTCCTGCCAGTCCTGTCAAAGATACGGGAGCTTAGATCCCGCATAGAGTCAAACTATGAAAAACGAGTATCCTGTAAGAGGTAAAACAGCTTACCGCGCTGGCTTGGCGCTTCGCGCAGAATTCGCGATCCTCGGTAGCGGGAGGGGGAACCTCGGCGCCCTTGAATAGCACCTTCCAGGCATCCTCGTATGTTGTGTCAAAGAGCCTATTCAGAGTTTGGTGCTGGGCCGGGTCGAACTCCCACAACTTGAAAGCCCGTCGTTGACACGGGATGATCCGGTGGATGAGCATGACCTGGACTATGTTGACGAGTTTGAACTTCTTGCTCACCATGTTTTGGATACATGTTTGGAGTCCGGTCAGCTCTCCCGAACTACCCCAGGACAGGCCCTTCTCTTGCCAGGAGGTGAGCCACGTGGGGATGCCAAATCGAACTTCGGGGCCGCTGCCCATTCAGTGGTCGCCTGCTCGGGTGATGTAGAACCACCCCGATTGCCACCCCTTTATGGTCTCCACGAAGGAGCCTCGAGCCATGTGACGTTGGGCATCTTGCCCACCATGGCGCCTCCGACTCACCGGGCGGCCGCCACTACCTTCGGCTTGACATTGAAGGTCTTCAGCCATAAGCCAAGTGGGGCTTGATGCGGAGGAAGGCTCGCATACCCACGATAAACGCCGAGATGTTGAGGATGAAGTTCGGGGCCAGATCGTGGAAATCCAGGCCGTAGTAGAACATGAGCCCCGGGAAGAATGGGTGGAGAGGGAATCCCAGTCCACGGAGGAAATGGGTAAGGAACACTGCCCTCTCACAGGGCCTAGGGGTGGGGATCAGCTGTCCCTCATCTGGGAGCCGGTGCGCTGGCGTCGTCAAGTGTATCCGCTCTCCTCACTTCTTGATGTGTCCCTCCGTGACGGAGGAAACCATCCACCGCCTCCCGCCTCCGGACATGGTTGGAGAAGGTTGAGGTGGGAAATGCGGACTTGGGCGCTGGAGCTCGAGTGTGCGAAAATGGATGAGCAAAGGAGGAAGAAGGCGTGGATGAAAAGGTGGATCCTTATCCCTTTATATGGGAGGATGAAACTATGCGTCCCCACCAGCCTGGTAAAACTCGCTTATCCCCCAAGCGCCGTAATCAATGGCACGGTTGGGTTACCCACGCTCGTATTGATGAGAATCCCGTGATAAGGGGACACGATCTCTGCTTCGACAAGACGTGCCAAGGAAACTGCCTCGCAAAACGCGCTGAGGTGGTACAGTAAAAAACGATTCGAATGAAGGCTTGGCTGCGGTGTGATGACATGCTACAGAATACGTCATCAGATTGGACTTGTGAAAACGATACTCTCTCTCTACGATGGTATGTGGAACTTGTTTTGCAGAGCCGGACTTGATCCTCGTGTTCAAAATCTTCTATGAAGTATTCGGAGGAGGAACCCGCCTTGCAATGCCGAAGACAATCTATGCGCCGGACTCGTCGTCATTGAAGCCTGGTTCAGGGGCTACTGAGGGAGTCCTGGATTAGGGGGTGTCCGGACAGCCGGACTATAACCTTTGGCGGGACTGTTGGACTATGAAGATACAAGATTGAAGACTTCGTCCCGTGTCCGGATGGGACTTTCCTTGGCGTGGAAGGCAAGCTTGGCAATACGGATATGTAGATCTCCTCCCATTGTAACCGACTCTGTGTAACCCTAGCCCTCTTCGGTGTCTATATAAACCGGAGGGTTTATTCCGTAGGACAACATACAATCATACCATAGGCTAGCTTCTAGGGTTTAGCCTCTTTGATCTCGTGGTAGATCCACTCTTGTACTACCCATATCATCAATATTAATCAAGCAGGAGTAGGGTTTTACCTCCATCAAGAGGGCCCGAACCTGGGTAAAAACATCATGTCCCTTGTATCCTGTTACCATCCGCCTAGACGCACAGTTCGGGACCCCCTACCGGAGATCCGCCGATTTTGACACCGACAGGGGGAGTTCTGATCCACCAGCTCACTGAGCACAAGAACACCTCAACCTCAGGAGGTTGTTCTTCCCTTGTACTGTTCTTCATCACCCCAAGAGGCAATCCCCCACCACCACACTGGAGTAGGGTATTACACCACAACGGTGGCCCGAACCAGTATAAACCTCGTTTCTCTCTTTGTTGCGAGTTCGTCGAGTTCGTGCGCGAGATCTTAGCGAGCTAGGGCGTCGATCGGTAGGAGGGAAAGACTTTGCGCGCACCCCAGTGTTCGAACCTTAAGGGTTTGCTGGAACCCCACATCCGACAAGGACCGATAGACCTGGTTGGGTGGCGTACGCTTGGGCGTGACTCGAGTGTAGCTGTCACATCCCTAGTTCTGGTATGACCTAGACTAGCTAGTCATGTGTGCATCATGTTTAAATTTCATTTAAATTTGAAATGAGGATCTGTGAAACCCTCAGAATCATTTTTAGAAATTGCCCAAATAAAAATTGCTCCAAAAAGGTCCAAGAAAATTCTCATGTTGCTCTCTGAAAATATTGGACAGAGATAAAAATCAAACCGATATTTTTAATGAGCTCATAAGTATTTATTTTGGGCATTTGGAATTAATCCAATAATTAATTGCTTTGGATATATATTTTTTTTATATATAATATATGTCCAAAATTATGTTAGTTGTTGAGGAGCTCGAATATTATACCTAGCTCCTACAAAATTGGCATAAGAAAATAAATTGATTTAGTATTTTTATTAAATCAAACAAATATCAGAAAATAGAAAAGAAACAAAATGTAAAGCCTACACCGGCGCTTACCTCCGTGTGCAGCCCGGCACTGCAGCCCAAGAGCCACTAGAGCCGCCCAGCACCTATCCCCCTCCCCTGTCGCCTTCCTCGCTAAGGACGAACGCTGTGGCTGGCCATGGGCACGCCAGCGCCAGCTCCTCGCTTGCTGCCGAGGGTCTCGACGCCTCCCCGAGTGCCACGACTCCTCGACCCCTATACCTCTTCCTCTCTCTCGACCCCCTGCCCCTCCTCTTCTCTCTTCCCGCAATGCCATCGCCGCCGCTGCTCGCCATAGCCGCAGCCACCGCCTCCTCTCGCCTCTCCGACGCGCTTCTGTGGATCCGCCTCTTCGCCTTCGTCCTCCTCGCCGAAGCTACGTGACGCCGAGGCCTCGCTTGTTGCCACCATCGCTGCCTTCACCGACGAGCACCGGAAGATTGCCGGCCCGATTCACCGCTCTGTGCTGCCCTCGAGCCCACCGACCTGCTCTGCGAGTCCACCGTGAGCTCCCTTGCTTTCTCCGCTCTCCTCACTCCCGCAAGCTCTACCCCGACCGCCACCGTGCCCGTGAGCTTCACATCGCCGGGCGATGTCGCTGCTGCCATGCTAGCCACCGGAGTTTGCGTCTCGAAGCGCCCGCCGTGCTCTGAGCATCTCCAGGAACCCGTATCACCCGCTGGTTCGCCTCCCATGCACCGTAGCCTCGTCCCCGAGGTCGACCGAACTCCGGCGGCCGCAACCGAGCTCGCCGCCATCGACTCCGGCCACCCCAGGCCCAGACTCGGCCACCACCCGACGCACCATAGATCTAGCTTTCGAACGCGCCTAGCCGTGCGTCATTTGGAGCACCACAAAGGAAACCCGAGGCACAAGTATGCCGCGGACCTCGCCGGCGGCTAAACGCTAGTGGGGTTTGACCCTTTGACCTCGCCGCCCGTCTGTGTGGGCCTCGTTGTCGTGTGATTAGCTTAAAGCTAATCACCATCTAACTAACCCTCACACTGATAGTGGGCCCCTGCGCCCTAAAATTTTAATTAGATTAGTATAAAACCCCCGATTAACCCTTAGACACTTGCGGGTGGACCCCACACGTCAGGTTTGACTCAGTCAGCGCTGTTGACTTGCTGACGCAAGCATGATGCAGTGTTGACGCAATTATTTATTTTCTGGATTTAATTAATTCAGGAAAATCCAGAAAATGATATAAACTTCAAAAAATCATAGAAATCCAACCGTAGCTCAGATTGAGATAATTTATATATGAAAAATTATCAAAAAAATGCAATCTATCCATATGTACCAGTTTCATGCATGATAAACCAACTTATACCTGCTGTACAAGTGAAACACTATAATGGCTTTTATAAAGAGCTTACTTTGGAGATGCATTTGAACCTTTAGTTCAAATGGACTTCAACCAAATGAATGCTAGTTGCATTAGCCCAAACAGCATCACATCTACATGCCATGTTCATGCATCATATTGTTGCATATGCTTGAGTACTGATTGCCGGCACCGTTCCTTCTCGATAGGTCCAGCTCCGGAGAGTGCTCGAGAGTACCTGTCTGTGAAGCAGTGCCTCCCTTGTTGATTTACCAGGCAAGCAAATCCCCTTGTTCATTCCGATACAATCCTACTCTCTCGCTCCTGCTCTCAGTTATTACATTAGGACAACAACGATTCATCTACTACTTTGTGCTGCGGTAGTTGAACCCATTCCTCTGCATGACCTGTCATTGCCACAGTAAATAGTTGAAACCCACCAGCATGTGTAGGAGTTGGTTGAGCCATGTTGTGTTCCTACCATGCCATGCCTGCTATTGCTTAGAGTCGTGTCAGGTCTGATTCATTGGGAATGAATTGGAGTGCAGTTCTATGTTCTGATGCTGAGAGTGAATTGTGTGAACACGATTTGGTAAAGGTAGCGGTGAGAGGCCATGTAGGAGTACATGGTGGGTTGTCTCATTTGAACCGTCCTTAAGCACTGAGTTCTATGTATTTGTCCAATGACTCGATACTACCACACATTGGGTTCCGGTAACTCGACCCTCTCGACTTATTAACCAACTTGATCTCATCCGTGAGTCGCAACTAGTTTCGTGTTTGTAGGTAGTGCTATTTTTCTACCAAGTGGCACCCGACAGTGGGTTTGGGATGCATTAGGCACACGTGGCTCAGTGTACCGAGTGGCACCCGGATGGTGGGCTGGGGAACCCTGCACACATCGTTTGGGGCCATGAGCGACACCTCGGCCGGATCTCCTTGCGGATGGAACCCGAATAGGCGATAAACCTGGGCTAGAGTCTTGTGTGGTTAGTCAGGTCATGGCCGACACCCTCGCCATGCTTCCGCTTGAAGGTTGCCGAGATACACGAGGTGTACATGGCGGTAAGTGGCGAGAGCGTGTGTGAAGAAGTACACCCCTGCAGGGTTAACATGATCTATTCGAATAGCCGGGTCCGCGGTTATGGACTTCTTGGACGCTTACGTGGTACATAGACAACTTGAAGTGGATACTCTAAAATGCTCAAGACAAGTGTGGGTGCTATGGATTGCCTTCTCGTAGGGAGACGGGAATGAATCCATCATAGTGTATTGATGTGGTGACTAGTGGACTCGTGTGCGCCATATCACCTCAAAGAAGTTCTGGTAGTCGTAGAACAGTATAGCCACAGAGTCAAAGCTGGCTTGCTGCAACTAAATCCCACATTACCCTCTTGATACAACTGCATGTATAATAGGAACTGATGTAAGTCTTGCTGAGTACCTTTGTACTCACGTTGCTTTATTTATGTTTTTGCAATGAGATTTCGGTCTTACTAGTAGTTCCGCTTGGACTTCGACGAGTAGCTTGTTACCTCAGCTACGATCTTGTACCCTTAGGAGGGTCTTGTAGATAGTCAGGCTTCTCAGCTTTTTCTTTTTATAGTTGTTTGTACTCAAACATGTAATGCTTCCGTTGCTTGTATGCTCTTAATGATGGGTCATGTGACCCCTGTTTGTATTAAATGCTATGTGGCTCTTCTGAGCCTTTATCTATATGAGTTGGCGTTATGTTGTGATGCCATGTTGTACATCACATACTTGCATGTTATGCGTACGTGTAACGTGTATTGCTATGTGTGGGATCCGACAACCTAGTTGTCTATCTTTGGTAGCCTCTCTTATGGGGAAATGTAGTCTAGTGCTTCCACCGAGCCATGGTAGTCCGCTACAGCCTGGTTTACCGGAGTCTTGCTAGCCCAAAGACTACCGCCTCCTAAACACTTAGACTGGCCGGCATGTGATTCACTTCGTTCCTGTGTCTGTCCCTTCGGGGAAATGTCACACGGTGACATCCGGAGTCCTACCTAGCCTGCTACAGCCCGGGTTCCCGGAGTCCTGTTAGCCCAGTTGCTACAGCCCGGATTCACACGCTGCTGATCGACATGCTCGATGTTGTTTCATGTATGCCTGTCCCCGTAAGTTAGTGCCACTTTGGGTTCACGACTAGTCATGTCGGCCCGGGTTCTCTGTCATATGGATGCTAGCGACACTACCATATACGTGAGCCAAAAGGCGCAAACGGTCCCGGGCCATGGTAAGGCGACACCCGTGGGAATACCGTGCGTGAGGCCGCAAAGTGATATGGGTGTTACAGGCTGGATCGGTGTGACTTAGAATCGGGGTCCTGACAGCTTTGGTACCAGAGCCTGACTGCCTGTAGGATTTCCAAGCCAACCTGGTCGAAGTTGAGTCTAGAAATTCTTTAGTTATATATGGGAATTGATTGTGGAAGGGAACGTAAGGCTCTTTTTACTCCTTATACCTCATGGCCTTCTGATCTAAGTCATCCTACCTTTCCTACGGGGTTAAGGACCTAGGCTCTCTCTTCCGTCTATCAGGATCACGTGTTACTACTCCATAGTCCCATATGATTGGTTGATCATAGTCATATCCTAGTTCGAGTACCACCGGTGTAGCCTGTTTAGTAATATCTCAGAACCTTGAGTGATGATGTTGAGTATGGTGCTACCCCTCTTTTGCAGAATGTCTCATTCTGAGCAGTTTACTGCCGTTATGCTGCCGGAATTGCCCTAGTAGTTCGAGAGTTACTAATTTCCTTATCCTACATTCTTCAGTCGACAGTTGATGCTGATCCGTCCTTGGTTTCGTTTCTCAGGATGTCATCAGTTAAACGAAGTTCTGCTGCTAGCCGTAACCACGGAGATGGTAGGGATGAGGATCCTCCCGACCAGCCTTCGTTGGCAGAGTTCATGTTAGAGATGGAAAGGAACAAGCGTGAGTCTAACCGTTTGTTGGCACGTATCGAGGAGAACACCGCACATCAGTTCAAAGGATCTGTGACCATTCATGACTTCATTCGCTTGCATCCACCCACTTTTCATCATTCTATTGAGCCACTCGATGCAGATGACTGGCTCCGTAGCATCACTCATAAGTTGCATTCCACAAACGTAGCTGAAGATGACAAGGTCACCTATGCCACATATCACCTGGAAGGTCTTGCTAGTCTTTGGTGGCAGAACTATGAGGCTATGCTTCCAGCTGGCCAGATTCCTACCTGGAGGGATTTCACCGAGGCTTTTCTCGAGCATCACATTCCTGAAGCCCTCATCGATCGCAAGAGAGAAGAGTTCTGTAGTTTCACCCAGAGTAAGATGGTTGTTGATGCTTATAGTAGAGAGTTTGAGAACCTTGCCCGCTATGCTTCAGAAGAGGTGTCCACGGACGCCAAGAAGCAGGCTAGGTTCCGGAAGGGTCTCAACCCCAAGTTGCGTGGTGATCTCGACCTACATCATTGTGATACATTCCAAGATCTTGTGAGCAAGGCCATTAATGCAGAGACAGCTCAGCTCACTTACGAGGAGTCTCGTAAGCACACCCGTGAATTGGGATCTTTCTCCGGTTCTAGTTCTCAGAAGCGCCGGATTTGTATTCCGAACTCTGCTCTTCCACCCGGATATTCACCGAGGCCATCCCATGTGATGCCTCCCCAGCTCAACAGATGCTCCACCCAGGCCTACTGTAGACCGCTTGTCGGTATGGTCCACGCCCTACTTCAGGACTTGCTTCACATGCGGAGAGCCGTGACACTATGCACGTGGATCGCTCTCAAACCAGCTATGCTCCACCCCTCACCGAGAAGTCTGTTATTGTGTTAAGCCATCAAGCAAGATGATCAGTGTCAAGTCAGCTCCTACTGAACGTGGACATGTGCATCACGTCTCAGCTAAAGATGCTCATGATGATCCAGATGTCGTTCTTGGTACACTCCTTGTCAACTATCATCCAGCTTCGGTTCTATTCGACACCGGAGCATCTCACTCCTTCATCTCTGAAGGCTATGCTCGTTTGCATGACATGTCATTTTGTGATATGCCAACTCCGCTTGAAATCCAAACCCCAGGGTCTAGATGGCAAACCACCGTAATAAGCCATGGTAATGAAATCCTTGTTGATAGACTTGTATTCCTTGCGTCACTTGTAGCCCTCAAGTCCTCAGATATTAACATCATTTTGGGTATGGCCTGGATGACAGCTCATGCCAAGATTGATTATTACACTAGGTCTGTTCAGCTTACAAACCCATCTGGCAAGATAGTCACTGTCTCCACTAGAGTTGCAGAGCGTCAACTCTATTCTCTTAATGCTAGCCCTCTTCCAGACCTTGAAGATATCCCGGTAGTCCGTGACTTTCCGGATGTCTTTCCAGAGGAACTGCCAGGTGTTCCACCTGACAGAGATGTAGAGTTCGTCATAGATCTTATCCTGTGAACCGCTCCAATCTCTAGGAGACCTTACAAGATGGCACCCTTAGAACTAGCCGAGCTTAAGAAACAACTTGATGAGTCCTTGCAAAAGGGTTTCATCCGTCCTAGTTCTTCTCCTTGGGCTTGCCCGTCCTCTTCGTCAAGAAGAAGGATGTTACGGACCGGATGGTTGTATATTATCGTCCCGTTAATTTGGTCACGATAAAGAACAAATATCCGCTTCCCAGGATCAACGACCTGTATGATCAGCTTGCTGGATCCTCAATCTTTTCCAAGCTGGATTTGAGGTTAGGCTACCACCAAATCAAGATCAGAAACGGGGACATCCCCAAGACAGCCTTTGTCACTCGTTATGGCCAGTACGAGTACACCGTCATGTCCTTTGGTCTAACCAATGCTCCAGCCACATTCTCCCGCTTGATGAACTCAATCTTCATGGAGTACTTTGATAAATTCGTCGTGGTTTATCTCGATGATATCCTTATTTACTCGAAGAACGAGGAAGAGCATGCCGAACATCTTAGACTTGTGTTATAAAAACTCAGAGAGCACCGCCTTTATGCCAAGTTCTCCAAGTGTAAATTTTGGTTGCCGGCGACCTATCTAGGCCACGTAATCTCCGTAAGGGCATTGCTGTCAATCCCGAGAGAGTTCAGCCGTTCTCGATTGGACTCCACCAAACCGTTAAACAAGTTAGGAGTTTCCTTGGTCTAGCCAGCTATTGTCGCCGCTTTGTTGAAAACTTCTCCAAAGTAGCCAAACCCCTCACGGAACTTCTCAAGAAAGATAAAAAGTTTGAGTGGTCCCCACAAAGGTGAGTACAGTTTTAGGAACTGAAAAGACGCATGACTTCTGCTCCCATACTTGTGCCACCGGATTTCACGAAGGACTTTGTTATCTCATGACGCCTCCACGACAGGACTAGGTTGCATTCTTATGCAGGATCGCCATGTGATTGCCTATGCATCTCGGCAGCTTGCATCCACATGAGGAGAATTATCCTACACATGATCTAGAGCTTGCAAACCGTAGTCTATGCACTCAAGACTCAGCGACATTACCTTCTTGGTAAACATTACAGATCTACACCGATCACCAGTAGTCTCAAGTATATCTTCACCCAACCAGATTTGAACCTTAGGCAAAGACGTTGGTTGGAGTTGATCTCGGATTATGATCTAGGGATTACTTACACCCCAGGAAAAGCCAATGTCATGGCTGATGCGTTAAGTCGTAAATCCTATTGCAACAACCTCATGTTGCAGCAGTGCCAACCACTTCTCCATGCGGAATTTTGTAAGCTTAACCTTCACATTGCTCCTCACGGATTCCTTTCTACCTTGGTGGCGTAAACCTACTCTTGTGGATCATATCTTAGAAGCCCGTAAGCATGATACGGAATTACCGGATCAAGAGAAACATTGCCAAGGGTATTGCTGGTAGTTTCTCTATAGATGATCGAGGTGTCGTTTTCTTTGGGAACCGCTCGGTGGTCCCCAAGAAGCAAAGATCTTCGATAACCGATTATTAAGGAGGCGCATGAATCCCTCTCACAATTCATCCCGGTAGTACTAAGATGTATCAGACCTACGCCAGAGGTTCCGTGGACTAGGATGAAGAGAGAAATTGCTCGGTTTATTGCTAATCGTGGACGCTTTGTCGTCAAGCGTTAAGGCGAAACATCGAGACCTCGGCACCCTTCAGCCTTTAGCCATTCCTCGGTGGAAATGGGATAAAGTTGGTATGGACTTCATCACCGGCTTTCCCGGGACCAAGAAAGGGAATAATGCTATCTTCGTAGTCATTGATCGCCTCCAAAGTGGCGCACTTCCTACCTGTTAGAGAGTATCACTGCTAGTCAGCTCGCTGACTTATATATTTCTCGAATAGTGTCACTTCATGGTGTTCCACTAGAGATCAATTCAGACCTTGGAAGTCTTTTCACTTCTCATTTCTGGGAGAGTTTCCAAACTGCCATGGGGACCCATCTTTCCTTTAGTACCGCTTTCCACCCTCAATCAAGTGGTCAGGTGGAACGGGTCAACCAAATTCTCGAAGACAAGCTTAGAGCTTGCGTTATCTCATTCGGTATGGATTGGGAGGAATGTCTTCCTTTCGCTGAGTTTGCTTATAACAATAGCTATCAATCCAGCCTCAAGAAAGCTCATTTTGAGATTCTCTATGGATGAAGATGTCGAACACCTTTGAACTGGCGTAAACCGTGAAAGACAATTCTTTGTACCGGACATGATCCAGGAGGCAGAAGAGCAAGTTCGCATCATTCGTGAGAATTTGAAAACAGCCCAATCTCGTCAAAAGAGCTGGTATGACCGTCGTCATAAGGAAGTGGCTTATGAAGTTGGCGACAAGGCTTACCTTCAAAGTTACAACTCTAAAGGGTACCCATTGTTTTTCGTATCAAGGGCAAGTTGGCTCCTCGTTACATTGGTCCCTTTCGCATTCTCGCTAAACAAGGAGAGGTTGCCTACCAATTGGAACTACCCCCACATCTTTCCCGGGTGCATGATGTCTTCCACGTCTCTCAACTCAGGCGTTGCTTCTCGGATCCTATCCGCGGAGTGGACCACGAAACGCTTGATCTCCAAGATAACCTCACTTATCGAGAGTATCTAGTTCGCATTCTTGATCAAGCAGAGCGTGTCACTCGACGTCATAATATCAAGTTTCTCAAGGTTCAGTTGTCTCATCATTCTAAGAGAGAAGCTACTTGGGAGCGAGAAGATCGTCTTCGACTGGAGTACCCCGCTTTCTTTCCGTCGACCCCTGAATCTCGGGACGAGATTCTTTCAAGTGGGGGCGAGTTGTCACATCCCTAGTTCTGGTATGACCTAGACTAGCTAGTCATGCGTGTATCATGTTTAAATTTCATTTAAATTTGAAATGAGGATCTGTGAAACCCTCAGAATCATTTTTAGAAATGACCCAAATAAAAATTGCTCCAAAAAGGTCCAAGAAAATGCTCATGTTGCTCTCTGAAAATATTGAACAGAGATAAAAATCAAACCGATATTTTTAATGAGCTCATAAGTATTTATTTTGGGCATTTGGAATTAATCCAATAATTAATTGCTTTGGATATATATTTTATATATACATATAATATATGTCCAAAAATTATGCTAGTTGTTGAGGAGCTCTGGAATATTATACCTAGCTCCTACAAAAATTGGCATAAGAAAATAAATTGATTTAGTATTTTTATTAAATCAAACAAATATCAGAAAATAGAAAAGAAACAAAAACAGAAAGCCTACCTGGCGCTTACCTCCGTGTGCAGCCCGGCACTGTGCAGCCCAGCAGCCACCAGAGCCGGGTCAACCCAACTGTCCCCTCCCCTGTCGTCTTCCTCGCGCGGAAGGATGCAGTTGGTGGCGGCGTCATGAGCACGCTACCGCCAGCTCCTGCTTGCCGCCGAGGGTCTGGACGCCTCCCCGAGTGCCACGCACTCCCCTCGACCCTTTCTTCCCTCTCTCCGGGACCCCTGCCCCTCCTCTTCTCTCTTCCCGCAATGCCATCGCCGCCGCTGCTCGCCATAGCCGCAGCCACCGCCTCCCTCTCGCCTCCGACGCGCTTGTAGGATCCGCCTCGTCGCCTTCGTCCTCCTCGCCCGAGCTCTGACGCCGGAGGCCCTGCTTGTCGCCACCATCGCTGCTTCACGGACGAAAGCACCGAAGATCGCCGGCCCGATTCACCGCTCTGTGCCGCCTCGAGCCCACCGACTCAAGGCCGCGAGTCCACCGTGAGCTCCCTTGCTTTCTCCGCTCTCCCCTCACTCCCGCGCAAGCTCTACCCCGACCGCCACTGCGTGCCGTGAGCTTCACATCGCCGGCGATGTCGCTGCCGTCATCCTAGCCACCGGAATTTGCGTCTGAGCGCTCCGTCGTGCTCAGAGCATCTCCAGGAACCCGTATCACCCGCTGGTTCGCCTCCCATGCACCATAGCCTCGTCCCCGAGGTCGACCGAACTCCGACGGCCGCAACCGAGCTCGCCGCCGTCGACTCCGGCCACCCCAGGCCCAGACTCGGCCACCACCCGACGCGCCATGGATCTAGCTTTCGAACGCGCCTAGCCGCGCGTCATTTGGAGCACCACAAAGGAAACCCGAGGCACAAGTACGCCGCGGACCTCGCCGGCGGCTAAACGCCGGTGGGGTTTGACCCTTTGACCTCGCTGGCCCATCAGGTGGGCCCCGTGGGTTAGGTGATTAGCTTAAGGATAATCACCATCTAACTAACCCTGACACTGACAGTGGGCCCCAGCACCCTAAAATTTTAATTAGATTGGTATAAAACCCCCGATTAACCCTTAGACACTGACGGGTGGACCCCACACGTCAGGTTTGACCCAGTCAGCGTTGTTGACTTGCTGACACAAGCATGATGCAGTGCTGACGCAATTATTTATTTTCTAGATTTAACTAATTCAGGAAAATCCAGAAAATGATATAAACTTCAAAAAATCTTAGAAATTCAACCGTAGCTCAGATTGAGATAATTTATATATGAAAAATTATCAGAAAAATGCAATCTATCCATCTGTACCAGTTTCATGCATGATAAACCAACTTATACCTACTGTATAAGTGAAACACTATAATGGCTTTTATAAAGAGCTTACTTTGGACATGCATTTGAACCTTTAGTTCAAATGGACATCAACCAAATGAATGCTAGTTGCATTAGTCAAACAGCATCACATCTACATGCCATGTTCATGCATCATATTGTTGCATATGCTTGTGTACTGATTGCGGCACTGCTCCTTCTCGATAGGTCCAGCTCGGAGAGTGCTCGAGAGTACCGTCTGTGAAGCAAAGGCCTCCCTTGTTGATTTACCGTGCAAGCAAATCCCTTGTTCATTCCGATACAATCCTACTCTCTCTCGCTCCTGCTCTCGGTTATTGCATTAGGACAACAACGATTCATCTGCTACTTTGTGCTGCGGTAGTTGAACCCATTCCTCTACATGACCTGTCATTGCCACAGTAAATAGTTGAAACCCACTAGCATGTGTAGGAGTTGATTGAGCCATGTTGTGTTCCTACCATGCCATGCCTGCTATTGCTTAGAGTCGTGTCAGGTCTGATTCATTGGGAATGAATTGGAGTGCAGTTCTATGTTCGGATGCTGAGAGTGAAGTTTGTGAACACGATTTGGTAAAGGTAGCAGTGAGAGGCCATGTAGGAGTACATGGTGGGTTGTCTCATTGGAACCGTCCTTAAGCACTGAGTTCTATGTATGTTGTCCAATGACTCGATACTACCACACATTGGGTTCCGTAACTCGACCCCTCTCGACTTATTAACCAACTTGATCTCTGTCCAGGAGTCACAACTAGTTTCTGGTGTTTGTAGGTAGTGCTATTTTTCTACCAAGTGGCACCCGACAGGGTGGGTTTGGGACAGACTAGGCACACGTGGCCTAGTGTACCGAGTGGAACCCGGATGGTGGGCTGGGGAACCCTGCACACATCGTTTGGGGCCGTGAGCGATACCCCGGCCGGATCTCCTTGCGGATGGAACCCGAATAGGCGATAAACCTGGGCTAGAGTCTTGTGTGGTTAGTCAGGTCGTGGCCGACACCCTTGCCATGCTTCCCCTTGAAGGTTGCCGAGATACATGACGTGTACATGGCGGTAAGTGGCGAGAGCGTGTGTGAAGAAGTACACCCCTGCAGGGTTAACATGATCTATTCGAATAGCCGGGTATGCGGTTATGGACTTCTTGGATGCTTACGTGGTACATAGACAACTTGAAGTGGATACTCTAAAATGCTCAAGACAAGTGTGAGTGCTATGGATGGCCTTCTCGTAGGGAGACGGGAATGAATCCATCTTAGTGTATTGATGTGGTGACTAGTGGACTCGTGTGCCTATATCACCTCAAAGAAGTTCTCGTAGTCGTAGAACAGGATAGCCACAGAGTCAAAGCTGGCTTGTCGCAACTAAACCACACATTACCCTCTTGATACAAATGCATGTATAATAGGAACTGATGTAAGTCTTGCTGAGTACCTTTGTACTCACATTGCTTTATTTATGTTTTGCAGCGGACATTTCGGTCTTACTAGTAGTTCCGCTTGGACTTCGACGAGTAGCTTGTTACCTCAGCTACGATCTTGTACCCTTGGGAGGGTCTTGTAGATAGTCAGGCTTCTCAGCCTTTTCCTTTTGTAGTTGTCTGTACTCAAACATGTAATGCTTCTGTTGCTTGTATGCTCTGAATGATGGGTCATGTGACCCCTGTTTGTATTGAATGCTATCTGGCTCTTCTGAGCCTTTATCTATATGAGTTGGCGTTATGTTGTGATGCCATGTTGTACAGCACATACTTGCATGTTATGCGTACGTGTAGCGTGTATTGCTATGTGTGGGATCCGACAACCTAGTTGTCTATCCTTGGTAGCCTCTCTTATGGGGAAATGTAGTCTAGTGCTTCCACCGAGCTATGGTAGTCCGCTACAGCCCGGTTTACCGGAGTCCTGCTAGCCCACACTATCGCCTCCTAACACTTAGACTGGCTGGCATGTGATTCACTTCGTTCTCGTGCTGTCCTTCGGGAAATGTCACGCGGTGACATCCGTAGTCCTACCTAGCTCGCCATGTACCTGGTTCCCTTGAGTCCTGTTAGCCTGGGCTTGCTACCGCCCGGATTCACACGCTGCTGACCGACATGCTCGATGTTGTTTCATGTATGCCTGTCCCCGTAAGTTAGTGCCACTTTGGGTTCACGAATAGTCATGTCGGCCCGGGTTCTCTGTCATATGGATGCTAGCGACACTACCATATACGTGAGCCAAAAGACACAAACGGTCCCGGGCCATGGTAAGGCGACACCCGTGGGAATACCGTGCGTGAGGCCGCAAAGTGATATGAGGTGTTACAGGCTAGATCGGTGTGACTTAGAATCGGGGTCCTGACAGCAGCCACCGTGTCCAACGCCCTCGTGCGACTCTCCCCAGGAGAGGCGTTTCCGGTGAGGCTGGACGCTAAGCTCTGGGGCTCCCTGATAATCCCCAAGTGCAAGGAATCATCGTAGCACTTTCCAAAGATGGAAGTGATAAGTATGGAGTGTCGAACCCACAAGGAGATAAAGGTAGGATCAATATTCTCTCAAGCCCTATCTGCCACTGATACGACTCACGCACCTTTGAACGCTTGCTTCCAACTAGCAACGAGAAATAAAACTATGTTGTGGGTATGTAGAGGATAACTTTGCATGGTAACGGAGAGCTAAAATATAAAAGTAGGTGTTGTTAACATAAAGTTAGAATATATTACTTAGTATTATAAATAGCGAGTGTGGAATGATGGTGGATCGATGTGTGGACTTGTCCTAGGCAATTGTTAACAAGACCGGTGATCACTATTGCGCTTCATATGAGGGAGAGGCATAAGCTAACATACTTTCTCTACTTGGATCATATGCACTTATGATTGGAACTCTAGCAAGCATCCGCAACTACTAAAGATCATTAAGGTAAAACCCAACCATAGCATTAAAGCATCAAGTCCTCTTTATTCCCATACGCAACAATCCCCCTTACTCGGGTTTGTGTTTCAGTCACTCACCAGCCCACTATAAGCGAATCATGAACGTATTGCAACACCCTACAGCGGGAACCCCTCACGCTTGCGCGTCACGGAGGGCACCATTGGACAGCATCAAAGTAAAACATACAACTCATACCAATCTAGATCATCAATCAACCCAAAGACAAAATATATCTACTCAAAACATCATAGGATGGCAACACATCATTGGATCATAATATGTGGCATAAAGCACCATGTTCAAGTAGGGATTACAGCGGGGTGCGGGAGAGTGGACCGCGTAAAAGAGATGAGGATGGTGATGATGATGGTGACGTTGATGAAGACGATCACCGTGGCGATGATTCCCCTCCCGATGGCACTCCGGCGCTACCGGAAGAGAGGAGGAGAGGTTCTCCCCCTTGTGCTTCCTCCTCCATGGACTCCACCTTCTGGTCCTTGGCCTTCATGGTGATGAAGACCCTCCAGGATACTCCTCCATGGCCACCGGTGATGATGGCCCTCCATGGGTGCCGGAGAGGGCCTAGATTGACTTCTCGTGGCTACAGAGGCTTGCGGCGGCGGAACTTCCGATCTGATCTCTGTTCTGGAAGTTTTAGGGTACGAGAGTATATATGGGTGCAGGAGGTACGTCGGTGGACTTCCGGGCTAGCCACGAGGTAGGGGGGTGCGCCCCAGGGGGGTGGGCGCGCCCCCGACCCTCGTGGGTAGCCCGGGACTCCCCTGGTGAGCTTCCGGTACTCCATGGGCTTCTTCTGGTCCAAAAATAGGTTCCGTGGAGTTTCGTGTCTTTTTGGACTCCGTTTGATATTCCTTTTCTTCAAACACCGAAATAGGCAAAAACAAAGAATCTGGGCTGGGCCTCCGGTTAATAGGTTAGTCCCAAAAATAATATAAAAGTGGATAATAAAGCCCAATATTGCTCAAAACAGAGATAATATAGCATGGAGCAATCAAAAATTATAGATACATTGGAGACGTATCAGGCATCCCCAAGCTTAATTCCTGCTCATCCTCGAGTAGGTAAATGATAAAAAGATAATTTTTGATGCGGAATGCTAGTAAGTGCTTAAGTTTGATCAATGATAATTCCTATCACTTTTTCTAGCATCATTACACGTCATAACAGTGGTTCATCTCATAAATCTTTTCATGATCAAGTAACAAGCAATTCACAAGTTTAATGTATGGATCATAAACTTTCTTGAAAACTAACAAATGATATTCTCAGTCATCAAACAATTGCAATTCATCCTATTTTCAGGAAGAGTCTATGTCAGAGCTTCAATTCAGCAAACTTCACATACTGAACTATCATTTAATCTTTCACAATTGCTAACACTCACGCAATACTTGTGGTTATGGAGTTTTAATTGGACACAGAGAAAGATAAGGGATTATAGTTTTGCCCCACAACCTTTTACCTCAAGGGTAATGTCAACAATAATAACTCATGCTCCCCTACATCCAATTAGATATATATATCAGATTCTTTCCATCATGCTGGGCTTGCCAAAGGTTAAAATGAAAAAGGAAAGGTGAAGATCACCGTGACTCTTGCATAAGGTAGAAGATAATAATAAAAGATAGGCCCTTCGCAGAGGGAAGCAGAGGTTTCCATGCGCTTTTATGGTTTGATGCATAAAATCTCAATGTGAAAGAACCTCACTTTATATTGACCCTTGTGATATGAACCTTTATTATGCAAATTGTCGCTTTTATTACTTCCACATCACAAGATCGTATAAAGCTTATTTCTCCCACACCAATCAATCATACATATTTAGAGCAATTTTTATTGCTTTGCACCGATGACAACTTACTTGAAGGATCTTACTCAATCCGTAGGTAGATATAGTGGACTCTCATGGCAAAACTGGTTTACGGATTTTGGAAGCACAAGTAGTATCTCTACTTGGTGCTGAGAATTTTGGCTAGCATGAGGGGGAAAGGCAAGCTCAACATGTTAGAGGATCCATGACAACATACTTTATCTCAGATATAAGAAAACATAACCCATTATGTTGTCTTCCTTGTCCAACATCAACTCTTTAGCATGTCATATTTTAATGAGTGCTCCCAATCATAAAAGATGTCAATGATAATATATTTATATGTGAAACCCCTCTTCATTCAATATTCTTTCATGAATTGTTCAAGTGACATTCTATGTTTGCTAACTTTCAATAAGTTTACTACCTATACTTATTATGTGTGAAGTCATTACTCCCCATGTTATAAGCATATGAAACATATATAAATTCAGGTTTATGACATTCAATTTGTTCAACCATTTACTCATAGGGTATTCATGAAGCACATGAGTAATTGACAAACTACTCCAGAGGATATGAGTGAAGAACACTGAGTAGTCAAATAATTAACTAGCCATGAGAGGATTCTTTTTCATTCAATATTTCAGATCCAATGATTTTATTCAAACAGCAAGTAAAATTGAAAACACGCTCCAAGCAAAACACATATCATGTGATGAATAGAAATATAGCTCCGAGTAAAGTATACCGATAGTTTTGAAGACGAAAGAGGGGATGCCTTCCAGGGCATCCCCAAGCTTAGGCGCTTGAGTCTTCCTTTAATATTACCTTGGGGTGCCTTGGGCATCCCCAAGCTTATGGTCCTTCCACTCCTTATTCTCCTCATATCGATATCCCACCCAAAACTTGAAAACTTCAATCACACAAAACTTAACCAAACTTCGTGAGATAGGTTAGTATAATAAAGAGCAAAACATGCACTTCGGTACTGTCAAAGACAAGGTTCATAATTTTTCTCACACAATGCCTACTGTACCATATCATTTCTACAATTTATATTGAAGAATATAAGTCATAGAAACTAGAAAACAAGCAAACTATGCAATGAAAACAGAATCTATCAGAAACAGAACAGTCTGTAATAATCTGAACAATAACCATACTTCTGCTACTACAAAAATTATTAAATAAATTGGTGGACGTGAGGAATTTGTCTATTAATCTTCCGCAAAAAGAATCAACTCAAAAGCACTCTTCTGTAAAAAATTACATCTATTCTCGTGAGCGCAAAGTTTCTGTTTTTTTACAGCAAGGTCACATTAACTTTCACCCAAGTCTTCCCAAAGGTCTTACTGGGCACTTTATTGAAACAAAAGCTATAGCACATGATTACTACAGTAGCTTAAACATGTATACACACAAAAACAGTAAGGGTAAATATTGGGTTGTCTCCCAACAAGCGCTTTTCTTTAATGCCTTATAGCTAGGCATGATGATTTCAATGATGCTCGCATAAAAGATAGGATTTAAAGCACAATGAGAGCATCTTGAATAAAATGACTAGCACATTTAAATCTGACACACTTCATATGCCTAGGGATTTTGTGAGCACACAACTTATAAGAACAACAATCAACTAGCATAGGAAGGCAAAACAAGTATAACTTCAAAACTTTAAGCACATGGAGAGGAAACTTGATATTATTGCAACTCCTACAAGCATGTATTCCTCCCTCATAATAATTTTCAGTAGCATCATGGATAGGAAATTTGTTCTCATACTCAATTGGAACCTCTTTCGAAATTGTGGAATCATTACTAGCTAAAGTTGACACTCTTCCAAATCCACTTTCATAAATATCACACTAAGATTCAACATCCTCCAAAATAGTGGGATCACTAATTCGTAAAGTTGACACTCTTCCAACCCACTTTATTGATAGTATTATTCATACTCCAAAAGATATAAGTGAAGTTCATGGAGCATTCTACAACTGACCAAAAAATCCAAGCTAAAAATGTATAAGTGAAGCACATGAAGCATTCTATAAAACCATACTCAAAATATTTAAGTGAAGCACAAAGAGTAATTCTATAAGATCATACTTAAAAGATTTAAGTGAAGCACATGAAGTATTCTATCAAATCATTGAAGGGATATCTCATTCTAGCATGGTTATTAAAGGAAAAACAAAGACACAAAGGACACAAATCATGTGAACAAACCAAAAACCGACGTATACCGATATTTGTTGAAGAAGAAAGATGGGATGCCAACCAGGGCATCCCCAAGCTTAGATGCTTGAGTGTCCTTGGAATATTTACTTGGGGTGCCTTGGGCATCCCCAAGCTTGAACTCTTGCTTCTCTTTATTCTTCTCACATCGGTGAGTCCTCGTCCTTCGAACACTTCATCCACACAAAACTTTAACAAAAACTTGTGAGATCCGTTAGTGTAATAAAACAAATCAATACCTTTAGGTACTTTAATGAACTCATTCTTTATTTGTATTGGTGTTAAACCTACTGTATTACAAGTTCTCTACGGTTCATACCCTCCAATACTAGCCATAGATTCATCGAAATAAGCAAACAACACATGCAAAATAGAATCTGTTAAAAACAGAACAGTCTGTAGTAATCCAAACGTTTGGCAAACTTCTGTAACTCCTAAAATTATAAACTAAATTTTACAATTTTAATTTTTTTTACAGAAGTAATGTTCAAAAAGAATCAGACCATTTGACTTTCCAGTAAAAAAAATGTAAATTCACGCACTACAGCCAAAGTTTCTGTTTTTGTTTTGCACATCGCAAACAAGCAATCTAATCATCCTAAAACCAAAGCTTGGCACATTTATTTTTATAATACATTGAATATATAAAAAGGAATAATTATTTACAGAGAAACTTCATGAAAAATTCTACATTGTTTCCGTGAGCATGAACACAAGTGCTCAAGGTCGACCCTCACTTCTTCAATGCATAACCTTCCAATCACTTCTCTTTTTGAAAAACTTTTTAGGCATGAAAGGCAAGTAATTTTTTTTGTATTTTCATTTTTTATTTTTTTTGTATGTTTCACCCACAACTAAACAGAAACAAAAAGGAAAAACAAAATCTACTTAGTGAAGAAAGCAAACAAGCACACACGAGAATATCAACTCCACGCTATTGCTCCCTAAGAACGGCGCCTTTAAAAGAGCTTGATAATCCCCAAGTGCAAGGAATCATCGTAGCACTTTCCAAAGATGGAAGTCATAAGTATGGAGTGTCGAACCCACAAGGAGATAAAGGTCAAATCAATATTCTCTCAAGCCCTATCTGCCACTGATACGACTCTACGTGCACCGAATGTTTGCTTCCAACTAGCAACGAGAAATAAAACTATGTTGTGGGTATGTAGAGGATAACTTTGCACGGTAACGGAGAGCTAAAACATAAAAGTAGGTGCTGTTAACATAAAGTTAGAATATATTACTTAGTATTATAAATAGCGAGTGTGGAATAATGGTGGATCGATGTGTGGAATTGTCCTAGGCAATTGTTAACAAGACCGGTGATCACTATTGCAGTTTCATATGAGGGAGAGGCATAAGCTAACATAACTTCTCTACTTGGATCATATGCACTTATGATTGGAACTCTAGCAAGCATCCGCAACTACTAAAGATCATTAAGGTAAAACCCAACCATAGCATTAAAGCATCAAATCCTCTTTATTCCCATACGCAACAATCCCTCTTACTCGGGTTTGTGTTTCACCACTCACCAACCCACTATAAGCGAATCATTAACGTATTGCAACACCCTACAGTAGGAACCCCTCACGCTTGTGCAACACGGAGGGCACCATAGGACAGCATCAAAGTAAAACATACAACCCATACCAATCTAGATCATCAATCAACCATAAGACAAAATATATCTACTCAAAACATCATAGGATGGCAACACATCATTGGATCATAATATGTGGCATAAAGCACCATGTTCAAGTAGGGATTACAGCGAAAAGGGAGAGTGGACCGCGTAAAAGAGATGAGGATGGTGATGATTATGGTGACGTTGATGAAGACGATCACCGTGACGATGATTCCCCTCCCGATGGCACTCCGGCGCGATGATACGTGTTTGTCACGGTAGGTCACATTTTCTGTCATGCATGTACATCCATGACGATTTTATGACAGAATCAAGATAGTCATACCTGTGCTGTCTTAGAAGTGTTCCATGACATTACCAAAATTATCATCACGGAAGTGTCCACTTCCATGACGATAAATCGCGCGTCATAGAAGTGCTTTCGTCAAGGGTGATCGACACGTGGCATCGACCGTAACGGGTCACCGTTAAGCTATCGGGTTCGATTTTGGATCCTATAACCCATTAACAGCCCGTACCAATGGGGATTTTCCACGTGTAAAATTCTCATTGGTCGGAGGAACCACGTGTCGGCTCACCGTTGGGACAGATGTCATCCACTCATTGGACAGGAGGCGCCTATGATAGATCGACACGTGGCACGGCCCAACAGTGGCCCAATACGGTGAAAAAGGCCGGCCCAGTAAGAATTAGCAGGCCAGCACATATAGGGCCTACTTGTGTCAGGTCCATTTAATCCCACAGCCCATACGACATGTGCTAATTCGGCCCGTCAATGGCCCGTTAGCGATTTGACACCATTGCAGCCCATCGTCAGTTTGAGCCCGTTAACAACCCGCTATATATTTGGGCTCAATATCGGCCCGATGTGGTTTCGTCGTTAATGGCCCATTCAAGGGATGGGCCAATTTTCAAGATGTACACCTTTCGGCCTTTTAGCGACCCATTTAAGTGTTGGGCCAATTTCCGGCCCGGTGTGTCTTTCAGCCTATTGACGGCCCATAAGTGAGTTGGGCCATTAGCAGTCGAACCTGAGTTTTGGCCTTTTAACGGCCATGCTCTTCATGGTCCAATACCAGCCTGGTTTCTCTTTCGGCCTGCTAAAGGCCCACAACACAGTTGGGCCATTTACAGATGGGACGACTTTCACCTCTTCATGCCCATGCTCTTCATGGTCCAAAGACGAGTCATTGTCTCTTTCGGCCTGCTAAAGGCCCACAATATAGTTGGGCCATATGTAGCCTGACCTAGTATCGGCCTGTTAACGGCCCATGAAATCAAATGGGCCCGCCTATTGCTCGCTTCGATGTCGGCATGTTAACGACCCGGCAGGTAAGAGGGCCGACCATTAACTTTCGACCTGGTAACGGCCCATTAACTTAATGGGCCCACTAAAGTTCGTACATGTCTTTAGGCCCAATTAGATAATTTGAGCCCATTACGACGAGCAATTATGCATAGGACCAAAACCGATCAAGCAAAGGTACGGCATACAGGGAAAACGTTGCACATCCAGCATATATTACAGGAAATTACATCCACTGGGCAATAAAAGATTGATGTCAGTGAAAATAAATGAACAGAACCTAACGATCTACAGCGTCACAATCTGCAACCTCAGCGCGGATGATGCCCATAAGCATGTGGGCAAGTTTGCTGCTTTGCTATACTGTCTCTGAAAACATTGATCAGTTGTTGTTGCGCACAAATGTGAACCTATGATTCCTCCACCATTTCCATCATTGCTTCATCCATTAATTGGTTCACGAACATACATTTTTTCCGTTGCATTCGAGATAGAGGAAACTGAACAGATTCAGATGGCGATTTTGGCAGGCTTGTATTATTGATAGTCGAGAGTGTCTCGACCTCTGCATCATGACATAAATTAGGAGGGGAACCCGAACAGATTAATCAAGAGTTATTGCCATATTACCTGGCCTAGATTTATTGGAAATAAATAATGGGGTTGCCTTGCTGTTTTTAGAGTTTGTCTTCTTATCTTCAGCAACCTGCACCAAATTAACACACTAGCATTGCTATCATTGGCTAGGTCAGATAATAGGAAAGCAACATTGACACAATGAACGTTTGGGCAACCAGACCACACCAGCCTACACCAAGTTAACACAATATGGCACATCTATCATCAGCCAGGTAAGGTAATACGAAAGCAACATTGACACATTGAGTGAATGGGCAACCAGAGCAGCACTATAATTCAGTAATGTGCATGATATGAGATAGTACACTCATGTAGCTCAGTATGCAAAACTACCAAGCAGTTTTCCTCACAAAAATCAACATTGTCACCTTTAACATTTTGCTACAACTGAATTTAGATCAGACAAAGGTTAGGTTCACACGGATTAACAAAATAGATTGCTGACGTAAAAATATAGTGATATACAACAGGTACTTACATCAACATTGGAGCACAGAGAATTCCCGCAAGATACTTTCCTCGAATACGATCCCAGTAAAGAAAGAAAGTCTTCTATCCTTTAAGCTTATTTTCTAAAAGAGAGATGGGTAAGAAACATGTAGAAAATATGATCTGAATGCTATAAAATTTCATGTTGCGAGGATACACACACGCTTCTTAGAATGGAGTTGACATACTTTAGCTGGACTGGAGCGGACTAGTTCTTTGGCCACTGGAATCTGCTTATTATCGATTGGGAGTTGGGTTTCTTTGTGCTTGGAGCAAGTATCTATGAAAACTAGAATTGGTTTAATATCTCCTGGCGTTTGGATCTTTTATGAAGACCTGGTTTGTAACCCTTCATATTCTAACATAGCCGTTTTTCCCCTTGCATGCCTTATATAGAAGAATGGTGCTTCAATTATAAAACATGCTACAACAGAGATGGAATAGGTACTGAAGAATAGAAAGGCATTACATATTGACATGTATTCCCTCCATCCGGAAATAAATGGATGGTTTTAGGCATATTTCAGTTCTAGATACATCCAGTTTTATCCATTTCTACGACATGTAATCCGGACAGAGGGAGTATGATGTAAGAGCTAGGGACACGACATGACAACAGTGTAAAAAACACTACTTGAATGTAAAACTGTATGCTAGCGGAATACATTACAGAAAAACACTAAGGCAACATATGCGTGTATGATTGGTAAACTAAGATGGCAATGCAAGAGACCACTAGAACAACACTTCAATGTAAAAGAAAGAACATGGTATGGTAAACAGATGAAGTACATACTGATGAATAACAATGCATAAGATATTGAGAAGCATGATGTCCAAACTAAGCAGATGGCATTGCGATAGAGTAGAACGACAATACTTGAATTTGAAAACATGTTATCATTAATGGAATAGGTACTGAAAAACAGGAAAGCATGCCATATTTATGATCAGCAGGCGAAGCACAAGGCATTGCAACAGAGTAGATGCACTCCAGGACATTACATGCATGTTGTACCCATATCAAGGGCCAAGTTAGAGCAACGACCTTATGTGGTGAATAGGATTCATCATATTTCTGCAAGTCTTGTGAAGTATTGCATTTACATGTTCCATCATATTGGGTATCATTGACGTCAAATTTGTTGGCCGTTACATTGCTCCGTGAGGTTCTTGTGGATAAATCAGTGTGTGCAATTATATCTGACATGCATGGAAGACAACTAGTAGTTAGATTTATGTTATGAGTGCCTCAGAGGAGACGATATAAATAGTAGGACTGGGGTTAACTAGCAGCAACATGTCTCAAAAACTAAAGGGAGAACACAGATGAAAGCTACGTAATATGTATCGTTTGTACTCGAGGTTAACTAGATGGCACACAAAAGTATTAAAGAACAACATAGGTTATACTAGAAGTGGTATAATACTATAATCACCAGCCTGTGGGATAGCATTGGCTGATGGATGATAACTATGGAACATTGTTACCTAAAGAACAAGTCTCTTAGCTGAACTATGGAACACCGTTAACTCCTGAACAAGACCCGTAAGAGATTAGCATGAATATATGGTGAAATGTGATAATCTATTTTCCATTCTTAGATGAATAAAAAAGCCATAAATGTTGCACACAAGTAAGATGAGGGTACAACCTATCTGGCCGCCATCCATAGGAGTGAGCATCATGTCTTTGACTTGTCGATGGCCCTCAGCTTGTTGTGGCTGTCCATGTCGGGCACGCGCATTCGATGTTGAGTGGGGACTATAGCTCCCTTCCGTGTATGCTTCCCTTGTTGGAGCAATGCGGTGAGTCCAAAGCCGGTGTGGTCAAGATGCGTAAAACGATAATGTTAAGAATGACACATCTCTCTGATCTGAAGAAATACCCTAAGAGATCAACAGCAAGGTACGAGAGTGGTCACACGTCTGTTGACTGAAGACTAAATTGGGGTCACACGATTTTATTTTATTTTGGTACTGTCCGATCTACACCGGATGGCTTGATGGCCGTCTTGTGCCTCCCGGCTGACACTGTTCGGAATTTCCCCGAAGAGCTAGCGGCCACCGGCAGAGAAGCCTGCCTCCGCCCTCCGTGGCCCCGACCAAAACCTTGCTCCCCGCCCCACCGCACTGCCGTGGTTGTGCCGCCCCCGGGCCAATCCACAAAGGCTCGCCGTCATCCAGATTCATCGGTGGTAGTACCTTCAACCCACACAACTCTAATATAGCCATATAAGCATTGCTTCCACGGCGAACTGGCGCCCCCGCACCCTTACGTTAGACACCAGCCAACCGGCAGCCTAGGAGCTCCGCCGGCTCGAGGGGTGCTGCTTCCCATTGGGAATCAATTGGCCCAGAATAAAAATTCAGACAACTGACACCTAAATAAAGTGATTTGAGATGAGGGTGCGACCTATCTGGCGGGTCGGTGAAGTAGGCAGCTCCAGCTGCCTAGTCGGTGAGGCCGGCGCAGTTGTGGTGGCTACCGGCGGCAGGGAAATAGAGATGTCGCGATGGTCGACGGCTACGGGGAAGCAGCGCCGAGGCTCTATACGGGTCAAAAGTTGGAGCCGCTCCGGTGCCGTGAATAACGGCGGGGGTGAATCAGCTCCGGTACAGTTCACGCGGCCGTCGTCGAGGCAGCTCCGGCTGCATGGAGTAAGAGGGACACAGCCCAGTGCACGACGGAAATGGACAGCTTCTCCAGGATTGGAGAGGAGGGCAACTGTGAATTTGGTGCAGTGGGGGCGCCATGGAGGAGGGGCTGAGGTTTCACGGCTCGGGAGGAGGGAGCTTCCAGGGAGAAGGTGATTTGGTGCCCACGAGGAATGAATGGGGAATTGGGAGGGGGAACCATGTCTTACGGATGCATTTGTGTGAAATGTGGGGGGGGGGGGGGCTACACTTCTACCCCTGCCTTTAGGCTTCTCGGCTTGGGTCTGTGTACTAAGGGTCGGGGATAGTAGAGTAACTTTGCTTCTCCCAAATAGTGGGCGCGAGCAATTTCGAGCGAGGAGGGCGTGTTTTGAAATATAGTGGGTGCGAACGATTTTGGGCGAGGAGGGCGTGTTTTGAAATATAGTGGGTGTGAGCGAGTTTGGGCGAGGAGAGCGTGTTTTGAAATAGTGGGCGTGAGCTATTTCGGGCGAGGAGAGAGTGTTTTGCCGACCATGGTTTATGAATTATTCGACACATGTCATTTTGGCCGAGGAGAAGGCGCGCTTGGATGAAGTTATGAACCTACCCTCGATGTACAATGGGCCAATTGATGCGTGTCCCACATAGGCTGGTAATTTCGCATCTCCCATTTATTTGCTCGGGCGAATTCCACGGAGCAGAGGGTGTTTAACGGTTCGTTCAAATTTTTGGAGAAAGAGCATCCACGTCTACCTTACCAAGTTGATTCAAATCTAATTTTGAAATATTAGCTTGCCTCTTCTTTTTTAGATGGAGAGATGATGCTCGGGAGTATTGTGTTTTTACATGCTCGTTGTTAAGGATTTACTATATGACAGATAGTTGACCCACTCAAAAACGGGAATCAAACCCAAAATGAAATATCTCGATTCAATGAAATAGCTCGTTCACCAGGTCAAAATAGTGAACTAAATCCAAAATTGAACACCTCAATCGAGTAGCATGTTGTACAGTATTATAGTACTCCATGAACATGTTGAAAGTCAAATTAATGAACTTGTTTGATATACACAGACCTCCGTTCATGTCTGGATTGCAGACAACATGTTCTCCAATTTAAATATTTGAATGCAAGTTTATATCGAAACATGGTTTATATCAGTCTTTGATGCATAAAATGCGACCTCCCCCTCTCCCGACCTCCTGCTCTCTATCTCTCTCTCACCGACAATCTTCAAGTTTTTCACACACATCCAAGACACAAACCTTGTTGATCCCTCTCCCTCTCTCTCCATCTCTCTCTCTCTCTCTCTCTCTTGGTGTGTGTGTATGTCAAGGGGGTCTTTCTAGTTCGCATGCATATATACTCCATCTATAGGTCTCTCTCGCACACTATGTATGATTCTCTAGTCCAAGCTAAATATCTTGGGTGCACTCATCGTATGCATACAAATTCCTTAGCTCATTGCCCGTAACTCTCTCACGCACCACTCTGTCGTCTTGGAGCTCTTCTCTCTCTCTCTCAAGCTCTCCATCTCCCTGGGTCACACATACACATGCATATCTCACTCGCACTCGATAGACCCATCTAAAACTCTATCTCTCTCCCTCGTTCTCTCTCCATCTCTGATACGTCTCCAACGTATCTATAATTTTTTATTGTTCCATGCTATTATAGTATCTGTTTTGGTTGTTTAATGGGCTTTATTATGAACTTTAATATTATTTTTGGGACTATCCTACTAACTGGAGGCCCAGTGCAAATTGCCATTTTTTGCCTATTTCAGTGTTAGGAGAAAAGGAATATCAAACGAATTCCAAACGGAATGAAACCTTCATGAGGATCGTTTTGGAACAAACACAATCCAGGAGACTTGGAGTGGACGTCAAGGAAGCAACGAGGCGGGCACGAGGCTGGGAGGTGCGCCACCCACCCTCGTGGGCCCCTCGTAGCTCCACCGACCTACTTCTTTCGCCTATATATACTCTTATACCCTGAAAACATCCAGTGGAGCCACGAAACGTATTTTCCACCGCCGCAACCTTCTGTACCCGTGAGATCCCATCTTGGGGCCTTTTCCGGCGCTCCGCCGGAGGGAGAATCGATCATGGAGGGCTTCTACATCAACACCATAGCCTCTCCGATGATTTGTGAGTAGTTTACCACAGACCTTCAGGTCCATAGTTATTAGCTAGATGGCTTCTTCTCTTTCTTTGGATCTCAATACAAAGTTCTCCTCGATTCTCTTGGAGATCTATTCGATGTAGTACTTTTTGCGGTGTGTTTTTTGAGATCCGATGAATTGTAGGTTTATGATCAAGATTATCTATGAAAAATATTTGATTCTTCTCTAAATTATTATATGCATGATTTGATATCTTTGCAAGTCTCTTCGAATTATCAGTTTGGTTTGGCCTACTAGATTGATCTTTCTTGCAATGGGAGAAGTGCTTAGCTTTGGGTTCAATCTTGCGGTGTCCTTTCCCAAAGGATGTTAGGGCAGCAAGGCACGTATTGTATTGTTGCCAGCGAGGATAAAAAGATGGGGTTTATATCATATTGCTTGAATTTATCCCTCTACATCATGTCATCCTGCCTAATGCATTACTCTGTTCTTATGAACTTAATACTGTAGATGCATGCTGGATAGTGGTCGATGTGTGGAGTAATAGTAGTAGATGCAGAATCGTTTCGGTCTACTTGACACGGACATGATACCTATATACATGATCATGCGTAGATATTCTCATAACTATGCGCTTTTCTATCAATTGCTCGACAGTAATTTGTTCACCCACCGTAAAATATGCTATCTTGAGAGAAAACACGAGTGAAACCTATGCCCCTCGGGTCTATCTTCCATCATATTAATCTCCCGTCAACTAGCTATTTCTGTTGCGTTTATTTTGCAATCTTTACTTTTCAATCTATACAACAAAATACCAAAAATATTTACCTTATTATCTTTATTAGATCTCACTTTTGCAAGTGGCCGTGAAGGGATTGACACCCCCTTTATCGCGTTGGTTGCAAGGTTCTTAATTGTTTGTGCATGTACTCGGGACTTGCGTGTAGTCTCCTACTGGATTGATATCTTGGTTCTCAAAAACTGAGGGAAATACTTACGCTACTTTGCTGCATCACCCTTTCCTCTTCAAGGGAAAACCAACGCATGCTCAAGAGGTAGCAAGAAGGATTTACAGTCTTTGTCGGGGAGATCTACGCACAAGTCAAGATATACCAAGTACCCATCAGAAACTCTTATGCCTCGCATTACATTATTTTCCATTCGCCAATCATTTTCCTCTCCCCCACTTCTAAAATGATTTTCAAAAACCTTTGCCTTTTCTTCGCCCTCCTTCCATTCGATCTTGTGTTACCATGTGCCTTCTTTTTGCTTGCATCTTCGCTTGCTAAAAGTTTATGGATCCTCATCCCCTTGCTAATCTTTTTAAGAGATCCAATTATGATGAACAAATTTTCTAGTGATTTGAGTGCACTGGATTATCTTTATGAGGTTTTGCTTGAAATTCGTGAATCTGAAAATTGTGATGAAGAAATTTATGAAGAGATTCACGATAGCTACTTGAATAAAAAGCATGATTGCAATGATTTTTCTATAAACTCTCTTGAAGTCAATTGTGCTAATAATATGCAAAACCCTAAGCTTGGGGATGCTAGTTTTGCTATGTCTACTACTTGTTGCAATGATCATGTTTGGGGTGATTCTTCTTATGATCTTGAAAATTTATTTAAGCTCCATGATGAATATGAGATTGATAATAGTGTTTGCAATAATATTGAAAGTGGGTTTGGAAGAGTGTCAACTTTAGATCCCACATATTTGGAGAATGTTCAATCTTATGGTATTTTTGATAAAAGTGGGTTTGGAGAGGTCATGACTTTAGTTAATGATAATCCCACTATTTTGCAAAAGTGTGAATTTTGCATGCATGTGGATCATGTTGAGAATATGTTATGTGATAGCTATTTTGTTGAATTTCCCTATGATCCTACATCTAATTATTATGAGAGAGGAAAATATGGTTGTAGAAATTTTTATCTTACTAAATTACCTCTCGTCATGTTGAAATTGCTATCGTCTCTTTCTTCTTCCTTGCTTATGCTAATTTTTGCTTGCTATGCTAATTTGTTTGATTATGAAATGCCTATTCATAGGAAGTATGTTAGACTTAGATGTGTTTATCACGTGTTCTATGATGCTCTCTTTGTGCTTTAATTCTTGTCAATGCATAGCTAGGGGCGTTAAACGATAGCGCTTGTTGGGAGGCAACCCAATTTTATTTTTGTCCCTTGCTTTTTGTTCCTGTTTAGTAATAAATAATTCATCTAGCCTCTGGTTAGATGTGGTTTTATGTTTTAGTTAGTGTTTATGCCAAGTAAGACCTATAGGACTTCTTGGATGATAATTATTTGGTCTTGCTGAAAAAGACAGAAACTTTCTGCTCACGAAAACAATTGTTAAAAATCACCAGAAAGTGATAAAATACTGATTCCAATTGCCATAGATCAATAATAAAATTATCTAGATCTTCCTATTCTGACATAGTTTTCTGAGTTAAAGTAGTTGGCGGTTGATACAGATTACTACAAACTGTTCTGTTTTTGACAGATTCTGTTTTTTCATGTGTTGTTTGCTTATTTTGATGAATCTATGGCTAGTATCGGGGGGGGGGGGTATGATCCATAGAGAAGTTGGAATACAGTAGGTTTAACACCAATATGAATAAAGAATGAGTTCATTACAGTACCTTAAAGTGGTGGTTTGTTTTATTTCGCTAACGGAGCTCATGAGATTTTCTGTTGAGTTTTGTGTTGTGAAGTTTTCAAGTTTTGGGTAAAGATTTGATGGATTTTGGAACAAAAAGTGGCAAGAGCCTAAGATTGGGGATTCCCAAGGCACCCCAAGGTAAAATTCAAGGACAACCAAAAGTCTAAGCTTGGGGATGCCCCGGAAGGCATCCCCTCATTCGTTTTCGTCTATCGGTAACTTTACTTGAGGCTATATTTTTATTCACCACATGATATGTGTTTTGCTTGGAGCGTCTTGTATGATTTGAGTCTTTGTTTTTTAGTTTGCCACAATCATCCTTTCTGTACACACCTTTTGGGAGAGACACATGAATCGAAATTTATTAGAATACTCTATGTGCTTCACTTATATCTTTTGAGCTAGATAAATTTGCTCTAGTGCTTCACTTATACCTTTTTAGAGCATGGTGGTGGTTTTATTTTATAGAAATTGTTGATCTCTCATGCTTCACTTATATTATTTTGAGAGTCTTTTAGAACAGTATGGTAATTTGCTTTGGCTATAAAATTAGTCCCAATATGATAGGCATCCAAGATGGGTATAATAAAAACTTCCATATAAAGTGCATTGAATACTATGAGAAGTTTGATTCTTTATAATTGTTTTGAGATATGAAGATGGTGATATTATAGTCATGATAGTTGAGTAGTTGTGAATTTGATAAATACGTGTGTTAAAGTTTGTGATTCCCGTAACATGCACGTATGGTGAACCGTTATGTGATGAAGTCAGATCATGATTTATTTATTGATTGTATTCCTTATGAGTGGCGGTCGGGGACGAGCGATAGTCTTTTCCTACCAATATATACCCCTAGGAGCATGCGTGTAGTACTTCGTTTCGATAACTAATAGATTTTTGCAATAAGTATGTGAGTTCTTTATGACTAATGTTGAGTCCATGGATTATACGCACTCTCACCCTTCCACCATTGCTAGCCTCTCTAATACCGCGCACCTTTCGCCGGTATCATACACCCATCATATACATTCCTCAAAACAGCCACCATACCTACCTATTATGGCATTTCCATAGCCATTCCGAGATATATTGCCATGCAGCTTTCCACCGTTCCGTTTATTACGACACGCTCCATCATTGCCATATTGCTTTGCATGATCATGTAGTTGACATCGTATTTGTGGCAAAGCCACCGTTCATGATTTTCATACATGTCACCCTTGATTCATTGCATATCCCGGTATACCGCCGGAGGCAGTCACATAGAGTCATATTTTGTTCTAAGTATTGAGTTGTAAGTAAATAAAAGTGTGATGATTATCATTATTAGAGCATTGTCCCAAGTGAGGAAAGGATGATGGAGACTATGATTCCCCCACAAGTCGGGATGAGACTCTGGACGAAAAAAAGAGGCCATAAAAAAAGAGAAACGCCCAAACAAAAAAAATGAGTGAAAAAGAGAGAAGGGACAATGTTACTATCCTTTTACCACACTTGTGCTTCAAAGTAGCACCATGATCTTCATGATAGAGAGTCTCCTATGTTGTCACTTTCATATACTAGTGGGAATTTTACATTATAAAACTTGGCCTGTATATTCCAATGATGGGCTTCCTCAAAATGCCCTAGCTCTTCGTGAGCAAGCGAGTTGGATGCACACCCACTTAGTTTCTTTTGTTGAGCTTTCATACACTTATAGCTCTAGTGCATCCGTTGCATGGCAATCCCTACCTACTCACATTGATATCTATTGATGGGCATCTCCATAGCCCGTTAATACGCCTAGTTGATGTAACACTATCTTCTCCTTTTTTGTCTTCTCCACAACCACCATTCTATTCCACATATAGTGCTATGTCCATGGCTAAAGCTCATGTACTGCGTGAAGATTGAAAAAGTCTGAGAACATCAAAAGTATGAAACAATTGCTTGGATTGTCATCAGGGTTGTGCATGATTTAAATATTTTGTGTGATGAAGAGAGAGCATAGCCAGACTATATGATTTTGTAGGGATAACTTTCTTTGGCCATGTTATTTTGAGAAGACATGATTGCTTTGTTAGTATGCTTGAAGTATTACTATTTTTATGTCAATATTAAACTTTTATCTTGAATCTTTCGGATCTGAACATTCATGCCACAATAAAGAAAATTACATTGAAAATTATGCTAGGTAGCATTCCACATCAAAAATTCTGTTTTTGTCATTTACCTACTCGAGGACGAAAGGTGAATTAAGCTTGGGAATGCTTGATACGTCTCCAACGTATCTATAATTTTTTATTGTTCTATGCTATTATATTATCTGTTTTGGATGTTTAATGGGCTTTATTACGCACTTTTATATTATTTTTGGGACTAACCTACTAAGCAGAGGCCTAGTGCAAATTGCTATTTTTTTTGCCTATTTCAGTGTTTCGCGGAAAAGGAATATCAAACAGAGTCCAAACGGAATGAAACCATCGCGAGGATCGTCTTTGGAACAAACGCAATCCAGGAGACTTGGAGTGGACGTCAAGGAAGGAACGAGGCGGCCACGAGGCAGGGAGGCCCGCCCAGGGGGGTAGGCACGCCCCCACCCTCGTGGGCCCCTCGTAGCTCCACCGACCTACTTCTTTCACCTATATATAATCTTATACCGTGAAAACATCCAGGGGAGCCACGAAATGTATTTTCCACCGCCGCAACCTTCTGTACATGTGAGATCCCATCTTGGGGCCTTTTCCGGCGCTCCGCCGGAGGGGGAATCGATCATGAAGAGCTTCTACATCAACACCATAGCCTCTCCGATGATGTGTGAGTAGTTTACCATAGACCTTTAGGTCCATAGTTATTAGCTAGATGGCTTCTTCTCTCTCTTTGGATCTCAATACAATGTTCTCCTCGATTCTCTTGGAGATCTATTCGATGTAATACTTTTTGCGGTGTGTTCGTCGAGATCCGATGAATTGTGGGTTTATGATTAAGATTATCTATGAACAATATTTGATTCTTCTCTGAATTCTTATATGCATGATTTGATATCTTTGCAAGTCTCTTTGAATTATCAGTTTGGTTTGGCATACTAGATTGGTCTTTCTTGCAATGGGAGAAGTGCTTAGCTTTGGGTTCAATCTTGCGGTGTCCTTTCCCAGTGACAGTAGGGAAAGAAAGGCATGTATTGTATTGTTGCCATCGAGGATAAAAAGATGGGGTTTATATCATATTGCTTGAGTTTATCCCTCTACATCATGTCATCTTGCCTAATGTGTTACTCTGTTCTTATGAACTTAATACTCTAGATGCATGCTGGATAGCGGTCGATGTCTGGAGTAATAGTAGTAGATGCAGAATCGTTTCGGTCTACTTGACACAGACGTGATACCTATATACATGATCATGCCTAGATATTCTCATAACTATACGCTTTTCTATCAATTGCTCGACAGTAATTTGTTCACCCACCATAAAATATGCTATCTTGAGAGAAGCCACTAGTGAAACCTATGCCCCCCGGGTCTATCTTCCATCATATTAATCTCCCGTCAACTAGCTATTTCTGTCGCCGTTTATTTTGCAATCTTTACTTTTCAATCTATACAACAAAAATACAAAAAATATTTATCTTATTATCTTTGTTAGATCTCACTTTTGCAAGTGGCCATAAAGGGATTGACAACCCCTTTATCGCGTTGGTTGCAAGGTTCTTAATTGTTTGTGCAGGTACTTGGGACTTGCGTGTAGTCTCCTACTGGATTGATACCTTGGTTCTCAAAAACTGAGGGAAATACTTACGCTACTTTGCTGCATCACCCTTTCCTCTTTAAGGGAAAACCAACGCATGCTCAAGAGGTAGCAATATCACACGCACACACACACATACACGCAGTCTCATGCCTAGCCAAGTATGGTGGTCTCTTACTCAATTGTAGGCACACACAGTCCCCCCCCCTATATGTGAATGACTAGCTAATCTTAGTCTCCATCACAAACAGGTGCATGGTCTATCTCTATTTCTCTCGGGGCATCTTTCTATCGCGCATGCACCTCCCTCGATCTCCCACCCATATAGTCCCCTCACGATCTCGAGGGGATCTCTCTATCACAAACACACCCTCTCTCCCTCCCCATGCGTCCATGTTCTCCATGTGTCCCTATTGACCTTTATTCCTTGTTGGCCAGACCTCTATTGGACATGTGCTATAGGGGTGTCTCTCTCCGTTGCAAACAATCACGCACTAGCTATCTTCATGTATCTCCTCACCTCACTTTTCTATCTCGTAGATGCATGCGTGATATGTTTCCATAAGAAACGAAAAGACAAACACTCTCTCTCTAATTTATATTTCGTTGTCCCTTTCTCTTTCACACACGTACTCTTTTTGCACACTCACTCATTCTCCTCCACACGCACTTGATCTCTCTCGACTTAGGCACTCTCTTCGGTCCATAGCATATAGATTTATTGAAAAGTCAAACATCACAAAGTTTGATCATGTATGCGTGGAAAACCATTTACATCTAGAACTGCGAACATATACAATTAGATTCATCATGAGATGTAGTTTCATATGATGTATCTTTGGTTTTGTAGATACAAATAACATTTGTGTAAACCTGGTCAAAGTTTCCAAAGTTCGACTTCTAAAAAATTTACATGCACTGCATTATCGGCGGATGGAATATCTCTTTCCCCCTCTCAGCTATCTGACGCGCCACTCAGCCTTATCGGGGCTCTTCTATCTCTCTCAAAATTTATATCTCCCTGGTTCACACATACACATGTCTCGCTCGCGCTACATAGACCCATCTAACACTATCGGCCCTTGTTCTCTCTCTATGTGACACGCACCCCCCTAAGTACCACAATCCCTCACTCCGTCGTAGGTGCATGCACTCCCCACCCTATGTATGGTTATCTCTCACTAGCCATCAGGAACACACGTATTGTCTTCTTCCATCCATACGTCTATCTCGATATCTCTCGGGGTATCTTCTATCATGCACACACCTTGTCACTCGATCTCCCACCCATGTAGTCCCATCACGATATCCAGGGGATCTCTCTATGACAAACATACACTCTGTCCTCCCCATGTCTGCATTTTCTCCGTACATCTCTCTCGACCTCTCTCCCTTGTTTGTTAGACCCCTCTTGGCCACGTGCTAGGGGTCTTTCTCTCTCGGTTGAAAAAAACCACACACTATCTCCTCACCTTGCTTCCGTTGTCAAAGATGCATGTGTGATATGTTTGCATAAGACACACACACTTTTTCTCTACTTTTATCGTGTGTTTTCCATGTCTCTTTCACACATGCGCACACACTTTTCTCAGTCACTCTTTCTATTTCACACACACTCTCTCTAGTTAGGTACTCTCTCACTTCCATAAGCATATGGATGTTTTGAAAAGTCAAACTCAGAAAAGTTAGACCAGGTATATGGGGAGAAAAACATTTACATCTCGAACGATCAGTAGATTCATCACAAGACGTACTTACTTCATACTATCATTTATCTTTGGTATTGTAGATATAAGTAATTTCTTTATAAACTTGGTCAAAGTTTCAAAAGTTTGACTTTAAAAAAATGTTGGCACTGCATTATCGAATGGAGGGAGTAGCTCTTTCTCTCTCTCTGATATCTCTCACGGGCCTTGAGGGAGTCCTGGATTAGGGGATCCTCGGACAGCCGGACTATATACTTTGGCCGGACTATTGGACTATGAAGATACAAGATTGAAGACTTCGTCTCGTGTCCGAGTGAGACTCTCCTTTGCGTGGAAGGCAAGCTTGGCAATTCGGATATGTGGATCTCCTCCCTTGTAACCGACTCTGTGTAACCCTAGCCCCCTCTGGTGTCTATATAAACCGGAGGGTTTAGTCCATAGGACAACAACAATCATAATCATAGGCTAGCTTCTAGGGTTTAGCCTCTATGATCTCGTGGTATATAAACTCTTGTAATACTCATATCATCAAGATCAATCAAGCAGGAAGTAGGGTATTACCTCCATCGAGAGGGCCCAACACAGGTAAACATTTTGTCCCCCGCCTCCTGTTACCATCTGCCTTAGACGCATAGTTCGGGACCCCCTACCCGAGATCCGCCGGTTTTGACACCGACATTGGTGCTTTCATTGAGAGTTCCACTGTGCCGTCACGATAAAGGCTTGATGGATCCTTCAATCATCGGCAACGATGCGATCTAGGGTGAGGTTTTTTCTCCCCGGACTGATCTTCGTATTCGGCGGCCCGTCTTTGTGGGACAACTCGCTTGGCCATCCGAGCAGATCGAGAGCTACGCCCCAGCCATCGTGTCAGGTTTGGAAGCTTGAACTATACCGCCGACATCCACGGAGACTTGATCTTCGACGGATTCGAGCCCATGTCGTGTGCCGCCTGATCCACGGGCATGACTTAGCTCTGCCGTCGGACGGTGTTCGGGAGATCACACCTGTGGCTAATTCGGCCCTCAATCGGGAGTAGATCGTGCCGTCCGAGGACGGGTGGATAGACCCCGCCATGGAGGCCGCACACTCAGCGGCGATAGAGTCGAATACTGACTTCACCTCCTATGAGACCTGTTTTACCGGACCCTTGGATTCGTCCCCGGCCACAGGCTCCGAACCGCTTGCGTCCGTGCCTATCCAATCTGATTGGGCAGCGATCATGGAGTTCACCTCCGCGAATATTTTTCAGCGCTCACCCTTGGGCGATGTGCTAGATTCTTTGAGGTCTCTCTCCTTGTCAGGAGTCCCTTGGCAGAACTATATCCGGATTGAGTGGGAGCGGACGACAAAGAAATTCATTCGCCACCCAACACCCACTTAATAGCCATTGTCGACGACTTAACCGACATGCTCGATTTCGACTCCGAAGACATCGACGGTATGGACGACGATGCATGAGAGAAACAGGAACCACCGCCCACAGGGCGCTGGACAACCACTTCATCACAAGATATATACATGGTGGATACACCCAAAGAAAACAACGACGAGGAATGGGAGGAAGTAGCGAAGGATAGCCCCCTCGAGAAGCAACCAAAGCGACGACGTAGGCGCCGCTCCAAACCCCGCCTCAGCAAAAACAACGATAACAGCGCAAGAAAGAATAATACCCCAATCGACTCCAAAGGAAACGACGACCACATGGACCCAGCGATGGAGCAGGAAGAGCCAGCGGACGGCGAGCATAGTACAGAAGAACCGTTGTCCGATCACGGCGATGCCGATGGTAAAGCTCATCAACCTGTCTCCGGAGAGGAGAATAGTCCGGACGACGATGCACATATCATCTCGGAAAGGCACTTGGAACAAGAGAACCACCATAGAAGGCTTATTTCCACCGCGAGGAGCCTGAAGAAGCAGAAGCAAAGGCTTAAGGCCACGCAGAATATGCTCAACAGCAGATGGAATAAAGTTCTTGACACTGAAGAAAAGTACAGCGACAGTCGCCACACAAAGAGCTATCCAAAGCACAAGCTGCTACCTGAATTCGAGGACGAGGCTTTAGAGCCCATTCAGCGGAAAAATAAAACGGTCGATCAGCCGGATCGACCACCCCGTGGTCGCAACAGGGCGACTAACGATGTCGCACAGAAGTCAGCACACGATTTACGTGAAGACCTGCACAAAAAAGCCGGTTTGGCCAGGTCCATCTATGGATCTAGGAAGCGCGCTTCGACACAGAATCATGGCCGCCCAAACGACTATACTGACCGAATAACAGCTCGGAATCAAAACCAAACTCTATAACCGTCCAAAGAATGCCACGACACATCCAAATACAGGGGTGCCGCGCACCCCCTATGCTTCACCGATGAGGTGCTGGCCCATGAATTTCCAGAGGGATTTAAACCCGTAAACATAGAGGCATACGACGGAACAGCGGACCACAGGGGTCTGGATTGAGGACTTTATCCTTCACATCCACATGGCTCGCGGAGATGATCTCCACGCCATCAAATACCTGCCCCTCAAGTTGAAAGGACCAGCTCGGCACTGGCTGAAAAGCCTCCCCGAAAACTCAATTGGAAGCTGGGAAGAGCTTGAGGACGCTTTTAGGGCCAATTTTCAAGGGACCTATGTCCGACCTCCGGACGCAGACGATTTAAGTCACATAATTCAACAGCCCGGAGAGTCAGCCCGAAAGCTTTGGAACAGTTTTCTCACGAAGAAGAATCAAATCGTCGACTGCCCGGATGCCGAAGCCTTAGCGGCTTTCAAGCACAGTGTCCGGGACGAATGGCTCGCCAGACACCTCGGCGAAGAAAAACCGAGGACCACGACAGCCCTAACAAGCCTTATGACCCGCTTTTGCGCGGGCGAAGACAGCTGGCTGGCCTGTAGTGGCACCAGCGACCCAGGCACATCCGAAGTCAGGGATGGCAAGGGGAAACCGCGACGCAATAAAAGCAAGCATCGAAACAATGAAGACAACCCAGACAACACGGCGGTAAACACCAGATTTAGGGGCTCTCGACCCGGTCAACGGAAAAAGCCATTTAAAGGCAGCAGAGATGGACCGTCCAGCCTAAACAAGATTCTAGACAGATTATGTCAAATTCATGGCACCTCCGACAAACCTGCAAATCACACCAACAAAGAATGCTGGGTCTTCAAGCAGGCCGGCAAGCTAAATGCCGAACACAAGGGGAGGGAGACACCAAGATGAGCCTCGCCAGCTGAACACTGTGGGACAGAAAAAATTCCCACTAGAGGTCAAAATAGTGAACATGATTTACGCAACTCACATACCAAAGAGGAGGCGCCAGCGCGCACCCCGAGGCGTATACTCCATGGAGCACGTCACCCCCAAGTTCAACCCTTGATCGGCCCGCCCGATCACTTTTGATCACAGGGATCACTCGACTAGTATTCGGCACGGAGGATCGGCTACCTTGGTGCTAGACCCAATAATTGACGGATACCACCTCACTCGAGTCCTTATGGACGGCGACAGTAGTCTTAATCTGATATATCAGGACACCGTCTGCAAATTGGGGATTGACCCAAAAAGAATAAACCAAAGAAATACTACCTTTAAAGGAGTAATACCAGGCCCAGAGGCCCGCTGCACGGGCTCTCTAGTTTTAGAGGCTGTATTCGGTTCTCCCGACAACTTCCGATGCGAAGAATTAACCTTCGACATCGCTCCATTCCGAAGCGGCTATCACGCACTACTCGAAAGAACGGCCTTCGCTCGTTTCAACGCAGTACCGCATTACGCTTATCATAAGCTCAAGATGCTCGGTCCACGTGGCATCATCATAGTTAGCGGAAACACAGAGCGTTCCTCACGTACGGAGAAATATGTGGCGGCTCTAGCATCCAATCACTGAGTGGCCTCTCCAACCAGAAGAAATGATCGGTCGTCAAGACCACGGACACGGTTCGACGAGTCCAGCGCACCACTAGATGTAAGAACCCAGATAAACCTGAGATTGGCGCGATAGATATACCCCCATAGGTGGTGCTAGGGGCTTCCCGCACGTAAAAAGGGCTACAGTTTGGCCTGACCCTATTTAAAATTGCATTTTAATGGTTCATTAAGAATAACCAATTTTTCGCACGAAGACTTTCACCTGGGTTTTTCTCTTTTACAGATGATCACCGTGCTACACCCTTCCAGGATACGGCACAACGGAGACATAGGCGCAGACGTGCAGCTGGGCCCCGCTCAAAGGTTTCTTTTTAGATTAAGACCCTGTGTAAACCTTTTTTACTGTCTCTTGTTGCTTCACTCCCTTCGGATACTCAACACAACCGAAAGGGATCTTTGGCGTTATGGGCATTTCATCATGTCGACTAATGCGATGCACAGAAATTCAGGGCTCATTATCGAGGGCGCATTACTCAGCCCAAGATATGTTGTAAAGTCCGAATACCTTAGGGAGTGTTCGACGTCATGAAGTTTGGCCTTATATGCATCAGCTCGAATCATGTCTTTGGTCAATAGTTGGGTTTTCCGGCTCCGTGTTTTGCTACCTTACGTTCCGCTCTATCGGCTAAGGTGGCATCGGAGAACTACTACGATTGTGCCTGGTTCATCTGGATGAGCACCTCGATGAGATAAAGCTGGCCGATCGTCATGATAAAGTGCAAGACTGGTCAACCACTCGATGACTCAGCGGAATCTTCGCGATTCCTCCGCATTAACGAAGGGCCAGTTTCCCGATCATGTATGTACGCGCACCGTATTCAGATGAGCGCGGAAGTACCAGGGGCTATATCGTAGCCCCACCATCAAACTCCTATGGCTAAGTGAAAGTGTTAAAGCCATATATTCCGATTGCCTTGTTCGCCGTGCTGTCACCTCCTTAATGGACCAAGACATTGGGTCAGGTGTGAATACACGCTTTTCCGAACACCCCCGCATTATGTGCGTGGGGGCTGAAGCCGAGGACTGCAAACTTTTAGGTTATATACATACATAAACGGCCGCACAAGAGGCATCATAATACTTTCAGGCAAAAGTATAAACACAGCCTTTATAATCCAAATAGCATTGTCTTTACAATTGGGACACATGTCACTCGAACATGATACTCTTCGAGCACTGAGCCTCTATTAAACGAGCGCCTTCTAGGACTTCTTCAAAATAGTGCTTAGCTGGGACTTGGCCTACAGCCGGATCCCGGGTTGCAATAGCGGTGGCCTCCATCTCTGCCCAGTACGTCTTAACACGGGCAAGGGCCATCTGCGCACCGTCTATGCATGCCAACCTCTTTACAGTGTCGATATGCGGCACATCACTAAGGAATCGTTGCACTAAACCAAAATAACTATTCGGCCTTGGTCCCTTAGGCTAAAAATGATCCACGATAGACCTCATGGCAAGTCCGGACAACCTGTGGAGCTCAGCCCACTCGGCCATTTGTTCATTCAACAGCAGCGGACGCGTTGGAGCACTGAACTGTGACCAGAACAATTTCTCCACTTCATGATCTTTCTGGTCTTTGAAAAACTCAGTTGCATCAGCAGCACTCGTTGCCAAGTCCAAGTACGCGTCTGCAACACTCCATAATTGATCCAGAGGGGCATAATTAGGATCTCCAAACTTCATCCGCAACAAAAAAGGCTTCCCAGCCGTGATATCTCCGGCTTGACGGAGCTCCTCCTTCGCCGCTCTGATTTGAGAGTGGGTTTCCTTGGCTGCTTCCACGGCTTTCTTCAGGTCAGCCGCTTTCGCTTGGCTTTCCTTCTCAAGAAGTTCATATCGGCCGGCGGCATGTTTCAGCTCAACAGCCATCTTGGCTATTGTATCTTTCCTCTGGCGATGAGCAGCCTGTTCGGCTCTTAAGTCTTCGGCCGCCTTTAGGGCGGCCGCATCACTTCTCCTGGCTTGTTCCTTGGCTTGGGAAAGTTCCGCCCGAAGTCTCTCCACGGAGGCAGCTCCATCTGCAGCCACAACATATTATAGATACTAGCATCATGCTCCTCTTAATATTTGTCGACCAACCGAAAATACATACCCTGTGCCTCGTCAAGCCGCTTGTTCACAAGCGCAATGTCGGCATCAGCCGCGTCAAGTTGCCGCCTTAGTTCGGCAAACTCAGCAGTCCGGCCACCCACCAGACCCTCAGCCGCCTACACATGAAAGCAGCGCGATCATTACCTGGGACTATGATCCTCTGTCTGCCGCCTCTGGACAGCAACCAGAGTCTCAGAGGCTACTATCTGTATAGAGCACACCTAGCGTGTGCGGTACCATCAAAAATTATATATTACTTTGCGTACCTCAAAACATCTTAGCAGGCTCGTAAAAGCCTCATGCAACCCACTTTCGGCGAATGAAATCCTCTCAACCACCGTACCCATTAAAGTACGATGCTCCTCTGAGATAGCCGCTTGCTCCAAAAGGCCCATCAGTACGTCCGATTGTGCACTTGACAATCCCAGACTCTTTCTGTTGCTCTCCTTAGGAGCCGAATACTCTGGACTTTGGGTGGCCGAAGGGTTACCTTCTGGCCTCGGTGGATCAGGAGAAATCCTCCGTGATGACACCTCAGGGTCGTCCGCCCCAGGAGGCGGGGAGACAGGGGGAGGCGTTTCGCTCTCCATCATCTCCGGAAGAAGATCCCCCGAAGACGAACCCTGTTGAGAAGGGCTACGATCCGGACTGCAATACATACATCTCGGTTATTGTCCTCGGATATAAAACATGATATATTTATAGAAAGTTCTCTTGTTCACTTACAACTCGGTGGAGGGCTGACCCCCTTGCGGGCATTGTGCGGTAAGGACGCCCTCCGGGGCAAGGCCCCCTGGCGAAGTTTTCTTCCTCGTTTGGAAACCCTCGTTTCCAAGTCTTCAGAGGCGGTCCTTTTCCTTCCTTGGGGAGAGGGGATTCTAGATTCTTCTCCCCGATTATCCTCCTTCACGGAGACACTAATTCCCCCAGTTTGGATGAGTAATGTGTGAGGCCCGCTTTCGGCTTCTTTATTCCTCCATTTATCTTCCCCTGATGGCACTTGATAAGGTGCGTGCTCAAGCATCCTGGCTAGTACAGGATCCGGTGAGCCTTCGGGAAGGGGGGCCAAACACTTGATCATCTTCGCCTTTCTTGTCCAGTCCTGGCCAAGAGAGATATTTTCAGAATGATGTTGTGACAAATAAAAAGACAGCATGTTCGGCCGCAGAATTACTTACGTGGGTATCTGGACGGTTGAAGTTGAGACCCGCATCCTCCGTGGTGTCCGGACACTTTATTCAGGATACGAAGAACAATCCATACATCTCTTCGAGCGTCACGCCGAAGAATTGCTGAATATTTCACGGTCCTTCCGGGTTGAACTCACACATACGGAGAGATCGACGTTGGCATGGCAGGACCCGACGAACTAGCATAACTTGCATTACCTTGACAAGACTGACATCTCTCTTGAGGAGATCTCGGATGCGACTTTGCAATGTCGGCACGTCATTAACTGGCCCCCAGTCCAGCCCCTTGTTGACCCATGACGCCAGTTGTGGTGGGGGGGTGGGGGGGGCGGGCGGAAGGCGGGGGCAGCTACCCACTTCGTACTTCGGGGAGCTATGATGTAAAACCACTCCCGCTGCCATAAGTTGGACACCTTCAGGAAGGAACCCTTTGGCCATGGAGCATCGGCGCCTTTGCTTATTATGGCACCTCCGCATTTTGCGTGTTGCCCATCGATCATCTTCGACCTCACATTGAAGGTCTTGAGCCATAAGCCGAAGTGTGGGGTGATGCAGAGGAAGGCCTCACACACCACGATAAACGACGAGATGTGAAGGATGGAATATGGAGCTAGATCGTGGAAATCGAGCCCGTAATAGAACATAAGTGTCGGTGTCAAAACCGGCGGATCTCGGGTATGGGGTCCCGAACTGTGCGTCTAGGCGGATGGTAACAGGAGACAAGGGACACAATGTTTTTACCCAGGTTCGGGCCCTCTCGATGGAGGTAAAACCCTACTCCTGCTTGATTAATATTGATGATATGGGTAGTACAAGAGTGGATCTACCACGAGATCGGAGAGGCTAAACCCTAGAAGCTAGCCTATGGTATGATTGTTGTTCGTCCTACGGACTAAAACTCTCCGGTTTATATAGACACCGGAAAGGGCTAGGGTTACACAGAGTCGGTTACAATGGGAGGAGATCTACATATCCGTATTGCCAAGCTTGCCTTCCACACCAAGGAAAGTCCCACCCGGACACGGGACGAAGTCTTCAATCTTGTATCTTCATAGTCCAAGAGTCCGGCCAAAGGTATAGTTCGGCTATCCGGACACCCCCTAATCAAGGACACCCTCAGTAGCCCCCGAACCAGGCTTCAATGATGACGAGTCCGGTGCGTAGATTGTCTTCGGCATTGCAAGGCGGGTTCTTCTCCAAATTCCATGTACCTGTTGAATAGTGTCCAACTTCTCGTAAGTATTGCGCTCCTTGGCTTCCACGCTCAATAATGGCCATCTTCCACGTGTCAAACGAATGCAAAAAGCCAGGGTGTTTTTACATTTACCCCCCTAGCTGCGTAAATGAGCTGCCTATTAAAGAGACGAGGATTTAGATCCAAACCACACCATCTTCCCTTCGCGAGCATTCATCGGAGCGCATCTGACAGAGATCCATTCCATCATGGCCGGTCATCGCATCTCCTCCTCTCGCCCTCCCAGCCCCCAGCCTGGAGATTGGGAGAGATGTTCCGTCCCGCACAGCAAGCTAGTGATGCTTCAGACCAAGGGATTTCTTCCCCCAGCATACATGGTCCCGGTTCGAGTCGGGCTCGCAACCTATAATGGCGGAGAGCCTTCCCAATCCCTACAAAGGAGAGCGGGTATGCCTTGTCCCTTATTTGGTAAGAGGGCTCGGATTTCCGATTCATCCGTTTCTCCGGGGGCTCCTGGAGTTCTATGGCCTCCAGGTACACAACCTTACTGCAGCCTCCATATTGCACATCGCGGGCTTCGTAGCCCTTTGCGAGCTATTTTTGGGCTGCGAGGCTCATTTCGCGCTGTGGAAGAAGCTGCTCTGCCTCGTGCCCCGTTCTCAGAAGGGGTCAGTATATCAAGTGGGCGGAGCCGAAGTGTGGCGCATCGCCGGGACGGATACCTATCCGAAACCCCAAAGAAAACGTCCGAAGACTGGCCTTCCGAATGGTTTTATGTAGAAGACGCCCCCCTCCCTAATCCTATTCCGATCGGCCTTCTTGAGTTCGTCAATGCTCCTTTGAAGAAGCGCCTAAGCTGGCGTCCACGGAGCCCCCAAGAGGAAGATGATAGGGATGTTTTTTACCCGATGAGCCGGATAAGGTCCCTAGCTCAATCCGGATTGACCATGATTGAGGTCATGGCCATATGCATTATGCGGGGGGTGCAGCCGCTTCAATACAGAGGCCACCCCATGTGGGATTTCAATGGGGAGGACGACGCCACCCGCTGCGGCCGTAAGGGGCCGGAATCGGTTGCCGCTCTAGCAAAGATCTTGTCCACTCTGTACAAGGGATAAGAGGAGGAGTTCCTCCGCGTCAATCCACAGGGCGGATTTTCTATGTACAATCCTCCGGACTGGGTAAGTTGATACTTTTTCTCGCCCATCCGTTCCATATTCCCATAGTTAAGTATTTCATCTTGCGCAGGAGCTGCGTAAGTCCATGAAGGAGATAAACAGCCCTCCTCCACAACCCGAGGATCCGGAACGGTCCCTCGACCCGGCCTCCCAGGAGGATCCGGACATATCTGTGGAGCTAATTGATGGGGTATTTCATCAATTCAGTAGTGACAATGCCTTGGTGGCCATTACGGCCGACTATCCTGGGTTACTTCCAGCCTCGCAGGTAACTGAGACCGAAGCTCTAGCGCTTTGAAAAGGATCCATCCTCGCGTATTTTTGATTACCGTATACCAACGGTGTTTTGCAGAGGAGGCCCTCAAGGCGGAATCCGAGCTCATGCGACTAGCCAACAAGGGGCCGCGAGGCCCAGCCGGCTGAAAAGAAGTGCGGTCCGGATTGAGACGCCGGCGCAACGGTATGATGCGCCATCTTATTCCAAGATATTATTCTCAGAGGCATACTAACGCCCGTGCTCTCTTTAGGAAAAAGAGCACTCGCCGGACTATATCCGGAGAGGTTGCGAATCGCGCCTCCACCAGCCAGGTTCCAAGGCCGGGTCCGGAAGCGGAGGCGAACATGAGGCGCACACCGGACGCTCCTCCGACAGAGGATGCGGACAGGCTGTCTGCCACCAATTCTAAGGTGGAGAGTGCCATGAACCACAGGCGTCGCCGGACAGTTCTTCGTGACGCTTGTTTCTCCCAGGAGGAGTTTGATGCCTTCAACTCGGGAGATGCGTACCTCCATGCTGCTCAAAATGGTCTAACCAGAGCCACGGAGCAGTATGTAAAGGACATACATGTGAGAAAATTTGGTGATTATATATACCAGTAGCCCCTGAGACTTGAAACAGTTAGAATAACTGATTTAAGGATCATTTATTATGCAGGTTCTTACAGAAAAGAATACCCAACTGTCCCATGAGCTGGAAGAGTGCAGAGCCCAACTTGAGGCCGCACTAGCCGCAGCAGGGGAGCCCAAGGAGACCCCCTCTGGTACTATATGCTTCAAATGATAAGTATCATGTAAAGTGCGGCGTGTGTGCAAATCTGACAATAACATTGCAGATGGCGCCGGAGTAGATCCGGATAAGCAACAACTCCTACGCCGGCTAAAGGCCGGCGAGAGCGTGCTTACAAAGGTGAGGCAGGAGAAGAATGATCTCCTAGATGCCAACACCCAGCTGGGCGTGGAACTAAAGGATGTTCATGCCCAGCTGTCGGACTCCGTAAAGGGGAATCGGCGGCTTCGACGCAGCATTTTTAGTAAGTGCTTGAACGAACTTCGAAAAAGAGTTCGGCGAGGAAGTCGACTGACAGAGTTGTGTCTGTAGGTATGCTAACAGGGCGTCCTGCAGAGGAAATGCCGGTTCTACGGGTGACCTTCTTCCCGAGCTCTCACAACTGCACGATCGAGTTCGGCAGGTGATGCAAGGCGTTGCCCAGGCCTTGTGGCCATCCGTCTCCGTGCCCGAAGGGCTTGGAGATCTCGCGGAGAAGCTGAAGGGAGCGCGGCGGCGCTTCCAATTATGGAAGATATTGGCCTGCCGTCAAGGTGCCAGGGAAGCCTGGGCCATGGTGAAGACGCGGTACACGAAGGCTGACCCAAACCATATGGCCGAGGTCGGACCTGTGGGGCCCGATGGGAAGGAGATCCCTGTCGGCTTAGTATACGGCCAAGTAGAATTGGCCGCAAAGTATTCCCAACAGGACTGTAGACTAGACAGCCTATTGGATGGTATTGAAGAGGAATTCAACCAGTCAAATTGACTATGTAATTTAAAGTGACATGTATAATGCCTTCTAGCCGGATTGTAGATCGTTTGTCGTGGCGGAACTTTTCGCTTCAACCTCGGGACCCGACGGTCCGGAGTGTGTCCGAATACCCTCTCGGTTATGTAAGAACCGGGGCATGCATGGAGACCAGGCGTAGGGGTCATTAGTGCTTGAATGCATAAGTGCCCAACTAGTTATGTTATATTACATGGTTAGTAAGAAACATCTTCCAGGGAGAATAGTTCCGTTAGGGATTCCATTCCCTGGGAGGCATGCCCTAAAGTGCATGTCCGGACTGCGAGAAGAGACGCAGAGAGAAAAACATCTGGGGGCGCATAAGTAAAAAGTGTGAAATCATCTTTAGTTCACCGACCGAATATTCCCTTAAGAACGCTAGCTTTCGGCTTCACCCAGTCTGAGGTACACATCCGGCTGACCCGGCAGTAACAATCACAGAGGTGCTCCTCTTATGCCCTAGCCGAATTAACGGGAACATAGGGCATAAATACAAGAGCCAGGCAACCCATCTTGGCCAAAACTTAAGTCATATCGATGCATATAATGGTGAATAAAGGGTACATGCGGAAGTGTAACACATGTGTTGGGCATGAAGCCCGTATGAATAAGATTCTGTAAAAGAAGCCCCCAGGTATAATGAGTGTGGATAGCGCGTCAGTTATGTGCGAACAAGGCACAAATGGGCCCTTAAAGGCTGTGAAAGAAGGGGAGAAGGAGAGAAATATATGACAGATAGCGTATAAAAAATGGACAGAGGAAGGAGACGAACACAGAGTCTGGCGCTAGGCGTAGAATCTTCGGAGTCGGGCTGCGTTCAATGGGTTCGGCTCGAGTCGATTATCCGATGCGTCCCGCAGACGGTACGCTCCACCAGTCAGGACTTGGTCAATAATGAAGGGACCTTCCCACTTGGGATTTAGTTTGTCCTTTTTCTTATCCGGCAGGCGTAGAACTAACTCGCCAACATAGTAAGTTTTGGCTCGTACTTCTCTGCTTTGGTATCTTCGAGCCTGCTGTTGATAGAATGCGGAACGGGCTTTTGCCACGTCACGCTCCTCCTCCAAGGCGTCCAGACTGTCCTGCCGATCGAGCTCGGCTTCTCTTTCTTCGTACATGCGCACCCGAGGTGAGTCATGAATTATGTCGCAGGGCAGAACCGCCTCTGCACCGTATACCATGAAGAATGGTTTTTATCCGGTAGTGCGGTTCGACGTGGTCCGCACACCCCAGAGTACAGAGTCGAGCTCCTCTACCCAGTGCGTGTTAGATTCCTTGAGGGACCGCACTAATCTGGGTTTGATGCCGCTCATGATTAGACCATTTGCTCGCTCGACCTGATCGTTAGTTTGTGGGTGATAGACTGAAGCATAGTCGAGCTTGATGCCCATGTTTTTGCACCAGCGTTTTACCTCGTCGGCTGTAAAGTTCGTGCCATTATCAGTGATGATGCTATGGGGGACGCCGTAACGGTGTACGACCCCAGATATGAAGTCTATCACCGGTCCGGACTCGGTCGTCTTAACAGGCTTGGCCTCTATCCATTTGGTGAACTTATCCACCATGACCAGTAAGTATTTTTGCTTGTGGGTTCCTCCTTTAAGGGGTCCAACCATGTCAAGCCCCCAGACCGCGAAGGGCCATGTGATGGGGATAGTTTTGAGGGCGGTGGGTGCCATATGGCTTTGGTTAGCAAAACGCTGGCAGCCAACGCATCGTTGGACTAAGTCCTGAGCGTCTGCCCGGGCCGTCGGCCAATAGAATCCTATACGGAAGGCCTTGCTTACAAGGGCCTGGGCTGCGGCGTGGTGACCGCCGAGTCCGGCATGAATTTCAGCCAGAAGATTCCGCCCTTCCTCTTCGGAGATACACCTTTGAAGGACTCCGGTGGTGCTTTTCTTATAGAGCTCTCCCTCATGGACTTTATAGGCTTTAGATCGCCGTACTATGCAGTGTGCCTCGTTTTGGTCCTCAGGAAGTTCCTGCCTGGTAGGTAGGCTAGGAATGGTTACATCCCGCAGGCGATGACTGCCATTATTACGTAATTTGAAGATGTTATTTCGTTGGCAGAGCCTCCAATTATGTCAGATTGTTCGGTGTCGGGCAGTGCGGTTGGGTCCGGTATGTTATTTCCGGTTTCCCCTTCCCATGCTACGGATGGCTTGAACAGCCTCTCCAAGAAGATGTTGGGGGGGACGGCATCGCGTTTTGCGCTGATGCGTGCCTGGACATCTGCCGCCTGATTGTTTTCCCGGGCTATATGGTGAAATTCGAGCCCCACGAACCGAGCTGATATTCTTAGGACGGCATTGCGATAAGCTGCCATTTTCGGATCCTTGGCATCAAAGTCTCCATTTATTTGGGATATCGCGAGGTTTGAATCCCCGCGCACCTCTAGGCGTTGAATGCCCATGGATACTGCCATCCGGAGACCATGTAGAAGGGCCTCATATTCGGCTGCGTTGTTGGAGTCTGTATACATTATCTAGAGTATGTATTGAACTGTGTCTCCTGTTGGGGACGTCAGAACAACGCCAGCCCCCAGACCAGCCAGCATTTTGGAGCCGTCGAAGTGCATGATCCAGTTGGAATATGTGCCGTACTCTTTAGGGAGTTCGGCTTCCGTCCATTCGGCGACGAAGTCGGCCAAAACTTGCGACTTAATAGATCGCCGTGGCTTGTAAGTTTTGTCGAACGGGAGGAGTTCAATGGCCCATTTGGCAATCCGGCCCGTCGCGTCGCGGTTGTTTATGATATCATTAAGTGGCACTTCCGAGGCTACCGTTATCGAACACTCTTGAAAGTAGTGCTGCAGCTTCCGGGATGCCATGAATACCGCGTACGCTATCTTTTGATAATGCGGGTACCATGACTTGCATGGAGTAAGGACAGTGGACACATAATAAACCGGCATTTGAAGGGGGAATTTGTGCCCGTCCATTTCTCGTTCGACGAAGAGCACTGCGGTTACAACTTGATGAGTTGCCGCAATGTATAATATCATTGCTTCGCCAATGTTTGGCGCGGCCAGGACTGGGTTTGTTGCCAATACGACTTTTATTTCATCGAGTCCGACCGTGGCGGCGTCCGTCCACTCGAAGTGTTCGGTGCGCCGGAGGAGGCGATAAAGGGGTAATGCCTTTTCTCCCAAGCGGGAGATAAACCGGCTTAGAGCCGCCACGCATCCAGTCAATTTTTGTACTTGTTTGAGGTCCTTTGGGATATCCAATTGTGACAGAGCTTGGATCTTGGCTGGATTTTCTTCAATTCCTCTACCGGATACAATGAAGCCCAAGAGCTTTCCGGACGGTACGCCGAAAACGCATTTTCTGGGTTGAGCTTGATGTCGTATGTTCGGAGGTTATCGAATGTGAGCCTCAAGTCGTCTACTAGGGATTCGACATGCTTGGTTTTGACAACCACGTCATCTACGTATGCCTCCACTGTTTTGTCGATCTGGTTTGCCAGACATGTCTGAATCATGCGCTGATATGTTGCGCCGGCGTTTTTGAGCCCGAAGGGCATTATGTTGAAGCAGAAGAGGCCGTATGGTGTGATGAACTCCGTTGCGGATTGGTCTGGCTCTGCCATCTTAATTTGATGGTAGCCGGAGTATGCGTCGAGGAAACACAACGAATCGTGTCCTGCGGTAGCGTTGATAATTTGATCGATGCGGGGGAGGGGGAAGGGATCCTTTGGGCAATCCTTGATGAGGTCCTTAAAATCGACGCACAAGCGCCAGGATTTGTCCTTCTTTGGTACCATCACCAGGTTTGCTAGCCAGTCCGGATGTTTTATGTCTCTGATGAATCCGGCCTCCAATAGCTTGGCTAGTTCCTCTCCCATGGCTTGTCTCTTAGGTTCGGAGAAACGCCGAAGAGCCTGCTTGACTGGCTTGGATCCTTTTAGAATATTTAGGCTGTGCTCGGCTAGCCTGCGTGGGATTCCTGGCATGTCTGAAGGGTGCCAGGCAAAAATGTCCCAGTTCTCGCGTAGGAACTCTCGTAGTGTGGCGTCTACATCAGGGTTTAACTATGCCCCGATGGAAGCTGTTTTTGTAGGGTCCGTTGGATGGACTTGGAATTTGACTATTTCGTCCGCTGGTTTAAAGGAGGTGGACTTGGATCTTTTATCGAGTATCACGTCTTCCCTGTTCACCATGGAGCGCAGCGCAGTCAGTTCCTCATCCGCTAGGGCTTCGGATAGTGCCTCAAGGGCTAGTGCGGCTGTCTTATTTTTAGCGCGGAGTGCTGTGTCGGGATCACTAGCAAGAGTGATGATTCCGTTGGGCCCGGGCATCTTGAGCTTCATGTACCCGTAATAGGGTATGGCTTGGAAGATTGTAAACGTCTCCCGCCCTAATAGAGCGTGGTATCCGCTACTGAACGGGGCCACTTGGAACGTGACCTCTTCGGACCTATAATTGTCCGGCGTGCCGAACACCACATCTAGTGTGATTTTTCCCTGTCTGTAGCGCTTCCCGATTGGGGATTATTCCTCTAAAGGTTGTGCTGCTTCGCTCAATGCGGTTCCAGTCTATTTCCATTTTTTGAAGGGTTTCCTCATAAATGAGGTTCAATCCGCTGCCACCGTCCATGAGTACCTTGGTGAGTCGAAAGCCGTCCACTATTGGACTGAGGACCAATGCACGGTAGTCTTTGAGGCTGTTCGAATTTAGGTTAAATCCGGCATTAAAAGTAATAGCCGTGTCACTCCATGGGTTTATTGTTGCCATGTGGTAGAATTCGGCAAGGCTGCAGAGTGTTCGTTTTCGCATATTATTTGATGCGGAAGTCTCGAAGACTGTTAATACCGTACTGGTATCCCTGGGCTGATACTCTGTGGTTTCTGGGTTTAGAAGATCCTCGCCACTTTTGACCACCTGCCGGAGTATCCAACATGCTCTAAGGCTATGAGTTGGTGCGGCGCCCTCTAGACTATGAATTTTACAGGGTCCATTGAGCCATCCCTCCAGTACGGTTTCGTGCCCTGTAGAGGGTTTTTGCTTTTTGGTGTTTAACCCGGGTGCCTGGCGATAATGCACCCTTTTATTTCGGACTGGGTTTGTATTCAGGGCTGGATTGTCCCAAAATTTTATTTTGGTTTTCCAGGCGCTTTCCGTCGCACAATGCTTTCGTAATATGGACGCCAAGTTGGCGAAGCGTGTAATTTCACGGTGACTTATGGCGCTGAGGATTCCCTTGTCCGTGCAATTATTGCAGAAGAATGAAATTGCATCTTCCTCACGGCAGTCCTTTATCCTGTTGATGACCAGGAGGAATCTGGCCCAGTAATGGTGTACTGTTTCTTCGGGCTCTTGCCTAGTTTGGGATAGATCGCTTATGTTTGGGTGGGTGGGTGGAATTGAATCCGAAACCTCACCCAATCTGAGACTCAGGGGCCAAGGAGTTTCCGAACTCGGAAGCTTGGATTCTTGGATGTTGTCCAATGAATCTAGCCCGCTGCCTGACTCTAGGTTCAGGGCTTGAGTGACGTCCTCCCCTCCGCGGGTATCCGGCTTGGAGGGATCGGGAATCCGGACATAGCTAGTCCTTAAGATAGATGAAGGGTCGCCGCATTGTTCCTCCACCACTGCAACGTGATGGGTGACCTGGGGAGAGTTAATCTCTCGTGTCGGGTTTAGGCCCAACCTGATGCGTAGTCATGGCGACTCCCAGGACGGCGATGCGATCCAAGAGCTCATTTAGGGAAGAGAGCTCCATTAGATCTAACTGCTCGGCGAGTTCCAAGTTGACGTGAAGATTGCTTTTGATGACCCGAGAAGTCATCGTCGGCGCAGCGGCCGAACATGCGGTCATAAGAAAACCACCTAGCCGGAGAGTTTGGCCGACAACCAAAGCTCCCTTAGCAACAGTGCCGTCTTTAAAGACGGGACGAGGCATCCTTTCTGATGGCGACGGCACAGAGGAACTCTCAATGAAAGCACCAATGTCGGTGTCAAAACCGGCGGATCTCGGGTAGGGGGTCCTGAACTGTGTGTCTAGGCGGATGGTAACAGGACAACAAGGGACACAATGTTTTTACCCATGTTCGGGCCCTCTTGATGGAGGTAAAACCCTACTCCTGCTTGATTAATATTGATGATATGGGTAGTACAAGAGTGGATCTACCACGAGATCAGAGAGGCTAAACCCTAGAAGCTAGCCTATGGTATGATTGTTGTTCGTCCTACGGACTAAAACTCTCCGGTTTATATAGACACCAGAGAGGGCTAGGGTTACACAGAGTCGGTTACGATGGGAGGAGATCTACATATCCGTATTGCTAAGCTTGCTTTCCACGCCAAGGAAAGTCCCATCCGGACACGGGACGAAGTCTTCAATCTTGTATCTTCATAGTCCAAGAGTCCGGCCAAGGGTATAGTTCGGCTATCCGGACACCCCCTAATCCAGGACTCCCTCAATAAGCCCTCTAACAAAGGGATCAAGACAAAAGCCTAGCCCTCGGAGGAAGTGGGAAACAAATACAAAAGTATCATTGGGTTCGGGAGTGGGGATGACCTGCCCTTGAGCAGGCAGCCTGTGCGAGATTTCGGCAGTCAGATACCTGGCTTCTCTTAGTTTCTCGATGTCCTCCTCTGTGACAGAAGAGGCCATCCACCGGCCTTGAAGGTTGGATCCGGACATGGTTGAAAGTCAGAAGCACTTAGCCTGAGCCTTGGGTGTTGGACGAGGTGGGGGAAGGGAAGGATCGAGCATGAGAAGAAAAGGACACGCCTTGGCCCCTTTATAAAGAGGGCGGATATCAAGCATCCTCCGCGTGGCCATTTGGAACTTGCCTAAAATCGAGGAGTCATACTAATAAGCACGATTAGGTTACTGTCGGTGTACAAAAAGAGGGGCGCACCTTTGTACCTCTATACCTATGCACGGGCAGTCGGAGCCGCGCCCATGGTCACACCAAGCAGAACAGGGAATGTGAGCCAAGGTAAGACCGAAGCCCAAGATAACCAGAGCAACGCCAAGGCCAAAACCACAAGGAGCAGAGGGACAAAGCAGGCTCCCCCGGCAAGACCCTTGCCGTGGCAGCCTCAGCAGCCCTGGCAAGACCCTTGCCGGGGCAGCTCGCCCCACACCAACAGAGCGAGCCACCCTTGACCCCACGGTCCCCAACGCCATCATCCACGTGGGGCCAGGGCTCGGGAAGACACCTCTGTGGTGGCATGCAGATCTTTGTGAAGACATATTCAAGATCAGATGAGGATTAGAAGACGATGATCCTCGACAAGATCCTTGCCGAGGAAGGCCACTAGATCCCTGGCAAGGCCCTTGCCGGGGACGACAGCGCGCCACGGCAAGCCCATTGCCGAGCTACACGGCAAGACCCTTGCCGAGCCACCCAGCAAGGCCCTCACCAAAGATGCCAGCAGGGCCACCGCCAGGCCCACGCCAACCAAGCTTCCATCGCTGTTCACATGTAGCTGCCAGCCCAACCAGCTGGGCGGGCTCCTGCGTCGCAACTTGCAGCCCCCATGCCAACTCATCGAGTGCCTGCATGGCGGCATGCAGATCTTCGTGAAGGCTCCACCACCGCGCCACCTTAGCTGCCTGCCTGCCTACATGGCGCCGCACGCATCACTGGCTAAGGCGCGTGTCGAAGCGAGGAGGAGCGGCGACGGACGGGACGGGCCTCGCCCCTGCCCCCAATAAAGCAAGGGGACACCTAAGCTACACATTAAATGCGTCTTGTCCTGTAATACGAGCGATAAGCTCAGGGCACTGTATGCCTTTCCACCTCCTGTGTGCCACTGTGGCAGCCCCTTTCGACTATAAAAGGAGGCCCATGGCATACTGGAGAAGGATTCGGCTCTTTCGAACCACACACCCATCACAGCTAGTTAGAGAGCTCAAGAACTCTCTGAAATACATCCACCAAAGCAGGACTAGGGTTTTACGCATCCTCGCGGCCCGAACACAGGTAAATGATTCTTGTGTCAAGCTCACGATCCTGCTCTTCTCGCAACCCCGCGCCCCGGCAACCGTAGTAGGGATTCTTGTGATCCCATAGGTTTCATTCCGCACCGACATCTTTGGCGCGCCAGGTAGGGGGCGCAAATTGTGAGAATATGGTCTAGTAGTTAGCCTAGCAGTTCTTCATCGCCATGGCTCCTAAGAAGAAGACGGCCACGGCGATCGGATCGTTGGGAGCCGAACGGCCCGTGCCGGTGTGGACGAGCAGTGGACCGGTCATGGACAGGACCCGGGCCACGGTCCGCGAAAGCACCAAAGACCTTCCTGGCAGTCACAGCCTACCGAGCGGCGTCATTCGCGCACTAGACAACCGGCTGCACGTCGCTGGATCCAAAGACGGAGCCGGTCCCCCCGCAGGCGGCGCGGGGCCCTCTAGGGGTGTCATTGTGCCAACCCTGGGCGGCGCAACGACCTCTAGGACGCCCACCCGGCGACCACTGCGCGCTCTTCCCATGGTGTGCACACCGAGCAGTATCACCATGCTGATGACCCTGGGCACCGCCGTGGGAAGAGCCCTGTGCGTCATCCGCGAGATGAAGGGGTTCAAGACGCCTACCGGGCGTCTTGGCAAAATGGCACGCAGTCAGCTGGGTCATAACAGAGCTCCTTCTAACATAGTTAGAAGTCGGCGCCATGATCCACGCCTTGTCGCCGCCCGCCCATGCCAGCCAGAAGCTTTGGCCGGCAGCCTGCTCCTCGACTTCCCTCCTCTGCGGAGAAGCTCGACAAGTGGAGGGCCACCATCCGAGCCTCGTCGCCGTCGCCAACAAAGACGATCCGCGACCGGCGGGGCCCTCGGGTCGGCGCTCTATCGAGCCACCACACGCTGGCGCTGGGAGGACCGGGGGAGCTGCGGCCACGGTGCACTCTCCTCCTCCTCGCCAGCCGCCGCGGGCGTTGGCCCGTCATGACGACGCTTGTAATAACATCTCCATAGCGTCGTCCGACCCGCGGACCCTCCACGACCAGCGACAGGTCCTTGAGAATGAGCTCACGAGGGCCTTCGAACCACCATCGGCGCCGGCCTTGAAACGCCGCCCGGTCGGACAAGCGGGCGGGACCGCTATGGACCACCCGGCACCGGGGCTCCGTGACCTACCTTACGAGGTGGGCTGCCCGGCCTTTACCCGTGAGCTGCGGCAGTTCGGTGGCCGTCCACCGCACGCGTTCAAGCCCGGCGTCGGCGAGAAGTACACTGGCAAGACCCATCCGTCCGAGTTCTTTAGCATCTACACCATCGCGATGTAGGCTGCTGGAGCTCGCAACGACAAGGTGCTTCCAACTACTGCCCGCTGGCGCTGAAGCCCAATGTGATGTCTTGGTTGATGCACTTGCCGGTGGATTCCATTTCTTCCTGGTCGGATCTGTGCCATGAGTTCGCTGGCGTCTTCACGGGAGGCCACCAAGCTCATGGCCAGGCCAGTGATCTGCATATCATTCCCCAGAAGGAAGGGGAAACCCTGCGCAAGTACATCCAGAGATTCAGCCGGGTGCAGTACAACATCCCCAACGTTCATCCCGCCGTTGTGATCAGCTTGTTCCACCAGAACGTGCGCAACTGCAAGATGCACGAAGAGCTAGCGATGACCAAGGTTAAGGATGTGGCCGAGCGCTATGTTCTGGCCGACAGGTGCGCCCGGGTTGAAGAGGGAAGGAAGTACCCCGGCGAAGACACCGGCGCGGAAACCAACTCTACCGATGAAGACGCCGCTACCCCGACGAAGAAGGGCTGGCGTCGCAACAGGAAACGCAAAGGCAAGGTCGTGCTTGCCGTTGAGGGATCTGACGACACCGGTGCCGGGAAGAATGTCAAAGCGGGCGCCCCGGCAAGGAGATTGCGGGTGCGCCGCCTGCGAACCTTTGACTACCGACAAGCCGAGGAAGCTCCGGCAAGCAATCTTGCAAGATCCACCGCACCAAGGGCCACGACCTCCAGAACTGCCGACAAGTCGAGCTGCTTGCTGAGAAGCAAAAAGCTGAGTATGAGAGGTGGGACAAGGAGAAGGACCAGGATGGTGCTGAGGGATCCGACAAGAAGCGTGGCGGCCAAGGAAGTCGCCCCGGCAAGGACAACCAGCAAGAGAGGCCGGCCCGGGGCCGCGACAAGAAACAAGAAGAAAACGATCACGACGAGGACGACGAGTCCGGTGAGCAAGGGTTCCAGAAGGCTACGGAGGCCATGTGCGTGGATGGCGTCGCCTCGCTGCATACTTCCCACCGCCAGCTCAAGCGGTGGTAGCGTGAGATTACAGCAATGAGCCGTTGTTCGGCCTCGAAGCCGCTGAAGTGGTCCAAAGACCCCTCATCTTTGACTCGAGGACCACCACCGACCGCTCAACCGCGGTCGGTGTTTGCCATTGTTGGTCTCACCAACGATATGCAACCTCGTGGTGAACCTGATCTCGCTGAACCTGATCTCGCCTGTCGTGATCAAAAGATTACAAATCCCTGATGGAGACCTCGAGGAAACGGACACGTTTCAAGGGGTCAATCCGGGGAGGAGCCAGCTGAAGGGGAAGGTCACGCTGCCCCTGACGTTTAGAGGAGAGTTGAACTATAGGACGGAGAGGATCATCTTCGACGTGGCCAAGATCCCCTTGCCCTACAACGGGAACCTCTGCCGCCCGACACTAGCCAAGTTCATGGCGGCGTCGCACTACACCTACAACATGCTAAAGATGCCCGGGACGTTGACCATCATATCCATCCCCTCCGACAAGAAGGACGCGCTGATCTTCACCGACCAACTCTACCGGGAAGCGGTTGTAGCAGCTGCCGTCAAGGCAGCTGCTCCTGCCGCTGAAGGCCCGGGAGGGAAGAAGAAGCCCGGCAAGACCTCTCGCACCCACTCCGGCAAGCGCACCTCCTTGGAGTGTTGTGCTACCGTTGAGGACGTGCCAGAGAGCTCTGCCGACAAGAGCAAGAAATCCAGAGCCGAGCCGCCGCAGACCAAGAAGGTGCCCGTCGGGGAAGGATGGCACAGGAGGGGCCTTCACCATAGGCTCCACCCTCGACAGAAAATAGGAAGGCGCGCTCGTCACCTTCCCGCGGGCGAATGTCGACGTGTTTGCGTGGCAAGCATCCGACATCGTCGGTGTTCCCAGGGAGGTGATTGAGCACCACCTAGCTGTCTGCTCCCACGCGCGGCCCATCAAGCAGAAGGTCAGAAAGCAGGCTCTGGAGAGGCAGGAGTTCATCACAGAGGAGATCAGGAAGTTGGAAGCGGCAGGTTTGGTGAGAGGAGTGCTCCACCCGACGTGGTTGGCCAATCCGGTAGAGGTGTGCAAGGCGAATGGGAAATGGAGGCTGTGTATTGATTACACAGATATCAATAATGCTTGTCCTAAGGACCCCTTCCTGTTGCCGCGCATCGACCAGATTGTTGACTCCACAGCCGGGTGTGATCTATTATCATTCCTCGACACCTACTCAGGCTACCACCCGATCTTCATGACAAGAGAGGATGAAGAGAAGACAATATTTATCACCGCATGTTGTATGTCTTGCTTTTTACGGATGCCTTTCGGGTTGAAGAGTGCTGGCTCAACGTTCGCAAGAGTAGTCCAAATTGGTTTTGAACCTCAGCTCCATAGAAATATGGTGGCATACATGGATGACATAGTGGTCAAAACCAAAGACGGGCCAACTCTTGTGCAAGATCTGGAAGAGACATTTGCCAACCTGCGCAAGATCAACCTCAAGCTAAACCCTGAGAAGTGTGTCTTCGGCGTTCCATCTGGCAAGCTTCTCGGGTTCTTTTTGTCGTAGCGCGGGATCGAGGCAAACCCAGACAAGATCAAGGCTATGAGCAGATTGAGGCGCCCAAGCGGATCAAGGATGTGCGTGGGCTCACCGGCCACATTGCCGCCATGAGCCGATTCATCTACAAGTCCGCCGAGCGCGCCCTTCCTTTCTTCAAAATCTTGAAGAAGGCAGGCCCAATGGAATGGACTCCAGAAGCCGAGCCATTGCGTGCGAGTGCGAAGAAATACCTTTCCTCCATGCCAATACTGGTTGCGCCTAAACCACAAGAGCCGTTGTTCTTTGTATCTGGCGGCGAATCAAGTGGTCGAGGGCTGGTGGCACAGAGGGAGGTCAATGAGGAGGCGATGTGGCGGCCGAAGCAACGGATGGCAAGCCGGGATTCCCTCGGCGGGGCTGGTGCCGGCAAGGCGAGGCCCCGACAGTAGTCTGATGCCACCGAGGCGGTGCCGCACGCGATCAAGTGAGGTGGTGCGGAAGAAGATGATGCAGCACCCGGTTTACATTGTCAGCTCCCTCTTGCAGGGAGCTAGATCGAGGTACTCCGGTGTGCAGAAATTGCTCTTCAGCCTCCTTATGGCCTCGAGGAAGCTGCATCATTACTTCCAAGCCCACGAAATCACTGTCGTCACCCGCCTCCCATTGCAGCGGATATCGCACAACCCGGATGTGGTGGAAGGATTGTGGAATGGGCCTTGGAGTTGTCAAGCTTTGGTTTAAAGTTTGAAAGTACCTCGACAATTCAGAGCAGAGTCTTGGCGGAGTTCATTGCAGAATGGACCTCGACGCCCGACGAAGAAATCCAGGAGACCACTCTACCCGGCAAGGAAGCAGACCGTGATTGGATCATGTACTTTGATGGGGCTTTCTCGCTGCAAGGCACCGGTGCCGGTGTGCTGCTCGTCGCACCCACCGGAGAGCACCTCAAGTACGTGATCCAGATGCACTTCCCCAGGGAGATGTCCACCAACAACACTGCTGAGTACGAGGGATTGCTTGCCGGTCTCAGGATCGCGGCAGACCTCGGAGTTAAGAAGCTCATCGTCAGGGGTGACTCGCAGCTCGTTGTCAGACAAGTCAACAAGGATTATCAGAGCCCATTGATGGAAGCTTACGTAGATGAGGTGAGGAAGCTGGAGGAACGTTTTGACAGTATCCAAGCGGAGTACATCCCCTGAGCGGAGAACGATACCGCCAACTACCTGTCAAAGCGTGCCGCATTCAAGCTACCTGTGGAACCGGGTACCTTTTTGCTCCGGCTAACTCAACCATCCGTCGAACCATCAGCAGGGCATGACAAGCAGAGGAAGTCAGGTCTCGGCAAGTACTTTCCTACCGAGCCCCACAGGGCTGCGGCAAGAAGTCTTTGCCATGATGCTGAGCCTGCCCAAGAGCAACTGGCTTCGGCAGAGCGTCAAACCCTGGTCGTAGAGACAACTGCTCCCATGGCGGAAGAAATGCCTTTGGCCCTTGCCGTCGAGCCCCAGGCTCCGGCATGGGCACAACATACCATCCAATTCCTCCAAACAGGGGAGCTTCCTGAGGAGCAGGTAGAAGCGGAAAAAGTAGCCCGCCGGTCCGCCATGTACCAGTTCGTCGATGACGTCCTGTACAAGAGAAGGCCAAATGGTGTGAAATTGAAGTGCATCCCCCCGGGAGGAAGGACTGGAGCTGTTGGTGGAGATACATGGAGGCATATGTGGCTCCCACATAGGGTCGAGGGCCCTTGCCGGGAAGGCATTCCGGCAAGGTTTCTTTTGGCCCACCGCTCTCCAGGATGCGACGACACTAGTAACCAAGTGTGAAGCGTGTCAGTTCCATTCAAAGAAGCTTCATCAACCAGCCCAAGCCCTTCAAACAATCCCTCTCTCCTAGCCATTCTCAGTCCGGGGGCTCGACATACTGGGCTCTTTCCCCCACGCTGTCGGGGGCTTTGAGTACTTGTACGTTGCAATCGACAAGTTCACAAAGTGGCCGGAGGTGGAAGCAGTGAGAAAGGTGACTGCTCAGTCAGCTGTCAAGTTTTTCAAAGGACTGGTCTGCCGTTTTGGTGTGCCAAACAGAGTCATCACCGACAACGGCACGCAGTTCACAAGCCACACCTTCATGCAATACATTCAAGACCTCGGCAGCAAGGTCTGTTTTGCTTCCGTGGCAAACCCACGGAGCAACGGCCAAGCGGAGAGGGCAAATGCTGAAGTGTTGCGAGGCCTGAGGACAAAGTCTTTTGACAAGCTGCACAAGAGCGGAAGGCGCTGGATTGATGAACTGCAGGCGGTTCTTTGGTCGATCAGGACGACGCCAAATCGAGCCACCGGCCGGACACCTTTTGCCCTGGTATACGGGGCAGAAGCAGTTCTCCCCACGGAACTCATATACGGGTCACCTCGAGTGCTCGCTTATGATGAGCTTGAGCAAGAGCCGTTGCGCCAATATGACGCGGCACTCCTTGAGGAAGATCGTCTTCGGGCGGCTGTGAGAGCAGCATGCTACCAGCAAGCCTTGCGCCGCTACCATAGCCACAAGGTTCATGCCCGAAGCTTTGAGGAAGGCGACCTTGTTCTTCGGCGCGTTCAGTCGGCCAAGAATTCCAACAAGTTGACACCAAAGTGGGAAGGCCCTTATCGGGTGATACGAGTCACCAGGCCCGCCGCGATCCGCTGGAGATCGAAGATGCTGTCCCAAAGGAGCAACTCCTGGAACATCGAGCATCTTCGTAAGTTTTACTCCGTAAGGCGCGGCAACCAGCCTCCGGCAAGCCACCTTTTGTACAAGCTTTGCCGGCAAGGCATGTAACCCTTCATACAAAGCCACGCGAAGACCCTGCGCATAAATAAATGAAGCGCTGGTGCCCTAAGTCATATCATGCATGCTAGGTCGAGTCTCTTCCTTGGTTAGGGTTGATAGTGCTCGATGGCGACTAACCCCTAGCTTAGAGGTCAGTCTTGGCGTCTATCTGTTTCTCTTCTGTCCTCTTTTGGTTCACAGGGCACATGAGCACTTCTGCCGAGCTACTTGGAAGAAAGAAAATGGACCGGCGTCCCGATCCCGGCAAACCAGAGTTGCCGGGGGCTGCAAGCACAAAGATCCAACCATGGCAAGAAGAGATTGCCGGGGGGCTGCAGATCTAGATAAGTCTTTTATCCTCTGTCATGCATTTCGGAACAGGACTGGGGCATGTGAAACCTCGTTTTTATCTCTAGGCTGCCGTGCTCCCCTTTTTCCTATACCTAAGGATTATTTCCTGAGTCCGGATTTGGTTTTAACTGCGGCGGCAAGGAGGTAAAACGAGGAGCCTAAATCCCACTTCATCCCTGCCTCTGCCAAGAGCGCGAGAACGGTCGAGTGGAGTGGGGGGACGACTAGGCCTGTTGCCGGGTGAAAAACGTTTATCTTCAGCAATAACAAGGATTCGCTCCTTGTCGTGGGATTTACCCACGAGCGAAGAACTCGGCAAGCATCCCTTTTTCATTAAAAACATCCCATATAGGTACAGTTCGTACGGAATGAAAACATGAACAAAGGGGATTACAAGCTTTAAATTTAATAAGGCCCGAAGGCTTATAGATTAAAAAAGAGATAAGGTGCCTGCGATCCCTTTCTTGTCCCTCTCATCAGGAGGCAGGTCAAGGAGGCGAGAGGACAAAAGGGGCGCCTAGGCGAGCTACGAGCAGCAGAAAACAACAAGAGAACACCTCAATGGCCGCCCATGGGTAGGCCGGTGATGACGGTGCCAAGAAAGGAGCTGGAAGACGAGGCGGCAGGAACGGCAAGACGCTGACGAACGCTGCGTGTGCCAACAGACTCGAGTTGACGGCCCTGCCGCCCGCCTCTTCCTCTTCCACAGCCTCCGATGCCAGCTGCCCAAGGAGACGGCCCCGAGAAGTTCAAGGAGCTGGCCCCACCCCCGGCAAAACCCTGCCGGAGGAGCGGCCAGGTGCAGATGCTGCTGCTGCCGCACCCGCCCAGGCGCGGGGCGTCCGACGCCTAGTCGGACTCATCCCCGTCATCTGCCCCGCTGTCCTCCTCATCACTTTCGCTCGAGGAAGAGCTTCCATCGTCGGAATCTCCGTCGGAGGAGCTCTCCACGCAGCACTTCAGGCGAGTCCCAAAGTCTCCGAAGACCTTAAAGGAGAGCAGGCCATCCTCCATCAATTTGAAGTAGAGGAGCCAGCCCCGTCAGGCTGTGGATGCGAGCGAACGTCTTCCACCCACGACGGAGGTACATGACCCGAGGAGCCGGGAAGTCGACGTCGACCCGCCTGCCCCCATTCCCACAACCCCTCATGTGCAATCTAAGGGATTGGGGTCGGTCACGCTCCATCTCCTGAGCAAAACGGGGTGGGAAGACGGAGACGGCGACGCGGAGGCCAGCGCAGCCTAATGAAGAACTCACGGGGCTGGTCTCCGACATGGCCTTCCATCGGGAAAGGCACCATTGGCCGGGGCGAAGCCGGCGCGCCGCCCCGTCCTCCTCTTCCCCGAGCACTACGACCTCTGCCCCGACCTCGCCCACGGCCTCGCCCCCTCCCCCTCCCTCTCGCGGCTGGTTCCAGCACCACGGGCTCAGGAGGAGGAGGGACGAGCTGTCGAGCGGCGACCCTCGCCGCCACCGTCGAGGGACCCGGGTTCCCTTTCTCCATGGCAAGTGAAAGGAAGAAGCAGAAGCAAGAGGAGATAGATGACAGAAGAATGCGGGACGCCATCCCCCCTTCCCCCTCTTTATAAAGAGGGGGGGTCGGGGCTCGGCCGCCCCACTCGGCCAATCCAGCCACCGGAGGCGCAGAGAATCAGGACCGACCCGCTGCCCCAACCAGCGACGGCCCGGTTTCCTGCCTCCATCGCTTGCCACCCCAGGCGCATGAAGGACATGTGGCGGACGTGCAAAACTGAGGGGACGGGTGAGGCGACCTCTCCCCACCCCGTGATCATGGGGAGTGACGCCTTGAAGACCACGACCCGCCCCCGCTTAGTAAATTAGCCGCGCCTCCACGCCTCCCTCTTTTTACGAGGAAGGCATGAGCCGCCTCTTTACTGCGATGTGATGCATGCGTGTGGAAACCGCCCCACGCATGTCGCCCACGTCACACACACCCCTCCACGCCGCGCCGCGCGCGCGGGTCGTGGGAAGCGCAACGCGCGAAAATTTGTACCGTGGTAAAAACCGCCCCGCCTGCCCGCGCACCGTTTTTGGGCCTGGCCCAACAACGTGTCGCGCTTATGTGTGGCCCAGGCCCGGGGGCTCCTGTCGGTGTACAAAAATAGGGTCGCACCTTTGTACCCCTATACCTGTGCACGGGCAGTCGGAGCCGCGCCCACGGTCACACCAAGCAGAATGATGTCTACTACACAACCTTCTTCTTGTAGACGTTGTTCGGCCTCCAATTGCAGAGGTTTGTAGGACAGTAGCAAATTTCCCTCAAGTGGATGACCTAAGGTTTATCAATCCGTGGGAGGCGTAGGATGAAGATGGTCTCTCACAAACAACCCTGCAACCAAATAACAAAGAGTCTCTTGTGTCCCCGACACACCCAATACAATGGTAAATTGTATAGTTGCACTAGTTCGGCGAAGATGCGGTGATACAAGTCTTACAAATCTTGAATACCAAGCATATTAAGATTATTAAAAAAATTACCATGCTATTTAAGACTCTCAAAATAATCTAAGTGAAACATGAGAGTTCATATATTTCTTCAAAATAAAACTACCACCATGCTCTAAAGATATAAGTGAAGCACTAGAGCAAACAACAAACTACTCCGAAAGATATAAGTGAAGATCACTGAGTAGTCGAATAATTGTGCAACTATGTGAAGACTCTCCCATTTTAAGAATTTCAGATCTTGATACTTTATTCAAACACAAAGCAAACAAAATAAGATGACATGACGCTCCAAGAAAAACACATATCATGTGGTGAATTAAAATATAGCTCCAAGTAAAGTTACCGATGAACGAAGACGAAAGAGGGGATGCCATCCGGGGCATCCCCAAGCTTAGGCTCTTGGTTATCCTTGAATATTACCTTGGGGTGCCTTGGGCATCCCCAAGCTTAGGCTCTTGCCACTCCTTATTCTATAGTCCATTAAATCTTTACCCAAAACTTGAAAACTTCACAACACAAAACTTAACAGAAAACTCGTAAGCTCCGTTAGCGAAAGAAAACAAAACACCACTTAAAGGTACTGTAATGAACTAATTCTTTATTTATATTGGTGTTAAATCTACTGTATTCCAACTTCTATATGGTTTATAAATTATTTTACTAGCCATAGATTCATCAAAATAGGCAAACAACACACGAAAAACAGAATCTGTCAAAAAACGGAACAGTCTGTAGTAATATGTAACTAACGCAAACTTCTGGAACTCCAAAAATTCTAAAATACATTGGTGGACCTGAGTAATTTGTCTAGTAATCATCTGAAAAAAGATTCAACTAAATAGCATTCTCCAGTAAAAAGTTGAAGCTAATCTCGTGAGCGCTAAAGTTTCTGTTTTTTACAGCATGATCATAAAGACTTCACCCAAGTCTTCCCAAAGGTTCTACTTGGCACAAACACTAATTAAAACACAAAACCACATCTAAACATAAGCTATATGGATTATTCACTTCTAAACAGAACCAAAAAGCAAGAAACTAAAATAAAATTGGGTTGCCTCCCAACAAGCGCTATCGTTTAACGCCCCTAGCTAGGCATGATGATTTCAATGATGCTCACATAAAAGATAAGAATTGAAACATAAAGAGAGCATCATGAAGAATATGACTAGCAAATTTAAGTCTAACCCACTTCCTATGCATAGGGATTTTGTGAGCAAACAACTTATGGGAACAATAATCAACTAGAATAGGAAGGCAAAACAAGCATTACTTCAAAATTTTAAACACATAGAGAGGAAACTTGATATTATTGCAATTCCTACAAGCATATATTCCTCCCTCATAATAATTTTCAGTAGCATCATGAATAAATTCAACAATATAACCAGCACCTAAAGCATTCTTTTCATGATCTACAAGCATAGAAATTTTACTACTCTCCACATAAGCAAGTTCAATAGTAGTGGGAGCAAACTCAACAAAATAGCTATCATGTGATTGAAAATTAAGATCAAGATGACAAGTTTCATGGTTATTATTCTTTATAGCATACGTGTCATCACAATAATCATCATAGATAGGAGGCATGCTTTCATCATAGTAAATTTTCTCATCAAAGCTTGGGGGACAAAACATATCATCTTCATCAAACATAGCTTCCCCAAGCTTGTGGCTTTGCATATCATTAGCATCATGGATATTCAAGGAATTCGTACTAAAACATTGCAATCATGCTCATCATTCACATATTTTATGCCAAGCATTCTAATGCATTCTTCTTCTAACACTTTGGCACAATTTTCCTTCCCATCATACTCACGAAAGATATTAAAAAGATGAAGCGTATGAGGTAGACTCAATTCCGTTTTTTTGTAATTTTCTTTTATAAACTAAACTAGTGCTAAAACAAGAAACAAAAAGATTCAATTGCGAGATCTAAAGATATACATTCAAGCACTTACCTCCCCGGCAACGGTGCCAGAAAAGAGCTTGATGTCTACTACACAACCTTCTTCTTGTAGACGTTGTTGGGCCTCCAAGTGCAGAGGTTTGTAGGATAGTAGCAAATTTCCCTCAAGTGGATGACTTAAGGTTTATCAATCCGTGGGAGGCGTAGGATGAAGATGGTCTCTCTCAAACAACCCTGCAACCAAATAACAAAGAGTCTCTTGTGTCCCCAACACACCCAATACAATGGTAAATTGTATAGGTGCACTAGTTCGGCGAAGAGATGGTGATACAAGTGCAATATGGATGGTAGATATAGGTTTTTGTAATCTGAAAATATAAAAACAGCAAGGTAGCAAGTGATAAAAGTGAGCGTAAACGGTATTGCAATGCGTTGAAACAAGGCCTAGGGTTCATACTTTCACTAGTGCAAATTCTCTCAACAATAATAACATAATTGGATCATATAACTATCCCTCAACATGCAACAAAGAGTCACTCCAAAGTCACTAATAGTGAAGAACAAACGAAGAGATTATGGTAGGGTATGAAACCACCTGAAAGTTATTCTTCCCAATCAATCCGTTGGGCTATTCCTATATGTGTCACAAACAGCCCTAGAGTTCGTACTAGAATAACACCTTCAGACACAAATCAACCAAAACCCTAATGTCACCTAGATACTCCATTATCACCTCAAGTATCCGTGGGTATGATTATACGATATGCATCACACAATCTCAGATTCATCTATTCAACCAACACATAGAACCTCAAAGAGTGCCCCAATGTTTCTACCGGAGAATCACGATGAAAACGTGTGCCAACCCCTATGCATAGGTTCATGGGCGGAACCCGCAAGTTGATCACCGAAACATACATCAAGTGAATCACGTGATATCCCATTGTCACCACAGACACGCATACGGCAAGACATACATCAAGTGTTCTCAAATCATTAAAGACTCAATCCGATAAGATAACTTCAAAGGGAAAACTCAATCTATTACAAGAGAGTAGAGGGGGAGAAGAAACATAAGATCCAACTATAATAGCAAAGCTCGCGATACATCAAGATCGTGCCAAATCAAGAACACGAGAGAGAGAGAGAGATCAAACACATAGCTCTTTGGTACATACCCTCAGCCACGAGGGTGAACTACTCCCTCCTCGTCATGGAGAGCGCCGGGATGATGAAGATGGCCACGGTGAGGGTTCTCCCCTCCGTGAGGTGCGAGCAGGTCCCGATGACTTTTGGTGGCTCTGAGAGGCTTGCGGCGCGGAACTCCCGATCTAATCTCTGTTCGGAAGTTTTAAGTGCGTGGGTATACATGGGTGCAGGAAATGCGTCGGTGGAGCTTGGGGCCCCACAGGCGGTAGCGCTCTAGGGGGGCGCCCCCACCCTCGTGGGCACCTCCCTTTGCTCCTCACGTGGGATCCAAGTCCATCCGGTAGCTTTCCTTTCAAAAATAACTTTTCCAGTTGATTACGTTCCGTTTCGACTCCGTCTGATATTCCTTTTCTTAGAAACACTGAAATAGGCAAAAAACATCAAATCTGGGCTGGGCCTCCGGTTAATACGTTAGTCCCAAAAATAATATAAAAGTGGATAATAAATCCCAACATTGCCCAAAACAGTAGATAATATAGCATGGAGCAATAAAAAATTATAGATATGTTGGAGACGTATCACGGAACAGGGAAGGTGAGCCAAGGTAAGACCGAAGCCAAAGATAACCAGAGCAACGCCAAGGCCAAAACCACAAGGATCAGAGGGACGAAGCAGGCTCCCCCGGCAAGACCCTTGCTGGGGCAGCCTCAGCAGCCCCGGCAAGACCCTTGCCGGGGCAACTCGCCCCACACCAACAGAGCGAGCCACGCTTGAGCCCATGGTCCGCAACGCCATCATCCACGTGGGGCCAGGGCTCGGGAAGACACCTCTGTGGTGGCATGCAGATCTTTGTGAAGACATATTTAAGATCGGATGAGGATTAGAAGACGACGATCCTCGGCAAGATCCTTGCCGAGGAAGGCCACCAGACCCCCGGCAAGGCCCTTGCCAGGGACGACAGCGCGCCACGGCAAGACCCTTGCCGAGCCACCCCGCAAGGCCCTCACCAAAGACGCCAGCAGGGCCACCGCCAGGCCCATGCCAACCAAGCTTCCACCGTCGTTCACATGCAGCTGCCAACCCAACCAGCTGGGTGGGCACCTGCATGACAACATGCAGCCCCGAGGCCAACTCATCGAGCGCATGCGTGGCGGCATGCAGATCTTCGTGAAGGCTCCACCACTGCGCCACCTCAGCTGCCTGCCTGCCTACATGGCGTCGCACGCATCGCTGGCCAAGGCGCGTGTCGAAGCGAGGAGGAGCGGCGACGGACAGGACGGGCCTCACCCCTGCCCCCAATAAAGCAAGCGGACACCTAAGCTACACACTAAATGCGTCTTGTTACATGTCTGACGATAAGCTCGAGGGCATCAGACGCCTTTCTACCTCCTGTGTGCCACTGTGGCAGCCCCTTCCGACTATAAAAGGAGGCCCATGGCATACTGGAGAAGGATTCGGCTCTTTCGAACCACACACTCATCACAGCTAGTTCGAGAGCTCAAGAACTCTTTGAAATACACCCACCAAAGCAGGACTAGGGTTTTACGCATCCTCACGGCCTGAACCTGGGTAAATGATTCTTGTGCTGGCTACTGATCCTGCTCTTCTCGCAACCCCGCGCCCCGACAACCGTAGTAGGGATTCTTGTGATCCCATAGGCGTCGTTCCACACCGACAATTACCCCACCCGTATTGATGAGAATCTCGTGGTAGGGGGAACACGATCTCTGCTTCGACAAGACGTGCCAATAAAACCGCCTCGCAACACGTGCAGTGGCAGGCTGGGAAAAACGGTTCGTAATGACAAAACCACGACAGGATGTCGTGTTATGAAAAGTTGTCAGCAGATTAGATTTGTGGAATAATATACTCTCTACGGTGGTATGTGGAATTTTTTTTGCAGAGTCGGACACGATCCTTGTGTTCAAAATCTTCTATGGAGTATTCGGAGGAGGAATCCGCCTTGCAATGCTGAAGACAATCTGCGTGCCGGACTCATCGGCATTGAAGCCTGGTTCAGGGGCTACTGAGGGAGTCTTGGATTAGGGGGTCCTCGGACAGCCAGCCTATATACTTTGGCCGGACTGTTGGACTATGAAGATACAAGATTGAATACTTCATCTCGTGTCCGGGTGGGACTCTCTTTTGCGTGGAAGGCTAGCTTGGCAATTCGGATATGTGGATCTCCTCCCTTGTAACCGACTCTGTGTACCCCTAGCCCCCTCCGGTGTCTATATAAACCGGAGGGTTTAGTCCGTAGGACAACAACAATCATAATCATAGGCTAGCTTCTAGGGTTTAGCCTCTACGATCTCGTGGTAGATCAACTCTTGTAATACTCATATCATCAAGATCAATCAAGCAAGAAGTAGGGTATTACCTCCATCGAGAGGGCCCGAACCTGGGTAAACATTGTGTCCCCCGCCTCCTGTTACCATCCGCCTTAGATGCACAGTTCGGGACCCCCTACCCGAGATCCGCCGGTTTTGACACCGACAGACCTCCCCTCTCACTCGAACTCTCTATACCGACGGATTATACGCTCACTGTGTCAGCATATAGCTCCGTATATTGTTCAGTTAACCGGTCAACCAGTCCACATGCTGCCTTGTCAGCTTGTGTTCTCTATCTTCGTGTGCTGGTCCATGTGGCAGTGCGTGAAAATAAGTAAACTAGAGGCCCATCTGACACGCGGTGAAGTAAACAAAGTTGAAACCACTCGGGGTAGCACCCCGCATGCTAGTAAATTGAGGGCGGATTGAGGACACACTTCTTCCGCGTGAAGGGTACACTCGCGCACAATTCACAACTGCGCGACGGCATGCCTGAAGGGCCTTTTCGCGCGCACACCAGGGCAACACACAACACACACGGCACACGTGTACACCGGCGTCGCCGCCGGTTGAGATGGACGGCGAGGCAGCCAACAAGCGGAGGCGGCTCGAGCCAAAACCGCATCCGGCGAGCCTGGACTTCATCAGTAGCCTCCCCGACGACATGCTGTTCGTCATCATCAGCCTCCTCCCCACCAAATCTGTCGTGCGGATCGCCCTGCTCTCCTGGCGGTGGCGCCCCCTCTGGCGCCGCGTCCCCCTCAACCTCACCGTCGGTAGCTGCCTCTGTGACGGGGATTGCAAATGCATGTCCGCAGTCTCCAAGATCCTTTCATCGCACCCTGGCCTAGCTAGATGCCTTGACATCCGCATGTTCAGTACCAACTGCAAGGTCCAAACCAAGTTCGACGACTGGTTCTTATCCCCCGCCCAAGATCAGCTCGAGGATCTTAGCTTTGAAGCTGGACGATGTCGCTCTCTGGCGCCTTCCACGCTCCGCATCATGCCAACGCTGTGCCGCGCCAGCTTCTGCTCCTGCTATCTTCCCTAGATTAATGCCGCGCCCGCCCTTCTTCTCCCTCAACTCAAGCAGCTCGACCTCTTCGATGTTGGCATCTTGAAGCAGGCTATGGAGCACCTGCTCTGCATCTGTACTGCGCTTGAGTACCTTCGTCTTCAGCAGATCCATGGGTTCATTAGCCTCCACATCGCCTCGACGAATCTCTGATGGATTTATGTGTCTTGCTGGCCCCACAACAAGACATCAATTGGGAAGACATCACTCCAGCTGTTCCATGTTATGGTCATTGGAATGCGCCTTTCCTTGAGAGATTGCTTGTATCTGATCCAGAAGGTCCAACAAAAATCAGGGTCATTGACGTGCCGAAATTGACAGCGTTGGTGTACTCGTCTGCCAAATTCTCCGAACTCTTTATTGGATCCGTAATTGTAACATCCCAAATTTTCAATTTGGAATGTTATACATTAGATCATCATTGCATGTCATATTTTGTTGCATTTTGGCTCGATCCTAGAAATTTCATACAACTCAAGGACCCATGGAGAGAGTTGGAGATTTCGTAATTTTCATCTTTGAGTTTTCTCGAATTTTGAAAATAGGATCATTTGATTTTATTTATTTTATCTTCAAGTATTTCTATTACAAAAATATGAGACAGGGAATAAAATGACTTTCCCAAAATAAAGAAATATTGAGGATTTAATAATAAAATCAAATAAGATTTTATTTTGGAGTTTTTCGCCATTTTATTTGAATTAGGAAAAATGTGCGTTTTTCAAAATTGCATTTAGGACACAAATAAATGTTCATCTTGTCCGGCTTGATTTTAGACGTCGGGGAAAATTTATTTCAGGATTTTTGGAGTCCGTTTAGTATTTCTTTCGTTTGGTTTTTCATAGAATTAATTAAAAAAAGCGAACCGACTTGGGCCGTGCCGGGACTCCCGAGGGCAACCTTTAAATAACGCTGCCGAGCCCAGCCCACGATCGTCGCCGTAACCCACCCGCGCCCCAAACCCTAACCCTACACCCGCCCGCCGCCCGCCGCCGCTTGGCCGAACGCCCGCCGCCGTCGCCGACCGACCGCCCGAGGTTGCCTCGTTTTCCGCGTCGCCGATTTTTCTAGAAAAACGTTCGGTTTTTCCATCGGTTTTTCGCTGGTTTTTTTTAGTTTCCGTTTTTTTATTAGATCGGCTTTTTCCCCGGTTCGGTTAAATAGCGAGTGTTCGCTCGTTCGTTCGTTTTAACGAACGTGTTCGTCGTTTAGATCCAGTTAACGAACGTTCGTTCGTTAAGCTGTTCGTCGTTTTTCTTTTTCTCGGATTTTCCGCAATTATTTCTGATCACGATTTCTGATCCGATTTTCGTTTTAGTATAACTTTTCGCTCGTTTATCTGAATCAGGCGATTCAAGCGCCCGGAGTTTCGTTTCGAAACCCTCTATCCGTTTAACCAACTTAAACAAGTTTTTGCTTCTGTAAAATTTGACTTAGGTCCAGATTAGTAAAACGAAGTTGTTTTCTTTCGCAGTTTGGGTTTCGTTGCTTCGTTTGATTTGATTCTTTTTGCAAACCGGAGTTCTTAAGTTGAAATTTCTGGTTAGATCTCCTATTTGAGTTTTACCTGTGCATTAGATGAGTACTTATTGTATGCTTGTTTGTTTGTCTGCGATAGAATACGGGAGGCGCTTTGTTACTTCGAGTCTCTAGGTTTCACGGATCATCAGCAAGGCAAGTAACACTTTGATCATATATTTTTCATACCCAGTTTTTATGCATTAGATCAATCCTCAAACATTGCATGATTAGGATCTAATTAAATTGTGGGTTTTGGGAAGTAGTTTGAGGTAGTACCTATTACCTAATTTATTATCAAACCCTTGGGAGTTACTTCTACGTTTGCTTATTATGCCATGCTATGCTCGTAGACGTGGATTGGGTTTGAGTGAATATCCATGACAGATGTGAGATTGTTAATAAATGGTTTATCTAAGGTGGCAACTTAAACGCACATCTGGGTGGATTGAGGTACCTGGTTATTCCAGGATTGCCTGTCTAGGCACCTGGGTAGACCAAGATTGCCTGTTTTTTCTATGGACCGCCACCCAGGCTCAAAAGGATCATAAGATTATTCAGGCTAGAAACTTCCGTGTGCAGCCACATGCTACTATGGGCTCTAGCATAGTTGATTAAGTCGTGCGAACTCTTACAGTGGTAGACTAGCTGATGTAGGGGTTGTAGGTTGGTACGGTCTACCCATTCGTAAGGTGCTAAGCGCTTACGAAAGACTATGTCTCGGTCATCCGTTTCTCAAACACCATGTAGTGCGAGAAATCAAACGGAGGAGATCGAGTCTTGTGGGAAAAGTGCACAAACCTCTGCAGAGTGTACAAACTAATCATGATTAGCCGTGTCCCCGGTTATGGACATATTCAGTATCCAGTACTTGGATTATCAAGTGAATCTCATCATGTTACTTTAATTAATACTGTTGGGTTTTAATGATGATTACTTTAATTGGGATTGAGGATCTTTGTCAACCATTCTCAATGTTTAACAACCACCATGATAGTTAAATAAATTTATTCCTTTGCAGTATGAAAAAATTGGCTTTTCGCAAAACCGTAACCATAGAGCTTTCCACCAGCCATATATGCATGTAGTATAGGCTTATTCTTTCATTACTCTCTATGTGTTACATTGCCAGCATATTCCATGTGTTGACCCGTTTTCGGGCTGCAACGTGTCATGTTGCAGACTTTTCAAACGACGAGTAAGGTGCTTTTAGGTCGTGGTTCTATACTCAGTGATGTCGCTGGAGTTGATGGACTCGCTTATCTTCCAAGCCTTCCGCTGTTATCGTTATTAGATGGCCTTAAGCCATATTTACTTTGCTAAGTTCTCTTTTCAGACATTTGATGTAATAAGTGTGTGATTGCTACTCTATTATAAATCCTTCAAGTCTTTGTGTGGTGTCGGCATTCTTGATCCGAGGATGAGACACGAGCACGAGAGATCGAATTTGTTTGAGGTCTGTGGCTACAAAGATGGTATCGAGCACACTGTTTGTAGGACACGGCCACTAAGCTAAAGCCCTAGATCACTACTCTTTCTTCTCATTTTCTGACTCCTCATCTTTTCTATTCTTTTAGGATGACGGAAGCAAGGAACAAGTTCACACAACCGGATGAAGATACACCCTTTGGATGCCACTTGAAGGAAGTCACTAGATACCTGAACATAGGAGTACCAAGCTTCACCGGGACCTTCAACGCCACTTTACCCGAAGAGGAGCGCTGGATGATTCAAGTTGACATTCCAGGAAGGACATTTGCACCAGTCACCGAGCCCATAGAGTTTTCGTTTGATGCACCAACTTGGAGCCTAGGAAAGAGCATGGCAGCCCACATCGCCATGGGACGAATTGGAGAAGTTTACCACAATGATCTCAAGAATACTATCTACCAGATTTGTGGGCGCCGAGATGAGCAATGGGAGATGATCGGCACCGGAGGGATAGATCAATCGCAGCTTATATCCAGAATTAAACCAGCACATCCGGCGCCGGAGAACCGGATGTCTTGTGGTATGGAGGATCTACAAAGGCTGTGACCAAGATCAAGGAGCTAGAAGAAGAGCTCAAGGCTACGTGAAGATTATATGGAGGAGATCGGCGCTCTAGTGAGACGAGCGGTGACCTTAAGGAGAAGATTGAAGTATTCATGGGAGGTTCGGCACCCAAAAGAGAAGATGACGAATCCACTTGCCGGATAACTATATCATCATCGGCGACACTTCCGGACCCGGCGGCGGTGATGATGACTATGTTGATGAAGCTGGAGCAGATATCATGGAGTCTTCATCGGGCAGTTTTTCTAGTAGACCACCATAACGATGGTAGTGTTCCACCATGTACATAGTATAGTCCACGCACTTTTGCGATAGATAGACCGTTGGTTGCCCTTGTTTGAATTGATTGGATTGAAATTGTGTGCTTTTGTCTCATGTGCATATGGGTAGTGTTTTCCCCCTAGACCTCATTCTATTCAATTTTCTTTTCTTTTCTAAACCCTCAGATGCCTCCGAGACGCGACCCCGGATTTGTTTTCCCACTGGAGATCACTCAGTTGATTCAGCAGCAGAATGCCTTGATTCAAACATTGGTACAGAACCAAGGTAACAACAACAACAACAACAACAACCCACCACCACCACCACCTGTTGACCATTTGACTCGTTTCTTGAGGCTGAATCCGCCGGTGTTTTCCAGTAGCACCGAGCCGATTGTTGCAGATGACTGGCTCCGCAAGGTTGGAAGGGAGCTGACCACTGCAGGATGCACTGATGCGGAAAGAGTGTGTTTTGCTGCACATCAGCTTGATGGACCCGCAACATCATGGTGGGAAAATTACACAGCCACACAACCTATTGACCACGATCCGTGGGATCGATTTCAGCTAGCTTTCCGTCTTGCCCACGTTTCAGCAGGAGCTATGGCCATGAAGAAGCGTGAGTTTACAACTTCGCCAAGGAGGGCCTTGCTGTAGGCCCGGTATGTGGAGGATTTTAGTAAATTAGCACGTTATGCCCCGGATAGCGTTGCTACGAGATGGAGCTAAGCGGAGAAGTTTCTAGAAGGGTGAGTGATGAGCTGAGCATGTAGTTGATGGTAGCCACTTTCAACAACTACCAGGAGTTGGTAGATCGTGCGCTTATGATTGAAGGGAAGCAGCAGCAGATTGACAATCGCAAGAGGAAGTATGGACAAGGGAAGTGCAATTCTGGAGCTCAGCAGAAGCCGGGAGGACAATTCCAGCATACCCACGGAGGTGGTAGCTTGCACAATCATAATGGCACCAAGAATGGAAACGGGAATGGAGGAAGCAATGGACAAAACTGCACCAATCCGTCAACCCCAGTCAAGAGAGACCTGAGCCAAATCACTTGTTTTAAGTGCCAGAATACTGGGCATTATGCAAATGAATGTCCCGAAGCCCAAAATGGAAATGGCAATGGAAGCTCGGGAAAGAAGCCGAACCCTTTCAACAGGGGACAGGTGAACCACGTTACCGTGGAGGAGGTTGAAGCTTCGACCCAGAGCGATAATAGGTAAGTTTTTGGTTAAGACATTTCTGCGGTTGTTCTTTTTGATCTTTGGTGCATCGCATTCATACATATCAAGGGGATTTGTGGATAAGTATAAATTGCGAACCCAAGCCCTTAGGTCACCCATGTTAGTAACCTCACCCGGAGCAGAATATATGGCGAGTAAATGGTGTGATCGATTGCCATTAAGGATTGGGAACTGCGTATTTCCCTCGGACCTAATAGTTTTGGAATCGCAAGGATTGGATGTGATATTAGGCATGGATTGGTTATCAAAGTACGGAGGGAACATTGATTGCGCCAGTAAGACAATTTTTCTTACTACCACAGAAGGAAGGAGGATTAGGTATGTATCACGACATGAGCTGAGGAAGGCACATGTAAATTCCTTATCAGGAGTTGTGCAGGAGGAAGTACCAGTGGTGAAGGATTACCCGGACGTGTTTCGGAAAGAGTTGCGGGCATGCCACCGGACGAGAGACATTGAGTTTACGATTGAGCTATTGCCGAGCCTTTGGGCGATATCTAAGAGACCGTATAGGATGCCAGCAAGATTTGGAAGAAATTAAGAAGCAGATTAAGGAATTACTGGATAAAGGTTTCATTCGCCCAAGTTCTTACGCCTTGGGGATCGCCAGTACTTCTAGTGGAGAAGAAGGATGGATCATTAAGAATGGTTGTTGATTACCGAGGATTGAATGAAGTGACCATTAAGAACAAGTACCCGTTGCCGATGATCAACGACTTGTTTGACCAATTACAAGGAGCTAAGGTATTTTCCAAGATTGATTTGCGATCGGGATACCATCATTTGAAGATTCGAGAGCAGGATATACCTAAGACGGCTTTTACCACAGTGCACGGCTGTATGAGTATCTTTGTTATGTCATTTGGTCTGACTAACGCACCTGCCTATTTTATGAACATGATGAACAAGGTGTTTATGGAGTTTTTTGATAAGTTTGTCGTGGTGTTCATTGATGATATTCTGGTTTACTCGAAGAATGAAGAGGAACATAAGGAACATTTGCGTTTGGTACTCGAGAAGCTCAGAGAACATCAGTTATATGCCAAGTTCAGCAAATGTGAGTTTTGGTTGAAGGAAGTGGGGTTCCTCGGACACGTTATATCCGGAGAAGGGATAGCGGTTGACCCCACAAAGGTTATCACTGTGACCAATTGGGAAGCAACAACAACAGTTGGAGAGATCCGGAGTTTCCTTGGACTCGCAGGATACTATCGAAGATTTGTTGAGAACTTCTCAAAGATTGCAAAGCCTATGACGGAGTTGCTAAAGAAGGATACCAAGTTTATATGGACTGAGGAGTGTGAGGCTAGTTTCCAGGAGTTGAAGAAACATTTGGTTACCTCACCAGTGTTGATTTTGCTAGACCAGACTAAAGATTATGAGGTGTATTGCGACGCTTCATGTCGAGGACTTGGAGCAGTGCTCATGCAGGAGGGAAGAGTTGTTTCGTATGCTTCACGACAACAGAAACCTCACGAATTGAATTATGCCACGCATGATTTGGAGTTAGCAGCCGTAGTGCATGCATTGAAAACATGGAGACATTTCCTCATTGGAAATCATTGTGAGGTGTACATGGATCACAAGAGTTTGAAGTACATTTTCACGCGGAAGGAGTTAAACCTCAGACGAAGGAGATGGTTGGAGCTCATCAAGGATTATGATATGAGACTGCATTACCATCCCAGAAAGGCTAATGTAGTAGCTGACGCATTGAGCCGTAAGAGCCATGTCAATACACTAATGACGGGAGAAATACCAAAGGAGTTAGCCGAGGATCTTCGTGAGCTATGTTTGGAAATAGTTCCGAGAGGCTATGTAGCAGCATTGGAGATTCAGTCAACCTTGATGGATAGAATCAGAGAAGCTCAGAAGACTGACAAAGAGATTGCCTCTATAAAGGAGAAAATGAGCGAAGGAAAAGCTAAAGGATTTCGAGCGAAGGAAAAGCTAAAGGATTTCGTGAGGATGAGCATGACACCCTATGGTTTGAAGACCGGGTTTATGTGCCCAATGACCCGGAGATCAGGAAGTTGATTTTGCAAGAGGCACATGATTCACCATATTCGATTCACCCAGAAATACCAAGATGTATTTGGATTTGAAGGATACTTTACGGTGGACGGAATGAAGAAAGATATTGCGGAATATGTAGCAGTTTGTGGCGTATGTCGAGAGTGAAGGCGAGCATCGAAGCCAGCCAGGATTATTACGACCATTGCCGATACCCGAATGGAAGTGGGATAAACTAGGCATGGATTTTATCACGGGATTACCCAGGACTCGTTCAGGCTATGACTCGATTTGGGTTATAGTTGATCGGTTGACGAAGGTAGCTCATTTAATCCTGGTAAAGACCACTTACGCTAGTGCTAAGTTGGCAAAGATATACATGACCAGGATTGTATGTTTACATGGAGTTCCGAGGAGTATCATATCTGATAGAGGAACCCAATTCACCTCAAAGTTCTGGAATCAGTTGCATGAAACTTTGGGTACCAGGCTAGAGTTTAGCACAGCTTTCCATCCGCAGACAGATGGACAAACCGAGAGAGTCAACCAGATTTTGGAGGATATGTTGCGAGCTTGTGCACTAGATTATGGATCTAGTTGGGACGACAATTTGCCATATGCGGAATTCTCTTACAACAACGATTTATCAATCCGGTTTGAAAATGGCCCCTTCGAAGCCTTATGCGGAAGGAGGTGCAAGACCCCGTTGTTGTGGCATGAAGTTGGAGACCGCTAGTTGTTTGGACCGGATTTGATTAAGGAGTCTGAATGGAAAGTGAAGTTGATTCGCGATAGGCTCAAGGTAGCCCAGTCGCGGCAGAAGAGCTATGCGGATTCTAAACGCAAGGAGATAGTTTACGAAGTCGGAGACCGAGTTTATCTTCGAGTATCTCCACTACGAGGAATTAAGCGTTTTGGAGTTAAGGGAAAGTTAGCGCCACGTTTTGTGGGACCATACAAAGTTTTGGAGCGCATGGGAGAAGTGTTCGAGGGATTGTCAGGTTTTCACGATGTGTTCCACGTTTCTCAGTTGAAGAAGTGTCACGCAGAGATGGCGGATATACCACTGAGAGATATTGTGCCACTTGAAGCGATTCAGTTGAGTAATGATTTGACCTATGAGGAGAAGCCAGTCAAAATTCTGGAATATGCCAGCCGAGTCACCCGCAGCAAGGTCATCAAGTTTTGCAAAGTTCAGTGGAGCCACCACACCGAGGATGAAGCCACCTGGGAGCGAGAGGAAGATTTGCTTAAAGCCCACCCTCACCTATTTTCTAGCCAACCCCAATCTCGAGGGCGAGATTCATCTTAAGGGGGGTAGGTTTGTAACATCCAAAATTTTCAATTTGGAATGTTATACATTCGATCATCATTGCATGTCATATTTTGTTGCATTTTGGCTCGATCCTAGAAATTTCATACAACTCAAGGACCCATGGAGAGAGTTGGAGATTTCGTTATTTTCATATTTGAGTTTTCTCGAATTTTGAAAATAGGATCATTTGATTTTTTTTGTCTTCACCTATTTCTATTACAAAAATATGAGAGACGGAATAAAATGACTTCCCCAAAATAAAGGAATATTGAGGATTTAATAATAAAATCAAATAAGATTTTATTTTGGAGTTTTTCGCCATTTTATTTGAATTTAGGAAAAATGTGCGTTTTACAAAATTGCATTTAGGCCCCAAATAAATGTTCATCTTGTCCTGCTTGATTTTAGATGCCGGGGAAATTTTATTTCAGGATTTTTGGAGTCTGTTTAGTATTTCTTTCGTTTGGTTTTCTGCGCGGAATTAATTAAAAAAAACGCGAACCGACTTGGCGTGCCGGCGGGACTCCTTGAGGCAGCCTTTAAATAAGCCGCCTTGAGCCTTGACCCACCACCGCCGCCGCCCGACCCACCGTTCGGTTTTTAGTCGTTTTTTGCGGTTTTTTAGTTTAGTTTTTTATTAGATCGATTTTCCCCGGTTCGGTTAAATAGCGAGCGTTCGCTCGTTCGTTCGTTTTAACGAACAGGTTTGTCGTTTAGATCCAGTTAACGAACGTTCGTTCGTTAAGCTGTTCGTCGTTTTTCTTTTTCTCGGATTTTTCGTGATTATTTCTGATCACGATTTCTGATCCAATTTTCGTTTTAGTATAACTTTTCGCTCGTTTATCAGAATCAGGCGATTCTAGCGCCTGGAGTTTCGTTTCGAAACCCTCTATCCGTTTAACTAACTGAAACAAGTTTTTGCCTCTATAAAATTTGACTTAGGTCCAGATTATTAAAAAAAAAGTTGTTTTCTTCCGCAGTTTGGGTTTCGTTGCTTCGTTTGATTTGATTCTTTTTGCAAACCGGAGTTCTTAAGTTGAACTTTCTGGTTAGATCTCCTATTTGAGTTTTACATGTGCATTAGATGAGTACTTATTGTATGCTTGTTTGTTTATCTGAGATAGAATACCCGGAGTGCGCCGCCTGCTACTCTCTAGGTTTCACGGATCATCAGCAAGGCAAGTAACACTTTGATCATATATTTTTCATACCCAGTTTTTATCCATTAGATCAATCCTCAAACATTGCATGATTATGATCTAATTAAATTGTGGGTTTTGGAAGTAGTTTGAGGTAGTACCTATTACCTAATTTATTATCAAACCCTAGGGAGTTACTTCTACGTTTGCTTATTATGCCATGCTATGCTAAATGAAGCGTGGATTGGGTTTGAGTGAATATCCATGACAGATGTGAGATTGTTAACAAATGGTTTTATCTAAGGTGGCAACTTAAACACACATCTGGGTGGATTGAGGTACTGGTTATTCGAGGATTGCTGTCTAGGCACACAGGTGAACCGAGGATTACTGTTTTATGGACCGCCACCCAGGCTCAAAGGGATCATAAGATTATTCATGCTAGAAACTTCCGTGTGCAGCCACATGCTACTAGGGGCTCTAGCATAGTTGATTAAGTCGTGCGAACTCTTACGGTGGTAGACTAGCTGATGTAGGGGTTGTAGGTTGATACGGTCTACCCATTAAATAAGGTGCTAAGCGCTTACGAAAGACTATGTCTCGGTCATCCATTTCTCAAACACCATGTAGTCTGAGAAATCAAGCGGAGGAGATCGAGTCTTGTGGGAAAAGTGCACAAACCTCTGCGAGTGTACAAACTAATCATGAGTAGTCGTGTCCCGGTTATGGACATCTTGAGTATCTAGTACTTGGATTATCAAGTGAATCTCATCATGTTACTTTAATTAATACTGTTGGGTTTTAATGTTGATTACTTTAATTGGGGTTGAGGATGTTGTCAACCATTCTCAATGTTTAACAACCACCGTGATAGTTAAATAAATTTATTCCTTTGCAGTAGGGAAAAATTGGCTTTTCGCAAAACCGTAACCATAGAGCTTTCCACCAGCCATATATGCATGTAGTATAGGCTTATTCTTTCATTACTCTCTATGTGTTACATTGCGGCATATTCCATGTCTTTGACCCGTTTCGGGCTGCAATGTTTCATGTTGCAGACTTTTCGAATGACGAGTAAGGTGCTTTTAGGTCGTGGTTCTATACTCGATGATGCCGTTGGAGTTGATGGACTCGCTTATCTTCCAAGCCTTCCGCTGTTATCGTTATTAGATGGCCTTAAGCCATATTTATTTTGCTAAGTTAAGCTTTTGAGACATTTGATGTAATAAGTGTGTGATTGCTATTCTGTTATAAATCCTTCAAATCTTTGTGTGGTGTCGGCATTCTTGATCCGGGGATGACACTGAGCACGAAGATCGGTATTTGAGGTCTGGTTGCTCTGATGTCGTTTAGGTACAACACTCGTCTTCTTCTGTGTCTTCTTGAAATTCACATTTTTAAATTTCTTCTTGATGTATTGACGACCGTCTTCCAGAAAATGATTCCCACAAGCTTAACCTAGTCTATGCACAGAGTGAAGATCTTGGCAATAAATTCTATCGGCCCCAATCTGGATCAAGTTGTTGGATACCTTACATGCTTTCCGTGCACGGAGAAGCTACTCATCGAGGTGAAACTTCTTTCCTATTAGTAAACGGTAATCACAAAATAGCTCAATTTTTTCCATAATTTTCCCAAATTACGATGACAAGTGTAGTGTTCAAAACTGCATCTACGCACTGCACCGAAAGAAATATTTTTAGTATTTTTTCTCAAGTGATCACCTGCATCGTTTTTTTGTTGTACTACTATAGTAGCCTAGGCTAGTCATAGTGGAGAATAACTTAGACTAGTAACTCTATGGTTACCCTAAGAGCAAGTACTACCTCCGTCCTGGTTTACTCTTCCTATTTCGTAGTATCAAAATTTGACCATAGATTTAGCTGACAAAATGTTAATGCATGTCAATAAAAATTATATCGTTGAATTCGTATTTGAACATAATTTAAAATGGTATAATTTTTGGTGACATGCATTGGCATTACCAAATAAATATATGGTCAAAATTTTACACTAAATCTGAGTAGTACAAAAGTGGGCTATAACGACCCTCCACTATGTAGGCCAAAACACGTGCCAAATCCACTTGTGATGCATTTGGCATCGATGCCCCTCCATTGCTCACCTGGTGCCCCAATCTAGATCACCTACTTTGCTCCGGTGCAAAATTAACTCACGCAATGAAAAAACACTTACGTGGGAGAGAGAGAGAGGACTGAGGCAATAAAAACACTTGTTTGGGAGAGTGAGAGGCTGGTGTAGTTGGTTTGATTGATTTGTTTATACATGTGGGTCTGTGTGCACAGTGGTGCCAACTCTCTCACATCGCGAGAGCGGTGGAAAAATCTTGATTTGACATCGATGTGTATTATGTGGCATACTTTTGAGAAATATGGCATCGTCCACATAGTGGAAGGCAACAAATGTCCAAGCTCTTCACGCGCTCCTAGGTAAATGAGAGGAAAGAGAAAGAGAGAGAGAGAGAGAGAGTCAAAAAATATCACTAGCTGATAACCCACAAGTATAGGGGATGCATAGCAGTTTTCGAGGTAGAGTATTCAGCCCAAATTTATTGATTCGACACAAGGGGAGCCAAAGAATATTCTCAAGTATTAGCAGCTGAGTTGTCAATTCAACCACACAGGAAACTTAGTATCTGCAGCAAAGTGTTTAGTAGCACAATAATATGATAGTGGTGTAGCGGTAACAAAAGTAAGAAAGCAAAGGTAATATTTTTGGTGTTTTGTAGTGATTATACTTGATAGCAATGGGAAAGTAAATAAGCGGAAACCGGTATGTGGAAAACTCTAGGCCTTTGGATCGGTGATGAATAATTATCTTTGGATCACGGTTCATCATATAACAGTCATAACATAGGGTGACACGGAACTAGCTCCAATTCATCAATGTAATGTAGGCATGTATTCCGAATATAGTCATACGTGCTTATGGAAAAGAACTTGCAAGACATCTTTTGTCCTACCCTCCCATGGCAGCAGGGTCCTAATGGAAACTAAGGGATATTAAGGCCTCCTTTTAATAGAGAACCGGAACAAAGCATTAGCACATAGTGAATACATGAACTCCACGAAACTATGGTCATCACCGGAGTGGTCCCGATTATTGTCACTTGAGGTTCTTGGGATCATAACACATAGTAGGTGACTATAGACTTGCAATATAGGATCAAGAACTCACATATATTCATGAAAATATAATAGGTTCAGATCTGAAATCATGGCACTCGGGCCCTAGTGAAAAGCATTAAGCATAGCAAAGTCATAGCAACATCAATCTCAGAACATAGTGGATACTAGGGATCAAACCCTAACAAAACTAACTCAATTACATGATAAATCTCATCCAACCCATCACCGTCCAGCAAGCCTACGACGGAATTACTCACGCTGCAGCGGTGGCGTCATGAAATTGGTGATGGAGGATGGTTGATGATGACGGCGACGAATCCCCCTCTCCGGAGCCCCGAACGGACTCCAGATCAGCCCTCCCGGGAGTTTTTAGGGCTTTGCGGCGGCTCTGTATCGTAAAACGCGATGATTTCTTCTCCTCTATTTTTTTCTCCTCGAAAGCAAATATATATAGTTGGAGTTGGTGTCAGAAGGTGTCCACGGGGCCCACGAGGTAGGGGCGCATACAGGGGCGCCCACCCTCGTGGGAGGTGTGGGCCCCCTGGTCTTCATCTTTGGTGATGATTTTTTATTATTTTTTGTAAGACATCCCGTGGAGTTTCAGGTCATTCCGAGAACTTTTGTTTTCTGCACATAAAACTACATCATGGCAATTCTGCTGAAAACAGCGTCACTCCGGGTTAGTTCCATTCAAATCATACAAGTTAGAGTCCAAAACAAGGGCAAAAGTGTTTGGAAAAGTAGATCTGACGAGACTTATCAACTCCCCAAGCTTAAACCCTTGCTTGTCCTCAAGCAATTCAGTTGACAAAGCTGAAAGAGAAAGAAAAAACTTTACAAACTCTGTTTGCTCTTGTTGTTGTAAATATGTCAAGCCGACATTCAAGTTTTCGTAAAGATCATAACTAACCACATTTGCAATAATTCTTAGGTCTCATAATTACTCATATCAATAGCATAATCAACTAGCAAGCCATAATAATAAATCTCGGATGACAACACTTTCTCAAAACAATCATAATATGATATAACAAGATGGTATCTCACTAGCCCTTTACGAGACCGCATAAAACATAAATCACGAGCACCTTTAAAGATCAAGGACTGACTAGAAATTGTAATTCATGGTAAAAGAGATCAATCATGGTCACACCCAATATAAATTAACAATGATGAATGCAAATGACAGTTGTGCTCCCAGCTAGTGCTTTTTAATAAGAGGGTGATGACTCAACATAAAAGTAAATGGATAGGCCCTTCCACGGAGGGAAGTAGGGATTTGTAGAGGTGCGGAAGATCGGTTTTGAAATAGAGATAAATTGTATTTTGAAGCGGTATACTTTCATTGTCAACATAACAACTAAGAGATGGCGATATCTTCCATGTCACACACATTATAAGCGGTTCCCAAACAGAATGGTAAAGTTTATACTCCCCTCCACCAACAAGCATCAATCCATGGCTTGCTCGAAACAACAGTGCCTCCAACATACATCGAGGTCCTAGGGGAGTTTTGTTTGCAATTAATTTTGATTTAGTTTGCATAAAGCATGGACTGGGCATCCCGGTGACCAGCCATTTTCTAAATGAATGAGGGCAGAGTCCACTCCTCTTGAGAATAACCCGCCTAACATGGAAGATAAGGGCAGCCTTGGTTGATACATGAGCTATTCGAGCATACAAAACAGAATGTTTATTTGAAGGTTTAGAGTTTGGCACATACAAATTTACTTGGAACGGCAGGTAGATACCGCGTATAGAAAGGTATAGTGGACTCATCTAGAATAACTTTGGGGTTTAAGGTATTGGATGCACAAGCTGTATTCCCTCTTAGTACAAGTGAAGGCTAGCAAAAGACTGGGAAGCGACCAACTAGAGAGCGACAACAGTCATGTACATGCATTAAAATTAATAAACATTGGTTGCAAGCATGAGTAGGATATAATCCACCATGAACATAAATATCGTGAAGGCTATGCTGATTTGTTTCAACTACATGTGTGAACATGTGCCAAGTCAAGTCACTTAAATCATTCAAAGGAGGATACCACCCCATCATACCACATCATAACCGTTTCAATAGCATGTTGTACGCATAAGGTAAACCATTATAACTCATAGCTAATCAAGCATGGCATAAGCAACTATGATCTGTAATTGTCATTGCAAACATGTTTATTCATAATCAATTTGAATCAAGAGCGATGGACTCATCATATTTACAAAAACAAAAGAGGTCGAGTTCATACCAGCTTTTCTCATCTCGGTCGATCCATCATATATCATCATAATTGCCTTTCACTTGCCACGACCGAGCGGTGTGAATAATAATAAAGTGCACGTGCATTGGACTAATTTGGAATCTCTGAGCATTCAATAAGCGAGGAGAAGACAAGGCAATATGGGCTGCAGGTTAATTCAACAATAATGCATATAAGATCCACTTCAACAATTTAATCATGGTCTTCTCCTCTGACCCCCAAAGAAAAGAAAAGAAATAAAACTATTTACAGGACACTCCCAACAAGCAAAAAGAAGAGCAGGAAATATTTTTGGGTTTTCTTTTTAATTACTACTACTACCGCAGAAAAGTAAACTACTACTAATTTTTTTTGGTTTTTGTTAAGGTTTAACAAACACATAAGAAGAAAGCAGGAAAAAGAAAATAAACTAGCATGGATATTACAGTGAAAGAGTATGAGCACCGACATCTAGCGATGAGTGTGTGTGAACATAAATGTAATGTCGGTGAGAAATACAAACTCCCCCAAGCTTAGGCTTTTGGCCTAAGTTGGTCTATTGCCAGGTAGCACTGGCGGATACCCGTAGGTGTATTTGAGGTAAATCTTTACTGACGAAGAATAGCTGGGATCATACTGTGATGCAGCGGTTATCGCCTGCTGAGATGCAACGTGGAGTCGGGCTGCCTCCGCTCTCCTCTTGTACTCATCTGCCTCCTCTCTGGTAATAGTATATCTTCCGTTTGCCTGGTAATTAAAGAAGGCAGGAGCAGGAAGAGTAATAAGGACAACACGCCGTTTATCAAAGATTAGTCGATATAAGAGAGGTGATTCAGGACTCTCGACAAACTGGTGTGAAGCCATAGAGTTATAATCTAAATATGCAGGAGGCAACTTCGTATCACCCTCACGAATGTCTATCTCAAGAAAATTAGCTAAGCGGGTTGCATAAATTCCTCCAAAGAAATCTCCATTATATCTATTATGATGCAACCTACGAGCTACAATGGCTCCCATATGATAAGATTGGTCTCCTAACACATCACTCCTGAGAATCTAAGGTCAGGGACACACATGTGACATGCTTCATCCTTAGCATTTATGCATCTACCGATGAAGAGAGCAAAATAATGTATACCAGGAAAGTGAATGCTCCCAATGGTAGCTTGCGTTATATCTCTAGATTCCCCTACAGTTATACTAGCAAGAAAGTTTCTAAATTCAGATTTAGGGGGATCCCTAACACTACCCCATGATGGAAGTTTGCAAGCAAAAGTGAAATCCTCTAAGTCCATGGTATAAGATTTGTCATAAAAGATCAAACATGGTGAAGGAGAATTATCACGAAGATGAATACTCAAACCTCCTCACAAATGAACTTGTGAGATCATGATCTTTGAGGGAATTTGGTAGCATCAAAATCCTCAAGACCGACATTAGCAAATATGCTTTAAATTCTTCTTTAATTCCGCATGGTCCATAAAATTTTCCGGCGACCATTACTGAAGGCCGCACTAGAGAGTCTCTTGGTGGTTCCTCATCGACATCACGCATAGCAAGCACAGGTCCTTGCTTCTTAGAAGAACCACCTTGGAACATCTTCCTAAGCATATTGCTTTTCTCTGAAAAATTTCTAAAATTTTAGTAACTTCAAACAAAAGTGAACCAACTTCAATAAAGCGGATAGCAACTTCTCCTACAAGTGCCTAGAGCCTATATCAAGCATTAGAACTACTTGGAACCATATAAATTTGACATGCAAGCTCAAGAACATGGTCACCTATGCAACACAAATTTGCAAAGAATAAAGCACTAGAACAAAAACTAATTGGACCAATGGAGGAGTCACATACCAAGGAACAATCTCCCCAAGCAGTTTTGCGAGAGGTGATTTGAGCAAGGAGATCGAAAATCAAAGCAAAAGTGCCATTTGGAACTTCGTCTTGAGTTGGTTTTTCGGGTTTGTGTGAGGAAGAGGAAGAACATGGGTCTGGGATAAGTGGAGGAGGGCCACCGTGGGCCCACCGAGGCAGGGGGTCGCCCTCCACCCTCGTGACAGTGTGGCGGCTCCCCGTGGTAATTTTTGCACAGTAAATCCTCAAATATTCCCAAAAAAATCATATTAAATCGGCATGTCATTCTGAGGACTTTTATTTTCGGGATATTTTTATATTGTGTCGGTGTACTAGAGTAGGGGTACCCTAGTATCCCGAACTTGTGCATGGGCAGTTGAAGCCCTCCGCGGCAAGGCTTACCGGGTGACCGTCAAGGTCCTCCGTGGTTCCTGTGGAGCCATTCAAGAACAAATTATTCAAGCCAAGGAGACAAGGCCCGGAAAGAGGAGCTTGCCGGGAAGGCCACCCAAGGCACCTACAAGACAAGGCCCCGGCAAGAGGAGCTTGCCGGGAAGGCTAATGGCGACAAGCTTGGTAGCGACAAGACAACAACCGTGGCAAAGGCGCTTGCATGCAGACCACCTCTCTGTACCCACGCTCCAGCGCATCCACTAACGTGTCATACAGGACCTTTCGGTATGCGTGGCGAGAGGTGCAGCCGGTGCCAGTGTGGCAAGCGGCGCCGACAAGATTGCCATCGTGGCAAGCGGTGGCGCCCTGACAGTCCCTGTTTGCCTTTGTTAGAGGCGGCGTGAAGCGGGCATTTAATGCCTTTGTCCCCTGCCGTCAGGGTTAGGTATGGTACACTATACACTGTACACTGTACAAGTAGGTGTACCAACCACTACTTTTCCATTTGTACCCTTGTCTACGTTGCCACCTGTCGGAGACCCCTTCAGCATATAAAAGGAGGCCCATGCGCATAGCGTGGGAGGGTCGGTTCCCCCACGCTCGGTCTCGTTAGCGGCTTCGTGTGTCTTTGTAGCACTCAACGCTCTGAGCAAGAACACAATACACCTAGACATGCAGCGGTAGGAGTGTTATCTCTCAGGAGAGCTCGAAGCTGGGTAAACCTCTCGCATGCTTCGCCTCGATCTGCTCTTAAATGCGACCTCCGCTCCCCGCCGAACGAAAGGGGCTCGGTGCCGGTCCCATAGGTGTTAAATGGGCCAGATCAGCCCGCCCGAGCATATTGCGGATAAATCAGGAAACAGACAGAAAAATACTATTTTTACTTTATTTCTACTAAATAACAGAAAGTATAGAAGGGTACACAAGGTTGTGCTTCTAGTTTCATCCATCTCATGCTCATAAAAAAGAATCCACTAACAAGGTTGATCAAGTCTTGTTAACAAACTCATTCCGATAATCATGAAGTCGGAGAAATTTCGAATAACACTAAGTTACCTCAACGAAGTCGCACATCCCCTATAATAAGTATATCATATTTCTTTTTGACGGTAGGAAGAGGAAATTCATAACCTCCAAATATAATCGATGGAATTTTTCCAATAGAGTTGATCTTTGTGGACTTGGGGTTGTTTCCTCGGAGAAGTGTCTAGTAAGCTCATTAGCATTAACATGAAAAGTGACATTGCCTTTGTTGCAATCAATAATAGCCCCTGCAGTGTTAAGGAAAGGTCTTCCAAGAATAATAGAAATACTATCATCCTCGGGAATATCAAGAATAACAAAGTCTGTCAAAATAGTAATGTTTGCAACCAGAACAGGCACATCCTCACAAATACCGACAGGTATAGCAGTTGATCTATCAGCCATTTGCAAAGATATTTCAGTAGGTGTCAACTTATTCAAGTCAAGTCTATGGTATAAAGAGAGAGGCATAACACTAACACCGGCTCCAAGATCACATAAAGCAGTTTTGATATAATTTATTTTAATGGAGCATGGTATAGTAGGTACTCCTGGATCTCCAAGTTTCTTCGGTATTCCACCCTTAAAAGTGTAATTAGCAAGCATGGTGGAAATTTTAGCTTCGGTATCTTTCTTTTATTAGTAATGATATCCTTCATATATTTAGCATAAGGATTTGTTTTGAGCACATCGGTCAATCGCATACATAAAAGATAGGTCTAATCATTTGAATAAGCGCTCAAAATCCTCATCATCCCTTTTCTTGGATGGTTTGGGAGGAAAAGGCATGGGTTTACAGAACCCAAGGTTCTCTTTCTTTACCATGTTTCCTAGCAACAAAGTCTCTCTTATCATAACGTTGATTCTTTGATTGTGGGTTATCAAGATCAACAGCGAGTTCAACTTCTACATCGTTATCATTACTAGGTTGAGCATCATCATGAACATCATCATTAACATTTTCACTAGGTTCATGTTCATTGCAGTTGTGTTTGACATCGAAATAGATATATCATTTGGATTATCAGGTGGTTCAACAATAGGTTCACTATAAGTTTGCACAGTTCTATCATTTTTCCTTTTCTTCTTTTTAGAAGAACTAGGTGCATCAATATTATTTCTCTGAGAATCTTGCTCAATTCTCTTAGGGTGGCCTTTAGGATACAAAGGTTCCTGAGTCATTCTACCAGTTCTAGTAGCCACTCTAACAGCATAATCAATTTTCTTACTATTCATTTCATCAAGCACTTCTTTTTGAGCTTTAAGTACTTGTTCTACTTGAGTGGTAACCATAGAAGCATGTTTGCTAACAAGTTTAAGTTCACCTTTAATATTAGCCATATAATCACCCAAGCGTCTAATCATATAAGCATTTTGTTTTAATTGTCTACCAAAATAAGTGTTGAAGTCGTCTTGCTTAAACATAAAGTTATCAAACTCGTCCAAGCACTGACTAGCAATTTTAGTAGGAGGGACTTCAACTTTATCATATCTATAGAGAGAATTTACCTTTACTACATATGTCGGGATATCGGGATCAGGAGGTTCTTCAATAAATAAGGATTAAGATCATAAGTTTCTTCAACAGGCGGTAAATTAAGACCATGTATTTCTTCAATAGGAGGTAAATTCTTAACATCTTGACTTTAATACCTTTTTCTTTCATAGATTTCTTTGCCTCTTGCATATATTAGGAATTTGAGAAATAGAACACCTCTCTTCTTGAGTTGGTTTATGAATAGGCTCGATAATTGGAAGCGAGGAGCTGGCTCGGGAGGTGCCCAATTATTTTCATTTGTCAACATATTATTCAATAGAATTTCAGCTTCATCCGGTGTTCTTTCCTGAAAAGAGAACCAGCACAACTATCCAGGTAATCTCTGGAAGCATCAGTTAGTCCATTATAAAAGATATCAAGTATTTCATGTTTCTTAAGAGGATGATCAGGCAAAGCATTAAATAACTTGAGAAGCCTCCCCCAAGCTTGTGGGAGACTCTCTTCTTTAATTTGCACAAAGTTGTATATTTCCTTTAAAGCAGCTTGTTTCTTATGAAGCGGGAAATATTTAGCACGAAGTAATAAATCATATCACAGGGGACTACGCACACAACCAGGATCAAGAGAATTAAACCATATCTTAGCATCACCCTTAATGATAACGAAAATATTTTAAGTATACAAAAGTAGCGCGATCTCTCATCATTAGTAAACAGGGTGGCTATATCATTTAACTTAGTAAGATGTGCCACAAGAGTTTCAGATTCATAGCCATGGAAAGGATCAGATTCAACAAAAGTAATTATATCAGGATCAACAGAAAATTCATAGTCCTTATCAGGAACACATATAGGTGAAGTAGCAAAAGCAGGATCAGGCCTCATTTTATCTCTAAGTTATTCTTTGTTCCATTTAGTTATTAGCCTTCTAAGCTCATCATTATCGTTGCAGGCTAAAATAGCAGCAGAAGCCTCTCTATTAAAAATATAACCTTCAGGAATAATAGGCCTATCCTCATCATCATTTTCATCAATATTAGCATATTCAATAATTTCTTTATCTCTAGCCCTAGCAATTTGTTCATCAAGAAATTCACTAAGGGGCACACTAGTATCAGGCATAGAAGTAGTTTCATCATAAGTATCATGCATAGCAGAAGTGGCATCATCAATAACATGCGACATGTCGAGCGAATAGCGAGAAGCGAGGTTTAGGTGTATAAGCTTACTCAAAGCAGGAAGGTGAATCAAGTGTAGAGCTAGATGGCGGTTCCTTACCTCCCCTCGTAGTTCAGGGTTAAATTGTTGTCTTGGTGTCTTTCAAGTTCTTCATAGTGTCCAGCAGATATAAATCCCAAGTGACTCAAAGAATAGAGCTATGCTCCCGGCAGCGGCACCGGAAAAAGGTCTTGATAACCCACAAGTATAGGGGATGCATAGCAGTTTTCGAGGGTAGAGTATTCAGCCCAAATTTATTGATTCGACACAAGGGGGGCCAAAGACTATTCTCATGTATTAGCAGCTGAGTTGTCAATTCAACCACACCTGGAAACTTAGTATCTGCAGCAAAGTGTTTAGTAGAACAGTAATATGATATTGGTGGCAACGGTAACAAAACTAAAGAAAGCAAAGGTAATATTTTTGGTGTTTTGTAGTGATTATATGATGTAGCAGGAAAGTAAATAAGCGGAAACCAGTATGTGGAAAACTTCGTGAGCACCGGATCAGTGATGGATAATTATGCGGATGTGGTTCATCATATAACAGTCATAACATCGGGTGACACAGAACTAGCTCCAATTCATCAATGTAATGTAGGCATGTATTCCGAATATAGTCATACGTGCTTATCGAAAAGAACTTGCATGACATCTTTTGTCCTACCCTCCCATGGCAGCGGGGTCCTAATGGAAACTAAGGGATATTAAGGCCTCCTTTTAATAGAGAACCGGAACAAAGCATTAGGACATAGTGAATGCATGAACTCCACGAAACTATGGTCATCACCGGAGTGGTCCCGATTATTGTCATTTAGGGTCTTGCCGGATCATAACACATAGTAGGTGACTATAGACTTGCAAGATAGGATCAAGAACTCACATATATTCATGAAAACATAATAGGTTCAGATCTGAAATCATGGCACTTTCGGGCCCTAGGGACAAGCATTAAGCATAGCAAAGTCATAGCAACATCAATCTCGAACATAGTGGATACTAGGGATCAAACCCTAACAAAACTAACTCGATTACATGATAAATCTCATCCAACCCATCACCGTCCAGCAAGCCCTCGACAGAATTATTCACGCGGCGGTGAGCATCGTGAAATTGGTGATGAAGGATGGTTGATGATGACGACGGCGAATCCCCCTCTCCGGTGCCGAGCGGACTCGAGATCAGGCCTCCAGAGAGGTTTTAGGGCTTGGCGGCGGCTCCGTATCGTAAAAGCGATGATTTCTTCTCCTCTATTTTTTCTCCCGAAAGCAAATATATAGAGTTGTAGTTGGCATCGGAAGGTGTCGAGGGCCCACGAGGTGAGGTGCGCCCTAGGTGGGCGCCCCACCCTCGTGGACAGAGTTTAGGCCCCCTGGTCTTCATCTTTAGCGAGGATTTTTATTATTTTTTATAAGACATCCCGTGAAGTTTCAGGTCATTAGAGAACTTATGTTTTACGCACATAAAACAACATCATGGCAATTCTGCTAAAAACAGCGTCGGTCAAGGTTAGTTCCATTCAAATCTTACAAGTTAGAGTCCAAAACAAGGGTAAAGTGTTTGGAAAAGTAGATCTGACGGAGATGTATCACTAGCCCGCCAACCCTATCGTATGGCGAATGATATTGGTACCTCTTGATGAGACGGCAATCTTATACAACCACCTGCTCTAATATGTTCTCTAATTTTGCATATAAAAATACCCAAAAGTGAAAAATGTGTTGCACTATAACAATTTCATCGAATGCCTTGATCTCCATCTTACATAAGTTGATTTGTTCGACTACCGAGGCAGCACATCTGAGATTAAATTGGCCAGGTTCTTTGTTCTGGAGGCAAGTGTGCCCAAGGTAATGAGGTTTGGCGTTCTCTGGCGCAACAACGAATGGCATCTTGATCACCATAAGCGTCTAAGCCTAAATGACAAAGTCTCATGAAGCTGAATTTGTTTTGAAACATCAAGTGGCGGAGACTCGAAAATTTATTTGCCTATTAGTGACTTGTTAGGTCGTTGGATTTTAGTTTGTATTATTATGCTGCATCCTCCTAAAATGCTTGAAAGTTCTTACGTCCTAGTAATTCCCTCTTCGTAGGTGCAGCATTACTCCTAACATTTGTAATATCAGTTTGAAACTTGTAATATTGCCTTGTCCTATTCCCACGTTTTCAAAATCCTGCGAATCAAAGAGGTCCCGAGTTGGTGATGATGTTGTGCCTGCCATCTTTCACCAATAGCCGTCGGATCTAGATCTGACGCATACAAACCAAACTTCTCGGTTTGCAAAAGATGCCGCACTTGTTCCCTATTTACAAAGAACTCCTTGTCTCTCACAATCAGCCTTATCTCCTCCCCACCACATCTAGAAGGCCATGGAAAAATCTGCACGATGGCCCTTTGCGGCGCCGTCCACCCCCAATCTTGGTGTTCCGTGCAATGCAGAGATCTACGCATGGGAAATTATGTGAGCAGCGGCTAGTTGTGGCAGGCTAGCTCTAAAGCCACGATGATAGTATTTGTAGATGGTGAGGCTGACTATGGTATGCGAACAGACCTATACTCAAGTGTCATCTCCGGTATGAGGTCTTGTCACTTCACTGTGAGGAGCAGCACGTAATAATTTGACCAACGGGTAGTACAGTACTACTACATTGGTAGTACTACTACTAGTACTAGGACCACCATCTGGATTTAGTAGTACTACCACATCCATTTGGATTTAGTATTTGACTAGCAATATCTAGTAATGCATGTCACAAAAAATGTACTACTCCCTCTATAAATAAATACATGGTGTATTGTTCTATTCCTTCCGGTAGATGGCTCAAATCTGAAGTCTCATCAATCAGACTACTATTGTACTCACCGAGCGCTCAGCTTTGTAAGCTACCAACAAAAATTGCAATCAAAGACAACTATTGTACTCCCTCTGTACTGGTGCATTAGTCACGTTGCGAAAACCAAATAGTACTCCCAAAACTTTTAGGTGTGGTGCATTAACTACCCACCTCGTTCCCTGTTTTTTTGCCACAAAAAAGAAATCACCCAGTACGAGACATGGGGTGCGTATGCATCCAATGACTTGACACTACTCCCTCCGTCTAGGTGTATAAGTCATCTTAGAGCAAGTGAAAAAGAGGAGTGGGCTCCGATGCAAGAGACTAGCTATATGCAGATTCCTAGGCTGATATACAATAAATATGAAGAGAGAGAGAGAGAAGATGAGAAAAAGTAGTACTCTTATAGCCAGCCTTATAGCTAACCTTATTGTATGAGTGGCTACAAGTGATGGCTCTATATGACATGGCAACATCATATAGACAGCAGCTGGCTATACTATTAAGCATGCTCTTAGGTTTTGCACCATGACCAAGACGAAGGGGAAAGCGAGAGAACTTAATGTATTTTTGCTATTAATAGGATTACAAGCAATGAACTAACCACTGCATGTCATGTTTGGTAGTCTCAAGTCATTGAAAGCATGCACGGCCCACATCTCTCATTGGTTGATATGTCACGAAATAAGAAACGAGGAGGGAGTTAATGTATCGTGCCTAAGTGTTTTGGGATTATTTGGTTTTAAATGGGTGACTTACACAACATTTTTGGTTACATGCATTAACATTTTATTAGTTAAATCAAAGGTCAAAACTTGGCGCAAAATGCAAAGGGGACCAATAAACTAGTTGTAAGGGCATATTTATCCCTTAGGTGTTTTGGTGATTGATGACAATGCTTTTGCGGACTAATCATGTGCCTTGAGTTTATCAGACGCTTCATCACTAGGCACGAGATGATTCGGTGCCCCTCGAAGACTATTGGAGACGGCGTTGTTCTACGTTTCTCTTTGGTGGATTTGAGTCGTAGGAGAGCCGTACTATTAAGAGCGGGTCCGCGTCGGAAAGGTTTGGGTGGAATCAACACGTACACATGTCTTTCCTTTCCGTTGCACTTTGGAGCGTCTCTCCGTTATCGTAGTTGTGCGTGATCTGACTCTTTGCGGTACTTGCGGTAATCTTTGCTCTATGGAAGCGGTAGTCTGAAGCACCTCTTGATAATACCCATTTGAGAATCCGCAGTAATCTTAGCTCCTCTGGAGCCTTAGTACCGTAGCCCCCATGCCTAGTGCTGCTACGAAATGCAGTGGTAGTAGGCGGATGTAATTTTTACATCCGGCGCCCACCTGATAATACCGCGCCGTCATCTTGTGATAGTACCGCAGCGTGGCCCGCGATAATACCGCTCCCTTGGAGTCGTAGTACCGTGGCCCTCATACCTTGTACCGCTGCGACACGGCAGTAGGAGCGGATGTAATTTTACATCCGTGCCTCAAAGGTAGTACCGCGCCTCTCGCGCGGTAGTACCGCGTCGGGTTTTTGCACTATTTCATTTTCAGCGGAAGTAGACACGGATGTATTTTATTTCATCCGCGCTCTTCGTAGGCTTTGACTTTCCTGCCTTGCGGTAGTACCACAAGGGGGAGCGGTAGTACCGCAGCATAGCGTAATACTGCTCTCGGTCGAGCTAGTCCCGGCCTCTGCTTTGCTGCAGCGGAAATCTGCCGTGGCCCTCCACGGTAATCTACCCGCGTGGCCTTCTTGATAATCTGAGTGCTCTGGAGTGGTAGTCTGACAAATCGTGAAGCTGAACTTGTGGATAATGGTTGGATCTCTTCCATGACTATAAAAGGCGTCTCCTACCTCTAGTTGACTACCTCTTCCATTTCTAAGCTCCATTGTTGCTCCAAGCTCCATTTTGGCCCGATCTCTCTCCTAGCCAATCAAACTTGTTGATTTGCTCGGGATTGAGTGACAAGGGCCGATCTACTACTTCCACCAAGAGATATTGATTCCCCCACTTATCCTAGCGGATCTTTATACTCTTGGGTGTTTGAGCACCCTAGGCAGTTGAGGTCACCTCGAAGCCATACTCCATTGTGGTGAAGCTTTGTGGTGGTGTTGGGAGCCTCAAGTGTTGTGGAGATTGCCCCAACCTTGTTTGTAAAGGTTGATCGCCGCCTTCAAGGGCACCAATAGTGGAATCACGACATCTCGCATTATGTGAGGCGTGAGGAGATTCTGATGGCCCTAGTGGCTTCTTGGGGAGCATTGTGCCTCCACACCGCTCTAACGGAGACGTACTTCCCTTTAAAAGGAAGGAACTTTGGTAACACATCCTCATCTTCACCGACTCCACTCTTGGTTATTTCGTGCCTTTACTTTTGCAAGCTTACTTGTGTTGCATCTATGGCTTGCTTGTGTGCTAGTTGTCATTGCATCATATAGGTTGTCCATTTAGTTGCATATCTAGACAACCTATTTTGTCGCAAGGTTTAATTTGTTAAAGTAAAGCTTAAAAATTGTTAGTTGCCTATTCAGCCCCCCTCTAGTCAACCATATCGATCCTTTCAATTGGTATCAAAGCCTCATCCTTTATTAAGGACTTTACCGTCCGAAGAGTATGGTTGACACCACAGACGGTGCGGAGGAGCACTCTGGTGTGAATCCTATCTCGTCTACGGCCGATGGGGGAACCTCGGTCTCTCGTGAGGAATTCAATGTGGCTCTAGAAACATTGAAAGACTCCATGACGACCAAGGTTGAAAGCATGCTTACTAAATTTCTTGAAGGGCTTAAACTGTCCACCTACGCCGATGAAAGTGGGTGATCCCACTAACAAGGTGACGGATGCTACCTCAGAGCAAGGGGAAGCTAACAGTGAAAAGAGTCCTTCTACTAGTGGTAGAAATGGCACGGCATCTTTGCCCATGTGGAACCTCCAATTTATGGAGGACCGATTCCCTCTACTCATTTTAAATCATGCGGTCCTCCTCCTAAGATTGTGAAAAATGAGGATTTTGATTCTTGGGTGTATCGTTTCAAGCGCCATTTAAAACATGTGAATACTAACCTTTGGAGAATCATTGAAGAAGGTTTCTATCCACATGACCCAAACAACTTCACCCCTCGAGAAGCCGTGGATAATCAATTCAATGAGAGTTCTCTCTTCATCATCCAAGATGCAATCCTTCCTGAAGATCTCCCTCACCTTCAACCTCATGCCATGGCCAAAGATGCGTGGCAATGCGTTGTGTCTCTCTATCGAGGAAGTGCTAGCATTCAACGCTCCAACTATGAAGTGGTACAAGATGAAGCCGATGAGTTTGCAATGAAAGAATATGAAGAACCCCGTGAGCTCTTTCGAAGAGTGACCAAACTCCCGGTCTCACTACGAGATCATGGGAGCAAGGACACGGATGAAAATTGGATCAAGCGCAAGTTCCTCAAGGCCATGATGCCCTACAACAAGGCCATGTCCTCCATCATTCGTCAAAGACCGGACTTCCACTCCATGACCTCAAGTGAAGTGTTGGATGAGTTCGTTGCAATGAGCATCTTGGACAAGACCGCCGACAATGCAGTACTCCGTTCTCAAAGGGCAAAGAAGCCCAACCTTACATTGAAGGCCAAGGTTAGTGTGGAAGAAGAGGAAGAAGAAGGAGATGAGGAGAGCAACCCCGAAGACACGAAATATGATTATCATGAGCACATGGCTCTTGCCTCAAGACAATTTCAGAGCAAGAAGAATACAAGACCCAACTTCAACAAGAACAGCTCAAGTGGCCTCAAGGGCAAGCAACGAGTTAGAACTTGTTTCAACTGTGGCAATGTGAGCCATTTCGTTGCGGATTGCCCTTACGAGAAGCGGGAAGACAATGGTGGCAAGTTCATCCGAAAAGACAAGGCTAAGTCCTTCCCAAACAAGAACAACTTCACCAAGAAGACTCCTACTCGCGGATTGGTGGTTCAAGAAGAATACCGTGAGGATGACGATGATGATGAAGATAGTGAAGCAATGGCCATGGCATCCATTGCCATTGCCACAACTCCCCGGGTGTCTCTCTTGATTCACCAGCGAGAACATCACCGCCAAGTGTCTCATGGCTAAAGCCACCAACAAGGTAACCCCCAACATCAAAACCACCATTATTCCTAATCCTTCTTCGATAGTTGGCTTTGATGATGGTAAGGGGTCTAATGAGGAGGTAAATGAATTTGAGTCCTTCATGAGTAAGCTCAAGGGCAAATCCAAGAAGCACGCCGTTGCTCTCTTGGAACAACTTAGTGAAGTCAATGACATGACCGAGGCTCCGAGAAACCATCTCTAAGATGGAAGGTCATAGTCGTGACTATGCCGATGAGATGCGGATCTCTCTAATGCTCTTGAGGAAGGCGTGGACATCGTTTGGCTCTTGAGGAGTCACTAGCGATGACCATGCCAAATTAAAGAAAGATCTTGATCATGCTCTTGTTGTGTCTCGTGTACTAACTTCCGAGAAGGCTAACCTTGGGGTTGATCATGCTAGAATCAAGGAGGAGTTTGATGTACTTGACAAGGCCCATAAGGTCTTGAAAGGTGCTCATGCAAACCCCAAGGAGTCTCATGCTCAACTCCAAGTTAAGCTAACCAAGGAAAAGGCCACATTTCCTCACATGGTCTTAATTGATAATGCGAATGCTACTAACCCGTGTTGTGAGCATGTGCATCTTGTGGAGGAGAATGCCAAGTAGAAGGGACAACTCGAGAAAGGTCTTGTGTCATGCATACAAGGTGAGAAGAACCTAAATGGCCTTTTGAGCAATCAAAAGGAAGTTGTGGGCAAGGAGGGAGTTCGGTTCTCACCCAAGTCCAAGAACAAGAAGAAGGAAGAGAAGAAGAATAACAAGACCAAACGACCTCCCCTGCTTAAGCAAACTTTTGTGAAAGAGGGAGAGGGTGCTCTTAAGGAGAAGAATAACAATGCGAAGAGTGGTGATGCCAAAAGGGGCAAAGCCATCTCTCCCAATAAAGTCGGTGACTTTAACCCCTCTTATGTGTTGTGTCGTGCTAGAGATGGGCATGTTTATGCTAAATTTGTCGGTTCTTCTTATGAGTACATTGAATGGTCTATTTGGGTTCCTAAGACCCTTGTTACTAACATCAAAGGACCCATTACTAAATGCGTACCTAAAACCAAGCATTGATCTCTTGTAGGTGTTTGCTTCTGGTGGGGGATCATGGTTGCTCGATAGTGGAGCAACAAATCATATGACCGGAAGCAAGGACTTCAGTGGTGGACGTGCAAAAGATTCCATCTATGCCCACCAATGTCGAGTGGGGTGATGCTTCACATTCTAAGGTATTGGGTCTTGGCAAGGTTGTCATTTCTCATGATCTAACGATCGACAAAGTCATGCTTGTTGAGTCCCTTGCATACAATTTACTTTCCGTTCGTCAACTTGCACTCATGGGCTTTGCCACTTTCTTTGACATTGATACCGTGGCCCTCTTGTGGAGCAAGACTCTTAAAGTAGCCTTTGTTGGGCATGTCGAGAACGGTCTCTATGTGATAAACTTTTGGGCGACCCACTAAGACCGTGACATGCCTAATGGCTAAAGTTGGCGTGGGATGGCTTTGGCATCGCCGTTTAGCCCACGTCAATATGAGATCTTTGCAAAGTCTTCTCAAGGGGACCATGTCCGTGGACTAACAAATGTTAGTTTTGCCAAAGATCGTGCTTGCGGTGCTTGTATCGAAGGAAAGCTTCATGAGGCGGCTCACCCTCCCGACTATCATCTACTCGAAGAGACCCTTGGAGCTCCTGCACATGGACCTCTTTGGGCCTCCATCCTTTGATAGTCTTGGGGTAGAAAGTATTGCTTGATGATTGTGGATGATTATTCAAGATACACTTGGGTATACTTCTTCAAGGGAAGAGTGAGACTCAACAAACCGTCATCGATTTTGCAAATGAAGCTCAACGTCAACATAATGCAAAGATCTTGACAATAAGAAGTGACAAGCGGCACGAGTTCAAGAACTACACCTTGGATGAGTTTCTCGGTGATGAGGGATCAAGCATCAATATTCTGCACCATATACCCCTCAACAAAATGGTGTTGCGGAGAGGAAGAACCGGACGTTGATGGATGCGGCAAGGACCATGATGGCGGAGTTCAAGTCTCCATACAACTTTTGGGCCGAAGCCATCAACACCGTCATGCATCCAATCGGCTCTATCTTCGCAAAGGGTTGAACAAGACTCCTTATGAGATACTCACCGGAAACAAGCCCAATCTCAAGTACTTCCGGTGTTCGGGTGTAAGTGTTTCATTCTCAAGAAAGGTGTTCGTTTGTCTAAATTTGAGGCTAGAGCTTATGAGGGCATATTTGTTGGTTACGCTACAAACTCTCATGCTTACCGTGTTCCCAACAAGTCCACCGGACTCATTGAGGAGATGTGTAGCGTGGAGTTTGGCCAAAATAACGGCTCCCAAGTGGAGCAAAGTGGTACTTGTGATGTAGGTGATGAAATTCCTCCCCAAGCCATAAGAAGAATGGGTATTGGTCATATTCTACCCATTGAGGAACCCCTTGTGGCGAAGGAGAAGAACAATGCTCCACTCATGTGGAGCCATCACCCTACTCAAGACCCACTGCAGCTTCCGAAGAACAAAGTGAAGGCCCTCAACCTCGTGAACAAGACCAAGGGCAAGATCAATCTCAAGATGGTGGTGAACCTCCAAATGATGCCCAAGGTCAAGTTCCTCCCCTCGAGCAAGGTCAAGATCATGAAGAAGCTCAAGATCAAAGATCAAGCTCAAGGCAGCTCAAGATTATCAAGTTAACCCTCCTCCTTCCACATCCAGGAGGAATTAGGCGTCGTGCCGTGAGGATTGCTTCAAACTCACCACCAAAGGCCATCTCATGGAGAATGTGGTTGGAAGCCCTAAGAAGGGGGTAAGCACTCGTAGACAATTGGCAAACTATTGTGAACATCACGCGTTTGTCTCTTGTGTTGAACCCCAAAAGGTCTATGAGGCGCTCGAAGACTCGGATTGGCTCAATACCATGCATGAAGAACTCAACAACTTCGAGTACAACAAGGTGTGGAGATTGGTGCCAAGGCCTTTGGGGAACCACAGCGTCATTGGAACCAAGTGGATTTTCAAGAACAAGCAAGATGCTCATGGGAACATCATTCGCAACAGGGCAAGATTGGTAGCACAAGGCTACTCCCAAGTCGAGGGTATCGACTATGGTGAAACCTTTGCTCCCGTTGCTCTCCTTGAATCCATTCGTTTGTTGATTGCTTATGCTTCCCATCACAACTTTAAGTTGCTACAAATGGATGTGAAAAGTGCTTTTCTTAATGGTCCTATTAATGAGTTGGTCTATGTCAAGCAACCCCCCGGGTTCGAGGACCCCTACTTCCCAGATCATGTGTATCAACTCAATAAGGCACTCTATGGCCTTAAACAAGCCCCACGTGGGTGGTATGACCACCTTACCGAGTTGTTACAAGATTGTGGATTTGAGGTGGGGCAAATCGATCCCACTCTTTTTACTAAGAAGGTCAAAGGGGAGTTGTTTGTATGCCAACTATATGTTGATGATATTATCTTTGGTTCCCCTAACAAAGCTTTCAATGAGGAATTTGCCGCTCTCATGACCTCCAAGTTCAAGATGTCTTCGATGGGAGAGTTCAAGTTCTTCCTTGGTTTTGATATCAAACAAAGAAGAGAAGGAACCTTCGTCAACCAAGCCAAATATACTCAAGACATGCTAAAAAGATTCAAGCTAAGTGATGTCAAGCGGCTTCTACTCAATGCCTACCAAGTGCCAACTTGACATTGATCCCAATGGTAAAGCGATGGATCAAAAGGTATATCGCTCCATGATTGGCTCCTTGCTTTACCTTTGTGCATCTAGACCGGATACCATGTTGAGTGTGGGAATGTGTGCATGGTTTCAAGCCGCACCGAAGGAAAGTCACTATGTGGCGGTCAAGCGAATCTTTCGATATTTGGCTCATACCCCAAACTTTGGCTTATGGTATCCAAGAGGGCAAACTTCAAGCTTGAAGGATATCTGAATTCCGATTGGGCGGGAGACAAAGTGGATAGGAAGTCCACCTCCGGAGGGTGCCAATTTCTTGGTTGCTCTTTGGTGAGTTGGTCTTCTAAGAAGCAAAGTTGTGTGTCTCTCTCGTCCACCGAAGCGAAGTATGTGGCGGCCGGTAGTAGTTGTGCACAACTCTTATGGACTAGGCAAACTTTAAAGAGATGCGGTGTCACTTGTGACAAAGTGCCTCTTTAGTGTGATAATGAAAGTGCCATCAAGATTTCTCTCAACCCGGTGCAACACTTCAAGGCAGAAGCATATTGAGATTCGGTATCACTTCATCTGGGATCACATTAGGCGAGGGGAGATCGAGCTCAAGTATGTCAACACTCACAATAACCTTGCAGATATCTTCACGAAGCCCTTGGATGAAGCAAGATTTCACGAGTTAAGGCATGAGCTAAATATCATTGATTCGAGCAATGTGACTTGAACCCTTGCACCCCTCACCACACTCAAATTGTTGTCTAGTTTAGGTGTAGGCATGGACATAGGGGGAGTGTTGTTCTCTCAATGAACTCTCCCTCCCCCCATTATGCATAAATAGATCAACTCTTTCACATTAGCCATTTTTATGGTACTTACACTTCAAAGGCGAGTTTTGGTCATGGGACCAAGGATAATTCTTCTTGATTGCCATACCATCTAACTCAAACATAGGTGGCTCCGGCCACCGCCCTCTCCTTTTGAGAGGTTGTGTCGCATGGTGGTTTCTTATTGTCTTTATGCCTTTGGTTTATGCGTGTTCCTGTGGTATCCTTTGTGTGAAAAGTTTCCTTTGCAAAGACCTTCTTCTCGTGTTGAAACCTGCTGTGTTTTGAGCTCACGGTACTACCGCGGCTAGCTACGGTACTACCGCAGCAAGCCACGGTACTACTGCGTGTTGGGAACTGCGGTACTACCTTTGCGTGGCGGTAATTTTTTTCTTGCCGCTGGGTGGCGGTACTACCCCTACGGTCTTGGTACTTCCATGGCGGTACTACCCGATGATATGCGGTACTACCGCGCCACAAGCGGCGTGGGGATAAGGGCAGGCGGGGAGTTCTAACTCCCCCATACCCATTCGCAGTTCCCTCCCCCGTCGTCTCTCTCTCATGCTCAAGATCGGAGGCGGCATTACGTCGCGGATCTCCTCCGGCTGCCCTCCCGTGATTCCGTCCGGTGGGATCTTTCCCCACCACGTGCTCTTGCTATGGACCAAGGTCTTTCCTCAACCTCTTCTCGTTTTGTTGAGTTCTTTGCCTCTAGGTTTTTGGGGGAGACTTGTGTGTCCTAGAGATTCTTAGGCTCTTTCTATGCAAGAGTAGGATGAAAGAGAGTAGCTTTGCGTAGGAATTATACTTGTGTTTTTGTCCTGTGCTAGATTTGATCACCATAGCACCGCCATGGTTTCGCGTTTCTTTTCAGATTCAAACTGACGTTTGGATCTGACGCGACACGGTACTACCGCCCGTCTCGCACGGTACTAACGCTTGTCCAGTACTACCGCCCGTCTGGCGCGGTACTACCGCGCTCACTGCAGCACTAACACTTTACTACCGCTCCAACCATGGTACTACCGCGCCTCTCACGGTACTACCGTGACCTGGAGCGGTACTAAAATTTTAATGCTTGAGCTCTGGCGATACTACCGTGGCTCACATCTATCTCATGGCAACTTTTACGTATACTTTCTATGTGTTTCTTGTGCTTTGTCGTGGTCTTCGCATTGATCCTTTTTGCGTTTCGTTGGTGCTTTGCGTTTGTGTCTCAGGTGGTGGTTCTCGCCGTTCCAATCCCAGTCGTGACACCGGCTCCAAGCGTCTGCGCAACCCAGGTGAAGCACCAGAGGGCTCCTCTGCCCCCAAGCGCCATGTCAAGACATCGACTAGCAAGAACAAGGAGCCCGCTAAGGGAATGGACGAGATACCCCTATACGAAATGCGTCCGTGTCGAACATTGCACCACTGATGTGACCCCTCGTTCTTACAGCCGAGAGGTTGTGAGCTGTTTTGGAACAAGCAACAGACTCTCACCTATTTGGATGTCATGAAAAACAAGCAGAATACCTGCGTGGATGTGAAATGGATTAATATGCATCACTTGCGGAAGGACAAGTTCCGTGAGTACTTTGGAGAGGCTCTGGACTTGGTGGAGCAGTTTGGTATTGAGCATGTGATATCCTTTCACTTTGATTATGACCACGAGCTTATCTGTCGAGTTCTTTGCCTCGGTATACTTTCACTCACGATGAGGGCGGAGGATGACCTAGATGACCAATGGCCGTGGTATTGCTGCACAGGAAGGAGTTCATGGATTTGACCAGGTTCCTGATGATGGGCTCGACACTCCCGTGGGTGTTCGCCCCCATGCCAATTCTGTGTCTGCCAACAAGGACAAGCTTGCACCATACTATGTTGAGAAGGCGCTCGCCAATGGCAAGATGGGGTTGGTGCTCAACTCTTTTCTGGATATCATGTATCGCATCTTCCGCAACTCCTTGTTCCCTCTCATTGGTGACAAGGACAAGGTTCATGCCTATATGGTGGATATGATGCTCATTTGCGAGGAGGCTCATTTGTCTCAGACTCAGCCACTTGATGTCTCACACATCATGTGGTGTGAGCTTCGGTTTGCGGTGTTCAACGCAAGGTGCCTATCTATGGGCCCTATCTGTTTACTGGCGATCTCGAAGACTTGGGAGAAAGATGTTCCCTAGTGAGGAGTTCCTTGCTCCAATTTGGATTAGCCATGAATCCATCGATGCATGTCAAGCCCAAGCGGGCCAACACTACTACTACGTCTTTGGCGTCTGCTGCTAGGGCTGCTGTTGATGAGGAGGATGCTGGCGCCGAGTATGTTGCTGAGGGCCGTGCTGCTAGGTCTTCCCAGAGTTCCTCTATGCCTTCGTGGGCCAAGAAACTGAAGGACAAGATGAAGACTCTTTTACGCATGCAAGCCAAGGGGACGATCACAGGACTCACGTGGCTTCTAAGGAGAGTCGCCCGCCGAGACAAGAAAATCTTGCAGCTGTATAACGAGGGCGTGTCTGGTGGTTACGAGGATCACATCACTCCAGGCTGAGTGGATGGAGAAAGCAAGGCTACTGGTGGGTGATTACGAGGAGGACGTCGAGGAGACCATCCCTGCTGCCGAGGAGTTCGACGGAGAGGGTTGGGATGAGTTCCCAACTGCTTGAGCCACCTCTTGTGTGTAGGTGTCCTCTCTGCCTTTTTGGCGTCTCGATGCCAAAGGGGGAGAGAGTGTAGGGATTTGCGAGTCGTGTGTCGTCGTTCGTATTCGGTGTGTTTGCTGCTTTCTCGTTCTCGTTTGAACCTCGTTTGAACCTCGTTTGAACCTCGTTTGAACCTCGTTTGAACCTCGTTTCAGTTGCTTTTTCTTCATATGGTGTAAGACATATGCACTCTATCTATCTTAGCGAGCCTGTGATATATTGTGCTACCTTTGTGCTATGATCTGCTTAGATGTTAGTTATCGTGCCTTTGTCTCTAAAATATAGTGGGAGTGGTGATCCTAGTTTGTGTGCTATGCAGTCCAAAGCATCCATCCAGGTTGCACACATCTAGGGAGCCGCCTATATTCTAGAGAGGAGGGGTTTGCCTTTGCTCAATATTATCTCATCTATGTGCAAATCCGTATTTTCATCAATCCACCAAAAGGGGAGATTGTAAGGGCATATTTATCCCTTAGGTGTTTTGGTGATTGATGACAATGCTTTCTTGGAACTAATCGTGTGCCTTGAGTTTCTCGGGCGGCTTCATCACTAGGCACGAGGCGATTCGGTGCCCCTCGAAGACTATTGGAGACAGCGTTGTTCTCGTTCCTCTTTGGTGGATTTGAGTCGTGGGAGAGCCGTACTATTAAGAGGGGTCCAGCGTCGGAAAGGTTGGGTGGAATGCTGCGTACACATGTCTTTCCTTTTCGTTTGCACTTTGGAGCATCTCTCCGTTATCCTAGTTGTGCGTGATCGGCGGCTCTTTGTGGTACTTGCGGTAGTCTTGCTCTATGGGCGATAGTACCGCAAGCACCTATGATAATGCCCATTTGAAGTCCGCAGTAATCTTGCTCCTCTGGAGCCTTAATACCGTAGCCCCCGGGCCTAGTGCTGCTCTGAATGCGGTAGTAAGGCGGATGTAATTTTTTACATCCGCGCCCACAAATAATACCGCCGTCATCTTGTGATAGTGAGTGCATACCGATAGTACCGCTCCCTTGGAGTCATAAGTACCGTGGCCCTCATACCTTATGCCGCTTCTTGACAGCGGCGGTAGGAAGCGGATGTAATTTTACATCCGCTCCTCAGCGATAATACCAGCGCCTCGTCTTGTGATAGTACCAGCGTCGGGTTTACCTTTGTTTCATTTTTAGCGGAAGTAAACGCGGATGTATTTTATTTCATCCGTGCTCTTCGTAAACTTTGACTTTCCTGCCTTGCGGTAGTACCGCAAGGAAGCTGATAATGCAGCATAATGACAATCTTGCTCTCGGTCGAAACTAGTCTCGGCCTCTGCTGCTGCAGCGGAAAGTACCGTGGCCCTCCATGGTAGTACAGCGTGGCCTTGCGGTAATGCCAGCGTGGCCTTGTGGTAATGCGGCGCTCCTAGAGGTAGTATCGCATGTCGCATGAGCTGAACTTGTGGATAGCGGTTGGATCTCTTCCATGACTATAAAAGGGGCGTCTCCTACCTCTAGTTGACTACCTCTTCCATTCCTAAGCTCCATTGTTGCTCCAAGCTCCATTTTGGCCCGATCTCTCTCCCTAGCCAATCAAACTTGTTGATTTTCTCGGGATTGGGTGACAAGGGCCCGATCTACACTTCCACCAAGTGATATTCGATTCCACCCACTTATCCCTAGCGGATCTTGTTACTCTTGGGTGTTTGAGCACCCTAGGCAGTTGAGTCACCTCGAAACCATACTCCATTGTGGTGAAGCTTTGTGGTGGTGTTGGGAGCCTCCAAGTGTTGTGGAGATTGCCCCAACCTTGTTTGTAAAGGTTGATGCCGCCTTCAAGGGCACCAATAGTGGAATCACGTCATCTCGCATTGTGTGAGGCGTGAGGAGATTCTGATGGCCCTAGTGGCTTCTTGGGGAGCATTGTGCCTCCACACCGCTCTAATGAGCGTACTTCCCTTTAAAAGGAAGGAACTTCGGTAACACATCCTCGTCTTCACCGACTCCACTCTTGGTTATTTCGTGCCTTTACTTTTGCAAGCTTACTTGTGTTGCATCTATTGCTTGCTTGTGTGCTAGTTATCATTGCATCATATAGGTTGTCCACTTAGTTGCATATCTAGACAACCTATTTTGTCGCAAGGTTTAATTTGTTAAAGTAAAGCTTAAAAATTGTTAGTTGCCTATTCACCCCCCCCCCCCTCTAGTCAACCATATCGATCCTTTCACTAGTAAACATCAAAGTTCTCTTATTTGGCCACCGTCATCAAGAAGCTCGCGGTCAACCTTGACGTACGCCTCCAACCCATGCGCGCAGGCTCAGCGATACCTGCCACCCTCAACGGCCTCTATGGTGACAACCTCTTGACGCCTTTGGTGGCCCTACTGCTGCCATCGCCAGCGCGGAGAATGTCCACCTCGAGGTCGCTCGTCGCGGCCTGGCGTAGCAAGACACCATCGACATAATCACCCATGTCTCACAGCGCCAAATGCGTCCACAAGGCCAACTACGTGCGGAGGAGGGCGATCCGTTGTTAACCTTCTTGACCCTTGCGGAAACCTTCACTAGTACAACGAGCTCCTAAACAAACAGTTTAAAACCCTTTCCACGAGGGCATTTGGGACCGTCTCCAAGTGAGTGTGGGTGTCGGTGTCAAAACCGGCGGATCTCGGGTAGGAGGTCCCGAACTGTGCGTCTAAGGCGGATGGTAACAGGACGCGGGGGACACAGTGTTTACCCAGGTTCGGGCCCTCTCGATGGAGGTAATACCCTACTTCCTGCTTGATTGATCTTGATGATATGAGTATTACAAGAGTTGATCTACCACGAGATCATAGAGGCTAAACCCTAGAAGCTAGCCTATGGTATGATTGTTGTTCTCTGGACTAAACCTCCGATTTATATAGACACGGAGGGCTAGGGTTACAGTCGGTTACAAGGGAGGAAATCTACATATCCGTATCGCCAAGCTTGCCTTCCACGCCAAGGAGAGTCCCATCCGGACACGGGACAAAGTCTTCAATCTTGTATCTTCATAGTCCAACAGTCCGGCTGTCTGGAGACCCCCTAATCCAGGAATCCCTCAGTAGCCCCTGAACCAGGCTTCAATGACAATGAGTCCGGCGTGCAGATCGTCTTCGGCATTGCAAGGCGGGTTCTTCCTCCGAATACTCCATAGAATATTTTGAACAAGGATAGTTTCCGGCTCTGCAAAACAAATTCCACATGCCACCGTAGAAATAATATTTCCACAAATCTAATCTGCTGACACATTCGATAGCATGACATCACACCATGGCCCGGTCATTATTCGAACCATTTTTCTCAACCAGCCTCGGCGCATATTGCGAGGCGGTTTCCTTGGCACGTCTTGTTGAAGCAGAGACCGTGTCCCTTATCCGCAGGATTCTCATCAATACGGGTATGGGTAACCCAACCGCGCCATCAATTACGGCACTTGGGGAATAAGCGATTTTACCAGGTGAGTGGGGAGGCGCATCGCCTCTTCCACCCTTATAAAGGGACAAGGATTCACCCTTTTTCTCCTACGCCTTCTTCCTCCTAGCTCGTCCGTTCTTGCGCACTCGAGCTCCAGCGCCGAAGTTCGCGTTTTTCTCCTCAAACCACTCCAAGCATGTCCGGAGCGGGAGGAAAGTGGATGAAATCCTCCGTCACGGAGGAGGACATCACAAAGCTACGGGGAGCCGGATACTTGGCCGCGAATATTGCGCACCGGCTGCCCAACGCGGGGCAGATAGTCCCTACTCCAGAATCTCATGAGAGGGTAGTTTTCCTCACCCACTTTGTCCGCGGACTGGGATTTCCCCTCCACCCGTTTGTCCGCGGCCTCATGTTCTACTACGGGCTGGACTTCCATGATCTGGCCCTAACCCGTCCTCAACATCTCGGCGTTCATCGTGGGTGTGCGAAACCTTCCTCCGCATCCAGCCCCACTTGACTGTGGTGAAGACCTTCAATGTTAAACCGAAGGTGGTGGGTGGCCAGCAAGCGGAGTGCGGAGGCGCCATGGTGGGCAAAATTCCCTCGTCCTGCAGCTCGAGGCTCCTATGTGGAGACCATAAAGGGGTGGCAATTGGGATGGTTCTACATCACCAAGCATGCGACACCAAGCCCAGGTGGCGGCCCCAATTCGATCCGGAATCCCCATGCGGCTCACCTCCTGGAAAGAGAAGGGCCTGTCCTGGGGTCCATCGGTGGAGCTGAGCAGACTCCAGAAATGCATCAGGAACATGATAAGCAAGAAAATCAAGCTTGTCAATGTGGTGCAGGTCATGCTCTTCCGCCGGTTCCTTCCGTGTCTACGACAGGCGTTCAATTTATGGGAGTTCGATCCGGCCGAGCACGGGCCTTCTGAGAGCTCTTCCACCGGCGCACAAGGGCGTGCGGAGGGTGTTGTTCAAAGGCGCAGTACCACCTCCCTTACCGAGAACCGCGGTCTTAAGCGCAGCGCCTTGCGAATCCGGTAAGTCTTTTATATCTTGTAAGATGTTCATTTCCCCGTTTGTTGTCTGCGGGATCTAAGCCCCCACGCCATTTTCCGGGGCTGGGTGAGGCAGTGAGCAGATTGACTATCCAGCCCCCCTGCCCGAAGATCCAGCAGATGCTCTCCTAACGGAGATGCTGGCTCCGGCACCTTATGAGGTGCCGGAGAAGAAGGCCAAGAAGAAGGCGGCGGGAACCCGAAAGGGTCTCCGGTGTAGGGTTATATCGGACTCAACATCCGATAACTCCGAGGCGCACTCCTCCCACGAAGGCGAGGAGGAGGAAGAGGAAAGTTCCCCCCCAGCAGGGAGACAAGAAAAGGAAGGCCGCCCGACCCGGGAAGCCGAGGATCCAAGAAGGAAGGGCCCTCCTTAGGACTGCTCCTGACGGCCGCCCTGGACGACGAGTGGTTGCCCAAGGACAAGCCCCTGGCAAAGTCGTAAGTTTCCGGATTCCATTGTAATTCATAGTATGTTTTATTGCACTGCTTCTCATCACGCCGAACATGATTATGCAGTCCGTCCTGAGCCCGCATCGACGTATCTTCGTCGGATGGTTCTTTGGACCCGTCGGATATGAATAGGGATTCACTTCCGACTGCCTCCACCCCTCGCCCTACGGACAACGTCGAAGTGTTGTCTCAAAGGACATCGAGCTGAGGGGAGGTAGTCCTGGGCGCCTCGGCGACCTTGAGCACAGGCGCCAAAGGGAGCAAGACTACCACAGGCTCCACGTTATTTGACCCGAACCTTTGCCGGAACCTCCGATTGGTTAGGACTCCGTGACGACCCCCTATTAAGAGGGCAAGCCGCCCATGTCGATGGCCTCTGTCCATCCGGAGGCACCGGACAACTTCTTTGGAAGCGCTTGGCGGCGCTTCCATCGACGAAGAGCACCGCACTATCATGAGTGCGGTGATCGAGAAGGTTCAGTCCGCCAAAAACGGACTAACTGAAGCTTGTGCCAGCCTCCTAACAGGCTTTCAGGTAAGTAGTCAAAATATAGGAAGATATTACCGCATGGACAATAGTCCCTAATGCTCTGTTTGACGTTCGCGAAGAAAAGCCGAATAGAGTATCAAATAATAATCACAGGAGTCTAATCATAATATGTCCATGTGAATATCACGAGCTTCACTTCTTGGCTGCTTTGCCCGCCGCGTCTTTGAGGTCGCTGCTGAAGCGGGGCGTTAAGCGGCCGAGGAAGAGCTTCGGCCTTGCCAAGAGGCAGCTCGAGGAGAGCAAAGGTAAGCAATGCCTTGTCTATATATATTAAAAAGAGATTTGGTTGCAAAATAAAAGGATCATCATGAATGTGCCAGGGGCCACGACCGAAGTGGCGACCCTGAAGAAAGCGTGTCCGAGGGCGAAAACTCAGCGGCCAAGGAGGCGCATGGGCCTTGAAAAAACAAGAGGCCCGAGTAGGCGAGGTGTAGCAAAACTCCGGGCTCTCGTCAAAAGCACGAGTCCTTGGAGCTTGACTCTAAGACGCGAGTCCGAGCTTGCGAAGGCCCTCGAAAGTGCAAAACATGCCAAGGCGAAGCGAAAGGCCCTCCAGAAATTGAGGCGATTAAGAAGATGGCGGCTGGTAAGGCATTCATTATGCAAAGCAAGCATGTGAAAGAAAATTTCTTTTACTTACCCGAGTTTGGAGCTCTCCGAGGCGTTCGCAGATCTGCCGCCTGGTGTGTGGATGCAGCGGAGTTCTACCGGGCCGAGGAGGGAGCTTGACGGAGAAGTTGTTACGGTCTCGGTATCTTTGGGACCGAACACCCATGCCTTAGAGCGACCAGCTGAAGCAACTGGTCGAGTTTCACAAGGCTGCCGAACAGGCCATGAAGGATCTCATAGTTCGGATGTGGCCTGGCGAGCCCCTGCCTGGCAGCTACTTTAGCCTGGTGAGGCGGCTTGTGAATGCCTGCCCCCGGTTTGAAGTCATCAAGCGGTCCGTCTGCATTGAAGGTGCATGGCGGTGTCAAAACCGGCGGATCTCGGGTAGGGGGTCCCGAACTGTGCGTCTAGGCGGATGGTAACATGAGACAAGGGACATGATGTTTTTACCCAGGTTTGGGCCCTCTCGATGGAGGTAATACCCTACTCACCTTGATTAACATTGATGATATGGGTAGTACAAGAGTAGATCTACCACGAGATCAAGGAGGCTAAACCCTAGAAGCTAGCCTATGGTATGATTGTTGTTAGTCCTACGGACTAAAACCCTCCGTTTATATAGACACCGGATGGGGTTAGGGTTACAGTCGGTTACAATGGTAGGAGATCTACATATCCGTATCGCCAAGCTTGCCTTCCACGCCAAGGAAAGTCCCATCCAGGACACGGGACGAGTTCTTCAATCTTGTATCTTCATAGTCTAGGAGTCCGGCCAAAGATGATAGTTGACTATCCGGACACCCCTAGTCCAGGACTCCCTCGGTAGCCCTGAACCGGGCTTCAATGACGACGAGTCCGGCGAATATTGTCTTCGACATTGCAAGGAGGGTTCCTCTTCCGAATACTTCATAGAAGGTTTTGAACACCAAGATAGTGTCCGGCTCTGCAAAACAAGTTCCACATACCACCGTAGAGAGAATAATTTTTGCACAGATCTGCTGACGTATTCCGCGGCGTGACATCACACCACGGCCAGGCCTTTACATGAATCGTTTTTTACTATTCCGCCTTAGCGCCTTTAGCGAGGTGGTTTCCCTGGCACGTCTTATCAAAGCATAGATCGTGCCCCCTTATTCCGGGATTCTCATCAATACGGATGTGGGTAACCCAACCGTGCCCGTTAGCGCATATAAATCTATCGAAGGCGAGTCCTAATCGACCACGGGGAGGGCTCTTGGTATTCAACCTCTTTATAATGAGACCGAGGCCCTTTTCTTTTTTACAACCTCCATCGAGTTCGCCTCGTGCTTCAAGTTCTAACACCCAAAGCTTCAGATTTAGGCGCTTCGGACCTTCGACGATGTCCGGCTCCGACCAGCACGGCCGATGGATGTCTTCTTCCGTCACAGAAGAAGATGTGCTAAAGCTGCGAGATCGCCGGATATCTAACCGGCGAGATTTACGCATAGGCTGCCTGCTCGGGGCAGGTCATTCCCACTCCCGAGCCCGGCGAGAGCGTGGTGTTCGTGTCTCACTTCCTTCGGGGTTTAGGCTTCCCGATGGATCCCTTTGTGCAGGGGCTCATGTTTTATTATGGTCTGGATTTCCATGACTTGAATCCGGAGTCCATCCTCCATATCTCGTCATTCATTGTTGTATGTGAAGCCTTCCTCCATATTACCCCTCACTTTGGATTGTGGCTCAAGACCTTCAAGGTGGAGCGAAGATGATCGAGGGCAACAAGCGAGTCAGGAAGGCGGTCATAAGCAAGTGTCTTTGATGCTCCGTGGCCGAGGGCTCTTTTCAAGAGGAGCTTGGTTTGTGGCAGCAGGAGTGGTTTTATATCACCGCTCGGGGGGCACCAAATGGGTGGCGCTTCCGCCTTCCGCTCGAGTCCACCACATCGGTGGCGTCATGGGTCAACAAGGGGCTCGTGGGGCCGTCCAAGGGCGTTCCTGCATTGCGGGGCCGTGTTCGAGACCTCAAGAAAGAGATCAATCTGGTCGCGATGGCGCGAGTTATGTTGATTGGCGCCTTACGCCCTGCAAGCGTCGCTCCCTCAAATGCAGGGAATTCAATCCGGAGGGACCACGAGATCTCCAACATTTCATGGATGCGACACCCGTGGAGATGTATAAATTGTTCTTCGGATCACAAGAGAAGTGTCCAGGACTGGCCGAGGGCGCAGAGACTAAGCTGCAATCGCCAGATACTCAAGTAAGTAGTCCTGTAACCGGACAGGCTGTTTATTTATTTATCATATATATGCCCTTTAAAGGAGCCATTTCTTGAACAGGAGTGGATAGCCAAGGCAAAGTTGATAAGGTGTCCGGCTCCCCTCCCAGAGACCACGCCGAATCCCATGCTGACCAAGATGCTGAAGGCCACACCTTTTAAAGAAGGCGAAGGGGGGAGCGGGGAAGCAACTGCCTCCACGAAGGAGACTTTTGAGGAAGGAGGGATCAAAGGTCCCACCCTCCAAGGAGAGAAGAGGACCGCTTCGGAAGATCCGGAGGTCAAGGCCTCAAAGAGGGGAAGGAAATCTTCGTCAGAGAGTCCAGTGGCTGGGAAGTAACCCAGCCGCACTATTTCCCAAGGGATCAGCCCTCCAACGAGCCTTAAGTAAAAAGAAGGGGTCTTGTAAATAAGGAACATCCTGCATTTATTTACGAAGATAAGCGAAATTGTACCTTGTAGTTCGGATCTCAGCCCTTCTCGTGAGCTTCGTCTTGAGGATCTTCTTCCGGAGATGATGGAGAGCAACGCCTCCACCCGTCGCACCTTCATGAGGCGGACGCCCTGAGGTGTCGTCGCGGAGGGTTTCCCAGTCCGGCGGGCCGGAAGGTCAGCGCCAAGCTGGCGTCTTGATCGGGAGGAGCTGAAGGATCTGCTCGGGCGGCGGCTATCTCGTAAGATCACCGTGCTCTAATAGGTGCGGTGATTGAAAGAATTGCATCCGCTGAGGCGGATTGCATGAAGCCGCCAGTTCTTGTGAGGTTTGAGGTGCGTAAAATGATGTACCTTCAGCGATTATGCATATAGAATGCATACAGTATAGATAGTAGCCCACGAGACTCGGTATGTTGTCAAAATTGACAGCGTGCGAGGATCATAATCTCGATTATAACATTGCACCGCTCCTGAATAGGTGGCGGGCGTCGATAACCAGCCGGATGATGAATTTGCCGAACTAAAGCGGCAACTTGACGAAGCGGATCACGGACATCGCTGGTCAATAAGCGGTTTGACGAGTCACAAGGTATGTGACTTCTCCGCGGACACACTGGTAAGGTAGCTTGACGCCCATGCCTTACTACTTGTATGCTTAATGCAGGTGGTGCTGCTTTGCTATGGAGGAGCTGGGCGGAACTTCGCCCGGCGAAAGAGCAAGCCTGAAATAGTAATGTCGGCCGCTTTAAGAGGCGGCGAAGAGCTAAAAGCGAGCAGGCTGCTGCTGTGAAGCAAAGAGGAAATGGCCGATATGGTCATAAAGTTGAAGAATGCTACTGACCGCTGCGGGGTTCTTGAAAAAGAACGTCAAGCGGAGCAAGAGGACCTGAAAAAGGCCATCGCCAAAACCAAGGATGCCCGCTCTGCAATGAGAGCTGCAAAGGAGGAGCTGCGTCAGGCTGTGGATGTTGCTGCTGGAAAGCCTTTTCTGTTGCGGAGGAAATATACGGATCCGGAGTATGCTCCATTGGACAAGTTGTGGAGTTCGGAGGATGCTTATCTGGACTTAGCGGCGAGCGCTGCGGACGCGATTGAGCACTTCCGAGGCCAGAAGGGGCACATAATGGAAGAGCTATATTGGTCGCAATTCCATAGTCCGGAGCGTCCTCTTCCGTTGACCGATCGGTTGGCCGAATGGGCCGAGCTGAATCGATTATCCGGACTTGCCATGAAGCATGTCATGACTCATTTGTGGCCAGGCGGACCCCAACCGAAGAGTTATTTTAGCTTAGTGCAGCAGTTCCTTGGTGCGGTACCGCGTATCGACACAATGAAGCGGTCGGCATGCATAGAGGGAGCGCGGATGGCTCTTGCCCGTGTCAAGACATACTGGCGGAGATGAAGGCCACCGAAATTGCATCCCAAGATTCGGACAGAAGCCGAGTACCTGCCGAGCACTATTTTGAGGAAGTCCTGCAGGGCGCTCGTTTAATAGAGACGCAGTGCTCGAAGGATATTATGCTTTAATGGCATGTATGATTTGTGAAAACAATGTTTCAATTTAATATAAGAGCTTTTTATACTTGTGCGATCAAGTAGTAAACTACTCCCTGTGCGGCCGTTGATGTATATGTATATATAACCTGAAAGATGGCAGTCCTTGGCTTTCAGCCCCCACGCACATAGTCGAGGGTGTTTGCAAAGAAGGCGCTTTTTCACACTTAATCCAACGTCTTGGTCCTATTAAGGAGGTGGTAGCGTAGCAAACGAGGCAACCGGACTATAATGCTTTATCAGTTTCACTTAGCCATAGTTGTTCGAGGGTGGGGCTACTATATAGCCCCTGGGGGCTCCGCACTCTCCCGAATTCGGGGTGCGTATGTGCCTGACCGAAAAACGGTCCTTCGTTAATGCGGAGGAATTCTAAACATTTCGGTGAGTCATCGAGTGGTTGACCAGTCTCTCGCTATATCTTGTGATCGGTTTCGGCTTTCTCTCTTGAGGTGCTGCCCTTGGCCGAACGAGGGGCACAATGTGATAGTTCTCCTGGTGCCGCCTTAGCCGATAGAGCGGAACATAAGGCAGCAAAACACAGGAGCCGGGAAAACCCAACATTTGACCAAAGACATGATTCGGAGCTGATGCATATAAGGCCTAACTCGAGACGCCGAACACTCCCTAAGGTATTCGGTCTTTATAAAAAGCAGGCGAGAATAATGCCCTAAGCCCCACAGTGTCCAGTGCAGCATAAAAATTCTGGTGCGGCCGATGCCGAAACGCCAGCCTCCTCCTCGGTTATAGTAAGAAACTGGGGGATGTATATCAACAAGAGACAGTAAAAAAGGTTTACGCACGGTCTTAATCTGAAAAGAATCCTTGCAACGGGTCCCTACTACACGTCTGCTCATGTGTCTCCGCGCAGCCGTATCACGGGCCGGGTGTAGCACGTTGTTCATCTGTAAAAGAGAGGAACTTAGTTGAAAAGAAAAAGTTTGTGCGAAAAATATACTTTATATTAAATAAACAGAGTACGATTCGAAAAGTGAATAAATTTGAGCTTTATTGCCTCTTGTTGTACATGCGTGCAGCCCCTTGTATGGGGGCATGCTGCTAGTTGGCGCCGGACTCGTCTAGCCGAGTCCGGGGTTCGAATGACCTATTCAGGTGCTTTGGTTAGCGGAGCTGGGTTGATGTGGGGCTGTCAAAGCAGCCTCGCATTCTCCCGTGCTCGAGTAACACTTAATACTCCCTTTTAATGAGATGATGCCGCGTGGAACGGGCATTTTAAGTGTAAGAGATGCATAATGCGGTATTGCGTTAAAGCGGGCGAAAGCTTCGCGTCCCAATAGCGCTTGATGGCTACTTTTAAATGGGGCGACATGGAAGACTAACTTTTCGCGACGGAAGTTGTCGGATGAACCGAACACAACTTCTAGCGATGAGGAGCCCGTACAATGGGCATATGGGCCTGGCATTACCCCTTTAAAGGAGGAGTTGCTATGGCGAATTTTGGTTGGGTCTATCCCCATCCTGCGGATTGTGTCCTGATATATCAGGTTTATGTCACTGCCGCCATCCATGAGAGCTTGTGTAAATTGGAATCCGTTGATTATAGGATCCAATATCAAGGCAGTCCATCCTGCGTTAGGATACTTTCGGAGTAGTCCTGATGGTCGAAGGTGATTGGTTTTGACAACCAGTGTTGGTACTCCGCCAGGGTAGTATGTGCGGCGTGCATCTTAATGGGCGCCGCTCTGTTTTTCCCTTTTATCACGTGAAGTGAGTTTACTGTTTTAACCTCTTGTGGGAAATTCTTTTGTTTTCCGGTGCTCTGCTTGTGGGGTTCGTCATCATCCTCACTTGGTGTGTCGAGCCCCTTGTGTTCAGCGTTGAGCACGCCAGATCGCTTGAAGACCCAACAATCTCTGTGGGTATGGTTTGCGAGCTTCCGGATTCTTGTGGATTTGACATATCTTGTCCAAGATTTTGTTTAAGTTGGATAGCTCATCGCTATTGTCCTTAAGGGCAGTTTTTATTGTTACGTCGTGAGCTTTTGAATCCGGCGTTATTTGCCGCGCTCTTTGGACCGTTCCCTTAATCGGTATTTGGTCCTTGTTGCGCCGTGGTTTCCCATTTCCATCCACGACTTGGATGTACTTGGGTCGCTGGTGCTGCATCTTGCTAGCCATCTATCCTCTCCAGCATAAGCGGGTCATGAGGCTTGTTAATGCGGCCATTGTTCTTGGCTTTTCTTGGCGAGGTGTCTAGCGAGCCATTAAATCACCAGACGTTGTGTTTGAAGGCTGCTAAGGCTTGGCGTCCGGATAGTCGACTATTTGGTTCTTTTTAGTAAGGAACCTGTTCCGAAATTTCGGGCTGACTCTCGGGCTGTTGAGTTATGTGACTTAGATCGTGCGCATCCGGAGGCGGACATAGGTCCCCTGAAAATTTGCCCGAAACGCATCCTCGAGCTCTTCCCAGCTTCCAATGGTATTTTCGGAAGGCTTTTAAGCCAATGCCGAGCTGGCCCTATGAGTTTGAGGGTAAGTATTTTATGGCGTGGAGATCATCTCCTCTAGCCATGTGTATGTGGAGGATGTAATCCTCAATCCAGACTCGAGTGCATTGTTCCGTCGTATGCCTCTATGTTTACGGGTTCGAATCCATTGGAAATTCATGATCCAGCACCTCATCGGTGAAACATAGGGGATGTGCGGCGCCCCTGTATTTGGGTGTGCCGTGATGTTCGAATATTTGGCGTGTTGCGTTGCTTTGAAGAGCTTGCTTTCTCGGCCCATAGATGGACCTAACTGGGCCATCCTTTTGGTGTGAATCCTTATGCGGATCGCGTACCGGCTTGTGTGCGGCGCCATTTGCCGCTCTCTTTTTGCCGTGGGGTCGTCCATCCGACCGGGTGGCCTTCTTAATTTTTGATTGTGGGGGCTCTAAGGCCTCCTCATCGAATTCGGGCAGTAGTTTTCTCTTTGGGTAGCTCTTTGTTCGGCGACTGTCGCCGTATTTGTCTGCGGTGTTGAATACTTTGCTCCATCTGATTCTGAGTGCATCTTCCGCTGTTTTGAGCTTCCGCTTCTGCTTTTTGAGGCTACGCGCAGTGGCGACGAGCCTTTTGTGGAGGTTATTCTGTTCCAACAATTTGTCCGGCGTGAGGTCGTCCGGACTGTTATCTTCGCCGGGGACGGGTTGTTTGTCCAAGTTGTCCTGTTCGGACGGTTGTTCGATAGAATGTTAAGTAAATCCACGGTTCGCCCTACTCTATGGCTGGGTCTTTGTTGAGGCGGGACTTGGTGCGGCGTTTACGTTGCCGTTTGACTGCTTTTCGAGGATTTATCGCTTCGTGGCGTCCTTTGTTCCTCGTCGTCACTTCCTTTAGGTGTATCCACCATGTATACATCATGGGATGAGGTGGTTGTCCAGCATCCTATAGGTGCTGGTTCATGGTTGTCTCCTACATCGTCGTCCATACCGTCGATGTCTTCGGAGTCGAAATCGAGCACGTCGTGTAAGCTTTCGACAGTGGCTACAAAGTGGGTGGTGGGTGGGCGTTGGATTTCTTCGTCGTCCGCATCCCAACCTTCTTGACCGTAGTACGGCCAGGGCTCTCCGGATAAAGAGAGAGACTTTACTGAATTCAGGATGTCGCCAAAGGGCGAGTGCTGAAAGATGTCTGCGGCAGTGAACTCCATGACCGGCGCCCAATCGGATTCGATTGGCAGCGGCGCGGAGGGTTCGGAGTCCGGAGAGGAGTCCGGCACCTTGGAGTCACGGTCTTCGCAAAGGACGGGGATTGTGTTCGGCTCAATCACCATAGAGATTTCAGCCCCCGAGGTGGTGTCCAACCAACCATCCTCGATTAGCGAGATCGGCTCCGAATCAATGTTCGGAGCGGACACTAAATCTTGACCTCCGGAGACCTTTAGCGGCAGAGTTAGATCATGCCCATCGAGGTAGTGCGGCGGCGCTTGGCTGCGGCTCGAATCCGTCGAAGATCAAGTCTCCGCGGATGTCGGCCGTGTAGTTTAAACTTCAAACCTGACACGATGACCAGGGGCGTAGCTTTCGATTTGCTCCGGATGGCCTAGCGAATTGGCCCGGTGCAAAGCCGCCCGAATCGAAGATCTGTCCGGGTAGAAAGGTCTCACCTGGACGCGTCGTTCTTTGATGATTTAAGGAGCCATCGGGCCTATCGGTGACGACAAAGAGGAACTCTCAATGAAAGCACCAATGTCGGTGTCAAAACCGGCGGATCTCGGGTAGGGGTCCCGAACTGTGCGTCTAGGCGGATGGTACCAGGAGACAAGGGACACGATGTTTTTACCCAGGTTCGGGCCCTCTCAATGGAGGTAATACCCTACTCCCGCTTGATTAATATTGATGATATGGGTAGTACAAGAGTAGATCTACCACGAGATCAAGGAGGATAAACCCTAGAAGCTAGCCTATGGTATGATTGTTGTTCGTCCAAAGGACTGAAACCATCCAGTTTATATAGAAACCGGGTAGGGTTAGGGTTACACAGAGTCAGTTACAATGGTAGGAGATCTACATATCCGTATCGCCAAGCTTGCCTTCCACGCCAAGGAAAGTCCCATCCGGACACGGGACGAAGTCTTCAATCTTGTATCTTCATAGTCTAGGAGTCCGGCCAAAGATGATAGTTCGGCTATCCGGACACCCCCTAGTCCAGGACTCCCTCAGTGGACGCATGGACTTTGCCCATGCAAAAGTGCACTGGGCAAAGATGGACGCCGAGAAGCTGGTGAAGGAGGGGCCACCGCAGGGCAAGGAGCATCGCCACCCCGAAATGTATTATGACAGTGTCCTGAAGGGTGCCGGCCTTGTGGCGGAGGAATGTGCTAAAGATGTAATTTTTGAATGAACGTGATCATGTGATTCTATAATGTGAAAATTAGTTCATTTGTGCTATGCAACGCTTTTTGAATTTAAAATATTACCTTCTGTGCGGCCGTTTATAAAATCTGAGAGTTGGCCAGTCATCGGCTTCTGCCCCCATGTAACTAGTACTGGGGTGTTCGGGATAAACCTGAGCACTCTTTATCCCAATTTTGGGTCCTTTGAGGGAGGTGTTCAACAGAACGAATGAGGCAATCGGACTATAAGGCTTTATCACTCTCACTTAGCCATAGAAGTCTATAATTTTAAATTTTGGCAAAGCCCCTAATATTCGGAAGGCCGAATTTGGGGCGCTATATACGCCTAAGTCGGGCAAGGCCGACTCCTCGCTCGAAGCGGAAAAAGTCTTTAAGGACTTGAGACCTCTCGAACAGCGACCAGCTCTCGCCTTATCATGACAGTCAGTTTTGGCTTTCTCTACTGAGGTGCTCGTCCGGAAGAACCGGGGCCCAATCGCAGTAGTTCTCCTAGTGCTACCTTAGCCGATATTGTGGAACGGAAGGTACCAAAACATGGGAGCCGGGCAAACCCAACTATTGACCCAAGACATGATTCAGAGCTGATGCATATAATGCTATAAGTTTGGGGTGCCGCCTTTGTCGAAAGTGTTCGGACTTCTCACACCGTAGTATGGGTATGCGAAAGCCCCTGGCGTATTGGCCGTACCAGAGTGTATGGGTGCAAATTGTCGTAAATGTATATATAAGAAAAGGGATAGATAATGCAATAATAGACTAATGCTATGCATTGTTATTTAATGAATACGTCGAAGCGTACTGATACAAGTAGTGCGATAAGCAAAAAATAGGACTATTTGACATGTCCTATCCAAGGGCAAGCTATGATGGTATTTAAAGCGGTATTTCGCTCGTTATACGAGACCACAGGGATTCCATTGTCTGACGTAGCTTCCTGCCTCCTTGGATGTTGTATTATCTATCCGACAATCATACTACCGGAAAAGGGCTTCCGAGAGTAAGGTCACGAAGAGAAAAAATGATGAAGGTAGGCAGCCCCTAGAGGCGGTTGAGCCGCATTGTGGGCGTGTCCTGATCATGCCCCGCCTATGCCCATGGTATTTTCAGTGCGTGAATTAAACGTCAGCATTAGCGCAGTTTCAAGCTTGGCGGGACTAGGATGGGGCGAATTGCTAAGCGAGCTCACAGGCGTGCCGGCGATCCTGCTGCAGGTTACTCCGGACTCGCTTGACGGTGTCCGGGGGCTGTATCGCCGAGTTGGCGGTTTGCCTTAAAAGGTTGTTTTGTGCTTCTGCTGCGAGAGCTGTAGTGTGCTCCTCCGTGCGGAGCGAGCGCTCTTTGTTTCCATTGACTGTTATGACCCCCTAGGTCCTGGCATCTTGAGCTTGAGGTATGCGTAATGCGGTACCGCACTGAATTTTGCAAATGCGGTTCGCTCGAGCAGTGCGTGATAGCCACTGCGGAACGGGACGATATCGAAGATTAACTCCTCGCTTCGGAAGTTGTCCGGTGATCCGAAGACCACTTCCAGTGTGATTGAGCCCGTGCAATGGGACTCTACACCTGGGATGACACCCTTAAAGGTGGTTTTGGTGGGTTTGATCCTCGAGGGATCTATGCCCATTTTGCGCACTGTATCCTGATAGAGCAGGTTCAGGCTGCTGCCGCCATCCATGAGGACTCGAGTGAGGTGAAATCCGTCAATGATGGGGTCTAGGACCTATGCGGGAGATCCGCCATGGCGGATACTAGTGGGGTGGTCCCTGCGATCGAAGGTGATCGGACAAGAGCACCATGGGTTGAAATTTGGGGCGACAGGCTCCATCGCATAGACGTCCCTTAGTGAACTCTTCCGTTCCCTCTTGGGAATGTGGGTTGCGTATATCATGTTCACCGTCTTCACTTGTGGGGGAAACCTCTTATGTCCTCACATGTTCGGCGGTTGGGGCTCCTCCTCGTCATCGCTATGCAGCCCCTTGTCCTTGTTCTCGGCATTCAACTTGCCGGCCTGTTTGAACACCCAACATTCTCTGTTGGTGTGATTAGCTGGTTTGTCGGGGGTGCCGTGGATTTGACATGAGCGATCAAGTATACGATCCAAACTGGACGGGCCCGGAGTACTTCTTTTGAATGGCTTTTTCCGCTGACCGGATCTAGAACCTCTGAATCCGGCATTGACTGCCGTATCTTCAGTGTTATCACCGTTGTTGCGGCGCTTGTGTCTGTTACGACGTGGTATGCCGTTAGCATCTTTAGTATCTGTAGTGCCCGGACTCCTTGATGTGTTGTTGCTGCGAGCCAGCCAGCTATCCTCACCCATGCAAAAGCGGGTCATGAGTGTCGTGAGGGCTGCCATAGATTTCGGCTTCTCCTGGCTGAGGTGCTAGGTGAGCCACTCGTCGCGGATGTTATGCTTGAATGCCGCTAAGGCCTCAGCATGCTGACAGTCGGCAATTTGGTTTTTCTTGGTTAGGAACCATGTCCAGAATTTCCTGGCCGTTTCCCCTGGCTGCTGAGTTATATGGCTCAAGTCATCAGCATCCGGTGGTCGCACATAAGTGCCTTGGAAGTTTTTTTTGACTGGTGACTATAGGAAACCCCCACAGCATTAATAATTTATTAAAAAGAGTACATGAAAGTACATGGATTACAAGAGGTAGTCTAGTCTAAACAAAAAGAAATAAAAACTACACTAAGAGACTAGATAAAAAGAACCTCAAGGAGGCGGAAAGAAATCCATCGAATCAGCTCCTCCTTGTATCTTTGCTTGACTCTATCTTTGCATGAGTGAAATATCATGGATGAAGGCACTTCTCCATCTATTAAAGCTTTGTCTCTCATGCCAGAAAACACTATCATTTCTCATTGTCCAAATACTCCAGCTGGCTACAAAGACAACATCAGTAAAGAAAGGTTTACCTATCTCTTGCTTTGCTTGCAGGAAAATTGTGGACATATACTCTCCAGGTGGCCATGAAATTTGAAGGTAATTCCATATTAAACCTTTGAAATTACATTCAAAGAATAAATGGTTTCTGGTCTCACGTGTCACCAAGGGATAGAGAACACAATTCACCCCATCCTCCAAATGCCAGTGCCTTCTTTCAACCATGTCTTTGGTATTTAGTCTATCCATGATTAACATCCAAGCAAACACCTTGATTTTCATTGTGCAGGAAGATCTCCAAATCCACAAAAGGAGAGGGTTGAAAGACATGTGGAGTGCAAGAAGGAGTAGAACAGCTTGAGCTTAAAAGGCTGGCTAGATCCTTGCCAGAACCAAATGTCATTTGCTTCCACTTCCCTATTACAATTGGCCATCAAATTTTGCACAGTCATACACTCCTGATAAGCCTATGCAGATAAATGTAAGTGAAACAACTGTGTTAAGATCTGTGATTGGAAATCCTCAGAGATTATAATCCAAGGATCCTTGACATATGAAAAGAGCCTTGGAAATCTGGTTTGCAAGGTGATCACAGTTTCATCAATCTTCCACTTATCAGACCAAAACAGAGCTGAAGTCCCAGAGTTGATCTGAACCCAAGTTGTGCTTTGAAATGATCCAGCAGTTTACATATATCTTTCCACCAAAAGATCCACAACTATCGGTACCACTGTAGTGCAGAAGAGTGCCTTGGAAGTTGTCAAGGAATGCATCTTCCAAATCTTCCCAAGCTGCCGGAGTCTCTTGGCAAGCATTCAGCCAATGCCGAGCTGGTCCTTTTAAGTTTTAGTGGGAGGTACTTGATGGCATGTAGATCATCACCATGAGCCATGTGGATATGGAGGAGGAAATCCTCAATCCATACTTGCGGGATCTGTTGTACCATCGCATGCGATTCGATATTTACTGGTTTAAAACCCTTCAGGAATTCGTGATCCATAACTTCATCAGTGAAGCATAGGGGGTGTGTGGTGCCTCTGTGCCGGGCTATATCACGACGCACTTCATATGAGTCTTGTCTGCTGTATTCGGCCTGGCCGGATTTACTTTTATTGTGTCCGGCGTGATGGTCATCGTCCCGCGTTGGTGCGCGCCCCCGTGACACATATATCGATCTTGCATGTTTTGCCCTGCTTTCTGTCGTCTCCACAGGTCCCGCGTGTTGCCCCGTGCCTTGGTATTTATGTTTGAGTGGCGGCGGGGTGCAGGCTGAACTTCAGGCTGGAACGCCTCTTTATCTCGGCCACGGGGTGGCTGGTCAGCCGCGTCGTACACTGGTGAAGTAGGTTTCAATGCTTCCTCCTCGAGTAGCGACCTGCGCTTTGTGTAACTCTTGGAGGGGCGTTCGAGTTCGTATTCCTCGACCGTGAGGACTTCGGTCCATCTGTCTGCTAGCAAATATTGATCAGCTCAAAGCTGCTGTTGCTTTTTCTTCAGGCTATTTGCCATGGCTATAAGCCGGCGCTTGAAGCGCTCCTGCTCAATGGGATCCTCAGGCATGATAAATTCTTCGTCACCGAGGCTCACCTCTTCTTCAGAGAGAGGCATGTAATTGTCATCCTCCGTTTCTCCATCTGCTGCCTGTTCTAGAGGGCTAGCTTGCTCATCCTCCTGCTCTGAATCTGGCTGGAGGGGATTGTCATTGTCTTCGGCACTATCCGGAGTGTTATTGTCTCTTGTGCCAGTATCATTGCTTTTGCTATGGCGGGACTTAGAGCGGCGCCGCTGACGTCGGCGCTTGGGTTGCTTGGAGAGGTCATCTTCTGCTGTCTTATCGCCATTGCCTTCTTTGGGGGTATCCACCATATATATATCATATGATGAGGTGGCAATCCAGTATACAGCAATGGCGGTGGTTCCTGTTCGTCTCCTACATCATCGTCCATACCGTCGATGTCTTTGGAGTCGAAGTCGAGCATATCGGTTAAATCGTTGACAGTGGCTACTAAGTGGGTGGTGGGTAGGCAGCAAATTTCTTCGCCGCCCGCATCCCATTCTAGTCGGATATAGCTCGGCCAAGGTTCTTCCGATAAGGAGAGAGACCTTAATGAATTTAGCACGTCACCAAAAGGCGAGTGCTGAAAGATATCCGCAGAGGTAAACTCCATGATTGGCGCCCAATTGGATTCGATAGGCACGGACGCAGGCGGCTCAGAGTCCGTGGCCGGAGACGAATCCAGTGGTTCGGCAACACGGCTCTCGTAAGGGGTGAAGTCAGTATCCGGCTCTATCGCCGCTGAGAGTGTGACCTCCATGGCATGGTCTATCCACCCGTCCTCGGATGGCGCGATTTGCTCCGGATTGAAGGCCGGAGTAGTTGCCGGTGTGATCTCCCAAACACTGTCCGACGGCAGAGCTAAATCATGCTCGTCGTGATCGTGTGGCACACCTGACACGGGCTCGAATCCGTCAAATATCAAATCTCCGCGGATATCGTTAGTGTAGTTCAAGTTTACGAACGACCCGGTGGCCAAGGGCGTAGCTCTCGATCTGCTCGGATAATGGCTGCGAGTTGGCCCTTGATGTGAAGCCGCCGAATACGAAGATTTCTTCGGGGAGAAAAACCTCACTCTAGACTGCATCATTACCGATGGTCGAAGGAGCCATCAAGCCTTATGGTGACAACACAGTGGAACTCTCAATGAAAGCACCAATGTCGGTGTCAAAACCGCGGATCTCGGGTAGGGGGTCCCGAACTGTGCGTCTAAGGCGGATGGTAACAGGAGGCGGGGGACACAATGTTTACCTAGGTTCGGGCCCTCTCGATGGAGGTAATACCCTACTTCCTTCTTGATTGATCTTGATGATATGAGTATTACAAGAGTTGATCTACCACGAGATCATAGAGGCTAAACCCTAGAAGCTAGCCTATGGTATGATTGTTGTTCTACGGACTAAACCCTCCGGTTTATATAGACACCGGAGGGGGATAGGGTTACACAGAATCGGTTACAAGGGAGGACATCTACATATCCGTATCGACAAGCTTGCCTTCCACGCCGGGGAGAGTCCCATCCGGACACGTGATGAAGTCTTCAATCTTGTATCTTCATAGTCCAACAGTCCGGCCAAAGGATATAGTCCGGCTGCCCGGAGACCCCCTAATCTAGGACTCCCTCAGTGGGCGATAGGGGGGGTCCTTCCCACACGACCCAGAAACCGTCGGGGATATGCCCTCCTGGCACACACGTTCGGCAAAATGAGGTCGTGTGAGACCGGCGAGCGCTCAAATACGGAAATACATATAGTGGAGCTGAAAAATACAATTATACAACGAAAAATTGTTTCCGGTCGGAAGTACATCCCACACATTCAGTCCTCGCTAAACGTTTCTGTTTGTATGTACATCCCACACAGCCGCTCGAAGGAAAACGTTTCTGTTTACAGGTACATCATAGAAATTTTTTCCCGTTAAATCGCTTGCGTTATTGAATATATCACACACGGTCCGTGGAAGAAACTGTGTGGCAAAGGTTGTCCATCACACACAGTTTTCATGTGGTAAACGCTTGCGCAAGGTGGCCTAATGCAAACAGTTTTCAAGAGAAATTCGTGTGTGATTGTTCATTGATCCAACACGGTTTATTCCTAGAAACTAAGTGCGTTGCCTGCGGTCATCGCCCTCGGTATTTTTTCAACAACCATTTGCAATAGCAAAACCCAATTAGCAGGCTAATTCGCCACTAGCAGGCTAATTATCCAATTATTCATAATCCATTTATTAATCTAATTGACAGTCATATTAAGCACACAATATATTTCATTTTCATAATTGAAATACATCAGAGTACAACATAATATAGCTTCAAAGACTCAGCCACCCCATACACAACTACACCAGGACCAAGTTTCACATGCAACATCTATAACCTTTCGAAATTAGCATCATAGATGGTACATAGACAGATGTATCTCATCTGGAAAACTGCTGAAGCAGAAGGCGAATATTGAGCCTTCATTGGTGTTGAAGGTCTTTGTAACTTTGGGCCAGTGCTTGTGGATGATTGACCGTCCATCCTTCATCCTCTTCAGGAACACTTCAATATTGAACCGTGGGTGTTGTATGAATACCTTCCTCGCCTCCTGACCATACAGGTGGTTTGAGAGGTAATCATCAGTGAACTGCTTTGGAAAGGCCCGAAAACAAGGATGTGCATAAATATCTTCTCTATATTGGAAATGGGGCAAAGGAATTAAAAAAGGCAAGGTATAATAGTTAGTACCATCCTGTAGTGAACTGATGTCTTCTTCATTGTGTAGACAAAGATCTTGTTGTTTTTTGTCGCTAATTTATTTATCCTAACAAACTTTCTGAGTTTCTTGACTTGACTGATATTCATGGACAACTCATTTTCCCATATGCAAAAAGGGTCGAACAGTGGGTCAAAACCTCTGACAGCAGCACTACTGGAAAAAGGGCTATAGATGGGATTGACACTAATGGCGCACCAGAGAGCTGGTGCGCCATTAGTATATGCTAATGGCGCACCACAATCTGATGCGCCATTAGAGTTTATACTACTAATGGCGCACTGGCAAAGGTGCGCCATTAGTATCAAAAAATTTTTAACTAGCGCCTTTGTCCAAACATACTAATGGCGCATCCCGCCCAAATCGCCATTAGTAGTTGTAACTACTAATGGCGCACCATGCTGTGGGTGCGCCATTAGTATAGAAATTTTTTGAACTCGCGCCTATTCAAACATACTAATGGCGCATCCCGGCGAGGTGCGCCATTAGTAGTTGTAACTACTAATGGCGCACTGTGCAGTTGGTCCGCCATTAGTATATAATTATTAATGAACTAGCGCGCCTATCCAAACTTACTAAGGGGGCATCCTGCCAATGTGCGCCATTAGTAGTTGTAACTACTAATGGCGCACCAGCACTGTTGGTGCGCCATTAGTATAGAAATTCTTTTTTGAACTAGTGCGCCTATCCAAACATACTAATGGCGCATCCTGCTTAGGTGCGCCATTAGTAGTTGTAACTACTAAAGGCGCACCATGCAAGAGGTGCGCCATTAGTAAGTGGGCAGCAACAAGATATTTGGGGCAGCCTCTCCTACCCACACACTCACTTTCTCCCCACTTCATTCTCTCCACCTCCTCCTTGTCTCGGGTGCCTCCTCTTTTTCACCTCATTTCCACCATAGATTCATTCAAATTAAGTGGTTAAATTACCTTGTTTTAATAGGTAAGTAAGGGGGAAGCTATATTTAGGTTGTTCTCCCTACAACAATGTGCACATGCACTTTTTTACGGCCTAGCTAGATCTATGTATGTTCCGTGTTGCATATGTTTGTGGTGTTGCATATGTGTTTGTGTTTGGAGGTGTACCGGTATTTGAAATGCGATAGTTGCCAATATTTTGCGGAATGTTGATTCATTTCCGTTTGGCGAGAATTTTGGCATTAAGCATTCTTTTGGTCCTATTTTAGGGAAAGTCATGCCAAATTTTTATTTGGTTCTAAAATATCGTTTTGCTCTACCCATGACGACCATGGTCCGCACGATGACCGAAGGCATCGTGAATAGGTTTTTGAGGTCCATGAAGGCCGAGATGCTTCAAAAGAACGAGACGGAGATAAGATGTCCGTGTCGAAGATGCAAGTCAAGAGCCTTATTGCGGACCCGGATTCCGGCAGGTGCGGGACCACCTGCTGTTGCGTGGTTTCATGGATGGCTATCGGTGGCAAGGTGATGAAGATGACTACGAAGTCGTCCATGCGGGCGGGCAAGAAATGAGGAAGGGCAGCAAGACAACCACCGCGGCTCGGGCGGGCGAGAAGACGAAGAATCCCGAGGAGATGATCACGGCGTGATGTTGTACAGTCATCATGTAGAAGATGCAGGACATGATGATGAGGAAGATGCCGGAGCAGGCGACGGGCATGATCATGAAGATGATGATGCCGGGCGGAGCGACGACGCTGGACCATCGATGGGCTGGGTGCAGGACCCTCATATTCAAGAGCTGCTTCTCAAGCGCACGGATAACGCAAGAGCTGCCGCCGAGAGAAAGCCAAGATGGATCAACTTGAGTTAGACGCGGTTACTCCATTGTATGAAGGATGCAGGCCGAGGATACCGCTTTGAAAGTAACGCTCATGGCTCTGGAGATGAAGGTAAAACACAAAATGACCGACGCGTATGCTTCGACGAGAACATGTCATTCAGCACGAACGTCTTCCCAAGGGGAACAAGTGCCCGACCAGTTTGGAGGAGGCGAAGAAAATCGTGTGTCCTCTCGATTTACCGCACGTGAAATACCATGTGTGCATGAACAATTGCATCATTTATCGGGACGAGCACGCGGAGTCTACCATATGTCCGGTGTCTTGGCGTCACTCGATACAAGAAGAGGAAGAAAGCTCCTCGAAAAGTGGTGTGGTACTTTCCGATCACTCCTCGTCTGCGGCGCTATTTCGCGGACCCTAAGGTAGCAAAGCTCCTGCGTTGGCACGCGGATAGGGAGGAGAAGAAGTGGGAAGATGACGCAAATGATCCGGAGATAGATAAAAAGACAAGATGCCGAGTCACCCTAAGGATGCGAGCCGGTGGCAAGCGTTGAACTTCAAGACTCGGAATTTGGGAACGATCCAAGGAACATCGTCTTTGGGCGCGAGCACCGATGGAGTCAATCCGTTTGGCAGCCAGAGAAGCACACATAGCACCTGGCACGTGTTTGTGTGGATGTACAACCTTCCCCTGGTTGTGCATGAAGGGGAAGTACATTCACATGAGTATGCTAATTGAAGGGCGAAACAACCAGGGAACGACATCAATCATGACCGGGCTGCCGAAGAGGAGCTTGACACGCTGTGGAAAACGCCCGGTATCGTGGGGCCTTGTGAGAGAAAGAATATTTCCCTATGAGAGCCGCCTTTGCTCACGACGGTGCACGACTATCTCGATTACGGATATCTCGCGGGCGTGTAGTCCACGGATTTTACGGATGCGTAAGGTGCATGGATGACTGGCGTATCGCCAGCTAGATAGAGATCCGGGTCTTGAAAACCGTGTTCATGGGACATCAAGGTGGCTTCGCGACGATGACCCGTGGAGGAAACGCAAGGATCTGTTCGATGGTGAAACCAGACTCGAAACGCCTGGTACGAGGAGCGGCGAGGAAATAGACAAGCTGTTGAAAAATTGGATAGACTGCCCTTGCCGAAAGAAGCAAAAGGCGCCAGAGCCGGAAAGAAGCGAAAAGGCGCCAGAGCTGCTGAAGGTATGGAAAAGCGAGGTCTGCATTTTACGGGACTTGCCGTCTTGGAAGATCCACCGTGTGCCTCACAGCCTTGATGTCATGCATATCACGAAGAGCGTGTGCGAGAGTCTGCTTGGTACCTTGCTCAACATGCCGAGAGGACCAAAGATGGGCGAAAGCAAGGGCGGACTTGAAATCAATGGGCATCGTGCAGGAGCTTCACGCTATATATGATGATGATGATGATGATGATGATGATGATGATGATGATGATGAGGCGAAGCAGGACCACGAAGAAGTCGTCGCCAAAGGCAAAAAGGCCAAGAAGACCGGAAATGACTACCCTCCCGCGTGCTTCACTCTAAGTTAGGAGGAGATCGAGCAGTTTTCACCTGCCTCCTAGGAGTAAAACTTCCCTTCTGATTCTGGCTGGGAAGATAAGCGAGATACCTAGACCCAGTGAAGCGAAGTTCAGCGGGATGAGGTCTCTCACGGTCACGCGTCTTGATGACGCAGATACTTCCGATTGCAATCCATTGGGATCATGGGCCAGCGCCGCGTCCGTGAAAGCGCTATTTGGCCTATGCAACTTCTTCGACGTCATCTCTCGGAAGTCGATGGGCGTGAGGCAACCTCGAAGGCTACGAGGAAGAGATCGTGGTGATACTATGCGAGCTTGAGATGTACTTCCGCCCGCATTCTTCGACGTTATGGTGCATCTGCTGGTCCATATAGTGGAGGATATCATCCAACTCGGGCCAACGCTCCTGCACAAAGATGATGCCGCTCGAAAGGATGAATGGTGTCATCAAAGGATACGTTCGCAACATGTCACGTCCGAAGGAAGCATAGCCGGGGCTTTTCGACCAAGAGTGCATCTCCTCTTGCCACGAATTATCTAGGCATCGAGAACCCCGTTGGTCTGCCCGTCAGCGAGCACCTCGGCGGGCTCATTTGGATGGGGTCACCGTGAGGGTCGCCCTTGAAATGCATGTCGACTTCGAGGGTCGACTCGCCGACTTTGAAAGAGCAAACCTAGTCGGCGCTACAACACATAGACGTGGTCGATCCTTGGGTGGTAGAGCACAAAACCTTTATTAAAAAGGCGTACAATGACCGAGGCCAACAGAGGACGGACGGAGATACACTCAAAGAGCACAACTCATGTTTCACGCGTTGGTTCAAGCATAAGCTTCATCGTACCCTTTACATGAGGATTCTTCCGCGGAAGAACAACTCATATTCGCCTTGTCACGAGCGCCGAGCACAACCTGATGACCTATGAGGCGTCACGATATCATGACTACACATTCTACACGAGGCCAAGGACATGAAGAGCGATGGTTATCAGAACTCCGGGGTAACGATGGAATCCTACACCGGTAACGACAAGGACAGATACTACGGAAGGATCGTGGAGATCTGGGAGCTGAGCTACGCTGGAGAGAAGGTCCCGATGTTCCGTGTCAGATGAGCCAAGAACGTCATAAAAGAAGACCGGTATTTCACCACCATGGTTATACCCGGCCAAATCCAAGACCCATGGCGCAAACGTCACCAAAAAAATGAGCCATGGGTATTGGCTTCCCAAGTGGACCAATGCTTCTTCATTACCGACCCGCCAAAGCCCGGTCGTGTTGTCGTGAGGAGAGGCAAAAGGAAGATCATCGGAATGGATGGAGTAGCCAATGAGCAAGACTTGACAAGTCTGGCGACCGAGGATCGAACATGACGACGATGATGAAGTAGCAGCATACACCACAAGAAGAAGCAGGACCACCCTACCTAAAGGGCGTCTGCTCCACGTAAGAACTCCATTTGCAAAAAGAAGGGCAAGAAGATTGTGAACAGATAGCTAGCTAAGATCGATTGTATTTAAATCGTAGCCTTCATTTCTCGATTGTATTTCATGGGTACTTTTTGAACTATCATGAATATTTTTAAATTTCATGGACACTCGATCTCGATCCCCCTCCATCTCGATCGCTATCCCACCTCGCCAGATCCGACCCCCCGCACCCTCGATTCCCCTACTCAACCGCCGCCGCCGACCCCCCGCACCCCGCGCACCGTCTTATAAAAAAAATTAGTATCAAACAGCTTTTTAAATGCTACTGTCTTATAAAAAAATATTACTGTTATTATTTAAACAAGTTTGAACATATTTAAACATAAATAAGTATCAAACAGCTTTTTAAATGCTAAAAAAAAAATTGTGGAGCACAGGAGTCGAACCCGGGACCTCCAGTGTGAGAACTGGCTGGCCGGTCGAGCTAGTAGAGTGGGCTTGACATAGATAGGTTACGGCACTACATAACCTTTTGGCTCAAGTTGAAATAAAAAATACTAATGGCGCACCACGGTGAGGTGCGCCATTAGTATCAGACATGCTAATGGCGCACCACGGTGAGGTGCGCCATTAGTATTGTGGCCCCTTCGCCTCGATCCCCTTCGCCCGATCCCTCGCCAGGTTCTCTCCTCTCGATCCATCGCCCGCCGCCCGCTGCCCTCGCCCTCGCCCTCGCCTCGCCCTCTCCCTCCCTCGCCTCTCCTCGCCGCCCGGACGCCGCCCGGGGCCTTGCCGACGCCGCCTCGAACCCGCCCGGCCCACGCCCGACGCCGCCCGACCCGCCGCCGGGGCCTTGCCGCCCGACGCCGCCCGACCCGCCGCCCGACCCCGCCGCCGGGACTGCCCCGCCGCCCGATGCCGCTGCCCACCTCGACCCCACCTCGACGCTGCTTCCTTCTCCATTCCACCGATTCTGGGTGTGTGTATGCTTATTGATGGCAAATAACAAAGTTGAATCATATTAGTTTTAGATTCGTTGAAATATTAAGTCCTTAGTTGAAAGGTTGCAATGAGCAGATTGCATTGTCCATTTGTGCCATTTTCTGCTTCTAATTTTGTTGGTTCTTCTAGCAAGCATCTTTCTTTATGTACATTACTAACTTAGAACCATTTAAATATTATTTAGGTCAAAAGTCTTCTGACAGTTCGTGCTGAAATAGAGACGCCAGTTAGTGCTGTTTCCATTAGGAGGATTCCAAGGTATATACCCCAATTCTATTTAAATATAAATTGGAAAAATCTCTTTCAAAATTTGGTACAATTGCTTGAATTTTTGGAGTACACGAATTATGGGCTAGTGATGATCATATGCACTAGTTACTAGTAGATGCTTCTCGACCCAATTTGAGCAGCAGAGCACTAGCACCAAGCTACGGGTTTTGTTGTTTACACTCTGAGATGTAGATGCCTGAAAGATAAACATGTTGTTTGTCTACAAAAAAACTTAATTACTATTATGGGCTAGTGATGATCATATGCACTAGTTACTAGTAGATGCTTTTTATCCTCAGTTGGCGACTAGTGTTCATAGAAATATATGATTATCTTTGTTGTATAAACTGATCGGCTGCCAAGTTACAACTTCTTGGTGAAAGTTCATTTTTTTTATCGGTGGCATATGAGTGGCGTAAAAGTGGCTAGCCTAAATGCTGCATATATGAGCATATAGATCAACAAAAAATAAACCCATTATCGGCAAGAACATTTATGCACCTATTTACTAGAAGAATGAATAAATGAATGTCGGGGCTAGAGATCATTACTGTTTGTTATCCAGAAATACAAAAGTTTGGATTGTTGAATGCATTCTGAATTCTAGCTATACAAAAGTTTTTTCCTTCTGAAATGTGTTTTTCTTCTTCTTCCTGTTTTGAGTAGTTTGCGTAAGTTTTCTGAAATGATGATGTATTTTTCTTAATTCAGCGAACCGTGAGATGGACTTAGAAGAAGAAACTATCTCCTGATTTCAGTTGATTAATTAGTATATATGTTGTAGACTTGTAGCATACCTACCTCTATATGGTTTTATATTTCAACTTGATTTCTGAATATTCCAAACCACACGCGAAGTCCTTTCTTACAAGAAGAAGTTTCTCTTCATAACGATGAACAAAACTACCGTCAATCAGCTCAGTTCTAGTGCTTTGTTGGATTTTTTTAATTGGCTTCTTGCAGTTTTGAAAATTCAGTTTATTGATTCTTGAAAATTCAGTTAATTCAGTTAGGCACACAAATTTCAGAACTTTTGTGTGCCCTAGTACTTGGTGTTTGTAGAAAACCAGGAGTGTCAATGGGACTAGAATTCACTTGTTCTTATATGGGTTTGTAAAACTTGTTCATGTCTTGAACTACTAATGCCTTGTGATGCTCTGAATTACTTGTGATGCCTCTGAATTACTTGTGATCACATTGAGAAAGACTTGTAAAGATGATGATCATCTTTAACGAGAAAACAATTTGTGATGATTTTGCTAGTTTGTTGGGTTTTGTCTCCCACCATCGTGTCGTGATGATTTTGGTGTACCCGAGAGGCCCTTGAGTTTGCCGGAATGTCGATTAACTTCCGTTCCAAGAATTGGTACTCCATATGTCCTATTTTCAGCAAAGGTCATGCTGAAATTTTCCGTGAATTTTAGCATGACTTTGCTAAAAATAGGACATATGGGGTACTTGTGACTAATGCATGGGCCGGGTATCTTAGTAGTTAATTAAGTAGGATCAACTACCCGCGTACTTGTGACTAATGCATGGCTTTTAGGGTGCCTCGGTGTCGATAAAAACCGAAATGATGAAAGCTTAGGCTTTTAGGGTGCCTCGGCGTCGAAAAACCCTCACCGATAAAAAGCTTAGATTTTAGGATGCCTCGGTGTCGACAAACCCTAAATGATGAGACCATGATCTTGTTCCTTGACAATAACCAACTTTTGACCAAACTTTGTTTCTATTTAGAGAGAAACATGGCCCACAACGATGAGGCCGGGGTTGAGCGGCAAGGCATTCGGGAGCTGTCCCTGGAGATGGAGGAACAACCTCACTTGTATGAGGACGCCGCCTTCCCCACCGATCCTGAGACCACTGATGGTACCGCCGAGGATGACCCCACTGATGCCACCACTGATGGTGCCGCCGAGGATGCCACCACTGATGATGGCGGCGCACGCTCTGATGGCAGCCAACCGAAGAGGCAACGGAAGGACCGGCGCCCGATCGTGCTCCGCACCCTCAAGGAGGAAGTTAATGAAGTGGACTCCAACGGGAATCCAACAGCGCCCGAACGAATAGTCAAGGGGTACTCGCTTCAGCTCGGGTGCATTCTCCGGAGCACCGTCTCGATCAACACCGAGAACACGAGGCATCCTGACCGAGGGAATTTGCGCAACCTCCTCTTCACGAAGCTGCACGAACGATACAAGTTCCCCGCTGAATTCAAAAACACAAGCCTCAAAGGGAATAAAGTGAACAATGCTGCCCTCACGAAGATGAGCAAGGCCCTGTCTACTTGGAAAAGCAATGTGAAGAGAATGATCGAGAAAGGTGAGAGTTATCGGAAGATCAAGGAGAAAAATCCTTCGATCACGAAGATGACTACAACGACTTCAAGATCAATTGCTCGAGCACCGCAAGCTCCCAATCAAGTGAGTGGGGAAACAAATGGGAGCTGAACATAGGGAACACACACTCGGTCCCGGCGGTTACTGAGTGGCGGAGCCTATATGGGACAAGGAGGAGGCGGGCGTGCGAGCAAGGCCTACCGCCCCTCTTCGATACATACGGTGACAAGCGAGACCAGGAACTTTGTCGGGGCCCGGTACAAGAAGGACCCGAAAACAAAGGAGCTTACCACGGATCCGAAGACCGGGCAGCTTCAAATTGTTCTCGTAAGGAATACACCCAGCGTAATTAGCTCCATATGGTTGCATTCTAATTAATGAAGCCAATTTCTAAATGGTTCACATTCCTTCCGCAGCGATCGAAAGCAGATGGCTGGGTCGACTCAGAGCAACCCTTGGGACACCACTCTAAATAGGGGTTGAATGTAATGAAGAACAAGGATAAGCTCGATGGCCGAAGCGTCGGTGGTCGTCTGGCCGGCAAAGGCTTGTCGACAAAATGGGGTCATACTATACCGCTGGTGTGCGGAAGGAGAAAAAGACCAGCTCGGAAAGCCAGCGAAAGAGGTTCAAGAACTCAAGGCACAGGTGGCGCGGATTCGGAGATTGTCCAAGAGCAAGTGGAACAACGACTCGGAGGCGGCGATCACCGCCCTTGTGCCTACCTTGATCTCGGGGTTGAGTCGTGGATTGCGGGCGGCCAACAGGCCGCCCCGATTCCTAGCTTCACGGCCAGCAACTCGCATAATGCGATGGCGGGGCCATTGGTGCCTCTGGCGGAGGCGGCATTGGTGTCTCCGACGCCGGCACGGGAGGTTAATGCACCCGTGTGTATGCCGGCAGGCACCTCTGCAGCAAGCGGCCCCTCCGTCAACTGCACGCCCGCCGTTGGCGGTGCCTCTACATTAGCCGAGCTCGACGCCATCATCACGGTAACTAATTAAGCCTCTCTCGGCCGAGGACTTCATCTCCTTGCCTTTGACTGGGCATCCCTGACGCCCTACATGTTTTCGCAGGGCGCCGCCGACGTTCCATGCACTCTCCTCCACTACGTGAACAACGAGTTGGTCGATGTCGCCAAGGGAAAAATCGTTCAACCGGGCAACCCCTTGTTCCACGGTACCCAGATGCCACCCAACTTGTTTAGGGTTCAACTGGTTCGGTGCTGCCAGGCTGCGATGACTTGTTACCTCCGAATCGACCCGTCGGGGCCGGCGATGATGACGTGATGACCCTCGGCCTTTGCTGAGCTGGCCCTACTTTGGCGAAGAGCCAGATTCGTTTGGGGCGGGGACACCACCCCAAAGACAACACCGCCCGGTCGTCTTGCGGCGCCAAGTCGGCCCCATGGCAAGACCGCCGTAACGGTGCGGACATCCCTATGCCCTTTGGATCCAAACATGCATATGGCATGTGATCGAGCAGCGGCAACGACGACGACTATGATACATTTGGCAACGTCGATCAAGATTACTTTGCGAGCATGGGTACGATGGCGACTTCATGGGGCCTCCTTCTCAAGAACCAAACCCAACAAAAGACATGTGCGATCTAGCTCGTACCGCGGAGAAGCCAAGTTGCAACAGGTGCCGTCTGGCGTTCAGCTCTCAGGAGACGCCTCCAGCTGCCGACTTCACTGAGCCTTAGATAGGCAAGGTGCGAAATATTATCAGCCCCAACACACTCAAGAAGGCGGTCTGTGAGCAAAACTCGGTCCCATTACGGGGAGAAGAAGAAGGCACGCAAAAGAAAGACTAAGAAGGGTGCGAGCCAGCCCGGCACCGAAATGCGATCCGTGCTCGGGACGGGCCACCTTCACCGCATGATATCTCGAGGAGGGTGCATGTGGCGGGTAGGGCGATGCTACCGACAAATATGCTCAATGCTGCAACCGGTGCTATCGGAGTCTGCATGATGTTGTTCTTTCTTTGGAGAAGCTGCGTCTCGGGGAGAAGGATGTGGCATACCCGGTTTTCGCGGCCAAGGTGCCGAGGGCAAGGGCTTTGTGGATAACTCCATCAGCGTCACGATCGTCCTGCGTTTTGATGACATCCACGCTATGTTGAACCTTCATCCGCTGCACTACACCTTCGTTCGGCTATTTTATTTGAGTATGGAGATGCGGATCATTCGCGACAAGACCCCGGACATCGCGATAGTCGACCCCTTCTACATGCGTGCCAAGTTCTTGGGCAGCGCTTGGGACCGGCAAGTCGCGAGTTCTTACCTCGAAGGCGTCACTCTGGCAAACCAAGATAAGGATAACTTCCTCGTGCCTTACTTTCCCGAGTAAGTCCTCCCCTCAACCGGCCCGCAACATATGAATTCTTACATTTCGATCGTTTTTCTTTTAACATTCCGTGTTTCTGCGGTGACACACGTTGCACGCTCATCCTCCTAAGCCCCAAATATTCCATGGCCACGTATTTCGACCCGGACCGTCGATCGAACATAGACTACACAAATGTCAAGAAGGTTCTTGATGATGTTCTCCCGGCTATGCCAAATCTGGAGGCACCTTCACCGTGCCTATTCGTAAATGCACGGCAAGCACGTGTTCTCCCACAATCTGACGTTACGCTGCGTCAAGCGGCCGCTGGCGGTCGAAGGGTGCCTACTACGCCATCCATCACATGTGGGCGATCGTGCGGGACCATCATCAACTTCGCTACCGAGTAAACTCCAAGATTGGGCGCGGCGTGTCGGCAATCCAGGGCGCGGACCTCCGACAAGAATTCTTTCGCATCCGATCGAGTTTGCGGAAATCATCCATCAAGATGTCCTTCGTACCTCGGGGCAGTTCTACCTCGTAAATCAACCGTCCAACGGTGACATCGACACAATGCTACAAATGCAGGATGACAACGCCCGTTCTTTCATGACTCCCACGATAGACGGCGGCTTCATCCACGCTCCGGTCCCTTGAGTCGAGTTGTCTAGTTCAGAAACATCGATTGGCTCATGTTGTAATTAAACTTTAATGAACTTGTAGTATGTCTCTTTGGTTTCGAGAGCCGTTCAACTTAGATGTAATCGATGCTATTAATGTCTTGCTTTTCTCTTCCGATCGTTCTGTTGCATACTTATATATTGCTTATGTATTGTCTGTGAATTGGTACTAACGTTTACGTTTGGCTAGTGCATAGCGATGCCGACGTATGTCGTGTACAAGGGTAAGGTTCCGGAGTCTACGATGGTGGGAGGAGTGTCGGAGACAGGTTCACCGATTCAACGGTAACAGTTACAAAGGGTACACCACTAGGGCCGAGGCGAATCTAGATCGCCCGCTATCTAGCGGGAGAGGGAGGAGCGTTGGAGGAACCGGATGAAGACGAAGTTTCATCGTGATGATGCTCATCGTGATGACCGCAGCTCTCTTCTATGTGATGGTAGTTTAGATGATCGATATCGACTTGTAATGTGAAGACAAACTCGCTACTCGCGGTCTCGAGACTTGTAATATAATGTTCTATCTTTGTTCGGTCTTTTCAATTCGGAGACTAATATGATGAATTGTATTCGGAGACTAATATGATGAATTGTATTCAAAGACTAATCTTCTATTGTATCCGATGAATCTATTGTTGATGTGTGCTGTCTATATTTTGTCAAATTATACATTTTGTAACCTGTGCAAAAACAGAAAATAAAAAAATAAAAAAACCTAATATTCATACTAATGGCGCATCACATGATAGTGCGCCATTAGTATGACAAAGCATACTAATGGCGCATCATTTGTCGATGCGCCATTAGTATGCCATAATTACTAATGGCGCATCACGGGTGGTGCGCCATTAGTATGCCGCGTGATTACTAATGGCGCATCCAGAGGTGGTGCGCCATTAGTATGCCAAAGCACTGGTATACATGCCCACAGGAGGCATACTAATGGCGCACCCTCTCATATACTAATGGCGCACCAGGTGGTGCGCCATTAGTATATCAGATACTAATGGCGCACCACCTGGTGCGCCATTAGTAAAAATTACTAATGGCGTGCTATTAATGGCGCACCACAGATGCGCCATTAATAGCCAAATTAGGTGCGCCATTAGTAGTGGTTTTTCTAGTAGTGCAGGACCTACATGTGCAAGACCAAATTGTTAAAAACCTAAATATTAGAATGGTTCCTGCAGTTGCACAATAATGTGCTATTAGACAACGGACCATGCACGCGCTAACCTCGATTGTAAACCTCAATGCTTCCCATTGTTTCCCTGCAACACATATAAGGTAGTTAGTCATCAGGTTAAGTAAGGTTTCGCATGCTATCAGTAAAATATGTTGATGAAAAATAATCACATTGCAGATTCATTAGATTAATTCAAGCCACAGGGAAAACCCATTTACCCAAACCAAGCATGATTAAGAACTAGGAAATATAACACTTGTATATGTTTCTCATGTATTAAGTGTAGCCAAATTCAATTTATTCCTCACATGCACAACAATACAAAATTCTACCCACGACAATTGGACATCGCTTTGTAGAATTGAACCAAGCAGTTAACTAAACAACCCAACAAATGAACCAAACATTAACTGAGCACCACATTGCACAATATAACATTGAAGCAAGCAGTTAACTAAACACCACAACAAAAGAACCAAACTTTAACTGAGCACCACATTGCACAATATAACATACTCCTAATAGAAGATCAGAGAGTTAACCAAACAGTTAACTACAGCCAATTGTAGCAATTGTATTTGTTTCTCATGTATTTACTACAGCGAAATTCAGTTTATTCCTCACATGGTATACAATAACAGAATGGACCCACAATTTTGTAAAGATAAATTCGATTTATTTCTCACATGGAAGACAATACAAAATTGTAGCATGAAGAATTGAACATCACATTTGCAGAATTGAACCAAATAGTTAACTGAAGACGACAACTAATTAACAAAACAGTTAATAAGTGTGCACCACACTACACGACATATAGAACATATACACTAGAGCAATAGATTGCATGGTAAAATTAGATAGCACAATTCACTAGAATTTGTGAAGGAAAGGCATGAGAAGCACACGCAACGGGTAAACCGAACATGCTTAACCGATGTAGCTAGCAAATGGCAAGGTGCTCCTTCAAGATCTGGGGGTCGGCACGAATGGCAGACACCGCGACCTCATCCGTGTGTGCGGCCGCGATTTGCTTCTCCGCTGCCAAATGTTCCTTGAGGTCCTGGCTATACTGCGTGCACCATGGCTTAGGCCGGTGTTTATTTGGTGGAGGGGTCGGTGATTTGGGTGGAAGGTGTTCTTTCATGGCCGGGCGGTAGGGGCATGTGGGATGTGGAAGGAGGAGGAGGATGGGGGTCGGGTGTGGATTACCTGCCTGGATAGGCGAGGCCGAGGAGCGTGAAGGAGGGTCGCCGGCGAGGAGGCGGCGGCGCTGCAAGCAAGGAGTGAAGGTTTCAACTTGGAAAGGAAGGTGGAAAGAGGGGAAATGTGGCTTTTTGTAAGGGGGAGGGGCGGGGAGGTAGATATTTCCGCGGAACCCAAAAATTTGGAATCGCTTCAGCCAAAAAACTGGCGCGCAAAGTGTCATCAGACACGGTCCCTTATTCAGAACTGTGTACGATATGTGAACATCACAAACGATTCAAATAGCTTAACCCGTGTGTGTTGAGTTTGAACGTCAAAAATTTTGGTTCAAATTTCCCGGGTTCTGATGGTCATCCACGTTATTAAATAATTTGGGTACACAAAGGAGACTAACTTCTTAATCGAGCAAGTTCAGCAACTAAACGGAGCTAGCTGACCTAAACATTACTCTAACAAATTAAAGATCGACGCTCTTAATTAAGAAAAACAAAGAGTACTACTACGGCTGGTGCTCGTAGATCCCCGCCGCTGCCTCCATGTCCAGCTCGCGCCCGACGGTCTCCTGGGAAAGGGGCTACATGGCATCAATTGCAGCATACTCGGCAAGCATCTCACCATCCGCGTCTGCCATATCTTTGGAAAAGGCCGCCACGAGCTAGGCGTGGGCGAACGCCATGTGGGCTCTCGTGGGCTCCGTCGTGGCAAGGTATGCCGTGCAGGAACGGATGGCTGCTCGAACTCTCTCGGCGATTGCCAGCTCTTCGGCCGTGGGTTGTCGACCATTGTCGGAGAAGCTTCATTCGATTTGTGAGGTGCCCGCCACGACCTGGGTGTGGATGGCCTCGACATGGTAGTGGGCGACCTCCAGCAGGGCTAAGGCCGCCGCTACTTGGCCAGCAGTGTTGTGCCTCTCTCTCTGTTGCTATCCCCAAAGGCGAATCTTTGCTGCGCCGAGAAGCAACAACGGCCGTTTGGGCTGCCTTGGCCTCCCGAACGCAGACTGGGGTCGCCCTCATGAAGCTAGCACGTGCCTGGCAGCTGCGGTCGCGCTCTCGCCGGAGAGGGCCACCGAAGTTGCCCTCACAAAGTGGGTCCATGTCCCCATCATTCACCGGCGATGAATGAATAGTGAAATGATATTTGGAGAGTGAGCTAGTTAGTGTGCTTGACACACCGGCTATGGACTGTAGCCGATGCACCTTCTCTCGTAAGGCATGGGCGTACTATACACCGACGGTGCTGATATTTTGTACTGCATCTCACATGGTTGGTGATAATAAACTGTGTGCGATCTACTTGATTTATCGTCTTGATCATTTGAATTACGTAATGGGGTCACAGCTACAAAGGATGGTGTTCGAATTGTTAGAACTTTTATCTGAAGTGAACATGCAACTATAGGTGTGTCGTCAAAAAAATTGGAATTATTCAGGGTTCGTTTGTACATTTTTATACATTAACTAGGTTTCCCAAGCATTTTATGTGCATAATTCAAATTTGAACTACATGCACATGCCCCAGTGCATATAAACTTATTGAAAAATCAAATATGTGTTCTTGGTTTCACGCTTAGGTCCCATGCAAGAAACGAGAATGAATTTCAAACACCCTGTCACCATAACTCGGCCGCAAACATTGAGATACCTGGTTTTTAAATTCTAGTAAATTCAAAACTCGTCTGAAATTCATGAAACTTGGCATGATATCATGTAGCGGCATCAACATGCCGTGGTAAATTTTTTGTCCCATTTGGGGCAGGTTTGGGTATATGCTTCTCACAAACCGGAGCTTCTCACAACAAGCATGATGGTTCTCGGTAGGGAACATCCCACCTTTGGGGACGAAACGATATCCATTGCCTCTTATTGCTTTCATTTTTTTTCTCGTGTCAGCATAGATACAGGAGTGGTGTGTGAATTTTTGTGATTTTTCAGGGTTCGTTTGGACACTTTTATGCATTAACTGGGTTTTCAATGCATTTATGCGCATAATTCAAATTTGAACTACATGCAAATGCTCCAGTGAATATAAATTGGTTGAAAAACAATCTGTGTCCTTGGGTGCATGCTTAGGTCCCATGCAAGAAATGGGAATGAATTTCAAACACCAGGGCACCGTTGATTGCCGGCAAAACATTGAGATGACTGGTTTTTAAATTCTAGTAAATCCAAAACTCGTCTGAAATTCATGAAACTTGGCATGCTATCATGGAGCGGCATCAACATGCCGTGGTAAATTTTTTGTCCCATTTGGGGCAGGTTTGGGTATATGCTTCTCAAAAAGCAGAGCTTCTCACAACAAGCATGATGGTTTTCGGTAGGGAACGTCCCACCTTTGGGGACGAAACGATATCCATTGCCTCTTATTGCTTTCAAGAAAATTTCTCGTGTCAACATAGAACAAGAGGAGTGTTGTGTGAATTTTTGTGATTTTTTGGGGTTCATTTGGACATTTTTATGCATTAACTGAGTTTCCAATGCATTTATGTGCATAATTCAAATTTCAACTACATGCACATGCTCCAGTGCATATAAATTGGTTGAAAAATCAAATCATGTCCTAGGGTGCATGCTTAGGTCCCATGCAAGAAATGGGAATGAATTTGAACACCGGCACCGATTGATTGCCGGCAAAACATTGAGATGCCTGGTTTTTTAATTCTAGTAAATCCAAAACTCGTCTGAAATTCATGAAACTTGGCATGCTATCACGGAGCAGCATCAACATGTCGTGGTACAAATTTTGTCCCATTTGGGGCAGGTTTCGGTATATGCTTCTCACAACAAGCATGATGGTTTTCGGTAGGGAATGTCCCACCTTTGGGGACGAAACGATATCCATTGCATCTTATTGCTTCCAAAAAAATTTCTCGTGTCAACATAGAACAACAGGAGTGTTGTGTGATTTTTTGTGATTTTTTGGGGTTCGTTTGGACATTTTTATGCATTAACTGAGTTTTCAATGCATTTATGTGCATAATTCAAATTTGAACTGCATGCACATGCTCCAGTGCATATAAATTGCTTGAAAAATCAAATTTGTGTCCTTGGGTGCATGATTAGGTCCCATGCAAGAAACGGGAATGAATTTCAAACACCAGGGCACCGTTGATTGCCGGCAAAACATTGAGACGCCTGGATTTTAAATTTTAGTAAATCCAAATCTCGTCTGAAATTATTGAAACTTGGCATGCTATCATGGAGCGACATTAACATGCTGTGGTACAAATTTTGTCCCATTTGGGGCAGGTTTGGGTATATGCTTCTCATAAACCGGAGCTTCTCACAACAAGCATGATGGTTTTCGGTAGGGAACGTCCCACCTTTGGGGACGAAACGATATCCATTGCCTCTTATTGCTTTCAAATTTTTTTCTCGTGTCAACATAGAACAACAGGAGTGTTGTGTGAATTTTTGTGATTTTTAAGGTTCGTTTGGACATTTTTATGCATTAACTGTTCCATGCATTTATGTGCATAATTCAAATTTGAACTACATGCACATGCTCCAACAAGATATAAATTGGTTGAAAAATCAAATCTGTGTCCTTGGGTGCATGCTTAGGTCCCATGCAAGAAATGGGAATGAATTTCAAACACCAGGGCATCGTTGATTGCCGGCAAAACATTGAGATGCCTAGTTTTTTAATTCTAGTAAATCCAAAACTCGTCTGAAATTCATGAAACTTGGCATGCTATCATGGAGCGGCATCAACATGTCGTGGTACAAATTTTGTCCCATTTGGGGCAGGTTTCGGTATATGCTTCTCACAACAAGCATGATGGTTTTCGGTAGGGAATGTCCCACCTTTGGGGACGAAACGATATCCATTGCATCTTATTGCTTCCAAAAATTTCTCGTGTCAACATAGAACAACAGAGTGTTGTGTGATTTTTGTGATTTTTGGGGTTCGTTTGGACATTTTATGCATTAACTGAGTTTTCAATGCATTTATGTGCATAATTCAAATTTGAACTACATGCACATGCTCCAGTGCATGTAAATTGCTTGAAAAATCAAATTTGTGTCCTTGGGTGCATGCTTAGGTCCCATGCAATAAACGGGAATGAATTTCAAACACCAGGGCACCGTTGATTGCCGGCAAAACATTGAGACGCCTGGATTTTAAATTTTAGTAAATCCAAATCTCGTCTGAAATTATTGAAACTTTGCATGCTATCATGGAGCGACATTAACATGCTGTGGTACAAATTTTGTCCCATTTGGGGCAGGTTTGGGTATATGCTTCTCATAAACCGGAGCTTCTCACAACAAGCATGATGGTTTTCGGTAGGGAACGTCCCACCTTTCGGGACGAAACGATATCCATTGCCTCTTATTGCTTTCAAATTTTTCTCTCGTGTCAACATAGAACAACAGGAGTGTTGTGTGAATTTTTGTGATTTTTCGGGGTTCGTTTGGACATTTTTATGCATTAACTGTTCCATGCATTTATGTGCATAATTCAAATTTGAACTACATGCACATGCTCCAAATAAGCATATAAATTGGTTGAAAAATCAAATCAGTGTCCCCAGGTGCATGCTTAGGTCCCATGCAAGAAATGGGAATGAATTTCAAACACCAGGGCATCGTTGATTGCGGCAAAACATTGAGATGCCTGGTTTTTAATTCTAGTAAATCCAAAACTTCGTCTGAAATTCATGAAACTTGGCATGCTATCACGGGCGGCATCAACATGTCGTGGTACAAATTTTGTCCCATTTGGGGCAGGTTTCGGTATATGCTTCTCACAACAAGCATGATGGTTTTCGGTAGGGAATGTCCCACCTTTGGGGACGAAACGATATCCATTGCCTCTTATTGCTTTCAAATTTTTCTCTCGTGTCAACATAGAACAACAGGAGTGTTGTGTGAATTTTTGTGATTTTTCGGGGTTCGTTTGGACATTTTTATGCATTAACTGTTCCATGCATTTATGTGCATAATTCAAATTTGAACTACATGCACATGCTCCAGTAGCATATAAATTGGTTGAAAAATCAAATCAGGTCCCCTGGTGCATGCTTAGGTCCCATACAAGAAATGGGAATGAATTTCAAACACCAGGGCATCGTTGATTGCCGACAAAACATTGAGATGCCTGGTTTTTATTCTATTAAATCCAAAACTCGTCTGAAATTCATGAAACTTGGCATGCTATCACGGAGCGGCATCAACATGTCGTGGTACAAATTTTGTCCCATTTGGGGCAGGTTTGATATATGCTTCTCACAACAAGCATGATGGTTTTCGGTAGGGAATGTCCCACCTTTGGGGACGAAACGATATCCATTGCATCTTATTGCTTCCAAAAAAATTTCTCGTGTCAACATAGAACAACAGGAGTGTTGTGTGATTTTTTGTGATTTTTTGGGGTTCGTTTGGACATTTTTATGCATTAACTGAGTTTTCAATGCATTTATGTGCATAATTCAAATTTGAACTACATGCACATGCTCCAGTGCATATAAATTGCTTGAAAAATCAAATTTGTGTCCTTGGGTGCATGCTTTGGTCCCATGCAAGAAACGGGAATGAATTTCAAACACCAGGGCACCGTTGATTGCCGGCAAAACATTGAGACGCCTGGATTTTAAATTTTAGTAAATCCAAATCTCGTCTGAAATTATTGAAACTTGGCATGCTATCATGGAGCGACATTAACATGCTGTGGTACAAATTTTGTCCCATTTGGGGCAGGTTTGGGTATATGCTTCTCATAAACCGGAGCTTCTCACAACAAGCATGATGGTTTTCGGTAGGGAACGTCCCACCTTTGGGGACGAAACGATATCCATTGCCTCTTATTGCTTTCAAATTTTTTCTCGTGTCAACATAGAACAACAGGAGTGTTGTGTGAATTTTTGTGATTTTTCGGGGTTCGTTTGGACATTTTTATGCATTAACTGTTCCATGCATTTATGTGCATAATTCAAATTTGAACTACATGCACATGCTCCAGCGCATATAAATTGGTTGAAAAATCAAATCTGTGTCCTTGGGTGCATGCTTAGGTCCCATGCAAGAAATGGGAATGAATTTCAAACACCGGGGCATCGTTGATTGCCGGCAAAACATTGAGATGCCTGGTTTTTAAATTCTAGTAAATCCAAAACTCGTCTGAAATTCATGAAACTTGGCATGCTATCATGGAGCGACATCAACATGCCGTGGTACACATTTTGTCCCATTTGGGGCTGGTTTGGGTATATGCTTCTCACAACCGGAGCATCTCACAACAAGCATGATGGTTTTGATGAGGAACGTCCCACCTTTGGGGACAAAACGATATCCATTGCCTCTTACTCCTTTCAATTTTTTTTCTCGTGTCAACATAGAACAACCGGAGTGTTGTGTGAATTTTTGTGATTTTTTGGGGTTCGTTTGAACATTTTTATGCATTAACTGAGTTTTCAATGCATTTATGTGCATAATTCAAATTTGAACTACATGCACATGCGCCAGTCCATATAAGTTGGTTAAAAAGTCAAATCTGTGTCCTTGGGTGCATGCTTAGTTCCCATGCAAGAAATGGACATGAATTTCAAACACCAGGGCACCGTTGATTGCCTGCAAAACATTGAGATGCCTGGTTTTTAAATTCTAGTAAATCAAGAATTCTGTTAACCATTCACGTGACGCCACGTGTCTTGCTTTTAATGGTTGTAGGAGGTGCCATGCGGACCGCTACTTGACCTTGACTGAACAAGATTTCTGCAGCTCTTGATTGCAAACGATTTAGATAGAACACCCGTATGCAAAGTGAGAGCAACGTAGGATTTCTGCATCCCTTCAACGCAAATGGTTGTTCTGGATTACCCGTGTGCAACCAAGTACAAACAATTTGGTAAGATTTGCATCTGTCTTATTGGGTATGTTGCCATTTGTCAATCCTTGTAACACTGCGATTTGTCAAAATATGCAGCTAGAAATCATTAGCACTATATAATTTTTGCAACTAAAATTCAGTAATTAAGCATAGATTTCATTCATAGATTAAGCAGTCATTCTTAATTTATACAAATAGTTCAACTCGACAGCTGAACCGACCAAACTTCTCCCCAATTGTTGCCAACCACGTACTGAAATAGCTAGTGCAACTATGTATACTAGCTAATTTTAAGTACGTTGTACAATTGACCACCGTCTATAGTCAGATGAACTGAACAAAATAGCCCCTAGATACTACTACTACCACAGAGGGGCTTTGTGCTACTTATGGCAGCCTCTCCTCTGCCGAGCACGCTTAGTGAGAGGCAGAGGAGGAGGAAGAGCCTACCGACGAGCCGGAGAAATGCAATATGGTGCCGCTTTTGCACGTTCAGCGAAGCTCACCAGCTCGAACTCCCACTGCCGCCCCAGACGATCCCTCTCGAAGCAGACGGACTGCTCGTAGATCTCCTGATTCCTCGCCTCTGCGTCGGCGTGTGCTGCGGCCATGGTTGCGGTAAGGCTCTTTGCATGCTCGACGAGGCACTCCTTCTCCTCCCGCAGGAACTCGATGTAGCGCGCAAGGTCGCTGACGACGCGGTCCTCCACCTCCGCCTCCCTCCTTCGGGCGGCGGTGGTGGAGCGGGTGATGATCCCGGCGGTCGACGGTGGGCTGGCGGCCACGGTGGCCGTCGATGGGGTGACGGCCACGACCACCACCTCCCACCTTCGGGCCGCGGTGGCGGAGCGGGTGATGGCCGCGGTGGCCGGCAGTGGGGTGGCGGCCACGACGGCCACCTCCCGTCTTCGGGCCGCGGCGACGGAGCGGGAGATGGCCCTAGCTTTCGACGGTGGTGTGGCGGCAACGGCGGCCGGCAACAGCTGCCGATGGGCAGCGGCGGCCGGCAACAGCTGCCGATGGGCAGCGGCGGCGGAGCGTCTGGTGGGTGGTCCGCGCACACCCAACAGGGACGCCACACACACTACACTAAGCCGGGGATTGCGCCGCCGCCGCGATGTAGCCTCCCAGCTGGAGCTGTCCTCTGATGACGGCGGAGTGGCTGAGCGACAACGACGGACCGGTGCCATTGGCGATTGTGGGAGAAGCAGACGAGATAAGCTACAGGGAGGGAGGGGAAAATGCGACGCAGGACTCGCCGGCCGTGAGGGTTTTTATAGCAGGCCGGTAAGCATTGGGATTTGGGGGATTTCACTGAGTCGGGCGGGAAGCTTATGCGTGAACGGGCTCATCGACGATTCATTGGCACCACCGTTTGACCAAAAGAATGCCCCAGCCAGCAAGCTTATGCGTTGTAAGCCGTCTGCGGCGTGAGGTGACAAGACGTGCGAGAGGAGGACGAGAGGACACGTACACATACAGTTAATAAAAAAACTTTTGCGATTTAATTACCTACTATACCCCATCCTGGTTTATAAGTAGGATTTAACTAAATAAATACGAATGCATGTCGCCATAGATTATATCATTGGAGTCGTATTTGAACATAGTTTCCAGCTATACAATTTTTGTAACATGCACTAACACTTTTTTGGTTAAATTTAAGGTTATACACTAGCAGGCGTTTGCCCGCAACACACACGGCTTATTCCATCACAAACAGCTCTGATGGATCAATTGTCTGCCACGTATCGCACACGCAACTCTAATATGGTTCGTGCTTGATGTTTCCGACATCGCTTGCACATTTCGTCTTATTTGCCACGTATCACTGTGTCGTCCTCTGCTCGCGTCCCTCGGCAAGCTTTGCTCGACGTTAGGTGCCGCAGCATGCTTTATTAACTCCTTTGTTAGGCGCCGCGACGCTCTGTCGCGTCCGTTGGCACGCTCTGCTCGCGTCCGTCGGCGCGCTCGGCTTGTGGACAGCTTTTTCCGTGAGGCGACGGCGCAGCGGTCTTCCCGCGTCCCTTTGCGCGCGCTCTGCCAGCGGTTGGGCGTGTGCACGATCACGTCGGGGGCCCCATATGCATGCGGTTGCACCGTGCGCGTTGCCACGCTATGCAGTTACGTGCGGCACAATGGAGTTACGCGCTGCAAATTAGAACTGCCATCAGTGCCTGCCGATATTCCTGGTCGTCCGGCTTCCCCTTTAATTCCCGCTGCCATTATAACCTTAGTATCTTCAACCTTTCGATCACGCCCGACAACACAACAAGCATACCCACGACGACACATAGAGATGAGATGTCCGCGGGCGCTCCAATGGAGTTCGGCGAGCATAGAGTGGAGACCCACGCGAGGGAGACGGATCTCTCGGTGTTGTACACCATCGACCCGGCCGTGGTGGATGACTACATCAACAGCGTTGAGCAGTTGCTTGCTGGAGACAAGTACAAGGTGGTCGGCATCGACCTCCAGTACACCGCCGGTCATCCCGGCATAGATCAGAAGGTTGCCGTCACCCAGTTGTGCGTGCGCCATCATGTCCTCATCTACCACTACTGCATGGCCATAGAGCCTTGCGACCGTTTCAACAGGTTTGTCAACAGCACCAACTACAAGTTCGCCACAGTGGATACCAAAGACGATGTAAAAGCGCTCAGTGTTATGGGCTTGGCCTGCAAGAACCTTGTCGAAATCCATGACCACTACAGGGTCTGGGGCAGCATGAAGCAGGACTCTCTGGTCGAACTCGCCTCGGCCATCATCGACCCCTACTACGAAAAGATGAAGCAGGATGCCCAGAAAACAAGTCCCGTATCCTGGCACAAGGCCTGGATGCGGCAAATGGATGAACCTCACCTTAGATTTGCGGCCAAGAGCGTGTACACATGCTATGAGATGCACAGGCGGATCGTTGACATGAGGAAGTGCCTCGTTACCCAAATCGACGAGCCCGAATCGAGCCACAAGAAGAGCAAAGCGTCATAGAAGTAGATGATGATAAGATGATTGTTTATACTAGTTAATCATGCATGTAATATTTACTTTATTGGTGTGGAAATGTCATGTGTGTAGTAGCCAGCTATGTAATTATGCATGTAATAGTTTACTTTAGTGTGTGCAAATGCCATGGTTGTAGTAGCCAGCTATGTAAGTGGATGTTTAATTTGGTTATGCAAGCATGTCCTTATAAGTGTGTGTTTATACATATGTTGTTGTTCTGTATGCAATCCCATCGCAAAACACACACGTCTTATTAGCAGCAACCGTCTGTGTTCTTATTAGTCTTCAGACACATTTTTTATTACAGACCTGTTTGCCGTGTATCACACACATGTTGTTAAGTTGAACCATTTCTGTTCTCATGTCTCAACGCAAATAGTTCATCCAAGTGAACCGCATGCCGTATATCGCACACACCTTTGATCTGGCTGACCGTTTCTTTTGTGTTGCCTAATCACAAACAGTTCATCTGAGTGACCCGTATGCTGTGTATCGCACACGCCTTCATCTGGCTTCCTGTTTCTTTTGTTCCTCATCGCAAACAGTTCATTGAACTGAACCATATGCCTTTAATCGCACACGCAACTAAAACCTGAACCGTGTTTGATGCATCCGTCATCGCAAACGTTTTACACATTTCTGACGGTTTTCATACAGCACCGTTTGCGATTATGGCATCACACACAGTTTCTCGAAGGGTCTCTGATCGTAGTGTCGCGTTAGCAGCATCCTTCAGTAGTGCTTGGACGACATTGTTCAAAAGCACGTTGAGATCGCCGCCAACGCCGCTGCACTTCACACGTCGGTTGGTGACCCAACGCACTAGGTAGTGAGGATGTCGTTGATGGATCCGTTTGTATCTTTATCTTTCCGTCAAATCCATGTAGTAGTATATGGTACTACCAGTAATTGTCTTACCTTTCGCATCAACTTCATAATTTTCATATGTACTCCTTGCATGAACCGCGCCAGAACCAAACTTCTCATTACTATAGGGAAAATCGTTATTTCTATCTATCGGTCTCGCCTATTGGATGTGGGGTTCGGCAAAACCCTAAAGGTTCGAACTCTGGGATGCGCGCGAAGTTCTTCCCCCCTACCGATCTACGCCCTAGCTCACTAAGATCTCGCGGACGAACTCGACGAACTAGCAACACAAAGACACAAGATTTATACTGGTTCGGGCCACCGTTGTGGTGTAATACCCTACTCCAGTGTGGTGGTGGGGGATTGCCTCTTGGGCTGATGAAGAATAGTACAAGAGGAAAAGCAGCCTCCTGAGGTTGAGGTGTTCTTGTGCTCTGCAGACTTGTGTGGGTGAGATGGCCCTGAACGAGTTCTAGCTCCTCAAATATTGAGCGGGAAGGGAGCCAACAACGGTGGGCAAATTTGAAAGGGACAGCTAGTACAAGCTATCCTGACAAAAGTGGTCTTCGCCTGCAAAAGGCTCTGGTGGTGACATCGTCTTGGGCTCCATGGTGACCTCCGTCTTGCCGTCCTGCTGGTCTTGGTCTTGTTGCACCGATATGGAAACCTTTCCCTGATGCCTCGGTACTCCACGCTTGTGCTGGCCTCCTTAGCACCAAAGAGGAAACAAGGACGCTGTCCATGCTGGCGCCCGCCTGGTGTCGATCGTCATGGCTCACATCACGAGAGCCTCGCGAGGTTTGCTCCACCTTGATATCTCCGCTCCTCGAGAGGCAGCCTGAAGAGGCCGCTCCTGAGGAGGTCTTGCTTCGTCCGCCTCGCGAGGCTTGGCCCCTCGCGAGGGTCTTGAATGCCTTGTTGATGAAGATGGGCCGTACAGGCCCGCTAGCATAGCCACGCCATGGGCCGCAGGCAGGCAAGTCTGGGGACCCCCGTTCCCAGAACGCCGACAGTAGCCCCCGACCCAAGGTGCACTCGGGCATGGCTTCATGGCGAAGCCAAGGGCCAAGCACGTAGCGCCGCGGGACCCAAAAGCCTGCGGCCTTGGTCGACACGTGGCGATTGATTGGACATCGGCGTCTCCACTTCCCCATGCTGCCTCGGCAACTTCCCGACCTGACAAAAGGCTAGCGCAGGCAGCGCTTGCCTTCATTGCTTCTTCCTCGCCTTGCTCCAGATCCCCTTTCTCACTCCTCGCAACCGATACATCCAGATCTGCTCCAATCTTGCTTCGCATCTGCGACCCATTGCACCGTGCAAGACCAAGCCCTCCTCGGCACCGGCTTGGTAAGAGCCAGCTCTAGAAGCACCCACTGTCACAGAAAAGAGCCTTGCCTCCAGCTACCGCTGACGGCGGGGGAGAGCAATGAAGGGGGCAAGACGGGGCTCCGGCTTGCCTCCGACGTGCTGGAGCCTTAGGGACGCACCTTCTTCCCCTTCTTCTCGAGCAGCATCGCTGTCGGGTTGGTTCCCCCCTTCTCCGATTTCTTTTATGAGGTCCTTGACCACTACGGGTTGCAGGCGTTGCACTTGCACCCAACTCTATCCTCCTCCTGTCCATCTTCGCCTACTACTGTGAGGCGTACCTGGGTGTGATGCCATCCGTGGCGCTTCTACGCCACTTCTTCTTCCTTCACGTTAGGGACGGACACATCTCTGGGTGCGCCAATTTCATCGCATCCGGCAAGGCCAACTCAATCTCGAGCACCGGGAAGAGGGCCGACAATATCCGAGCCAAATGGGTCATGATGGACGCCAAGCGCGCCCATCCGCGTTTCGCCTTGCCAACGGAGGCGCCCCAGTTCAACAAAGGGTGGCCCTGCGCGAAGCTCGCTGTGGGGACCCCGACTCATAAGTCGAGATCACCGAATGCACGTGTACAGTGATCCCAGAGATCAATGCTCACTGAACACATAGAAGCTGAATAACAAGAGTCTTACATCCATACATACCGTTTTACACAAGTAGGACCATTATGGTCAAGTCTTGAGTGTATCATCGCAGCGGAAATCTTCAATAACAACTTGGACCCATGCCATCTGCCTTAACCCTACAGGCATTCTGACTGGGAAGCGTCCTAGCTCGCATGTTCGTCACTGAAGTATTCTTCATCATATCCTGTTCTTTCATGCCTGGCCAATAAAATAACCAGTGGCAAGCCAATGAGTACTTTGAATGTACTCGCAAGCAACCCATGTTTTGGTTCAAGATACAACATTGCATGATATAGGTAAATTTTTGCAGAAAGCTAGTTTTGAGTGCAATGACATGTTCAACAACTTTTAAGACATGCATCAGGAGAATTCAAGTAACCATGAGGACAGGTTACAGATATCAACATAAATAGAGTGGGCACCAACCCAACTCAATCATGTCAAGTCCTTTGACTTGACCCAAGTAGATATTCCCACTTATCCAAACACACACACTGGTTTGTAAACATGTGGACGTAGCCCAAGAGCGGTTACCCAACTATCCTTGACCGTGGACACGGCTATTCGAATAGTTTTACACTCTGCAGAGGTTGCACACTTTACCCACAAGATCCGGGGAACTTCCGTGTCATGCACGACCAGCGGTACCTCAAGTACCGGGGTAAGCACCGATCACTATCTTTCCCTAGACGACACTAACAAGGAGTCCACTCGTTGTTCCGTATCCTCACGATGTACATCATACGAGACTCGCTCAAGATCGTAACATCCGAGAGGGGACACAACGGTGTATCCGGTGGCCTGTGAAAATAGTCATGGCCGCCCTACCTGGCACGACCCTGCCCCGAGAGAGAGCACCAACTCTCCCCCGTCTATAGTAATGCGGGCTCCAAGCTAGTATCGGCCTAGGTAATCAATAATGCCCTTTCCCATATAAGGGTAGAGTGGTTGCGCATGTAAGGTTGGAATAACGGCCGCAACTTAAACAATCCATTTTTGAAAACAACACACACACTTGCCTCGGTACACCACTTCGTCATCAAGTGGCTACCCAAATCATCATCTCCCTCGGGCATAAGTGGCACCCGATGGGGTTTTCGAAAAGTCCTTTGAAAATACTTTGTCTCCATCACCATGCATATTCTCGTCCCTTTTTGCGTAGCACTACTTTAGCATCCTATCTACTCCCACCGGCATAACCCTCATAAGAAGGTAGGGTCATGCACAATGCAAGTATCAACGAGGAAGTAACGGTGGCAAGCCACCCCATGTGGTCACCACAATTTCGTGTCTCAGGTGCAAGCAATAGAAGTGCTATATGGCATGCATAAAAAGGGTTTCATAGACATGGTCAAAGGGCTGCTTGCCTGATTTAACAACGTCTTCGAGGTCTTCAAATATCTCTGGTCCAACTCCGAGCATTTCGTCTACTTCGTCAACTATCGTCAACTATCGTTGAAAACAACCATAATAAGCAACACGACCCGGCAAAAATAAAAGTGCTCTAAAAATATGTGAGTTGGACTTTTCTAGGATGCCTCTGGTCATATGAGGAATGACCAAGGTGATTTCATTGGAAGTGGATCAATGGATATATCTAAACATTTTGGTATGACAGAATCAAGGGGTTTATGGATTTGCAAGAAGTGTACAGAAACATATTTTTGAAAAATGAGCAAAGGAACCCATTTAACAAAGGATGATTTTAGAAGCATCTAGGAATTGGTTTCACTGGATTTGGAGTTCAAATGGATTTCCTATGAATTTACAAAGTTGACAAATATGAAGAAATGGCTCATTATTTTATGTGGGACAGAAAGTATTAAGAAAATGTTCATAAACTAATTTATGAACTTAGAAACATCTAGGAATTTGAATCATGGCATTTGGATCAATTTTGAGCTCTCTGTGATTTTCTAAAGTTCATCACAGAAATGGAAAAACAAGATTTGATAATTGTTTGTGAAGAAAAAGTTTCTGGAAAAATGTGCAAGTTGCACCATGATATAGATCATGATTTTATGAGCTACTAGAAATTTGAATCATAAAATTTGGAGTTAATATGAATATTCTATGGATTTTAGAAGCTCACTTGAAAAAGAAAAGAAAAGGTTTAGGTTTATACCTAAAGCACGCATCGAGCGAAGGATAGCCACCGGCCAGCCCAGTGGCTCACTACTAACGAGGAAGTGGCCACGCCAAGGCGTACTTCACGGAATCGTCTCCCGCGATGGAGACGGCTTCCTGCCCCGCCTCCACTTAACCCGACACATGGGGCGGCTCGATGTATTTGCCACGGCCGACAGGCGGGGCAGCCGACGCGGCGTCATCCTCAACCTCCCGCCCGAAGCAGAGGAGGCGAGGTAGAGGGACGTCGACGGCAACTACCAGCGCTGTCGGCCACCATTTTGGGGGATCCGGCCACCGGCGCGCTCGGGGAGACGAGCCGCATCCGGCCCCCCTGTCAGCGCGTCCAGGGGAGGGCGGAGGTGAGCGGGGCCATGGCCACGGTGGACGTTGCTCGGGCGAGACTCGGGCAGGACAGGGCAAGCACGGGGAGGAGGGCCTGGTGCGCGGGGGGAGGATTCCTTGGTGCCCTGGGTGTCCTCTCGAGCGTTCAGTGGGAGCGGGGAAGCAGTGGAGGCTCGGGTTGGTCCGGGGGCACAGCGGCGGCAACCCAGCCATGGAGGGGGCGGGAGACCCCGCGGGGGCGAGAGGGAGTGTCCGAGAGGTTGCTGGGGGAGAGGGGGTTCGAACCGAAGCGAGAGAGAGGGTCGGGGTGGCTTAAAATGGGCGAAGCCATGGTGCACCGTGGGCAGCGTGCAGACGGCCTTCCGGGTGAGCTCATGGAGGGAGGGAAGAGAGATTCTAGAGGGGGCTGGCAGCGTGCCGTGTCCCGGACGCCGAGGCCACCTCGGGAGACATCACCCCGACGCCCAAGGCTGTCGTATGCCCTTGGCATGGGCGAGCTACAGTGCGAGAGAGCACTGTAGCATGCTCAGCCTTGAGCTCTGCAGGCACTGGCATTGTTTATGTGCCATGAGCATGTCCTTTTGTGTCTGGGGGTTTTGGGGGTGAGTAAACAATGTAGGAGTGGCATTGGATGCCCCAGAGAGCAAGTAGGAGAGGAGAGAGGTTGAGGGAGAGAGGGAAATGGGCTGTCCAGAGAGAGAAAGTGGGGCTTTACCCATCCAATAATTGAGCTGTGGATTTGCCATTGTTACTGGAGGTGAAAGGGGTCTAGGAGGAGCTGTGGTAAAAAGTGGAGGTCATGGAGATTAGTGGAAGTGGTCAAAATGGAATTTTGGTAAAGTGGCAGAAGGTGTTTGATGCCTGTTTGGTTAAGCAAATGAACTCCAAATGCCATGAGACTCCACAGGGTGAAATGACACATATAAATATGGCCTTCCACCAATTTGGAGCTTATTTGGGCAAAGTTGTCAATGCAACTTTTGTAAACCCTAGAAATGAGTAGAAATAGACTTGTGTAGATCTAGTTGAGCAAATCACTTCTCCTTGATGCACCACTTGCTGTAGTGGCCTAATTTGGTCATGTGAACATGCTCACCAAAGTTGGGGTCAAGGAGAGAAAGTTGGCAGCACAAAGTTGTTCAAATTTGATTCTGGTCAGAGAGGGTTTTGGGGCATTTTGGTGAACCAAAATGACTTTAATTGACATGAGGCTTTGCAAGGTGATCACAATATGCATTTGTGACTTGCTGTATTTTTCTTGGATTTTTGTGAAAATATTTCCTGTAGAAATATTTCAAATCCTTGAAATGGGCAGAATTGGTTTTGGGAGGTTTTGTCCAATATTTTGAACATGACCATGTGTTGAAACTCTTGTATATGGAGAATATATGTCCACTGAGTTTCCTGATTTTTGTCAAATATTTTTGAAACAAAAAAATATTTTTTCCTATTAAAGACCATTTCTGGCCTTAAGAAAAAGCTTTTAAATAAAATAGGAAAATAGCTTTTAAAATTATATTTTTGTGGTTTATGGGAGTCCTACATCTAATAGGATTCAAATATACTTTTTGAAATATTTTTCATACCCCAAATCAAGTACTTGCAGTGCAAACCTCAATTTAGGGGTTTTTGAAAAACTAATTTTAGAAAATACTTTTTGGGCCAAATTATTTTTGTAAGAAAATACTATATTGCACTATACACATGGCATGATCATTGGGCAGAAGTTTAGGGCAAGGAGAGGAAGTATATAAGAGTTGGAGGATTTATTTTATTTTTAGAGCACTTGCAAACAACAGACAAAACCAATCAAGGCAAGGTCCAAAACACTCAAAAGTTTTTGTCAAACCACATTTTATCATGATATATTAGCTTAAGTGTTGTGGCATGAAAATCAGGGTGTGACACTCGATGAGCAAAGGCCGTCGTGCGTGTTGGGGCAGAATCTGCAGACCGGCGTGAAGCCACGCATAGCGAAGGCGGCGAAGGTCACAAGGGCTATGCTCTGAGGGAATTCTTGATGCTGCACGTCGCCCCGCTCCAAGCGCGATCACGCCCCTTATGGAAGCTTGGAGATGGAGAAGACAAGATCCACCTGAGGCCGGGGGCCATGCTGACGACGAAATGGCTGTTGTCATGCGCCTCCTGGTTGGGGATAACCAGGAGTACCTACCGAGCACCTTCACTCCTTTGTTCCTCCGCAAGGACTGGGAGCCACTTGTGCTTTCTAGGCCGACCTTCGACGCACGCGGGCTGGTGCCGCCTGCGCTCTCCGGAGCCCCGGCGGCGCCGAAGCCAGTGGAGCTATCTTCCGACGAGTCCCACGGGGGGAAAGAAGAGGAGGGGGACTCGGAGGCGACCCTCGAAGAGATGGGGGAAAACTCCCCCTTGAGCAAAGCTGAAATCCTCCGCGCCCTTCCTGACGACACTGAAGTTGAGGCCCGCCAAGAGGAGGGAGAACTGCCCGTCATCCCAACGAGGTCACTGATCCCTCGGGATGCTGCCTCCGTCTTGACGCCTCCCGGGGCCGGCTCCGGCCCTTCTACCGCCCCACCTTCTGCCGCCGGGGCCCGCAAGCCCACTTCTCAGGCCCTGGTGCTTTCGGGCTTCAAGCTCGCCAAGTGGAAGGTGGAATACATCGCGGTGGATAGGTAAGTGCCTTGAGCTTCATCTTGTCCCTGCCTGTACTTGTTATTTCCGGATGTTCACCCTTGGTTGATCAGGCCGACACCTTCGGCGAAGAAAAGGAAGGGGGATACGGCGGCCGCGCCTCCCTCCACAGAGAAAGGAGGCAGCAGCACTCGCACCTCCCCAGCCCGGTCGCCTTCGCGAGGCCAAGTAGAGCATCGCCGGGAGGAGTCAGCCCCCATGGCCCCTCTGGCTCCTGAAGTGCCGGTGTCTGACTTTGCTGAAGAGGTCCCGACTGCTCCGAAACCCGCAGTCTCCCAGGCCCTAGTGACGGCGTTGCCGCCTCCACTGCTACACCTGCACTCCCAGGTTCTTCTGCTCCTGCTGCCGTCCTGGAACGTGCTCTTTTGGACATGACCCAGCTGTAGGCAGATCTCCTGAGCATGGACCCGCGTCTGGTGGCCGGGCGCTGGAGTTGGCCTCCGGTGGCTTCACTCAACTTCGGCGGTTCGTGACGCTGAGCCAGGCTGCAGCGTCTTCCGAGAAGGAGAAGCAGAGTGCCGCCAATGCTGCAGCCGATCACGAGACGACAGTGAAAGACACCAAGGCCGCCCACGACTGCTGAGAAGAGCTGGAGGGACGAGGTGAAGAGCCTACGCGAAAAGCACGCCGAGGAGGCACGTGGCCGCCTGGTGAATAAGGAGGAGATGAAGGCCCGGGAGGACGCCGTCAGGAACCGTGACACTGAGCTAGAGGAGTTGGGGAAGACGCAGGCCGCCGAGCGCAGCCGACTGGAAGAGCTGGAGCGGAAGGTGAAGGCGAGGCAGGCCGATCTTGATGCCCAGGCGCGGTTCCTGGCCGAAGACCGCATGGCCTTTGCTGATCTCAAGAAGAGGTCTCGTGCGATCAAGGCGCTCTCTGAGCATGGCTTGGAGAGGCCGCTGACCACCGATGAGGACGGCCCCGCCCTGATGCTTCCTCTCTTGGTGAAGGCGCTTGAGGAAGTCGTGGATGCTATCGGTCCCATGGCAGAGGCAGAAGCTCGCGTCCTATCTTTAGCTGCATTGACTCGTGTCTTCAGTCATCTCCACCTTCGCAACCCCGGCGCTTGTCTTGACGAGCTGCTGGAGCCTGTGGCTGATGATCACTGCACAACCGCCTCCGCAGCCGTGCAAGGTCAGGTTGAGGCCCTGCTAAAGAAGTTCCGCGGCTTTGCCTCCGCACCCTTGTCCGGTGATGCCGCCGATCCTACGGCTGCAGGTGAAGACGTCGTTACCCAAGGAGGAGCACCTTCTGCAGGCGATGGCGGTGTCCAGGGGTGACCCGCGGCTACTTTCCTGTTTTGTTCCTATAATATGCATCAGGCCTCGTGGAGGCGTTGAACTTGCATTCGATATTGTGAGGACAATATGTTTTGTAATATTTGCTTTGAGATTTTGCGATTTTCTTCCTATCCACTTTGTGTTCTGTGTCGGCAGAGCCTGGCCCCGCGCATACCTCAACCGCCGTTGGGCCGACCGAAGACCGGGGCGGACAAGGAGTGAGGGCTACGTGACGATTAGGCTCTGAGTCGCGATGCTCAGGAGCCCCCCGTGACGCGCAAACAATTTCCATACCTGCCCTCGCCGAGGCCTCGGGAGGGGCGTGCGATGACCAGGTCCGGGAGACCTGTTTGAGCGGCGTGCGCTTGGGCATGACCCGAGCGCAGACCCAGGCTGTGGGCATTACAGGAGCAGGAGTCCCAGACTTGCACACTGCGGCCCACAGCGTGGCTAAGCTAGCAGGCCGTACAGCCCATCTTCATCAACAAGGCATCCAAGACCCTCGTGAGGGTCCAAGCCTCGCGAGGCGGAGGATGCAAGACCTCCTTGGGAGTAGCCTAGCCAGGCAGGCTCACGAGGAGCGGAGATATCAAGGCGGGGCAAAACCTCAGGAGGCTCTCGTGACGTGAGCCATGACGATCGCGCCAGGCAAGCGCCAGCGCGCGCAGCGTCCTTGTTTCCTCTTTGGTGCTAAGGAGGCCAGCGCAGGCGAGGTGTACCGAGGCATCAGGCAAAGGTTGCTATATTGGTGCAACGAGACCAAGACCAGGAGGACGGCAAGGCGGAGGTCATCAAGGAGCACAAGACGGCGTCACCACCAGAGCTTTACGTAGGCGAAGACCATTTTTGTCAGGATAGCTTCTACTAGCTATCCCCCTTCAAATTTGCCCGCCGTTGTGGGCTCCCTTTCCGGTCGATATTTGGGAAGAGGACCAGGGCCTATATAAGTAGAGTTAATGACCACAGTAGGGGGATTTCTGACCCACCAGCTCACCGAGCACAAGAACACCTCAACCTCAGGAGGCTGTTCTTCCCTTGTACTGTTCTTCATCAGCCCAAGAGGCAATCCACCACCACCACACTGGAGTAGGGTATTACACCACAACGGTGGCCCGAACCAGTATAAACCTCGTGTCTCTCTGTGTTGCGAGTTCCTCGAGTTCGTCCGCGAGATCTTAGCGAGCTAGGGCATAGATCGGTAGAAGGGAAAGACTTCGCGCGCACCCCGGTGTTTGAACCTTAAGGGTTTGCCCGAACCCCACATCCGACACTTGGTGCGCCAGGTAGGGGTGCGCCGTAGCTTCCCTTCCATCAGTTCGTCGCTCCGTCGCTCCGTCGTCTCCATGGCGGACGCTCGCCGTGCTCGGGCTGAGCACCGGGCTGCCCTCACCGCCCGCGTCACTCAGACGGCTCCCGTCGGCATGCCACCTCGTCATTCACCATCTCCCGCCGCTAACGCTGCCATTGGCCCGGCGGGGAACGAGCAGCAGGCATCCTCGCTGCATCCTTCGGTGTGGCAGGATCGCCGCACTGCAACTCCATCGCTGACCCCGGCCGGTTCTTCATCTCACGCGCGCCGCACTCCCATGGAGGCGCGGGCCGTGCTCCACGCTGCAAACGAACTCCTGTGATACCGCCCCGTCAACGACCTCTATGAGGAGTGGCTCGACCGTGTCGCCCGAGCTTCGTCGTGCCGCGAGGCTCCCGGTGCCGTCCCTCTCTCTACCTCCCCCGAACCAGCCATGAGCCCACGAGGCTCATGGCGTGCCTCCACCACCTCTGCCCCAAGACGGTGCGTTGGCACCAAGGCGCGCGGCTCCGCGGCATGATCCACCGCGCCCGGTGCCCGCGCGCGAAGAGATAAGCTGCCAAGAAATCCCTCGGCCGCGAGAAGCTGCACTTGCGCTCCCCGCGCCACCTCGTCAAGACCGCACACCGCCCGCAGCGGCGCAGCGCGGACCTCATCAAGACCAAGCTCCACCTCTGAAGCGGGCCCCAGCAACCACGGCTGGCTGCCGCGCCTTCACCCCCGAGCTGCTTAGCGTCGCTTGGCCAGGCAAGTTCAAGCCGGATCTACCTCCTCGCTACGACGGCACCGCCGACCCCGTGGAGTTCCTGCAGCTCTACGAGCTGAGCATTGAAGCAGCCAACGGTGATGAAAAAGTCATGGCAAACTGGTTTCCCATGGCTCTCAAGGATGGAGCTTCGCTCACGGCTCCTGAACACTGCAGACGACTCGATCTCCTCCAGGGGCCGAGATCTTGCGACCCGCTTCGTCAACAACTTACAGGGCACTCGTGACCGCCCACCGGTTGCGGGTGACCTGCGCCGCATCAAGCAACAGCCGGGAGAGACCCTCCAGAAGTACATCCAGCGCTTCAACAACACCCGCCTGAAGATCCCCAAGGTCACGGATGAGGCCATTATCTCCGCCTTCTCAGACGGCGTCCGTGAAGTCAAGATGAAGGAAGAGCTCGCCATCCACGAGGAGCTATGCACCTCTCAGGAGCTGTTCAACCTGGCGACCAAGTCCGCAAGAGGCGAGGAGGCGCCTCTCTCTCTCTTTGAGCTGCCCGGCCATGGGCGCAGAGGAGAAGTAAGCCAAGGCCAAGGGCGTGAAGCGCAAGGAGGCGATTGTGCTCATGAGCAGAGCCCGACACCAGCGGGGCGAAGATCAGCCCGAGTCTTCCAAGAACAGCCGATCATTCTGCGCCTTCCACAACCTGAACACCCACAACACCAGCGGTATCAAGAGCTCGAGCCATCTGGGAAGGATGCTTGATTCGACACCCCAAAGCGCGAGAGACCGGGGCTCTGGCCCATGAGAGGAGGGGCGTGGAGGCGGATGCTGGGACGACCGTGGCCCGTGCCGCGAATGGCGTGACAAGCCTCGCGAGGACCGCTGGCAGGACCAGCCTCGCGAGGGCACCTGGAGGGATCAACATCGCGAGGATCACCCCCAAGGCAACACCGGTCTTCCCCCACTGCCGCCACCAAGGAGGAACGACGACCACCATCAGGATGAGGGGGTTGGAGGCTTCCAGGAGCCGCGCGCAATCGCCTGCATCTTGGGTGGCGCCCAGGCCCCAGCCTCTCAGCGCATCTTCAAACAGTTCACTCGCAAGGTGAACGCGGCGCTCCCCAAGCTCGAGGCCATGCGTCCGCTCAAGTGGTCCCAATGCGCCATCACTTTCAAATCGGCAGATCAGCTCAAGTGCGCGGCCACCGCCGGTGCCCTCCCGATGTTGTGTTCCCCAGTCATCAGCAATGTGCAGGTTACCAAGACCCTCATCGATAGCAGCGCAGGGCTCAACATCCTGTCCGTCGACATGTTCGACAACGTCCAAGTGCCATATGAACAACTCCAGCCCACCAAGCCCTTCTCAGGACTGACCGATGGTTCCACCACACCGATAGGGCATGTCCGTCTGCCTGTCACTTTCGGAGAGTGCAAGAACTAACGCACCGAGCTCATCGACTTCGACATCGCGCACATCCTCCTGCCGTACAATGTCATCCTCGGGTATCCAGCCCTGGCCAAGTTCATGGCAGTCACCCATCACAGTTACAACGTCCTCAAGATGCCAGGAAGCGGAGGAATCATCACGGTCCCATGTGAAGAGAGGGATGCGGTGTGCTTGTCGACGTTCTGGGAACGGGGGTCCCCAGACTTGCCTGCCTGCAGCCTGCGGCGTGGCTCAAGTGGGGGCCCAGCGCGGCCCATCTTCATCAGCTCAAGCTCAAGACCCTCGGGAGGGGCCAAGCCTCGCAGGGCGGACGACAGGAAGCTTCCTCAGGGGCAGCCTCATCAGGCAGGCTCGCGAGGAGGCGGAGAGATCAAGGCAGGGGCACCTCACGAGGAGCCTGTGACGCAAGCCATGACGATCGAGACCATGCGGGCACCGGCCTGTGTAGTGTCCTTGTTTCCCCTTTGGTGCAAAGGGGCAAGCACAGGCCAAGGCATCGGGCAAAGGTTACCATTCCGGTGCAACGAGACCAAGACCGGCGGTCTTGGCGGGGCGGAGGTCACCGTGGAGCCCAAGACGGCGTCATCACCAGTGCTTTTGGCAACCGAAGACCACCTTTAGTCAGGATAACTTGTACTATATGTTCCCCTTTAAAATGGCCAATTGTTGGCGCCCTTCACGCTCATTATTTGGGGAGAGGCCTAGGGCCTCTATAAATAGAGCTAGCCACCACAGAGTAGAGGCAACCGAACGGATAGAGGAAGAGAGAGAGAGAGAGGCGGTCAAACTCACCCAACAGTTCATCGCATCAGTTCAAGAACACCTCTCGCGAGGCTGTTCTTCCCCTGTACTGTTCATCATTAGCCCCTGAGGCAATCCACCACACCACACACTGGAGTAGGGTATTACACCTGGCAGTGGCCCGAACCAGTATAAATCTCATGTCCCTTGTGTTGTTCATCGTTTCCAGCTTAGATCACACGAGTAGATCGGACATAGATCGTTAGGGGAGAGATATCCGCGCGCACCCCAGAGTTCGAACCTCAAGGGTCTGCCGGAACCCGAAATACGACATTTGGCGCGCCAGGTAGGGGTGCGCCGGAATCTTTCCTCCGCTGTTAACGTGTGATCTTCCGTCGTGTCCATGGCCGACGCTCTTCGGGCTCGCGCCGAGCGCCGGGCTGCTCTCGCCACCCGCGTCGCCCAGACGGCGCCCGTAGGCGGACGCCCTCGTCATTCCCCGTTGCCTGCCGCCAACGCCGCCACCAACCCAGTGGGGAACGAGCAGCAGGCCTCGTCTCAGCATCCTTCGGTGCAGCGGGATGGCTGGACCGCTACCCCGTCGCTGACTCCAGCCAGTTCGTCGTCCCACGCCCGTCGCGCCCCCATCGACGCGCACGCCGCGCCGCTCCTCGCAAGAGAACTCCTGCACTACCGCCCCGTCGACGACCTCTACGAGGACTGGCTCACCCGCATCACCGAGCTCGTCAGCACCGCAGGGGGCTCCCCCTTGTCGTCCCTCTTGCTGCCTCGCCCTCCATTCCGTGCAGGGGGTGAGGACCAGGAGGCGCCTCCACCACCTCCTCCCAAGAAGGTGCCCTAGCTCAAAGGCGCGCAGCCCCAGGGCAAGACCCTCCACGTCCGGCGCCAGCGCATCAAGAAGGGAGCTGCCAGGAGATCCCTCGTCCCCAAGAAGGTGCTCGCGCGCTCCCAGCGCCGGCGCGCCAAGATCGCGTCCCTGCGCCTCCACGACAAGACCCCGCGCTGCTCCAAGCGGCGGCGCGCAGTAATCCCCAAGAGTAGGCCCAGCACCAGCAAAGGGCGCCGGTGGCCACAGCAGGCTGTCGCGCCTTCACCCCCGAGCTATGCGGCGTCACATGGCCAGGCAAGTTCAAGCCTGACCTGCCCCCTCGCTACGATGGCACGGTGGACCTCGCGGAATTCCTACAGCTCTACGAGCTGGTTGTCGAGGCCGCCAACGGAGACGAAAAGGTTATCGCGAACTGGTTTCCCATGGCGCTCAAGGACGGCGCCCGCACCTGGCTCCTGAATCTGGCTCCCAGCACAATCTTCTCCTGGGGCGAGACGCGCACCTGCTTCATCGCGAACTTCCAGGGCACTCGCGATCGGCCCCGGCCGTGAGCGACCTACGCCGCATCAAGCAACAGCCAGGTGAAACCCTGCAGAAGTACATCCAGCGCTTCAACAACGCTCGCCTCAAGATCCCCAGGGTGACCGAGGAAGCCATCATCTCTGCTTTCTCCGACGGCGTGCGCGACATCAAGATGAAGGAGGAGCTCGCAATCCATGAAGACCTGTGCACATCCCTGGAGCTGTTCAACTTGGCGACCCAAAAGAGATGAAGCTCAAGGCCAAGGACGTGAAGCACAAGGGGCTGTCGTGCTTGCAGTGGAACCATACACCAAGCAAGGCAGGGATCAGCATTATTCATCCAAGGGCAGCCGATACTGCGTGTACCACGACCTCCATACCCACAATACCAACGAATGTCAAGAGCTTAGGGCCGTGCGAGATGGGCGAGTCGGCCGATGCCCCGAGCGCAACGACATGGGCTATGGCCGAGGAGGAGGAAGAGGTGGCGGACGATGGGAAGACCGTGGCCCTCGCCAAGGGTGGCGTGACCGACCTCGCGAGGATCGCTGGCAGGACCAGCCTCGCGAGGGAGGCTGGAGGGATCAGCCTCGTGAGGGTCGCCCACACGGCAACACAGGCCTTCCTCCTCTGCCGCCACCGCCGAGGAGGAACGAAGACCAACATCAAGACGAGGGGGCTGGGGGCTTCCAGGAGCCACACGTGATCTCTTGCATCTTGGGTGGTGCCCAAGCCCCAGCATCACAGCGCATCTTCAAGCAGTTTGCTCGCGAGGTGAATGCAGTCCTCCCCAAGCTTGAGGCCACGCACCCTCTCAGGTGGTCTACGTGCCCTATCACGTTCAGCTCGGCGGATCAGCTCAAGTCTTGCAGCGGCGGAGTCGACCCGATGCTTTGCTCCCCAGTCATCAGCAATGTGTAGGTCACCAGGACCCTCATTGATGGCGGAGCAGGACTCAACGTCCTGTCCGTCGAGACGTTCGACAATCTCCAAGTGTCGTACGATCAGCTTCAGCCAACCAAGCCTTTCTCTGGAGTCACTGATGGTTCCACTGTTCCGATAGGGCAGGTTCACCTTCCGGTCACCTTCGGGCAGCGCAATAACTACCGCACCGAGCTCATCTACTTCGACGTCGCCCACATTCGCCTGCTGTACAACGCCATCCTCGGGTACCCATCCTAGCCAAGTTCATGGCAGTGACCCACCATGGCTACAATGTCCTCAAGATGCCGGGAAGCGGTGGAGTCATTACCGTACCCTGTGAAGAAAGGGACGCAGTGTGCTCACTTGAGCGTGCCTTCCAAGCCGCAGCAATCGAAGACCTAGAACACAGGAGCGGAAGACTTCCCGAGGCAACCCTGAAGAAGAAGAAGGCTTCGCCTGGCCCAAGCCACAAGGAGGCAGGCGCCTCCGGAGGTGTTGAGTCAGGATTCACGCCCGATCAGGGAGCGCCACCCTCTCTCGCATAGGAAGGCGCGCCCGGCGCCCTCCTCAGGCAGGGCTCGGGGGCTCTTTCTTGGAGAGCCACCGACTTTGCCAAGGTCGCGAGGGAGGCGCTCGGGCACCACTTGGAGGGGTGCTTCCAGGCACGTTTCCCTCAGGAAGATACAAGGCAAGGAAGACCAAACCCTCAGGAGTTCATCGCAAGAGACACCCAGGATCTACAGGATTCAAGAGTCATGCGCGGCAGCCGCCGCTTGCCCGCTGTAGCCCCACATCCAGGCGAGGATGGTGGGCTGCGCATCTGCATCGACGTTCTAGGGCTCAACCGAGCCGCGTCTCAGGAGCGCCTCTGGCCTTCGCGCGTGGGGCTCTGCTGAGGAGTGTTCTGGAGGCTCAGGAGGTCAGGCATCGTGCATTCCTGGCGGAGGTAGAGATGGCCCTCGAAGACCTATCCGTTACCTCGGAGCCTCCCGAGGCTCCTAGGCCTGCGGGCTTGTGAGGACCGAGGTCTCCACCGCGCATCACCCGCTTCTTCAGCATCACTTCATCTTCAACAGCACCAGGTGACATCTACCAAAGTTCCATTTTTAGCTGGGAGCGCCCACAGGGCCGCATCATTCCCAGGCCGCGTGGGTCCATCCCCGCGGCATGTATCCATTTTGCTTATGCTCTTTACCTACCTTGTTGGGGGCGCCCCTCGGGCTGCATCATCCCCAAGCTGCTCGGGCCTGGCCCAGCGGCGTTTCTCGCATCTACTTAAAATGAATTTGCTCTTTCGCGCTTAATCTGGTTCCTATGATTATCACCTGCTGCTTATCGCGGACTTCTCCGCTCCCATGCAAAGCGCTTGCATGTTAAAAGGGGGGTACGTGAGCATCGCGACTCATGGGCTCCTACTGGCTCTCCAGCCCTCACCCCTTGGCCTTGACCCACGGCATCGCGACCTGTCATACCAGCGGCGGCTGAGCTCGCTCGAGGGCCGGGACCTGAGGACGTAGAGCATTTGCATTCTAACCACCCTGCAGGAACACACCATTGATAAAGGCCTAGAGCCAGGCGCAACCCACCTTGAGGTAGGGCCTCGTGAGTCCCGCACTGGCTCACGAGTGCCCAGATACACCTCTCCTAGCCCTACCGTGCCGGCCACATGTCAGGGCGGGGTTGTATATGCCCCGGGGGCTCCTCCCGGAGGGGAGCCCCCTCCCACGTACCAGTGGAAGCACCATGCTCCGCGCTGGCTGACGACACTGCCGAGGAGCGGCTATGCCCTGACACATCTGAGCGCTATGCTCAGCTGGTGATAAACAACTGAGGGCGGCCCACGGCCGTACCAACCTCAGGGAGCCCAGAGCTCAGTGTCCGGCACCGTCGCAGCGCCTCCCCTCGGGAGCGCTGCGCGAGGGGGCTGGACACGGGGGCTACGCCCGGGCCTTGCCCGAGCGCACACCACCCAGCCAGGTCCCTCGGACCTGGTCATCACGCGCCCCTCCTCGAGCGGAGCCAAGGTATGAAAACCCGTTTGAGCTTCAAAGGGGACTCCTAAGCATCGCGACTCAGGAGCCTAACTGGTCACGTAGCCCCTCACTCCTTAGTACCATCCTGGTTTCCGGTCGGGGCTAACGGCGGCTGAGGTATGCGCGGGGCCGGGCCCTGCCGACGTAGAGCGCAAACAAATAGGAGGGAAAATGAAATTCCAGGAAATTCAAAGCAAATATTACAAGCCATAGATTGTTTCACGACGCTAAACACAAGTTTAAACACCTCCGCGAGGCATGGTGCATGTTGCAGGAATAAAAACAGGATAGAAGCCGCGAAGGGATCACTCTCCAGTGGCGTCGTCGCCGGTGGTGGAGTCACGCTGGGCGACTCCACCTCCTGAGGTCGTGGAGCTGGTGGCGCCGCGCCCGGGTAAGATGCTGAAGGAGCGGAACTTCCCCAGCAAAGCCTCGGCTCGGCCTTTCACGGCCTCGGCGGCAGCGGCGGCAAGGTCGCCGCTCACGGGTTCCAGCAGGCTGTCAAAGTCGACATTGGGATCGCACAGATAGACGTGGCTGAGGACATGCGTCAGCGCCACAGAAGACAGGGCACGCGCCTTGGCCTCGCCCATGGGGCCAAGGCCGTCTGCGACATCTTCTAGCGCATTGACCAGGAAGGGGAGCAGCTTGGCGGGGCCGTCCTCCGCACCAGCCAACTGCTCCTAAAAGCCACTCTCGTAAAGCGTCTTCAACGTGGCGCGAGCCTTCTTCTCCAGCTTCGCAAAGGCCACCCGATCCTCCGCTAGGACCTTCGCCTTGGCGTCTAGCTCGATCCTCTCCGCCTTCAGCGACCGCTCCAGTGTCTCCAATCGGCCGAGGCGGTCATCAAGCTTGGCGTCCCGGTCCTTGACGGCAGCCTCCCGAGCCTTCATCTCCTTCTCCTTCTCCTAGTGGCCGTGCACCTCCTTGGCGAGCTCGTCGCGCAGGCCTTGCAGCTCGACCTCCAGCGCCTTGCAGCGGCTCTGGGCGGCTGCAGCATCGCCCAGGGCAGCGTCGCGAGCGGCCTTGGTTGGCTGGCGGCCTGATTCTCCCCATCGGAGGCCGACACGGCCTGGCTCAGCCTTCTTTCGGATGGCGGCGGCGAAGCAGGCCCACCGAAGCTAGCTCGAGTGCACAGCCACTAGGCTAGGGTCCGCGCCGAAAGATCCTCCGCACTTGGTAGCTCGATTCGTTGGCGACCTGGTCGACGGCAGCGAGAGGGAGCGAAGAGACGGAACAAGTGGAGCGGGCGGAGAGGACGGCAGCGTGAGCACAGCTTGACAGGAAGGAACCTCCTGGGCCTTGGCTGCCCCGGCTGCAGCATCGAGCGCAGTCGACTCCAGGATCAGCAGGGCCACGGGGGCTGACTCCTTGCCGAGGTGTCCCAGTCGGCCTCGCGAAGACGATCGGGCAGGGGAGGCGCGAGCCTCGCCGTCTTCTTCCCCAACGGATGAAGGCGCCGCCCCGACAGATGGACTCGCCCCAAGCAGAGCCATAGAAGCCCCCCTCAACCTCTTACGCGCGGCGCCTCCACAACAAAAAGAATGTGGACGTCAAGCCTCGGCGGCAGAAACCAAGCAAAGCACGAATCAAGCACTTACTGGTCGTCGTTCGTGGACTCAAGCAACCTCCGGCCAAACTTGAAGCCCGAAAGCCTGCAGCTGGGGTCGGCCTTGGGAGGCCCGGAAGCAGAAGGCACGTCAGGAGGGCTGGAGCTGGCCTCAGACCGCCCAGGGACCAGAGCAGACCCTGGGGGAACCAGCCCCGACCTGCCCTTCCTTGTGACCAAGGGAGAGTCCTCCCCTCCTCGCCTGGCGCCGGCCTCGTCGTCGTCCGGCATGGAGCGGAGGGCCTGGGACCTGCGCCGAGGGAAGGACTCCCCCGACTCCTCGCCAGTCACCTCAGAGTCAGACTCTTGCTCCTCCGCCTCTTCTTCCCCCTTAATCCCACTGGAGCTGCCGGAGGACACATTCACCATCGCCAGCTTCACCAGATCATCGGGAGCTTCCGCGGGCACCAGCCCCTCACCATTGAAGGTGGGCATGGCGTTCACCACCTGCTCCCAGTCGTTGCGAAGGAATAGGGGGACGGGGCCGCCCACCGGGCTCACCACGTCTTCCCCAACCAAGGAATGGAGGGCCACGACCAGATTCTCGTCAGTCAGGGCCTCAGAGCTCAGGCGCAGGGTGGCGTCCGCTTCCCCAAGCCTCCACAATGGGAGCGAGTGCTCCTGGAGTGGAGCCACCCGGTGCTCCAAGAACTCCCTCAGGAGCGTGGCCCTGGTCAGCTTCGCCGCCCCTAAGTTGCTTGGCCTCAGGTCCGCGTTCATCCTCTTCAGCACCGCCTTCGCACGGGGATCGACGAGCTCCGTACGGGACCACGCGTCAATGGCCTTGGGCTGCCCCGTGGGCAACACCAGTCGGGGGTGAAGGCGCCCGACGTTCACCATGACCCACTTGCTCCGGAAGCCTTCGATCCTCTTCCCAGGCTTCGAGATAGCATTGGAGTTGGAGTACGCAATGAAGCTCGCGCATGAGGAAATATGGGCACCAGAAACCCGGAGGAAAAAATAGTGGCGCAGCAAGGCCACTGAGGGCTTTACCCCAACGTGAGCCTCACAATAGTAAGCAAAAATCGCCAGGAGAAGAACAGAGTTGGGGTGGAGATGTAGAGCCTGCAGGTTGTATTGGCGGAGAATAGCAAAGAATAACTCAGATAAAGGAGGCACCATACCGGCGATGATGGCGCTCACAAAGAATGGATAGAAGGTGCTCCCCTTGCCCTCAGGCTAGTCAGAGCCGGCCTTGAGCATAGTCGCCCCCTTGCTGCCCTGCGCCACCATCATCAGGCGCGTGAGGGAGAGATTCTTCTTCGACAGGTTCGGGGAATCCAGAGCCGGCGAGTACCAGACCTTGGTCGGGAACTTGCAAGGCGCCATGGCGTGCCGGATGAGAAGGATTGAGATAGATCTGGAGGATTTCGGGAGCAAGAAGGAGAAGAGCGAGAAAGGGGATCTGGGGCGAGACGAACGAGAACAAAGCAAGTAAGTCTGGCCCGGGCACCTCTTTTGTCCGATGGACAGTTGCAGAGGCGTCGTTGGAGGCGCAGACGCCCATGTCCAATCAATCGCCACGCGGCGCCCAAGGCCGTAGGCTATTGGGGCCCGCGGCGCTTTGCGCTTGCCCCTTCGCTTCTCTGCTAAGCCAAGCCCGCGCGCGCATTCGGCCCGGGGGCTACTGTCGGCGTTCTGGGAACAGGGGTCCCCAGACTTGCCTGCCTGCGGCCTGCGGCGTGGCTCAAGTGGGGGCCCAGCGCGGCCCATCTTCATCATCTCAAGCTCAAGACCCTCGCGAGGGGCCAAGCCTCGCGGGGCAGACGACAGGAAGCTTCCTCAGGGGCAGCCTCATCAGGCAGGCTCGCGAGGAGGCAGAGAGATCATGGCAGGGGCACCTCGCGAGGAGCCCGTGACGCAAGCCATGACGATCGAGACCCAGTGAGCGCCGAGGCGGGCGCCCGGCCTCTGTGATGTCCTTGTTTCCCCTTTGGTGCAAAGGGGGCAAGCACAGGCCAAGGCATCGGGCAAAGGTTACCATTCCGGTGCAACGAGACCAAGACCAACAGTGCGGTAGGACGGAGGTCACCATGGAGCCCAAGACGGCGTCATCACCAGTGCTTTTGGCAGCCGAAGACCACCTTTAGTCAGGATAACTTGTACTAGATGTTCCACTTCAAAATGGCCAATTGTTGGCACCCTTCCCGCTCATTATTTGGGGAGAGGCCCAGGGCCTCTATAAATAGAGCTAGCCACCACAGAGTAGAGGCAACCGAACGGATAGAAGAAGAGAGATAGAGAGAGAGAGAGAGAGAGAGGTGATCGAACTCACCCAAAAGTTCATTCCATCAGTTCAAGAACACCTCTCGTGAGGTTGTTCTTCCCCTGTACTATTCATCATTAGCCCCTGAGGCAATCCACCACACCACACACTGGAGTAGGGTATTACACCACAACGGTGGCTCGAACCAGTATAAATCTCGTGTCCCTTGTGTTGTTCATTGTTTCCAGCTTAGATCACACGAGGAGATCGGACGTAGATCGGTAGGGGAGAGATCTCCGTGCACACCCCAGAGTTCGAACCTCAAGGGTCTGCCGGAACCCGAAATCGGACAGTGCTCCCTCAAGCGCACCTTCCAAGCTGCAGCAATCGACGACCCCGACAGCAGAAGTGAAGGCCCTCCGGAGGCCATCTCAAAGAAGAAGCAGCTGCGCCGTGCAGGACCTCAGGAGGATGGCATCACGGCAGGAGTCTCATCAGGATCCGCGTCCACCCCAGGGGCGACTCCCTCCATCGCATAGGAAGGCGCGCCCGGCGCCCTCCTCGGGCAGGGCTCGGGGACTCTCTTCCGGAGGGCCTCAGACCTTGCCGACCTCACGAGGGAGGCGCTTGGGCACCACTTGGAAGCGTGCTTCGCGGCACATGTTCCTTAGGAGAGCACGGGGCAAGGAGTGCCCACCACTCAGGAGTTCATCACCAAGACCACCTAGGAACTTCAAGACGCAAGGGCCATGCGCGGGGACCGCTGCTCATGAGGCGCAGCTCCCCATCCTGTCGAGGATGTTGGGCTGCGTGTCTGCACCGACGTCCCAGGGATCAACAGGGCCGCATCTCAGGAGCGCTTCTGGCCATCCCATGTGGGCCGCTGCGAGGGCCCACCACACAGCTACGTTTGCATGCCCTTCGGCTTGTCGAGCGTGGCATCAGCCTATCACCGCAACATGCGGCGTGTCCTGGCGGCTCATGAGGCCAGGTACCACGCCGTCCTGGAGGAGATGGAGAAGGTCTTCAGGGATCCTCCCGAGCCCCCAGAGCCTCCCGAGGCTCAGGGCTCCAGTGGCTCATGAGGAGTCATTTCTTCAATGCACGCCTTCTGCTGCACCAACTCTACTTCGTCTACAGAACCAGGTGATATCTTCCAAGCTCGTTCAGCTAGGAGCGCCCCTCGGGCTGCATTATTCCCAGGCCGCGTGGGTCCATCCCTGTGGCATGTATCCCTTTTGTTCATGTCTTTAGCTTACCTTGCTGGGGGCGCCCCTCGGGCTGCATCATCCCCAAGCCGCTCGGGCCGGACCCGGTGGCATGTATCTTCCTGCATTTATCCAAGTTGATATACTCTCAATGCTTAACCTGCCAACTGCTATCACTTGCCCGGTCGCCGCCCACCACGGGTCTGTTCATCCTATGCAATTCGCTTGGGCATTAAAATGGGGGCTCCTGAGCACCGCGACTCAAGAGCTCCTACTGGCTCTCCAGCCCTCACCCCCTGGCCTTGACCACGGCATCGCGACCTAGCCGGCGGCTGAGCTCGCTCGAGGGCCGGGACCTGAGGATGTAGAGTGCTTGCATCTAACCGCCTTGCAGGAACACACAGTCACCAAGACTCAAGACCACGCGCAACCCGCCTTGAGGTAGGGCCTCGTGAGTCCCGCGCTGGCTCATGAGTGCCCAGATACACCTCGCAGCCCTGCCGTGCAAGCCACGTGTCAGGGCGGGGCTGTACATGCCCCGGGAGCTCCTCCCGTAGGGGGCCCCCATCCCACGCACAAGTGGAAGCACCATGCTCCGCGCTGGCTGTCGACACTGCCGAGGGGCGGCTATGCCTGTGCACAAGCGGAAGCACTATGCTCCGCGCTGGTGATAAACAACTGAGGGCGGCCCCACTGTCGCACCAACCTCAGGGAGCCCAGAGCTCAACGTCCAGCCTCACCGCAACGCCTCCCCTCGGGAGACCCATGCGAGGGGCTGGGCACGGGGGCTGCGCTCGAGTCGGACCCGCTCAGGTCGTACCCCAGTGCACACCACCCAACCAGGTCTCCCGGACCTGGGCATCGTGCACCCCTTCCTACGCCCCGGCGAGGGCAAGTATGGAAATTGTTTGCACGTCAAGGGCAACTCCTGAGCATCGCGACTCAGGATCCTAACTGGTCACGTAGCCCCTAACTCCTTGGTCCGTCCTGGTCTCTGGTCGGCCAAATGGCGGTTGAGGTATGCGCGGGACCGGGCTCTGCCGATGTAGAACATTAATCTATCCTCGCGAACTCTCCCTATAGGCTGTTTGTGCGTCAAGGGGGACTCCTGAGCATCGCGACTCAGGAGCCTAACTGGTCACGTAGCCCCTCACTCCTTGGTTCGTCCTGGTCTCCGGTCGGCCCAATGGCGGTTGAGGTATGCGCAGGGCCGGGCTCTGCCGATGCAAAACGCAAAGCAAATAGGAAGGAAATCGCAAAATCTCGAATTAAATATTACAAGCATATTGTCCTCACAATACCAAATGAAAAGTTTAAATGCCTCCACGAGGCCCGATACATGTCGCTGGAACGAAATGGGAGAAGCAGCCACAGGTCACCCCTGGACGTCGCCACCACCTGCGGAAGGAGCTCCCCTGTGGACGACGATGTTCTCACCTTCACCACCACCAGCAGGATCGGCGGCGTCTCCGGACAGAGGAGCAGAGACAAAGTCGCGGAACTTCTTCAGCAAGGCCTCCACTTGACCTTGTACAGCTGCGGCGGCGGCTTCACAGCGATCTTCATCCACATGCTCTAGCAGCTCGTCAAGATGGGCATTGGGTCGCGAAGGAGCAGATGGCTAAAAACGCGAGTCAGTGCAGCTGAAGACAGGACGCGAGCTTCTGCCTCCGCCATGGGACCAAGGTCGTCAACGACTTCCTCCAGCGCCTTCACCAAGAGAGGAAGCAGCTGGGCGGGGCCGTCCTCGTCAGTGGCCAGCGACTTATCCAGGCCATGCTCGTACAACGTCTTCAGCGCCTGGCGAGATCTCTTCTCGAGATCGGCAAAGGCCACGCGGTCTTCGGCCAGGACTCACGCCTTGGCATCGAGATCAGCCTCCCTAGCCGTCACCTTCCGCTCGAGCTCTTCCAACTGGTTGTGCTCGGCGGCCTGCGTCCTCTCCAACTCCGCCAGCTCAGCATCACGGTTTTTGACGGCGTCCTCTCGGGCCTTCATCTCCTCCTCCTTCGCTTGGCGGCAACGTGCTTCTTCGGCGTGCTGGTCGCGCAGGCTCTGCAGCTCGTTCTCCAGCACCTGGCAGCGATCACGGGCAGCCCTGGCGTCTTTCAGCGCCGCCTCGCGATCGGCTGCGGCGTTGGCGGCACTCTACTTCTCCTTCTCAGAAGCCGCAGCGGCCTGGCCCAACACCGCGCGAACAGCCAATTGGTGGAGCTAGCACGAGACCAGCTCAGTGCCCAGCCACAAGGCATGAGTCCGTGCTTTCGGGAGTCCGCTTTGTAGCTGGGTCATCTCCAAAGAGCTTCGTTCCAAAACAGAAGCGAGGAGCAGAGGAACACAGGAGTGGAGGCGCAGCGATGGGAGGAGGCGACCGTCACCAGGGCACAGGAGATCCACGGGTTCTGAAAGCAGCTGGGACCTCATCAGCCGCACCAAGTGCCGGCACCTCCGGAGCCAGCGGGGCCATGGGGGCTGATTCCACGCGGCGATGCTCCTCTTGGCCTCACGAGGACGATCAGGCTGGAGAGATGCGGGCGCTCATGCCTCCTTTCTCCATGGAGGGAGGCATGGCCACTGTATCCTCTTTCCTCTTCTTCGCCGAAGACGTCGGCCTGATTAACCAAGGGCAAGCATAAGGAAATGACAAGAACAAGCAAGGACAAGATGAAGCTCAAGGCACTTACCGATCCACCGCGACGTATTCCACCTTCCGCTTGGGGAGCTTGAAGCCCGAAAGTTGCGGAGCCCGGGAAATTGGCGCACGGATCCCGGGGGCAGAAGACGGCGCAGCAGGAGGGCTGGAGGTAGCCTCGGGCCAGGCGTCGGATGGCAGGGCAGCATCACGAGGACCAGCAATGAACTGCTCCTTGTCGGGATGAGGGGCTGCTCTCTCTCCCCTTGGCGAGCATCGGCCTCGGCATCGTCAGAAAGGGCGCGGAGGATCTCGGCCTTGTTTAGAGGGGAAGTCTCCCCCACCTCTTCCAGAGTCTTCTCCGAGTCCACCTCCTCTTCCCCTTCCCCACGGGACTCGTCAGAAGACACCTCCACCGGTTTACGTGTCGCGGGGCTCACAGGAGCGCCGGCGGCACCAGCCCAGCGTGTCAAAGGTTGGCACAGGCGACAAATTCCTCCGGTCCCTTTGTTTGAACAAGGGAACAAAGGCGCTAGGCGGGTACTCCTGGTTGTCTCCAATATGAGGCGCAGGACGGCGTCCAACTCATCGCCAAGCAGGTCCCCCGGCCTCAGGCGGGTCTTGTTTCCCTCTTCTTCAAGCTCCCACAGGGGGCGCGCGCGCGCCTGGAGTGGGGCAACCCACAGCATCAAGAGCTCCATCAGGAGCATCGCCCCCATTACCTTGGCTGCCCTCGATTGCCCGGCTTCAGGTAGGTCACCATCTGCCCAACAGTAGCGATGCCCACTCATCGGCAAGCTCCGTCTTAGGCCATTCCCCGTTGGAGGAGGGCGCTGGCATTAACAGCGCCCGAGCCGGATCGGCGCGCTTGGCATCCATCATGACCCATTTGGATCGGATATTGTCGGCCCTCTTCCCGGTGCTCGAGATCGAGTTGGCCTTGCCGGTTGCGACGAAGTTAGCGCATCACAAGATGTGACCCTCGCTGACACGAAGGAAGAAGAAATGGCGCAGTAATGCCATGGACGGCATCACGCCCAGGTACGACTCATAGTATTAGGCGAAGATGGACAGGGGGAGGACAGAGTTGGGATGGAGATGCAACGCTGCGCAGACCGTAGTGGTCGAGGACTTCATAAAAGAATTCGGAGAAAGGAGGGACCAACTCAACGGCAACCCTGCTCGAGAAGAAAGGGAAGAAGGTGCTCCCCTCAGGCTCCGACTCGTCGGAGGCGAGCTGGAGTTCCGTCTTCCCCCACTCATTGCTCTCCCCCGTTGTCAGTAGACGTACGGAGGCGAGGTCTTCTCTATGACGGTGGGCGCTTCAAGAGCGGGCTCGTACCAAGCCGGTGTTGAGGAGGTCTTGACCTTGCGTGGCGCCATGGGTCACAGATGCAGAGCAAGGTTGGAGAAGATCTGGAAGTAGCGGCGGCGAGGAGCGAGAAAGGGGATCTGGGGTGAGGCGATGAAGAAGCAATTAAGGCAAGAACTGCCCGCGCCAGCCTTTTGTCAGGTCAAGCAGTTGCCGAGGCAGCATGGGGAAGCGGAGACGCCCACGTCCAATCAACCGCCACACGTCAACCAAGGCCGCAGGCTTTTGGGGCCCGCGGTGCGTCGAACTTGACCCCTGGCCGCCCATGAAGCCAACTGGCGCACCTGTGGGCCGGGGGCTCTTGGCGGTGTTGCAGGAGCAGGGGTCCCAGACTTGCACTGCACTGCGGCCCACAGCATGGCTAAGCTAGCAGGCCGTACGGCCCATCTTCATTAACAAGGCATCCAAGAACCTCGCGAGGGTCCAAGCCTCATGGCCAGACGGCATAAGACCTCCTCAGGAGTGGCCTAGCCAGGCAGGCTCACGAGGAGCAGAGATATCAAGGCGGGGCAAAACCTCACAAGGCTCTTGTGACGTGAGCCATGACGATCACGCCAGGCGGGCGCCAGCGCGTGCAACGTCCTTGTTTCCTCTTTGGTGCTAAGGAGGCCAGCCTTGAGGCGAGAGTACCGAGGCATCGAGCAAAGGTTGCTATGTTGGTGCAACGAGACCATGACCAGGAGGACGGCAAGGCGGAGGTCATCGTGGAGCCCAAGATGGCGTCACCACCAGAGCTTTACGCGGGCGAAGACCACTTTTGTCAGGGTAGCTTGTACTAGCTATCCCCCTTCAAATTTGCCCGCCGTTGTTGGCTCCCTTCCCGCTCGATATTTGGGAAGAGGACCAGGGCCTATATAAGTAGAGTTAATCACTAGAGTAGGGGGTGAGGGAGTCGTAGATTAGGGGGTGTCCGGACAGCCGGACTATAACCTTTGGCCGGACTGTTGGACTATGAAGATACAAGATTGAAGACTTTGTCCCGTGTCCGGATGGGACTTTCCTTGGCGTGGAAGGAAAGCTTGGAAATACGGATATGTTGATATCCTCCCATTGTAACCGACTCTGTGTAACCCTAGCCCTCTTCGGTGTCTATATAAACCGGAGGGTTTTAGTCCGTAGGACAACATACAATCATACCATAGGCTAGCTTCTAGGGTTTAGCCTCTCTGATCTCGTGGTAGATCCACTCTTGTACTACCCATATCATCAATATTAATCAAGCAGGAGTAGGGTTTTACCTCCATCGAGAGGGCCCGAACCTCGGCAAAAACATTGTGTCCCTTGTCTCCTGTTACCATCCACCTAGACACACAGTTCGGGACCCCCTACCCGAGATCCGCCGGTTTTGACACCGACATTGGTGCTTTCATTGAGAGTTTCTCTGTGTCGTCATCATCAGGCTTGATGGCTCCTTCGATCATCATTAGTGATGCAGTCCAGGGTGAAACTTTTCTCCCCGGACAGATTTTTGTATTCGGCGGCTTTGCACTGCGGGCCAATTCGCTTGGCCTTCTGGAGCAGATTGAAAGCTACGCCCCTGGCCAACAGGTCAGGTTTGGAAGCTTAAACTACACGGCCGATATCTGCGGAGACTTGATCTTCAATGGATTCGACCCCCTGCCGAGTGCTCCGCACTGTCACGATGGACATGATTTGGCTCTGCCGTCGAACAGTGTCCTGGAGGCCGCACCCACATCCGCTCCGACCTTTAATTCGGAGCCTACTATGCCGACCGAGGGCGGGTGACCACGCCACGGAGGCTGCAGCCTCAACAGCGATCGAGCCAAACACCAACCTTATCCTTGAGGCCCGTGACTCCACATTGCCGGACTCTCCTCCGAACTCTGAACCCTCCGCGCCCCTGCCAATCGAATCCGATTGGGCACCGATCATGGAGTTCACTGCCGCGGATATCTTTGAGCACTCGCCCGTCGGCGACATACTAAATTCACTAAGGCCTCTCTCTTTTTCAGGAGAATCTTGGCCGGATTATGACCGGCAGGACTGGGATGCGGACGACGAAGAAATTCCACGCCCACCCACCACCCACTTCATAGCCATTGTCGATGATTTGACCGACATGCTCGACTTCGACTCCGAGGACATCGGCGGTATGGGCGGCGATGTAGGAGGCGAACAGGAACCAGCGCCTATAGGGAACTGGAAAGCCACCTCGTCATATGACATATATATGGTGGACACACCCAAAGAAGGCAATGGCGACGGAACAGCGGGGGATGACCCCTCCAAGAAGCAACCTAAGCGCCGGCGTCAGTGGTGCCGCTCTAAGTCTTGCCAAAGCAAAAACGGTGATACCGGAACATGTGACAATAACACCCCGGACAGTGCTGAGGATAACTCCCTCCAGCAAGATTCAGCACAGGAGGATGGAGAAGCCAGCCCCCCTGAGAGAGCGGCAGATAGAGAGGAAGAGGATGATAATTACATGCCTCCCTCCGAAGACGAGGCAAGCCTCGACAACAACGAATTTAATGGGTGCCTCGGGGATCCCGTCCGAGCAAGGCGCTTCAAGCGCGGGCTTGTGGCCACGGCGAGCAGCCTTAAGAAAAAGCAGCGGCAACTTAGAGCTGATCAAGACTTGCTAGCCGACAGATGGACTGAAGTCCTTGCGGCCGAGGAATACGAACTCGAACGCCCCTCCAAGAGCTACCCAAAGTGCAGGTTGCTACCCCGATTAGAGGAGGAAGCATCTAAACCCACATCTCCAGCGGCTGACCGGCCACCTCGCGGCCGTGACAGAGAGGCCTCTCGGCCCACAACTCAAGCCGCACCCCGGCGTAACTCAAAAAACACCAAGGCATGGGGAAATGCGTTAGACCTGCGAGATATATTGCAGGACAAAGCAAGGAAAACAAGATCGATCTACGGATCGCGTGGGCGTAGCGACAGCGAGGCGATAGCAAATCACGCGGATCTGATAAAAGTAAATCCGGTAGGGCGAACACAAAGACAAAACTCATTCGAGCTGCATCGTGATATAGCCCAATACAGAGGCGCCGCACACCCGCTATGCTTCACAGATGAAGTAATGGATCATCAAATCCCAGAGGGTTTCAAAACCGTGAACATTGAATCATACGATGATGCAGCCAGATCTGCGGTATGGATTGGAAACTATCTCCTTCATATCCACATGGCCCGTGGCGGCAATCTACGCCATCAAATACCTCCCACTCAAGCAAGGACCAGCCCGGCATTGGCTCAACAACTTGCGGCCAGAATCCATTGGGTGTTGGGAAGACACGGAAGCCGCATTCCTCGACAACTTCGAGACGCGTGTATGTGCGACCACGGACACCGATGACTGAGCCACTTAATTCTGCAGCCAAAGGAATCGGCGAGACTTTTCTGGACACGGTTCCTATCCATGAAAAATCAAATCATCGACTGTCCGGATCACGAGGCCTAAGCGGCCTTCAAACATAACATCCATGACGGTGGCTTGCCCGCCACCTTGGGACGAAAAAGCCAAAATCGATGGCAGCCCTCACGACACTCATGACCCGCTTTTGTGTGGGAGAAGACAGCTGGCTGGCTCGCAGCAATAACATGTCAAAGAGCCCTGGTAATTCGGATACCAAGGACAGCAATGGCAGGTCACGTCGCAACAAGCACAAAGCGCCGCGCATTAACAACGACAATACGAGAGGACCACGGCAGTTAATGCGGATTGAGGCTCTAAGCCCGGTCGTGAAAAAAGCCATTCAAAAGAAGCACTCCGGGCCCGTCCAATTTGGACCGTATACTTTCGATCGCTCATGTCGGATACATGGCACCCCGACAAAGCCAGCCAACCACACCAGCGAGTTGTTGGGTGTTCAAGCGAGGTGACAAATTAAATGCCAAACAAAAAGACAAGGGCTACATAGCAGCGAGGAGGCCCGGCCGCCCGAACAACAAGAGGACATAAGGGTTTCCCCCACAAGTGCGGACGGTGAACATGATATCGCAACCCACATCCCCAAGAGGGGCGGAAGCGTGCGTTAAAGGGGCGTCTATGCGTTGGGCAGTCGCCCCAAAGTTCAACCCATGGTCCTCCTGTCCGATCACTTTCGATCGCGAGGACCACCCACTAGTATCCGCCATGGCGGATTTGCCGCAGTGGTCCTAGACCCAATCATTGACAATTTCACGACTCGAGTCCTTATGGGCCGTGGCGGCAACCTAAACCTGCTTTACCCGGGACACGGTGCGCATAAAATGGGCATAGATCCCTCAAGGATTAAACCCACAAAAACAACCTTTAAAGCGTCATCCCAGGTGTAGAGGCCCATTGCACGAGCTCGATCCTGCTGGAAGTGGTCTTGGATCCCGGATAATTTTCGGGCGAGAATTAATCTTGATATAGTCCCGTTCGCGATGGCTTACCATGCACCTTTGCTCAGGCGAACCGCATTTGCAAAATTCAATGCGGTGCCGCACTATGCATACCTCAAGCTCAAGATGTCGGGACCCGGGGTCATCACGATCAATAAATACAGATCGCTCGCTCCGAACGGAGGAGCACACTACGGCCCTCGCAGCAGAAGTGCAAAGCAGCCTATCAAGGCAATTCTCCAGTCCGGCGATCAGACGTCCGGACACCGTCAAGCGTGCCCGAAGTATCTGCAACAGGACCGCCTGGCACGTTCTGAGCTCGCATAGCCATACGGCCCCTACCCCAGCCCCATCCAAATGGCGGCACACATGCCACGCGTACACAATTACACATTAAAAATACCATGGGCACAAGGGAGGGGCACGACTACGGCACGCCCTGAAGCGCGGCTCAACCGCACCAGGGGCTCCCTACTTTGTTAATTTTTTTTCTCTTCGAGGACTTTGTTCTTTGGAAATCCTGTCCGGCAGTATAATCGCCGAACACAAGATGCAAGGACCAGGGGGGCCGGAGGCTACGTCGCATCATGGAACTCTCATGTGGTCTCTATAACGAGCAAAATACCTGTCTTAAATACCATTCCGCAGCCCGACCACGGAGAGGACATATCATATAGTCCCACCTCTTGCTTATCCTTTTCTTGTATCCTTCCGCTTTTAATGCACCTTTTGAATAAACAATGCTTAGCTTCAGTCTATTATTGCATTCTCTATACATTCCTTTTTATGTATATATGTTCAGTCATGACATTTAGCACCCGTACACTTTGGTACGGCCAATACGCCAGGGGCTCTAGCACCCCATAACACGGCGTGAGAAGTCCGAACACTTTCACAAGTGTGGCACTCCGAACTTATAGCATTATATGCATCAGATACGAATCATGTCTTTGGTCAATAGTTGGGTTTGCCCGGCTCCCATGTTTTGGTACCTTACATTCCGCTATATCGGCTAAGGTAGCACTGGGAGAACTACTGCGATTGTGCCCCGGTTCAGCTGGGCTAAGCACCTCGATGAAAGCTAAAACTGACTATCATGATAGGGCGAGAGCTGGTCGCTGTTCGAGAGGTTTTCGAGTCCCTAAAGACTTATGCCGCTTAGGGCGAGGAGTCGGCTTTGTCCGGCCTAGGCATGTATAGAACCCCGAACTCGGTCTTTCGAACACAAGGGGCTTCGCCAAAATTTAAAATTATAGAATTCTCTCGCTAAGTGAGAGTGATAACGCATTATAGTCTGATTGCCTTGTTCGTTGTGCTGAGCACCTCCCTCGAAGGACCCAAGAAAGGGAAAAAGAGTGCTCAGGTTTATCCCGAACACCCCAGCACTCGTGGCATGGGGGCAGAAGCCGACGACTCGCCATCTCTCAGATTTAATAAACGACCACACAGAAGGTAATATTTTAAATTCAAACAAGCGTTGCATAGCGCATATGAAAAAAGTCTTCAGCGTACAGGATCACAAATGCGAGTTCACTCAAAAATTACATCCTTGGAACATTCATCCGCCACAAGGCGGGCACCCTTCAGGACGCCCTCATAGTACATCTCGGGGTTGCGATGCTCCTTGCCCTGCGGTGACCCGTCCTTCACCACCTTCCCAGCATCCATCTTGCCCCAGTGTACTTTAACACGGGCAAGCGCCCTGCGGGCGCCCTCGATGCAGTCGGAGCGCTTGATGACTTCAAGCCACGGACAGGCATCCGCCAGCCGCCTCACCAGCCCAAAGTAGCTCCCGAGCACGGCCTCTCCGAGCCTGACCGAACTATAAGACCCTTCATGGCCTGTTCGGCCACCTTATGGAGCTCGACCATTTGCTTCAGCTAGTCGCTCAAGGGCACCAGGTGTCTGGCCTCAGCATACTGAGACCAGAACACCTTATCCATCGAGCTCCCTTCCTCGGCCCGGTAGTAGGTGGCGGCATCTGACACCTTCTTGAGGCAAATCTGTGAGCAGCTCTGGAGAGCTCCGGACTCAGGTAAGTAAGAAGTAATTCACTTTCACGTGCTTGCTTTGCATAATGAATGCCTTACCCGCCGCTATCTTCTTCATCGCCTCAATTTCCTGGAGGGCTTTTTGGGCTTCGGCCTTGGTAGAAGTGGCACTTTCGAGGGCCGCCGCGAGCTCGGACTCTCGCGTCTTTGAGTCAAGCTCCAAACTCTCGTGTTTCTTCACGAGAGCCTGGAGCTCTTGCTGCACCTCCTCCACCTGCGCTTCCTGTTTCCCTCGCTCGGTGCGCTCCATGGCCGCTTTGTCTTCGGCCTTGGACAGTGCTTGCTTCAGGGTAGCCACCTCGTTTGTGGACCCTGACATAGCCACGATGATCCTGTCATTTTTTGCAAGCACATATTTTTAATATATACTTACACAAGGTATTACTTACCTTCTTTCTCCTCGAGCTGCTTCTTGGCAAGGCCGAGCTCTTTCTCGGACCGCTTGAGGCTCTGCTTTAACTCTTCGACCTCCGCGGTTAGTCTGGCGGAGGTCGGCGGCGTAACCTGCATTCCCATATTGACATATTTATGTTAGACTGCGTGCGTTTATTATTAGATCCTCTATTCGGCTTTTCTTTGTGAACACCAAAGCGAGCATCGAGGCTACTGTCTGTCACGGTAATATTTTCATATATTTTTTACATACCTCAAAGCCCGTTAGAAGTCTGGCATAGGCTTCAGTCAGCCCGCTTTTGGTGGACTGCACTTTCTGGATCACCGCACTCATAATAGTGCGGTGCTCCTCGTCGATGGAGGCGCCGTTAAGCACCTCCAACAAGTTATCCGGTGCCTCGGTTGGGCCGGAGAGTCACCGGCACGGTAGACTTGCCCTTCTTAGTGGGGGGCCGCCTGCCGAAGTCCGGAACAACTGAAGGTTCGGGTGCGGTGTTCGGCCCAGGGCCGGACTTGGAGCCCTTGGGAGCCTTGCTCCCTTTTTGCCCGTAGTCCGGAAGGTTGTCGTGTGGCGCCTCCAGGACCACCTCCCCTTGGCTTGGAACTTTTTGGGACAACACCTAGGCGTTGTACGTAGGGCGAGGGGAGGAAGCAGTCGGAAGTTAAAAGCTATTCACATCCGACGAATCCAAGGAACTACTCGACGATATGTCGACTTGGGCTCGGGGCGGACTGCATGATTATATTCGGCATTAGGAAAAGCTGTGCAATAAAGGAACGCTACGAGTCACTCTGGTGTCCGAATACTTACGACTTCGCCAGGGGCTTGGCCCTGGGCGGCCACTCCTAAATCGCTAACTTGGCGGCGTTGGTGGAAATAGTCGGAGGAAGGGTCCTTCCCTTCTTGGACCCTCCGCCCTCCCCAGTTGGGGCGGCCTTCCTTTTCTTTTCTCCCCCTGCTGGAGGGGAAGAAGCCTCTTTTTCCTCCTCCTCATCTTCGTAGGAGGAGTGTGCCTTGGAGTCATCGGACGATGAGTCCGACACCACCGGGCGCCGGGAACTCTTTCGGGTTCCCGTGGCCATCTTCTTGGCCTTCTTCTCCGGCACCACGTAAGGTGCCGGAACCAGCACCTCCATGGCCAGGCGTCTGCTGGGCCTTGAACCAAAGGGCGGACGGTCGATCCGTCCGGCCGTCTCCTGCCGATCTGTCAAAGATGCAGAGCTTAGATCCCGCATAGAGTCAAACTATGAAAAACGAGTATCCTGTAAGAGGTAAAATAGCTTACCGCGCTGGCTTGGCGCTTCGCGCAGAATCCACGATCCTCGGTAGCGGGAGGGGGAACCTCGGCGCCCTGGAATAGCACCTTCCAGGCATCCTCGTATGTTGTGTCAAAGAGCCTATTCAGAGTTTGGTGCTGGGCCGGGTCGAACTCCCACAAGTTGAAAGCCCGTCGTTGACACGGGATGATCCGGTGGATGAGCATGACCTGGACTACGTTGACGAGTTTGAACTTCTTGCTCACCATGTTTTGGATACATGTTTGGAGTCCGGTCAGCTCTCCCGAACTACCCCAGGACAGGCCCTTCTCTTGCCAGGAGGTGAGCCACGTGGGGATGCCAAATCGGAACTCGGGGGCCGCTGCCCATTCAGGGTCGCCCGGCTCGGTGATGTAGAACCACCCCGATTGCCACCCCTTTATGGTCTCCACGAAGGAGCCCTCGAGCCATGTGACGTTGGGCATCTTGCCCACCATGGCGCCTCCGCACTCCGCCTGGCGGCCGCTCACTACCTTGACGACATTGAAGGTCTTGACCATAAGCGAAGTGGGGCTTGATGCGGAGGAAGGCCTCGCACCGACGATAAGCGCCGAGATGTTGAGGATGAAGTTGAGGGCGGATCGTGGAAATCCAGGCCGTAGTAGAACATGAGCCCCCGGACGAATGGGTGGAGAGGGAATCCCAGTCCACGGAGGAAATGGGTAAGGAACACTGCCCTCTCACGGGGCCTAGGGGTGGGGATCAGCTGTCCCTCATCACAGGGAGCGGTCTTGCGATGTCGTCGAGGCGGTGTCAGCTCTCCTCAGCTTCTTGATGTGTCCCTCCATGACGGAGGAAACCATCCACTTGCCTCCCGCTCCGGACATGGTTGGAGAAGGTTGAGGTGGGAAATGCGGACTTGGGCGCTGGAGCTCGAGTGTGCGAAAATGGATGAGCAAAGGAGGAAGAAGGCGTGGATGAAAATGTGGATCCTTATCCCTTTATATGGGCGGATGAAACTATGCGTCCCCACCAGCCTGGTAAAACTCGCTTATCCCCCAAGCGCCGTAATCAATGGCACGGTTGGGTTACCCACGCTTGTATTGATGAGAATCCCGTGATAAGGGGACACGATCTCTTCTTTGACAAGACGTGCCAAGGAAACCGCCTCGCAAAACGCGCTGAGGTGGTACAGTAAAAAACGATTCGAATGAAGGCTTGGCTGTGGTGTGATGACATGCTACAGAATACGTCAGCAGATTGGACTTGTGAAAACGATACTCTCTCTCTACGATGGTATGTGGAACTTGTTTTGCAGAGCCGGACTTGATCCTCGTGTTCAAAATCTTCTATGAAGTATTCGGAGGAACCCGCCTTGCAATGCGAAGACAATCTATCGCCGGACTTCGTCATCATTGAAGCCTGGTTCGAGACTCTTGAGGGAGTCTGGATTAGGGGTGTCCGGACAGCGGACTATAACCTTTAAGCGGGACTGTTGGAATATGAAGATACAAGATTGAAGACTTCGTCCCGTGTCCGGATGGGACTTTCCTTGGCGTGGAAGGCAAGCTTGGCAATACGTATATGTAGATCTCCTCCCATTGTAACCGACTCTGTGTAACCCTAGCCCTCTTCGGTGTCTATATAAACCGGAGGGTTTTAGTCCGTAGGACAACATACAATCATACCATAGGCTAGCTTCTAGGGTTTAGGCTCTTTGATCTCGTGGTAGATCCACTCTTGTACTACCCATATCATCAATATTAATCAAGCAGGAGTAGGGTTTTACCTCCATCAAGAGGGCCCGAACCTGGGTAAAAACATCGTGTCCCTTGTATCCTGTTACCATCCGCCTAGACGCACAGTTCGGGACCCCCTACCCGAGATCCGCCGATTTTGACACCGACAGGGGGAGTTCTGATCCACCAGCTCACTGAGCACAAGAACACCTCAACCTCAGGAGGTTGTTCTTCCCTTGTACTGTTCTTCATCACCCCAAGAGGCAATCCCCCACCACCACACTGGAGTAGGGTATTACACCACAACGGTGGCCCGAACCAGTATAAACCTCGTTTCTCTCTTTGTTGCGAGTTTGTCGAGTTCGTGCGCGAGATCTTAGCGAGCTAGGGCGTCGATCGGTAGGAGGGAAAGACTTCGCGCGCACCCCAGTGTTCGAACCTTAAGGGTTTGCTGGAACCCCACATCCGACAAGGACCGAGAGACCTGGTTGGGTGGCGTACGCTTGGGCGTGACCCGAGTGCAGCTGTCACATCCCTAGTTCTGGTATGACCTAGACTAGCTAGTCATTTTTGCATCATGTTTAAATTTCATTTAAATTTGAAATGAGGATCTGTGAAACCCTCAGAATCATTTTTAGAAATGACCCAAATAAAAATTGCTCCAAAAAGGTCCAAGAAAATTCTCATGTTGCTCTCTGAAAATATTGGACAGAGATAAAAATCAAACCGATATTTTTAATGAGCTCATAAGTATTTATTTTGGGCATTTGGAATTAATCCAATAATTAATTGCTTTGGATATATATTTTTTATAGATATAATATATGTCCAAAAATTATGCTAGTTGTTGAGGAGCTCTGGAATATTATACCTAGCTCCTACAAAAATTGGCATAAGAAAATAAATTGATTTAGTATTTTTATTAAATCAAACAAATATCATAAAATAGAAAAGAAACAAAAACAGAAAGCCTACCTGGTGCTTACCTCCGTGTGCAGCCCGGCCTTTGTGCAGCCAGCAGCCACCAGCCAGGCCCAGCCCACTGTCCCCCTCCACATCGTCTTCCTCGCGCGAGAAGGGCCTTGGCGTGTGGCCAGCTCTCGCGAGCCGCAGCGCCTCGCCCGGCTCACTGCTTGCTGCAGGAGTGCAGGCGCCTCCCGAGTGCCACGCACTCCCCCTCGACCCCTATACCTCTTCCCTCTCTCTCGGGACCCCCTGCCCCTCCTCTTCTCTCTTCCCGCAATGCCATCGTCGCCGCCGTTCGCCATAGCCGCAGTCACCGCCTCCCTCTCGCCTCTCCGACGCGCCCCAGGGATCCGCCTCTTCGCCTTCGTCCTCCTCGCCGAGCTACGTGACGCCTGAGGCCCTGCTTCGTTGCCACCATCGTCGTCTTCACCGACGAGCACCGAAGATTGCCGGCTCCGATTCACCGTCTCCAGGCTGCCCCCGAGCCCATTGACCTGCTCTGTGAGTCCACCGTGAGCTCCCCTTGCTTTCTCCGCTCTCCCCTCACTCCCGCGCAAGCTCTACCCCGACCGCCACCATGCCCGTGAGCTTCACATCACCGGCGATGTCGCTGCCGTCATGCTAGCCACCGGAGTTTGCGTCTGAGCGCTCCGTCGTGCTCAGAGCATCTCCAGGAACCCGTATCACCCGCTGGTTCGCCTCCCATGCACCGTAGCCTCGTCCCGAGGTCGACGAACTCCGGCGGCCGCAACCGAGCTCGCCGCCGTCGACTCCGGCCACCCTAGGCCCAGACTCGGCCACCACCCGACGCGCCATAGATCTAGCTTTCGAACGCGCCTAGCCGTGCGTCATTTGGAGCACCACAAAGGAAACCCGAGGCACAAGTACGCCGCGGACCTCGCCGGCGGCTAAACGCCAGTGGGGTTTGACCCTTTGACCTCGCCGGCCCGTCAGGTGGGCCCCGTCGGTCAGGTGATTAGCTTAAAGCTAATCACCATCTAACTAACCCTGACACTGATAGTGGGCCCCTGCGCCCTAAAATTTTAATTAGATTAGTATAAAACCCCCAATTAACCCTTAGACACTGGCAGGTGGTTCCCCACACGTCAGGTTTGACCCAGTCAGCGCTGTTGACTTGCTGACGCAAGCATGACGCAGTGTTGACGCAATTATTTATTTTCTGGATTTAATTAATTCAGGAAAATCCAGAAAATGATATAAACTTCCAAAAATCATAGAAATCCAACCGTAGCTCAGATTGAGATAATTTATATATGAAAAATTATCAAAAAAATGCAATCTATCCATCTGTACCAGTTTCATGCATGATAAACCAACTTATACCTGCTGTACAAGTGAAACACTATAATGGCTTTTATAAAGAGCTTACTTTGGAGATGCATTTGAACCTTTAGTTCAAATGGACTTCAACCAAATGAATGCTAGTTGCATTAGCCCAAACAGCATCACATCTACATGCCATGTTCATGCATCATATTGTTGCATATGCTTGAGTACTGATTGCCGGCACCGTTCCTTCTCGATAGGTCCAGCTCCGGAGAGTGCTCGAGAGTACATGTCTGTGAAGCAGTGCCTCCCTTGTTGATTTACCAGGCAAGCAAATCCCCTTGTTCATTCCGATACAATCCTACTCTCTCGCTCCTGCTCTCAGTTATTACATTAGGACAACAACGATTCATCTACTACTTTGTGCTGCGGTAGTTGAACCCATTCCTCTGCATGACTGTCATTGCCCACGATAAATAGTTGAAACCCACTAGCATGTGTAGGAGTTGATTGAGCCATGTTGTGTTCCTACCATGCCATGCCTGCTATTGCTTAGAGTCGTGTCAGTCGATTCATTGGGAATGAATTGGAGTGCAGTTCTATGTTCTGATGCTGAGAGTGAATTGTGTGAAAAAGATTTGGTAAAGGTAGCGGTGAGAGGCCATGTAGGAGTACATGGTGGGTTGTCTCATTTGAACCGTCCTTAAGCACTGAGTTCTATGTATTTGTCCAATGACTCGATACTACCACACATTGGGTTCCGGTAACTCGACCCCTCTCGACTTATTAACCAACTTGATCTCTGTCCAGGAGTCGCAACTAGTTTCTGGTGTTTGTAGGTAGTGCTATTTTTCTACCAAGTGGCAGCCGGCAGGGGTGGGTTTGTGACAGACTAGGCACCGTGGCCTGGTGTGCAGTGGCACCGGATGGTGGGCTCGGGAACCCTGCACACATCGTTTGGGGCCATGAGCGACACCCCGGCTGGATCTCCTTGCGGATGGAACCCGAATAGGCGATAAACCTGGGCTAGAGTCTTGTGTGGTTAGTCAGGTCGTGGCCGACACCCTCGCCATGCTTCCGCTTGAAGGTTGCCGAGATACACGACGTGTACATGACGGTAAGTGGCGAGAGCGTGTGTGAAGAAGTACACCCCTGCAGGGTTAACATGATCTATTCGAATAGCCGGGTCCTCGGTTATGGACTTCTTGGATGCTTACGTGCTACATAGACAACTTGAAGTGGATACTCTAAAATGCTCAAGACAAGTGTGGGTGCTATGGATTGCCTTCTCGTAGGGAGACGGGAATGAATCCATCATAGTGTATTGATGTGGTGACTAGTGGACTGCGTAATGCCATATCACCTCAAAGAAGTTACGGTAGTCGTAGAACAGTATAGCCACGAGTCAAAGGCTGGCTTCTTTGCAACTAAATCCCACATTACCCTCTTGATACAACTGCATGTATAATAGGAACTGATGTAAGTCTTCTTTGAGTACCTTTGTACTCACGTTGCTTTATTTATGTTTTTGCAGCGGAGATTTCGGTCTTACTAGTAGTTCCGCTTGGACTTCGACGAGTAGCTTGTTACCTCAGCTACGATCTTGTACCCTTAGGAGGGTCTTGTAGATAGTCAGGCTTCTCAGCTTTTTCTTTTTGTAGTTGTTTGTACTCAAACATGTAATGCTTCCGTTGCTTGTATGCTCTGAATGATGGGTCATGTGACCCCTGTTTGTATTAAATGCTATGTGGCTCTTCTGAGCCTTTATCTATATGAGTTGGAGTTATGTTGTGATGCCATGTTGTACATCACATACTTGCATGTTATGCGTACGTGTAACGTGTATTGCTCTGTGTGGGATCCGACAACCTAGTTGTCTATCTTTGGTAGCCTCTCTTATGGGGAAATGTAGTCTAGTGCTTCCACCGAGCCATGGTAGTCCGCTACAGCCTGGTTTACCGGAGTCTTTCTAGCCCAGCACTACTGCTCCGGGACACTTAGACTGGCCGGCATGTGATTCACTTCGTTCTGTGTACATCGCCTTGAAATGTCATGGGTGACATCCAGTCCTACCTAACTGCTACAGCCGGGTTCCCGAGTCTGTTAGCCCGGTTACTCTGACCCGGATTCTGCAGCTGGCGATCGACATGCTCGATGTTGTTTCATGTATGCCTGTCCCGTAAGTTAGTGCCACTTTGGGTTCCACGACTAGTCATGTCGGCCCGGGTTCTCTGCCATATGGATGCTAGCGACACTACCATATCGTGAGCCAAAAGGCGTAAGCGGTCCCGGGCCATGGTAAGGCGACACCCGTGGGAATACCGTGCGTGAGGCCGCAAAGTGATATGGGTGTTACAGGCTAGATCGGTGTGACTTAGAATCGGGGTCCTGACAGCTTTGGTACCAGAGCCTGACTTCCTGTAGGATTTCCAAGCCAACCTGGTCGAAGTTGAGTCTAGAAATTATTTAGTTATATATGGGAATTGATTGTGGAAGGGAACATAAGGCTCTTTTTACTCCTTATACCTCATGGCCTTCTGATCTGAGTCATCCTACCTTTCCTACGGGGTTAAGGAACTAGGCTCTCTCTTCCGTCTATCAGGATCACGTGTTACTACTCCGTAGTCCCATATGATTGGTTGATCATAGTCATATCCTAGTTCGAGTACCACCGGTGTAGCCTGTTTAGTAATATCTTAGAACCTTGAGTGATGATGTTGAGTATGGTGCTACCCCTCTTTTGCAGAATGTCTCATTCTGAGCAGTTTACTGCCGTTATGCTGCCAGAATTGCCCTAGTAGTTCGAGAGTTACTAATTTCCTTATCCTACATTCTTCAGTCGATAGTTGATGCTGATCCGTCCTTGGTTTCGTTTCTCAGGATGTCATCAGTTAAACGAAGTTCTGCTGCTCGTAGCCAGAACCACGGAGATGGTAGGGATGAGGATCCTCCCGACCAGCCTTCGTTGGCAGAGTTCATGTTAGAGATGGAAAGGAACAAGCGTGAGTCTAACCGTTTGTTGGCACGTATCGAGGAGAACACCGCACATCAGTTCAAAGGATCTGTGACCATTCATGACTTCATTAAACTTGCACCCACCCTCTTTTTATCATTATATTGAGCCACTCGATGCAGATGACTGGCTCCGTAGCATCACTCATAAGTTGCATTCCACAAACGTAGCTGAAGATGACAAGGTCACCTATGCCACATATCACCTGGAAGGTCTTGCTAGTCTTTGGTGGCAGAACTATGAGGCTATGCTTCCAGCTGGCCAGATTCCTACCTGGAGGGATTTCACCGAGGCTTTTCGCGAGCATCACATTCCTGAAGCCCTCATCGATCGCAAGAGAGAAGAGTTCTGTAGTTTCACCCAGAGTAAGATGGTTGTTGATGCTTATAGTAGAGAGTTTGAGAACCTTGCCCGCTATGCTTCAGAAGAGGTGTCCACGGACGCCAAGAAGCAGGCTAGGTTCCGGAAGGGTCTCAACCCCAAGTTGCGTCGTGATCTCGACCTACATCATTGTGATACATTCCAAGATCTTGTGAGCAAGGCCATTAATGCAGAGACAGCTCAGCTCACTTACGAGGAGTCTCGTAAGCACACCCGTGAATTAGGATCTTTCTCGGTTCTAGTTCTCGAAGCGCGGATTTGTATTCGAACTCTGCTCTTCCACCCGGATATTCACCGAGGCCATCCCATGTGATGCCTCCCCCAGCTCAGTCGTATGCTCCACCCAGGCCTACTGGTAGACCGCTTGTCAGTGCGGGTCCACGTACTACTTCAGGGACTTGCTTCACATGCGGAGAGCCAGGACACTATGCATGTGACTGCTCTCAAACCAGCTATGCTCCACCCCCGCCTGAGAAGTCTGTTGGCTGTGTTAAGCCATCAAGCAAGATGATCAGTGTCAAGTCAGCTCCTACTGAACGTGGACGTGTGCATCACGTCTCAGCTAAAGACGCTCATGATGATCCAGATGTCGTTCTTGGTACACTCCTTGTCAACTATCATCCAGCTTCGGTTCTATTCGATATCGGAGCATCTCACTCCTTCATCTCTGAAGGCTATGCTCGTTTGCATGACATGTCATTTTGTGATATGCCAACTCCGCTTGAAATCCAAACCCCAGGGTCTAGATGGCAAACCACCAGAATAAGCCATGGTAATGAAATCCTTGTTGATAGACTTGTATTCCTTGCGTCACTTGTAGCCCTCAAGTCCTCAGATATTAACATCATTTTGGGTATGGCCTGGATGACAGCTCATGCCAAGATTGATTATTACACTAGGTGCATTCAGCTTACAAACCCATACGGCAAGATAGTCACTTTGTCTCCACTAGAGTTGCGAGGCGTCAACTCTATTCTCTTAATGCTAGCCCTCTTCCGGACCTTGAAGATATCCCGGTAGTCCGTGACTTTCCGGATGTCTTTCGGAAGGAACTGCCGGTGTTCCACACAGCGAGAGATGTAGAGTTAAATCATAGATCTTATCCCAGAACCGCTCCAATCTCTAGGAGACCTTACAAGATGGCACCCTTAGAACTAGCCGAGCTTAAGAAACAACTTGATGAGTCCTTGCAAAAGGGTTTCATCCGTCCTAGTTCTTCTCCTTGGGCTTGCCCGTCCTCTTCGTCAAGAAGAAGGATGGTACGGACCGGATGGTTGTATATTATCGTCCGTTAATTTGGTCACGATAAAGAACAAATATCCGCTTCCCGGGATCAACGACACTGTATGATCAGCTCGCTGGATCCTCAATCTTTTCAAGATGGATTTGAGGTTAGGCTACCACCAAATCAAGATCGAAGCAGGGACATCCCCAAGACAGCCTTTGTCACTCGTTATGGCGATGCTGAGTACACCGTCATGTCCTTTGGTCTAACCAATGCTCCAGCCACATTCTCCCGCTTGATGAACTCGATCTTCATGGAGTACTTTGATAAATTAAATGCGTGGTTTATCTCGATGATATCCTTATTTACTCGAAGAGCGAGGAAGAGCATGCCGAACATCTTAGACTTGTGTTATAAAAACTCGGAGAGCACCGCCTTTATGCCAAGTTCTCCAAGTGTAAATTTTGGTTGCCAGAAGTGACCTATCTAGGCCACGTAATCTCTGGTAAGGGCATTGCTGTCAATCCCGAGAGAGTTCAGGCCGTTCTCGATTGGACTCCACCTGAAACCATTAAACAAGTTAGGAGTTTCCTTGGTCTAGCCAGCTATTGTCGCCGCTTTGTTGAAAACTTCTCCAAAGTAGCCAAACCCCTCACGGAACTTCTCAAGAAAGATAAAAAGTTTGAGTGGTCCCCACAGTGTGAGTACAGTTTTTAGGAACTGAAAAGACGCATGACTTCTGCTCCCATACTTGTGCCACCGGATTTCACGAAGGACTTTGTTATCTACTGCGACGCCTCCACGAGGGACTAGGTTGCATTCTTATGCAGGATCGTCATGTGATTGCCTATGCATCTCGGCAGTTGCATCCACATGAGGAGAATTATCCTACACATGATCTAGAGCTTGCGGTAGTAGTCTATGCACTCAAGACACAGCGACATGACCTTCTTGGTAAACATTGCGAGATCTACACCGATCACCAGAGTCTCAAGTATATCTTCACCCAACCAGATTTGAACCTTAGGCAAAGACGTTGGTTGGAGTTGATCTCGGATTATGATCTAGGGATTACTTACACCCTAGGAAAAGCCAATGTCATGGCTGATGCGTTAAGTCGTAAATCCTATTGCAACAACCTCATGTTGCAGCAGGGCCAACCACTTCTCCATGCGGAATTTTGTAAGCTTAACCTTCACATTGCTCCTCACGGATTCCTTTCTACCTTGGTGGCGAAACCTACTCTTGTGGATCATATCTTAGAAGCCCAGAAGCATGATACGGGAATTACCCGGATCAAGAGAAACATTGCCAAGGGTATTGCTGGTAGTTTCTCTATAGATGATCGAGGTGTCGTTTTCTTTGGGAACCGCCTGGTGGTCCCCAAGAAGCGACATCTTCGACAAGCGATTATTAAGGAGGCGCATGAATCCCTCTCACAATTCATCCGGTAGTACTAAGATGTATCGGGACCCTCGCCATAGGTTACGGTGGACTAGGATGAAGAGAGAAATTGCTCGATTTATTGCTAAGCTGTGGCGTTTGTCGTCGCATTAAAGGCGAACATCAGAGACCTGCTGGCACCCTTCAGCCTTTAGCCATTCCTGAGTGGAAATGGGATAAAGTTGGTATGGACTTCATCACCGGCTTTCCCAGGACCAAGAAAGGGAATAATGCTATCTTCATAGTCATTGATCGTCTCTCCAAAGTGGCGCACTTCCTACCTGTTCGAGAGAGATTCACTGCTAGTCAGCTCGCTGACTTATATATTTCTCGAATAGTGTCACTTCATGGTGTTCCACTAGAGATCAATTCAGACCTTGGAAGTCTTTTCACTTCTCATTTCTGGGAGAGTTTCCAAACTGCCATGGGGACCCATCTTTCCTTCAGTACCGCTTTCCACCCTCAATCAAGTGGTCAGGTGGAACGGGTCAACCAAATTCTCGAAGACAAGCTTAGAGCTTGCGTTATCTCATTCGGTATGGATTGGGAGGAATGTCTTCCTTTCGCTGAGTTTGCTTATAACAATAGCTATCAATCCAGCCTCAAGAAAGCTCCTTTTGAGATTCTCTATGGATGAAGATGTCGAACACCTTTGAACTGGCCAGAAACCGGTGAAAGACAATTCTTTGTACCGGACATGATCCAGGAGGCAGAAGAGCAAGTTCGCATCATTCGTGAGAATTTGAAAACAGCCCAATCTCGTCAAAAGAGCTGGTATGACCGTCGTCATAAGGAAGTGGCTTATGAAGTTGGCGACAAGGCTTACCTTCAGGTTACCCCTCTAAAGGGTACCCATTGTTTCGGTATCAAGGGCAAGTTGGCTCCTCGTTACATTGGTCCCTTTCGCATTCTCGCTAAACGAGGAGAGGTTGCCTACCAATTGGAACTACCCCCACATCTTTCCCGGGTGCGTGATGTCTTCCACGTCTCTCAACTCAGGCATTGCTTCTCGGATCCTATCCGCGGAGTGGACCACGAAACGCTTGATCTCCAAGATAACCTCACTTATCGAGAGTATCCAGTTCGCATTCTTGATCAAGCAGAGCGTGTCACTCGACGTCATAATATCAAGTTTCTCAAGGTTCAGTTGTCTCATCATTCTGAGAGAGAAGCTACTTGGGAGCGAGAAGATCGTCTTCGACTGGAGTACCCCGCTTTCTTTCCGTCGACCCCTGAATCTCGGGACGAGATTCTTTCAAGTGGGGGTGAGTTGTCACATCCCTAGTTCTGGTATGACCTAGACTAGCTATTCATGCGTGCATCATGTTTAAATTTCATTTAAATTTGAAATGAGGATCTGTGAAACCCTCAGAATCATTTTTAGAAATGACCCAAATAAAAATTGCTCCAAAAAGGTCCAAGAAAATGCTCATGTTGCTCTCTGAAAATATTGGACAGAGATTAAAATCAAACCAATATTTTTAAGAGCTCATGTGTATTTATTTTGGGCATTTGGAATTAATCCAATAATTAATTGCTTTGGATATATATTTTATATATATATATAATATATGTCCAAAAATTATGCTAGTTGTTGAGGAGCTCTGGAATATTATACCTAGCTCCTACAAAAATTGGCATAAGAAAATAAATTGATTTAGTATTTTTATTAAATCAAACAAATATCAGAAAATAGAAAAGAAACAAAAACAGAAAGCCTACCTGGCGCTTACCTCCGTGTGCAGCCCGGCACTGTGCAGCCCAGCAGCCACCAGAGCCGGCCCAGCCCACCTGTCCCCCTCCCCTGTCGTCTTCCTCGCGCCAGAAGGACGCAGCGCGTGTGGCCGGCGCTCGCGGGCACGCGCCTCGCCAGCTCCTGCTTGCCGCCGAGGGTCTGGACGCCTCCCCGAGTGCCACGCACTCCCCCTCGACCCCTGTACCTCTTCCCTCTCTCCCGGGACCCCCTGCCCCTCCTCTTCTCTCTTCCCGCAATGCCATCGTCGCCGCCGTCCGCCATAGCCGCAGCCACCGCCTCCCTCTCGCCTCTCCGACGCGCCCCAGGGATCCGCCTCGTCGCCTTCGTCCTCCTCGCCGAGCTACGCGACGCCGGAGGCCCTGCTTCGTCGCCACCATCGTCGTCTTCACGGACGAGCACCGAAGATTGCCAGCTCCGATTCACTGTCTCCAGGCCGCCCCCGAGCCCACTGACCTGCGCTGCGAGTCCACCGTGAGCTCCCCTTGCTTTCTCCGCTCTCCCCTCACTCCCGCACAAGCTCTACCCCGACCGCCACCGTGCCCGTGAGCTTCACATCGCCGGCGATGTCGCTGCCGTCATCCTAGCCACCGGAATTTGCGTCTGAGCGCTCCGTCGTGCTTTCGAGCATCTCGAGAACCCGTATCACCCGCTGGTTCGCCTCCCATGCACCGTAGCCTCGTCCCCGAGGTCGACCGAACTCCGGCGGCCGCAACCGAGCTCGCCGCCGTCGACTCCGGCCACCCCAGGCCCAGACTCGGCCACCACCCGACGCGCCATGGATCTAGCTTTCGAACGCGCCTAGCCGCGCGTCATTTGGAGCACCACAAAGGAAACCCGAGGCACAAGTACGCCGCGGACCTCGCCGGCGGCTAAACGCCGGTGGGGTTTGACCCTTTGACCTCGCCGGCCCATCAGGTGGGCCCCGTGGGTTAGGTGATTAGCTTAAGGATAATCACCATCTAACTAACCCTGACACTGACAGTGGGCCCCTGCACCCTAAAATTTTAATTAGATTGGTATAAAACCCCCGATTAACCCTTAGACACTGACGGGTGGACCCCACACGTCAGGTTTGACCCAGTCAGCGTTGTTGACTTGCTGACGCAAGCATGACGCAGTGCTGACGCAATTATTTATTTTCTGGATTTAATTAATTCAGGAAAATCCAGAAAATGATATAAACTTCAAAAAATCATAGAAATTCAACCGTAGCTCAGATTGAGATAATTTATATATGAAAAATTATCAAAAAAATGCAATCTATCCATCTGTACCAGTTTCATGCATGATAAACCAACTTATACCTACTGTATAAGTGAAACACTATAATGGCTTTTATAAAGAGCTTACTTTGGAGATGCATTTGAACCTTTAGTTCAAATGGACATCAACCAAATGAATGCTAGTTGCATTAGCCCAAACAGCATCACATCTACATGCCATGTTCATGCATCATATTGTTGCATATGCTTGTGTACTGATTGCCGGCACCGTTCCTTCTCGATAGGTCCAGCTCTGGAGAGTGCTCGAGAGTACCTGCCTGTGAAGCAATGCCTCCCTTGTTGATTTACCAGGCAAGCAAATCCCCTTGTTCATTCCGATACAATCCTACTCTCTCGCTCGTGCTCTCAGTTATTGCATTAGGACAACAATGATTCGTCTGCTGCTTTGTGCTGCGGTAGTTGAACACATTCCTCTACATGACCTGTCATTGCCACAGTAAATAGTTGAAACCCACTAGCATGTGTAGGAGTTGATTGAGCCATGTTGTGTTCCTACCATGCCATGCCTGCTATTGCTTAGAGTCGTGTCAGGTCTGATTCATTGGGAATGAATTGGAGTGCAGTTCTATGTTCTGATGCTGAGAGTGAAGTTTGTGAATACGATTTGGTAAAGGTAGCAGTGAGAGGCCATGTAGGAGTACATGGTGGGTTGTCTCATTGGAACCGTCCTTAAGCACTGAGTTCTATGTATGTTGTCCAATGACTCGATACTACCACACATTGGGTTCCGGTAACTCGACCCCTCTCGACTTATTAACCAACTTGATCTCTGTCCAGGAGTCGCAACTAGTTTCTGGTGTTTGTAGGTAGTGCTATTTTTCTACCAAGTGGCACCCGACAGGGTGGGTTTGGGACAGACTAGGCACACGTGGCCTGGTGTACCGAGTGGCACCCGGATGGTGGGCTGGGGAACCCTGCACACATCGTTTGGGGCCGTGGCGATACCCGGCGGATCTCCTTGCGGATGGAACCCGAATAGGCGATAAACCTGGGCTAGAGTCTTGTGTGGTTAGTCAGGTCGTGGCCAACACCCTCGCCATGCTTCCCCTTGAAGGTTGCCGAGATACATGACGTGTACATGGCGGTAAGTGGCGAGAGCGTGTGTGAAGAAGTACACCCCTGCAGGGTTAACATGATCTATTCGAATAGCCGGGTATGCGGTTATGGACTTCTTGGATGCTTACGTGGTACATAGACAACTTGAAGTGGATACTCTAAAATGCTCAAGACAAGTGTGAGTGCTATGGATGGCCTTCTAGTAGGGAGACGGGAATGAATCCATCTTAGTGTATTGATGTGGTGACTAGTGGACTCGTGTGCGCCATATCACCTCAAAGAAGTTTTGGTAGTCGTAGAACATGATAGCCACAGAGTCAAAGCTGGCTTGCTACAACTAAACCCCACATTACCCTCTTGATACAAATGCATGTATAATAGGAACTGATGTAAGTCTTGCTGAGTACCTTTGTACTCACGTTGCTTTATTTATGTTTTTGCAGCGGAGATTTCGGTCTTACTAGTAGTTCCGCTTGGACTTCGACGAGTAGCTTGTTACCTCATTTCGATCTTGTACCCTTGGGAGGGTCTTGTAGATAGTCGGGCTTCTCAGCCTTTTCCTTTTGTAGTTATGCAGACTTTCGGACATGTAATGCTTCCGTTGCTTGTATGCTCTGAATGATGGGTCATGTGACCCCTGTTTGTATTAAATGCTATCTGGCTCTTCTGAGCCTTTATCTATATGAGTTGGCGTTATGTTGTGATGCCATGTTGTACAGCACATACTTGCATGTTATGCGTACGTGTAACGTGTATTGCTATGTGTGGGATCCGACAACCTAGTTGTCTATCCTTGGTAGCCTCTCTTATGGGGAAATGTAGTCTAGTGCTTCCACCGAGCCATGGTAGTCCGCTACAGCCCGGTTTATCGGAGTCCTGCTAGCCCAGCACTACTGCTCCGGAACACTTAGACTGGCTGGCATGTGATTCACTTCGTTCCTGTGTCTGTCCCTTCGGGGAAATGTCACGCGGTGACATCCGTAGTCCTACCTAGCCTGCTACAGCCTGGGTTCCCGGAGTCCTGTTAGCCCAGTTGCTACCGCCCGGATTCACACGCTGCTGACCGACATGGTCGATGTTGTTTCATGTATACCTGTCCGCGTAAGTTAGTGCCACTTTGGGTTCACGAATAGTCATGTCGGCCCGGGTTCTCTGTCATATGGATGCTAGCGACACTACCATATACGTGAGCCAAAAGGCGCAAACGGTCCCGGGCCATGGTAAGGCGACACCCGTGGGAATACCGTGCGTGAGGCCGCAAAGTGATATGAGGTGTTACAGGCTAGATCGGTGTGACTTAGAATCGGGGTCCTGACAGCAGCCCCCGTGTCCAGCACCCTCGTGCGACTCTCCCCAGGAGAGGCGTTTCCGGTGAGGCTGGACGCTGAGCTCTGGGGCTCCCTGATAATCCCCAAGTGCAAGGAATCATCGTAGCACTTTCCAAAGATGGAAGTGATAAGTATGGAGTGTCGAACCCACAAGGAGATAAAGGTAAGATCAATATTCTCTCAAGCCCTATCTGCCACTGATACGACTCTACGTGCACCGAACGTTTGCTTCCAACTAGCAACGAGAAATAAAACTATGTTGTGGGTATGTAGAGGATAACTTTGCATGGTAACGGAGAGCTAAAATATAAAAGTAGGTGTTGTTAACATAAAGTTAGAATATATTACTTAGTATTATAAATAGCGAGTGTGGAATAATGGTGGATCGATGTGTGGACTTGTCCTAGGCAATTGTTAACAAGACCGGTGATCACTATTGCAGTTTCATATGAGGGAGAGGCATAAGCTAACATACTTTCTCTACTTGGATCATATGCACTTATGATTGGAACTCTAGCAAGCATCCGCAACTACTAAAGATCATTAAGGTAAAACCCAACCATAGCATTAAAGCATCAAGTCCTCTTTATTCCCATACGCAACAATCCCTCTTACTCGGGTTTGTGTTTCACCACTCACCAACCCACTATAAGCGAATCATGAACGTATTGCAACACCCTACAGCTGAACCCCTCACGCTATGCCGACACGGAGGGCACCATAGGACAGCATCAAAGTAAAACATACAACTCATACCAATCTAGATCATCAATCAACCCAAAGACAAAATATATCTACTCAAAACATCATAGGATGGCAACACATCATTGGATCATAATATGTGGCATAAAGCACCATGTTCAAGTAGGGATTACAGCGGGGTGCGGGAGAGTGGACCGCGTAAAAGAGATGAGGATGGTGATGATGATGGTGACGTTAATGAAGACGATCACCGTGGCGATGATTCCCCTCCCGATGGCACTCCGGCGCTACCGGAAGAGAGGAGGAGAGGTTCTCCCCCTTGTGCTTCCTCCTCCATGGCCTCCACCTTCTGGTCCTTGGCCTTCATGGTGATGAAGACCCCTCCAGGATACTCCTCCATGGCCACCGGTGATGATGGCCCCCTCCGGCGGGGTGCCGGAGAGGGCCTAGATTGACTTCTCGTGGCTACAGAGGCTTGCGGCGGCGGAACTTCCGATCTAATCTCTGTTTTGGAAGTTTTAGGGTACGAGAGTATATATGGGTGCAGGAGGTACGTCGGTGGAATTCCGGGCTGGCCACGAGGTAGGGGGTGCGCCTGTGGGTGGGCGCGCCGACTCGTGGGCAGCCCGGACTCAGTGAGCTTCCGTACTCCATGGGCTTCTTCTCGTCCAAAAATAGGTTCCGTGGAGTTTCGGTCTTTTGGACTCCGTTTGATATTCCTTTTCTTGAAACATCGAAATAGGCAAAAACAAAGAATCTGGGCTGGGCCTCCGGTTAATAGGTTAGTCCCAAAAATAATATAAAAGTGGATAATAAAGCCCAATATTGCTCAAAACAGTAGATAATATAGCATGGAGCAATCAAAAATTATAGATACATTGGAGACGTATCAGGCATCCCCAAGCTTAATTCCTGCTCATCCTCGAGTAGGTAAATGATAAAAAGATAATTTTTGATGCGGAATGCTAGTAAGTGCTTAAGTTTGATCAATGATAATTCCAATCACTTTTTCTAGCATCATTACACGTCATAACAGTGGTTCATCTCATAAATCTTTTCATGATCAAGTAACAAGCAATTCACAAGTTTAAAGTATGGATCATAAACTTTCTTGAAAACTAACAAATGATATTCTCAGTCATCAAACAATTGCAATTCATCCTATTTTCAGGAAGAGTCTATGTCAAAGCTTCAATTCAGCAAACTTCACATACTGAACTATCATTTAATCTTTCACAATTGCTAACACTCACGCAATACTTGTGGTTATGGAGTTTTAATCGGACACAGAGAATGATAAGGGATTATAGTTTTGCCCCACAACCTTTTACCTCAAGGGTAATGTCAACAATAATAACTCATGCTCCCCTACATCCAATTAGATATATATATCAGATTCTTTCCATCATGCTTTGGGCTTGCCAAAGGTTAAAATGAAAAGGAAAGGTGAAGATCACCGTGACTCTTGCATAAGGTAGAAGATAATAATAAAAGATAGGCCCTTCGCAGAGGGAAGCAGAAGTTTCCATGCGCTTTTATGGTTTGATGCATAAAATCTCAATGTGAAAGAACCTCACTTTATATTGACCCTTGTGATATGAACCTTTATTATGCAGTCCGTCGCTTTTATTACTTCCACATCACAAGATCGTATAAAGCTTATTTCTCCCACACCAATCAATAATACATATTTAGAGCAATTTTTATTGCTTTGCACCGATGACAACTTACTTGAAGGATCTTACTCAATCCGTAGGTAGATATAGTGGACTCTCATGGCAAAACTGGTTTGCGGATTTTGGAAGCACAAGTAGTATCTCTACTTGGTGCTGAGAATTTTGGCTAGCATGAGGGGGAAAGGCAAGCTCAACATGTTAGAGGATCTATGACAACATACTTTATCTCAGATATAAGAAAACATAACCCATTATGTTGTCTTCCTTGTCCAACATCAACTCTTTAGCATGTCATATTTTAATGAGTGCTCCCAATCATAAAAGATGTCAATGATAATATATTTATATGTGAAACCCCTCTTCATTCAATATTCTTTCATGAATTGTTCAAGTGACATTCTATGTTTGCTAACTTTCAATAAGTTTACTATCTATACTTATTATGTGTGAAGTCATTACTCCCCATGTTATAAGCATATGAAACATATATAAATTCAGGTTTATGACATTCAATTTGTTCAACCATTTACTCATAGGGTATACATGAAGCACATGAGTAATTGACAAACTACTCCAGAAGATATGAGTGAAGAACACTGAGTAGTCAAATAATTAACTAGCCATGGGAGGATTCTTTTTCATTCAATATTTCAGATCCAATGATTTTATTCAAACAGCAAGTAAAATTGAAAACATGCTCCAAGCAAAACACATATGATGTGATGAATAAAAATATAGCTCCGAGTAAAGTATACCGATAGTTTTGAAGACGAAAGAGGGGATGCCTTCCAGGGCATCCCCAAGCTTAGACGCTTGAGTCTTCCTTCAATATTACCTTGGGGTGCCTTGGGCATCCCCAAGCTTATGGTCCTTCCACTCCTTATTCTCCTCATATCGATATCCCACCCAAAACTTGAAAACTTCAATCACACAAAACTTAACCAAACTTCGTGAGATAGGTTAGTATAATAAAGAGCAAAACATGCACTTGGTACTGTCAAAGACAAGGTTCATAATTTTTCTCACACAATTCCTACTGTACCATATCATTTCTACAATTTATATTGAAGAATATAAGTCATAGAAACTAGAAAACAAGCAAACTATGCAATGAAAACAGAATCTATCAGAAACAGAACAGTCTGTAATGATCTGAACAATAACCATACTTCTGCTACTATAAAAATTATTAAATAAATTGGTGGACGTGAGGAATTTGTCTATTAATCTTCCGCAAAAAGAATCAACTCAAAAGCACTCTTCTGTAAAAAATTACATCTATTCTCGTGAGCGCAAAGTTTCTGTTTTTTTACAGCAAGGTCACATTAACTTTCACCCAAGTCTTCCCAAAGGTCTTACTGGGCACTTTATTGAAACAAAAGCTATAGCACATGATTACTACAGTAGCTTAAACATGTAGACACACAAAAACAGTAAGGGTAAATATTGGGTTGTCTCCCAACAAGCGCTTTTCTTTAATGCCTTATAGCTAGGCATGATGATTTCAATGATGCTCGCATAAAAGATAGGATTTAAAGCACAATGAGAGCATCTTGAATAAAATGACTAGCACATTTAAATCTGACACACTTCATATGCCTAGGGATTTTGTGAGCACACAACTTATAAGAACAACAATCAACTAGCATAGGAAGGCAAAACAAGTATAACTTCAAAACTTTAAGCACATGGAGAGGAAACTTGATATTATTGCAACTCCTACAAGCATGTATTCCTCCCTCATAATAATTTTCAGTAGCATCATGGATAGGAAATTTTATCTCATACTCAATTGGAACCTCTTTCGAAATAGTGGAATCATTACTAGCTAAAGTTGACACTCTTCCAAATCCACTTCCATAAATATCACACTAAGATTCAACAACCTCCAAAATAGTGGGATCACTAATTCGTAAAGTTGACACTCTTCCAACCCACTTTATTGATAGTATTATTCATACTCCAAAAGATATAAGTGAAGTTCATGGAGCATTCTACAACTGACCAAAAAATCCAAGCTAAAAATGTATAAGTGAAGCACATGAAGCATTCTATAAAACCATACTCAAAAGATTTAAGTGAAGCACAAAGAGTAATTCTATAAGATCATACTTAAAAGATTTAAGTGAAGCACATGAAGTATTCTATCAAAACATTGAAGGGATATCTCATTCTAGGATGGTTATTAAAGGAAAAACAAAGACACAAAGGACACAAATCATGTGAACAAACCAAAAACCGACGTATACCGATATTTGTTGAAGAAGAAAGATGGGATGCCAACCGGGGCATCCCCAAGCTTAGATGCTTGAGTGTCCTTGGAATATTTACTTGGGGTGCCTTGGGCATCCCCAAGCTTGAACTCTTGCTTCTCTTTATTCTTCTCACATCGGTGACTCCTCGTCCTTCGAACACTTGATCCACACAAAACTTTAACAAAAACTTGTGAGATCCGTTAGTGTAATAAAACAAATCACTACCTTTAGGTACTTTAATGAACTCATTCTTTATTTGTATTGGTGTTAAACCTACTGTATTACAAGTTCTCTACGGTTCATACCCTCCAATACTAGCCATAGATTCATCGAAATAAGCAAACAACACATGCAAAATAGAATCTGTTAAAAACAGAACAGTGTAGTAATCCAAAAGTTTGGCAAACTTCTGTAACTCCTAAAATTATAAACTAAATTTTAAAATTTTAATTTTTTTACAGAAGTAATGTTCAAAAAGAATCAGACCATTTGACTTTCCAGTAAAAAAATGTAAATTCACGCACTACAGCCAAAGTTTCTGTTTTTGTTTTGCACATCGCAAACAAGCAATCTAATCATCCTAAAACCAAAGCTTGGCACATTTATTTTTATAATACATTGAATATATAAAAAGGAATAATTATTTACAGAGAAACTTCCATGAAAAATTCTACATTGTTTCCGTGAGCATGAACACAAGTGCTCAAGGCTCCACCTCACTTCTTCAATGCATAACCTTCCAATCACTTCTCTTTTTGAAAAACTTTTTAGGCATGAAAGGCAAGTAATTTTTTTTGTATTTTCATTTTTTATTTTTTTTGTATGTTTCACCCACAACTAAACAGAAACAAAAAGGAAAAACAAAATCTACTAAGTGAAGAAAGCAAACAAGCACACACGAGAATATCAACTCCACGCTATTGCTCCCTAAGAACGGCGCTTTAAAAGAGCTTGATAATCCCCAAGTGCAAGGAATCATCGTAGCACTTTCCAAAGATGGAAGTCATAAGTATGGAGTGTCGAACCCACAAGGAGATAAAGGTCAAATCAATATTCTCTCAAGCCCTATCTCGCCATCGACATTTAATCTCGTGCACCGAATGTTTGCTTCCAACTAGCAACGAGAAATAAAACTATGTTGTGGGTATGTAGAGGATAACTTTGCACGGTAACGGAGAGCTAAAACATAAAAGTAGGTGCTGTTAACATAAAGTTAGAATATATTACTTAGTATTATAAATAGCGAGTGTGGAATAATGGTGGATCGATGTGTGGAATTGTCCTAGGCAATTGTTAACAAGACCGGTGATCACTATTGCAGTTTCATATGAGGGAGAGGCATAAGCTAACATACCTTCTCTACTTGGATCATATGCACTTATGATTGGAACTCTAGCAAGCATCCGCAACTACTAAAGATCAGTAAGGTAAAACCCAACCATAGCATTAAAGCATCAAATCCTCTTTATTCCCATACGCAACAATCCCTCTTACTCGGGTTTGTGTTTCAGTCACTCACCAACCCACTATAAGCGAATCATGAACGTATTGCAACACCCTACAGTAGGAACCCCTCACGCTTGTGCAACACGGAGGGCACCATAGGACAGCATCAAAGTAAAACATACAACCCATACCAATCTAGATCATCAATCAACCAAAAGACAAAATATATCTACTCAAAACATCATAGGATGGCAACACATCATTGGATCATAATATGTGGCATAAAGCACCATGTTCAAGTAGGGATTACAGCGGGGTGCGGGAGAGTGGACCGCGTAAAAGAGATGAGGATGGTGATGATTATGGTGACGTTGATGAAGACGATCACCGTGACGATGATTCCCCTCCCGATGGCACTCCGGCGCCACCGGAAGAGAGGAGCAGAGGTTCTCCCCCTTGTGCTTCCTCCTCCATGGCCTCCACCTTCTGGTCCTTGGCCTTCATGGTGATGAAGAACCCTCAAGGATACTCCTCCATGGCCACCGGTGATGATGGCCCCCTCCGGTAGGGTGCCGGAGAGGTCCTAGATTTACTTCTCATGGCTACAGAGGCTTGCGGCGGCGGAACTTCCGATCTAATCTCTGTTCTGGAAGTTTTAGGTACGGGAGTATATATGGGTGCAGGAGGTACGTCCGTGGACTTCCGGGCTGGCCACGAGGTAGGGGGCGCCCCATGGGGTGGGGCGCCTGTGGGGTGGGCGCGCCCACCCTATTGGGCAGCCCGGGACTCCCCTGGTAAGCTTCCGGTACTCCATGGGCTTGTTCTGGTCCAAAAATAGGTTTCGTGGAGTTTCAGGTCTTTTGGACTCCATTTGATATTCCTTTTCTTCGAAACACTGAAATAGGCAAAAAAAACAGCAAATCTGGGCTGGGCCTCCGGTTAATAGGTTAGTCCCAAAAATAATATAAAAGTGGATAATAAAGCCCAATATTGCCCAAAACAGTAGATAATATAGCATGGAGCAATAAAAAATTATAGATACATTGGAGACGTATCACTCCCTGAGGTTGGTACGACCGTGGAGCCGCCCTCAGTTGTTTATCACCAGCACAGAGCATAGTGCTTCCGCTTGTGCACGGCCATAGCCGCTCCTCGGCAGTGTCAACGGCCAGCGCGGAGCATGGTGCTTCCACTCGTGTGTGGGAGGGGGGCCCCCTCCGGGAGGAGCCCCCGGGGCGTGTACAGCCCTGCCCTTACACGTGGCTTGCACGGCAGGGCTGCGAGGTGTATCTGGGCACCCGTGAGCCAGTGCGGGACTCACGAGGCCCTACCTCAAGGCGGGTTGCGCCTGGTCTTGAGTCTTTGATAGTTGTTCGTTCCTGCGAGACGGTTAGCTGCAAGCGCTCTACGTCCTCAGGTCCCGGCCCTTGAGCGAGCTCAGCGGCCGCTGGTATGCCAGGTTGCGATGCCGTGGTCAAGGCCAGGGGGTGAGGGCTGGAGAGCCAGTAAGAGCTCCTGAGTCGCGACGCTCAGGAGCCCCCCTTTTAACACGCAAGCGAATTGCATGATGAAGGGATGTACCCGTGGCGGGTGGTAATCGAGCATGTGATAATCATAGGCAGATTAAACATGTGAGGAAAATCAGCTTGGGTAAACGCAGAAAGATACATGCCACTGGGTCAGGCCTAAGTGGCTTGGGGATGATGCAGCCCGAGGGGCGCCCCCAGCAAGGTAAGCTAAAGACATAAGAAAAGGATACACGCCACAGGGATGGACCCACGCGGCCTGGGAATAATGCAGCCCGAGGGGCGCTCCCAGCTAAACGAACTTGGAAAATGTCACCTGGTTCTGTTGACGAAGGAGGGTTGGGGCAGCTGAAGGTATGCGGTGAAGGAATGGCTCCTCACGAGCCACCGGGGCCCTGAGCCTCGGGAGGCTCTGGGTGCTCTGGTGGTTCCCTGAGGACCGCCTCCATCTCCGCCAGGACGGCGTGGTGCCATGACTCCTGAGCCGCCAGGACACGCCGCATGTTGCGCTGATAGGCTGACGACACGCTCGACAAGCTGTCGGGCATGCGAACGTAACTGTGTGGTGGACCGTCGCAACGGCCCATATGCGAAGGCCAGAAAAGCTCCTGAGATGTGGCCGTGTTGAGCCCTGGAACGTCGATGTAAACATGCAGCTCGACACCCTCGCCTGGATGGGGAGCTGCGCCTCGTGAGCGGCTGTCCCCTCGCATGGCCCTTGCGTCTTGTAGTTCCTGAGTGGTCTTAATGATGAACTCTTGAGTGGTGGGCACTCCTTGCCCTGTGTTCTCCTGAGGGAAACATGCCGTGAAGCACGCCTCCAAGTGGTGCCCAAGCGCCTCCCTCATGAGGTTGGCAAGGTCTGAGGCCCTCCAGAAGAGAGCCCCCGAGCCCTGCCCGAGGAGGGCGCCAGGCGCGCCTTCCTATGCGATGGAGGGAGGCGCCCCTAGAGCGGGCGTTGATCCTGACGAGGCTCCAGCTGCGTCGCCACCCTCCTGAGGTCCGGCACGGCGCAACTTCTTCTTCTTCTTGGAGAGGGCCTCAGGAGGGCCCTCGCCTTTGCTGTCGGGGTCGTCGGTTGCTCTAGCTTGGAAGGTGCGCTCGTTGGAGCACACCGCATCTCTCTCTTCACATGGGACCGTGATGATTCCGCCGCTTCCCGACATCTTGAGGACGTTGAAGCCGTGGTGTGTGACCACCATGAACTTGGCCAGGGCTGGATACCCAAGGACGGTGTTGTATGGCAGGCGGATGTGCGCAACGTCGAACTCGATGAGCTCGGTGCGGTAGTTCTTGCATTCCCCGAAGGTGGCAGGGAGGCGGACCTGCCCTATCGGTGTGGTGGAACCGCCGGTCACTCCTGAGAAAGGCTTGGTAGTCGGAAGCTGGTCATATGGGACTTGGAGGTTGTCGAACGTGTCGACGGACAGGACGTTGAGCCCTGCGCCGCCGTTGATGAGGGTCTTGGTGACTTGTACGTTGCTGATGACTGGTGAGCAAAGCATCGGGAGGGCGCCTGCGGTGGCTGCGCACTTGAGCTGGTCTGGTTAGTTGAAGGTGATGGCGCACTGGGACCACCTGAGCGGGCGCGTGGCCTTGAGCTTGGGGAGGAATGCATTCACTTCACGAGCAAACTGTTTGAAGATGCGCTGTGAGGCTGGGGCCTGGGCTCTGCCCAAGATGCAGGTGATAGCACGTGGCTCCTGGAAGCCCCCAGCCCCCTCGTCCTGATGGTGGTTGTCGTTCCTTCTAGGCGGTTGCGGCAGCGGGGGAAGACCGGCGTTGCCCTGAGGACGGTCCTCGCGAGGCTGGTCTCTCCAGGCGCCCTCGCGATTATGATCTTCCCAGCGGTCCTCACGAGGCCGGTCGCGCCACTCCTGGTGTGGGCCACGGTCGTCCCATTGCCCGCCACCACGTTCTCCTCCTCGGGCGTAGCCCCGATCGCTGCGCTCGGGGCGTCGACCGTAGCGTCCTTCATGAATGGCTCTAAGCTCTTGACAGTCGCTGATGTTGTGTGTGTTCAGGTTGTGGAAGGCGCAGAACGGTCAGCTGTTCTTGGACGACTCGGGCTGGTCTCTGCCTCGCTTGGTGTCCGGCTCCGCTGCGAGCACGGCTGCTTCCTTGCGCTTCACGTCCTTGGCCTTGGTCTTCTTCTCCTCTGCACCTGCAGCTGGCAGCTCCAGGAGGGAAAGGCGCCCCTCCTCAGCTTTTGCACACTTGGTTTCCAGGATGAACAGCTCCTGAGATGTGCACAACTCCTCCTGGATAGCAAGCTCTTCCTTCGTCTTGATGTCGCGAACGCCGTCGGAGAACGCGGAGATGATGGCCTCATCCGTCACCTTGGGGATCTTGAGGCGGGTGTTGTTGAAGCGCTGGATGTACTTTTGGAGGGTCTCTCCTAGTTGTTGCTTGATGCGGCGCAGGTCACCCATGGCCAGCGGGCGGTGGCGAGTGCCCTGGAAGTTGGCGACGAAGCGGTCACGCATCTCGTCCCAGGAGAAGATCGAGCCTTGCGGCAGGTTCAGGAGCCAGGAGTGGGCACCATCCTTGAGAGCCATAGGAAACCAGTTCGCCATGACTTTCTCATCGTCGTTGGCCGCTTCGATGCTCAGCTCGTAGAGCTGTAGGAACTCTGCAGGGTCGAGGGTGCCGTCGTAGCGAGGGGACAGATCCGGCTTGAACTTGCCCGGCCAGGCGACGTTACGCTGCTCGGGGTGAAGGCGCGGAAGCCGGCCGTGGTTGACGGGGCCCATCTCGGGGGTGGAGCTTGGTCTTGACGAGGCCTGCGTGCCGCCACCGTGGTTGGCGTGCGGTCTTGGCGAGGTGGCGCGGGGAGCACACGTGCAGCTTCTCGCGGCCGAGGAATTTCTTGGCAGCTTCTCTCTTCGCGCGCGGGCACTGGGCGTGGTGGATCGCGCCGTGGGGCCGCGCGCCTTGGCGCCAAGGCACCATCTTGGGGCAGAGGTGGTGGAGGCGCTCCATGATCCACGTCGCCCGTGGCTGGAGGAGGGCGAGGCAGAGAAAGGGACGGCGCCGGGGAGCCCCCTGTGGCGTGGACGAGCTCGGCGACACGGTCGAGCCAATACTCGTAGAGGTCATCGACCGGGCGGTAGCGCATGAGTTCGTTCGCCATGAGGAGCGCGGCCTACGCGTCCATGGGAGCGCGACGTGTGTGGGACGAGGAACCGACCGGGGTCAGCGATGGAGTGGTGGTGCGGCCGTCCTACTGCACTGATGGGTGCAGCGAGGATGCTTGCTTCTCGTTCCCCGTCGGGCCGGTGGTGCCGTTGGCGGCAGGCGACGGGGAGCGACTAGGTGGCCCGCCGACGGGAGCCGTCTGAGCAACGCGGGTGGTGAGGGCAGCCCGGCGCTCAGCTCTAGCGCGGCGTGCATCCTCCATGGAGACAACGGAGCGATGCAGCGACGGAGCGCCGATCGACGGAAGGGAAGCTATAGCGCACCCCTACCTTGGGCACCAAAGTCAGATGTGGGGTTACGGCAAAACCCTAAAGGTTCGAACTCTAGGGTGCACGCGAAGTTCTTTCCCCCCTACCGATCTACGCCCTAGCTCACTAAGATCTCGCGGACGAACTCGACGAACTAGCAACACAAAGACACAAGATTTATACTAGTTCGGGCCACCATTGTGGTGTAATACCCTACTCCAGTGTGGTGGTGGTGGATTGCCTCTTGGGCTAATGAAGAACAGTACAAGAGGAAGAACAGCCTCCTGAGGTTGAGGTGTTCTTGTGCTCTGCGAACTTGTGTGGGTGAGATGGCCCTGAACGAGTTCTAGCTCCCCAAATATTGAGCGGGAAGGGATCCAACAACGGCGGGCAAATTTGAAAGGGGACAACCAGTACAAGCTATCCTGACAAAAGTGGTCTTCGCCTGCAAAAGGCTCTGGTGGTGATGCCATCTTGGGCTCCACGGTGACCTCCATCTTGCCGTCCTGCTGGTCTTGGTCTTGTTGCACCGATATGGAAACCTTTGCCTGATGCCTCAGTACTCAACGCCTGCGCTGGCCTCCTTAGCACCAAAGAGGAAACAAGGACGCTGCATGTGCTGGCGCCCGCCTGGTGTCGATCGTCATGGCTCACGTCACGAGAGCCTCGCGAGGTTTGCCCCGCCTTGCTATCTCCACTTCTCGCAAGGCAGCCTGGAGAGGCCACTCCTGAGGAGGTCTTGCATCGTCCGCCTCGCGAGGCTTGGCCCCTCGCGAGGGTCTTGAATGCCTTGTTGATAAAGATGGGCCGTGCAGGCACGCTAGCATAGCCACGCCGTGGGCCGCAGGCAGGCAAGTCTAGGGACCCCCATTCCCATAACACCGACAGCGCCATGGAGCAGAACCAAAATTTACAAGTTACAAGTTCAAAAAGAAAAGCCTGCATGTTCGCACCTCCACATGGTTGGTCCGGCACGCCGATCAAGGAGGAATGCATGTTGTGTTGCATTTTCACTTACAAGTGCGACAACAGTTGAGCAAATAGACTATCAGCAAACCCCCACCCCGCCCACCGCGTGGTGGCTGAGAAAACAGGAGGGAGAAGAGATGGCTGTAGCACGGACTCCAAGAAAATTGGTGTCGGATGGGACTCGGGTGGGTGGCCTGTGCCGTACTGCTAGACGTGAATGCTAGTTATGGCCCATGCCACCCCACTATATCGAGCCTATATCGAGGTGTTGGTTACGTAGAACAAATTTCCTGGAGTCCGTGCTCAGCCCTCCTCTATCTCTCTTCTCAGCCAGCCAGCAGACGCGCGGAGCCCATCGTCTGTTTGCTCACATGCGGTCCCACATGTCAGTGAAAAAGCAAGAGGACCCACTGAACCTGCACATCTTTCACCTCGACGTGCTGGTGATGAAAAACAAATCCAATAAAGATCTTTGGTGACCGCTTTTGGAGTTACTCAAGAGTAGTAAGATTCTGTTTACAGTTTAACCCAAGATGCACAGCACGTGGCTTCAACTACCACTCCATTTTCTTACATGACACGACCTGGATGCTGGATGTCCCACGTGTCGGCAAAAGGAGGAAGAACTCGACCAAATCTTCTCCACATTATACTACGTACAAGCCCACCTCACACAATCATGCCATCACCATATTTCTCGGCCTCCGTGTGACACCTAGCTGTAGTTGATCAAACTAGAACTAACTATTGGTTGGCTCTATGTGATGTGGAAACTTCATACTACTACTACGGATGCTGGCTATACTACTACGTCACTAACACTCCAAGAAATGAGTCGAAAACCATTTATAAATTGAGTTTATGACATGCATATGCAAATGTACCATTCATTACATACAACAAGTCATCAACACACAACGACAACCAGGATACATGTTGGATTATAGATTAGTTCCAACAAAACATTCTAGTAAATGCTAAAGTTTTCATCACACAACAAATAACAAGCAATGAAATGAACTTCAGGTCAACCAATCCTCGACATTGGAAACACTTGCTTTGAACTAGAAGAGTTTCTCTTGGAAGGGCCAGCTACTGTCAATCTCGAGACCAACACAGGACTGATCATCCAGGCTGAAGCGGCCAATTTCATGACCAATATTGTGATAGCCACGGTAGGGAAGCATAGCAATGTCCAAGGTATAGATACAGTTGCTTCTCATAAATGGTACTAACGTTGTGTCAACAACAGCTGGATCGCCTTTCACCATGATTGGATAGTTTTGTCTCCTCCAAGAGTATCAATACTAAACCAGGGAGAAGATGTTGGCGCTAGCACAGTAGTATCCATCCTGAATACCCTGCAATGGATGTTGGAATAGGTTCGGAGAGTGCGACCATGGGAGACAACAATGAAAGTGCAACTATCCCTGGGTGGTTTTGGTAATTCCTAACAACATATAGCTCATTGAGCTAATACTATTTCAAGAAAGATATTTCAGGAAAGCTCAATGATTAGCATGGCATGGATTAGAAAGTGGACCCTTCAAAATGCGAAGGACAAAAGATTGGCTCAAGCTCAAAGAACAAGACTCTACATTTTCTATTTTAGTGATCCAAGATCACATTGAGTCTATAGGAAAAGCCAATACTATTAAGAAGGGATGAGGTGTTGCTTAATGAGGTGCTTGCTCAAAATTCTTAGTGATATGCTCCAAAACCCTCCACTACATTCTCATATCCACATATGTCCCCAACCAAATATCCAACTCGGCCCCTCCAATTTTTTCTATCTGGCGCCACCGAGTTTAGTTGACATAGCCACTGCCAGAAACCCTAATCTTTTCGGTCTCACCGATAGGGATCTCGGTCTCACTGAGATGGGATTGTAATCTCTCTGTTTCCCTTCGTAACGTTTCGGTCAAACCGAGATGAGCGATCGGTCCCACTGAGATTGCAATGCCAATACTCTGTTTCTTTTTTGTAACGTTTCGGTCCAACTGAGATGAGCGAATCGGTCCCACCGAGTTTGCCTGACCAACTCTGTGTTTGACTATAACCAAAATCGGTCCCACCGAGTTTGTGTAATCGGTCTCACCGAGATTACGTTATGCCCTAACCCTAATGATATTGGTCCCACCGAGTTGACATGTCGGTCCCACCAAAACACCTAACGGTCACATTATGAACCAAATCGGTCTGACCGAGTTCTCTGAATCGGTCCCACCGAGTTTGGTGATTTGTGTGTAACGGTTAGATTTTGTGTGGAGGCTATATATACCCCTCCACCCACTCTTCATTCGTGGAGAGAGCCATCAGAACATGCCAACACTTCCAATACATATTTTCTGAGAGAGAACCACCTACACTTGTGTTGAGGTCAAAATATTCCATTCCAACCACATAAATCTTGATCTCTAGCCTTCCCCAAGTTGCTTTCCACTCAAATCTTCTTTCTACCAAATCCAATCCTATGAGAGAGAGTTGAGTGTTGTGGAGACTATCATTTGGAGCACAAGAGCAAGGAGTTCATCATCAACACGCCGTTTGTTACTTCTTGGAGAGTGGTGTCTCCTAGATCGGCTAGGTGTCACTTGGGAGACTCCGACAAGATTGTGGAGTTGAACCAAGGAGTTTGTAAGGGCAAGGAGATCTCCTACTTCGTGAATATCTACCCTAGTGAGGCAAGTCCCTCTTAGGCGAAGGCCATGGTAGGATAGACAAGGTTGCTTCTTCGTGGACCCTTCGTGGGTGGAGCCCTCCGTGGACTCGCGCAACCGTTTCCCTTCGTGGGTTGAAGTTTCCATCAACATGGATGTACGACAGCACCACTTATCGGAACCACGGATAAAAAATATCCGTGTCAACATTGCGTTTGCTCCCTCAAACTCATCCCTTTACCTTCATATGCAATTGTTTTACATTCCGCTGCTATACTCTTAGAATTGCATGTGTAGGTTGATTGCTTGACTTGTGCTAAGTTGCTAAAATCTGCCAAGAACTAAAATTGGGAAAAGGCTAGATTTTTATTTGGTAAAGTAGTCTAATCACCCCCCGCCCCTCTAGACATACTTTAGATCCTACAAGTGGTATCAGAGCTTTGGTTTCCATTTGCTTTGATTTCCATAGCTTTTGGTGGTCATAGCCTTGGTTTGACAACCTAGGAGAGTATGGCGTCTAGCGAGGGAAATTACCACCGTAGAGGTCCTTACTTTGATGGTACAAATTTGTTAGTTGGAAGCATAAGATAAAAATGCATATTCTTGGACATAACCCCGCCGTTTGGGCTATTGTGTGTATTGGCTTGCAAGGTGAATTCTTTGATGGGAGAGAACCAAACCGTGAAGCTACCGCGGAAGAGTTGAAGATGCTACAATACAATGCTCAAGCTTGTGATATTCTCTTTAATGGATTGTGCCCCGAAGAATTCAACAAAATCAGCCGTCTTGAGAATGCAAAGGAAATTTGGGATACTTTGATTGATATGCACGAAGGTACTGACTCTGTCAACGAATACAAATTGGATGTGCTTCAAAGTCAAGTTGACAAGTTCAAAATGAAGGATGGTGAAGGTGTCGCCGAAATGTACTCTAGGCTTGCTCTCATCACAAATGAGATTGCCGGCTTGGGAAGTGAAGAGATGACCGACAAATTCATCATCAAGAAGATCCTAAGATCCTTGGATGGAAAATATGATACCGTGTGCACATTGATCCAAATGATGCCCAATTACAAAGATCTCAAGCCAACGGAAGTCATTGGAAGAATTTTTGCTCATGAGATGTCACTCAAGGATAAGAAAGAGCTTCACAACAAGTCTAGTGGTGCTTACAAAGCCTCGTGTGATGCTCCCACATCATCAAGTGAGAAACAAACCTTCAATGAAGAATTGAGCCTAATGGTAAAGAACTTCAACAAGTTCTACAAGAGTAGAAGCAAAGAAAGAAGTTCCAAGTCAAGGTCCTACAATGACAAAAGATCTTCTAGTCGTGAGCGTAATTGCTACAATTGTGGAAGACCCGGACACTACTCCAATGAGTGTACGGCTCCCTACAAAAGAAGAGAAGATTCTCCCAAAAGAAGAAGTAGAAGAGAAGAATCACCACCAAGAGAAAGGAGGAGTAGAGATGATCGTTATGAACGAAGACCCTCTCGGAGAAGCAAGGAATAGGAAAGGAAGGATAAGTCATCAAGGAGCTACACAAAAAGAAGACATCAAGATCATGTTGGTGAATGGGTATCTGGCTCCGACTCCGACAATCACTCCGAAAGAAGTTATCACTCCGACTCCGAATATACTCAAGATGAAGGTGTTGCCGGTCTAGCACTTCACAACCAACTCCTATGACATATTTGACTCACCAAATGAAGGAATTGGAAGATGCTTCATGGCCAAAGGTCCAAAAGATAACACATCCAGTATGTTGATTTCAATAGTGATGAAGATGATTTGCTAGGTGATGATGATTTACTTGTTGACAACTCTAGTGATGAAAACTATGATGAAACGTCAATTAATCATGCTAATCAAGATAAAACGAATGATGATGATAAGGATATTGAGCGTCTAACTAAAGAATTAACACTCTTAAGTTAGCTCATGAAACTACCTTGGAAAATCATCGAGAACTTTTAAAGACTCATGATAAGCTACGCTTTGAAAAGCTGAACCTTGAGCAAGAGCATGAGTTTTTAAAGGCAATCAATGATGATCTTCGCAGAAAAAGTTCTTCTTACATTGCCAAGCGTTTACTCTTGTCTACTTACATGCCACAAGTTAAATCTAGAAACAAGAACAAGAAAGATGCTTCATCTAGTAGTAACAACAATCATGCTAAATCCAATGTTGTTGCTTCTAGTAGTTCTATTGATTCCACTAATGATTCTCTTAGCCAAGTTACACTTGAGCAAGAAAATAGCTTATTGAAGGGAATTATAGAGAAAGGTGTTTACAAGAGCCTTGCTGGAAGTAAGCAATTTGAGGAAATTGTACTCAAGCAAGGAAGACACCGGAAGAATCAAGGTGTTGGTTTTTAACAAAAGTTCAATGCCAATGGAGTTGAGTGGGAAGAAGATCAATACCCCAAGACGAAGTTTGTTCCTCAACAAGAGAAATATGATCCTACTTCTTTCAAAGGGACACAAGCTCAAGATGATCTTCCACCACAAGACCAGAAGCAAAAAGGCAAGGACAAGCTTCAAGAGGAAATTGATGAATTTGAAGAAGCACCCAAGGCCTTGGTCAAGTGGGTTCCCAAGACTACATCAAGTTCTACTTCATTAAGTACAACTACAACTCCGAGGATTCCCATCAAGATGGCGTGGATCCAGAAGAAGAAGAACTAGAGAGTTCTTGAGGGTGACTCGGCCAACATACTTCACTCTTATCATTTTGGCGAGAACAAGTGCAAACAACTTCCATATCTTTCAAGGAGTCACAAACCCTCTTGTTGGTAAGACAAGGGACAAGGTAACCCAATGCTTTCATGGACATCATCTTGTGTATGCATCACTCTATGTCTATGGATATCCTTGCTTGTTCCTTGTGGGACTAACCCGTGTAGGTATTAAAAGTGCAACTCACTCCAAAGGATTGCTCCAAATGATCTACATCAACATTGAGAATCTACATCTTCAACACCTACATGAAGTCATCATCGACAAAACCCAAGGTTAGTTCAACCCTCTAAGGGGGGATATCACATCTAGGGGGAGCTTTACTCTAATCAATTGAGTTAAAGCAACTCTAATGGTGTGAACACATCAATGCCTTATGTAAAAGTGGTAACCCTACTTGTGCTTAAATGATGAGTATGACCTATGATCAAATGTTCATTGAATCTTATGTCAATATACTCATATATAGATGACCTAGTCATCGCCAAATTGCTTGATAGATGCTAGAGTGTTTGTGCATGCTTTGTCACATATTTCATTTGCCATTTTATTGTGTGAGCATGTTGGTTGCATACTTTACTCATTTGAGGACATCCATTTGTAGTTTTGATTGTTTGGCTCTTTCTCTTTGCCAAATGGATGGACAAGAATGCCTAAGAACTCCCTCTAGCTATCTATGCTTTTCTCATCTCAAACTCTATTCATGCTACATCACAAAGTTTGATCAAGTCAGATTCGAACCACTCTGTGTGAGGAGCACTCGGAGTTCCCGATTCGTCATAGACTTAAACCTCCAAAACCTCTTTGTGCATCTCGGTCTGACTGATTCATCCTTTTCGGTCCCATCGAGTCACTAAGTTGATCTAGGGTTTTCAATATCGATGCAACCGATTAGAACATTTCGGTCACACCGAGTTGCAGTAACTGCCTGTAGTTTTGCATCTCGGTGCCACCGAGTCGCTCCACTCGGTCACACCAGCAGGGTCAGGTTAGATATACCGACGGGCCAAATTTTGGAAATTTTTCTGAACCTTCTCGCCTGCGCATAACCTGCTCTGCCTCTTCGGGTCTCCACCGCCGTCAACGGAAATCTTCACCGTCGTTGCCGCCGTAGCAAGTTCATCGCCGAACTAGGGTACGAACTTGATCTTTGTGCTAATCCTTTACTCCGATTCTTAGCACATTGCTCTTCCATGGTTCTTGCCACGATTGAAATCATCCTTTCTAGCGAAAACATCCCGTAGATTAGTTTTGATTTGAAAATTTAGGGTTAGGTCCCCGCCGAATTCATCTCGGACCGACCGAGTTGTAGAAATCGGTCTCACTGATTTTGGCTTAGGCCAGAGCACACACGTTTTCGGTCTGACCTAAAATTGCAAATCAGTGTGACCGAGTTCGATTCTTTGTGAAACCCTAGCAGTCTCGGTACCACCAAACTATGACTCGGTCTGACCGAGTTCACTAGTTTAGGTTCCAAAAGCTGCTTCGGTATCACCGAGTTTACAAATCGGTAGATCCCAAATGCTTTCTGTGAAGAACTAAAACTAAGTTTTTAAGTCATCCTTTTTGCAAAACTCCTGTACTTTGTGATGCTCATCTACTCTAACTCATCTATAACCTATTAACAGGGTCTGCTGTCAGAGTATTTGCAGAGATGTCTGACCAGAGTGATAGTCAGAATAGGTCTGAGCAATAGGTGCAGATGAGTGAGGGTTCAGATCCCTCTAGCAGCTATGATGAAGGCAGCAGGAGCACTCCCAGCAATCTGCCAAAGGCTGCCACCAGGACAAGGAAGAAGAGGAATTCTGACTCTGACGATGAAGATTATGTTGCAGTTGAAGATGAAGCCACTTCAAAGAAGAAGGTGCTAAAGAAAGAGTATGGCACATCTGCAACTAAGCTGGGAATGTAAACAAAGATGCCAGCAAGAAGACAGCCAATGTCAAAGCCAAGGAATGTTGCCACAGGGGAAACCATGAAGTTCACCATTGAATCAGATGATGGTGAAGCAGCAGATGATGGTAAGAAGAAGAGGGCCAGAAAAACTACTGCCAAAGTTCTTGGCAAGCCCTCAATGAGGAGAGATTCAGAAGAAGAGGAAGAGGAAGAGGATGCTGCACCAGCACCCAAAGCTCAGAAGCTTATGGGAGATGCTATCAAACCAAGGGCTGCTCCATCTAAGCCCAAAGCTGCTCCCAAGGCTGCTGCTCCAGCTCCAAAGCCAAAACCCAAGAGGAGCACTAGGAATATCCCTGCTGAAGAAAAGAACAAGGCCCCAGTGCCTCAAGTTGCTGAAGAAGAAGAAGATGATGTTGTTTTGAGGAAGCTGAAGCCCAAGATCCCTGGCCACACTGATGCACACCAGTTGCAGAGAACATGAAAATCGGGAAGGATGCAGGATTGAGACTATGGAGACAGTCTGATCCATATGCTATCAGGAGAAGGACTGTTGTGGACTACATGTTTCACACTAAGGAATAACAGGACTTCTATGAGATTGTTTTGCTTGACAAGAAGCCCATTGTGTGTGATATGAGATTGGTTGACTGGAAATTCATCAAGGAAAATGAGGATCACTTCCCTGGAGTGCTTGATAACTCTAAGGCATGTGGAGTGGATACTTTTGTTGCCCAGAAGTTCACCAAGTGAAATGATGAGCTCATCATGCAGTTTTACTCCACTGCCCACTTCTATCCAGATGGAAGGATTGTATGGATGTCTGAGGGTACTAGGTACCAATCTACAGTTGATGAATGGGCAAGCTTATAAATGCTCCTGAGGAACATGACGATGACTTGGACATTTATGCAGAGAAGAAGAAAGACCACAACAGTATGGCTAACATGTACAAGGAGATCCCAGATGCTGCTTTGGATACACATAAGTTTGGATCAGTTCACTACCTGTTGTCTGGTCTGCAGACAATCAACTGGATCTTAAGGCACACACTGCTACCCAAGTCAGGTGATCATAAGATGATCAGAGGACATGCTATAAACTTGTTGCACATATTTGATGTCCCACAGAAAAGTTCAAAGTCATGAGCCTGATTGTTGAAACAATCAAGAGGACTGCAGCTGATCAAAAGAGAAGTTGTGGGTATGCCCCACACATTCAGGAGCTAATCAACTCAAAGATGGGCAAAGGCAAGTACATCTTGGATAAGGAGCACCTGCCCATCTATCCTGAATTGGAAGATAACACTGTTGTGATGAATGAGAATGAACCATCTTCAGCTCAAGCGCATGAAAAGAGAGAGAAGGCTAAGGCAGAGAAGGCTGCAAAGATGCCAACAGCAGGGGAGGCATCTAAGGTATTCTTGAAGAGCAAGCAAGACCAGCTTGGATATCTGATCCAATCCACCCTCAGGATTGAGAAGGGCTTGGCCAGCCTGACCAAGAACCAGGAGAGTCTGGAGAGGATCATTGAGCAGAAATTCTATGACCTTGATGTCAAGGTGACAGAAATCCAAACTGCAGTTGAGCAACTTCAGGAGGAAGCAGAGGAGAAGAAGGGCAAGTCTAACACAGATGCTTTTTCCAAAGTGCCCAGAGGACAGCGATCTGCTGCAGTGCCAGTGACAGACACTAGAGCCACAAAGATCGATTACCCGGCAACTACAGCTCCAGTTCCACCTCCAGCAGCTACTCCACCAGCTCTAGCTACTTCATCAGAAGCCTTCGTCCTTGGAGTTCTCTCAACACCACCTCCCAAAGATCAAGCCTGAGAGTCGTTTAGCACTATGCATTTTCGAAATTTTTAGTAAATTGTTGCCAAAGTGGGGAGAAAAATGTATAGATCATAGGCTTCGACAGAGAGAGTGTTGGTTTTTATCTCTCTTTGCACTTATTTGGTTTGTTTTGAAACTTTGTTGTGTGCTTGTGTGAGCTACTTGTGAGATACTTGTTTGATCTTGTGTTTGATCATATGGTACCCTTAATGCTTGTTGGATGATATTATCTCTTATATCCTAGATGATCATTCACTTGTTTTGGTGATGAGTGCATGCTTTAACTTCTATCATTTTGAGCGCTCCACCAAGATGTATGTGACATGGAAGAGTAACCCATGATCCTAACCGATTGTGCATTTGCATTCAAAAGCAAATTTTAAATAATGCACAAATTTAGGGGGAGCTCTTGCTTATCACATACTTCTCAAAGCGAAGATGTTTTTTCAATACTATTTATCATTTGCCGAAGCTTTGATCTATATGTTGTCATCAACTACCAAAAAGGGGGAGATTGAAAGTGCAACTATCCCTGGGTGGTTTTGGTAATTCTAACAACATATAGCTCATTGAGCTAATGCTATTTCAAGATAGATATTTCAGGAAAGCTCAATGATTGGCATGGCATGGATTAGAAAGTGGACCCTTCAAAATGCTAAGGACAAAAGATTGGCTCAAGCTCAAAGAACAAGACTCTACATTTTCTATTTTAATGATCCAAGATCACATTTAGTCTATAGGAAAAGCCAATACTGTTAAGAAGGGATGAGGTGTTGCTTAATGAGGTGCTTGCTCAAAATGCTTAGTGATATGCTCCAAAACCCTCCACTACTTTCTCATATCCACATATGTCCCCCACCAAATATCCAACTCGGCCCCATCGATTTTTTTTCTGTCCACGCCACCGAGTTCAGTTGACATAGCCACCGCTGTAAACCCTAGTCTTTTCGGCCTCACTGATAGGGATCTCGGTCTCACCGAGATGGGATTGTAATCTCTCTGTCTCCCTTCGTAACGTTTCGGTCAAACCGAGATGAGCGATTGGTCCCACTGAGATTGCAATGCAAACACTCTCTTTCCTTTTCGTAACGTTTCGGTCCAACTGAGATGAGCGAATCGGTCCCACCGAGTTTGCCTGACCAACTCTCTATTTGACTATTAGCAAAATCGGTCCCACCGAGTTTGCCTGACCAACTCTCTGTTTGACTATTAGCAAAATCGGTCCCACCGAGTTTGTGTTATCGGTCTCACTGAGATTACGTTATGCCCTAACCCTAATGATATCGGTCCCACCGAGTTGACATGTCGGTCCCACCGAAACACCTAACAGTCACATTATGAACCAAAACGGTCTGACCGAGTTCTCTTAATCGGTCGCACCGAGTTTGGTGATTTGTGTGTAACGGTTAGATTTTGTGTGGAGGCTATATATATCCCTCCGCCCACTCTTCATTCGTGGAGAGAGCCATCAGAACATGCCTACACATCCAATACATATTTTCTGAGAGAGAACCACCTACACTTGTGTTGAGGTTAAGATATTCCATTCCAACCACATAAATCTTGATCTCTGGCCTTCCCCAAGTTGCTTTCCACTCAAATCTTCTTTCTACCAAATCCAATCCTATGAGAGAGAGTTGAGTGTTGGGGACACTATCATTTGAAGCACAAGAGCAAGGAGTTCATCATCAATACACCATTTGTTACTTCTTAGAGAGTGGTGTCTCCTAGATTGGCTAGGTGTCACTTGGGAGCCTCCGACAAGATTGTGGAGTTGAACCAAGGAGTTTGTAAGGGCAAGGAGATTGCCTACTTCATGAAGATCTACCCTAGTGAGGTAAGTCCTTCGTGGGCGATGGCCATGGTAGGATAGACAAGGTTGCTTCTTCGTGGATCCTTCATGGGTGGAGCCCTCTATGGACTCGCGCAACCATTACCCTTCGTGGGTTGAAGTCTCCATCAACGTGGATGTACGATAGCACCACCTATCGGAACCACGGATAAAAAATCTCCGTGTCAACATTGTTTTTGCTCCCTCAAACTCATCCGTTTACCTTCATATGCAATTGTTTTACATTCCGCTGCTTTACTCTTAGAATTGCATGTGTAGGTTGATTGTTTGACTTGTGCTAAGTTGCTAAAATCTGCCAAGAACTAAAATTGGGAAAAGGCTAGATTTTTATTTGGTCAAGTAGTCTAATCACCCCCCTCTAGACATACTTTCGATCCTACAAACACCTACTTCCTTAGTCACATCAGCAGTGCCCTGTATACAGACAAGAAGAGGTGATCCATCGAAATAAGTTGCCAGGCGCCACTGAGTATATGGGTCCTCATGCTCGTGATCATCATCATCGTCATCTCCCCCTTGGCTATAAAAATTTTCAAGTATAGATGGTGGAACTTGGAAACACAAGAAGGTTAATTAGTAAAGGGAAACTACCTAACCCACATGCATGTGGATGAAACAATTATAATTATGGTGGAAGAAAAATGTACCAAAAGCATAAGGATTCCATGCAAAAACAGTGCCACGAGTGGTGGCAGCAAACACAAGACCGTCGTATTGAATTGCATCACAGTACTCATCCGTGTATAGAAACTGATTTTTGAGGAATATCCATCCAGTCGAACTATGAAGGAAGGCAACAAGCTTGTCGAAGATAGCAACAACTCCATAGTCCATTAAACCCAAGAGCGGTCGGGAACTTGACAAATTCCTATCTTCCATCGATGACAGTCACCATGATTGTAATTGAACGTACGTAGAATACCGGTGTGCTGAACCTCTGGGCAGTCTGAGATATTTGGAAGTTGAACCCGGTGACGAGTGTACACATTCACTAGTTCCCACTCGCAGTTGTACCCAATATAAACAACCCAATCTCCATTTGCGCCTGCCCAAGCCTTACCCTCAGGCGATGGCATCTTAACATCACACATATCATTATCAAGCGGCATCAACTTGCACAAGGCAAGGCCTGCGTCGTCCGCGCGCCAGTGACCAGGGTCACGTTGAAGAAGATAGGGGAGATCAAACTGCTCCTGGACCCTTGGGTTCCTTGTAATGATGTTATTAGTTGAGTCAAGAGTGGTCTTGAACGAACCTGCCATGCTAGCCGAGGTGATGATGTTACACCGGTAAATGAGTTCCTCCACCACGTCATCTTTCAGATCGGGGCAAGATTAATAGGGTCATTTCCGGCCTGTTCCCTCCATGGAGAAGACAATCGAACAATGGCAGAAGGAAGGGTGAAGGCAAATGGAGGAGGGAGGAAGGGCGTGCGACAGTAGTTCAAAATCGAGAGGGAAAGGTGAAGAGTCAATAGACGGTTGCCACGGTACACGAAGAGGCGACCCGGCCTACATAGACGTCCGTTCGGAAATTGTACAAAATGACTCGTTGTTGTATCACTAACATGTTGGAACGGGACCACGTGTCAACGAAGAGGCTAGTGGGGAGCGGATGGTTGCCACAGAGGTCACACACTGATGACAAGGCCGTCCTGTCAGACCTAGCGCCCGCGCGGCATGGCTTCCGTACCCCACACGAGCGAAGCCACTTTGCACTCCCACACGGTTGGTCCGCCACACCGCTAGGCCCACTCCAGCTCGTGCAACTCGGACGCACGCTCACTGAGCCCTCTTACCCTCGACACCCCGAAGCTACCCAACCACGGCTACGTGTTTTGTGCACCCGGCGGCCGAATTTGGAGCCGATCCGGTCGGGCTTGAGCTCGCCCGGCTGTGGGAGGCCGCGTCGTGCCATGGACTGGCCGGGCACCGGGCTGGAAGGCCCCGACAAGGCCATAAGGCTGCATGCAGGTACTGACTCCTCCTCTAGCCGCTCAGATCTACACCGTCGGCGGTCCGCCGGTAGATACATGAATGGTGGTCGGCCGGGCTCAGTGCTGGCCCAAAAGCTCGTCGGCGCACCATTGCCACTCATTACGTGCGACGACTGCCCAAAGAAGGTCTTGCGCCGCGTGTCTACAACGCCTGAACATCCCGGATGGGTGTTCATTAAGTGCTCAACCGATGGGGTATGTGCTACTTTAGCTTCGGCTGTGCTCTCGGATTAGACTAGTTGTGCTAACTTAAAATTTATTGTGTAGAATGGATGCAAGTTTTGGTATTGGGAAGAAGAGTAAATAGATATATTGATAGAGCGTAATTTAGTAGATGTTGTAGCACTTCTAGCTAGCATAGAGGCTAGATATGAGACTAGTGCACTTGTTGATAGAATAGAGGCTAGACATGAGACTAGATGCGAGGAAGCAACATCTACTTCTTTAAACTCAAAGAAGAAAGAAGCACGCAAGATCGAGCCTCCATAGATCAACAATGAACGCATCGAGAAGGCACTAATCCAACTTACAGGAGCAGTTATGGAAGTTGGATATCTTCTAAAATGTATTCTTGTGGTTCTTGTTTTCTTTGATTTTGCTTTTCTAGTCAAATTTTGGTGATGTATTTCCATGTACCAAAAATCAATGATGAAAAAAAGATATGTGTTTGCAAAGAAAAATGTACGTGGCCGGGATGCGTCCGCGCGTTGGGCGCACGGCCACCGCATCCAAGAAATGGCCCAGACACGACCCCATTTGCCCTACCCAAAAGGAAAGAATCCGGGCAAAACGGAGGTCTGTTTGGGGTCGTGCGTTGGAGTTGGCCTTACAAGTGGGACAACAGTTGAGGAAACCGACTATCGGCAAACCACCACCTCGCCCACCGCGTGATGGCTGAGTTAGAGAAACGAGGAGGTTGAAGAGATAGTTGTAGCACGGACTCCAAGAAATATGGTGTTAGATGGAAGTCGTGCTGGTGGCGTGTGCCGTACTCCTGGACGTGAATGCTTGTTCTGGCCCATGCCACCCTACTATATATCGGGGATTCGAGGTGCTGGTTACATACAGAGAACACATTAACATATGGCCCACCTCACACTGTGCCCAAATTTCCTGGAGTGTGTGCTAGGTTAAAAAGTGTTCTTTGTGAGGGTGGGTGGCTGGTCTCAAGTTTAAAACTTGTTGCGTATATGTAGACGTAGAGATAGTGCAGCAGTTTTGAAAGTTTGAACCCAAACATCAGAATGCAATTTCTACGGGACTCATCCGAGGACCTAGGATGGTGGGATTTGCAGCTACAGTATAAACACCCGCCCGACGTGCGAAGCATGTGAAGCTAGTACAAATAGTAGTACTATTGTTGATTGGACTCATCCGATAACCTGTTGCAATGCACATACAATTATGTATCCGGAAAATATTTCTTGCCTCGTCGCAGCACCCACTCAGAGAAGCGACTCGAAAGCCATTCATAAATTTAGTAAGTTTATCACAGGCATATCATTTTATTACATAAAATAGGTCATGAACCCACCAACGACAATGAGGATACATTATAAATACTAAATTTTTCATCACACAACAAATAACAAGCAATGAAATGAACTTCACCTCAACCAATCCTCGGCGTTGGAAACACTTGCTTTGAACCAGGAGTGATTCTCTGGGAAGGGGCAGCTACTGTCAATCTCGAGACCAACGTAGGACAGATCATCCAGGCTGAAGCGGCCTATGTCAGGACGCATATTGTGATAGCCACGGTAGGGAACCATAGCAATGTCCAAGGTTTAGATACAGTTGCTTCTCATAAATGGTAGTAACATTGTGTCAACAGCAGTTGGATCGCCTTTCACCATCATTGGATAGTTTTGTCCAAGGAAGAGCGAGTTTCCTCCAAGAGTATCAATAATAAACTAGGGAGAAGGTGTTGGCGCTAGCACAGTAGTATCCATCGCGAATACCCTGCAACCGATGCTGGAATAGGTCCGGAGAGTGCGACCATGGGAGACAACACCTGCTTCCTTAGTAACATCAGCAGTGCCCTTTATACAGACAAGAAGAGGTGATCCATTGGAATAAGTTGCCAAGCGCCACTGAGTATATGGGTCCTCATGCTTGTGATCATCATCATTGTCATCTCCCCCTTGGTTATAAATCTTTCCAAATATAGGTGGTGGAATGTTCACAGGACCTTGGAAACCCAAGAAGGTTAATTAGTAAAGGGAAACTAGCTAACCCGCATGCATGTGGATGAAACAATTATAATTACGGTGGAAGACAAATGTACCGAAAGCATAAGGATTCCATGCAAAAACAGTGCCATGAGTGGTGGCAGCAAACACAAGACCATCATATTGAATTGCATCACGGTTGTCGGTGTACAAAAAGAGGGGTGCGTTTTTGTACCCGTACACCTGTGCACGGGCAGCCGGAGCCGCGCCTACGGTCACGCCAAGCAGAATAGGGGAGGTAAGCCAAGGTAAGACCAAAGCCCAAGATAATGAGAGCAACGCCAAGGCCCGAACCTGGGTAAATGATTCTTGTGCAGGCTACTGATCCTGCTCTTCTTGCAATCCTGCGCCCCGACAACCGTAGTAGGGATTCTTGTGATCCCATAGGTGTCGTTCCACACCGACATCTTTGGCGCGCCAGGTAGGGGGCGCAATTGTGAGAATCTGGTCTAGTAGTTAGCCTAGCAGTTCTTCGTCGCCATGGCTCCTAAGAAGAAGACGGCCATGGTGATCGGCTCGTTGGGAGCCGAACGGCCCGTGCAGTCTTGAAAGACGGCGATGGACGGTCGCGACAGAGACCGGCCGTGGTCCGCGAGCACTAGCATCGCCCGAAGCAGCGAGCCTGGCGGCGGTGTCGTTCAGCTGAACGACCGGCCGCCGCGTCGCCGAATCCAAAGACAGAGCCGGGCCCCAGCGGCGCGGGCCCTCGAGGATGTCGTTGTGCCATCTCCGGGCGGCGCAGCGACCTCCAAGACGCCCCACACCGGCGACCATCGGCGCTCTTCCCATGGTGTGCTGCCGAGTAAGCGCCACCACATTGGTGACCACAGGCACCGCCGTGGGAAGAGCCCCGTGCGTCATCCGCAAGATGAAGGGGTTCAGCACGCTCGCCGAAGCGCTGGCGAAAATGGCACGATGCCGCTGGGTCTTAACGGGGCTCCTTCTAACATGGTTAGAAGTCGAAGTGCGTCGCGATCCACGCAGCTGTCGCCGCCGCCCATGCCCGCGGAAGCTTTGGCGCGCGCGCAGCTGCTCCTTGACTTCCCTCCTGCTGCGGAGAAGCTCGGCGAGTGGAGGGCCACCATCCGGAGCCTCGTCGCCGTCGCAGACAAAGACGATCTGTGACCGGCGGGGCCCTCGGGTTGGCGCTCCACCGAGCCACCACATGTTGGAGCTGGGAGGACTGGGGGAGCTGCGGCCACGGTGCACTCTCCTCCTCCTCGCCAGCCGCCGCCGGCGTCGGCTCGTCGCGACGACGCTTGTGATAACATATCCTTAGTGTCGTCCAACCCACGGACCCTCCACGACCAGCGCCAGGTCCTTCTGGAGCGCGCTCACGAAGACGCTCGAACCACCGTCGAGCACCGGCGTGAAACGCGCCGCCACTCGAACAAGCGGGGGGCCCCGGCGGCCTACCTTACGAGGTGGGCTTCCCGGCCTTTACCCATAAGCTATGGCAGTTCCAGTGGCCATCCCACCGCACGTTCAAGCCCGACGTCGGCGAGAAGGACACTGGCAAGATCCATCCATCTGAGTTCCTCAACATCTACAGAATTGCGATGCAGGGTGCTGGAGCTCGCGATGACAAGGTGCTCACCAACTATTTCCCGCTGGCGCTAAAGCCCAATGTGATGAACTGGTTGATGCACCTGCCAATGGATTCCATTTCTTCTTGGTCGAATCTATGCCATGAGTTCGTTGGCGCCTTCATAGGAGGCCACCAAGCTCATGGCCAGGCCAGTGATCTGCATATCATTCCCCTGAAGGAAGGGGAAACCCTGCGCAAGTACATCCAGAGATTCAGCTGGGTGCAGTACAACTCCCCGATGTTCATCCTGCCGCTGTGATCAGCGCGTTCCACCAGAACGTGCGCAACCACAAGATGTGCGAAGAGCTGGCGATGACCAATGTTAAAGATATGGCCAAGCTCTACGTTCTAGCCGATAGGTGCGCCCAGGCTGAAGAGGGAAGGAAGTACCCCGGCGAAGACGCCGGCGCGGAAACTGACTCTACCGATGAAGACGCCGCCACCTGGACGCAGAAGGGCCGGCGTCGCAACAGGAAACACAAAGGCAAGGCCGTGCTTGCCGTTGAGGGATCTGACGATACCGGTGCCGGCAAGAAGGTCAAGGCAGACGCCCCCGGCAAGGAGATTGCCGGGTGCGCCGCCTGCCGGGCCTTGGCGGCTACCGACAAGCCAGGAAGCTCCGGCAAGCAATACTGCAAGATCCACCGCACCAAGGGCCATGACCTCCAGAACTGCCGACAAGTCAAGCTGCTTGTTGAGAAGCAAAAGGCTGAGTACGAGAGGCAGGACAAGGAGAAGCACCAGGATGGTGCTGAGCGATCCGGCAAGAAGTGTGGCAGCCAAGGAGGCCGCCCCGGCAAGGACAACCAGCAAGAGAGGCCCGCCCGAGGCCGCGACAAGAAACAAGAAGACGATGATCACGATGAGGACGACGATTCTGGTGAGCAAGGGTTCCAGAAGGCTACGGACGCCATGTGCATCGATGGCGGCGCCTCGCTGCATACCTCTCACCGCCAGCTCAAACAGTGGGCGCATGAGATTACTGACCAGAGCCGTCGTTCGGCCTTCGAAGCCGCTGAAGTGGTCCAGCACGCCCCTCATCTTTGACGTCGAGGACCACCCTGACCGCACTGCCGCGGTCGGGTGTTTGCCGTTGTTTGCATCACAAACGATACGCAACCTCAGGGTGAACAAGATGTTCGTTGGCGGCGGGGCCGGCTTGAACCTGATCTCGCCTGTCGTGATCAAAAGGTTGCAAATCCCTGATGGAGACCTCGAGGAAACGGGCATGTTTCAAGGGGTCAATCTGGGGAGGAGCCAGCCGAAGGGAAAGGTCACACTGCCCGTGACATTTGGAGGAGAGTTGAACTCTAGGACGGAGAGGATCGTCTTCGACGTGGCCGAGATCCCCTTGCCCTACAACGGGATTCTCGGCCGCTCGGCACTAGCTAAGTTCATGGCGGCGTCGCACTACTCCTATAACATGCTAAAGATGCCCGGGCCGTTGACCATCATCTCCGTCCCCTCCGACAAGAAGGACGCGCTGATCTGCGCCGACCAACTCTACCGGGAAGCAGTTGCGGCAGCTGCCGTCAAGGCACCTGCTCCTGCCGATGAAGGCCCGGGAGGGAAGAAGAAGCCCGACAAGACCTTTCGCACCCACTCCGACAAGCACACCTCCTCGGAGTGTTGTGGTACCGCCGAGGACGTGCCAGAGAGCTCTACCGACAAGAGCAAGAGATCCAGAGCCGAGCCTCCGCAGACCAAGAAGGTGCACGACAGGGAGGATGGCACGGGAGGGGCCTTCACCACAGGCTCCACCCTCGACAGCAAATAGGAAGGCGCGCTCGTCACCTTCCTGTGGGCGAATGTCGACGTGTTTGCATGGCAAGCATCCGACATCCCCGGTGTTCCCAGGGAGCTGATCGAGCACCCCCTAGCTGTTTGCCCCCATGCGCGGCCCGTCAAGCAGAAGGTCAAAAAGCAGGCTCTAGAGAGGCAGGAGTTCATCACAGAGGAGATCAGGAAGTTGGAATCGACAGGTTTGGTGAGAGGAGTGCTCCATCCGACGTGGTTGGCCAATCCAGTAGTGGTGCGCAAGGCGAATGGGAAGTGGAGGCTGTGTATTGATTACACAGATATCAATAAGGCTTGTCCTAAGGACCCCTTCCCATTGGCGCGCATCGACCAGATTGTTGACTCCACAGCCAGGTGTGATCTGTTATCATTCCTCGACGCCTACTCAGGCTACCACCAGATCTTCATGACAAGATAGGATGAAGAGAAGACATCATTCATCACCCCATGTGGTACGTATTGCTTTTTACGGATGCCTTTCGGGTTGAAGAGTGCTGGCTCAACGTTCGCAAGAGCAGTCCAAATTGGTTTTGAATCTTAGCTCCATAGAAATATGGAGGCATACATGGATGACATAGTGGTCAAAACCAAGGACGGGCCAACTCTTGTGCAAGATCTGGAAGAGACGTTTGCCAACCTGCACAAGATCAACCTCAAGCTGAACCCTGAGAAGTGTGTCTTTGGTGTTCCATCCAGTAAGCTTCTCGGGTTCTTTCTGTCGCAGCGCAGGATCGAGGCAAACCCAGACAAGATCAAAGCTATTGAGCAGATTGAGGCGCCCGAGCGGATCAAAGATGTGCATCGGCTCACCGGCTCTGTTGCCACCATGAGCCGATTCATCTCCAAGTCCACCGAGCGCGCCCTTCCCTTCTTCAAAATCTTGAAAAAGGTAGGCCCAATGGAGTGGACCCCAGAAGCCGAGGCAGCATTGTAGGATCTGAAGAAATACCTTTCCTCCACGCCAATACTGGTTGTGCCTAAACCACAAGAGCCGTTGCTGCTATATCTGGCAGCGAAAAATAAAGTGGTCAGCATCGCACTGGTGGTACAGAGGGAGGTTGACGAGGAGGCAGTGACGGAGGCAGAACCAGCGGATGGCAAGCCAAAGATTCCCCTGGCAGGGCCTGGTGCCGGCAAGGCGCGGCCCCCGGCAGAGTCTGATGCCACCAAGGCAGTGCCCGCGCAATCGAGTGAGGTGGTGCAGAAGAAGAAGATGATGCAACACCCGGTTTACTTTGTCAGCTCCCTCTTGCAGGGGGCTAGGTCGAGGTATTCCGGCGTGCAAAAATTGATCTTTGGCCTCCTTATGGCCTCGAGGAAGCTGCGTCATTACTTCCAAGCCCACGAGATCACTGTCGTCACCCGCCTCCCGTTGCAACGGATACTGCATAACCCAGATGCAACCAGAAGGAATGTGGAATGGGCCTTGGAGCTATCAAGTTTCGGTTTGAAGTTTGAAAGTACCTCGACAATCCAGAGCAGAGTCTTGGCAAAGTTCATTGCAGAATGGACCTCAACGCCTAGCGAAGAAATCCAAGTGACCACTCTCCCCGGCAAGGAAGCAGACCGCGACTGGATCATGTACTTTGATGGGGCTTTCTCGCTGCAAGGTGTCGGTGGCGGTGTGCTGCTCGTCGCGCCCACCGGAGAGCACCTCAAGTACGTGGTCCAGATGCACTTCCCCAGGGAGATGTCCACCAACAACACTACTGAGTACGAGGGATTACTAGCTGGTCTCAGGATCACGGCAGACCTCAGGATTAAGAAGCTCATCGTCAGGGGTGACTCGCGGCTTGTTGTTAGGCAGGTCAACAAGGATTACAAGAGCCCATTGATGGAAGCCTAAATATATGAGGTGAGGAAGCTGGAGGAATGCTTTGACGGTATCCAAGCGGAGCACGTTCCCTGAGTGGAGAACGACATTGCCGATTACCTGTCAAAGTGTGCTGCATTCAAGCTACCTGTGGAACCAGGTACCTTTTTGCTCCGGTTAACTCAACCATCCGTCGAGCCATCAACGGGGCAGAACAAGCGGAGGAAGTCGAGTCCGGCAAGTACTTTCCTCACCGAGCCCCACAGGGCTGCCGGCAAGGGTGCCGCCATGACGCCGAAAGCCCGCCCAAGAGCAACTAGCTCCGGCAGGGCGTCAAGCCCTGGCCATAGAGACAACCGCTCCCATGGCGGAAGAAATGCCTTTGGTCCTTGCCATCGAGCCCCAGGCTCCGGCATGGGCACAACATACCGTCCAATACCTCCAAACAGGGGAGATTCCTGAGGAGCATGAAGAAGCGGAAAAAGAAGCCCGTCGGTCCGCCCTGTACCAGTTCGTCGATGACGTCCTGTACAGGAGAAGGCCAAACGGTGTGAAATTGAAGTGAATCCCCTGAGAGGAAGGACTGGAGCTGTTGGCAGAGATACACGGAGGCATATGTGGCTCCCACATAGGGTCAACGGCCCTTGCCGGGAAGGCGTTCCGGCAAGGTTTCTTCTGGCCCACCGCCCTCCAGGATGCGATGGCACTAGTAACCAAATGTGAAGCGTGTCAGTTCCATTCAAAGAAGCTTCATCAACCAGCTCAATCCCTTCAAACAATCCCTCTCAACTGGCCATTCTTGGTCTAGGGGCTCGATATACTGGGCCCTTTCCCCCGCGCCGTCGGGGGCTTTGAGTACTTGTATGTTGCAATCGACAAGTTCACAAAGTGGCTGGAAGTGGAAGCAGTGAGAAAGGTGATCGCTTTCGATCGGCCGTCAAGTTCCTCAAGGGACTGGTCTGCCATTTTGGTGTGCCAAACAAAGTCATCACTGACAACGGCAAGCAGTTCACAAGCCACACCTTCATGCAATACATTCAAGACCTTGGTAGCAAGGTATGTTTTGCTTCTTTGGCACACCCACGGAGCAACGGCCAAGCGGAGAGGGCAAATGCTGAAGTGCTGCGAGGACTGAGAACAAAGACCTTTGACAAGCTGCACAAGAGTGGAAGGCGCTAGATTGATAAGTTGCTGGCAGTTCTTTGGTCGATCAGGACGACGGCAAATCGAGCCACCAGCCAGACACCTTTTGCCCTGGTATACGGGGCAGAAGTAGTTCTCACCACGGAACACATATACAGGTCACCTCGAGTGCTCGTTTATGATGAGCTTGAGCAAGAGCAGTTACGCCAAGATGATGCAATGCTCCTTGAGGAAGATCGTCTTCGGGCGGCTGTGAGAGCAGCATGCTACCAGCAAGCCTTGCGCCGCTACCATAGCTGCAGGGTTCATGCCCGAAGCTTTGAGGAAGGTAACCTTGTTCTTCGGCACGTTCAGTCAGCCAAGAATTCCAACAAGTTGACGCCGAAGTGGGAAGGCCCTTATAGGGTAATACGAGTCACCGTGCCCCGCAATTCACCTGGAGATCAAGATGCTGTCCCAGTGAGCAACTCCTGGAACATCGAGCATATTTGAAAGTTTTACCCATAAGGCGCGGCTTGTTCGGCCTCCCGGCAAGCCACCTTTTGTACGAGCTTTGCCAGCAAGGCATGTGACCCTTTGTACAAAGCCAGGCGCAGACCCTGAGCATAAATAAATGAAGCGCTGGCTCCCTAAGTTATAGCATGCATGCTAGGTCGAGTCTCTTCCTTGGTTAGGGTTGATAGTGCCCAGCAGCGACTAACCTCTAGCTTAGAGGTTGAGTGCGCGTCTATCTGTCTCTCTTATGTCCTCTTTTGGTTCGCAGGGCACATGAGCACTTCTGCCGAGCTACTTGGAAGAAAGAAAACGGACCGACGTCCCAACCCCGGCAAACCAGAGTTGCCGGGTGCTGCAAGCACAAGGATCCAACCGCGGCAAGATGAGATTGTCGGGGGGCTGCAGATCCAGAAAAGTCTTTTATCCTCTGTCATGCATTTTGGAACAGGACTGGGGCATGTGAAACCTCGTTTTTATCTCTAGGCTGCCGTCCTCACCTTTTTCCTATACCTAAGGATTATTTCCTGGGTCTGGATTTGGTTGTAGCCGCGGCGGCAAGGAGGTAGAATGAGGAGCCGAAAGCCCACTTCATCCCTGCCTCCGCCAAGAGCGCGAGAACGGTCGAATAGAGTGGGGGGGGGTGGTGGCAAGGCCTGTTGCTGGGCGAAAAACGTCTATCTTAAACAATAACAAGGATTCGCTCCTTGTCGCGGGATTTACCCACGAACAAAAACCCGGCAAGCATCCCATTTTCATTAAAAACATCCCATACAGGTACAGTTCGTATGGAATGAAAAACATGAGCAAGAGGATTACAAGCTTTAAATTTAACAAGGCCCGAAGGCTTACAAACTAAAAAAGAGATAAGATGCCCGTAATCCCTTTCTTGTCCCTCTCCTCAGGAGGCAGGTCAAGGAGGTGAGAGGGCAAAAGGGGCGCCTAGGCGAGCTACGAGCAGCAGAAAGCACCAAGAGAACACCTCTGTGGCCGCCCACAGGTGGGCCTGTGATGACGGTGTCGGGAAAGGAGCTGGAAGACGAGGCGGCAGGACCGGCAATACGCGATGAAGGCGTCGGTGCCCACGTACTCCGAGTTGATGGCCTTGCCGCCCGCCCTCTTCCTCTTCCGCAGCCTCCCGACGCCAGCCGCCCAAGGATACGGCCCCGAGAAGTTCAAGGAGCTGGCCCCACCCCCGGTAAACCTCTGCCGGAGGAGCGGCCAGGTGCAGATGCTGCTGCTGCCACACCCGCCCAGGCGCGGGGCGTCCGACGCCTGGTCGGACTCGTACCCATCATCTTCCCCGCTATCCTCCTCATCACTTTCGTTCGAGGAAGAACTTCCATCGTCGGAATCTCCATCGGAGGAGCTCTCCACGCAGCACTTCAGGCGAGTCCCGAAGTCTCCGAAGACCTTGACGGAGAGCAGGTCGTCCTCCATCAATTTGAAGTAGATGAAGAGCCCTGCTGTCAGGCTGTGGATGCGAGCGAACGTCTTCCACCCACGATGGAGGTACATGACCCGAGGAGCCGGGAAGTCGACGTCGACCCGCATGCCCCCATTCCCACAACCCCTCGTGTGTAATCTGAGGGATTGGGGCCGGTCACGCTCCATCTCCCGAGCAAACGGGGCGGGAAGACGGAGACGGCGACGCGAAGGCCGGCGCAGCCTAATGAAGAACTCACAGGGCTGGTCTCCGACATGGCCTTCCATCGGGAAAGGCACCATTGGCGGAGGCAAAGCCGGCACGCCGCCCGGTCCTCCTCTTCCCCGAGCACTGCGACCTCTGCCCCGGCCTCGCCCATGTCCTCGTCCCCTCCCCCTTCCCCTTGCGGACGGCTCCACCACCGTGGGCTCAGGAGGAGGAGGGATGCACTGTCGAGTGGCGACCCTCGCCGCCACCATCGAAGGACCAGGATTCCTTTTCTCCATGACGAGTGAAAGGAAGAAGCAGAAGAAAGAGGAGATAGATGACAGAAGAATGCGGGATGCCATCCCCCCTTCTCCCTCTTTATAAAGGGGTGGTGAGGGAGTCCTGGATTAGGGGGTGTCCGGATAGCCGGACTCTACCTTTGGCCAGACTCTTGGACTATGAAGATACAAGATTGAAGACTTCGTCCCGTGTCCGTATGGGACTTTCCTTGGCGTGGAAGGCAAGCTTGGCGATACGGATATGTAGATCTCCTACCATTGTAACCGACTCTGTGTAACCCTAGCCCTCTCCGGTGTCTATATAAACCGGAGGGTTTTAGTCCGTAGGACGAACAACAATCATACCATAGGCTAGCTTCTAGGGTTTAGCCTCTCTGATCTCATGGTATATCTACTCTTGTACTACCCATATCGTCAATATTAATCAAGCAGGAGTAGGGTTTTACCTCCATCGAGAGGGCCCGAACCTGGGAAAAACATCGTGTCCCTTGTCTCCTGTTACCATCCGCCTAGACGCATAGTTCGGGACCCCCTACCCGAGATCCGCCGGTTTTGACACCGACATTGGTGCTTTCATTGAGAGTTCCTCTGTGTCATCATCTTTAGGCCCAATGGCTCCTCCGATCATCAACAACGACGTGGTCCAAGGTGAGACTTTTCTCCCCGGACAGATCTTCGTATTCGGCGGCTTCGCACTGCGGGCCAATTCGCTTGGCCATCTGGAGCAGATCGAAAGCTACGCCCCTGGCCATCAGGTCAGATTTGGAAGTCTGAACTACACGGCGGACATCCGCGGGGACTTGATCTTCGACGGATTCGAGCCACAGCCGAGCGCGCCGCACTGTCACGATGGGCATGATTTAGCTCTACCGCCGAACAGTGCCCTGGAGGCCGCACCCGCATCAGCTCCAACCCTTAATTCGGAGCCAACTGCGTCGAACGAGGACGAGTGGTTAGACATCGCCTCAGGGGCTATAGTCTCTACGGCGATCGAGCCGAACACCAGTCCAATCATCTGTGAAGCCCGTGACTCCAAGGTGCCGGACTCCTCTTCGGACTCCGAGCCCTCCGCGCCCCTACCAATCGAATCCGATTTTGCGCCGATCATGGAGTTCACTACCGCGGACATCTTTCAGCACTCGCCCTTGGGTGATATTCTGAATTCGCTAAAGCCCCTCTCTTTATCAGGAGAGTCCTGGCCGGACTATGGTCAGCAAGGTTGGGATGCAGACGACGAAGCAATTCGACGCCCACCCCACACCCACTTTGTAGCCACTGTCGATGATTTAACCGACATGCTAGACTTCGACTCCGAAGACATCGACGGTATGGACGCCGATGCAGGAGACGACCAGGAACCAACACCTATAGGACACTAGAAAGCCACCTTGTCGTATGACATATACATGGTGGACACCCCAAAAGAAGGCGATGGTGATGGAACAGCGGAGGATGACCCCTCTAAGAAGCAGCCTAAGTGCCGGCGTCAGCGGCGCTGCTCTAAATCCCGCCAAAGAAAAACGGTGATTCCGGCATAGGAGATAATAACACCCCGGACAGTGCCGAAGACAACCCCCTCCAGCAAGATTCAGCACAGGAGGATGGAGAAGCAAGCCCTCATGAAAGAGCGGCAGACAGAGAGGTAGAGGATGATAATTACATGCCTCCCTCCGAAGACGAGGCAAGCCTCGATGACGACGAATTTGTCGTGCCTGAGGATCCCGTCGAACAAGAGCGCTTTAAACGCAGGCTTATGGCCACGGCGAGCAGCCTTAAGAAAAAATAGCAGCAGCTTAGAGCTGATCAAGATTTGCTAGCCGACAGATGGACTGAAGTCCTTGCGGCCGAAGAGTATGAACTCGAACGCCCCTCCAAGAGCTACCCAAAGAGCAGGTTGCTACCCCGATTAGAGGAGGAAGCACCCACATCACCAGCGCATGACGTGGCTGACCGGCCACCTCGTGGCTGCGATAGAGAGACCTCTCGGCCCTCCACTCAAGCCGCACCCCGGCGCCGCTCAAAAAATACCAAGGCACGGGGAAATGCGCCAGACCTGCGAGATATATTGGAGGACAAGGCAAGGCAAACAAGATCGATCTACGGATCGCGCGGGCGCCCCACGACATGAGACGATAACCGTCATGCCGGATACAGTAAATCCAGCCGGGCCGAACACAGCAGACAAAGCTTGTTTGAGCTACGTCGTGATATAGCCCAATACAGAGGTGCCGCACACCCACTATGCTTCACAGATGAACTAATGGATCATCAAATCCCAGAGGGTTTCAAACCCGTAAACATCGAATCATATGATGGCACAACAGACCCTGCGGTATGGATCGAGGATTATCTCCTCCATATCCACATGGCCCGTGGCGATGATCTACATGCCATCAAATACCTCCCACTAAAGCTTAAAGGACCAGCTCGGCATTGGCTTAACAGCTTGCCGGCCAGAATCCATTGGTTGTTGGGAGGACCTGGAAGCCGCATTCCTCGACAATTTCCAGGGCACCTATGTGCGACCACCAGACACCGATGACCTAAGACACATAATTCAGCAGCCAGAGGAATCGGCCAGACAATTCTGGATACGGTTCCTAACCAAGAAAAATCAAATCGTCGACTGTCCGGACGCAGAGGCCCTAGCAGCCTTCAAGCATAACATCCGCGACGAGTGGCTCGCCCGGCACCTAGGACAGGAAAAGCCGAAATCTATGGCAGCCCTCACGACACTTATGACCCGCTTTTGCGCGGGAGAAGACAGCTGGCTAGCTCGTAGCAATAACAGGACTAAGAGCCCTGGTAATTCGGATATCAAGGAAAGCAATGGCAGGTCGCGTCGCAACAAGCACAAGCGCCGCATTAACGGCAACAACACTGAGGATACGGCAGTTAATGCCGGATTCAGAGGCTCTAAACCCGGTCAGCGGAAAAATCCATTCAAAAGAAATACTTCGGGCACGTCCAGTTTGGACTGAATACTCGATCGCTCATGCCAGATACATGGCACCCCCGAAAAGACAGCCAATCACACCAACAAGCATTGTTGGATGTTCAAGTAGGCCGGCAAGTTAAATGCCGAAAAAAGAGACAAGGGGCTACATAGCAACGACGAGGAGGAGCCCCGGCCACCGAACAGTAGTGGACATAAGGGTTTCCCCCCACAAGTGCGGACGGTGAACATGATATACGCAACCCACATCCCCAAGAGGGAGCGGAAGCATGCCCTACGGGACGTATACGCGATGGAGCCAGTCGCCCCAAAGTTCAACCCATAGTCCTCCTGCCCGATCACTTTTGATCGAAGGGACCACCCCACTAGCATCCATCATGGCGGATTCGCCGCATTGGTTCTAGACCCAATTATTGACAGATTTCACCTCACTAGAATCCTTATGGACTGCGGCAGCAGCCTGAACCTGCTTTACCAGGATACAGTGCAGAAAATGGGCATCGATCTCTCGAGGATTAAACCCACTAAAACAACCTTTAAAGGCGTCATACCAGGTGTAGAGGCCAACTGTACAGGCTCAGTTACACTTGAAGTGGTCTTCGGATCCCCGAATAATTTCCGAAGCAAGGAGTTAATCTTCGACATAGTCCCGTTCATGATGGCTATCATGCACTGCTCAGGCGAACTGCATTTGCCAAGTTCAATGCGGTACCGCACTACGCATACCTTAAGCTCAAGATGCCAGGCCCTCGAGGAGTCATTACGGTCAATGGAAACACCAAACGTTCCCTCCGAACGGAGGAGCATACGGCGGCTCTCGCGGCGGAAGTACAAAGCAGCCTCTCAAGGCAATTCTCCAGTCCGGCTATTAAACGCCCAGACACCGTCAAGCGCACCCAGAGTAACCTACAACAAGACCGCCCGGCACGTTCCGAGCAAGCGTAGCAATGCGGCCCCAACCCCAGCCCTCGCGAAATTGCGAAGCCAGTACTACACGTACATAACTACGCTCTGGAAATACCATGGGCACAGGTGGAGGGGCACCATCACGGCACGCCCGAAACATGGCTTAAACCGCACTAGGGGCTGCCGGTTCCTTCATTTTCTCTTACTTTCAGGACTCCATTCTCCGGAAGGCCTGTCCGGCAGTACAATTGCCGCACAAACGATACAACAACCAGGAAGCGTAGCTTACGCCGCAAGACTATGGAACTCCCAGGTGGTCTCTATAACGAGCAATATACCTGTTTCGCATACCATTCCGCAGCTCGCCCCTGGAAAGGACATGTTAAATAGTCCAATCTTTTGCTTATTTGCACTATTTGTATCGTTCTGCTTTGATTGCAGCTTTTTCAAATAAACAACGCATAGCTTTTGCCTATTATTGAATTCTCTTTTTTTTACGTATGTATGTTCATTAACGACACGTTGCACCCGTACACTTTGGTACGGACAGTACACCAGGGGCTTAAGTACCCCACAATACGGTGTGAGAAGTCCGAACACTTTAACAAGTGCGGCACCCCGAACTTATAGCATTATATGCATCGGCTCTGAATCATGTCTTGGGTCAATAGTTGGGTTTGCCCGGCTCCTATGTTTTGGTACCTTACGTTCCGTTATATCGGCTAAGGTAGCGCTAGGAGAACTACTGCGATTGTGCCCCGGTTGAGCTAGGCTAAGCACCTCAGTAGAGAAAGCTAAAACTTACCGTCATGATGAGGCGAGAGCTGGTCGCTATTCGAGAGGTTTTCGAGTCCCTAAAGACTTATGTCGCTTAGAGCGAGGAGTCGGCTTTGTCCGGCCTAGGCATGGATAGCGCCCCAAACTCGTTCTTCCGAATACTAGGGGCTTCGCCAAAATTTAAAATTATAGAATTCTATGGCTAAGGAGAGTGATAAAGCATTATAGTCTGATTGCCTTGTTCGTTGTGTTGAGCGCCTCCCTCGAAGGACCCAAGAATGGGAAAAAGAGCGCTCAAGTTTATCCCGAACACCCCAGCACTCGTGGCATGGGGGCAGAAGCCGACGACTCGCCATCTCTCAAATTTAATAAACGGCCGCATAGAAGGTAATATTTTAAATTAAAAAAGCGTTTCTTAGCGCATATGAACAAGTTTTCAGCGTACAGGATCACAAATGCGAGTTTACTCAAAAATTACATCTTTGGAGCATTATTCGCTATAAGGCGGGCGCCCTTCAGGACGCCCTCATAATACGCCTCTTGGACACGATGCTCCTTGCCCTCCGGTGGCCCATCCTTCACCAGCTTCTCAGCATCCATCTTGCCCCAGTGTACTTTCACACGGGCAAGGGCCCTACGGGCACCCTCGATGCATAAGGAGTGCTTGATGACTTCAAGCCATGGATAGGCATCCACCAGCCCGAAGTAGCTCCCAGGCATGGCCTCCCCAGGCCACAGCTGGACTATGAGACCCTTCATGGCCTGTTCGGCCAACTTGTGCAGCTCGACCATTTGCTTCAGCTGGTCGCTCAAGGGCACCGGATGTCCGGCCTCAGCATACTGATACCAGAACACCTTCTTCGTCGAGCTCCCCTCCTCAGCTCGGTAGTAGGCGGTGACATCACACGCACTGCGGGGCAAATCTGTGAATGCTCCTGGAGAGCTCCGGCCTCGGGTAAGTAACAAGTAATTCACTTTCACGTGCTTGCTTTGCATAATGAATGTCTTACCCTCTGCTATCTTCTTCATCACCTCAATTTCTTGGAGGGCTTTTTGGGCTTCGGCCTTGGCAGACTTTGCACTTTTGAGGGCTGCCGCAAGCTCGGACGCTTGCGTCTTCGAGTCAAGCTCCAAACTCTCGTGCTTTTTCACGAGAGCCTGGAGCTCTTTCTGCACCTCCTCCACCCGCGCCTGCTACTTTCCTCGCTCTGTCCGCTCCGCGGCCACTTTCTTTTCGGCCTCGGACAATGCTTTCTTCAGGGTCGCCACCTCAGTTGTGGCCCCTGCATTAGCACATTGATCCTGTCATTTTTTGCAACCGCATCTTTTTTATATACTTACGTAAGGTATTACTTACCTTCCTTCTCCTCGAGCTGCTTCTTGGCAAGGCCGAGCTCTTGCTCGGACCGCTCGAGGTTCTGCTTTAACGCATCTACCTCTGCCGTTAGTGCGGCAGAGGACAGCAGCGCAGCCTGCACACCCATATTGACACACTTATATTAGACTCCTGCGAATATTATTAGATCCTCTATTCGGCTTCTCCTTGCGAACGCCAAACAGAGCATCAGGGGCTACTGTCTATGCGGTAATATTTTTACATATTTTAGATACATACCTCAAAGCCTGTTAGAAGGCTGGCACAGGCTTCAGTCAGTCCGCTTTTGGCGGACTAAACCTTCTGGATCACCGCACTCATTACAGTACGGTGCTCCTCGTCGATGGAGGCGCCGTTAAGCACCTCCAGCAGATTGTACGGTGCCTCTGGTTGGACGGGGGTCACCGGCTCAGTAGGCTTGCTCCTCTTGGAAGGAGGTTGCCTGCCGGAGTCCGGAACCATTGAAGGTTCCGGCGCGGTGTCCGGCCCAAGGCCGGACTTGGAGCCCTTGGGGGTTTTATCCCCTTTGCGCCTGGAGTCCGGGAGGTCGCCTTGCGGCGCCTCCAGGACCACCTCCTCCTGGCTTGGAACCTGTTGGGACAGCACCTCGGCGTCGTCCGTAGGGCGAGGGGAGGTAGCGGTCGGAACTGAAAGACTATTCACGTCCGACGAATCCAGGGAGCCGCTCGACGACTCGTCGAGCCAGGCTTTGGGCGGACTGCATAATTATATTCGGCATAAGGAGAAGCGGTGCAATTGAAGAGCACTATGAGTCACTCTGGTGTCCGAATACTTACGACTTCGCTAGGGGCTTGGCCCTGAGCGACCACTCCTCCTCGCCCTTGTCGGCGTTGGTGGAGTAGTCCGGAGGAAGGGTCCTTCCCTTCTTGGACCCCTCGGCCTCCCCAGTTGGGGCGGCCTTCCTTTTCTTTCCTCCCCCCGCTGGAGGGGGAGAGGCCTCTTCTTCCTCCTCCTCGTCTTCGTGGGGGGAGTGCATCTCGGAGTCGTCGGACAATGAATCCGACACCACCGGGCGCCGGGAACTCTTTCGGGTTCCCATGGCCTTCTTCTTGGCCTTCTTCTCCGGCACCGCGTAAGGTGCCTGAACCAGCAGTCCTGTCAAACGGGCGTCCGCTGGGTCTTCGGGCAAAGGAGTCGGACAGTTGATTTGTCCGGCTGTCCTCTACCAGTCCTGTCAGAGGCATGGGGGCTTAGATCCCACATAGAGTCAAACTATGAAAGACAAACTATCCTGTGAAAGGTAAAATAGCTTACCACGCTGGCTTGATGCTGCGGCTGAATCCACGATCCTCGGTAGCGGATGAGGGAGCCTCGGCGCCCTTGAATAGCGCCTTCCAGGCATCTTCGTACGTTGTGTCGAAGAGCCTGCTCAGAGTTCGGTGCTGGGCCGGATCGAACTCCCACAAACTGAAATCCCGTTGTTGGCACGGGAGGATCCGGCGGATGAGCATGACCTGGACTACGTTGACGAGATTGAGTTTCTTGCTCACCAGGTTTTGGACGCATGTTTGGAGTCCGGTCAGCTCTCCTTTTTTACCCCATGACAGGCCCGTCTCCTTCCACGAGGTAAGCCGCGTAGGGGTTCTCGATCGGAACTCAGGGGCTGCGACCCATTCAGGGTCACGCGGCTCGGTGATGTAGAACCACCCCGATTGCCACCCCTTTAGGGTCTCCACGAAGGAGCCCTCGAGCCATAGGACGTTGGGCATCTTGCCCACCATGGCGCCTCCGCACTCCGCCTGGTTGCCGCGCACCACCTTTGGCTTGACATTAAAGGTCTTGAGCCATAGGCCGAAATGGGTTCGGATCACGAGAGGAAGGCCTACACCACGACGATAAACGCCGAGATGTTGAGGACGAAGTTCGGGGCCAGATCGTGGAAATTCAGGCCGTAGTAGAACATGAGCCCCCGGACAAATGGGTGGAGAGGGAAGCCCAGTCCGTGGAGGAAATGGGGGAGGAACACCACCCTCTCATGGGGCCCTGGGGTGGGGATGAGCTGCCCCTCGTCAGGGAGCCGGTGCGCGATGTCGTTGGACATGTATCCGGCTTTCCTTAGCTTCTTGATATGTCCCTCCGTAACGGAGGAGACCATCCACCTGCCTCCCGCTCCGGACATGGCTGGAGAAAGGTTGAGGTGGGGAATGCGGAACTTAGTATTTGGAGCTGGAGTCTTGTGAAAATGGATAGGCACAGGAGGAAGAAGGCGTGGGTGAAAAGGTGGATCCTTATCCCCTTATATGGGCGGACGAAGCTATGTGTCCCCACCCACCTGGTAAAACTCGCTTATCTCCCAAGCGTCGTAATCAATGGCGCGGTTGGGTTACCCACGCCCGTATTGATGAGAATCCCAGAATAAGGGGACACGATCTCTGCTTCGACAAGACGTGCCAAAGAAACCGCCTCACTAAACGCGCTGAGGTGGTAAAATGATTCGAATAAAGGCTTGGATGTGCTGTGATGACACGCTGCGGAATACGTCAGCAGATTGGATCTATGTAAATATTATTCTCTCTATGGCAATATGTGGAACTTATTTTGCAGAGCCGGACACTATCCTTTTGTTCAAAATCTTCTATGAAGTACTTGGAGGAGGAACCCGCCTTGCAATGCCGAAGACAATCTGCGCGCCGGACTCGTCATCATTGAAGCCTGGTTCAGGGCTCTTGAGGAGTCCTGGATTAGGGGTGTCCGGATAGCCGGACTCTACCTTTGGCGGACTCTTGGACTATGAAGATACAAGATTGAATACTTAGTCCCGTGTCCGGATGAGACTTTCCTTGGCGTGGAAGGCAAGCTTGGCGTCTGGATATGTAGATCTCCTACCATTGTAACCCGACTCTGTGTAACCCTAGCCCTCTCCGATGTCTATATAAACCGGAGGGTTTTAGTCCGTGAGGACGAACAACAAACATACCATAGGCTAGCTTCTAGGGTTTAGCCTCTCGATCTCGTGGTAGATCTACTCTTGTACTACCCATATCATCAATATTAATCAAGCAGGAGTAGGGTTTTACCTCCATCGAGAGGGCCCGAACCTGGGTAAAAACATCGTGTCCCTTGTCTCCTGTTACCATCCGCCTAGACGCACAGTTCGGGACCCCCTATCCGAGATCCGCCAGTTTTGAAACCGACAGGCGGGGTCGGGGCTCGGCCGCCCCGCTTGGCCAATCCAGCCACCGAAGGCGCAGGGAATCAAGACGGATCGCTGCCCCAACCAACGACGGCCCGGTTTCCCGCCTCCATGGCTTGCCACCCCAGGTTCATGAAAGGCGCATGGAGGACATGCAGAACTGAGGGGACGGCTGAAGCGACATCTCCCCACCCCGTGATCGTGGGGAGTGGACGCCTTGAAGACCGCGACCCAGCCCCATTCAGTAAATGAGGCGAGCCTCCACGCCTCCCTATTTTTATGGGGAAGGTGCAAGCCGCCTCTTTACTGTGATATGACGCATGCGTGTGGAAACCGCCACACGCTTGCCGCCCACGTCATGCACACCCCTCCACACCGCACCGTGCGCACGTGTCGTGGGAAGCGTAGCGTGTGAAAAGTTTTACCGCGGTAAAAACTGCCCCGCCTACCCGCGCACCGTTTTGGGCCTGACCCAACAACGTGTCGCGCTTATGTGTGGCCCATGCCCGGGGGCTCCTGTCGGTGTACAAAAAGAGGGGTGCGTTTTTGTACCCCTATACATACTGCAGGCAGTCGGAGCCGCGCCTCACGGTCACGCCAAGCAGAACAGGAGGTGAGCCAAGTTAAGACCAAAGCCCAAGATAATGAGAGCAACGCCAAGGCCAAGACCACAAAGAGCGAGAGGATGAAGCAGGTTCGCCGACAGACCCTTTTGCCGGGCAGCCCGGCAAGACCCCTTGTCGAGAAGCTCGCCCCCACACCAACAGAGCGAGCCACCCTTGAGCCCACGGTCCACAACGCCATCATCCACGTGGGGCCAGGCTCGGGAAGGCACCTCTGTGGTGGCATGCAGATCTTTGTGAAGACATATTCAAGATCAGATGAGGATTAGAAGACGACGATCCTCGACAAGATCCTTGCCGAGGAAGGCCACTAGACCCCCAGCAAGGGCCTTGCCGGGGACGACAGTGCGCCACGGCAAGACCCTTGCCGGGCCACACGGCAAGACCCTTGCTGGGCTACCCAGCAAGGCCCTCACCAAGGACGCCAACAGGGCCACCGCCAGGCCCATGCCAACCAAGCTTCCATCGCCGTTCACATGCAGCTGCCAGCCCAACCAGCTGGGCAGGCACCTGCGTGGCAACATGCAGCCCCCAGGCCAACTCATCGAGCGCCTACATGGCGGCATGCGGATCTTTGTGAAGGCTCCACCACCGCGCCACCTCAGCTGCCTGCATGCCTACATGGCGCCGCATGCATCGCTGGCCAAGGCGCGTGTCGAAGCAAGTAGGAGCGGCTACGGACGGGACCGGCTTCGCCCCCGCCCCCAATAAATCAAGGGGACACCTAAGCTACGCATTAAATGCGTCTTGTCCTGTAATATGAGCGATAAGCTCAGGGCACTGTACGCCTTTCCACCTCTTGTATGCCACTGTGGCAGCCCCTTCCGACTATTAAAGGAGGCCCATGGCATACTGGAGAAGGATTCGGCTCTTTCGAACCACGCACTCATCACAGCTAGTTCGAGAGCTCAAGAACTCCCTGAAATACACCCACCAAAGCAGGACTAGGGTTTACGCATCCTCGCGGCCCGAACCTGGGTAAACGACTCTTGTGCTGGCTACTGATCCTGCTCTTCTTGCAACCCTGCGCCCCGGCAACCGTAGTAGGGATTTTTGTGATCCCATAGGTGTCGTTCCACACCGACAACGGTACTGATCATCCATTTATAGAAATTGATTTTTGAGCAATATCCATCGAGGCATGGAAGTAAGGGCGGCAACAAGCTTCTCGAAGATAGCAACAACTTCATAGTTCGTGTAATCCCAAGAGCGGTCGGGAACTTGACATATTCCTATCTTCCATAGACGACAGTCACCAGATTGTAGTTGAACGTACATAGAATACCGGTGTGCTCAACCTCTGGGCAGTCTGAGATTTTTGGAAGTGGAACCCGGTGACGAGTGTACACATTCACAAGTTCCCACTCGCAGTTGTACCCAATATAAACAACCCAATCTCCATTTGCGCCTGCCCAAGCCTTACCCTCAAGCGATGGCATCTTAACATCACACGTATCATTATCAAGTGGCATCAACTTTCAAAAGGCGAGGCCTGCGTCATCCGCGCGCCAGTGACCAGGGTCACGGTGAAGAAGATAGGGGAGATCAAACCGCTCCTGGACCCTTGGGTTCCTTGTAATGATGTTATTAGTTGAGTCGAGAATGGTCTTGAACGAACCTGACATGCTAGCCGAGGTGATGACGTCGCACCGATCAATGAGTTCCTTCACCACGTCATCTTTCAGATCGGGGCAAGAATAAAAGGGTCGTTTCTGGCATGTTCCCTCCATGGAGAAGACGATCAAACAATGGTGTTGGATGAAAACGACACCTATGGGATCACTGGAATCCCTTCTTCGGTTGGCGGGCACGGGGTCGTGAGAAGAGCAGGTCTAACAGAAAGCACACAGATCGTTTACCCAGGTTCGGGCCGTGAGGATGCGTAATACCCTAGTCCTGCTTTGGTGGATGTATTGAGTGTTCTTGTGTTCTTGAGCTAGCTACGGGGTGTAACTTGCCCAAAAGAGCCGAATCCCCCTCCTGGTCGCTTTGGGCCTCCTTTTATAGGCAAAAGGGGTCGCTACAGTGGCACACAGGAGGTGGAAAGGTGTACAGTGTTGCGAGCTTATCGCCCGTATTACAGGACAAGACGCATTTAATGCATCGCTTAGGTGTTCCTTAGCTTTATCGGGGACGGGAACAAGGTCCGTCCCGTCCGTCACCGCCTCGCCTTGCTTTGACATGCGCCCGGGACACTGATGCATGCGGTGCCATGTAGGCAGGCAGGCAACTGAGGTGGCACTGTGGTAGGGTCTTCATGAAGATCTGCATGCCACCACGCAGGTGCTTGCTGAGTTGGCGTAGAGGCCGCCCATCGCCGCGCAGGTGCCCGCCTAGCTGGTTGAGCTAGCAGCTGCTTGGGGACGGCGGTGGAGTCTTGGTCGACGCGGGTGTCGGTGTCAAAACCGGCGGATCTCGAGTAGGGGGTCCCGAACTGTGCGTCTAGGCGGATGGTAATAGGAGACAAGGGACACGATGTTTTACCCAGGTTCGGGCCCTCTTGATGGAGGTAAAACCCTACGTCCTGCTACATTAATATTGATGATGTGTGTTACAAGAGTGGATCTACCACGAGATCAAAGAGGCTAAACCCTAGAAGCTAGCCTATGGTATGATTGTTGTTCGCCCCACGGACTAAAACCCTCCGGTTTGTATAGACACCGGATAGGGTTAGGGTTACACAGAGTCGGTTACAAAGGTAGGAGATCTACATATCCGTATCGCCAAGCTTGCCTTCCACGCCAAGGAAAGTCCCATCCGGACACGGGACGAAGTCTTCAATCTTGTATCTTCATAGTCTTAGAGTCCGGCCGATGATGATAGTTCGGCTATCCGGACACCCCTAGTCCGAACTCCCTCAAGAGCTCCACGAACCAGGCTTCAATGACGACGAGACCGGCGCGCATGTTGTCTTCGGCATTGCAAGGCGGGTTCTTCCTCCGAATAATTTATAGAAGATTGTGAACACCAGGATAGTGTCCGGCTCTGCAAAAATAAATTCCACATACCACCGTAGAGAGAATAATCTGCTGACGTATTTTGTGGCGTGACGTCGCACCACTACCAAGCCTTTACTCAAATTGTTTTTATTGTTCCACCTCAGCGCGTTTAGCGAAGCGGTTTCCTTGGCACGTCTTGTCGAAGCAGAGATCGTGTTCCCCTTATTCCAATATTCCCATCAATACGGACGTGGGTAACCCAACCGCGCCATGGATTGTGGCGCTTTGGAGATAAGCGAGTTTTACCAGGCCGGTGGGGACACATGTTTTTGTCCGCCCATATAAGGGGATAAAGATCCAACCTTTTTACCTGTGCCTTCTTCCTCCTTGGCTTATCCATCTCCGCGAACTCGAGCTCCAGCGCCCAAGTCCGCACTTCTCACCTCAACCTTCTCCAACCATGTCCGGAGCGGGAGGCAAGTGGATGGCCTCCTCCGTCACGGAGGGGCAGATCCAGAAGCTGCGCGACGCCGGATATCTGTCCAGCAACATCGTGCATCGGCTCCCCGACGAGGGAGAGCTCGTCCCCAACCCCAGGCCCCATGAGAGGGTAGTATTTCTTCCCCATTTCCTCCGCGGACTGGGCTTCCCGCTTCATCCCTTTGTCCGGGGGCTCATGTTCTACTATGGCCTAGATTTCCATGATCTGGCCCCGAATTTCATCCTCAACATCTCGGCGTTTATCGTCGTGTGCGAGGCATTCCTCTGCATCCAGCCCCACTTCGGCTTGTGGCTCAAGACCTTGATGTCAAGCCGAAGGTTGTGAAGGGCAGCCAAGCAGAGTGCGGACGCGCCATGGTGGGCAGGATGTCCCACGTTACGTGGCTGGAGGGCACTTTCGTGGAAACCATCAAGGGGTGGCAATCGGGGTGGTTCTACATCACCGAGCCGCGTGACCCTGATTGGGCAGCGGCCCCCGAATTCAGATCTGGCATCCCCACACGACTCACCTCCTGGAAAGAGAGTGGCCGGATTTGGGCGGATTCGGAGGAGCTGACCGGACTCCAAGCCTGTATCCGTAAGCTGGTGGACAAGAAGCTCAAGCTTGTCAACGTAGTCAGGTCATGCTCATCCGCGGATTCTCCGATGCAGCGACGGGGCTTTAATATGTGGGAGTTTGATCCGGCGCAGCACGAGACCCTGAGCGGGCTCTTCGACACTACGTACGAAGATGTTTGGAAGGTGATGTTCAAGGGCGCCGAAGCTCCCGCATCCGCTACCAAAGATCGCGGATTCTCACGGGCAATCCAGTGACGAGGTAAGTGATTTCACCACTTGTTTTCCATAGTTTGGCTCTATGCGGATCTAAACTCCCTTTATCTTTGACAGAATGGCTGGCGAAGGCCGAACGGATTACCTGTCTGCCCCATGGCCGGAGGACCCAGACGCCTCGCCTAACGGGGCTGCTGGCTCCGGCACCCCACGTGGTGCCAGAGAAGAAGGCCAAGAAGACAGCCACGGGGACTCGGAAGAGTTCCCGTTTTCAGGTGCTATCGGATGATGAATCCGAGGCCGACTCCTCCCACCAAGGTGAGGAGGAGAAGAAGAAAGCCTCTCCCCCAGCGGGGGGAGGGAAGAAAAGGAAGGCCTCCCCAACAAGGGAGGCCGAAGGGTCCAAGAAGGGAAAAACTCCTCCCCGGACTGCTCCGCCAACGCCAAAGGATTTATCGACGAAGATCGGCATCCAAGGGCCAAGCCCTGGCGAGATCGTAAGTATTCGGACTCCCGAATAACTTCAAGGTTTTTATTTTCGCCACATACCGCCTTTCTAATGCCGCATACAACCCTGCAGTCCGCCCAAGGATGATCTTCCCGTTCGTCGAAGCGGGTCCTTGGGTGCGTCGGATATGGATTCCCTTCCCACCGCCTCCACCCCGTGCATGGACGATGCCGAGGTGGGATCCCAGAAAAGGACCCACCAGGAGGAGGAGGCCCCGGAGGTGTCACAGGACACCCTCCCGGACTGTGCACCGGACTCAGCCCCGGAGGCCACAGTGGCTCCGGAGTCCGGCGGGCGACCCCATCGTAAGAAGGGCAAGACCGAGACGCCGGCTGCCTCCGTCCAACCGGAGGTGCCGGATAATTTGTTGGAGGCGCTCAACGTCGCCTGCATCAAAGAGGAACACCGCACTGTTATGAGTGCGGTGATTCAGAAGGTTCAGCTCGCCAAGAGCGGGCTGGACCAAGCTTCTGAGCAGCCTTCTAACAGGTTTTGAGGTAAGAATTTCAATATATGTAAAAATGGTACCGCATAGACAAGAGCCCTCGATGCTCGGTTCGGTGTTCGTAAAGAAAAGCCGGACTGAGGATCTTTAGAAAGATAAACGCAGGAGTCATATAAAAATATGTCAATATGGGATTGCAGGTGTGCTAATGACCTCCGCCAAGACCGATCATGGAGGTCAATACTTTGAAGGAAAACCTCGAAGCGGTCCGAAATGCAAGCTCGGCCATGCCAAGAAGCAGCTCGAGGAAAAGAAGGTGAGTAATACCTTATGAAAATTGTACCTTCTGAGAAAAGGATTTGGTTGCAAGAAAATGACAAGGATAACGTGGGTATTGTAAGGGCCACTAACGAGGTGGCGACCCTGAAGGAGGCGGTGGCCGCGGCCGAACGCAATGCGGCCGTGGAGTGCACCGAGCGAGAGAAGCAGGAGGCGCGGGTGGCGGAGGTACGGCAAGAGCTCCAGGTTCTCGTGAAAAACATGAGAGCTTGGAGCATGACTCAAGACTCAAGAGTCCGAGCTTGCAGCAGCTCTTGAGAGTGCCAAAGCCGCTAAGGCCAAGCCTACAAGGCCTCCAGAGATTGAGGCGGTGAAGAAAATAGCAGCGGGTAAGGCATTTTTCATGCAGACTAAGCATGTGAGTGTTAATTACCTGTTGCTTACCCGAATTCGGAGCTCTCGAGGGGCGTTCGCAGATCTTCCTCACAGCGTGTCCGATGCTGCCGCCTTCTACCGGGCCGAGGAGGGGAGCTCGACGAGAAGGTCTTCCGTCTCAAGATGCCGAGGCTGGACATCTCTGGTGCCCTTAGCGACCAGCTGAAGCAGCTGGTCGAGCTCCACAAGGCGGCCGAACAGGCCATGAAGGGCCTCATAGTTTGGCTGTGGCCTAAGGAGGCCATGCCTGGGAGCTACTTCGGCCTGGTGCGGCGGCTGATGGATGTGTGCCCGTGGGTTGAAGTGATCAAGCATTCCGCTTGTATTGAGGGTGCCCGTCGGGCTCTTGCCCAGCGCAAAGGTGCACAGGGGCAAGATGGATGCCTGTAAGCTTGTGACGGACCCGCCACCGGAGGGCAAGGAGCATCGCATCGCCGAGATGTATTATAAGAGTGTCTTTGAAGGGCGCCCGCACTATTGCGGGTGAGTGCTCCCAAGATGTAATATTTGAGTAGACTCGCATTTTGTTTTCCTGTGCGCTGAAAACTTAGTTCATATGCGCTAAGCAATGCTTGTTAATTTAAAATATTACCTTATGTGCGGCTGTTTATCAAATCTAAGAGATGGCAAGTCGTCGGCTTCAGCCCCCATGCCACGAGTCTTTGGGGTGTTCGGATAAACTTGAGCGCTCTTGTTCCCACTTTTGGGTCCATCTAGGAGGCGCTCAACACAGAACCGAACAGGCAACCGGACTTATAATGCTTGAACACTCTCACTTAGCCATAGAATTCTATAATTTTAAATTTCAGCGAAGCCCCTAGTCTTCGGAAGGCCGATTTGGGGCGCTATCCACGCCTTGGCCGGACAATATCCGGCTCCTCGCTCTAAGCGGCATAAGTCTTTAAGGACTCGCAAAAAACCTCTCGAACAGCAACCGGTCTCTCGCCTCATCATGACGGTCAGTTTTAGCTTTCTCCACTAAGGCGTTAACCCAGCCGAACTGGGGCGGAATCGTAGTGGTTCTCCCGGTGCTACCTTAGCCGATATAACGGAACGTAAGGTACCAAAACACGGGAGCCGGGCAAACCCAACTATTGACCCAAGACATGATTCGGAGCCGATGCATATAGTGCTATAAGTTTGGGGTGCCGCACATGTCAAAGTGTTCGGACTCATCACACCATAAAGCAGGAAACATAAGCCCCTGGTGTATATTAGCCGTACCAAAGTGTACGGATGCAACATGCCGTGAATGAACATATGTATGAAAAAGAAATACAATTATAAGCAAAAGGTGCTGCATTGTCTTATTCAAAAAGTGCTGCTATGAATGCAGAACGATACAAATAGTGCGATAAGCAAGGTATGGAGCTGTTAAACATGTCCCCCTCCAGGGGTAGGCTGCAGATTGGTGTATAAAACTGCTCGTAATGGAGACCACATGTATATTCGTTGTAGCCTTTATCCTTCCCTGGCTGTTGCATCTTGAGTTCGGCAGGTCTGCCATGCCAGGGGCTTCGACAAACGGAGTCCTGTGGGTAAAAAGTAAAAGGTAAAAAGAAAAGAAAAAGGAACGACACACTTGAGAGCCCCCTGGTGTGGTTGAGCCGCATGCCTGGGTTTATCATGGTCGTGCCCTCTCCCCATGCCCATGGTATCTTCAGAGCGTAATGGTGTCTGCCGAAGGACCTGCTGACGTTTCGCGAGAGTGGGGTTGGGGCCGCACTGCTACACGTGCTCGAAACATGCCAGGTGGTCTTGTTGTAAGTTACTCCGGGCGCGCTTGGCTGTGTCCGACCGCTTAACGGCCGGACTCGAGAATTGCCTGAAGAGGCTGCATTGCACTTCCGCCATGAGTCAGCTGTATGTTCCTCCCGTGCGGAGAAGAACGTTCAGTTGTTTCGTTGACCGTAATGACTCCTCGAGGGCTGGCATCTTGAGCTTGAGGTATGCGTAGTCGCGGCACCGCGTTGAACTTTGCAAACGCGGTACGTCCGAGCAAGGCATGATAGCTGCTGCGGAACGGGACTATGTCGAAGATTAACTCCTCGCTTTGGAACTTGTCCGGGGATCCGAAGATCACTTCCAGTGTAATTGAGCCTGTACAATTGGCTTCTACACCTGGTATGACGCCTTTAAAGGTTGTTTTGGTAGGTTTAATCCTTGAGGGGTCTATGCCCATCTTGCGCACTGTATCCTGGTAAAGCGTGTTCAGTTGTTGCCGCCGTCCCATCAGGACTCTGGTAGGTGAAATCCATCGACGATTGGGTCTAAGACCAGTGCGGCGAATCCACCATGGCGGATGCTGGTGGGGTGGTCCCTTCGGTCAAAAGTGATCGGGCAGGAGGACGATGGATTGAACTTCGGGGCAACTGGCTCCATCGCGTAGACATCCTTGAGTGCACGCTTCCGCTCCCTTTTGGGTATGTGCGTTGCGTATATCATGTTCACCGTCCGCACCTGTGGGGGGAAACCCTTCAGTCCTCTATTGTTCGGCGGTTGTGTCTCGTCCTCGTCATAGCTATGCAGCCCCTTGTCATTGCTTTTGGCAATTAACTTGCCTGCCTGCTTGAATACCCAACAGTCCCTGTTGGTGTGGTTAGTTTGCTTTTCGGGGGTGCCGTGTATCCGCACAAGTCGCCAGTATTCGGTCCAAATTGGATGGACCGGAGTAGTTCTTTTGAATGGCTTTTTCCGCTGGCCGGTTTAGAGCCTCTGAATCCGGCATTGACTGCCGTATCCTCAATATTATGCGCCGTTAACGCGGCGTTTATTTTGTTACGACGCTGCTCGCCATTTCGGTCCTTGAAGTCCGGACTGCCGTAATTTTCTTTGAGGTTGTTGCTGCGTGCATAGCTACTGTCCTCACCCGCAAGCAGAAGCGGGTCATGAGTGATGTGAGGGCTGCCATGGATTTCGGCTTTTCCTGTCCTAGGTGCCGGGCAAGCCACTAAATCCACGGATGTTATGCTTGAAGGCCGCGAGGGCCTCCGCATCCCACAATGACGATTTGGTTTTTCTTGGTTAAGAACCGTGTCCGTAATTGTCCGGCCGATTAAATGCTGGCTGCTGAATTATGTGGCTTAGGTCATCGGTCACCGGTGGTCTCACATAAGTGCCACGGAAGTTATCGAGGAATGCGGCTTCCAGGTCCTCCCAGCCCCAATTGACTCTGGCGGCAAGCTGTTGAGCCAATGTCGGGCTGGTCCTTTAAGCTTGAGGGGAGGTATTTGATGGCGTGGAGATCGTCACGCGGGCCATGTGGATGTGAAGGAGATAGTCTTGATCCAAACCGCTGGGTCTGTTGTGCCATCATAGGATTCAATATTGACGGGTTTAAACCCTTGAGGATTTGATGATCCATTACTTCTTACATGAAGCATAGTGGGTGTCTTGGCGCCTCTTTCTTTGGGCGATATCACTGGAGACTCAAAAGAGCTTGGTCTGTTTTTTTCGGCCCGGCCGGACTTACTGTGTCCGGCGCGACGGTTGTCGTCATGTACCGTGGGGCGCCCACGCGATCCATAGATCGATCTTGATTGTTTTGCCTTGTCCTCCAATATATCTTGCAGGTCCGGAGCGTTCCCCTTTGGCCATGTGCTTTTTGAGCGATGCCAGGGTACGGTTCTAGTGAATGGCCTAGAGGCCTCTCTGTCGCGACCACGGGGTGGTTGGTCAGCCGTATTGTCTCCTGGTGATGCGGGTTTGTAAGCCTCCTCCTCTAATCGGGGGAGCATCTTGCGTTTTGGGTAGCTTTTGGAGGGGCGTTCGAGCTCATGCTCGTCGGCCGCGAGGACTTCAGTCCATCTGTCAGCTAGCAGATCCTGATCAGCTCTAAGCTGTTGCTGCTTTTTCTTGAGGCTGTTCGTCGTGGCTATAAGCCTGCGTCTAAAACGCTCTTGTTCGTCGGGATCCTCAGGCATGACGAATTCATTGTCGTCGAGGCTTGCTTCGTCTTCGGAGGGAGGCATATAATCCTCTACCTCTTCTTCTGCCGCTCTCTCGTAAGGGCTAGCGTCTCCATCTTCCTGCGGTGGATCTTGCTGGAGTGGATTGTCTTGACCTTGTCCGGTGTATTGTTATCTCCAGTGCCGGAATCTTCATTCTTCTTTGTGGCGGGATTTAGAGCGGCGCCACGACGCCGGGCGCTTGGGCTGCTTCTTGGAGGGTCATCCTCCGTTGTTCCATCGCCGTTCCCATCTTTTGGGATGTCCACCATATATATGTCGTATGACGAGGTGGCCTTCCAAAGGTTCTCAGACGCGCTGGGTCTTGGTCGCCTCCGGCATCGCCGCCCATACCGTCGATGTCTTGAAGTCGTAGTCTAGCATGTCGGTTAGATCATCGACAGCGGCTACCAAGTGGGTGGTGGGTGGGCGTTGAATTTCTTCGTCGTCCGCATCCCAACCTTCCTGACCGTAATCCGGCTAGGGCTCTCCGGATAAAGAGAGAGACTTTAGTGAATTCGGGATGTCGCCAAAGGGCGAGTGCTGAAAGATGTCCGCGGCAGTGAACTCCATGACGGGCGCCCAATCAGATTCGATTGGCAGGGGTGCGGGGGGTTCATAGTCCGGAGAGGAGTCCGGCACCCTGGAGTCGAGGTCTTCGCAGCGACAGGGATGGAGTTCGCTTGATCGCCCGTAGAGATTAAAGCCCCGAGGCGGTGTCCAACCACTCGTCCTCGATCGGGGAATCCGGCTCCGGATTAAGGGTCGAGCGGATTCGGTGCGGCCTCCGAGCCTTTAATTCGCCGCGTAGCTAGATCATGCCCATCGAGACAAGGCGGCGGCTTGGCTGCGGCTCGAATCCGTCGAAGATCAAGTCTCCGCGGATATCGGCCGTATAGTTTAAACTTCCAAATCTGACGGCGGCCGGGCGTAGCTTTCGATCTGCTCCGGATGGCCAAGCGAATTGGCCCAGCGTGCAAAGCCGCCCGAACACGAAGATCTGTCAGGGAGAGAAGTCTCACCCTGGACCGCGTCGTTGTTGATGATCGAAGGAGCCATCGAGCCTATCGGTGACGACACAGAGGAACTCTCAATGAAAGCACCAATGTCGGTGTCAAAACCGACGGACTCGGGTAGGGGTCCCGAATCGTGCGTCTAGGCGGATGGTAACAGGAGACAAGGGACACGATGTTTTACCCAGGTTCGGGCCCTCTTGATGGAGGTAAAACCCTACGTCCTGCTAGATTAATATTGATGATGTGTGTTACAAGAGTGGATCTACCACGAGATCAAAGAGGCTAAACCCTAGAAGCTAGCCTATGGTATGATTGTTGTTCATCCTACGGACTAAAACCCTCCGGTTTATATAGACACGGATAGGGTTAGGGTTACACAGAGTCGGGTTACAAAGGTAGGAGATCTACATATCCGTATCGCCAAGCTTGCCTTCCATGCCAACGAAAGTCCCATCCGGACACGGGACGAAGTCTTCAATCTTGTATCTTCATAGTCTTGGAGTCTGGCCGATGATGATAGTTCGGCTATCCGGACACCCCCTAGTCCGGAACTCCCTCAGCGGGCCTGGCTGTGGCCCCGCCGACGCCCTCGGCAAGGGCCTTGCCGCGGGCCCGGCAAGGGTCTTGCCGTGGCATTGCAGTCGTCCCCGGCAAGGCGGTTGCCGGGGGTCTTGTGGATTCCCTCGGCTGGGATCCCGCCCAGGGTCGCCGTCTTCTGGTCCTCATTTGATCTCACATGTTTATGATCTTGACAAAGATCTGCATGCCACCACGGAGGCGCCTCCCGAGCCCTGGTCCCAGCGTAGTTGGTTGGGTTGGGACCCGTGGGCCCAAGGGTGGCTTGCTCTGCTGGCGTTGGGCGTGCCGCCCCGGCAAGGCTCTTGCCAGGGCTACTGAGGCTGTCCCGGCAAGGTTCTTGCCGGGGGAGCCTGCTTCGCCCTTCTGCACTTTGTGTCTCTAATCTTGTCGTTGTCTTGGTTGTCTTGTGCTTCGGCTTCTCTCCGGCTTCCCTCCTTTGCCCTGCTATGTGCGGCCGTGGCGCGTGGCTCTAACTTCCCGTGCACAAGTAAAGGGGTCAAAAGGAGAGCCCCTAATTTTGTACACCGACAAATGGCGGAAGGAAGGTTGAAGGCAAATGAAGGAGGGAGGAAAATATAAACTACTCTACCACTACTCCACCTCTAGTACTAGTAGTATAAAAAATATATATAAGTTGGAGCTTCAGCGCTTTCTTGCTAAGGGTTGCCCACTTGCTTCTCACACTATCACCCTCTCTCCAGAGCTAAAAAAGACGGCCTCTCTCTCCCTCCTCACCGGTGGGCACAGATCCGCCGGGGAAGAAAAGGACGTGCAGCGTTGGCCTTGCCGTCGTCGGCGAGTGGTCGCCTTGCCCAGCGACAAGGCCGTCCTCTCAGACCTAGCGGCCATGCAGGATGGCCTTTGTCCCCAAGCCTGCTGCCGTAGTGTGTGCGAAGGACGACGACCATGAGCGAAGCCACTTCCCGCCGACCCTCAGGTATGCTACCTCTTTTTGAACCATACCCTTGTTCTATTGCCCCATCTGCCACGTCGCTGCATGTGGATCTTTTTCCACTCCACCATCTTCCCAATTTGCTATCCTCTGCTCTGCTGGTCACGCGGATGAAAACCTTAACTTGCACTATTAAAGGAAACCCTACTTCATGCAGAGTAATCCATGTCTGGGTTGAATAAGGAAAGGAAGGGAAACTATACTGTCCAAGAGACTAGGCATCGAACCAGCATCTAGGTTGAAAAGGGGGAAATCAGTAGCTAAGGAATGAGTCTCGTGTCTCTTGGTTGAAGAAGGGTAGAAAGGCATGACAACGCAATAGATAATGACCAGGTCCATTGATTTGTTGTCCTCACATAGGAAAAAGGTGGCTAAAGAGAACAAAAATGGGACGTAATCCACATATGATGCCTGGATATTTGTTGCTCTGGGAAACCATACCCCCATCACCACTCTATGCGTCTGTGGAGGTACATCGTACTAGTGCGCCCACTGTCCGAATGGGCCTCCCATGCTCTTATTGCCACTTTTTTTGTCATAGTATAATGCCGCCGGGTCAAGTCAAGCAATGCTACTTGCTAAAGTGATGCCACATTTAACTAATGCTGCACTCAGTCTAATGCAACCGATAAATTTAAGCAATGCCATTTAACGTCCTTTGGATTATTTCTGGTTAGGCTGTTGATTGTGGATATATGAAAGATTTTTCAGCTAAGGCATTCTAATGCTATTGCACAGCCAGTATACCAACGATGAATCTTGTTACTACCTTCATATTTTTGCACTTTAATGCTTACAGATTACATACCTCAAGTTAGTTAATATTTACCTTGAAGGTACATGGTTTGCAAATTTTTTATGTTGTCATTAGTCCATAATGCTAGTTACCTTCAGACTTTTGTATTTGGTTTAATGATCTTGCATAGCTAGTATACCAATGCTGAAACTTGTTACCTTTACATTTGTATTGTTAATTCTTATAGAAATCTTCCAGTGCTAGAGCTTATGGAAATATGTTCAGTAAAACCATTGTACTGTACCCTGTAATAAAATAACTACTCTAAGGTTGCACTAGCCACTGGATTAGTCTATATTTGTACTATTCGAATGGTGTTGCATTAGCGTATGGACAATTATAAAGTGTGGCAAGCTTTCCCAGATTTGTGCTCAAGAAAACTACTATCTGTTTTTCTAAATACTAGACGTTTGGGTACTTTAAATTGAACTGTGAAAACGTCTTATATTAAGGAACAGAGGGTGTAGAGTTCACTCAAATTATCCCGGTAAAGCTAGTCACACCTTTGTTAAAATTAATGTTCATTATGTTATCGGAGGAGGTCTCAGTATGTTTGTCTCTAAGGCCTGTCGACTACATACCTGACATCATGATGTAATGTTAAGTCATTTCCTTTTGTACAGTGTCACTGAATTGTTAAGGCGGTGATGGCATTTTATTTTAGTTGAACTACACAAAATATGCTTAAAAGAAGAGGAAAGGTCAGGAATGCCTCAATTTTTCAGAAAAAACTATGTATGCCTTCCTGACATTAGCCGTTGTTGCCTTATTTATTCCTTCAAACAGGTGGTTAGAAACAGTCTTGCTACCTTTTCCCATTAAGAAATTGGAATGCTTGTATTTGTGAGTCTATGCTTCAACTAGTGCCACATTTATAGTAATCACACTTTCAATATCTATGCAGACAGGGATGCTCGATTTTAGTGGAACTGCACAAAAAGTGCAAATGGTTCAACATTAGGAGCATGTTTTCTTCCAAACCTTTATATCCAATTGGTGGCACTATGAGCTGTTCATTATGAAGGTACATGGTTTACTACTCTTTTTGTACTGTCATTAGATAGTAATACTAGTGGTTTGCATGTGAGTTTATTGGCAGGGTGGACCTACATTGGAGGTGCAGGACATAATTCAGTGGTTGGATGCTCAATTTCGATTGTATCGATTTCACCTCTTCCATCACTGCGAACATGGATATCCTTGGTCTGATGAAGAATAGGCGCTATATTTCTGCTCTGAACGAGCAAATCAATTCAGTATGAAATTGTCTAGGGAAAAACATGACTGTATCAAATTGTCCAGTGCAAAACATGATAGATGCTAAGCGGAAGAGACGTGTTTAAACCAAAAATACAAGGTGGATATATGTTTACTAGCTGCTGGATATTTGTGTAGACAGAGGTGTCTGCCCATTGCTATTTGGCAAAGAAACAAAGTGACCGCAATTTTTCTTGAACCGCACAAGAGAATAGTATAGTCACTGCATGCACTGCCATTTGAAAATAGACACAGAAAGATTGGATAGTCACTTCATGGACTGCAGAAAAGTAGTATTGTACTATTTATTGGCCAACACTAGGTGCTTCATTGCTTTGGTCTGATTATACAATGGGCATCATTTTTCCTAAGTTAAAGTTTGTATTCCGAAAATAGTCTCGCCGTGTGATCGAGAGAAGACCAAATCATATTGCAGTGGATGTTCCTCCATCATGTGTGGTTCATTCTCATGGTTCCAGCCGTTGGTGAAACCACTTACGTTTGCAAGAGGAATTGTAGACTTCACAAACAAATTTGTCTTTCACTCTGTACTGAATGTTGGCCAAGAGAAGCATCCATGTTAGTAGGAAGAACAGATGTTTTTTCTAGATCTTTGCTTTTGGAGCTACATATTTGTATATGATCTGTGAATCATTGAGATGCATTAACACATTGATCTTATGTATGGGAATCGTACTAGTTGGTTTTGAATTTGGGCTACTAATGTGAACATATTACAATGCCAGGCCTGTGAGTCTCGTGTGAACATTTCGAACGGATCGACTCTTACTGTTGTGCACAGCATGATCCTTTCTGTGTTTTCAGTGTTTACAAGTTACTAACAGTTCCTTATTTCTGTTTGCTCAGTGTTTACAAGTTACTAATCGATCACTAGCTAGCCTACTAATGCGCTCCTTCAGTTTTAGTTATGACGTTAAGATCCGGCGGCAGTTTTTGAATAAAAAGGCCTACCTCTGAAGAAACTGACAAGCTGCTCTAAAGAAAATGCCATGCTAATCTGAAGAAACTGCCAGCAAAAACGTTCACAAATGCCTTATCTCCCAGCGAACGTTCATCAGCTAATGCGATCCTACACGAACACCATCCGACCTAGTCGATTCTACACGTACACTATCCGACCTACTCGATCCTACACGGATAAATAGCGGATCATGCACGTACTACCTCCTTTCTAGTTTGCACGGCTCAATTCAAAAAACGACCTACCTGATCCTATACGCATAAATAGCAGATCACGCACGTACTACCTCCTTTCCGGTTTACAGGGCTTAATTCAAAAATCTCACCAACCAAGGTAGATGATGAGTGGTGGAATCATTTTTGACAAGTAGGGAGTACCTCATCTGGATGATTCGAGTGCACTCGTTTGACCGTCATGTCGGCGTGTGACCCAGCACTGACGGGACGGGATGGCACAGTCATAATTTTAGTTTTTCTAGTTTTCCATGGCAAGCTGGCGCGCTAAGCCATGCCTGCTTATGCATTGAATTCCAATGACCGCGATGACCGTTGCGTTTCCCGCGACATGCTGGTTCACCTACCTTCCGCCTATAATTACTGTTTCCCGGGCTTCTCTGGTGGCACCATCACCCAACTTGCCCTATCCTCATAAGCCCCCACCGGCCCGACGTCGCTCGCCACTTATCCTCTCTCTCGCCACGTCCACCATGCCCCCGCCCATCCACGATAGGTGATGCCGGAGGTGGTCACCGCCGGAACTAGTGTTCGGTTTTTCACCGGAAGGCAGACGGAGGGAGGAGGCATTCTATCGTTCTTTAGATAGAAATGCGGAGTATGAGGAGTTGTTGGAGTGCGACCACCTAGAGGAGGAGCAGCGTATCGCTGATTTGCGCCGCCAGCGGGACATGGAGCAGCAGCGCACCGACGCTCCGAGTCGCGAGTAGAGCGCCCGCAACTGGGCCGACTACGTGGAGACCGGCGCCCGACAAATAGCCCTGGAGGATGTCAGGCACGCACGCGTTCGTGACGCAGAATTTTACTACCGGCTCATCAAGTGGGTTTCCCGCTTAGAAGCCGAAGCTTCGTGGACCACGCCGGCATGGAAAGGGCCAACGCGCGTGAGCAACGCTACTCTATCGCACTCTCCGCAAGTCCGAGGCGAGGCGGAGGACGCTGGTGCCGGTGTTTAGCGTGTAACGTAGATGGCAGCCGGCATCGTCTAGTTAGCTAAGAGTAAGTTAGTACTTGTACACTAACAGAGTATTAGTGGGAGTAGATAGTTAACTTGGCTATGATGGTTGTCAACGTGGAAGTTCAGTACTTTATATCTGGATCAGACCTGTTACTTTGCTCTGAATGTTGAAATTTCCGTTTGAACGTATGGAATGAGCTATTATTTTTTAAATGGGTTGTATTTGTTCGCCACGGGTTTAGAGGCTGACTTGTGGGCCTACCAGGTTGATGCGTACACAATCAGGAGATGATTGTACGTGGAGAGGATGATAGCAGGGACCCACCAAGGTCATGGCAGTACGCAAGCAAGTGCCTCCTTATTTCGAGCCAATAAAAAAATGGCTCCTCCTAATGGATTTCTGACATCTGGGTCCCATGCGATTGTCAACATAGTCAATAAATGAGAGAATTGCACAACGAGCGGCTGACACCAGGGACCCAGCAACTAGCCCAGTTATTTTTTGGGTTTATTTGATAAATGCCACTCCAAATCAGGTGATTCCGAGAAATGCCACTGCAATTTCCAAACTTTGAAAAATGTCATTTCATGCCATTTCCAGTTGCATTTTTCGAAGTCTCGAGTGGCGTTTTTCAAAGTTTGCAAAAATTGCAGTGGCGTTTTTCAAAGTTTGCAAAAATAGCAGTGGCATTTTTATGAATCGCCATAATTGGAGTGGCATTTATCTAATTTGTTTTTGAGACCAGGCGGGGTGTCACCATTTGGGCTGTCAGGGCACTCTGGCTGTCTAGACAACCTTTTCTTTTATGTTTACCACAGACCAGCCCAGTAGTTTTTTCTTTCTGAAAATGGCTAGCCCAGTTCTTTTGTGATTTGTCAAGTAAGTCGCTTTGTCAGGCCTGTTGGGCTGCAAATCTTTCAAGACGAGGAGATCTTCATTCGGCTGGCCGAGAAAATGGCCTATCAGTAATGAGAAATGGGCTGTAAATTTTTAAAACACATCAAACCGGCAATTAGTTTCAAATTTCTTTTTTTCATTTCGAGATTTTAAATTGCATTGATTTTTATGCGTGGACAATTTGTTGGATTTTATATTGATATACATCTATTTTTAAAATCAGTTTGAACGTGACTCGAAATTTCGAGATTAAAAACAGTTCGGACCGCACCAAAATATGCAAAATTTCTTGTAATTTTTTAACCGTGGCCACAATATGGGCTGTCATGCTAACAAAAAGAATATGGGCTCCAAAAAACCTTAACAATTAGCAAATGGGCTGTAAATTATTAGAAATAATGGCAGATGGGTTGTATGTTGTTTTCCATAGATTTGAGGCTTTCCTAAAAAAAGGTTGACGCACAAACAGTGACTATTGGATGTCCATCCAACGGCCGTCGTGCTTCTTCAATCTCTTCTCTTCCTGCTCCAGCCGCTCAAACAAGCGCCAGCGGGACTGCCTGCTCGCTCCTCCCGCGGCCGGTTGTGCTGCCGCATAGGCCTCACCGCCCCAACGTACTCCCATCGCTGGCCTAGCCATGCCTCTACTCACCCACACCTGCTGTTATTCTCCGGCGGCGGTAGACGAACCAGTAAACCCTTGTACTCCCCTCCATGTGGGAAACAACTGTAGAGTCTTCCCTGGCTCCGTGTCCTTCCCTTCCTAGGCCGCACCGTCATCCACCGCCCTGGTGCTCTCGACGTGGCGTGGTCAACGAACGACATGCATCGAAAGTGGACTGTACGTGGAGAGGCTGACAACTGGGTCCATGGCCGCACGCAAGGAAATGCCTCCTTATTACGCGCAAAATAATGATTCCTCCACTTGACAGCTGGGACCCACCGGAAGGGCCTCTGTATTTCGCAAAAAAAAAACCTTCCCCCGCTGACAGGTCGGACCCACCAGCTATATCTTCGCACGCAAGGAAGTGCCTCATTATTACACAAAGAAAATGATTACTCCCCCTGCTAGCTGGGACCCAGCATAGTGGGAGGCTGACTTGGGCCTACTAAGTTGCCGGGGACGGAGGGCTTTGTCAACTTAGTCAATATGAATAATTCTAGCTCCAGTGACCGTACGATGTCCATCCAACGGCCGTAGTGCTTCTTCAACCTCTGGTCTTCTTGCTCCAGCCGCCCAAAGCAGCGCCGGTCGTGCCGCCTGCTCCTGCCTCCCATGGCCGACAGTGCTGCCACGGAGGCCTCACCGCCCCTACTACTCCCACCGCTGGCCAGGCCATCCCTCCACTCAACCACACCCCTTGTTATTCTGCGGCGACGGCAGCCTCACACCGAAGCCGAACCAGTGAACCCTCGTACTCCTCTCCGCGTGGACATCCACTGCCGCGTCTTCCCCGGCTCCGCGTCGTCCCCTTCCTAGGCCTCGCCGTCGTCCATCGCCCTGGTGCTCTCGGCACGGCGTGGTCAACATGGTTAAGGAACGACTTTCATCGGAAGAGTACTGTACGCAGAGAGGCGGACAGCTGGGTCCATGGCCGCAGCAAGGAAGTGCCTCCTTATTACGCGGAAAATAATGATTCCTCCACCTGACAGCAGGGACCCATCGGACGGGCCACCGTATTTCACAAAAAAAACATTTCCCCCCTGACTGCTGGGACCCACTAGCTACATCTTCGCACGCAAGGAAGTGCTTGATAGTCGGGACCCACCTGGTCGAAGCGTATGTGGCATTGTCATTCTGGTCGCGAACGTGTATGTACATACAATCGGTCTGTCTGCGGGCTGAAGTGATGAACCAGGGCCGTGTAAGGAAGGTCATGTGTCGTAGTAGAGGCGCGCACATGTCATAGTAGAGGCGCGCCATAGCATGTACACGTACGTACAACGGACAGGGTGCAAGAAAGTAAATACGGCCACGTATGTACATACGGGCGGGGTCTCAAACGCCTACTCGCGCATACGTACAGCTAGGGCTCTTGTACATGGCTGGGTTGGAATGGAGAAACTGCGTCGTCGTTGTGTTCATGGGGAGGCAACGGAATGCGTCATGTTCATCGGGAGGCAACGCAATGCGTGTTGTTCATCGGGAGCCAACCGGCTTGGACGAAACAGCCGATGGAAACGAGGCCTAGCGTACCGCAGAACGAAGGAAACAGCCTTGTGTTCGACCGGCCATGGTCGAAATGGGATCCTGTTCATCGGGAGGGGTCTAGCATACCGCAAAACGGACTTCTCTTGGACCTCCTATGGTCGAAATGGGGTCATGTTGATCGAGAGGGGTGTGGCGTACCGCAAAACGGAGGAAACGGACTTGTGTTGGAGCGCTACGGTTGAAACGGGCGTCCTATTCATCGGGAAGGGTGTGGCGTACCGCAAAAAGGGACTCCACGGGATGGTGTTCATCTCCACCGTCGACCTCCTCCAGCCTCCATGGGCTACTGTTCATCCACCGTCGACCTCCTCCAGCCTCCACCTGCGACTGTTCATCCACGGGCTCCTGTTCATCCAGCCTCCAGCCGCTACTGTTCAACCAGCCCTCTCCACGGGGTCCTGTTCAACCACCCCTCCATGGGCTACTGTTCATCCAGCCCTCCACCGGGTCCTGTTCATCCAGCCCTCCACGGGGTCCTGTTCATCCACCGGCTCGATCGATCGGGGTCCTGTTTATCCGCTGGCTCGATCCATCGGGGTCCTGTTCATCCAGCGGCAACGGCCTCTACTACCATGGGTTCCTATTCATCCAACCCCCACCGGGAGCTGTTCAACCAAACCCCCAACAACGCTCAATGTTCATCAAGAGGCAGCAGGTTCGATCGGCTTCAGTTAGCAGCAGTAGCGAAGGTATAGCTTGATCGGGTTCAGTTAACAGCCATCGATCGATCGCTCGGGTTCAGTAACGTGTAGCCTGCAGTGCAATCACTCGGGTTCAGTAGGTGAATGCCTCGCTCAGGTTCAGTTAGAGCCTAACGCCTCTCACCCACGCGCCTACGTGTACAAGAGAAACGCGCTTCGCTCGGCCCCCGACCACCCACCGTAACCGGGAACTCCCCGATATTTTCCTCGCCCTTGCTTCTACCACGGTTTTCTCCGTCAAGGACGGCCCATAAAATGTCATACAGCTGCATCTCCGGCCCACCCAGGACGAAAAGCCCATTTTCTTTCAAGATTTTTTGTCATAGGAGTAGGAGCCCACCACATCTATGATGATACCGGGTTTTGTCACAATTATCGTCATATAAGTGTCATAAGCATGACAAAAATTTTGTTCAGCCAAAAATGTCACGGATGTGTCATTTTTGTAGTGCTTGTCCTCAAGCGAAAACTAAAATCAAAAACATGTCCACATGCTTAGAGAGAGAGGTGTCGATAAAAACAAAATACGGACATATAGAAGCATCATGCGAATTATGATAACAGAAACAAACTTTAATATAAAACTTTTATCATAGAACTTTTATCATAGACTTCTCATGAATAAGTAACAATTCATCACATTTTAGAAGTATAAAGCAAAAACTCTATTGGAAACCAGCAAACTATGTTCTCAGTCAACTTTGCAACTACAATTCATCATCTTTTCAGGAAGGGTCACGTATCGGAGCCTTTTGGCAAGTCCACACACTCAACCATCATATCGTCTTCTATGATTGCTAAAACTCACCGCATACACATGAGCAAAACATTTCAACCGGACACATAGAAAGATAGGGGCTTATAGTTTCGCCTCCCAACGTATTCACCTCAAGGGTGATGTCAACAATAATAACTCATGCTACCCATATTCAATCGACATATGTGCCTAGATCTTTCCTCACCACATGATGCTTGCCAAAGGAGAAAAATAAAAAGGAATAGAGAGAAAAACTTTGACTCTTGCAAAAAAGTAAATACATAAAAGTAAAAGATAGGCCCTTCGCAGAGGGAAACAGAGGTTGCCATGCACTTATTTGTTTGTATGCTCAACCCCTTAGTGCAAAAGAACGTCATGTTGTATTTCCCCTTGTGATGGCAACCTTTATTATGCAGTCCGTTGCTTTTATTCTTCACCATCACAAGTTCGTACAACGCTCAATTTTCTCTTACACTATATGATCTTACACTTTTAGAAGCAATTTTTATTGCCTTATTGCACCGATGACAACTTACTTGAAGGATCTAACTCAATCCTTAGGTAGGTATGGTGGACACTTGAAAATAAGATTTGGGTTTAAGGATTTTTGGATGCACAATTAGTATCTCTACTTAGTGCGGAGTTTGTGGCTAGCAAAGATGGGGGGCAAGCACCACATGTTAAAGGATCTATTGCAATATAACTTCTATGTGAATATGAACAAACATTTAATCATTACGTTGTCTTCCTTGTCCAACGTCAACAATTATGGCATATAATATTTTGATGGGGGCTCACAATCACAAAAGATATCTAGGATACTGTATTTATATGTGAATCTTCTCTTCCCTTATTAATTCTTTCATGAGTTGCATCATTGACCAATGCTATGTTTGTCAATCTCTAATAAAACTTTCTACTCATACCTTTCCTTATGTGGTGCCATCACCAACCATAAGATTAGCATATGATCTTTTTCATTTATTTCCTTTCTTTTTATTGGAACATGAGAGTAAAGAAAGCAAAAACTCAAACTAAACTTTAGTATATATCTCACACACGATTACAAGGATAGATTACTAAGCAAACTCTCGAAAAGAAAGGGTCGAACTAAACTTTTATTCATCTAAAGCAAAAGATAATTATGGATCAAAATAAAATATGTAAAGGCAAAATATAGTGGGGTGATACGATATCGGGGCACCTCCCCCAAGCTTGGCGGAAGCCAAGGGGAGTGCCCATACCCGATACTCAGTTTACTTTTGATGATGAAGAAGGTGGTGGTGATGATGTAGCAGTATTTTCCAATATAACCATGAGTAGCCCCCTCAAGCTTTGAATCTCCCGAAGGGCTTGATGAAGTAACTCAGTATTTTTCCTCACTTCAATCATTATCTGTTTATTTTTCGAGCCCCAATGGGTTCTTCCTGTATTGCTTTCTCTTGGACGAGCTATGTCCCAATTGGACGGTATGTGCATACGAGGAGTATTCTTGAACCCACAATTGTGAAAATTATTACGATGTAACCGGTGTAAAGGCCTTCTTGGTGGGAGGCCTTCATGCACTTCGGGGCTCTCTTGATTTTTTGACGATCTAATAGCTTGATGAGGATTAGGGTGAGTGGAGATGCCAGCCAATGTGCCTCCCTCGGAAGCCAGAGGATGAACCCCAAAGGGATTTTCTTTAGCTTCCTCCATGGCAAATTCTTCAGCTCCCTCTCTCCTTAGATCTTCCTGAACCAACCCTGCATCCTCTTCTCCATTATTGGAAGGTGAGGAAGACATGATGCTAGCCTAGCTGGATCTATCAGAAAACATCAAGAAGAGAAAACATAAGATTTCTCCGTGATACGGTGGTCAATAGGTTCGGGGGGTATATAAAGATTTTTTATCTTGGGAAACAAGCAAACGGTTGAAAAACGGAGTCCGGGAGGTACCTGAGGTGGGCCAGGTGCGCCCTGGTGTCTTGTGCCCACCAGGGTGACCTTCCTAGTTGTTTCTTATTTTCGTAATTTTTGTTGTATTCCAAAATGGACAGAAAACATTTTTGCGGATTTTTCGTAGTCCGTTTACTTACCGTATCAGGTATCTCCTCTTTTTTCATGATTCTGGAGTGTTCCGGAAGGACTCTTTTATGTGTTCCTCCGATGTCATAGTTTGGATAATATTACTTTCAATATTAATGGGTGTACCTGAGATATAATGTTTTATTCGTTGCCCATTAAAACCTTTAGGTTAGTACCTTCGGCATTATTTATCTTGATAGCTCCAGACCGATAAACCTCCTCGATAACATACGATCCTTCCCATTTGGAGAGGAGTTTTCCTGCAAAGAATATGAAACGAGAGTTGTACAAAAGAACATATTCTCCAACCTTGAACTCACGCTTTTGGATTCTTTTATCATGCCATCTTTTAACATTTTCTTTAAATAACTTGGCATTTTAATAAGCTTGGGTTCTCCATTCATCTAATGATCTAATATCAAATAACCTCTTTTCACCGGCAAGTTTAAAATCATAGTTAAGTTCTTTGATTGCCCAATATGCTTTATGTTCTAACTCAAGAGGTAAATGACAAGCCTTTCCATAAACCATTTTATAAGGAGACATACCCATAGGATTTTTATATGCTGTTCTATAAGCCCAAAGTGGATCATCTAATTTCTTAGACCAATTCTTCCAAGACCTATTGATAGTATTTTGCAAAAATAGTTTATTTCTCTGTTGCTTAGTTCCACTTGACTAATAGACTGAGGATGATAGGGTGATGCAATTCTATGGTTAACATCATACTTGGCAAGCATTTTACGGAAAGCACCATGAATAAAGTGTGAACCACCATCAGTCATTAAATACCTAGGGACTCCAAACCTTGGGAAAATAACTTCCTTAAGCATTTTAATAGAGGTGTTTTGATCAGCACTACTAGTTGGAATAGCTTCTACCCACTTAATTACATAATCAACAACAACCGAAATATGTGTATACCCACTAGAGGAAGGAAAAGGTCCCATGTAATCAAATGCCCAAACGTAAAATGGTTCAACAGCAAGTGAATAACTCATAGGCATTTCTTCACGCTTACTGGTATTACCTATGCTTTGGCATTCATCACAAGATAAGACGAACTTATGGGCATCCTTGAAGAGAGTAGGCCAATAAAATCCAGACTGCAATCCTTGTGAGCAGTTCTGTCTCCCGCTTGATGTCCTCCATCAGCTTCGGAGTGACATTTCCGTAGGATTTGTCCCTGTTCATGCTCAGGTACACAAAGTCTAATAATACCATCTACTCCTTCTTTATAAAGATGTGGGTCATCCCAAAAGTACTGTCTTAAATCATAGAAGAATTTTTTCTTTTGTTCGTATGTAAAGCTAGGTGGTAAATATTTAGCAACAATGTAATTAGCATAGTCAGCATACCAAGGAGTGTTATGGGAAACATTTATTGTAGCTAACTGCTCATCAGGAAAACTATCATCAATAGGTAGTGGGTCATCAGGACATTTTCTAACCTAGACAAGTTATCAGCTACGGGTTCTCTGCTCCCTTTCTATCAGTAATATGTAAATCAAATTCTTGTAGCAAGAGAACCTGTCGGTGTAATAGAGTAGGGGTACCCTAGTATCCCGAACTTGTGCACGGGCAGTAGCAGCCCTCCGCGGCAAGGCTTGCCGGGTGACCGCCAAGGTCCTCCGTGGTTCCTTTGGAGCCATTCAAGAACAAAGTATTCAAGCCAAGGAGACAAGGCCCCGGCAAGAGGAGCTTGCCGGGAAGGCCACCCAAGGCACCTAGAAGACAAGGCCCCGGCAAGAGGAGCTTGCCGGGAAGGCCCGGTGAGCGACAAGCTTCCGGACGCGACAAGACAACAATCATGCAAAGGCGCTTGCATGACATCACCACTCAGATCAAGGCTCCAACAAGCATCCACTAACGTGTCGCCTGACCTTTCCCAGCGCGCAGCGTGGCGAGAGGCCGTGCAGCGTGATCGCGCTGTGGCAAGCAGCTACCGGCAGATTGCCATCTGGCAAGCGGTGGCGTCCTTGACGGTCCCTGTTTGCACTGTTAGGGCGACATAGACGAGCATTTAATGCCTTTGTCCCCTGCCGTCAGGGTTAGGTATGATACAATGTACACTTTACAAGTAGCTGTACCAACCACCCCTTTTCCATTTTTACCCTTGCCTACGTTGCCACCTGTCGGAGACCCCTTTAGCATATAAAAGGAGGCCCGTGCGCAACGTAGGAGGGGGAAGAGGGGATTCCAGAAACACTCACGCTCGATCTCGTTAGCAGCTTGTGTGTACTGTAGCACTCAAGCGCTCCCGAGCAAGAACTCAATACACTCAGACATGCAGCAGTAGGAGTATTATCTCTCCGGAGAGCTCCGAAGCTGGGTAAACCGCTCGTGTGCTTCGCCTCGATCTGCTCTTCGTGCGACCTCCGCCCCCCGCGAACCAAAAGGGGCTCGTTCCGCCGGTCCCATAGGTGTTCGTGGGCCAGATCAGCCTGCCCCGACATCTTTGACGCGCCAGGTAGGGGGGCATCGAGATTGTGTGAACCTGATCCGGCGTCCACACGAGCTACATCTTCATCATCTTCATCGACATGCCACCGAAGAAGAAGGCTTTGGCGGCAGATGTTCCGTCCGCGTCGAACCCACCACCACCGGAGCAAACGGGTGGTGGGGTAGACGCCGGCAGAAGAATGGACGTCGACGGGGGAGCCCACGGTGCTGCCAAGTCCAAGGTCAAGGCTGCGCAGACCTCGGCGTCCGTACATGCACCGCGCCCGTCTCAGGAGGCGTGGGACCGACAGCGTCATGGTATTCACAATGCCATACGCTCGTTGGACCAAGATTGAGCTGGTGGATCTCGGGATGCTCAAGACCAGCATGCACGCCAAAGATGTCAAGGCGCGAAAGCGAGGCACGGTCGCTGGACGGGATATCGCTCCTTCTAACATAGTTAGAAGTCCGAGCATATCCGCTCCTCGCGCCGTTCGCCATTGCCACCCACCACTCCAGCAGAAGCTTTGGCGAGAGCTCAATCGCTCCTGGATTACCCTCCAACAGCCGACAAGGTCGATGAATGGAGGGCCACCATTCAGAGTCTCATCGGCTTTGCCAACGGCGACGCTCCGCGGCAGCCGAGTGCATCGCTGCCGCGGCAGGACTGCCAAACACGAGCCGGTGGCGACGAAACTGGTGGGGGTGCAACCACCATGCACTCTCCGCCCCGAAGGCCAAGATCGCCGACTCACCGGATCCACCTCAACAGCGACTCCAACGCATCATCGGATCCACGAGCTCGTCGCGATCAGCGCCAAGTTCTTCACGAACGACAGCAAAAAGACGCTCGGACTCGCATCGAGCGCCGAAGAGAAGCGCGGCGTCAATCCGACCCGCGCTGGGCCCTCCGTCGACATGCATGCGCTTAGGGGAACCAGCGACTTGCCGACGCGGTAGGTTGCCCTGCGTTCACTCGTGAGCTGCGGCAAGTCCAAAGGGCCCAGCAAGAAGAATTTCAAGCCGACGTACCGAGAAGTACGATGGCAAGACGCATCCGTCGGAGTTCCTCAAAGATCTACACCATCGCGGTGCAGGCTGCGGGGCGAGACGACAAGATCCTGGCCAACTACTTACGGCTGGTGCTCAAGCCCAATGTCGATCTGGCTCATGCACTTGCCGGACAACTCCATATCCTCTTGGGCAGATCTATGCCATCAGTTTGTCGGCGCTTTTACAGCGGCCACAAGCCCCATGGCCAAGAAAGCGACCTTCATCTCGCCGCCCGGAAGGAAGGAGAGCCCTACGCAAGTACATTCGTGAGGTTCACCACAGACAAAGACAACATCCCAGATGTCCACCCTGCCGCGGTAATCAACGCGTTCCATCAGAACATGCGAAACCGCAGGATGCGGGAGGAGATGGCGATGTGCAAGATCAGAGACGCCAGTGAGCTATATGCCCTAGCCGACAAGTGTGCACGTGCTGAGGAGGGGAGGCAGATGATGAGCTAGCAACCATGGCAGATGCATCCAGCGACGAGCAGGGTGCATCACCGGCAAGCTCTGGTCCCGACAAGGATGGATCTACGCAGAGTCGCCGTCAAGAAGGTCGTCAAGATCAAGACCAAGTCCGGCAAGAGCTCTGATGCCCACTCCGGCCAACGCACCTCTTCGGAGTGCTGCGCTACCGTCGAGGACGCACCATCGAGCCCCACCGGCAAGTGCTGAGGAGCAGTCTGCTCCGGCAAGCCCTAGGGTTTGTTCCGTTGAAGCAGACGCTCCAAGTCCGGCAAGAGCTCTGATGCCCACTCCGGCCAGCGCACCTCTTCGGAGTGCTGCGCTACCGTCGAGGACGCACCATCGAGCTCCACCGGCAAGTGCTGAGGAGCAGTCTGCTCCGGCAAGCCCTAGGGTTTGTTCCGTTGAAGCAGACGCTCCCGACAAGTTTTGCTCCGCCAAACTTGTCGGGAACGCTCAACTCGGCTGAGCCGCAAGTTCTCGCCGTGGAAGCGGATGTTCCCACGCAGCAGATGTGCCGGTGGTTCTTTGGTCGATCAGACGACGCCAAATCGAGCCATCGCCGCACACCTTCGCTCTAGTCTATGGAGCAGGCAGTTCTTCCACGGAACTCATATATGGATCACCTCGAGTGCTCGTGATATGATGAGCTTGAGCAAGAGCAATTGCGACAAGATGACACGCCTGCTCCTTGAGGGGATCGCCTTCGTGCTGTCAGACGAGCTCTGATGCCCACTCCGGCAAGCGCACCTCTTCGGAGTGCTGCGCTACCGTCGAGGATGCACCATCGAGCTCTACCAGCAAGCTTTGCGCTGCTACCATAGCCGCAAAGTTAATGCCAGAAGTCTCGAGGAAGGTGACCTTATTCTTCGGCGCGTTCAGTCCGCCAAGAATTCCAACAAGTTGACGCCGAAGTGGGAAGGCCCTTACCGGGTGAAACGAGTCACTAGGCCTGGCGCTGTCCGCCTTGAGAACGAAGATGGCATTCCGGTGAGCAACTCCTGGAACATTGAGCATCTTCGTAAGTTTTACCGTGAAGCGGCGGTTCTTAACCCGTTCCGGCAACCACCTTTTGTACAAGTCTTGCCGATGTTGCATGTAATCCTTTGTACAAAGCCGGGCGCAGACCCCGTGCATAATGTGCTTCGCACATCTTGTCAATTTCATGCTTTCTACTTCTATTTTGCATGCATTATCTGACACTTTGTGCAGCACCTACCCCCGGTAAGCAATAACGAGCCATAAGGCTCCATATCTTTATTTTCTCTTCTTTCTCTTTCTCAAAGAAATGAAGGTTCCCTCGCCCACAAGTTTGCCGGGGGGAAAGGAGAAGATAATTGTCGGTGTACTAAAGTAGGGGTACCCTAGTACCCCGAACTTGTGCACGGGCAGTCGCAGCATCCCCATGGCAAGCCTCGCCGGGCGTTCGCTAAGACCCTCCGCCGCCTTTCAGAAGACAAGACCCCGGCAAGAGGAGCTTGCCGGGAAGGCCTCTCTAGGCACGAAGAAGGCCCCGGCAAGAGGAGCTTGCCGGGAAGGCCACCTGTGCACGCAGAAGACAAGGCCCGGCAAGAGGAGCTTGCCGGGAAGGCTCGGGGCGCGACAAGTCTCCGGGCGCGACAAGGATTCAGCCGCGGCAAGGCGCTTGCCGCGGCATGCAACTTCTCTCCGTCTCCGCTCCAGCTCACCCAGCGACGTGTCGTCATGGGACCGTTCCATGGGCGCGTGTCGAGCGGCTGTGCACCAGCGGAGAGCAGCGATAAGCGGCGCTGACAGGCTCGCCATCGTGGCGAAGCGGAGGCGCACTGACGCCTCTCACAGATCTGCTTTGGGCGCATAATGACGGGCATTTATTGCTTTTGTCCCTTGCCGTCAGAGTTAGGTATTTTGCACTGTACACTGTTCAAGTAAGTGTACCAACTCATGTTTTACATTTTTACCCCCGCCTATGTTGCCACCTGTCGGAGACCCTTGAGCATATAAAAGGAGGCCCGAGTGCAACGTGAAGAGGGTTCCGTTGATTCGGTTCGCCAGTTCGCCTCGTTGGGTTCATTCGACCCACTCGAGACCAGATAGACTCACGCTTAGGTTTTGTAGCTCTCGTTGCTCCCTAGCGAGAACACAATAGATCAAACAAGCGTGATGGGAGTTTTATCTCTCCGGAGAGCTCCGGCTGGGTAAACCGCTCGTGTGCCTCGCCTCGATCCGCTCTTCAGGCGATCTCCGCCCCCTCCGAACCACAAGGGGCCTCCGCCCGGCCCCATAGGTGTCCGTGGTGCGATCAGCCTCCCGACATCTCTGGCGCGCGCTGTAAAGGCGTCGAGGCCGTGTGAATCTGATCCGGCGTTCACACGAGCAGCGTCATCAACATCTTCCTCAACATGCCACCGAAGAAGAAGGCTTCAGCGGCAGCAGAGCCGTCGCTGCCGTACTCCACCCTCACCGCATCAAACGGGTGGTGGGGCAGACGCTGGCGGAGGAACGGGCGCCGACGAAGGTGCTTGCAACGCTGGCGTTGCCAAGTCCAAGGACAAGGCACCGCAAACCTCGGCGTCAAGCGCATCCCCGCGCCCATCTCAGGAGACGCGGGACCAACAACGTCATGGCGTCCACAACACCATACGTTCGCTGGATCGGGACCCTCAAGACCAGCATGCGCGCCAACATGCTGGCACGAGTGAGATACGGTCGCCCGGACGGGCGCCGCTCCTTCTAACGTAGTTAGAAGTCCGGCGCAGTCCTGCTCCTCGCACCGCTCTCCAATGCCACCCACTACTCCAGCACAAGCTACGGCGAGAGCTCAGCTGCTCCTCGACTACCCTCCAACGGCCGACAAGGTCGACGAGTGGAGGGCCACTATCCAGAGCCTCATCGGCTTTGCCAACGGCGACGCTCCGCGGCAACCAACACCATCATTGCCGCGGTGTGACGACAAGGCACAAGCCGGTGGCGACGAGACTGTCGGAGGTGCAACCACCGTGCACTCTCCGCCACGAAGGCCAAGATCGCCGACTCATCGGATCCACCTCGACAGCGACTCCGCTGCGTCGTCGGATCCGCGAGCTCGCCGCGATCAGCGCCAAGTTCTTCATGAGCGACAACAAGAGGACGCTCGAACTCGCATCGAGCGCCGAAGACAAGCGCGCTGGGCCTTCTGTTGACATGCACGCGCCGGAGGGGCCAGGCGACTTGCCGTACGCGGTAGGTTGCCCTGCGTTCACTCGTGAGCTGCGGTAAGTCCAGTGGCCCAGCCAGAAAAACTTCAAACCAGACGTGCCGGAGAAGTATGATGGCAGGACGCACCGTCGGAGTTCCTCAAGATTCTACACCATCGCGGTGCAGGCTGCGGGGACGGGACGACAAGATCCTCGCCAACTACTTCCGCCGTGCTCCGTGCCAACGCCGATCTTGGCTCATGCACTTGCCGGACAGCTCCATATCCTCTTGGGCGATTCGTGCCATCGGTTTGTTGGCGCCTTCACGGTGGCCACAAACCTCATGGCCAAGAGAGTGACCTTCACTTGCTCGCCTGTAAGGAAGGAGAGTCCTGCGCAAGTTCATTCAGAGGTTCAGCCGCGTGCACTACAACATCCCGTGCACGCCCACCCCGGCCAAGGTGATCAGCGCATTTCATCGTAACATGCGGAACCACGGGATGAGGGAGGAGATGGCGATGTGCAAAGTCAAGGACGTCGGTGAGATGTACGCCCGGCCGACAAGTGTGCACGCTACCGAGGAAGGGAGGAGACTCCCAGGAGAGAATGCAGAAGCAGGGTCTGACAGTGATGACACCGCCCCGGCAAAGAAGGGCCGGCGGCGAGGCAACAGGAAGAAGAAAAGCAGAGAAGTGCTAGCTGTCGAGCAGTCCGGCAACGGAGGCGGCGACAAGAACGCCAAGGCTGGTGGCTCCAGCAAGGAGGTTGCCGCTGACGCCAACCACTGGGCCGGTGGCGGCCGCCGACAAGCGGGACGGCTCCGAGCAAGATCGCAAGATCCACCGCACCAAGGGCCATGATCTCCAGAGCTGCAAGAAGGTCGAGCAGCTCGTCGAACAGCAGAGAGCTGAGTACGAGCGGCGTGACAAGGAGAAGGCCCAGAAGGTGCCGGGGAGCAAGCAAGAGACGCCCCGGCCGGGAGGACGCCAGAAAGCCAAGAAGCGGCAAGGAGATAGACCTCCCGTGGCGCGACAAGGATGAAGATGATGACGACGACGAAGATATGGAAGACGCAGACGCCGACGAAAGCAGGAGTTTGAAAGCCACGAGAGGTTCTCTGCGTTGACGGAGGTGCCTCCGCATACCTCCCACCGCCAACTCAAGCAATGGATGCGGGAGGTCAATGCAGCGGAACCATCCGTAGAGTCACGCAAGCCTCTGAAGTGGTCCAGCACGCCTATCATTTTTTATATTGAGGACCACCCTGATCGCATAACTACGGTCGGGTGCTTGCCGATGTTGGTCTCACCAGCCATCCGCAACCTCAAGGTCACAAAAATGTTAGTTGACGGCGGGGCCGGCTTGAATCTGATCTCCTCCGCGGTGCTCCAGAAGCTTCAAATCCCTGACAGCGAGCTCGAAGAGACCGGAACCTTCCAAGGGATCAATCCGGGGAGGAGCAAGCTGAAGGGGAAGATTACGTTGCCGGTCACATTTGGCAGCGAGCTGAACTTCAGGACTGAGAGGGTTACGTTTGACGTCGCCGATTTCCCATTGCCTTACAATGGGATACTTGGCCGTCTAGCACTCGCCAAGTTCATTGCAGCCTCTCACTACGCCTACAACCTACTCAAGATGCCGGGCCCAATAAGCGTCATCTCTGTCCATGGCGACAAGAAGGATGCCCTTATCCGTGCCAACAAGATCTTCCGGGATGCAGCAGCCGCGACAGATTGCAAGACACTTGCCGCTGAAGCTCCCGGGGGGGAGAAGACCAAGTCCAAGTCCGGCAAGAGCTCTGATGTTCACTCCGGCAAGCGCACCTCTTCGGAGTGCTGCGCTACCGTCGAGGACGCACCATCGAGCTCCACCGGCAAGTGCAAGAAGATGGTGGCTCCGCCGAAGACCAAGAAGGTGCCCGCCAAGGAGGACGGGACTGGTGGTACCTTCACCATCGCGCCTCTCTCGACCCCAAATAGGAAGGCGCTTCGTTGCTTTCCTCATGCGGGCGAATGTCGACGTGTTTGCATGGCAACCGTCGATATCCCCGGTGTTCCCAGGAAAGTGATTGAGCACCGCCGCCGTTTGTCCTCATCTTGCGCGCCCGTCAAGCAAAAATCAGGAAGCAAGCAGTGGGGCGCCAAGAATTCATAGCCGAAGAGATCAAGAAACTGGAAGCAGCAGGCCTTGTCAAAGGAGTACTCCATCCTACGTGGTTGGCCAATCCTATAGTCGTGCGCAAGGCAAATGGGAAATGGAGACTTTGTATTGACTTCACGGATGTTAATAAAGCTTGTCCCAAAGATACATTTCCCTTGCCGCGCATTGACCAGATTGTTGACTCCACGGTTGGATGTGATTTGCTTTCGTTTCTTGATGCCTACTCAGGATACCATCAGATCTTCATGGTTGAAGAAGATGAGGAGAAGATCGCATTCATCACACCATGTGGCACATACTGTTTCATACGGATGCCTTTCGGTTTGAAGAATGCTGGTTCAACATTTGCAAGGGTAGTCCATGACGCTTTTGAGCCGCAAATGCATGTAAATGTAGAAGCCTACATGGATGACATAGTGGTCAAGAACAAGGACAAAGCAACTCTGGTTCAAGATTTGGACGAGACCTTTGCAAATCTGCGCGCAAGATCAACCTCAAGCTCAACCCCGAGAAGTGCGTGTTTGGAGTCCCTTCCGCAAGCTTCTCGGTTCTTCGTGGTCTCGGCGGGGATTGAAGATAATCCCGACAAGATCAAGGCCATTGAGCAGATTGAAGCACCAAAGCGCGTCAAGGATGTACGAAGACTTGCCGGTTGCGTGGCTGCTCTCAGCAGGTTTATTTATAGGTCTGCTGAGCGTGCCCTGCCATTTTTCAAAATTTTGAAAAAGGCAGGTCCAGTAAAATGGACTCCCGAAGCGGAGGCTGCGCTGCAGGACTTGAAGAGATACATCCTCCACTCCAACACTTGTCGCACCTAGGCCACAAGAGAAGTTGCTGCTATATATAGCGGCAACCAATCAAGTGGTTAGTGCTGCGTTAGTGGCGGAGAGGGAGGCGGATGATGAGCCAAAGAACCACGGCAAACACATCCAGCGACAAGCAGGGGGCTTCGCCGACAAGCTCTGGTTCCGACAAGGATGAGTCCGCGCAGACACGTGAACAGATGCAGAAAAGGATGGTGCAGCGCCCAGTCTACTTTGTCAGTTCCCTTCTGCAAGGGGCTAGGTCAAGGTACTCTGGTGTGCAAAAATTGCTTTTCGGCCTCCTCATGGCCTCGAGAAAGCTGCGCCATTACTTCCAAGCACATGAGATCATAGTTGTCACTCGCTTTCCGCTGAAGAGGATACCGCAGAATCCGTGGAAAGCGGCAGGATTGTCGAGTGGGCACCGGAGCTGTCAAGCTTTGGTCTCAAGTTTGAAAGCACATCAACTATCCAAAGCGTAGCCTTGGCAGAATTCATAGCAGAATGGACGCCAACGCCGGATGAAGAGATTACGGAGACGAGCATTCCCGTCAAAGAAGCAAGCAAAGAGTGGCTGATGTACTTTGATGGTGCCTTTTTCGCAAAGGCGCCCGGTCTTGCGGCGTCGCTTATCGCACCCACCGGAGAGCACCTCAAGTCGTCGTCCGGATGCACTTTCCCAAGGAGCAAGCGACAAACAATACCGCAGAGTATGAAGATTTGCTTGCCGGTCTCGTGGATCGCAGCGGACCTTGGGATCAAGAAGCTTATTGTCGTGGGTGACTCGCAACTCGTCAGTCCGCCAAGTCAACAAAGATTACCAGAGTCCATTGATGGAAGCCTACGTCGGTGAAGTGAGGAAGCTGGAAGAGCACTTTGACGGCTCGCAAATGGAACATGTTCCAAGAGCTCGAATGATATTGCCGATGGCTTTGTCAAAGTGCGCCCGCCTCAAGCTACCCGTGGAACCAGGATCTTTGTGCTCAAGCTGACTCAACCAACCGTAACACCATCAACAGGCAGAATAAGAAGATGAAGTTGGCCTCTGGTGACTATTTTCCGGCAGAGCTTCCGAAGCCGTCGTTGCAAAGGTCCCCAAGATCAACACCAATAAAGGTCGAGGAGCACCGCTCCGATAGACCCGAGGGTTTGTTTCGTTGAAGCGGACGTTCCGACAAGTCTTTCTCCCAAGCAGCTTGTCGGGAGCATCAAGCTCGGCAGGTCGCAGGTCCCTCGCCGTGGAAGCTGATGTTCCCGCATCAGCATATGTGGCTTTAGTCCTTGTTGTCGAGCCACAAGCTCCAGCATGGGCGCATCAGATTGTCCATTTCCCTCAGACAGGAGAACTCCCCGAAGAGCAGGAAGAAGCGGAAAGAGTAGCCCGTCACCAAGTATGTACCAGTTTGTCGACAAAGATACCTGCATGTAAGAAGACTCAACGGTGTGAAATTGAAGTGTATTCCGGGAAGATGGATGTAAGCTGTTGGCGGAGATACATGGAGGCATATGTGGTCACCACATTGGCGCAAGAGCACTTGCCGCAAAGCTTTCCGGCAAGGTTTTTTCTGGCCGACAGCCCTCCGTGATGCAACCGCACAAGTAACCAAGTGTGAAGCGTGCGGTTCCATTCCAAACAGATACACCAGCCAGCTCAAGCTCTCCAGACGATCCCTTTATCCCGCCATTTTCGGTGCTGGGCTCGACATCTCGGCCCCTTCCCCGAAGCTGTCGGGGCTTTGAGTACTTGTACGCCGCCATCGACAAGTTCACAAAGTGGCCGGAAGTGGAAGCAGTTGAGGAAGGTGACAGCACAAGCAGTCAAGTTCTTCAGTCGATTGTTTGCCGCTTCGAATCCCTAACAGGATCATCACCGACAACGGCACACAATTCTGAGTCGCACCTTCATGCAAGACGCCCAAGACCTTGGCGCCAAGGTCTGCTTTTGCTTCGCTGCTCACCCGAGAAGCAACGGTCAAGCGTAGATGGCAACGCCGGCGTCAAGTGCGCGGGCTCAAGACCAGAACTTTCGATAGGCTGCACAAGTGCGGAAGAAACTGGATCGAGGAGCTGCCGGTGGTTCTTTGGTCGACCAGGACGACGCCAAATCGAGCCACTGGCCAGGCACCCTTTGCTCTAGTCTATGGAGCAGAGGTTGTTCTCCCCACGGAACTCGTATACGGATCGCCTCGAGTACTCGCTTATGATGAGCTTGAGCAAGAGCAGCTGTGACAAGATGACGACCGCTTCCTCGAGGAGGATCGTCTTCAAAGCCGCCAGGCGAGCCGCTCGCTACCAGCAAGCCCTGCGTCGCTACCATAGCCGCAGGGTTAGTGCAAGAAGTCTCGAGGAAGGCGACCTTGTTCTTCGGCTCGTTCAGTCTGCCAAGAATTCAAACAAGTTGACGCCAAAGTGGGAAGGCCCTTATCGGGTGAAACGAGTCACTAGGCTCAAGCGCCGTCCGCTTTGAGACCGAAGATGGCATTCCGGTGAGCAACTCCTGGAATATTGAGCATCTTCGTAAGTTTTACCCATAGGGCGCGGTTGGCGGAACCTGCTCAGCAACCACCTTTTGTACAAGTCTTGCTGCTTGCATGTAATCCTTTGTACAAAGCCGGGCGCAGACCCGTGCATCGATAAAAGCTCATGTGTTGCGCATAACTTGTTAAGTTCATGCTTTCATCAATTTATTGCATGCTTTGGCTAACACTTTGTGCAGCAACCACACCCGATAAGCGTAATCGAGCCGCTAGGCCCCATCACGTTATTTCCTTTTCTTTTCTTTTCTCAAAGAAAGGAAAGCTCCCTCGCGCACAAGTTAACCAGGGGGAGGAGGAGATAATACTATGGACCCGAGACACCGCCGAGGAAGATTCACCTCATCGGGAAGCAAGAGACCTAAAAGCTAAGTTGCCAAAGTTTGAGCAATCAATTTTAAATTTTTAAGTTATCTTCCTCGAACGATAGTACTTTGTATGGAGAACTCATGCGCAGAGGAACCAAATCGTGATCGGTCGCTACTTACTTTGTTTCGAGTCCGCTCAACAACTTAAGTGAGCTGCGGCTAGTCCGCGACAAGGTTGCTTGTCGGTAGCGACCCCGCCAAAGAAGTTGAAGTTCCGCACTCGGCCAAGGGTAAGGGTGCCTGCACCGCAAGTTTCCGGAAAGCGAGGGCAATAACATACAAAGCCAAGAGTCGAGTAAAGGAAGTAACATAGCGAATGTTGCCCAGAATAAAGTTATATTACAAAAATAACTTATTGCGGCATCAAGCTAAATCGTTCTCGAACTGAAATAACAGCGAAGAGGAGAAGAAGGGCGCTGCACCCAAGCCCCGGCAAGCCGAGTTGCCGGGCTGCGGCAAGCCGAGTTGTTGGGGCCGCGGCAAGCCGAGCTGCCGGGCTGCGGCAAGCCGAAGTTGCCGGGGCTGCGGCAAGCCGAGTTGCCGGGCTGAGATATCGTAAAAGCCCTTCGTCCCTTTTCAAGCATCCTTTTTCATTAAAAACATTCTACTCGGATACAATCCGTGGGGAATGAAAAACATGAAAGGGAAGATTACAAGTTTTAAATGCGGATAAGGCCCAAGGCTTACAAATTAAAAAGATAAGATGCCCGTAATCCTTTTCCGCCCCTCTTTCGTAAGGTAGGTCAAGGAGGCGAGAAGGGCAAAAGAAACGCCTAGGCGAGCTACGGGTGCCAGAAGGCACCAAGAGAACATCCCGGGAGCTCCCCGAGGGCTTGACGGAGATGGCAGCGCCGGAAGCGGGGCTCGAAGACGGGGCGGCAGGACGTCAGCACGCTGTCGAGGGCACTACGCCTCGTACCGACTTGACGGCCTTGTCGCCATCCCTCTTCCCTTCCGCAGCCTCCCCACGCCACGCCCAAGGAGACGACTCCCGGGAGTTCAAGGAGGCGGCGACGCGGATGATGGGGTCGCCGGTGGCCTGACGGCGGCGCCCGACAACTAATCGGCCCGCTACTTCGCCGCCGTCATTGCCGCTCTCCTCCTCGTCACTCTCGCTCGAGGGGGAATCTTCGCCGTCGGAGGAGCTATCCACGCAGCACTTCGCCCGAGTACCGAGATCCTCAAGACCTTGACGGAGAGGAGATCACCTCCATTAACTTAAAATGGAGGGTAAACCCCGCCTTAGGCTGTGGATGCGAGTGAACGTCTTCCACCCACGATCAAGATACATCACATTAGGGGCTGGGAATACAACACGGACTCGCATGCCGCTGATTCCACAGCCCTCATGTGCAGTCTCGGTGTCTCGGGCGGATCCGACTCCATCAAGGCCATGAACGGAGCTGGAAGCCGAAGGCGACAACGAGGCGCCCGGCGCAGCCTGACGAAGAACTCGCAAGGGTCGTCCCCTGTATGGACCGCCGCAGGGAGGGGAACCGCCGGCGGAAGCGGAGACGGCGCGCCGCCCCGTCCGCCTCATGCACGACCTCGCCCCCTCCCTCTTCCTCTTGTGGCTGGCTCTGCCGCCCCGGGCGTGGGGTTGGGAGGGGAGCACTGCCTAGCGGCGACCCTCGCCGCCACCGATGAAGGACCAAGGTTCCTTTTCTCCATGACGAATGAGAGAAAGGGGAGCAGAAACTGAGGAAAGGAGGAGATGGGAGAGTGCGGGCTTCTGCACTCCCCTTCCGCTCTTTTTAAGGAAGCAAGGTGGGGGCTCGACCGCCTCGCTCGACAAATTAGGGATAGGTAGAGCAGGGAATCGGGGCCAACCTGCTGCCTCTGCCAGAACGGCCTGGGCTTTTCCACTTCCACCGTCCATGACCCCAAGAGCATGGGAACCACGTGGCGGGATGCAGAATCGAGGCGACGGGTGAAGCGACCCAAGACGCCGCCCACTCCACCCACGACGCCGCAATTGACGCTGGTCGTTACGGGGAACGCGCGGATCTGAGTGGGTTTGGTTTGGACCCAGGCAGCGTGCACAATGCCCTGTTTTGGGCCCGCCCAACAGCGCCGCACCGCAGGTATGGCCCAGACCGGCGGCTCTGTCGGTGTACTAAAGTAGGGGTACCCTAGTACCCCGAACTTGTGCACGGGCAGTCGCAGCGTCCCCGCGGCAAGCCTCGCCGGGCGTCCGCCAAGACCCTCCGCCGCCTTTCAGAAGACAAGACCCCGGCAAGAGGAGCTTGCCGGGAAGGCCTCTCTAGGCACGAAGAAGGCCCAGGCAAGAGGAGCTTGCCGGCAAGGCCACTCCAGGCACTCAGAAGATACGGCCCCGGCAAGAGGAGCTTGCCGGGAAGGCTCGGGCGCGACAAGTCTCCGGGCGCGACAAAGGATTCGGCGCGGCAAGGTGCTTGCCGCGTGACATGCAACTTCTCTCCGTCTCCGCTCCAGCTCACCCAGCGACGTGTCACCATGGGACCGTTCCATGGGCTGGTCGAGCGGGCCAGGCAGCCAGCGGAGAGCAGCGATAAGCGGCGCTGACAGGCTCGCCATCGTGGCGAGCGGAGGCGCACCTGACGGCCTCTGTTGCACTGTTTGGGCGATAATGACGGGCATTTATTGCTTTTGTCCCTTGCCGTCAGAGTTAGGTATTTTGCACTGTACACTGTTCAAGTAGGTGTACCAACTCCTGTTTTTACATTTTTACCCCCGCCTATGTTGCCACAGCCGGAGACCCCTTGAGCATATAAAAGGAGGCCCGAGTGCAACGTGAAGAGGGTTCCGTTGATTCGGTTCGCGAGTTCGTCTCGTTGGGTTCATTCGACCCACTCGAGACCAGATAGACTCACGCTAGGTTTTGTAGCTCTCGTTGCTCCCTAGCGAGAACACAATAGATCAAACAAGCAGCAGTATGAGTTTTATCTCTCCGGAGAGCTCCGAAGCTGGGTAAACTGCTCGTGTGCCTCACCTCGATCCGCTCTTCGTGCGATCTCCGCCCCCCTCCGAACCACAAGGGGCCTGCTCCGCCTGCCCCATAGGTGTCCGTGGGTACGATCAGCCTCCCCGACAATAATGGTGTGGGCCAAGCGTCGCTCAAGGAAGTCTAGCCTTACCGGGAAGCAAACGACAGAAAAGCTAAGTTGCTAAAGTTTGAGCAATCAGTTTTAAAAATTTTAAGCTATCTTCCTTGAACGACCGTGCTTTGTATGGAAAACCTGTGCGCGGAGGAACCAACTCGTAGCTAGTTGCGCCCTTACTTTGTTTCGAGTCCGCTCAACAACTTAAGTGAGCTGCGAATAGTTGCGCCCTTACTTTGTTTCGAGTCCACTCAACAACTTAAGTGAGCTGCGACTAGTTGCGCCCTTACTTTGTTTCGAATCCGCTCAACAACTTAAGTGAGCTGCGACTAGTTGCGACAAGGTTTCTTGTCGGTAGCAGCACCGCCAAGAAGTCTTGATGTCCCTCAAGACTCAGCCATGCCTGTGTGCTCGCTACCGACAAGTTCCCTAAAAGCGTAAGGTGGACATACAAAGAGAGGTTGAATAGGAAGATAGCATGCACTATTTATTTGAGATTTCTGCATAGACCGGTATGCCAAGCAGCCTTCTTGGGGCTAGTTGCGCTCCATGTTGCCTCGAGTCCGCTCGGCAACTTGTGCGGTTGCGCTAATGCCCAGAAGGTAAACCTTTCCGGGAGGCGACGTTCCCGAATAGCCGCTAAGGGCCCGTTCCCTCAAGCGCTGTGGCTGGATCGTCTGTGGCCGGAAAGTATTCCAAAGAGCATAGGGAATATGTAGCGTAAGTCCAAAATTTACAAGTAAGTTAAGTGCACTTCAGATGCTAATCACTTATCATGTTTAAACACAGTTATGGCCCGGGGGCTGGCAACGCCCTTGGGACCAATCCTCTTGGTGTCAAGAACGACGAAGCTCTTCGCCATAAGCCTTTCTGGCAACGATCTTGCCGGGAGCCGGTGTCAAGGACGACGAAGTTCTTCGCCATAAGCCCGGCATCGAGAACGTCAAAGTTCTCTGCTGAAGATAAAAGCCTTCCTGGCGACGAGCTTGCCGGAAGCCGGCATCGAGAACGTCAAAGTTCTCTGCTGAAGATAAAAGCCTTCCTGGCAACGAGCTTGCCGGAAGCCAGCATCGAGAACTTCAAAGTTCTCTGCTGAAGATAAAAGCCTTCCTGGCGACGAGCTTGCCGGAAGCCGGCATCGAGAACGTCAAAGTTCTCTGCTGAAGATAAAAGCCTTCCTGTCGACGAGCTTGCCGGAAGCCGGCATCGAGAACGTCAAAGTTCTCTGCTGAAGATAAAAGCCTTCCTGGCGACGAGCTTGCCGGAAGCCGGCATCGAGAATGTCAAAGTTCTCTGCTGAAGATAAAAGCAAACTAAAAAGGATCCATCTTCGCCGACAAGCGCTACATCGGCAAGCAAGACCCAAGCCACCTTCCCAGCGAGGAGCATCCTGCCCTGCCAGGGAGGACAAGACGGTCGCAAGGCCCCGACAAGACCCTTGCCGGGAAAATACGGCGTGACCTGTGCCAAGGCTGCGTGTCTGCAGCCTGTTTTGGGCCTGGCCCAACAGCTTCGCACTGTGTGGCCCAGGCCCGGGGCTCCAAATGGTGTACTAAAGTAGGGGTACCCTAGTATCCCGAACTTGTGCACGGGCGAGCAGCCCTCCAGCGGCAAGGCTTGCCGGGTGACCGCCAAGGTCCTCCGTGGTTCCTTTGGAGCCATTCAAGAACAAAGTATTCAGCCAAGGAGACAAGGCCCCGGCAAGAGGAGCTTGCCGGGAAGGCCACCCAAGGCACCTAGAAGACAAGGCCCCGGCAAGAGGAGCTTGTCGGGAAGGCCCGGTGAGCGACAAGCTTCCGGACGCGACAAGACAACAACCGCTGACAAGGCGCTTGTCATGCGCAGACCACCACTCAGACCAAGGCTCCAAGCGCATCCACTAACGTGTCGCCTGGTCCTTTCGGTAGCGCGTGGCGAGAGGCCGTGCAGCCAGCGGTGTGCGGTGGCAAGCGGCCGACAGATTGCCATCCGGCAAGCGGTGGCGTCCCCGACGGTCCCCTGTTTGCACTTTATTAGGGCGGCGTGAGCGGGCATTTAATGCCTTTGTCCCCTGCCGCCGTGGTTAGGTATGATACACTGCATAATCGCATAAGTAGCTGTACCAACCACCCTTTTCCATTTTTACCCTTGCCTACGTTGCCACCTGTAGGAGACCCTTTAGCATATAAAAGGAGGCCCGTGCGCAACGTGGGAGGGAAAAGGGATTCCAAACACTCACGCCGATCTCGTTAGCAGCTTGTGTGTCTTTGTAGCACTCAAGCGCCCCGAGCAAGAACTCAATACACTCGGACATGCAGCAAGAGGAGTATTATCTCCGGAGAGCTCTGCTGGGTAAACCGCTCGTGTGCTCGCCTCGATCTGCTCTTCGTGCGACCTCCGCCCCCCGCCGAACCAAAAGGGGCTCGGTCCGCCGGTCCCATAGGTGTTCGTGGGCCAGATCAGCCTGCCCCGACAGAACCCAACGAATAAGTCTAGGTTTAGCATCTTTCTTTTCCATAAGATATTGAATAGCAGCATGATCAGTGTGTACAATTACTTTTGAATCAACAATGTAAGATCTAAATTTATCACAAGCAAACACCATTGCTAGAAATTCTTTTCAGTAGTAGCATAATTTCTTTGAGCACTATCTAGAGTTTTACTGGCATAATGAATAACATTTAGTTTCTTATCAACTCTTTGTCCTAGAACAGCACCAACAGCATAATCACTAGCATCACACATAATTTCAAAAGGTAAGTTCTAGTCAGGTGGTTGAACAATTGATACGTCTCCAACGTATCTATAATTTTTTATTGTTCCATGTTGTTATATTATCATTCTTGGATGTTTTATAATCATTTTATATTCATTTTATATCATTTTTTGGTACTAACCTAATGACATAGTGCCAAGTGCCAATTGTTGTTTTGTGCATGTTTTTACATCACAAGAAATCAATACTAAATGGAGTCCAAATGCAGCAAAACTTTTTGGAGATTTTTTTGGACCAAAAGACATCCAGTGGGTCGGAGAAGCACCTGGGGGGTGCTCCGTGGGGAGCACAACCCACCAGGGCGCGCCTGGGGGCCCAGGCGCGCCCAGGTGGGTTGTGCCCACCTTGGGTGCCCCCCGAACCTCCTCTTTGCTCTATAAATACCTCAATATTCCAGAAACCCTAGGGGAGTTGATGAAAATCAATTCCAGCTGCCGCAGAGTCCAGAACCACCATATCCAATCTAGACACCATCATGGAGGGGTTCACCACTTCCATTGGTGCCTCTCCGATGATGCGTGAGTAGTTATTTGTAGACATACGGGTCTGTAGTTAGTAGCTAGATGGCTTCCTCTCTCTCGTTTGATTATCAATACAATGGTCTCTTAGAGATCCATATGATGTAACTCTTTTTGCGGTGTGTTTGTTGGGATCGGATGAACTTTGAGTTTATGACCAGATCGATATTTTTATCCATGAAAGTTATTTGAGTCTTGTTTGATCTCTTATATGCATGATTTCTTATAGCCTCGTATTTTCTCCGATATTTGGGTTTTGTTTGGCGAACTTGATCGATTTATCTTGCAATGGGAAGAGGTGCTTTGTAGTGGGTTCGATCTTACAGTGCTTGATCCCAGTGACACAAGGGGAACCGACACGTATGTATCATTGCTACTAAGGATAAAACGATGGGGTCTATTTCTACATAAATAGATCATGTTTACATCATGTCATCGTTCTTATTGCATTACTCTGTTTCGCCATGAACTTAATACACTAGATGCATGCTGGATAGCGGTCGATGTGTCGAGTAATAGTAGTAGATGCAGGCAGGAGTCGGTCTACTAATCTTGGACGTGATGCCTATATAATGATCATTGCCTGGATATCGTCATAATTATTTGAATTTCTATCAATTACCCAACAGTAATTTGTTCACCCACGTTTGCTATTTTCCTCGAGAGAAGCCACTATTGACACCTACGGCCCCCGGGTCTCTTCTTTAATATATTTGCCTTTGCGATCTATTTTCCTTTGCTTTTATTTTCAGATCTATTAAACCAAAAATACAAAAATACCTTGCTGCACTTTATTTTATTTGACGTTTGATCTATCAATATTTACTACTCTCTCGCGTCCGTTTGCCTATCTCTGGCGCCGTTACCCGAAAGGGATTGACAACCCCTTTTACATGTCGGGTTGCCAGTATTTGTTATTTGTGTCCAGGTGCTTTTTACTAGTGTTGCTTGGTTCTCCTACTGGTTCAATAACCTTGGTTTCATCACTGAGGGAAATACCTACCGCTGTTGTGCTGCATCATCCCTTCCTCTTTGGGGAAATACCGACGTAGCTTCAAGCCGCCATCAAAAGGAATTTTTGGCGTTGTTGCCAGGGAGGATCTTCAACATATACCAGGTTCCTAATCACAAATCTCATCTCCTCACAATTTACATTATTTGGCATTTGCCTCTCGTTTTCCTCTCCCCCACTTCACAAAAATTTGCCGTTTTATTCGCCTTCTTTTTCGTTCGCCGTTTTCTTGTCAGATCTGTTTTTGAGTGCAATCTTGTTGCGTAGTCACCATGACTCAAGAGAACACCAAGTTATGTGATTTCTCAAATACCAACAACAATGATTTTATTGGCACTCCGATTGCTCCTCCCGCCACTAGTGCGGAGTCTTGTGATATTAATACTGCTTTGCTGAACCTTGTTATGAAAGATCAATTTTCTGGTACTCCTAATGAGGATGCCGCATCCCATCGTAATACCTTCGTGGAATTATGCGATATGCAGAAAAAAAATATGTGGATAATGATGGTGCGAATATGAAATTTTTCTTTGCATGATTCTGCAAAAATTGGTTTTCTTCTTTGCCTCGCAATAGTATCGATTCTTGGAACAAGTGCAAAGATGCTTTTATCACTAAGTATTTTCTGCCCGCAAAAATTATATCCCTTAGAACCCAGATCATGAATTTCAAGCAACATGAACATGAACATGTTGCACAATCTTGGGAAAGGATGAAAATGATGCTAAGGAATTGCCCAACTCATGGGTTAAATCTATGGATGATCGTACAGAATTTTTATGCGGGGTTGAATTTTGTTTCTCGTTATCTTTTAGATTCCGCCGCGAGTGGTACTTTTATGGAAATTACTTTGGGTGAAGCTACCAAATTGCTTGATAATATCATGGCAAATTATTCAAAATGGCATACCGAAAGAGCTCCTACTAGTAAAAAAGTTAATTCGGTTGAAGAAATTTTTTCTTTGAGTGAAAAATTTGATAGTCTTATGAAATTTGCTAGTAAAAGTGCTCCTATTGATTTCAATGATATGCCTTTGTCTACTTTGATTGAGCAAAATAGTGATGCCATAGATGTGAATTTTATCTCTCAATATAATTTCAATAACGATGCTTACAGAGATAATTTTAATCCTAGGCCTTTTCCTAGTAATTCCTCTAATAATTATGGTAATTACTATGGAAATCAATCTTACAATAATAATAGGAACACCTCTGATCTTGAGAATAATAATAAAGAATTTATCAACACGCAAAAAGTTTTTAACACTACTATAGAAGAAAAGTTGAATAAGATTGATGATTTGTCTAGAAGTCTTGATAGAATTTCTCATGATGTGGAGAATCTCAAGATGAAAATTTTTGTGCCTAAAGTTGAGGAATTAATAAAAGCTCTTTATGTTTCTATGGATGAAATTAAGAAAAGATCCGCTATGCTTAGAGCTAAAAAAGAATTTTTAGAAAAAGCGTTTTCTATTGATTGCTTTCATAAAAGTGATGAAGATCTTAAAGTGATTGGTGTTTCTTCTATTGATTCCTTGTTTAGTAAAGTTAATATTGATGAAAAAGGGACTGGAGAAGAGTCAACTTTAGCTAGCAGGAGTCCCAATAAAAGTGGGTTTGAAGAGGTCAAGACTTTAACTAGTGATGTGCCCCCTCTTTTGGATTACAAAGACTTTAATTATGATAGTTGCTCTTTGTTTGATTGTATTTCTTTGTTGCAATCCATGATAAATTCACCCCATGCTTATGAACAAAATAAAGCTTTCACTAAACATATTGTTGATGCTATGATGAAAGCTTTTGAAGAAAAGTTGGAATTAGAAGTTTCTATTCCTAGAAAATTACATGATGCATGGGAACCTACTATCAAAGTCAAAATTAAAAATTATGAGTGTTTTTATTTGTGTGACTTGGGTGCTAGTGTTTCTAAAATTCCGAAATCTTTATGTGATGTGCTTGGTCTTACCGATATTGAAGAATGCTCTTTAAATTTGCACTTGGCGGATTCAACTATTAAAAAGGCTATGGGAAGAATTAATGATGTTCTTATTCTTGCAAATAGGAATTATGTGCCCATAGATTTTATTGTCCTTTATATTGATTGTAATTCATCTTGTCTAATTATTCTTGGTATACCATTTTTACGCGCTATCGGTGCCGTGATTGATATGAAAGAAGGCAATATTAAGTTTCAATTTCCACTAAGGAAGGGAATGGTACACTTCCCTAGAACAAGAATTAGGCGTCCATATGAATCAATCATGAGGGCATCTTATGGATCTCGAACCAAAGATGACAAAACTTAGATCCTTGCTTTATGCCTAGCTAGGGGCGTAAAACGATAGCGCTTGTTGGGAGGCAACCCAATGAATACATTTTATTTTTGATTTTTTATTTCTGTTCTTGAGTTTTAACACAATTATGCTACTGTTATGATTGTGTTTTTTGTGTTTTAATTAGTTTTTGGGCCAAGCAAAGCCTTTAGGATCTTCTTGGGTGATAGTTGTTTGATCTTGCTGAAAAACAGGAACTTTTGCCCTCAGAAAAACAATTGTTAAAAATCACAGGAGCGTGATAAAATACCCATTATTTTAAACAAGATTAATATACAAATTCTCACATGGTACTAATTTTTTAAGAATGTTTGGAGTTATAGAAGTATTCGAAATATCCAGATTACTACAGACTGTTCTGTTTTTAACAGATTCTGTTTTTTTGCGTTGTGTGCTTATTTGGATGATTCTATGGTTTTCTTTGATGAGTTTTTTCCATAGAGAAGTTGGAATAAAATAGATATAATGCAAGAATAAAATATGAATTGGTTTTCTATAGTACTTATAGTAGTGATTTGCTTTCATATACTAACGGATCTAACGAAGGTTTTGTTGGAGTTTTGTGTGATTGAAATTTTCAAGTTTTGGGTTATCTTACGATGGATGAAGGAATAAGGAGTAATAAGAGCCTAAGCTTGGGGATGCCCATGGCACCCCAAGTTATTATCCAAAGAGAAGCAAGCAACTAAGCTTGGGGATGCCCCGAGCGGCATCCCCTCTTTCTTATAACGACCATCGGTATTTTACTCGAAGCTATATTTTTATTCGTCACATACTATGAGTTTTGCTTGGAGCGTCTTGTATGATATGAGCCTTTGCTTGTTTTGTTTTGATTTTTGAGTATTGAATCCTTGCTGGACACACCTATTTGATAGAGCCAAAATTATGCCATGACTTGTTAGAATTGCTCTCTATGCTTCACTTAAATCTTTATGAGCTATGGATTTACTCTAGTACTTCACTTATATCTTTTTGGGCGCAGTGTGCTTAGTTATTTTTGAAGAAATTCACTCTTGCTTCACTTAGATTTATTTGAGAGTTAGTAATTTTTTAAAGAAATTCTCTCTTGATTCACTTAAATTAATTTGAGAGAAAGAAATATTATGCTCATGATCTTCACTTATATTTGTTTGAGCTTATCAAAAGCAACACATGAAAATTAGTCCCAAAGTGATAGATATCCAAGAAGGATATAATAAAAACTTTCATGAAGATCATTGGAAAAAATAAACTTGATTCCTTGTAATAGTTTTCAAATAGGATGATGTGATATGTGAGTCATGTTGATGATTAATTGTGCTTGAGTAAGAATATTGGTGTTAAGGTTTGTGATTCCCTATGCAAGCACGAAAGTCAATAGTCATGCAATGAAATTACATCCTACTTATGTTGCATTATTCGGTGTTAATTATGCTTAATGCTCGCTTATGAGATTACCCGTTTCTTGGTTGGTCGCTTCTCAATCTTTTGCTAGCCTTCATTTTGCATTAAGTATGATCACTACTTGTGCATCCAAAAACCTTTAAACCAGTTTTGCCACATGAGTCCACTATATCTAGCTATATGCGGTATTATTTTACCGTTCTAAGAAAATTTGTATGTGCCATCTCTAATTTTCAAAATAAACTTCTCTTTTGTGTGTTCATACCGCTCGCGAGGCGGTGAGGGGTGGCTAATATTTTCCATGCTAGATGTGTTATTCTCATGATGAATGTTTATTCACTTGCCATTGCACGAGAGTAAGGCAAAGGTATTAGGGATGCCGAGTCCCGAAATGAAAAATGAATTTACTTTATGTTGTCAAATAATAAATTCCTTGGAAAGTGTTGGTATGGAGGGCACCCGTTGATACGGTTAGCCATGGAAAGTGAAAGTATGGTTGAAAAAGGAATAAACATTATTTTCTGTTTGGCAACCGCCTATGATATATCTAGCATGGAAGGTGTTGGGAACTCTAAGTCGTTTTCGTTGGTGGGAAAGTCACACCTCCCAAAATGTTTTTATCTCTAAGTTTTTCGCTTTGAGCTCTGGCACCTCTACAAATCCCTATTTCCCTCTACGAAGGGCCTTTCTTTACTTTATGCACCAACTAGGAGGCACTATGATCGTACTTGAGTATTGGGCGTAGTTAATATGCGAGTGTGTTTCATGAATGGATCATTAATTGAGCATGATGGGCTAGGGATAACTTATTTTAGCGTTGATATTTTGAAAGACATGGTTTGTTGATATGCATGAGTATTTAAGTCACCATGTCAAAACTAGACTATTGCTTTGAATCATATAAAAGTCCAAATGTCCATGCTATAAACAAAATAATATGATATGACATGTTAGGCAGCATTCCACATCAAAAATTCTGTTTTTACCATTTACCTACTTGAGGACGAGCAGGAATTAAGCTTGGGGATGCTGATACGTCTCCAACGTATCTATAATTTTTGGTTCTTCCATGCTATTATATTATCATTCTTGGATGTTTTATCATCATTTATAGTCATTTTATATCATTTTTTGGTACTAACCTATTGACATAGTGCCAAGTGTCAGTTGCTGTTTACTTCATGTTTTTTACATCGCGGGAAATCAATACTAAACGGATTCCAAACGTACCGAAACTTTTTGGAGAGTTTTTTGGGACCAAAAGACATCCAGTGGGCCGGAGAAGCACCTCGGGGGTGCTCCGAGGGGAGCATAGCCCACCAGGGCGAGCCTGGGGGCCCAGGCACGCCCAGGTGGGTTGTGCCCACCTCGGGTGCCCCCCAAACTGCCTCTTTGCTCTATAAATACCCCAATATTCTAGAAAAACCCTAGGGGAGTCGACGAAAATCTATTCCAGCCGCCGTAGAGTCCATACGATCTAACACTTTTTGCGGTGTGTTTGTTGGGATCGGATGAACTTTGAGTTTATGATTAGATCTATCTTTTTATCCATGTAAGTTATTTGAGTCTTCTTTCATCTCTTATATGCATGATATCTTATAGCCTCGTATTTCTTCTCCGATATTTGGGTTTTGTTTGGCCAACTTGATCTATTTATCTTGCAATGGAAGAGGTGCTTTGTAGTGGGTTCGATCTTACGGTGCTTGATACCAGTGACAGAAGGGGAACCGACATGTATGTATCGTTGCTACTAAGGATAAAACGATGGGGTCTATTTCTACATAAATAGATTTTGTCTACATCATGTCATCGTTCTTATTGCATTACTCTGTTTCTCCATGAACTTAATACACTAGATGCATGCTGGATAGCGGTCGATGTCTGGAGTAATAGTAGTAGATGCAGGCAGGAGGCGGTCTACTAATCTTGGACGCGATGCCTATATAATGATCATTGCCTAGATATCGTCATGATTATTTGGAGTTCTATCAATTTCTCAACAGTAATTTGATCACCCACGTTTGCTATTTTCCTCGAGAGAAGCCACTAGTGAAACCTACGGCCCTGGTTCTCTTCTTTAATATATTTGCCTTTGCGATCTATTTTCCTTTGCTTTTATTTCCAGATCTATTAAACCAAAATAGAAAAATACCTTGTTGCACTTTATTTTATTTAGCGTTTGATCTATCAACATTTACTACTCTCTCACGTCCGTTTGCCTATCTCTGGCGCCATTACCCAAAAGGGATTGACAACCCCTTTTACACGTCGGGTTGCGAGTATTTGTTATTTGTGTGCAGGTGCTATTTATGTAGTGTTGCTTGGTTCTCCTACTGGTTCGATAACCTTGGTTTCATCATTGAGGGAAATACCTACCGCTGCTGTGCTGCATCATCCCTTCCTCTTTGGGGAAATACCGACGTAGCTTCAAGCCGCCATCAACAATAGGTGTAGAAATTAAGGCTTTCTTGAGTGTTTCAAAGGCTTCTAAACAATCATCATCAAAAACAAAAGGAACATCCTTTTGCAAAAGATTTGTGAGGGGCCTAGAAATTTTAGAAAAGTCTTTGATAAATCTCCTATAGAAAGCAGCATGACCTAAGAAACTACGAATACCTTTGATATCTTTAGGACATGGCATTTTCTCAATTGCATCAACCTTAGCTTTGTCCACCTTAATACCTCTTTAAGAAATTTTATGGCCCAAAACAATACCTTCATTAACCATAAAGTGGCACTTCTCCCAATTCAAGACAAGATTCGTTTGCTCGCATCTCTGCAAAACTCAATCAAAATTGCTTAAACAATCATCAAAAGACTTCCCATAAACAGAGAAGTCATCCATGAAAACCTCTATGATATTTTCACAAAAGTCAGAGAGTATAGCAGTCATACATCTTTGAAAGGTAGCGGGTGCATTTCATAAACCAAAAGGCATACGTCTATAAGCATAAGTTCCAAAGGAACAAGTGAAAGTGGTCTTTTCTTGATCAGGTTGAGAAACAGGTATTTGTGAAAATCTAGAGTATCCATCAAGGAAACAAAAATGTGTGTGCTTAGATAATCTTTCTAGCATGTGATCAATAAAAGGCAGATGGTAATGATCTTTTCTAGTTGCTTTCTTTAATTTTCTTAAATCGATTACCATTCTATAGCCTGTAACAATTCTTTGTGGAATAAGTTCATTCTTATTATTAGGAACAACAATAATACCTCCATTTTTAGGGACACAATGAACGGGACTTACCCATCTACTATCAGCTATAGGATAGATTTTACCTACTTACAGAAGTTCTAATATTTTCGTTCTTACCACTTCTTTCATCTTTGGATTTAACCGATGTTGGTGATCAACAACGGGTTTAGCATCAGGTTCCATATTAATCTTGTGATGACATAGAGTGGGACTAATGCCCTTTAGATCATCAAGAGTATATCCAATAGCAGCTCGGTCCTTCCTTAGAACTTTCAATAATCTTTCTTCTTCATGTTCTGAAAGGTTAGCACTAATAATAACATGATATATCTTCTTTTCATCAAGATAAGCATATTTCAAATTGTCTAACAATTGTTTTAATTCAAACACGGGATCACCTTTAGGTGGAGGAGGACCTCCTAGAGTTTCAATAGGCAAATTGTGTTTAAGCAGAGGTTGTTGTTCGAATAAGATTCTATCTATTTCATTTCTTTCATGCATGTGTCAATAATTTTCATGGTCCAGCAGATATTGCTCTAAAGGATCAGTAGGAGGCACAGCAATAGAAGCAAGACCAATTATTTCATCCTTACTAGGCAATTCTTTTTTATGAGGTTTTCTACTAAACTTGGAAAAATTAAACTCATGAGACACATCACCAAAGCTAACACCGACCGTTTGTTTCTCATAATCTATCTTAGCATTAACGGTGTTCAAGAAAGGTCTACCAAAAATAATGGGAAAAAAGTCATCTTGTGGGGAACCAGGAACAAGAAAATCAGTAGGCTATTTTATTTTCCCACACAAGACTTGAACATCTCTAATAATCCCAAGTGGTGTGATGGTGTCTCTATTAGCAAGTTTAATAGTAGCATCTATTTCTTTTATTTCATCGGGTGCTATGTCATCCATAATTTCTTGATATAAGGTAAAGGGAATAGCACTCACGTTAGCACCTATGTCACATAAACCATGATAACAGTGATCTCCTATTTTAACTAAGACAACATGCATGCCAACAACGGGTCTATGTTTATCCTCTTTATCAGGTTTGGCAATTCTAGTAGCTTCATTACAGAAGTAAATAACATGCCCTCTATATTTTCTTCCAGGAGATCCTTAACCATAACAACACTGGGTTCTACTTTAATTTGTTCATCAGGTTTAGGTGTTCTAATATAAATTTTGTTAACCATAGTTGAAACTTTAGCGTGTTCCTTTATCCTAACAGGGAAAGGTGGTTTCTCATTATAACCAGTAGGAACAATTGGATCAACATTATAAATTATGGTTTCCTCTTTAGCTAGTACTGGTTCTTTAATTTCTTCTTTAATAGGTGGGTGCTATTTAAACCACTTCTCCTAAGGGAGATCAACATGAGTAGCAAATGATTCACAAAAAGAGGCTACTATCTTAGAGTCAAGTCCAAATTTAGTGCTAAACTTTTGAGAAGCATCAGTATTCATAAAAGATTTAACACAATCATACTTGATCGTAATACCTGACTCTCTACCTTTGTCGAGTTCCTGATCTTTAGAGTTGCGTTTAATTATTTCCAGAAGATCCCACCGTAATTCAATAGTCTTCTTCATAAAAGAACCAGCACAAGAAGTATCAAGCATGGATCGATCATTATGAGAATTAAAGCCGAGCATAAAAATTCTGGATAATAATTTCTCTTGAGAGCTCATCATTGCGGCGAGAATATAACATTGACTTAAGCCTCCCCCAAGCTAGAGCGATACTTTCTCCTTCACAGGGCCAAAAATAACATATATAATTCCGATCATGATGAACTAGATGCATAGGATAATTTTTTTTTGGTGAAACTCCAATTTCAATCGATTCCAATTCCAAGATCCAATATCATCGCATAGCCTATACCATGCCAATGTTTTTCCCTTCAAAGATAAAGGGAAAATCTTCTTCTTAACTTCATCTCCGGGTAAACCTGCAAGCTAAAACAATCCACAAATTTCTTCCACATATATCAAGTGCACATCAGGATGTTCTGTTCCATCTCCTGCATCACGATTAGCTAGCGGTAGTTCTATCATACCTGAAGGAATTTCATATTCAATATTTTCAGTAGGTGCAGTAGGTTGAGGGGTAACTAATTATGGTTCCGATCGAGGTGAAGATACCCCGAACAAACCACTCAAAGGATTGTTTTTCATGGTAACAAGTAACAAAAAATTTCAGCACGTAGTAATAATTCTTCCTTACAAATTTCCACTTACCAAGAGCGCTTCACTCCCGGCAACGGCACCAGAAAATAGCCTTGATGACCCACAAGTATATGGGATCAATTGCAGCCTTTTCGATTAGTAAGAGTGTCAAACCCAACGAGGAGCAGAAGGAAATGACAAGTGGTTTTCAGCAAGGTAATGTCTGCAAGTGCTGAAATTGTAAGTAACAGAGTAGTTCGATAGCGAGATAATTTATAACGAGCAAGTAATGATAGTAGTAACAAAAGTGCAGCAAGGTAGCCCAATCCTTTTTAGTCAAAGTACATCCCAAAACGATCTCTTATAATAAGCAAAGCGTTCTTGAGGGTACGGGAATTTCATCTAGTCACTTTCATCATGTTGGTTCAATTCGTGTTTGCTACTTTGATAATTTGATATGTGGGTGGACCGGTGCTTAGGTGCTGTTCTTACTTGAACAAACCTTCTACTTATGATTAACCCCCTCGGAAGCATCCGCAACTATGAGAAAAGTATTAAGAATAAATTTTAACCATAGCATTAAACTTTTGGATCCAATCGGTCCCTTACGGAATAGCGCATAAACTAGGGTTTAAGCTTCTGTCACTCTCGCAACCAATCAGCTAATAACTACTCCACAATGCATTCCCTTAGGCCCAAATATGGTGAAGTGTCATGTAGTCGACATTCACATGATACCACTAAGGGAATCACAACATACATACTATCAAAATATCGAACACATATCAAGTTCACATGATTACTTGCAACATGATTTCTCCCGTGACCTCAAGAACAAAAGTAACTACTCACAAATAATAATCATTCTCAAGATCAGAGGGGTATTAAATATCATATTGGATCTGAACAAATAATCTTCCACCAAATAAACCATATAGCAATCGACTACAAGATGTAAGCAACACTACTAGTCACCCACAAGCACCAATCTATAGTTCCAGTACAAAGATTGAACACAAGAGATGAACTAGGGTTTGAGAGGAGATGGTGCTTTTGAAGATGTTGATGGAGATTGCCCTCCCCGAGATGGGAGAGTTGCAGGTGATGATGATGACGATGATTTCCCCCTCCAGGTCAAAATAACTTATATACCAGAAGATGGGCACCAGAGGTGGGCCGAGGGGAGCACAACCCACCAGGGCGCGCCTGGACTCCCTGGCCGCCCAGGTGGGTTGTGCCCACCTGGTGGGCCCCCTCTGGTACTTATTGGCTCCAATATTTCTCATATATTCCATAAAAAATCCCCACAAAGTTTCAACTAATTTGGAGTTGTACAGAATAGGTGGCCTGACGTAGCTTTTCCAGGTCTAGATTTCCAGCTGCCGGAATTCTCCCTCTTTGTCTGTACCTTGCATATTATCAGAGAAAAGGCATTAGAATTACTCCAAAAGGCATCATTATGGATAAAAACATCATCAATAATAGTAGGTAAACATGATGCAAAATGGCGTATCATGCCATGGCATTTTAATTCCAAAAAAATAAACAATGATCAGAAAAACATGAAACCTTGCTTGATGTAATGTCATGCCACCAAGATGATGTGGTAAAAAAATGGCCTGTTTGACGAAAGTTTGGACACACACTCCTCACAAACCGAAGCAACTCACTAGAAGGCTCGTGGTTCCGACAGGGAACAATGCATGTGTGATGACGAACGGGAGATAGCTTCCTTTTGCGGCATTCAAATTTTTTCAATGTTTAACATGCACTCATACAACTGTCATTTGAAAATTTGGAAAATTTTAGGGGTCATTTGACCTTTTAAAGATATTTAAGTGATTTTCTAGCCATTTAATGACCGTAATTCAAATTTGAACTACATCTACATGCAATGGCTAACCATAATGGTTTGAAAAATCATATTTGTGTACTTGTGTGCGAGTTAATTCCATGTGCAGTAAATTAGAAGGAATTTTCAAACATATTGATCTCCCGGCATGTACACATGCATGGAGTGCCATGGCATTTTAATTCCAAAAGATAAAAAAATGATCAGAAAACATGAAACCTTGCTTGATGTAATGTCATACCACCAAGATGATGTGGTTAAAAGATTGGCTTGTTTGACGAAAGTTTGGACACACACCCCTCACAAACCGGAGCAACTGACTAGAAGGCTCATGGTTCAGAGAGGGAACAATGCATGTTTGATGACGAACGGGAGATAGCTTCCTCTTAGAGCCTTCAATTTTTTTCTATGTTTAACGCGCACTAATACAACTGCCATGTGAAAATTTGGAAAATTCTAGGGGTCATTTGACCTTTTAAAGACATTTAAGTGATTTTCTAGCCATTTAATGACCGTAATTCAAATTTGAACTACGTGTACATGCAACGGCTAACCATAACGGTTTGAAAAATCATATTTGTGTACTTATGTGCGAGTTAATTCCATGTGCAGTAAATTAGAAGGAATTTTCAAACATATTGGTGTCACGGCATGGACACATGCATGAAGTGCCAGGACATTTTAATTCCAAAATTTAAAAATGATCGAAAAACAAGAAACCTTGCTTGATGTAAAAAAATTGGCATGTTTGACGAAAGTTAGGACACACACCCTCACAAACCAGAGCAACTCACTATAAGGCTCGTGGTTCCGAGAGGGAACAATGTATGTTTGATGACGAACATGAGATAGCTTCCTCTTATGTCCTTCAATTTTTTTCTACATTTAACATGCACTAATACAACTGTCATGTGAGAATTTGGAAAATTCTAGGGGTCATTTGACCTTTTGAAGACATTTAAGTGATTTTCTAGCCATTCAATGACCGTAATTCAAATTTGAACTACATCTACATGCAACACCTAACCATAACGGTTTGAAAAATCATATTTTTGTGTACTTGTGTGCAAGTTAAAAAATCATCAGATGATGTAAATATCTGGTGTTCAAAACATAAAATGTAATGATCTGGCAAGACAACCGGTCCCCACATGATTGGCACTCTATTTCGCGCCTCGAGGTTTGGAAGGTGAGTGGCGGGGGTTATTAATCAGACACAGTTCTGTATTGGAAACCGTCAGCTATTAAGTTCAAACACGGATTTTGCTGCGGGAATCGGGTGTAATTCAAACTACAAGATTGTAAATTCCAAATGACGGGCGTGTGTATCGTCCCCTCACGATCTAGATTCCGGCCGCCAATAAATACTACCTTGCTCCTGTCGTCTCGCCTACATTCTCATCTACATCCTCCCCTCGCTCGCCTCTCTCTCTCTCTCTCTCTCTCTCTCAAATCTCTGCCATGGCGCCGCCGATCTGCCCCATGCGCCGATGAGGAGTCACCGCCCCCCGAGGATGCTCAGTCGAAGAGCAGTGACGAGGAGGACCCCTACGCGTCGCTGATGCGTCTCCAACGTATCTACTTTTCCTAACGCTTTTCCTCTTGTTTTGGACTCCAATTTGCATGATTTGAATGAAACTAACCCCGGACTGACGCTATTTTCAGCAGAACTACCATGGTGTTGTTTTTGTGAAGAAATAAAAGTTCTCGGAATGGAACGAAACTTTGCGTGGAATTTTTATACAATAAAAGAGAATTTCTGGAGCCAAGAGCCACCTGAGGGGGGCACCTGGGCGGGCACAACCCACAAGGGCGCGCCTGCCCCCCCCCCCCCCCAGGCGCCCAGGTGGGTTGTCCCCACCTGGTGGACCCACAGACCCTAAAACTGATGCTATAAAATCCTATTTTCCAGAAAAATCAGGGAGAAAGATTTATCGCATTCCACGAGATGGAGCCGCCGTCACCTCCTGTTCTTCATTGAGAGGCTAGATCTGGAGTCTGTTTGGGGCTCTGGAGAAAGAGATCTTCGTTCTTTGTCATCACCAACCATTCTCCATCTCCAATTCAATGATGCTCCCCAGCGGGAGTGAGTAATTCCTTCGTAGGCTCACTGGTCAGTGAGGAGTTGAATGAGATTCATCATGTAATCAAGTTAGTTTTGTTAGGGCTTGATCCCTAGTATGCACTATGTTCTGAGATTGATGTTGCTATGACTTTGACATGCTTAATGCTTGTCACTTTGGGCCCGGGTGCCATGATTTCAGATCTGAACCGTTTATGTTATCGTCATTATTTTTGTTGTATAGATTGGAAAATAAAGATTGCAAAATAAATAGTAAACTATAATTATAGATTGGAAACTTATATAATGTAAAGTAGACCCGGGGGCCATAGGTTTCACTAGTGGCTTCTCTCATGATAGCATATATTACGGTGGGTGAACAAATTACTGCCGAGCAATTGATAGAAAAGCGCATAGTTCTGAGAATATCTAGGCATGATCATGAACATAGGCATCACGTCTGCGTGAACTAGACCGAAACGATTCTGCATCTACTACTATTACTCCACACATCGACCGCTATCCAGCATGCATCTAGAGTATTAAGTTCATAAGAATAGAGTAACGCATTAGGCAAGATGACATGATGTAGAGGGATAAACTCAAGCAATATGATATAAACCCCATCTTTTATCCTTGATGGCAACAATACAATACATGTCGGTTCCATTTCTGTCACTGGGATCAATCACTGCAAGATTGAACCCAAATCTAAGAACTTCTCCCATTGCAACAAAGATCAATATAGTAGGCCAAACTAAACCCATAATTCGAAGAGACTTGCAAAGATATCAAATCATGCATATAAGAATTCAGAGAAGAATGAAATATCGTTCATAGATAATCTTGATCATAAACCCATAATTCATCGGATCTCGGCAAACACACCGCAAAAAGAATTACATCGAATAGATCTCCAAGAACTTCGAGGAGAACTTTGTATTGAGAACCAAAGAGAGAGAAGAATCCATCTAGCTAATAACTATGGAACCGAAGGTCTGTGGTAAACTACTCACACATCATCGGAGAGGCTGTGGTGTTGATGTAGAAGCCCTCCGTGATCGAATCCCCCTCCGCTAGATCGCCAGAAAAGGCCCCAAGATGGGATCTCACAGGTACAGAAGGTTGCGGTGGTGGAAATAGGGTTTCGTGGTGCTCCTGGATGTTTTCAGGGTATAAGAGTATATATAGGCGAAATAAATAGGCCGGTGGAGCTATGAGGGGCCCACGAGGGTGGGGCGCGCCCTCCTGCCTCATAGCCGCCTCGTTGCGTCTCTGACTTCCACTCCAAGTCTCCTGGATTGTGTTTGTTCCAAGAAAGATCCTCGCGAAGGTTTCGTTCCGTTTGGATTCCGTTTGATATTCCTTTTCTGAAACACCTGAAATAGGCAAAAAACAGCAATTTGCACTGGGCCTTCGGTTAATAGGTTAGTCCCAAAAATAATGTAAAAGAGTATATTAAAGCCCATTAAACATCCAAAACAGATAATATAATAGCATGGAACAATCAAAAATTATAGATACGTTGGAGATGTATCAAGCATCCCCAAGCTTAATTCCTGCTCGTCCTCGAGTAGGTAAATGATAAAAACAGAATTTTTGATGTGGAATGCTACCTAGAATAATTTTCACTGTAACTTTCTTTATTGTGGCATGAATGTTCAGATTCGAAAGATTCAAGACAAAAGTTTAATATTGACATAAAAATAATAATACTTCAAGCATACTAACTAAGCAATTATGTCTTATCAAAATAACATAGCTAAAGAAAGCTCATCCCTACAAAATCATATAGTTTGGCCATGCTTCATTTTCATCACACAAAATGCTCTCATCATGCACAACCCCGATGATAAGCCAAGCAATTGTTTCGTACTTTAGTATTCTCAAACTTTTTCAACTTTCACGCAATACATGAGCGCGAGCCATGGACATAGCACTATGGGTTGAATAGAATATGATGATGGAGGTTGTGTGGAGAAGACAAAAAAGGATAAAGTCCACATCGACGCGGCTAATCAACGGGCTATGGAGATGCCCATCAATTGATGTCAATGCAAGGAGTAGGGATTGCCATGCAACGAATGCACTAGAGCTATAAATGTGTGAAAGCTCAACAAAAGAAACAAATGGGTGTGCATCCAACTTGCTTGCTCACGAAGACCTAGGGCATTTGAGGAAGCCCATTGTTGGAATATACAAGCCAAGTTCTATAATGAAAAATTCCCACTAGTATATGAAAGTGACAAAATAAGAGACTCTCTATCATGAAGATCATGTGCTACTTTGAAGCACAAGTGTGGAAAAAGGATAGTAGCATTGTCCATTCTCTCTTTTTCTCTCATTTTTTTGGGCCTTCTCTTTTTTTATTTGGCCTTTCTCTTTTTTGGCTTTTCTTTTTTTCTTTTTTCCTCACATGGGACAATGCTCTAATAATGATGATCATCACAATTCTATTTATTTACAACTCAAGGATTACAACTCGATACTAGAACAAAATATGACTCTATATGAGTGCCTCCGGCGGTGTACCGGGATAGGCAATGAATCAAGAGTGACATGTATGAAAAATTATGCATGGTGGCCTTTCCACAAATACAATGTCAACTACATGATCATGCAAGGCAATATGACAATGATGAAGCGTGTCATAATAAATGGAACGGTGGAAAGTTGCATGACAATATATCTTGGAATGGCTATGGAAATTCCATAATAGGTAGGTATGGTGGCTGTTTTGAGGAAGATATAAGGAGGTTTATGTGTGATAGAGCGTATCATATCACGTGGTTTGGATGCACCGGCGAAGTTTGCACCAACTCTCAAGGTGAGAAAGGGCAATGCACGGTACCGAAGAGGCTAGCAATGTTGGAAGGGTGAGAGTGCGTATAATCCATGGACTCAACATTAGTCATGAAGAACTCACATACTTATTGAAAAAATGTAGAAGTCATCAAAACCAAGCACTACGTGCATGCTCCTAGGGGGATAGATTGGTAGGAAAAGACCATCGCTCGTCCCCGACCGCCACTCATAAGGAGGACAATCAAAGAACACCTCATGCTTCAAATTTGTCACACAATGTTTACCATACGTGCATGCTACGGGACTTGCAAACCTCAACACAAGTATTTCTCAATTCCACAATTACTCAACTAGCATGACTCTAATATTACCATCTTCATATCTCAAAACAATCCTCAAGTATCAAACTTCTCATAGTATTCAATGCACTCTATATGGAAGTTTCTATTATACCCATCTTGGATGCCCATCATATTAGGGGGGTGTTTGGTTCAGGGACTTTTTAGTCCCAGAGACTAGAAAAAGTCCCTAAAAAGTCCGTAGGAACCAAACGGGAGGGACTTTTTCTACATGGACTAGAAAAAGACTCTATTGGAGAGTCTTTTTTGATTAGTCCCTGGGACTAGAAAAAGTCCTAGGACTTCGGAAAAAAACACCCCCTAGGACTAATTTTATAGCCAAAGCAAATTACCATGTTGTTCTAAAAGACTCTCGAACTAATATAAGTGAAGCATGAGAGATCAATAATTTCTATAAAATTAAACCACCACTGTGCTCTAAAAAGATATAAGTGAAGCACGAGAGCAAAAATTATCTGGCTCAAAAGATATAAGTGAAGCACATAGAGTATTCTAATAAATTCCAATTCATGTGTGTCTCTCCAAAAGGTGTGTACAGAAAGGATGATTATGGTAAACTAAAAGGCAAAGACTCAAATCATACAAGACGCTCCAAGCAAAACACATATCATGTGGTGAATAAAAATATAGCCTCAAGTAAAGTTTCGGATAGACGAAGACAAAAGAGGGGATGCCTTCTGGGGCATCTGTCAGTGTACTAGAGTAGGGGTACCCTAGTATCCCGAACTTGTGCACGGGCAGTTGCAGCCCTCCGCGGCAAGGCTTGCCGGGTGACCGCCAAGGTCCTCCGTGGTTCCTTTTGAGCCATTCAAGAACAAAGTATTCAAGCCAAGGAGACAAGGCCCCGGCAAGAGGATCTTGCCGGAAGGCCACCCAAGGCACCTAGGAGACAAGGCCCGGCAAGAGGAGCTTGCCGGAAGGCCACCCAAGGCACCTAGGAGACAAGGCCCCGGCAAGAGGAGCTTGCCGGGAAGGCCCGATGAGCGACAAGCTTCCGGACGCGACAAGACAACAACCGCTGACAAGGCGCTTGCCGCGCAGACCACCACTCAGACCAGCACTCCAGACATCCACTAACGTGTCGCCCCGACCTTTCCAGCGCTGCTGGCAAGAGGCCGTGCGGCCAGCGGAGCGCGGTGGCAAGCGGCGCTGACAAGATTGCCATTGTGGCAAGCGGTGGCGCCCCTGGCGGTCCCTTTCTGCACTGTTAGGGCGATGTAGACGGGCATTTAATGCCTTTGTCCCCTGTCGTCAGGGTTAGGTATGACACACGGTACAAGTAGTTGTACCAACCACTCCTTTTCCATTTTTACCCTTGTCTACGTTGCCACCTGTCGGAGACCCCTTTAGCATATAAAAGGAGGCCCATGCGCAACGGAAGAGGGGTTCAAAGGTTGGAAGCCGAGAGAACACTCACGCTCGGTCTCGTTAGCAGCTTGTGTGTATCAGTAGCACTCAAGCGCTCCCGAGCAAGAACTCAATACACTCGAGACATGCAGCAGGAGTGTTATCTCTCCGGAGAGCTCCGAAGCTGGGTAAACCGCTCGTGTGCTTTGCCTCGATCTGCTCTTCGTGCGACCTCCGCCCCCCGCCGAACCGAAAGGGGCTCGGTACGCCGGCCCCATAGGTGTTCGTGGGCCAGATCAGCCTCCCCGACATCTTTGGCGCGCCAGGTAGGGGGAGTCGAGATTGTATGAACCTGATCCGGCGTCCACACGAGCTAGATCTTCATCATGTTCATCGACATGCCACCAATGAAGAATGCTTCGGCGGCAGATGTTCCGTCCGCGTCGAACCCACCACCACCGGAGCAAACGGGTGGTGGGGTAGACGCCGGCGGAAGAATGGACGTCGACGGGGGAGCCCACGGTGCTGCCAAGTCCAAGGACAAGGCTGCGCAGACCTCGGCGTCCGTACATGCACCGCGCCCGTCTCAAGAGGCGCGGGACCGACAACATCATGGTATTCACAACGCCATACGCTCGTTGGACCAAGATCGAGCTGGTGGATCTCGGGATGCTCAAGACCAACATGCACGCCAACATGCTAAGCGCGAAGCGAAACATCGATCGCTTGGACGGGATACTGCTCCTTCTAACATAGTTAGAAGTCCGAGCATATCCCGCTCCTCGCGCCGTTCGCCACTACTACCCACCACTCCAGAAGAAGCCTTGGCGAGAGCTCAACTGCTCCTGGATTACCCTCCAACAGCCGACAAGGTCGATGAATGGAGGGCCACCATTCAGAGTCTCATCGGCTTTGCCAACGGCGACGCTCCGCGGCAGCCGAGTGCATCGCTACCGCGGCAGGACTGCCAAACACGAGCCGGTGGCGACGAAACCGGTGGGGGTGCAACCACCATGCACTCTCCGCCCCGAAGGCCAAGATCGCCGACTCGCCGGATCCACCTCGACAGCGACTCCACCGCATCATCGGATCCACGAGCTCGTCGCGATCAGCGCCAAGTTCTTCACGAACGACAACAAGAAGACGCTCGAACTCGCATTGAGCGCCGAAGAGAAGCGCGGCGTCAATCCGACAAGCGCTACCGGGCCCTCTGTCGACATGCATGCGCCCGAAGAACCAGCGACTTGCCGTGACGCGGTAGGTTGCCCTGCATTCACTCGTGAGCTGCGGCAAGTCCGATGGCCCAAAGAAGAAGAATTTCAAGCCGACGCGTGCAGAAGTACGACGGCGAGACGCATCCGTCGGAGTTCGTCAGCATCTACACCATCGCGGTGCAAGCTGCCGGGGGGCGAGACGACAAGATCCTGGCTAACTACTTCCCGTTGGTGCTCAAGCCCAATGTCAGATCCTGGCTCATGCACTTGCTGGACAACTCCATATCCTCTTGGCAGATCTATGCCATCAGTTTGTCGGCGCCTTACAGCGCCACAAGCCCCATGGCCAAGAAAGCGACCTTCATCTGCCGCCCGGAAGGAAGGAGAGCCCTGCGCAAGTACATTCTGAGATTCAGCAGACAAAGACACAACATCCCAGATGTCCACCCTGCCGCGGTAATCAGCGCGTTCCATCAGAACGTGCGAAACCGCAGGATGCGGGAGGAGATGGCGATGTGCAAGATCAGAGATGTCAGTGAGCTATATGTCCTGGCCGACAAGTGTGCACGTGCTGAGTTAGGGAGGAGACTCCTCGGAGAGAATACTGGAGCAGGAGGATCTGATAGTGAGGATACCGCCCCCGCAAAGAAAAACCGGTGGCGGAACAACAGGAAGAAGAAAGGCAAAGATGTGCTAGTTGTTGAGCAGTCCGGCAACGGAGGTGGCGCCAAGAAAGCCAAAGCTGGTAGCTCTGGAAAGGAGGTTACCGCTGGCACCAACTGCCAGGCTGTGGCGGTCGCCGACAAGCAGGACAGCTCCAACAAACAGTACTGCAAGATCCACCGCACCAAGGGCCATGACCTCCAGAGCTGCAAAAAGGTCGAGCAGCTCGTCGAGCAGCAAAGGGCTGAATACGAACGACGCGACAAGGAGAAGGCCCAGGAAGGTGCTGGAGGAGCTAGCAAGAAACGTCCCCGCCGAGGAGGACGCCGCGGCAAGGCCAAGCAGCGGCAAGGAGACAGACCTCCCCGCGGCCGCGACAAGGATGAAGGCGAAGACGATGATGAAGACATGGATGATGACGAGACCGATGAATAGAAGTTCCAGAAAGCCACAAGGTCCTGTGCATTGACGGCGGTGCTTCTCTGCAAACTTCACACCGCCAGCTCAAGCAGTGGATGCGGGAAGTCAATGCGGCAAAACCATCCATCGAGTTACGCAAGCCTCTGAAATGGTCCAGCACGCCTATCATCTTTGATATTGAGGACCACCACGATCGCAGAATCAAGCGTCGGGTGCTTGCCGATGTTGGTTTCACCAACTATCCGCAACCTCAAGGTCACTAAGATGCTAGTTGACGGCGGGGCCGGCTTGAACCTGATCTCCTCCGCGGTGCTCCAGAAACTCCAGATCCCTAATGGCGAGCTCGAAGAGACCGGCACATTCCAAGGAATCAATCCGGGAAGGAGCAAGCCGAAGGGAAAGATCACGTTGCCGGTGACATTTGGCAGCGAGTTGAACTTCGGGACTGAGAGGGTCACTTTTGACGTTGCTGACTTTCCATTGCCTTACAATGGGATACTTGGCCGTCCAGCACTCGCCAAATTCATGGCAGCCTCTCACTATGCATACAACACGCTGAAGATGCCAGGCCCGATAAGTGTCATCTCGGTCCCTGGCGACAAGAAGGATGCTCTTATCTATGCCGACAAGATCTACCGGGAAGCAGCAGCTGCAGCAGATTGCAAGCCACTTGCCGCTGAAGCTCCCGAGGCGAAGAAGAAGACCAAGTCCGGCAAGAGCTCTGATGCCCACTCCGGCAAGCGCACCTCTTCGAGTGCTGCGCTACCGTCGAGGACGCACCATCGAGCTCCACTGGCAAGTGTAAGAAGACGATGGCAGCTCCACCAGAGACCAAGAAGGTGTCCGCCAAGGAGGACGGCACTGGTGGTACCTTCACCATCAGTGCCACTCTCGACCCTAAATAGGAAGGCGCGCTCGTTACTTTCCTGGGCGAACATCGGCGTGTTTGCGTGGCAACCGTCGACATCCCGGTGTTCCCGTGAAAGTAATTGAGCACCATCTTGCCGCTTGTCCTCATGCGCGCCCGTCAAGTAGAAAGTCGTGAAGGTGCGGAGCGCCAAGAATTCATCGCAGAAGAAATCAAGAAATTGGAAGCAGCAGGCCTTGTCAGAGGAGTGCTCCATCCTACGTGGTTGGCCAATCCTGTAGTTGTACGCAAGGCAAACGGGAAATGGAGGCTTTGTATCGACTTTACCGATGTCAATAAAGCTTGTCCCAAAGACCCATTTCCCTTGTCGCGCATCGACCAGATTGTTGACTCCACGGTCGGATGTGATTTGCTTTCATTTACGGATGCATACTCGAGGATATCATCGGATCTTCATGGCGTAAGAGGATGAGGAGAAGACCGCATTCATCACCCCATGTGGCACATACTATTTCGTACGGATGCCTTTCGGATTAAAGAATGCTGGTTCAACATTTGCAAGAGTAGTCCATGACGCTTTTGAGCCGCAAACGCACAGAAATGTGGAAGCCTACGTGGATGACATAGTGGTCAAAAGCAAGGACAAGGCGACTCTGATTCAAGATTTAGACGAAACCTTCGCAAATCTGCGCAAGATCAACCCCAAGCTCAACCCTGAGAAGTGTGTGTTTGGAGTCCCTTCCGGCAAGCTTCTCGGGTTCTTCGTGTCTCAGCGGGGAATTGAAGCCAACCCCGACAAGATCAAGGCCATTGAGCAGATTGAAGCACCAAAGCGCGTCAAGGATGTACGAAGACTTGCCGGTTGCGTAGCTGCTCTCGGCAGGTTTATCTCTAGGTTCTGCTGAAGCGCCTGCCATTTTTCAAAATTTTGAAAAAGGCAGGTCCGATGAAATGGACTCCCGAAGGGGAGGCTGCGCTGCAGGACTTGAAAAGATACCTGTCCTCCACTCCAACACTTGTCGCACCTAAGCCACAAGAGAAGTTGTTGTTATATGTAGCGGCAACCAATCAAGTGGTTAGTGATGCGTTAGTAGCGGAGAGGGAGGCAGATGATGAGCTATCAACCATGGCAGATACATCCAGCGACGAGCAGGGGGCTTCACCGGCAAGCTCTGGTCCCAACAAGGATGGATCTACGCAGACGCACGAGAAGATGCAGAGAAGAATGGTGCAGCGCCCAGTTTACTTTTTCAGTTCCCTTCTGCAGGGGGCTAGGTCAAGGTACTCTGGTGTGCAGAAATTGCTTTTCGGCCTCCTCATGGCCTCGAGAAAGCTGCGCCATTACTTCCAGGCACATGAGATCACAATCGTCACTCGTTTTCCGCTGAAGAGGATCTTGCAAAATCCAGAGGCAACAGGTAGGATTGTCGAGTGGGCACTGGAACTGTCAAGCTTTGGCCTCAAGTTTGAGAGCACTTCAACTATCCAAAGCAGAGCATTGGCGGAGTTCATAGCAGAATGGACGCCAACACAAGATGAAGAAATTCCAGAAACAAGCATCCCTGTCAAGGAAGCAAGCAAAGAGTGGCTGATGTACTTTGATGGCGCCTTCTCGCTGCAAGGCGCCGGTGCGGACGTGCTACTTGTTGCACCCACCGGAGAGCACCTCAAGTACGTAGTCCAGATGCTCTTTCCCAAGGAGCAAGCAACAAACAATACTGCAGAGTATGAAGGTTTGCTTGCCGGTCTCAGGATCGCAGTAGACCTTGGGATCAAGAAGCTCATTGTCGGGGTGACTCACAACTTGTCATCCGCCAAGTGAACAAGAGTTATCAGAGTCCGTTGATGGAAGCTTATGTTGATGAAGTGAGAAAGCTAGAAGAGCACTTTGACGGCCTACAAATGGAACATGTTCCAAGAGCTCAGAACAACATTGCCGACGGCCTGTCGAAGTGCGCTGCACTTAAGTTACCTGTGGAACCAGGGATTTTTGTGCTCAAGCTAACTCAACCATCTGTAACGCCATCAACTAGACAGAGTAAGAGGAGGAAGTTGATTTTTGGTGACTATTTTCCGGCAGAGCTTCCCGAAGTCGCCGTCAAGAAGGTCCTCAAGATCAACACCATGGGTGTTGAGGAGCAGTCTACTCCGGCAAGCCCTAGGGTTTGTTCCGTCGAAGCAGACGCTCCCGACAAGTTTTGCTCCGGCAAGCTTGCCGGGGAACGTCAAGCTCCGGCTGAGCCGCAGGTTCTCGCCAGGAAGCGAACATTCCCGCAGCAGCAGATGTGCCTTTAGTCCTTGTTGTCGAGCCGCAAGCTCCAAAGATGGGCACATCAGATTGTCCGCTTCTTCTGGACAGAGAACTTCCCAAGAGCAAGAAGAAGCGGAAAGAGTAGCCCGGTCAAGTATGTACCAGTTTGTCGACAACACACTATACGTAAGAAGACTCAACGGTGTGAAATTGAAGTGTATTCACTTTGGGAAGACGGATGTAAGCTGTTGGCGAGAGATACATGGAGGCATATGTGGTCACCACATTGGCGCCAGAGCACTTGCCGGGCAGAGCGTTAAAGCAAGGTTTCTTTTGGCCGACAGCCCTCCAGGATGCAACTGCACAAGTAACCAAGTGTGAAGCGTGCCAGTTCCATTCCAAGCAGATACATCAGCCAGCTCAAGCTCTCCAGACGATCCCTTTATCCTGGCCATTTTTGGTCTGGGGGCTCGACATCCTCAGCACCTTTCCCCGAAGTTGTCGGGGCTTTGAAGTACTTATGCGTTGCAATCGACAAGTTCACAAAGTGGCGGAAGTGGAAGCGATGAGGAAGGTGACAAAGACAGTCGGCGATCAAGTTCTTCGGTCGATTGTTTGCCGCTTCGGAATCCCTAACAGGATCATCACCGACAACGGCACGCAATTCCACGAGCCGCACCTTCATGCAAGACGCCCAAGATCTTGGCGCCAAGGTCTGCTTCACTTCTGTTGCTCATCCGAGAAGCAACGGTCAAGCGGAGAGGGCGAATGCTGAAGTGTTGCGCGGGCTCAAGACCAGAACTTTCGACAGGCTGCACAAGTGCGGAAAGAACTGGATTGAGGAGCTGCCGGTGGTTCTTTAGTCGATCAGGACGACGCCAAATCGAGCCATCGGCCGACACCTTCGCTCTAGTCTATGGAGCAGAGGCAGTTCTCCCCACGGAACTCGTATACGGATCACCTCGAGTGCTTGCTTATGATGAGCTTGAGCAAGAGCAGTTGCGACAAGATGACACGCTGCTCCTTGAGGAGGATCGTCTTCAGGCTGCTGTACGAGCTGCTCGATAACAGCAAGCTTTGCGCCGCTACCATAGCCGCAAAGTTAATGTCAGAAATCTTGAGGAAGGCGACCTTGTTCTTCGGCGCGTTCAGTCCGCCAAGAATTCCAACAAGTTGACGCCAAAGTGGGACGGCCCTTACCGGGTGAAACAAGTCACTAGGCCTGGCGCTGTCCGCCTTGAGACCGAAGATGGCATTCCGGTGAGCAACTCCTGGAACATTGAGCATCTTCGTAAGTTTTACTCAGAAGCGCGGTTGTTGAACCTGTTCCGGCAACCACCTTTTGTACAAGTCTTGCCGATGTTGCATGTAATCCTTTGTACAAAGCCGGGCGCAGACCCCGTGCGTAAGTAAAGCTAATGTGCTTCGCACATCTTGTCAATTTCATGCTTTCTACTTCTATTTTGCATGCGTTATCTGACACTTTGTGCAGCACCTACCCCGGTAAGCAATAACGAGCCATAAGGCTCCATATCTTTATTTTCTCTTCTTTCTCTTTCTCAAAGAAAGGAAGGTTCCCTCGCCCACAAGTTTGCCGGGGGGAAAGGAGAAGATAATAGTGTGGACCAAGCGTCGCTCAAGGAAGTCTAGCCTTACCGGGAAGCAAACGACAGAAAAGCTAAGTTGCTAAAGTTTGAGCAATCAGTTTTAAAATTTTTAAGTTATCTTCCTCGAACGGCCGTACTTTGTATGGGAAACCTGTGCGCGGAGGAACCAACTCGTAGCTAGTTGCGCCCTTACTTTGTTTCGAGTCCGCTCAACAACTTAAGTGAGCTGCGACTAGTTGCGACAAGGTTTCTTGTCGGTATCAGCACCGCCACCAGGCTGTTGACGTCCCGCACTCAGCACTCGCGGCCCAGGTGCCTGCGCTGACAAGTTCCCTAGAAGTGTAGGGCAAAAACATACAAAGGAAGGAACCAAGTAAAGGAAATAACATAGCAATTGCTACCCGAAATAGAGTTATATTACAAAATAGCTTGTCGCAGCTCTAATAGATTGTTCTCATAACATGACCAGCAGCGGCAAGAAAAAGAGAAAGCGGGCAGCCTAATCTACGTGATCGCCCTCAACCCTCTTGATCCCGCTCACCCTGTCCACGATGGGTGCGACAAGGGTCTTGAGCGCTTCCACATCAAAGATCCGTGGCAAGGACTTGTGGATGTTGGTGAGGTTGAGGCCTGGGTTGCGGAAGGCCACCTTCATCAAGACCTTTTGAAGAGCTCCCGCAGATCTCATGTGACTCCTCGGCCAGCTGCTTTGGGATTTCTTCCCGGAGTCGCTGGAGGGCCGTCCACCACGCCCTTGAAGAACAAGCTGAGCTTGGCGCTGGGTCGGAGGTGCTCATCGGAGGAATATCCAAGATCCTCCATCCCCAGTGCGCCCGGCTCCACAGCCGATGGCTGCGGCAACATCCACGAGACCCTCGGTCCAATGCTCCACATTCTCCCTAAAGGTATTACAGGCGGCAGACTTCGCCAGTCAGCGCCTCGTCGGCCTTGATCTTCTCCTTCAAGGCCACCTCCTGCTCCCTGGCGCCGTCCAGCGCCTGAGTCAAGGTGGTCAGTTTCAACTCAAGATCTGCGTTGGAGTCCTTGGCGGTGCTGAGGTCCTTGCTCCTCTTGGCGAGACGGCCCTGCAGCTCGCCAAGAGTGTAGGCGTCCTTCTCACGCTCATGCTTGAGTGCAGCAATATCCTCGCCGCTCTCCTTGAGATTGGCCTCCAGCTGCATCACCTTCGTCTCCAGCTCCTTCTTGGCGGCCTCGGCAGCTGTGGCAGCATCCTTTGCTTCCTTGAGAGCCCCGCCAAATGTTTGCTGTCGCGCGGCTAGCTCCTCCTCATGGCTGTCAAGATTAACCTTCCTCTGCGCCAACTCGCCTTCCTGCGGAGATAGCTTCTCGGCGGCAAGCCGCTGTTGCTCCTCAGCTTCAGCCTTCTCGAGGAGGAAGGCTTTGCGCTCCTCGGCGAGTCGCTCCCGCTCCTCTGCCAAGGATCAGAGAGCTTCCTGGTTGAGGCCCCGGAGCTCCTCCGCGCGCTTCTCGATGTCTGCTCCCGCCTTGGCGACAAGCGCTTCCGGGATTCCAGCTTGGCTTGTCGGGCGGTAGAGCGACAAAGAGCTTCCGCAGCAGCCTCCTCCTCGAGACTTCGCCCGCTTCTTTGCTGTTTGGTGCCTCGACCAGCGTCCACCCAATAAGGCGAGCAGCTCTTCATCAAAAGTTTCTCCTTCGGCCGGCACCCTGGAGCTCGACGCCCATGGGAGCTTGATGAAGACGCCATCGCCGGCCTTTAAATAGGCGCCGGGCTGGGGCTCTTCGGAGCCCGACGCTACCGCAGCGGTGGAGGGGTCGGCGGTCGGCGTAGCGCCTGGCGCTCCTGCGGCCTCAGGGCCGTCAGTGCGATCGCCGGACTCCTCGCCAGCTTCTGCGGCGGCGGCTTTGGCGGTCTCTTCACCGGCGGGCTCGTCAGCGCCAGCTTCTTCTTCGATGGCAGCGGCGTCGTTAGTATTGTCGCGCACGTCCTCCTCGCCGGTGACCGCGGTCTCCATTGGCTCTGTGGCGGATGGATCTGACGACCGGAAAATGAAGAAAAGTCAAGCAAATATTCAAAAAGTAAACCAGAAGAAGAAGAACACAAGGAAAGTTTTCAAGCAAGAGGATTACCTGTGCTAGGGTCTGTAGTCATGGTCTCCGCCACCAGGGGATCGTTGGTGCTGCCCCTTGCCGGAGAGCTGTCCCTTGCCGGAGAACTGCCCCTTGCCGGAGAAATCTCTCTTGCCGGAGAACGCTCCCTTGCCGGGGAATCCTCCCTTGGCGGTGTAGTCGAAGCAGAAGGCATGTCAGGAGCGGCTTGTGGCACTCTGGTAAGGCTGCTCTGCTCCTACACAAATCAGCGATCGAGATATCAAAGAAAGGGCACCCATGCACGCCCTAACAGGAAGTAAACCATATACTTACGCTGGGGGCTCTTATTGGGGCTGCTTTGAGAAAGAGTTGCGTCCCGGCAAGTGGTCTCAGACGCGCCTCCTCGCTGTCGCGGTGGGTTCGTCCTCGATGACAATTAACGGGCCTTGGCTCTCTTCGACGCTCTCCGGGCCAGCGTCACGAAAAGGAATGGGTTCAGAGTGAAGCAAATCAGATACAAGACAAAGCAACAAGCCAAGAACTACAAATGCTGCAAAGAATCTTACTCTTCTTCTTCCTCATCGAGCCGAGCGCCGAGAGATCAAATTCAGCTCGCCTCCGGCACGACGATGCGGAGGAGTAGGTTCCCTTGGCCGCTTGGCGGGAAGCGAAGCGGTGGTCTGCGAGGCCCCGCTCCGGTTGCCGCAGCGGCGTGAGGTGCTCCGCGGCAAGTGCTTGCCGCGGTGGAATCTTGTCAGCTGGCCTGGCTGTTGACCCGTCTGCCGCCCGCTTCGTCTCCGCCTTGCGAGACGCCTTCTTGGTGGAGCTGGGGCTCCGCTCGCGGCAAGCTATGCTGGCGAGGGAGGAGGCGCCCTCGGCGGCTCGCTTCGACTCAGCCGGGCCCGACAAGCTCTTCCTCGCTGGCAAACTCCCTCGCCGACAAGGCTTGCCGCCTCTGCTGCCTCTGCCTCCTCCACGGTGAATCCGAACTCGCCCGGCAGCGCTGCTGCCGCCTCTTCGGCTGGTGGCGTCGCTGCATCTCATCATCGGTGGTGTCGCGGGTGAGGCTCTTACATTCATCGGGCGGACCGGCACTTCTACCAGTTATCAAAGAACACTCGCCGACGTCAATCGTAGGCTCTTGCCAAGTTGGAACGATTCCATGCGAAGTCGCATAACGGCATCATTGCACGGATGCGGTCGAGCGAGGAATTGTTGCACAGCCGACGACATTCTTCGCAACTCGAACGCTCCGGGATGCTCAGATCGTGCTTGAACAGCTCCAAGAGCATCGCGTCCAGTTCCTGTGACAGTGAAATTGAACTTGAGGCCCGGGCGCAGCCTCATGATATCCGCCGCTTCCGGAACTCCCGGCGGGTCTCCTCCTCTCCGGAGGGGCGTCGCGGCGACGAAGGAAATCTGCGCCAACGGGCGCTTACAAAGTGAGTCCGGCAAGCCTCAGCGTAGGATCCGGATGATGGCAATCTTCAGCCTAAGCGTCTTCCGGGGCCGATCGCTCCAATCATTGCCGCGCAACCGAGGTTTGGCGCTGGGCGGTAAACGGCCGCGGTTCTCCTCGACAATCCAGCACCAGTCTGCTTCTCCACTCATCCCATTTGCTGCGGAGCTCTCCTCTAGATAAGCTTCCTTCTTGCCGGTCCTCGAGATCCAAGCGATCCCACCGGAAAGAGGCTCCCCTCTCTCAACTCGGGGCATAAAGAAGTGGCGGAAAAGGGCCACGTTTGGATGGACTCCGACAAAGTTTTCGCAGAGATGTGCGAAAACTGCCATGGTCAGAACAGCATTGGGGGTGAAGTCAAGGAGGCGGAACCCGTAGGTGTTCATGATATCGCAGAAAAATTCAGAGAAAGGCGGGCAGAGCCCGTAGTAGAAGAACAGCGCGAAGAAAGGGTACCCATTCGGAGCCCGGTTCAAGCATCACCGAGTACCTTCGTGCGCAGATGCGCTCGCGTCTCCGTCGACTAGAAGAGGTAGTAGTACTCCCTCAGCTCCTTCGCGGCGAGCTGGGGGGGGGGGGCAGATTGCCCTCTCCTTTCATAGCGCCGCAAGCCGCTGCGCCTCGGCCGACTTCACGGCCTTCCCCTTGTCGGCTTTCGGAGCCATGGCGGAGGGGGTGAGGGAGATCGACGGCGTTGGTGATGCTGGTGGCAATGGGGGGCGGAGCACTGCTCTCTCTTCAGCCTTGGGAAGAAGGGGGAAGCAGCGGGGGTTTTTCGAGATTGGACAACAACTGGCAGATGGGCGAACTGCCCCTGTTTCCCCTGCTTATAAAGAGAGAGGGGGCGGACGCTCCGCCTTTTCTGAATAAAGAAACCACCCACGATCTCTCACACGACGCCGCATTCGACGCTGCGGCTGCCTGTGGAGGGCGTGGTGGGTCCGGGGTGAGTTACAGGCGTAACCCAGGCCGCTGCGTGCCGATGCCTGTTTTGGGCCTGGCCCAACAGCCGCTGCACTGCAGTGTGGCCCATGCCTGGGGGCTCATGTGTGTGTTCTAGAGTAGGGGTACCCTAGTATCGCGAACTCGTGCACGGGCAGCTTGCAGCCCTCCATGGGCAAGGCTTGCCGGGTGACCGCCAAGGTCCTCCGTGGTTCCTTTGGAGCCATTCAAGAACAAAGCATTCAAGCCAAGGAGACAAGGCCCCGGCAAGAGGAGCTTGCCGGGAAGGCCACCCAAGGCACCTAGGAGACAAGGCCCCGACAAGAGGAGCTTGCCGGGAAGGCCACCCAAGGCACCTTGGAGACAAGGCCCCGACAAGAGGAGCTTGCTGAAGGCCCGTGAGCGACAAGCTTCCGGACACGACAAGACAACAACCGCGGCAAAGGCGCTTGCCGCGGCATCACCACTCAGACCAAGGCTCCAAAGACATCCACTAACGTGTCGCCCCGGGACCTTTCCAGCGCGTGGCAAGAGGTCACGACCAGCGAGGCTAGCGATGTGGCAAGCGACGCTGACAAGATTGCCATCGTGGCAAGCGGTGGCGCCCCTGACGGTCCCTTTCTGCACTGTTAGGGTGACGTAGACGGACATTTAATGCCTTTGTCCCCTGCCGTCAGGGTTAGGTATGACACACTGTACAAGTAGCTGTACCAACCACTCCTTTTCCATTTTTACCATTGTCTACGTTGCCACCTGTCGGAGACCCCTTTAGCATATAAAAGGAGGCCCATGCGCAACGGAAGAGGGGGTTCGAAAGGTTGGAAGCCAGAGAACACTCACGCTCGGTCTCGTTAGCAGCTTGTGTGTACTGTAGCACTCAAGCGCTCCCGAGCAAGAACTCAATACACTCAGACATGCAGCAGTAGGAGTGTTATCTCTCGGGAGAGCTCTGAAGCTGGGTAAACCGCTCGTGTGCTTCGCCTCGATCTGCTCTTCGTGCGACCTCCGCCCCCCGCCGAACCGAAAGGGGCTCGGTCCGCCGGTCCCATAGGTGTTCGTGGGCCAGATCAGCCTCCCCGACAGCATCCCCAAGCTTAGGATTTTGGTTGTCCTTTAATTTTACTTGGGGTGCCTTGGGCATCCCCAAGCTTAGGCTCTTTCCACTCCTTATTCCGAAATCCATCAAATCTTTACCCAAAAACTTAAAAACTTCACAACACAAAACTTAAACAGAAAATCTCATGAGCTCCGTTAGTATAAGAAAACAAACCACCACTTTAAGTTACTATAATGAACTCATTCATTATTTATATTGGTGTTAGACCTACTGTGTTCCAACTTCTCTATGGTTCATACCCCCCGATACTAGCCATAGATTCATCAAAATAAGCAAACAACACACGAAAAACAGAATCTATAAAAAACAGAACAGTCTGTAGTAATCCGTATCAAACATATACTTATGGAACTCCAAAAATTCAGAAGTAAATTGGTGGACATGAGGAATTTATCTATTAATCATCTGCAAAAAGAATCAACCTAAAAGCACTCTCCAGTAAAAAATGGCATCTAATCTCGTGAGCGTTAAAGTTTCTGTTTTTTACTGCAAGATCACAAAGACTTCACCCAAGTCTTCCCAAAGGTTCTACTTGGCACAAACACTAATTAAAACATAAAACCAGATCTAAACAGAGGCTCTATGAATTATTTATTACTAAACAGGAACAAAAAGCAAGGGACAAAAATAATATTGGGTTGCCTCCCAACAAGCGATATCGTTTAACACCCCTAGCGAGGCATAGAAACAAGAATAGATCTAGGTATTGTCATCTTTGGTAGGCAATTCTTCAATTGAACACTTATAACCCTTAGGAGTTTCCTTTTTTTCATTGATGATCAAACTCCTAGGAAAGAAATCAAGAAATTCATTTGTAGCAAAAGGTTCCTTAATGATAGCGAAAAAGTTGGGGTGCACACTTATTGATTTGAGATTCGCATTCTTCTTACTAGAGGATTCACCCTTATTTTTAGGAACATACATAAATTTGGCAACTTTGGTAGTAGGAGGGTTTGAAGTGTTTCTCACGGTAGAAAAGGCAGACCCTAAGTTGGTAATTATATCCTCAAGTTATCATTTCTAGTGGAATCTTGATCTATCTTTTCATTAACTATGGGTTATTTTTCTCTAAAAAATTCAGAGTAACTCCTACCTTAGATCCATATTGGGTAATTTGGTTGTGGATCTTTTTATCCAAATTCTCGATCAACTCTACAGTGGCAACTTTATTTTCAATAATTTCAAGCCTTTGCATCACATGTTCCAAAGTTAAAATAGTTCCATTAACCAAAAGAGGTGTTGGGCCAACCAAATCTATCATAGCATTATATGAATCAAAACTGTGGCTACCCAAAAAATTCCCTCCGGTAATGGTATCAAGATTATATCTATTCCAAGGAGTGATGCCTACATAAAAATTGACAAGACGAACGGAAGTAGATTGCTTCCTAGTGGATCTATTCTGACCATTGCAAATTCTGTACCAAGCATCTTTTAGATTTTCTCCCTCCCTTTGCTTAAAATTAAGAACTTCATTATCGGGAGTACTAACAATGATAGAAGGACTGGCCATGATGGCAAAACAAATGATCTAACACACGGACACACAAGAAGCAAGTGAAAAGAGACGAACGGAAAAAGGGCGAATAAAACGGCAAAGGTGAAGTGGGGGGGGGGAGGAAAACGAGAGGCGAATGGCAAATAATGTAATGCAAGGGATAAGAGTTTCTGATGGGTACTTGGTATGTCTTGACTTGAGCGTAGATCTCCTCGGCAACGGCGCCAGAAATCCTTCTTGCTACCTCTTGAGCATGCGTTGGTTTTCCCTAGAAGAGGAAAGGGTGATGCATCAAAGTAGCGTAAGTATTTCCCTCAGTTTTTGAGAACTAAGGTATCAATCCAGTAGGAGCCTAGTACCTGCACAAACAGTCAAGAACCTTGCAACCAACGCGATAAAGGGGTTGTCAATCCCTTCACGGCCACTTGCAAAAGTGAGATCTGATAAAGATAATAAGATAAATATTTCTGGTATTTTTGTTGTATAGATTGGAAAATAAAGATTGCAAAATAATTAGTAAAATATAATTATAGATTGGAAACTTATATAATGTAAAGTAGACCCGGGGGCCATAGGTTTCACTAGTGGCTTCTCTCATGACAGCATATATTACGGTGGGTGAACAAATTACTGCCGAGCAATTGATAGAAAAACACATAGTTATGAGAATATCTAGGCATGATCATGAACATAGGCATCACGTTCGTGTCAAGTAGACCGAAACGATTCTGCATCTACTACTATTACTCCACACATCGACTGCTATCCAGCATGCATCTAGAGTATTAAGTTCATAAGAACAGAGTAACGCATTAGGCAAGATGACATGATGTAGAGGGATAAACTCAAGCAATATGATATGACCCCATCTTTTTATCCTCGATGGAAACTATGCAATATGTGCCTTGCTTCCCCTGCTGTCACTGGGAAATGACACCGCAAGATTGAACCTGTCGGGGCAGGCTGATCTGACCCACGAACACCTATGGGACCGGCAGACCGAGCCCCTTTTGGTTCGGTGGGAGGCGGAGGTCGCACGAAGAGCAGATCGAGGCGAAGCACACGAGAGGTTTACCCAGCTTCGGAGCTCCCCTGAGAGATAACACTCCTACTGCTGCATGTCTGAGTGTATTGAGTTCTTGCTCGGGAGCGCTTGAGTGCTACAGTACACATGAGCTGCTAACGAGACCGAGCGTGTCTGGCTTCGAACCTCCTGAACCCCCTCTACGCTATGCGCATGGGCCTCCTTTTATATGCTAAAGGGTCTCCGGCGGTGGCAACATAGACAAGGGTAAAATGGAAAAGGAGTGGTTGGTACAATACTTGTACAAAGGTACGTTGTATCATACCTAACCTCGACGGCAGGGACAAAGGCATTAAATGCCCGCTTCACGCCGCCTCTAACAAAGGCAAACAGGGATCGTCAGGGCGCCACCGCCACACGATGGCAATCTTGTCACGCCGCTTGCCACCTCACCGCTGGCTACACAGCCTCTCGCCACGCTGGCTGAAAGGTCCTGTGGCGACACGTTAGTGGATGTGCCGGAGCGCAGTACAGAGTGGTGGTCTGCCATGCAAGCGCCTTTGCCGCGGTTGTTGTCTTGTCGCGTCCGGAAGCTTGTCGCTCACTGGCCTTCCCGGCAAGCTCCTCTTGCCGGGCCTTGTCTCCTAGGTGCCTTGGGTGGCCTTCCCGGCAAGCTCCTCTTGCCGGGCCTTGTCTCCTTGGCTTGAATACTTTGTTCTTGAATAGCTCCAAAGGAACCACGGAGGACCTTGGCGGTCACCCGTAAGCCTTGCCGCTGAGGGCTGCAATCGCCTGCGTGCACAAGTTCGGGATACTAGGGTACCCCTACTCTAGTACACCGACAGAGCCTCGGCTCGGGCCACACACGGTGCCGAAGCGCTGTTGGGCCAGGCCCAAACAGGCACGGGCACACGCGCCCGGGTTACGCCTTTAATCCACCCCGACCCACCACGCCTCCATGAACGGCACGCCTGTCAAATGCGGCGTCGTGTGAGAGATCGTGGGTGGTTTCTTTATTCGAACGACGGAACGTCCGCCTCCCTCTTTATAAGCAGGGGAAACAGGGCAGGTCGCCCACCTTGCCGCTTGTCGTCCAATCTCGAGAAAACCACCGCTGCTCCCCTTCGCCCCAAGGTCAAGAGAGCAGCGCCCACCCCCATCGCCACCAGATCACCAACGCCACGATCTCCTCCACCGCCTCCGCCATGGCTCAAAGCCGACAAGGGAAGGGCGTGAAGTCGGCCGAGGCGCAACGGCTCGCGGTGTGCGGAAGGAGCGGCATCTCCCCCCGGCCGCGAGGGAGTTGAGGGAGAACTACTACCTCTTCTGGTCGACGGAGACGCGAGCTCATCCGTGCACGAAGGTACTCCCAGCTGCTGCTTCGGAACTAGCTCCGAACGGATATCCCTTCTTCGCGCTCTTCTTCTACTGCGGGCTCTGCTCGCCTTTCTCTGAATTTTTCTGTGACATCATGAACACCTCACGGTTCCGCCTCCTTGATTTCACCCCCAATGATGTTCTGACCATGGCAGTTTTCGCACATCTCTGCGAAAACTTTGTCGGAGTCCATCTAAATGTAGCCCTTTTCCGCCACTTCTTTATACCCCAAGTTAAGAGAGGGGAGCCTCTTGCCGGAGGAATCGCTTGGATCTCGAGGGTCGGCAAGAAGGAAGCCTATCTGGAGGGAGAGCTCCGTAGAAAATGGGAGGAATGGAGGGCGGATTGGTGCTGGATTGTCGAGGAGAACCGCAGCCATTTACCGCCCAAATACTAAACCCCAAAGAGTGCGCGGCAACGATTGGAGCAATCTGGCCCCTAAGACGCTTAGGGTCAAGATTGCAGCCACCCGATTCCTTCTCCTTAGACTTGCCGGGCTCACCGTAGGGCACCGCTGGCGCAGACTTTCTTCGCCGCAGACGCTTCTTGCAGAGAGGAGGAGACCCGCCGAGTTTCGTGAACGCGGCAGATATCATGAGGCTGCGCCAGGCCTCAACTTCAACTTCACCGCCTTGGAACTCGACGCAATGCTCTTGGAGCTGTTCAAGCCCGATCCCGATCATCCGTAAATGTTTAGGTTGCCGAGGGGCGCTGCTCATTGCAGGCAACAATTCCTCGCTTGACCGCATCCGTGCAATGATGCCATTGTGCAACTCTCATGGAATTGTCCCAACTTGGCAAGAGCCCGCAGATGACGCCGTCTGGCGCTTCTTTGACAATCTGGTAGAAATGCCGGTCCGCCCCGATGAACAGAGGGGCCTCACCCGCGACACCACCGATGATGAGATGCAGCGCATCGCCACCAGGTTGAAAGAGGCGGCAGCAGCCGCTGCCGCGGGCGAGTTCAGATTCACCGTGGAGGAGGCAGAGGCGGCAAGCCTTGTCGAGCGAAAGGAGTTTGCCAGCGAGGAAGAGCTTGCCGAGCCTGAAGCTGAGTCGAGCGAGCCCGCCGAGGGCGCATCCTTCCCACCTCCAAGCAGCTTGCCGCGAGTGGAGCCCCCAGCTCCACCAAGAAGGCATCTCCGCAAGGCCGGAGAAGTAGCGGGGTGGCAGACGGGTCAACAGCCGCAGCGCCAAGGCGACGCGCTTCCATCAAGCAAGCACCGTTGCTGGAGCACCTCACGCCACAAGAATCGAGCGGGCCTCGCGGACCATCGCTTCAACTCCCGCCAAGCGGCCAAGGGAACCTACTCCTCCGCCTCGTCGCACGGGAGGTGGGCTAGACTTGATCTCTCCGCGCCAGCTCCGGCGAGGAAGAAGAAGAGTAAGATTCTTTGCAGCATTTGTAGTTCTTCGCTTGTTGCTTTGTCTTGTATCTGATTTGCTTCATTATGAACCCATTCCTTTTCGTGACGCCGCCCAGAGAGCGCCAAAGAGAGCCAAGGCCCGGTGATTGACATCGAGGACGAACCCACCATGACAATAGGAGGCGCGTCTGAGACCACCTTGCCGGACGCTGCAACTCTTCCTCAAAGCAGCCCCAACAGCAGCCCCCAGTAGAAGTATATGGTTTACTTCCGCTGTTCGGCGTGCATGGATGCTCTTTCTTTGCTGATATCTCGATCGCTGATTTGTGTAGGAGCAGAGCAGCCTCACCAGAGTGCCTCAAGCCGCCTCCCGACATGCCATCTGCTTCTACTACACCGCCAAGGGAGGATTCCCGGCGAGGGAGCGTTCTCCGCAAGGGAGACTTCTCCGCAAGAAGAGGCGCTTCTCCCAAGAAGGGACAGCTTTCCGCAAGGGATAGCACCAGCGATCTCTCGGCGGCGGAGACCATGACTGCAGACCCTAGCATGTAATCCTCTTGCTTGAAAACTTCCCTTGTGTTCTTCTTCTTCTGGTTTTCTTTTTGAATATTTGCTTAACTTTTCTTCATCCATCCGCCACAGAGCCAATGGAGACCGAGGTCGCCGGCGAGGAGGACGCTGCAAGGCAATCGACGACGCCGCCGCCATCAAGAAGACGCTGGCGCCGACGAGCCCGCCGGGCGAAGAGGTCGCCAAAGCTGCCGCGCCGCAGTCCGGGCGAGGGTCCGGCGATCGACCGACGGCCCCGAGGCCGCAGGAGCGCTTAGGCGCCACGCCGACCGCCGATCCCTCCGCCATCGCTGCCGCCGGGTTCAAGAGCCCCAGCCCGCGCCTATTTTAAGGCCGGGCGATGGCGTCTTCATCAAGCTCCTATGGGCCGAGCTCTGTGGCGCCGCCGAAGGAGAAACGTTCGATGAAGAGCTGCTCGCCTCATTGGCCGACGCTGGTCGACGCGCCGAGCAGCAAAGAAGGCGAAGTCTCGAGGAGGAGCAGCTGCCGCGAAGCTGCCGTCGCTCTACCGTGCCCGACAAGCCAAGCTGGAATCCCGGGAAGCGCTTGTCGCGAAGGCGGGAGCAGACATCGAGAAGCGCGCGGAGGAGCTCCGGGGCCTCAACTAGGAAGCTCTCCGGGACTTGGCAGAGGAGTGGGAGTGGCTTGCCGAGGAGCGCAAAGCCTTCCTCCTCGAGAAGGCTGAAGCTGAGGAGCTACAGCGGCTTGCTGCCGAGAAGCTGTCTCTGCAGGAAGGCGAAGTTACGCAGCGGAAGGTTAATCTTGACAGCCACGAGGAGGATCTTGCCATGCGCGAGCAAACATTTGGCAGGGCTCTCAAGGAAGAAAAGGATGCTGCCGCAGCTGCCGAGGCCGCCAAGAAGGAGCTGGAGACGAAGGTGATGCAGCTGGAGGCCAATCTCAAGGAGAGCGGCGAGGAGCTTGCTGCACTCAAGCACGAGCGCGAGAAGGACGCCTACACTCTTGGCGAGCTGCAGGCCGTCTCGCCGAGAGGAGCAAGGAGCTCAGCGCCGCCAAGGACTCCAATGCAGATCTTGAGTTGAAGCTAACTACTTTGACTCGCACGCTAGACGGGCGCCAGGGAGCAGGAGGTGACCTTGAAGGAGAAGATCAAGGCCGACGAGGCGCCGGCTGGCGAAAAGTCATGCCGCCCAGAGTGCCTTGAGGGAGAATGTGGAGCACTGGACCGAGGGTCTCGTGGATGTTGCTGCAGCCATCGACAGGGATCTGGCGGAGCTGGGGATGGTGGATCTTGGATATTCCTCCGATGAGAACCTTCAACCCAGCGCCAAGCTCAGCTTGTTCTTCAAGGGTGTGGTGACGGCCCTCCAGCGACTCCGGGAAGAAGTCCCAAAGCAGCTGGCCGAGGAGTCGCGCCAGATCTGACCTGGATCTCTACAAAAGTAGCAGATGAAGGTGGCCTTCCGCAATCCAGGCCTCAAACTCACCAACGTCCTTAAGTCCTTGCCGCCGGATGCTGATGTGGAGGCGCTCAAGACCCTTGTCGCACCCATCATGGACAGGGTGAGCGGGATCAAGAGGGTTGAGGGCGATCGTGTAGATTAGGCCTCCCGCTTTCTCTTTTTCTTGCCGCTGCTGATCATGTTATGAGAACAATCTATTAGAGCTGCGACAAGCTATCTTGTAATATAACTCTATTTCGGGTTGGCAATTGCCATGTTATTTCCTTTACTTGATTCCTTCCTTTGTATGTTTTTGCCCTACGCTTTTAGGGAACTCGTCGCAGTGCACTGGGTCATGAGCGCTGAAAAGTGCGGACGTCAAGAACTGTTGGCGGTGCCGCTTCCGACAGTAACCTTGTCGCAACTAGTCGCAGCTAACTTAAGTTGTTGAGTGGACTCAAACAAAGTAAGGGCGCAACTAGCTAAAGTTGGTTCCTCTCAAGACTGGTTTTCCATACAAAGTAAGCGTTCGAGGAAGATAACTTAAAAATTTTAAAACTGATTGCTCAAACTTTAGCAACTTAGCTTTTCTGTCGTTTGCTTCCCGGTAAGGCTAGACTTCCTTGAGCGACGCTTGGTCCACACCATTATCTTCTCCTTCCCCCCCGGCAAACTTGTGGGCGAGGGAACCTTCCTTTCTTTGGGAAAGAAAAAAAAGAGAAAATAAAGATATGGAGCCTTATGGCTCGTTATTGCTTACCGGGGGTAGGTGCTGCACAAGGTGTCAGATAACGCATGCAAAATAGAAGTAAAAAGCATGAAATTGACAAGATGTGCGGCTAATAATTAGCTTTACTTATGCATCGGGTCCTGCGCCCGGCTTTGTACAAAGGATTACATGCAACAGCGGCAAGACTTGTATTAAAGGTGGTTGCCCGAACAGGTTCCCGCAACCCCGCCTTACCGGTAAAACTTAAGAAAATGCTCAAATTTACAGGAGTTTCTCACCCGAAATCCAAATTCGGTCTCAACGCGGACACCGCCACGCCTAGTGACACGTTTCACCCCGTAAGGGCCTTCCCACTTCAAGGCCAACTTGTTGGAATTCTTGGCGGATCAACGCTACCAAGAACAAGGTCGCCTTCCTCGAGACTTCGGCATTAACTTTGTGGCTATGGTAGCGGCGCAAAGCTTGCTGGTATCGAGCAGCTCGTCAAAGAGCTCAAGACGATCCTCCTCAAGGAGCAGTAGCGTCATCTTGTCGCAGCTGCTCTTGCTCAAGCTCATCATAAGAGAGCACTCGAGGTGATCCGTGATACGAAGTTCCGTGGGGAGAACTGCCTGCTCCATAGACTAGAGCGAAGGTGTCTAGCCAGCTGGCTCGATTTGGCGTCGCCCCGATCGACCAGAGAACCACCGGCAGCTCCTCAATCCAGCTTTCTTCCGCACTTGTGCAGCTCGTCGAAAGTTCTGGTCTTGAGCCCGCCAAGCGACTTCAAAGATTTTCCTCTCCGCTTGACCGTTACTTCTCGGATGAGCAATGTGTTAAGCAAACCTTGGCGCCAAGATCTTGGACGATCGCATGAAGGTGCGGCTCAGGAATTGCGTGCCGTTGTCGGTGATGATCCCGTTAGGGATTCAAACGGCAAACAATCGACCAAGAACTTGATCGCTGATTGTGCCGTCACCTTCCTCATCGCTTCCACTTCCGCCACTTTGTGAACTTGTCGATTGCAACGCATAAGTACTCAAAGCCCCGACAGCTCGGGAAAGGGGCCGAGGATGTCGAGCCCCTGCATCAAAAATGGCCAGGATAAAGGGATCGTCCCGAGAGCTTGAGCTGGCTGGTGTATCTCGCTTGGAATGGAACCGCACGCTTCACACTTGGTTACTTGTGCGCTTGCATCCTCGAGGGTCATTGGCCAAAGAAACCTTGCCGGAATGCTTTGTCGGCAAGTGCTCTGGCGCCAATGTGGTGACCACATATTCCTCCATGTATCTCGCCAACAGCTTTTGTCCGTCTTCCCGTGAATACACTTCAATTTCACACCGTTGAGTCTTCTTCTGTACAGTGTGTTGTCGACAAACCGGTACATACTTGACTGCCGGGCTACTCTTTCCGCTTCTTCTTGCTCTTCAGGAAGTTCTCCTGTCTGAAGGAAATGGACAATCTGCTGCGCCCATGCCGGAGCTTATGCGGCTCGACAACAAGGACTAAAGGCACTTCGCTGCTGCGAACATCCGCTTCTACGGCGAGAACTCGTGGCTCACCGGAGCTTGACGTTCCCGGCAAGCTTGCCGGAGCAAAACTTGTCGGAGCGCTCGCTTCAACGAAACAAACCCTAGGGCTTGTCGGAGCAGATCGCTTCCTCAAAGACTGCTGGTGTTGATCTTGAGGACCTTCTGGACGGCGGCTTCGGGAAGCTCTGCCGGAAAATAGTCACCAGAAATCAACTTCCTCTTCTTGCTCTATCCAGTTGATGGCGTTACAGATGGTTGAGTCAGCTAGAGCACAAAGATCCCTGGTTCCACAGGTAACCTGAGTGCAGCGCACTTCGACAGGCCATCAGCAATGTCATTCTGAGCTCTTGGAACATATTCCATCTGTAGGCCGTCAAAGTGCTCTTCTAGCTTTCTCACTTCATCAACATAAGCTTCCATCAACAGACTCTGATAACTCTTGTTCACTTGGCGGATGACAAGCTGTGAGTCACCCCTGACAATGAGCTTCTTGATCGCAAGGTCTCATCATGATCTCGAGACCGCAAGCAAACCTTCATACTCTGCGGTATTGTTTGTTGCTTGCTCCTTGGGAAAGTGCATCTGGACTACGACTTGAGGTGCTCTCCGGTGGGTGCAACAAGTAGCACGCCCAAGACCGGCGCCTTTGCAGCGAGAAGGCACCATCAAAGTACATTAGCCACTCTTTGCTTGCCTCCTTGACGGGAAGCTTCGTTTCGAATTTCTTCATCTTGTGTTGGCGCCCACTCTGCTATGAACTCCGCCAATGCTCGCTTTGGATAGTTGAAGTGCTCTCAAACTTGAGGCCAAAGCTTGACAGTTCCAAAGTGCCCACTCGACAATCCTGCCTGTTGCCTCTGGATTTTGCAAGATCCTCTTCGCCGGAAAACGAGTGACGATCGTGATCTCATGTGCTGGAAGTAATGGCGCAGCTTTCTCGAGGCCATGAGGAGGCCGGTGCAATTTCTGCACACCGCAGTACCTTCACCTAGCCCCCTGCAGAAGGGAACTGACAAAGTAAACTGGGCGCTGCACCATTCTTTTCTGCATCTTCTCATGCGTCTGCGCAGATCCGTCCTTGTCGGGACCAGAGCTTGCCGGTGAAGCCCCCTGCTTGTCGCTGGATGCATCTGCCATGGTTGCTAGCTCATCATCCGCCTCCCTCTCCGCTAATAACGCAGCACTAACCACTTGATTGGTTGCCGCTATATATAGCAGCAACTTCTCTTGTGGTTTAGGTGCGACAAGTGTTGGAGTGGAGGACAAGTATCTCTTCAAGTCCTGCAGCGCAGCCTCCGCTTCCGGAGTCCATTGCATCGGACCTGCCTTTTCAAAATTTTGAAAATGGCGGTATGCCTTCAAGCAGACTCTAGAGATAAACCTGTTGAGAGCAGCTACGCAACCGCAAGCCTTCAGACATCCTTGATGCACTTTGGTGCTTCAATCTGCTCAATGGCCTTGATCTTGTCGGGATTGGCTTCAATTCCCCGCCGAGACACGTAAGAACCCGAGAAGCTTGCGGAAGGGACTCCAAACACACACTTCTCGTGGTTGAGCTTGAGGTTGATCTTGCGCAGATTTGCAAAGGTTTCGTCTAAATCTTGAATTAGGGTCGCCTTGTCCTTGCTTTTGACCACTATGTCATCCATGTAGGCTTCCACATTTCTGTGCATTTGCGGCTCAAAAGCATAATGGACTACTCTTGCAAATGTTGAACCAGCATTCTTTAATCCGAAAGGCATCCGTACGAAACAGTATGTGCCACATGGAGTGATGAATGCGGTCTTCTCCTCATCCTCTTCTGCCATGAAGATCTGATGATATCCTGAGTATGCATCCAGAAATGAAAGCAAATCACATCCGGCCGTGGAGTCAACAATCTGTCGATGCGCCGCAAGGGAAATGGGTCTTTGGGACAAGCTTTATTGACATCGGTAAAGTCGATACAAAGCCTCCATTTCCGCTTGCCTTGGCGCATAACTACAGGATTGGCCAACCACGTAGGATGGAGCACTCCTCGACAAGGCCTGCCGCTTCCAATTTCTTGATTTCTTCTGCGATGAATTCTTGGCGCCCACCGCCGCTTCCTCGACTTTCTCGCTGACGGGCGCGCATGAGGACAAACGGCAAGATGGTGCTCAATTACTTTCACGGGAACACCGGGATGTCGACGGTTGCCACGCAAACATCGCCGACGTTTCGCCGCAGGAAAGCAACGAGCGCCGCCTTCCTATTTAGGGTCGAGAGTGGCACCGATGGTGAAGGTACCACCAGTGCCGTCCTCCTTGGCGACACCTTCTTGGTCTCCGTGGAGCTGCCATCGCCGTCTTCTTACACTTGCCGGTGGAGCTCGATGGTGCGTCCTCGACGGTAGCGCAGCACTCAAGAGGTGCGCTTGCCGGAGTGGGCATCGAGCTCTTGCCGGACTTGATCTTCTTCTTCGCCCGGAGCTTCAGCGGCAAGTGGCTTTGCAATCTGCTACAGCCGCTGCTTCCCAAAGAGATCTTGTCGGCGAGATAAGAGCATCCTTCTTGTCGCCAGGGACAGAGATGACACTTATCGTGCCCGGCATCTTCAAAGATGTTGTGTGCATAGTGAGAGGCTGCCATGAATTTGGCGAGTCTTTGGGCGGCCAAGTATCCCATTGTAAGGCAATGGAAAGTCAAGAACGCCAAAAGTGACCCTCTCAGTCCTGAAGTTCAACTCGCTGCCAAATGTCACCGCAACGTGATCTTTCCCTTCGCTTGCTCCTTCCCGGATTGATTCCTTGAATGTGCCGGTCTCTTCGAGCTCGCCATCGGGATCCGGAGTTTCGGAGCACCGCGGAGGAGATCAGGTTCAAGCCGCCCGCCGTCAACTAGCATCTTAGTGACCTTGAGGTTGCGGATAGTTGGTGAAACCAACATCGGCAAGCACCCGACCGCAGCTACGCGATCGTGGTGGTCCTCAATATCAAAGATGATAGGCGTCTTGGACCATTTCAGAGGCTTGCGTGACTCGATGGATGGTTCTCGCCGCATTGACTTCCCCGTGATCCACCGCTTGAGCTGGCGGTGTGAGGTATGCAGAGAAGCACCACCGTCAACGCACAGGACCTCTGTTGCTTTCTGGAACTCCTGCTCATCGGTCTCATCATCATCCATGTCTTCATCGTCGTTGTCGTCGTCTTCATCCTTGTCGCGGCCGCGGGGAGGTCTGTCTCCTTGCCGCTGCTTGGCCTTGCCGCTGCGTCCTCCCCGGCCGGGATGTTTCTTGCTAGCTCCTCCAGCACCCTCCTGGGCCTTCTCCTTGTCGCGTCATTCGTATTCAGCCTTCTGCTGCTCGACCTTCTTGCAGCTCTGGAGGTCATGACCCTTGGTGCGGTGGATCTTGCAAGATCGCTTGTTGGAGCCGTCACGCTTGTCGGCGACCGCCACAGCTGGCGATTACGCCAGCGGCAACCTCCTTGCCGGAGCTACCAGCTTTGGCTTTCTTGGCGCCACCTCCGTTGCCGGACTGCTCTACAACTAGCACATCTCTGCCTTTCTTCTTCCTGTTGTTCCGCCGCCGATTTTTCTTTGCCGGGCGGTCTCCTCACTATCGATCCTCCCGCTTCAAGATTCTCTCCGGGAGTCTCCTCCTTCCTCAAGATGTGCACACTTGTCGGCCAGGCATATAGCTCATCGACGCCTCTCGATCTTGCATATCGCCATCTCCTCCCGCATCCTGCGGTTTCTCACGCTCGATGGAACGCGCTGATTACCGCGGCAGGTGGACATCCGATGTTGTGTTGTACGCGGCTGAATCTCCGAATGTACTTGCTAGGGCTCTCCTTCCTTCCGGGCGAGCGAGATGAAGGTCGCTTTCTTGGCCATGGGGCTTGTGGTCACCGTAAAGGCGCCGACAAACCGATGGCATAGATCCGCAAGTGCATGAGCCAGATCCGACGTTGGGCTTGAGCACCGCCGGGAAGTAGTTGGCCAGATCTTGTCGCCTCGCTTCGCAGCTTGCACCGCGATGGTGTAGATGCTGAGGAACTCCGACGGATGCGTCTTGCCGTCGTACTTCTCTGGCACGTCTGGCTTGAAATTCTTCTTGTTGGGCCACTGGACTTGCCGCAGCTCACGGGTGAACGCAGGACAACCTACCGCGTACGGCAAGTCGCCTGGTTCCCCTGGTGCATGCATGTCGACAGAGGGCCCAGCGCGCTGGTCGGATTGACGTCGCGCTTCTCTTCGCGCCAATGCGAAGTTCGAGCGTCTTCTTGCTGTCGTTCAGGAAGAACTTGGCGCTGATCGCTGATGAGCTCGTGGATCCGGCGATGCGGTGGAGTCACCGCCGAGGTGGATCCGGCGAGTCGGCGATCTTGGCCTTCGGGCGGAGAGTGCATGGTGGTTGCACCCCACCTGTTCCGCCGCCACCGGCTCGTGCTTGGCAGTCCTGCCGCTGGAGCTGCCGTTAGCAAAGCCGATGAGACTTCGAATGGTGGCCTCCATTCATCGACCTTGTCGGCTGTTGGAGGGTAATCCAGAGCGCTTGAGCTCTCGCCAGAAGCTTCACCGGAGTGGTGGGTTGCGATGGCGAATGGCGCGAGGAGCGGATATGCCCGGACTCCTAACTATGTTAGAAGGAGCAGTATCCCGCCCAGCGACTGCGTGCCTGCTTCGCCAGCCAAAGATGTTGGCGTGCATGCTGGTCTTGGGCATCTCGAGATCCACCAGCTCGGTCTTGGTCCAACGAGCGTATGGCATTATGAATACCATGACGCCGTCGGTCCCGCGCCTCCTGAGACGGGCGCGGTGCATGTACGGACGCCGAGGTCTGCGCGGCCTTGTCCTTGGACTTGGCAGCACCGTGGGCTCCTCCGTCAACGTCCAATCTTCCGCCGGCGTCTACCCCACCACCCATTTGCTCTGGTGGTGGTGGGTTCGACGCGGACGGAACATCTGCCGCCGAAGCCTTCTTCTTCGGTGGCATGTTGATGAAGATGATGAAGAAGATCTAGCTCGTGGTGGACGCCGGATCAGGTTCACACAATCTCGACGCCTCTACCCGGGCGCGCCAAAGATGTCGGGCAGGCTGATCTCGACCCACGAACACCTATGGGACCGGCGGACCGAGCCCCTTTGGTTCGGTGGGAGGCGAAGGTCGCACGAAGAGCAGATCGAGGCGGCACACGAGAGGTTTACCCAGCTTCGAGCTCTCCGGAGAGATAACACTCCTACCGCTGCATGTCCGAAAGTGTATTGAGTTCTTGCTCGGGAGCGCTTGAGTGCTACAAGACACACGAGCTGCTAATCTAGACCGAGCGTGCACAGCTTAGAACCTTCGAACCTCCTCTACGCTATGCATGGGCCTCCTTTTATATGCTAAAGGGTCTCCGGCAGTGGCAACGTAGACAAGGGTAAAATGGAAAAGGAGTGGTTGGTACAGCTACTTGTACAAAGGTCCGCAGTATCATACCTAACCCCGACGGCAGGGACAAAGGCATTAAATGCCCGCTTCACGCCGCCTCTAATAAAGGCAAACAGGGACCGTCGGCGCCACCGCTTGCCACGATGGCAATCTTGTCGCCGCTTGCCACCTCGCACCGGGTGCACTGCCTCTGACCTCTCGCCACGCGCTGGAAAGGTCCTCGGGCGACACATTAGTGGATGTGCTGGAGCGCAGGTCTGAGTGGTGGTCTGCATGCAAGCGCCTTTGCCGCGGTTGTTGTCTTGTCGCGTCCGGAAGCTTGTCGCTCATCGGGCCTTCCTGCAAGCTCCTCTTGCCGGGCCTTGTCTCCTAGGTGCCTTGGGTGGCCTTCCCGGCAAGCTCCTCTTGCCGGGGCCTTGTCTCCTTGGCTTGAATACTTTGTTCTTGAATGGCTCCAAAGGAACCATGGAGGACCTTGGCGGTCACCCGTAAGCCTTGCCGTGGAGGGCTACAACTGCCCGTGCACAAGTTCGGGATACTAGGGTACCCCTACTCTAGTACACCGACAGAACCCAAAGCTAAGCACTTCTCCCATTGCAAGAAAGATCAATCTAGTAGGCCAAACTAAACCGATAATTCGAAGAGACTTGCCAAGATATCAAATCATGCATATAAGAATTCAGAGAAGAATCAAATATTGTTCATAGATAATCTTGATCATAAACCCACAATTCAACGGATCTCGGCAAACACACCGCAAAAAGTATTACATCGAATAGATCTCCAAGAACATCGAGGAGAACTTTGTATTGAGAACCAAAGAGAGAGAAGAAGCCATCTGGCTAATAACCATGGACCCAACGTCTGTGGTAAACTACTCACACGTCATCGGAGAGGCTATGGTGTTGATGTAGAAGCCCTCCGTGATCGAATCCCCCTCCAGCAGGTCACTGGAAAAGGCCCCAAGATGGGATCTCACGGGTACAGAAGGTTGCGGTGGTGGAAAAGTGGTTTCGTGGCTCCCATGGATGTTTTCAGGGTATAAAAGTATATATAGGCGAAAGAAGTAGGTCGGTGGAGCTACGAGGGGCCCACGAGGGTGGGGGCGCCCCTACCCCCTGGGCGCGCCCTCCTACCTCATGGCCGCCTCGTTGCATCTCTGACTTCCACTCCAAGTCTCCTGGATTGTGTTTGTTCCAGGAAAGATCCTCGCGAAGGTTTCATTCCGTTTGGATTCCGTTTGATATTCATTTTCTGCGAAACACTGAAATAGGCAAAAAAACAGCAATTTGCACTGGGCCTTTGGTTAATAGGTTAGTCCCAAAAATAATATAAAAGAGTATATTAAACCCCATTAAACATCCAAAACAGATAATATAATAGCATGGAACAATCAAAAATTATAGATACGTTGGAGACATTTCATTATGATCCGGCAACCCCGGAGTGACAATAGTCGGGACCACTCCCGGTGATGACCGTAGTTTGAGGAGTTCATGTATTCACGCGTGTTAATGCTTTGTTTCGGTTCTCTATTAAAAGGAGGCCTTAATATCCCTTAGTTTCCAATTGGACCCCACTGCCATGGGAGGGTAGGACAAAAGATGTCATGCAAGTTCTTTCCATAAGCACGTATGACTATTTACTGAATACACGCCTACATTATATTGGAGCTAGTGCCGTATCGCCCTAGGTTATAACTATCACATGCTGAATATCATCCAACAATTTAACGATCCAATGCCTACAAATTTATCTTATATTGTTCTTGCTAAGTTACTACTGCTATCATTACTGTTGCACTTGCTACAAAATTTACTGCTATCACTGTCACCGTTACTATTGCTGCTACTACTATTATCAAAACTATCATACTACTTTGCTACTGATCACTTTGCTGTAGATAATTCATCTCCAGGTGTGGTTGAATTGACAACTCAGCTCCTAATACTTGCAAATATTATTTGGCTCCCCTTGTGTCGAATCTATAAATTTGGGTTGAATACTCTACCCTCGAAAACTGTTGTGATCCCCTATACTTGTGGGTTATCAAGACCTTTTTCTGGCGCCGTTGTCGGGGAGCATAGCTATATTTGTTGAGTCACTTGCGATTATTATCAATTTATCACTATGAAGAATCTGAAGGATGCTAAGACTAAGATTTATCCCTCTAAAACGAGGGGAGGTAAGGATGTGCCATCTAGTTCTGCTTTAGATTCACCTTCTGTTATAAGTAAACTTGCAATACCACCACATGCTAGTAATCCTGATATGTCGCAAGTTATTGATGATGATACGTCTGCTATGAATGATACTTATGATGATGCTAGTACCTTGCTTGATGATGATGATGTGCCACTTGGTGACTTTCTTGATGAACAAATTGCTAGAGTAATACAACATGATGTTGTTGAATCTGATGATGAGTTTGAAACCGAAACACCTGCTAGAACTAGCCTTCCTAGATATGAATTTCCTAAGATACCGGAAGGTTATGTTATGAATGAGGAGACAACTAGAGATATTCTTGCTTGTAAGGATAGAGATGATCTAGAGAAATTATTATGCATGTATAAAGAAAAATCTCTGAATGCTAGAATGCAATATGATCCTAAGTTTGCTACCTCACCTATGTTTATTGACGATAAGGATTATGAATTCTCTGTCGACCCAGAGTTAATTACTTTGGTCGAATCTGATCCTTTCCATGGTTATGAAACTGAAACTGTTGTGGCACATCTTACTAAGTAGAATGACATAGCCACCCTTTTTACTCATGATGAGAAAACTCGCTATTATTATATTCTCAAATTATTTCCGTTCTCATTAAAGGGTGATGCTAAAGCTTGGTACAATACTCTTGCTCATGGTTGTGTGCATAGTCCCCAGGATATGATTTATTACTTCTCTGAAAAATATTTTCCTGCTCATAAGAAACAAGCTGCCTTACAGGAAATATTTAACTTTGTGCAAACTGAACAAGAGAGTCTCCCACAAGCTTGGGGAGGCTTTGCCAGTTACTTAATGCTTTGCCTGATCATCCTCTTAAGAAAAATGAAATACTTGATATCTTCTATAATGGACTAACCGATGCTTCTAGGGATTTCCTAGATAGTTGTGCTGGTTGTGTTTTCATGGAACAAACTGTTGGACAAGCTGAAGAGTTATTGAATAACATATTGAAAAATTATGATGATTGGACTCTTCCAGAACCACCGCCCAAGCCCACTCCAAATAAGAGGGGTATATTATACCTCAGTCCTGAAGATATGCAAGAGGCAAAGAAATCTATGAAGGAAAAAGGTATTAAAGCTGAGGATGTTAAAAATTTACATCATATTGAAGAAATATATGGGCTTAATACACCACCACTGCCTAACTCTAGTGAAATTCAATGATAATGATAATCCTCACAATATGCACCCTAGCTAATGCCTTTATGAGTTTGAGAATTACATTAGAAAGCAAGAATCACTTCAATGCAATTGTTATGGAACAATTGAAATACGATTCTGATATGATTGCTTGCTTGAGTGACTTGTTATTTAAAATCTCAAATGGTGTTAGGGGTGTGGGAAAACATGCTTCTATGGTACAAACCCAGTTAGAACAAGTTGCTAAATCTCAAAGAGAATTGCTTGATGAAATGAATAACAACATACATGACATTGTTGTTAGAGTTGCAACTACAGGAGGTAAAATGACTCAGGAACCACTTTATCCTGAGGGACACCCAAAAAGAATTGAACAAGATTCACAAAGGAACAACACCATTGCACGTAGTCCTTCTAAAAAGAAGAAGAAAAAGAAAAATGATAGGACTTTGCATGCTTCTAGTGAACCTGAAATAGAAAAACCTCCTGATAATGATAATGATGTTTCTATTTCTGATGCTGAAACTCAATCTTGTAATGAAAACTCACCTAGTGATAATGAAAAGGATAATGCTGATGTTCATGAAGATACTCAACCAAACAATGAAAAAGAACCAGATAATGATGTTGAAATAGAACCAACTATTGATCTAGATAACCGACAACCCAAGAATACATGATATAATAAAAGGGATTTTATTGCTAGAAAATATGGTAAAGAAGGAGAACCGTGGGTTCAAAAACCTATGCCTTTTCCATCTAAGTCAACTAAAAAGAAAGATGATGAAGATTTTGAACGCTTTGCTGAAATGCTGAGGCCAGTCTTTTTTGCGTACTCGCTTGACTGATATCTTGAAAATGCCTCCTTATACAAAGTACATGAAAGACATCATCACCAATAAGAGAAAAAAACCGGAAGCTGAAATCTCCACTATGCTTGCTAATTATACTTTTAAGGATGGAGTGCCTAAAATACTTGGAGATCCAAGAATACCAACTATACCTTGCTCCATCAAAAGAAATTATATGAAAACTTCTTTATGTGATTTAGGAGTTGGTGTTAGTGTTATGCCTTTCTCTTTATATAGAAGACTTGATTTTAATAAACTCACACCTACTAAAATATCTTTGCAAACGGCTGACAAATCAACTGCCATACCTATCGGTATTTGTGAAGATGTGCCCGTTGTTGTTGCTAATGTTACTATTTTGACTGACTTTGTTATACTTGAGATGCCCGAGGATGACAACATGTCGATTATCCTTGGTAGACCCTTCTTGAATACTGTAGGGGCTGTTATTGATTGCAATAAAAGCAAGGTCACTTTTCATATCAATGGTAATGCTCATACGGTGCACTTTCCGAAGAAACAATTCCAAGTGAATGGTATTGACGTTATTGAAGAATCTCCGACAATCACTATTGGAAGTTTTCAACTACCTCTACCTACTGTTAAAAATAAATATTAAATGCTTATTTTTGGGGACATTCATATCCCCGTCGAGGTAGCTTAGTGATTTATGAAAGTTCTTCGGTTTCATGTTAATCGAAAGTGGTTGTTAATAAAACTTGATCAACCTTATTAATGGATCATTTTTGAGAGGTATGAAGTTGATGAATTTAGTGAGCACTACCTTCTATTCCTACCTTTTGTTTACTATTTATATTAGTTAAATAAAATAAATGCCATGTTTTGTCTGTTTTCTGAATTTCCCGTGCAATAAAAAATGACCCAAAAATAAAAGTTCTCAGAATACTCTGAAAATTCAATACGATTTTTTTCTTCTGAATATTTAAGAATTTCTGGTGCAAATAATATCAGAGGGAGGTGCACCAGGTGGGCACAGCCTACCTGGGCGCGCCAGGACCCCCAGGCACGCCCTGGTGGGTTGTGGTCCCCATGTGGGCCCCCTCACTTATCCCTTTGCTCCACATCATCACCTACCTCCAGAAAAAATTCACCATTGCTCTCTCTCTCTCCCGTGTTCTTACTCTCAAACCTGCGGATTTCGATCTCTTTGCTCGAAGCTCCGTTTCCGAAACTGTTTCAGGGGATTGTTGCTTGGTATGTGAATCATCTATTTGTCCAATTAGGTTTTGTTTTAGTGGTTTATATTTTGAATAATTAGCTACTCTTGGTGCTGCTGTAGATGAGCTTGCATGCGGAATTCTTAGAGTTCTAAGTAGTTTGAATGCTTGCTATGGCCTCTATGCATCCTTATCAGTAGTTGCTACCAATATTGTGAAGTTTTGTTGACAAATTTTTTTTCACCTAATAAATTTTCAGAAAATTGTACGCGTATATGATGAACCTCTTTGGAAGGAGTTCTTCGAGGAGGAGATCCTCGAGGGCATCTTCTAGTGACAGTTCCGCTCGCCGGTCTTATGTTGAACCAAGTGAGAGTTCCATACGAGATGTTGCCACCAAAACATGCTTATGGCCATGTGATGATTATATGGTAAGCGTGAGCATTAAGGAGGAATTTGAGCAATATGTACACAATGCCGAGCTCAGTTCCTACATCTTAGATAAGTGCAATCAACACCACACCCTCACTAAATCTTTTGTCAAAGGATTTAAATTCCATCCCGATGAGTCTAGGGTGTCATTTAAACTGTTTGAAAATCCATTTACCATATCACTAGAGAGATTTTCTCACTACTGCAAAATTCCATTTTGGGGTTCGCTTGACGAACCACCAAGGGCTGAATTCGAAACATTTTTGACTAGTCTTTGCTATGGTGAGAATAGGGGAGTGACGCAAGGTAGAATAAAGAGCATTCATTTTCCTGCAATTCAGTACTTTGCATCATTCAATGGGAAATGCATTGTAGGCAAACAAGATTGTAGTACACTTTGTGCTCCAGACTTTAGCCTCATATGCGCCGCTCTCACTGGTGACAAAAGCTATAATCTTGGAGCGATTGTTGCACGTAGGTTGGAACACAACGCTAATAGTGGCTATTTCTATGGTGGAATTTATGCCACGCGCTTAGCGAGAGAGTTGGGTGTTTCACCTTTGCCATATGACCCTATTTTACCCACGCAATATTTAGACTTTGATGATGTGAAGCGTCATAAGATCATTAAGGGTAAACCTGATAATTTAACCTACAAATTGTTGTTTAATCAAGATTCCATCGTATACACATATTTTCATGCACCTGCTCTCTTTGATTATCATAGAAGGGGAAGATATTTTGTTCTTGAGAGCGAGGCCCGAGCCCACAACGCGGCGGTTGCTGCTGCACGTCGGGCTGAGGCATCTGCACCAAGAGCCTCCGTGAGATACCACTCTGACTACTATCCAGGCTACTGATCGATTACCAAGTTAGGCCAAAAGCCTAAGCTTGGGGGAGTACATGTTTCTCACTGACATTACATTCATGTTCACACATTCCATTCCAGTTGTCGGTGTTCACACTTTTTCATTGTATTGTCCATGTTAAATTTATTTTCTTGCTTTCTTCTTGTCTGTTTGCAAAACCTTAGAAAAACTAAAAAAATAGTTGTAGTTAGTTTACTTTCTATGCATGCTTAGTTGTAATACTTAGAAGAAAACCCAAAAGGATTTCCTTGTTCTTCTTTTTCTTGTTGGGAGCTTTCCCATGTAAATAGTTTTTCTCGTTTTTACTTTTTTACTTTTATTTGTTTGTTCTAGAAAACTAAAAACTCCAAAAATATTTCAGTGCGTTTCTCTAAATTTCTTTTCTTTTTATTCGAGTCGTACTGAGGAGAAGAAATGTTGAGTGGCTCTCATTTGCATAATTGCCGATCTAACAAGGAGCCCATTTTACCTTGTCTTCTCATGTTGAAAAAAATGTTTGCAGATTCCAGCTTAGTCCACAGCACCCTTGCACTATTATTATGTTCACATCATTCGATCGTGCAAGTGAAAGGCAATAATGATGATATTCGATGAACTGGTCGTGGCAGAATGAAACGGGTATGTACTCGACTTGCTCTGTTTTTGTAAATATGTTTAACCTAGTATCCATGATTCAGCCCATTATGATTAGACATGTTTGCAATGACAATTAGATATTATAGTTTCTCATGCCATGCATAAGTAGCTAGGAGTGGATATTGATTTATCTTGGATATCAACATTGCGTTAAAATGATTGTGATGTAGTATGATGATATGGTATCCTCCTCTGAATGTTCGAGTGGCTTGACTTGGCACATGTTCATGCATGTAGTTGAATCAAAACCAACATAGCTTCTATGATATTTATGTTCATGTGTTCATATCCTAATCATGCTAGTGTCCAATGTTACTTATGCATAATGCATGTTCATGACCATTGTTGCTCTCTAGTTGGCCGCTTCCCAACCAAATTGCTAGCCTTCACCTGTACTAAGTGGGAACTCTGCTTGTACATCAAAAACCTTGAACCCAAGTTATTCCAGATGAGTCCACCATACCTACCTATATGCGGTATTACCCTGCCGTCCTAAGTAAATTTGCATGTGCCACCTCTAAAAACTTCAAATAAATACCCTTTTGTGGGCCTGGATCGTTCATGGAACGACAAGAGGTGGTCGGTATCTGTCGGGGAAAAGGACACCTATGGGATCACTGGAATCCCTTCTACGGTTGGCGGGCGCGGGGTTGTGAAAAGAGCGGGTTTAGCGGTCAACACAAGAATAGTTTACCCAGGTTCGGGCCGCGAGGATGCGTAATACCCTAGTCCTGCTTTTGTGTGTATTTGAGTGTTCTTGAGTTCTTGAACTAGCTACGGGGTGTAACTTGTCCAAAAGATCCCAATCCCTCTCCTGGACGCCTCGGGCCTCCTTTTATAGACAAGAGGGGTTGCCACAGTGGCACACAGGAGGTGGAAAGGTGTACAGTGGATGAGTCTATCCTCTGGCATCATCGGACAAACGCATTTAATGCGCTGCCGACGTGCCCCTCTCGCTTTATCGAGGACGGCAAGGAAGCTCGTCCTAGCTGTCGCCGCCTCACCTGGCTCCGACACGTGTCTGAGCTTATGGGGCGTTGTGGCGCCACGTTGGCTGGCTGCTGGGCTGGCATGGTGGTGGAGCCTTCACGAAGATCTGCATGCCACCACGCAAGTGCTTGCTGAGTCGACGTAGAGGTCGTATGCTGCCACGCAGGTGCTTACCCAGTTGGTCGAGCTAGCAGCTGCATGGGAGCGGTGGTGGAGTCTTGGCAGACGCGGGCCTGGCCGCGGCCTCGCTAATGTCTTCGTCAAGGGTCTTGCCGGGGGCCCGGCAAGGGGTCTTACCATGGCACCGCGGTCGTCCCCGGCAAGGCGCTTGCCGGGGGTCTCCTGGATCTCCTTGGCAAGGATCTGGCCAAGGATCGCCATCTTCTGGTCCTCATCTGATCTTGAGTGTTTACGATCTTCATAAAGATCTGCATGCCATCACGGAGGTGCCTCCCGAGCCTTGGTCCCAATGTGGTTGATGGTGTTGGAAACCTTGGGCTCAAGGGAGGTGCGCTCTGTTGGCGTCAGGCAAGTTTCCGCGGAAAGGCTCTTGCCGGGGCTGCGGATATCGCCCCGGCAAGGGTCTTGCCGGAGGAGTCCACCTCGCCCTCTTGCTCTTTGTGTCTCTGGTCTTGGCGTCGCTTTGGTTGTCTTGTGCTTCGGCTTCCCTCTTCTGCCCTGCTCGGTGTGGCCGTGGGCGCGGCTCGGACTGCCCATGCACAAGTAGAGGGGTCAAAAGGAGAGCCCCTACTTTTGTACACCGACAGGAGCCCCCAGGCCTAGGCCACACATAAGCGCGACGCGTTGTTGGGATAGGCCCAGAACAGTGCGCGGGCAGTTGGGGCGGATTTTATCGCAGTAACATTTCCGTCCCCTGCGCTTCCCCACAACCCGCGTTGATCGCGCGACGTGAAGGGTTGTGCGTGACGCGGGGGTCATGCGTGGGATGATTCCCGCACGCATGCGTCACATCATGGTAAAGAGGCGGCTCACGCCTTCCCCATAAAAAGAGGAAAATGCAGAGGCGCGGCTCATTTACTGAGTGGACCCGAGTCGTGGTCTTCAAGGCATTTGTGCCCCACGATCATGGGGTGGAGAACGGTCGCCTCACCCGTCCCCTCCGTTTCTGCTTGCTTGCCATGTGTCCCCCATGCCCTTGAGGTGGCAGGTGGAGGCGCGAAACCGGGCCGTCGCTGATTGGAGCAGTGGGTCGGTCTCGATTCACTATGCTCCCAATGGCTGGATTGGTTGAGGGGGCGGCCGAGCCCCGACCCCACCCCTTTATAAGAAGGGGGAGGGGGATAGCATCCCACACCCTTCCATCGCCCATCTTCTTCCACTCAGGCTCCTTTCTTCCATCTACCATGGTGAGAGGGGATGCTGGTCCTTCGACGGTGGCGGCGAGGGTCTCTGCTCGATAGCATGTCCCTCCTCCCCAAGAGCTCGCAGCAGCAGAGCCGGCCACGAGAGGAAGGGGGAGGGGGCGAGGCCGAGGTCGTCATGGCACTCGGGGAAGAGGGGGACGGGGCGGCGCGCCGGCCTTGCCTCAGCCGGCGATGCCTCTCCCAATGGAGGGTCACGTCGGGGACCAACCCCGTGAGTTCTTCATCAAGCTGCGCTGGCCACCGCGTTGTTGTCTTGGTCTCCCTACTCCGTTCGCTCGGGAGATGGAGCTTGACCCGCCACAGACCCTCAGGTTGCATATGAGGGGCTGTGGGAATGGCGGCATGCGGGTCGACGTCGACTTCCCCACTCCCCACGTCATGTACCTCCGTCGGGGTGGAAGACTTTCGCTCGTGTCCACAGCCTGACGGTGGGGCTCGTTCTCTACTTCAAATTAATGGAGAACGGCATGCTCTCCATCAAGGTCTTTGGGGACCTGGGAACTCGTCTAAAGTGCTGCATGGAGAGCTCCTCCAATGATGAAGACTCTTCCTCGAGCGGGAGTGACGAGGAGGACAGCGACAACGACGACGAGGGCGTCAAGCAGGAGGATGCCAACCTCGACTCGGACTGACCGCGTCGCCCCTTCCTCGGCCACGCGGCCTACCAAGGGTCTTCCTCGTGAAGCTCTCCATCGGCGCGTTCCCCGTCGCCTCCTTGGGTGGCTGGCGTAGGAGGGTCGGAGAAGACGAATAAGGTGCGCCGTCAACTCGGAGTACACGGGCACCAACGCCTTCTCCGTGTATTGTCGGCCCGTTGCCTCATCTTTCGGCTCCTCTCCGGCACCTTCTGCTGCTCGTACCTCGCCTAGGCGTTCTTTTTGCCCTCCTGCTATCTCGCTCCACCTTCTGTGGAGAGGGACAAGAAAGGGATTACGGGCATCTTATCTCTTTTCAGTTTGTAAGCCTGCGGGCATTTGTTAGATTTAAAACTTGTAATCCCCTTGCTCATGTTTTTTATTCCGTATGGATTGTACTTGTATGGGGCGTTTTTAATGAAAAAGGGTGCTTTCCGGGTTCTTTGTGCGTGAGTGAGGCCCACGCCAAGGAGTGAATCCTTGTTATTTTTAAGATAAACACTGTCGCCTGGGAAGAGGCCTTGCCGTCCCCTTACTTCATTCGACCATTCTCACGCTCTTGGCGGAGGCAGGGGCGAAGTAGAGTTAGGCCCTTCGTTTGCTTCCTTGTCACCGCCACTACGACCAAGTTCCGACCCAGGGAATAGTCCTTGGGCACAGGAAAAGGGGAGCATGGTGGCCTAGGAATAAAATGAGGTTTCATACGTTCCAATTCCATACGGAAATGCACAACAGGGGACGAAGAACTTATCTGAATCTGCAGCCCCCGGCAACCTTGGCTTGCCGGGGTTGGATCCTTATGTCTGCAGCCCCCGGCAATCTTGGCTTGCCGGGGCCGGAGCGCCATCTTGTTCTCTTTCTTCCAAATAGCTCAGCAGAAATGTCCATGTACCCTGCGAACCAAAGAGGATGGAAAGGAACAGAGAGACGCACACTCGACCTCTATGCTAGGGGTTAGTCACCGCTAAGCACTATCAACCCTAACCGAGGGAGAGACTCAACCTAGCATGCATGCCAAAACTTAGGGTGCCAGCGCTTCGTTTATTTATGCTCAGGGTCTGTGTCTGGCTTTGTACAGAGGGTTACATGCCTTGCCGGCAAGGCTTGTACAAAAGGTGGTTTGCCGGGGGGGGGGGGGGCCACCGCACCTTATGGGTAAAACTTACAAACATGTTCAATGTTCCAGGAGTTGTGGCCGTGGACCCAGCTGTCAGCCTCTCCACATACAGTACTCTTCCGATGGAAGTCGTTCCTTGACCACGTTGACCACGCCGCGCGGAGAGCACCACGGTGGTGGTGGACGACGGCGAGGCCTAGAAAGGGGACGACGCGGAGCCGGGAAGACGCGGCAGTGGAAGCCCGCGCGGAGAGGAGTACAAGGGTTCACTGGTTCGGCTGCGGTGTGAGGCTGCCGTTGCCGCAGGGCCTGGCCAGTGGTGGGAATAGTAGGGGGCGGTGAGGTCCCTACTATGGTGGCCCACAAGTCATCCTCCCACTATGGTGTGTCCCAGCTAGCAGGGGGTATTCATTTTTTTTGTGCGTAATAAGGAGGCACTTCCTTGCGTGCGGAGATATAGCTGGTGGGTCCGACCTGTCAGCGGGGGGAACGTTTTTTTAGTCCATTTGGTAGGCTGGGTGAAACAATGATGTAGCATCTATGCAGCCCGTTTCAATCCCATTTGCATTTTTCTCGAAATCCGCGGACTTGCTGGGCTGGGTGAAAATATCATGTTGGGCTAGACGGAGAAATGTTATAAAAACATAAACACATGATTGCACGTCAGTAAAATCTTTGCAAGCTTATGTACGCAATCACTAGGAGTTAACTTGCCAAGTTATATATAAACAATTATTATTATTATTATTTTGTAAGATATTTCAACTTACGAGATAAAATATCATTTTAATTTGATGAGTTAATAGTACGTGGGGTATTATTATTTTTTAGGCTAGACGTGGGACAGTTGAGTTGGTTCTAGGAGAAAGTACTGGGAGAAAACTCAGTTTACATCGAAAAAGAAAGTGGGAGAAAATTCAGAGACCTGCTGGGTCCACCTGAGGAGGGGAATATGTTGGGAGGAAGGAGATTCAAAGCACGGCAGCCAAGTGAACTAGATTTTTTTTACGAACAAGTGAACTAGTTTACATACATAAGCAAATAGCCACTAAAAAAGCAATCAGGTTAATGGGTTCTTAAAAGAAATATTTCGGACAAAACAGATAATTACGACACATAGGCTAATGCATGAAACACTCAGATGATAAAGGTGCTTATAAACAGATAAAGTACAACATCTAGACCTTCCTGGCACACTTGATCATGACGCTGCGGTTGTCCGTGTACTCCTCGGTTACGGGAAGCAGACACGCCCTCATGTCCAAGATCTGCATGTACATGTCGTAGCATGCGTATGCGTCCTTGGCTGCGTAGGTTATGTGGGCTAGATTTAGAGGTACCTCCCACGTGTTCAAGTCGTCTTCTTTCATGTTGGCGTATCAGGGGTCGATGATGGTCTCAGCGAGGTCAACCACGGAGTCCTTCTCCTGCCTGTTGCTGATGATCTTCTATTGCTTCTGGATGTCGACAAGCTTGTTTCACCAGATGGCCGAATCGTCGCTTCTTCCTTCTCTCCACCGTAGCGAAGGTGCAGTCGGCGCTGCCGATGAAACAGGCGAATGCTCCAGAACCTGGTGCAGCCATAGGACTGAGGCAAGGCAGAGCTTCACCGAGTCCGTACCGTTGGTGTACATCACATTCAACTTGGTGCAGCCATAGCACTGAACGGTGAACTCAAAGGAGAACTCCTTGCTAAAGTCCATATCCAGCAGGCTCACCCCTCGGATTGCCATTGGAGTATCTTGGAGTGAACGAGTGTGTAGGCGGCGGCAGCAGTTCGTTTTCCAGCTCCTGGGGAACTGGATTCAATAGTAAGCTGAGTGTGTACATGCGACAACAGTTACTACCCCTCCCTCATCCGCCGCATGCTCGGCAGAAGATGCACCCTCGGCCACACGTCGGTTCACGAGCGGGTCTGTATTGGTACTGTAACAACAGGAGTTAGTGGTCACTTTACTTAAATTTAATTAGCTCTAATAGAAATGTATACTTAAAACAAGCAATGCATTCGCTCGTTCTATGAGTTCCACAGGATCAACATGCACAACAATTAGAATTATTATTCTCAGGACACACACGATCGGCACATTTGTCGCACTTTCACAAACATAATACTACCAAGTTTGAACTGTTTGTTATGGTTGTTGTCCTCTGCATCATCATGCCGTGTTTCCCAAATTTTGCAAGATTCGTAACCAACAAATAAGATCCAAATAATAAGTACAACAAAGATGCCTACACATCTCATTGATTCCCAGCTTGCAAGATTCGTAACCAACAAATAAGATCCAAATAATAAGTACAACAAAGATGCCTACACATCTCATTGATTCCCAGCTTGCAAGATTCGTAACCAACAAATAAGATTCAAATAATGAGTACAACAAAGATGCCTACACATCTCAATCGATTCCCGACTTGCAAGATTCGTAACCAACCCATTAGAGCCTTTTGATAAAGTGAATATCGGGATTAAATCCATCTTCGCTAGCCATGTCATACAATCGAAGAACTTGGCGAATGCTCTTGGCCATCACAACATCTCAGAAGTTGAGTATTCCTGTTTGCATAGCACAAACCAGAGAGCATGATTTCACTTTAATAGTGGCCTCCTTTACTCAACCTGCAGCTCCACTCGGATGAAGCCTGCACAGAGTTCCATGATTCAATTCATGCGCCTTTTTTCTAGCTTCAATTAAATGAAGCAAAGATTGCATCATTCAGCTAGCAAGAAGTACTTGCTCTCGTGAGCTGGTAGGTTCTTCTTTAGTAGTTGCACTAAAATCGAGGAACATTAAGGTTGGTTGTCCGGCTCATGTAGGGTGCAACTATAATTTTGTTATCCTTTTGTGCAGTTCCACAAAAATAAAGTGCCATTGTGGTGACAGTGACGGCTCATCTTGCAAAGGCTAATAAAATGTTGCACGAGATTACCAGCAGAACTAGACGGAGATTTTGGAAACTCCAATCACCATTTTGTGCAGTTCCACCAAAATTGATAGATGTTGCCCACGTGACATTTTAGTTGAACTGCACAAGACACTCATTCCAAAAGAAGTGTTTTGTGCAGTTCACCAAAAGGTCACTATAGCAACAAGGTGAAATGGATATCCCTATCTGCACAAAAAGATAGAAAGTAAACAGTTGTTGGTCAATAAGAATATACGAAACATATACAAAATGAAAAGAAGCATCTTAATTATGTTCATGGCAATCACGCAAGGACAATAGAAATTTTAAAACGTCAGCAATGCTTCATGTTACCGTAAGCATTACGATCAACAATGAGATTCCTCAAATATGGGATTACTTTAATGGTGGCATTGCTTGTTTACCGGCATACGATAAATCAACAAAGCAGCTAAAGAGTTGGTTTAAGGGCATGGGACCATGGGGACACCAGGACACTCAAAGAGCGTAAAGGAGCAACTTACTTATCATACTTTGGGGAAAACAGCAGGAGTGCCATTTGTAACACAGTTTAATTGCATCTTATCACCGGAGGCATTAGATTAACAATAACACCGGTTAGATATGTCCCTAAGGTAATAGTGTGATCGCTTCATTTTACATGCGCCTTACATTAACAACAGCAAAAGGTTGGTATAAGGACATGCGACAAGGACGATCAAAGACAATGTACCTACAAGGAGGCATAAAGTGGTGATGCCGAGTTTGTTCATGCTATGTGAGGGCAGCAAACCTAATCCTCGAGACCTTGTACCATGTGAGGGCAGGAAATCTAATCACGGAGACCTTTTACTATGTGAGGGCAGCAAATCTAATCCTCGAGACCTTTTACTATGTGAGGGCAGCAAATCTAATCCTCGAGACCTTTTACTATGTGAGGGCAGCAAATCTAATCCTCGCACCTTTTACTATGTGAGGGCAGCAAATCTAATCCTAGAGACCTTTTACTATGTGATGGCAGCAAATCTAATCCTCGACATACTGCTGACTTGTGCACCAGCCGCCACTTTCTATCCTTTTTTCAACCAATAATAGATCTGTTCCTTATCCAGTTTGTACTGCGTTTTCCCATTATTTCCTTTTCAGCCAAGAGACCGGTTGGGTATCCGTCTCTACTACTTTAACCATATTATTTCCTCTTTGAATCAAGTCCTAGATTCATGCTACAACTTTCCCCCTTTCTTCGTTGTTTGAACAAAGCCCTAGATTCGAATGCATGAAGTAGCTTTACCTCTAATAATACTAAAAATTTAGGTGGCTTTGGAAGAGTTGATGGGAGTAGAAAAAGATGCACATGCAGACACGTGGGGAGCTGGGGCAGTAGAGCAAGGCCGCTTTCGAAGAACTTATACCTGAGGATCGCCGGGATGTCGGCGGTGGCAGATCGGATCTGCGGACAATACGGCAGGGAGGAAGAAGGGTCGGAGGACCTCCCGAGCTGGCGCTGTGTCGGAGAGAACGGCACGGGCAGAGGATCGGGCCCCTCCGGCAGCTGTGGGTTTCCTCCCTCGGCGGTGATGACCGCGTGAATGATGCACCTTTTAGTCCTCTACACACACCGGCCGAAGGGATCCGGCCGGATTTGTGACCAGTGGTGAGCAGAGAGAAAATGTCGCTACCGCTGTCTTGTTTATATCTGGAGAGGATGAGAGAATGAAGGGAGCAACCCTAGTAAAGCAAGCTCTCAGGCCCCTGCGTCCATATATAGTGGAGTGATTATCTTTTTTCTCTCCACAACAAGCGTTTCAATTTGTGTACGTGGCATTAAAGAAAAGAAACTCTCTATTTAAGGTGACTATCAGACGACTCCTACTTACTACTACTACTAGTACTACAAGATTGTTCACTTGTGCTCCCGCCTCCATTCATTGAACAACCCCATCGGGTGAATAAACATACAAGATTTCATCAGATTTATATAGAACAAACAAGCTTGAACTATTTTCGCAGTAGTTAAAAGTTGAGGGCGGGGCTTTTCCCGGGCAAGACGCTGTGGCGCTGGGTAGGCGGTTTGATGAGAGGCGAGGAGGGTGAGCGAGTGGGGCTATGCAATTTGACAGCTACATCACTGGAAAGACTTGTGATATGACCACTCACTATAGTCATGAATTACTCAGCGCTCGACCGGGTGATGCCCCCTTCCGCTCAAGGCTCTAATCTGAGTGCATGACACGTCGACCCGGATGCTGGCTCTCCCACATGTCAGAGTAGTAAGAAGGAGCAAAGAATGATGCGGTATATACTAGTACTATACTACTCCCTCCGTTCCAAAATATAAGTCTTTGGAGAGATTTCACTATGGACTACATACGGAGAAAAATGAGTGAATCTACACATAAAATGCATCTATATACATCCCTATGTGGTCCACAGTGAAATATCTACGAAGACTTATATTTAGGAACGGAGGGAGTACTACTCAGGTCGGAGGAGTGCGAACCACACAGCCCAGTGAACCAGCAGTGCGAACCACGGTAGCCGAGTGAACCAGCAGTAGAAAACAATGTGGTGATATGGCCATAAGAAACAATGTGCTACGGTCCACACTGTAGCAAGTACAGTAACACTCCTCTTTGTTTGGATCCCTGAGTTAGAGCTAGTTTGGGTTGACATAGCCCCAAATTATCGAAACAAGAGGGGTTAGTTTGAGCTAGTTTGCTCAAACCCAGCTAAAAAACTAGCCCGGTGGAGAGGTTCTAATTGGGTTAGTTATCCTCGGGCCCACTAGAAGAGAACTAAAAAAATCTCCCCTGCCCGCACGAGATCGCTCCCCCCCACCTATCACACGACTCCTCTCTGTTCCCCATAGGGTCGCTCGCCCTCTCTCTCCTCTGGCCGCCCTATTCCGGCCGCCCTCTCCCTCCGGCCTTCGAAGGTCGCCCCGCTCCCCCTTCAACAGTCGTTTTTCTCACTCTTTCATGCGCGGCGGCGGTGCATCTACCAGGGAGGTCGCGAGAGGGTGAGTTTGTTCGTTCCTTCTCTGTCTCACGGCCGTATCAGTGATCTTGCTTGCTCTATAGCTAATTCTGATTTGGAAAAGTAGATCTTGATCAAACATGGTATAGATTTGTGGTGCACGCATGGAATTGTTTGATGCTGCTTGAGGAGGTAATAAATATTTCTAGAGGCCCAAAGATTCAGGTCACCTTTCTAGGTATTTCAATTTCAGTGCTTGCATTATTTCTAGAGGCCCAAAGATTCAGTTCACCTTTCTAGGTATTTCAATTTCAGGCTTGCATTATTTCTAGAGGCCCAAAGATTCAGTTCACCTTTCTAGGTATTTCAGTTTCAGCTTGCATTATTTCTAGAGGCCCAAAGATTCAGTTCACCTTTCTAGGTATTTTAGTTACAGGCTTGCACTATTTCTAGAGGCCCAAAGATTAAGTTCCCAGTCGGCGGCAAGCGGCCCTGCTACCCATGTCGGTGTCGACCTCAACTCGCAAGGGCCAGCGTCGGAGGGGTTCCCGAGGCTTGGGCTCTACGGAGCCTTCCTCTAGAGCGACAATGGAGAGCTCCTCCCTCGGTGCGTGAGGGGCTCTGGGCTCCCTCCCTATCGTGAATGACTTCCGTGATGAGTTAGCTCATTCTTTGTTTCATGAAGTGTTTTTTTATTTTGTGAAGCTTGATTGACGACTTGTATGTTTAAGTGGGATATCTCATTTGTATGGACAAAGTAAAAGTTATCATGTTTTGCATGCTTGATTTGTATAGATGGTTCGTTTATGTCAATTATGAGCGGGAGGAGGCCACAGAAGAGCCGGCCACACCAAGAGGGTGCTTGGATCCAAGGGACTTATTTTAGTCTGACTAAAAATAGTCTCTTTAAGAGGCTAAAGTTCCAAGCACCCCTGACTAAAGAGGGGCTAAAACTAGTCTTGAGACTAAAAAATTTAGTCAGGGGTACCCCTACTAAAATGTGGATTAGTCCTGTCTCTCCTCATTTAACTCCTCTCCTTTAACACAAAGTAGTTCGATTGGAGGGTTTGGAGGATAACAAATGCTCATTAACTTGATTTTAGTCTCTTTAGTATTTGGATCCAAGCATGGGTGAGGCTAGCAAGTTTTAGTCTCACTACTTTTAGTCATGGAGCTAAAACGTATCCAAGCACCCTCCAAATCCGGCAGGAAATAGGGTCCAAAGTAGTCAAATGATTGAGATAGAGCATTTATTGTCAATCTAACCTGCCATCCATACACCTCTTTGGTTTAGAGTTAGTTCAGGGTTAGAATCTAACTCTAACCTCTAACTGAGTTAGAGTTCTCCTCGTCTCGGTTCATCGCCATCATACTTTCCCCATTCCTATGTTTTCAGTATCCTGCGAATCAAAGAGGCCCTTTTTTGCGGGAAAAATCAAAGAGGCCCTTAGACTGGTTTCGGTCCTGGTCATTTTTATAAACGTGTTATGTCCAAAATTTAATGAACGTGCTCCAGCTTCCACGAAAATAATCCGGTTTCATGTAGTAATTCATTCATTCATTTATTCTTCTCATGGGGTTTGCATGAAATTCGTGAGGTTCGAAATGTAAAGTACCCCGGCATATGCTCCGAGTCATGCATGCACTATGACCCAGATGCTCTATGTCCCACATGTCGGCGAATGGGAGCACGTGGAAATAGCCTAGGAGTACATATAGGAGGATAAATGCGTGAAATAATATGTACCGTGAAGCGTAGCCGCGGTTCGAAAAGGAGACCTAAAGTGATGACAGCTATAGGTCGCACGCACCCAACTAGTGGTACTAGACATACGACTAATTTTTTCCTCAAAAAAGAAAAAAAAGAGGCACGAGTGCTCAGTACTCCTATTCTATAAACACGAGTCCCATCTCACTACAGCGTCCGTTTTAAAGCTAGCTCTCATCCCTCGTTTCTCTATTCTAATTCTAAACTCGGCCGACGCCCGGTGGGCGGGGTGGGTTTGCTCAACTGCGGCCCCACCTCATAGTGAAAACGTTACGACTGGAATAAAAATGCCATATGCTCCCTCCGTTCATAAATATAAGCCTTTTTAGATACTATTTCAAATGGAATACATCATACAGATGTATGTAGACATAGTTTAGAGTGTAGATTCACTCATTTTGCTCCGTATGTAGTAGTCACTTGTTGGAATATTTAGAAAGACTTATATTTGGGAACGAAGGGAGTACTATACTAATAAAACATTAAGGCCACGAGGCGATGCAGTGCTGGTTAAAGGAGGCAAGAAGAAGATATGCATCCATCGACGACGTCCACCTCCTCGACTCAGGGCGCCGGCCCACCGAACGGCACCTAAGTAGCAGCGGCTTTCGTGGCCAGGTCGACGTGCTTCTGAACAATGGCGTCCAAAGATTCCAGCCGCTGGAAGAAGGCCAACGTGTTTCTATCCTCGCTTGCCTTGTAGTGTCCTATGTAGACGATTTCCTCGTAGACGTGGATGTGCAGGTCGACGGTTTCTTGCATGGCGAGGCGCTGCGCGGCGAGCGCGGCCTCGAGGTGCACATTCTTTGTCGCGACCTCCGGCACCTGCAGGGCCACCAGGGCTTGAAAGAGTTCGTCACCATGGAGGCCGATGAGGGTGGCAGGCAATGAGGAGCCTGGGCGCGCGGGCTGGAGCAGTACGGCAAGGTCGTCCGTGCGCTTCTTGACGGCGGTGAACTTGCGGATGGAGTTGACCATCATGTCGTCCATGCGAGAGGCGAAGCCGGCGTCGGCGAGGGCTATGATGCCTGCGGTCGCCAGCACCGTCTGAACGCTGCACGGTGCGAAGGCAGCGGGCGCCTTTGATGATTTGGCACAGCCGATCGCCGCTATGTCCATCGCCTCCATAGGTGTTTGTGGCTTCGCTCACTTGGTATTGGAATGGAGTGAGCAGTGATGCACAGAGACTTGGGAGTAGATGGATAGGAGTGTTGGGGCGCCTTATTTATATGAGAGTCCAAACTCTGTTGCATTCACATCGTCTTTGGCTCTATTCTCGCTTCTCCAATTAATTCCCTCTGCATGTAATGGAGGATGCATCATTGACCGTTCAACATCTCGGGAACCGCTACCCTCTCCCTCCTTGGCATTCAAGCACCTATGGACCCGTCGACGACGAGGTGCCTATGGTGACTTCATAAATTTCAAGATGATAGTGCCGTGCGTGTGTGCGTTTATAGGGGTGAGTGTATGCACGTGTATATGAGCGCTTGCGTCTGTACTGTGTAAAAAAACATAAATGCGTGCCAAAAAGAGACTAGTCAGTATACTCAATATTGTGCACCTCGGAGAGGAAAATGACAGAACTAGTACGTACTCCCTCCGTTCCATAATATAAGAACATTTTTGAAACTAGTGTAGTGTCAAAAACACTCTTATATTATGGGACGGAGGGAGTATTTATTTACGGTGCAGATTCACTCATTTTGCTCCATATGTACTCTGTCTCGGTGTAGTCTAGTCACTTGTTGAAATCTCTAGAAGGGCAAATACTCCTTTCTAGTTTACAGGGCTATACTAACAAGTAGTTGTACGTACTAGTACAATAGTGGGCTCACATAGCAATTTTGTCTCATGCAAGAGCCTAGCTGTATGCGTGCTCCAATGTTCGCAACTGCAACATTCGGTTTGCGCTTGGCTCTTCGGCTCTTCGAGAAGACGAACAATGATGTTACTACTACTGCTTCTACAGTGTCGAATCCACTGCTGCATGTTCGTCCACCGCGAGCGGGACGGATAGCTTGTTGTAGAAGTTCTACTAAGTAAAAGCATGTCCTCGTTTGCGAGCAACCGCGCGCATGGGTGAGGGAGAAGGCGTGTAGTAAAATCAAGCTTCTCCTCGTTGTACGAGTTGACGCGACACATCATAGCACTGGCCCCACATGCTTGCCTCTAAACTTGGCTGAAAGACCCGCAGTGTACAATATATTTGCTGCAACCTCTAACATTTACCCACCACAAATTAAAATATATGTGACCGTATGCATCGTTCTGATGCAGAGGCCGGGGAGTCCCCCCTTTTTGAAGAAAAAAACAAATTAAAAAATATATTCCTGTCTTGACCAGATGAGCATGCAAACTACAATCACCAGGGTGTCAGGTAGGGCCAGAATACTATTTAAATTTTTTTTTAAAACTTTGAGACGGCCACATAGCATGGAGCCGACCCCAACGATTTTAAGCTTACAGGCACGGTACACGCTATCCTAGACTACTCTACACATGAAACTGCCACACGAGCGTCCGAGCTGCGCTTGGCTCTTCGCCTCTTCGGGAAGTCGAACAATGATGGAGTACTATCTGACCTTTGGAGGAGTACTACAAGACACTTCAGCCATCCGACACCGATTGAACTCTTGCATGTCCATCGCGTGCGGGAGGGAGAGCGTGTAGCGAAATCTTCTCCTAGTCTTGCCAGCCACCACGCTCATGGGCGAGGGAGGGACGCTCCTGCCTTTGCGTGTATGACAGGTGGGCCCAACAGGTGTGTGGCCAACCTGTCATACAGCCAAAGGCAGGTGCAGTTAAGTCGGCGAGGGAGAGGATAATCAAACTTCTCATTGATGTACTAGTTGACGCGACACATCAAAGCACTGCACTCGATATATTTCAATAATTTGCGTTTACCGATGCATTAATTACAATGCATGCATGCATGCCGTGACTCTCCTTTTGATACTTGCATGTGTTGATTTAATGCACCTTGAAGTAGTATAAAATATGTGACGGTAAAGCTTTGTAATACCCAGGCCCAAGTCGAGAGATGGTTGTGCACGAGGAGGGCGAGATCATGCAGACCGAACAGGACCCGACAATGGAGCTCTCTAAGGTCTCGATGGACCTCACCGTGCTCCACTGCCCCTTGTGCCTCCGCCCCTTGACACCTCCAGTGTATGAGGTTCGAATACACCTCGTCCATTCGGCTGATTGAGCAAGGTGCAGGTTTCTTCATTGATGTGTTGTTCGATTGATTTCTGTAGTGCAAGGTAGGGCACCTGGCCTACGCGGACTGCCGCGTCGAGCGCCCCGGGAACCAGCGGCAGTGCCAGAAGTGCGAGCGCGGCAGTGCCTTCGACGTGCGGAACATGGCGGTGGACTCCGTTCTTTCGTCGATGAGGGTGGAGTGCCCGCACGAAGGCTGTGGGCTCTACGTCACTTACCACAAGCTCGCCGATCACCAGAGCGTGTGTCCGCTCGCGCCCTGCAAATACCTCGTGCCTGTCTGCGGCTACGAAGGCCCGCAGCCGGCGCTCTACCACCACATCAGCACCGCGCATCCCATGCCCGTGCACACGATCCAATACGGCAAGGTTCTCCAGCTGCAAGTGCCACTGTCGGAGCCACAGCTCTTGCTGTCCGCGGAGGAGGACTGCCGCGTGTTTTTCTTGGTCGGCGGCGTGCTCGACATCGGCGCGCCTATCGTCGTGTCGGTCGTCTGCATCAGAGCGGGGGCGTCCCCACTGCCACACTACATGGCCAAGCTGTGGGCGAACGGCCCGTCGGGGGAGCCCAAAGGCACGACCGACGCCGTCAAGGTGGAAATGGAGGTGAAAAGCAGCAAGGATCCCGGCGACGTCGACGTGCAGGAGCTGACCTTCTTGACAGTTCCGCCTAAGCTGCTGGCCGGGGCTAAGCTTGTGTCCCTCCACATTCAGATTGACAAGCTCACGTCCTAAATGTTTCTACAATGCCTTCTGTTTATCTTAGTAATATGCTAATATAGGGATTACCTTGGTCTACTTTAGCTTAAGAAATGGTGAGTTTTGGTGGCGATAAAAAATTATGTTTATTAATGCATTAATTGCAATGCATGCATGCATAAAGTACATGCATTGGTCAATTTTCTCTTAATACTTGCATGCAATGATTTAATGCACCTTGGAATCTGAACATGTGTTGGGGAACAACCAAATTGAGCCTTATAAAATGGAAAAACTAAAATTTTGAGATAAGCCCTATAAAACCGGAAAGGAGAGAGTAGAAAAAGAAGTACTCCATCCGGGAATAGTGCCGCACTTAGAAACTTGAACCATCAATAAATTTTGAGCTTGCGTCTCGTCACATTCCAAATTACTCCATGCTATATTGAATTGCAAACCTGTTCACACCGATCACAACCTAAAGGTTTCCCACTTAGGAGCGTATTAGTACTCGGTTATAAATACTAGTATGCCAAGATGACTGCACATTCCTCCTCAACTCCTCATCCATAAAAACAAACAAGCCATTCAGCATCCTTCCCTTGCGTCTGCCATGGCCAGCGTGAGTTCTAGGTCGAGATATTGCCACCAGGGAGAGGCGAGCATGGAAGCGGAAGCACGAGAGATGTCCCGCCTCACTGCGAGAGCAGCCGACATGTCCCGGCCACATGAAGTAGCTGCACAGAAGGTCCCGTGCGTCACCGGCAAAGACGGAGGTCCCGCCGCACCGTCGATGCAGCAGACTGGTCCGGCCGTGCCGCGGAAGTAGCAGAGATGTCCCGCCGCGCCATGAATGCGGCAGAGATGTCCCGCCACGCCACGGCGGCCTGGGAAAATTTCTCGCGGGCAGGCGACGACTGTTACAGGCGCATGCATGCGATCGTCCATAGCCAGATGGAGCAGATCTCCGGCTGGGCGAGGTTGCAGGACGACATGAAAGCCTCGTTTGAACAGGCTATCGGCGTACTAAGCGAGGGCAATGAGAGGCTCCAGGCCGAGCGCGAGCTGCTAAGGGAGAAGATCGTCTGAAGTGCAGACCAGCAGGAGGAGACCAGTGCCTTGTCGAAGAGGACCGGCGTCATCGTCAAGAAACTTATGGACGAGAATGACATGCTCCGCAACAAGCACCAAAGGCTGGTGGAGGAATCCGTGGATGTTCTCAAGCAGCGTCTTGAGGACATGAAAGAGCTGATCGCCGCTCGCAGCGGAGACTAGTTCCCGCGGCCCGCAGTAACGCATCAAGAAAGTAGAGATCAGCGAGCCAGATCCTTGTCTTCCTTCTTCTTTTGCCCTTGTGTATTTCGGGCGTAGCCGCATGTGGCTTTTTAATTATCTTTCTAGTTATGTAAGACAATTAATCGTCCTTATCTTTCTGTGGAAGATCAATGTTGCAAGGCTGGAATGAACAAAACTCTTACTGTGGCGACCCTGGCGTTGCTGTTCTTCTAGTTGCTACCGGGCTTCCTTCAGTTTCCTGGTTTCTTTAGATGTAGTAATCGGTTTAGGATGTGGATTGTGTTGTCGGTTGTGAAATGTTGGGTTCTAGCGCGGATGTTTGGCCTTTGTTGGCCTCTTGGGATGTTGCGATTTCAATCTGGTAGTTTTTAGTCCTTCGTGTTAGGCTGGAGTTGTGCTGAACTTCTTGTGAATTGTGGTGGTTTTCAGTAATGAAAATCGGAAGGGACAAGCCCTTCTTTGATCAAAAATAATAATCATCCTTATATATTCATCAGTCTTGCTATAAGTCGCAGTAGATGCTATATAGGTCCGTCGGATCTTACATCAAGATCCGTGCTTTCAGATTTTCTATTTTCTCTCTTAAATCTCAGTCGAGTGAGACATAGCCACGACATTAAACAGAGGCTCGGGCACCATTAATGGAGACCTTGGGAGAGAGGTGGACGGCAGATGGAGGTCAAAGGGCTCTCCTCCCGATAAGCACGCTGAGGGTCTGATCGCACGCCTCTCGTACTCAAATAGCTACCCTACACGGCGCCTCCTAGCTAATAAAAAATGGGGACGCGTGGCGGCACATAAATGGTACTAGTAAGTAGAACGCCCACGGTTTCAATAATACTTGTGTTTCCGATTGTAACGTGACAGCACTTGTTCCAAAATGACTTTGTTGATTGTTAATGTGTGCGCCTTCGCAAATCGGACTGCAAATTTACCATAACATGTTGGTGCCATGTCATGGCACCAAGCCAAGTTTCATTATTTTCTTGCGTGTTTTGGATTTACAGGAATTAAAAAACTAAGTTTCTCAATATTTCCAACCCAGCCACGACGCCCAGAATTTTGAATTTCATTCCCATTTCTTGCATATAACCTAGAAATTTACCCAAGGACACACATGTGATTTTTCAACCAACTTTGGTGCCTTTGGAACATGTGCTTGTATTTCAAATTTGAATTATGCACACAAAGGTGACACGTTCCTCCCGTAACCACGAGCCTTCTTGAGAGAAGCTCCGATTTGCAAGAAGCTTATACCAAAATTTGTTCCTATTCGGCCAATTTTTTTTACCACGGCATGGTACTACCATGACATGACACCATGCCAAGTTTCAAGATTTTAAAACCAAGTTTCTCAATGTTCTCGACCGAGCCACGATGCCCAGATGTTTGAATTTGATTCTCATTTTTTGCATGGGACCTAGAAATTCACCCGAGGACACAAATGTGATTTTTCAACCAACTTTGGTGCACGGGAGCATGTGCTTGTAGTTCAAATTTGAATTAAGCACATTAAATGAACAAAAACTCAATTAATGTGTAAATAAGGCCAAACGAAGCCGGAATAATTCCAAAATTTAACAGGGCACTCATGTAGTTCTATTTTGCCTTTGTAAATAAACTCAAGGGGGACAACGTATATCGTTTCGCCTCTATCTGTCACGTAGAACGGCCCTGCTCTCGTACTGTGACACGCTTGGTTGACTCACTGTCGGTGTACTAGAGTAGGGGTACCCTAGTATCCCGAACTCGTGCACGCAGGCGATTCTTGACCTCAGCAAGGCTTGCCTAGTCACCGCCAAGATCGTCCGTGGTTCCTTTGGAGCCATTCAAGAACAAAGTATTTAACCAAGAAGACAAGGCCCCGGCAAGAGGAGCTTGCCGGGAAGGCCACTCAAGGCATGCAGAAGACAAGACCCCGGCAAGAGAAGCTTGCCGGGAAGGCTCGGGGAGCGACAAGCCTCCGGACGCGACAAAGTTTGGGTGGATCCCGACAAAGTTTTCGCAAAGGTGTGCGAAAACTGCCATGGTCAGAACGGCGTTGGGGGTGAAATCAAGGAGGCGGAACCCGTAGGTGTTCATAATGTCGCAGAAGAATTCAGAAAAGGGCGGGCAGAGCCCGCAATAGAAGAAAAGCGCAAAGAAAGGATACCCAGTTGGGGCTAGTTCCGAAGCGGTGGCGGGGAGTACCTTCGTGCGCGGATGCGCACGCGTCTCCGTCGACCAGAAGAGGTAGAAGCCCTCCCTCAGCTCCTTTGCATCGAGCTGGGGGGAGAAGATGGCCCGCTCCTTTCGCAGCGCCCTTGTCAGCCGGCCTCGGCCGACTTCACGCCCTTCCCTTGTCGGCGTTGAGCCATGGCGGAGGCGGCGGAGGAGGGCCGACGGCGTTGATGGTGCTTTGGTGAAAGGCGGAGCGCTGCTCTTCGCACTAGAGAAGAAGGGGGAGCGGCGGTGGTTTCGAGACGGACAGCAATGGCAAGGTGGGCGACCTGCCCTGTTTCCCCTGTTTATAGGGAGGGAGAGGGGCGAAGTTCCGCTTTTCCTAATAAAGAAACCCCACGACCTCGCCCACGATCTTCTCCCACGACGCCCACGTTCGGTGCGTGCTGCTCGTGAGGGACGTGGTGGGTCCGGGGTGAGTTACGGCGTGATCAAGGCCGCGTGTGACCGTGCACTGTTTTGGGCCTGGCCCGACAGCTTCGGCACTGCAGTGTCTTGACCCAGGCGAGGCTCCTGCCGATGTACTAGAGTAGGGGTACCCTAGTATCCCGAACTTCGTGCAGGCAGTTGCAGCACCCCGCGGCAAGGCTTGCCTGGTCACCGCCACGATCCTCCGTGGTTCCTTTGGAGCCATTCAAGAACAAAGTATTTAACCAAGAAGACAAGGCCCCGGCAAGAGGAGCTTGCCGGGAAGGCCACTCAAGGCACGCAGAAGACAAGACCCCGGCAAGAGAAGCTTGCCGGGAAGGCTCGAAGAGCGACAAGCCTCCGGACGCGACAAGGATTCAGCCGCAGCAAGGCACTTGCCGCGGCAGGCAACCTCTCTTCATCTCCGCTCCAGCTCATCCACTAACGTGTCGCCATGGGACCATTCCATGCGCGCGTGTCAAGAGGCTGTGCAGCTAGCGGGGAGCAGCGATAAGCGGCGCTAACAAGCTTGTCATCGTGGCAAGCGGTGGCGCTCCTGACGGTCCCTGTTGCACTGTTTAGGCGACAGGGACGGGCATTTAATGCTTGTGTCCCTTGCCGTCAGGGTTAGGTAGAGCGCACTGTACACTGTTCAAGTAGGTGTACCAACTACTGTTTTTCCATTTGTACCCTCATCTACGTTGCCACCTGTCGGAGACCCCTTGAGCATATAAAAGGAGGCCCATGCGCAACGTAGAAGGGGTTCGGTCCGGTTCGATCCCAACGTAACCAGAGAACACTCTCACGCAAGGTCTTGTAGCTCTCATCGCTCCCTAGCAAGAACACAATACAATCAGACAAGCAGCAGTAGGAGTATTATCTCTCCGGAGAGCTCCGAAGCTGGGTAAACTGCTCGTGTGCTCTGGGTGAACCTGATCCGGCGTTCACACGAGCAACATCTTCGTCATCATCAACATCTTCATCAACATGCCATCGAAGAAGAAGGCTTCGGCGGCAGCGGAGCCGTCCGCGTCGAACCCACCATCACCGGAGCAAACGGGTGGTGGAGCAGACGCTGGCGTAAGAACGGGCACCGGCGAAGGAGTTCGTGACGCTGCCAAGTCCAAGGACAAGGCCGCACAGACCTCGGCATCCGTGCATGTACCGCGCCCGTCTCAGGAGGCGCGGGACCAACAGCGTCATGGCGTTCACAATGCCATACGCTCGTTGGATCAAGATCGAGCTGGAGGATCTCGAGACCCTCAAGACCAGCGTGCACGCCAACATGCTGGCACGAGCGAGATACGGTCGCCTGGACGGGATGCTGCTCCTTCTAACATAGTTAGAAGTCCGAGCATATCCCGCTCCTCGCACCGTTCACCATTGCCACCCACCACTCCAGCGGAAGCCTTGGCGAGAGCTCAACTACTCCTCGACTACCCTCCAACAGCCGACAAGGTCGACGAGTGGAGGGCCACCATACAGAGTCTCATCGGCTTCGCCAACGGCGACGCTCCGCGGCAACCAAGTGCGTCGCTGCCACGGCAGGAACGCCAAACGCGAGCCGATGGCGACGAGACTGGTGGGGGTGCAACTACCATGCACTCTCCGCCCCGAAGGCCAAGGTCGCCGACTCGCCGGATCCACCTCGACAGCGACTCCACTGCGTCGTCGGATCTGCGAGCTCATCGCGATCAGCGCCAAGTGCTACGCGATCGACAGCAAGAGGACGCTCGAACTCGCATCGAGCGCCGAAGAGAAGCGCGATGTCAATCCGACAAGCGCGCTGGGCCCTCTGTTGACATGCACGTGCCAGAGGAACCAGGCGACTTGCCGTACGCGGTAGGTTGCCCTGCGTTCACTCGTGAGCTGCGGCAAGTCCAGTGGCCCAGCAAGAAGAACTTCAAGCCAGACGTACCGGAGAAGTACGACGGCAAGACGCATCCGTCGGAGTTCCTCAGCATCTAAACCATCGCGGTGCAAGCTGCCGGGGGGCGAGACGACAAGATCCTTGCCAACTACTTCCCGCTGGTGCTCAAGCCCAACGTCAGGTCCTGGCTCATGCACTTGATGGACAACTCCATATCTTCTTGGGCAGACCTATGCCATCAGTTTGTTGGCGCCTTCACAGGCGGCCACAAGCCTCATGGCCAAGAAAGTGACCTTCATCTGCTCGCCCAGAAGGAAGGAGAGCCCCTGCGCAAGTATATTCAGAGATTCAGCCGTGTACAGCACAACATCCCAGATGTCCACCCTGCCGCGGTGATCAGCGCGTTCCATCGAGCGTCTTGAAACCGCGAGATGCGGAGGAGATGGCGATGTGCAAGATCGAAGACGTCGATGAGCTATACGCCTGGCCGACAAGTGCGCCTGCGTCTTTGAGGAGGAGGAGACTCCGGAGAGAATACCGAAGCAGGAGGATCCGGCAAGGATGAGACCGCCCGGCAAAGAAGAGCCGGCGGCGGGCAACAGGAAGAAGAAAGGCAGAGATGTGCTAGTCGTCGAGCAGTCCGCAACGGAGGTGGCGACAAGAACGCCAAGGCTGGTAGCTCGGCAAGGAGGTTGTCACCGGCACCAACCACCCGATCTGTGGCGGCGCCGACAAGCGGGGACGGCTCGCAAGCGATCGCAAAATCCACCGCACCAAGGGCCATGACCTCCAGAGCTGCAAGAAGGTCGAGCAGCTTGTTGAACAGCGTAAGGCTGAATACGAAAGCGGCGCGACAAGGAGAAGGCTCAGGAGGGTGCCGGGGAGCCAGCAAGAAACGCCCCGCCGGGAGGACGCCAGCTGGCAAGGCCAAGCAGCGGCAAGGAGACAGGCCTCCCCGCGGCCGCGACAAGGATGAAGATGACGACGATGATGAAGACATGGATGATGACGACGCCGATGAGCAGGAGTTTCAGAAAGCTACAGAGGTCCTCTGCGTTGACGGAGGTGCTTCCCTGCATACTTCCCAGCGCCAACTCAAGCAGTGGATGCGGGAAGTTAATGCAGCCGAACCATCCGTAGAGTCACGCAAGCCTCCGAAGTGGTCCAAAGACGCCTATCATCTTTGATATTGAGGACCACCCTGATCGCATAATCTGCGGTCGGGTGCTTGCCGATGTTGGTCTCACCAACTATCCGCAACCTCAAGGTCACCAAGATGCTAGTTGACGGCGGGGCGGCTTAAACCTGATCTCCTCCAGCGGTTCTCCGAAGCTTCAGATCCTCGACAATGAGCTCGAAGAGACGGCACATTCCAAGGAATCAATCCGGGAAGGAGCAAGCGAAGGGGAAGATCACGTTCTTGCGGTAACATTTGGCAGCGGAAGCTGAACTTTAGGACCGAGAGGGTCACATTCGACGTTGCTGATTTCCCATTGCCTTACAATGGGATACTTGGCCGCATAAAGACTCGCCAAGTTCATGGCAGCCTCTCATTATGCATACAACTTACTCAAGATACCAGGCCCGATAAGCATCATCTCTGTCCATGGCGACAAGAAGGATGCTCTTATCTGTGCCGACAAGATCTACTGGGAAGCAGCAGCCGCGACAGATTGCAAGCCACTTGTCATTTGAAGCTCCGGGGAAGAAGAAGACCAAGTCCGGCAAGAGCTACGATGCCCACTCCGGCAAGCGCACCTCCTCGAGTGCTGCGCTACCGTCGAGGACGCACCATCGAGCTCCACCGGCAAGTGCAAGAAGACGATGGCAGCTCCGCCAAAGACCAAGAAGGTGTCCGCCAAGGAGGACGGCACTGGTGGTACCTTTACCATCAGTGCCTCTCTCGACCCTAAATAGGAAGGCGCGCTCGTTCCTTTCCTGCGGGCGAACGTCGACGTGTTTGCATGGCAACCGTCTGACATCCCCGGTGTTCCCAGGAAAGTAATTGAGCACCGTCTTGCCGTTTGCCCTCATGCGCGCCCGTCAGCGAAGGTCGAGGAAGCAGGCGATGAGCGTCAAGAGTTCATCGCAGAAGAGATCAAGAAACCGGAAGCACCAGGCCTTGTCAGAGGAGTGCTCCATCCTACGTGGTTGGCCAATCCTGTAGTTGTGCGCAAGGCTAACGGGAAATGGAGGCTTTGTATTGACTTCACAGATGTCAATAAAGCTTGTCCCAAAGATCCATTTCCCTTGCCGCGCATCGACCAGATTGTTGACTCCACGGCTGGATGTGATTTGCTTTCATTTCTTGATGCATACTCAGGATATCATCAGATCTTCATGGCGTAAGAGGATGAAGAGAAGACCGCATTCATCACCCCATGTGGCACATCTTGCTTTGTGCGGATGCCCTTCGGGTTAAAGAATGCTGGTTCAACGTTTGCAAGGGTAGTTCATGATGCTTTTGAGCCGCAAATGCACAGAAATGTAGAAGCCTACATGGATGACATAGTGGTCAAGAGCAAGGACAAAGCAACTTGGTTCAAGATTTCGATGAGACCTTTGCAAATCTACGCAAGATCAACCTCAAGCTCAACCCCGAGAAGTGCGTGTTTGGAGTCCCTTCTGGCAAGCTTCTCGAGTTCTTCGTGTCTCAGCGGGGAATTGAAGCCAATCCCGACAAGATCAAGGCCATTGAGTAGATTGAAGAACCAAAGCGCGTCAAGGATGTACGAAGACTTGCCGGTTGCGTGGCTGCTCTCAGCAGGTTTATCTCTAGGTCTGCTGAACGCGCCCTGCCATTTTTCAAGAATTTGAAAAAGGCAGGTCCAATGCAATGGACTCCCGAAGCGGAGGCTGCGCTGCAGGACTTAAAGAGGTACCTGTCCTCCACTCCAACACTTGTCGCACCTAAGCCACAAGAGAAGTTGCTGCTATATATAGCGGCAACCAATCAAGTGGTTAGTGTTGCGTTAGTAGCGGAGAGGGAGGCGGAGGATGAGCTAGCAACCACGGCAGACACATCCAGCGACAAGCAGGGGGCTTCACCGGCAAACTCTGGTCCCGACAAGGACGGATCTGCGCAGACACATGAGCGGTCACGAGAAAAGGATGGTGCGGCGCCCAGTTTACTTTGTCAGTTCCCTTCTGCAGGGGGCTAGATCAAGGTACTCTGGTGTGCAGAAATTGCTTTTCGGCCTTCTCATGGCCTCGAGAAAGCTGCGCCATTACTTCCAGGCACATGAAATCACAGTTGTCACTCGCTATCCGCTGAAGAAGATACTGCAGAATCCAGAGGCGACAGGCAGGATCGTCGAGTGGGCACTGGAACTGTCAAGCTTTGGCCTCAAGTTTGAAAGCACTTCAACTATCCAAAGCAGAGAATTGGCAGAATTCATAGCAGAATGGACGCCAACACCAGATGAAGAAATTCTAGAGACGAGCATTCCCGTCAAGGAAGCAAGCAAAGAGTGGCTGATGTACTTTGATGGTGCCTTCGCTGCAAAGGCACCGGTGCCGGCGTCTTGCTTGTCGCACCCACCGGAGAGCACCTCAAGTACGTAGTCCAGATGCACTTTCCCAAGGAGCAAGCGACAAACAATACTGCAGAGTATGAAGGTTTGCTTGCCGGTCTCAGGATCACAGTGGACCTTGGGATCAGGAAGCTCATTGTTAGGGGTGACTCGCAGCTTGTCGTCCGCCAAGTGAACAAAGATTATCAGAGTGCATTGATGGAAGCCTACGTTGATGAAGTGAGAAAGCTAGAAGAACACTTTGACGGCCTACAAATGGAACATGTTCCAAGAGCTCGTAATGATATTGCCGATGGCTCGCCAAAGTGCGCTGCACTTAAGTTGCCTGTGGAACCAGGGATTTTTGTGCTCAAGCTAACTCAACCAACCGTAACACCATCAACTGGACAGAGCAAGAAGAGGAAGTTGATCTCTGGTGACTATTTTCCGGCAGAGCTTCCCGAAGCCGCCGCCAAGAAGGTCCCCAAGATCGACACCAACAGTGCTGAGGGGCAGTCTGCTCCGACAAGCCCCAGGGTTTGTTTCGTTGAAGCAGACGCTCCTGACAAGTTTTGCTCCGGCAAGCTTGCCGGGGAACATCAAGCTCCGGCTGAGCCGCAGGTTCTTGCCGTGGAAGCTGATGTTCCCGCAGCAGCAGATGTGCCTTTAGTCCTTGTTGTCGAGCCGCAAGCTCCAGCATGGGCGCATCAAATTGTCCGTTTCCTTCAGACAGGAGAACTTCCCAAAGAGCAAGCAGAAGCGGAAAGAGTAGCCCGGCAGTCAAGTATGTACCAGTTTGTCGACAGCACACTGTACAGAAGGAGACTCAACGGTGTGAAATTGAAGTGTATTTGCCGGGAAGATGGACAAAAGCTGTTGGCAGAGATACATGGAGGCATATGTGGTCACCACATTGGCGCCAGAGCACTTCCCGGGAAAGCTTTCCGACAAGGTTTCTTTTGGCCGACAGCCCTCCAGGATGCAACTGCACAAGTAACCAAGTGTGAAGCATGCGAGTTCCATTCCAAACAGATACACCAGCCAGCTCAAGCTCTCCAGACGATCCCTTTATCCTGGCCATTTTCGGTCTGGGGGCTCGACATCCTCGGCCCCTTCCCCCGAGCTGTCGGGGGCTTTGAGTACTTGTATGCGTCGCAATCGACAAGTTCACAAAGTGGCCGGAAGTGGAAGCGATGAGGAAGGTGACAAAGACAAATCGGCAGTCAAGTTCTTCGGTCGATTGTTTGCCGTTTCGGAATCCCCAACAGGATCATCACCGACCACGGCACACAATTTACGAGTCGCACCTTCATGCAGTACGTCCAAGATCTTGGCGCCAAGGTCTGCTTCGCTTCTGTTGCTCATCCGAGAAGCAACGGTCAAGCGGAGAGGGCAAATGCTGAAGTGCTGCGCGGGCTCAAGACCCTAACTTTCGACAAGCTGCACAAGTGCGGAAGAAACTGGATTGAGGAGCTGCCGGTGGTTCTTTGGTCGATCAGACAACGCCAAATCGAGCCATCGCGGACACCTTTTGCTCTAGTCTATAGAGCGAGGCAGTTCTCCCCACGGAACTCGTATAACGGATCGCCTCGAGTGCTCGCTTATGATGAGCTTGAGCAAGAGCAATCTGCGACAAGATGGCGCTACCGCTCCTTGAGGAGGATCGCCTTCGAAGGGCATTGTCTGAGCTGCTCGTTACCGGCAAGCTTTGCGTCGCTACCATAGCCGCAAAGTTAGTGCCGAAGCTTCGAGGAAGGCGACCTTGTTCTTCGCGTTCAGTCCGCCAAGAATTCAAACAAGTTGACGCCTTGAAGTGGGAAGGCCCTTATCGGGTGAAACGAGTCACTAGGCCTGGCGCTGTCTGGCTTTGAGACCGAAGATGGCATTCGGTGAGCAACTCACGGAACATTGAGCATCTTCGTAAGTTTTACCCATAAGGCGCGGTTGCCGGAACCTGTTCCGGCAACCACCTTTTGTACAAGTCTTGCCGCTGTTGCATGTAATCCTTTGTACAAAGCCGGGCGCAGACCCCGTGCATCAGTAAAGCTAGTGTGTTGCGCACAACTTGTCAAATTCATGCTTTAATCATTTTATTGCATATTTTGGCTAACACTTTGTGCAGCACCCACACCCGGTAAGAAATATCGAGCCGCTGGGCTCCATAACTTTATTGTCTCTTCTTTCTCTTTTCTCAAAGAAAGGAAGGTTCCCTCGTGCACAAGTTAACCAGGGGGGAAGGAGAAGATAATACTATGGACCAAGCGTTGCTCAAGGAAGTTTCATATATCCAGGAAGCAAACGATGTAAAAGCTAAGTTGCCAAAGTTTGAGCAATCAGTTCTTAAATTTTTAAGTTATCTTCATCGAACTATAGTTCTTTGTATGGAATAACTGTGAGCGGAGGAACCTACTCTCGGCTAGTCGCTCCATTACTTTGTTTCGAGACCGCTCAACAACTTATGTGAGATGAATCTGGTCGCGACAAGTTTGCTTGTCGGAGGCGGCACCGCCAAAGAAGTCGCGATGTTCCGCACTCAGCGCTCGCGGCAAAGGTGCCTGCACCGAGTCGGTGAACCTAAAAGCGTAGGGCAAAAACGTACAAAGGAAGGAATCAAGTAAAGGAAATAACATTGCAATCATCGCCTAAGATAGAGTTATATTACAAAATAACTTGTCGCGGATCTAATAAATTGTTCTAAACATGATCAGCAGCGACAAGGGAAAGATAAAATTGGCGGCCTAGTCTACACGGTCGCCGTCAACCCGCTTGATCTTGCCCACCTTGTCCACAATGGGTGCGACAAGGGCTTTGAGCGCCTCCACATCGGCATCTGGCGGCAAGGATCTGAGGACGCCGTTGAGGTTGAGGCCTGGGTTGCGGAAGGCCACCTTCATCAACACCTTCTGGAGGCTCCTGCCACAGATCTGGGCGCGATTCCTCGGCCAGCTGCTTTGGGATCTCTTCCCGAGTCAGCTGGAGACCCGCCACCACGCCCTTGAAGAATAAGCTAAGTTTGGCGCTGGGTTGGAGATGCTGCGTCGGAGGAGTATCCGAGATCCACCATCCCCAGCTCCATCATTTCGTTGTGGATGGCGGCAGCAGATATCCACAAGACCTTGATCGATGCTCCACACTCTCCCTCAAGGCGCTCTGAGTGGCGACAGCATTCGCCAGCAGCTCCTCGTTGGCCTTGATCTTCTCCAACAGGCCCTCCTCCCGCTCCTTGGCGCCATCCAGCGTCTGCATCAAAGTGGCCAGCTTCAGCTCAAGATCTGCCTTGGAATCCTTGGCGGCGTCGAGCTCCTTGCCCCTATCGGCGAGACGGCCCTGCAACTCGCCAAGAGTGTAGGCGTCCTTCTCGCGCTCGTGCTTGAGTGCGGCAAGCTCTTCTGGAGACTGGCCTCCAGCTGCGTCACCTTCGTCTCCAACTCTTCCTTAGCGGCCTCGGCGGCTGCGGTAGCATCCTTCGCTTCCTTAAGAGCCCCGCCAAGTGACTCCTCGCGCGCGACAAGCTCTTCCTCGTGGCTGTCCAGGTTGACCTTCCGCTGCGCCTTTCGCTTTCCTAGCGGACAGCTTCTCAGTGACAAGCCGCTGCTCCTCCTCACCGCGGCCTTCTCGAGGATGAAGGCCGTGCGCTCCTCGGCGAGGTGCTCCCGCTCCTCCGCCAAGGACCGGAGAGCTTCATGGTTGCGGCCCCGGAGCTCCTCCGCGCGCTTTTCCATGTCTGCTCCCGCCCTCGCGACAAGTGCTTCCCGGGACTCCAACTTGGCTTGTCGGGCGCGGTGAAGCGACAGCTTCTTTAGCTGCTCCTCCTCGAACTTCGCCATTCTTTGCTTCTTGGCGCGTCCACCATGTCGGCCAGCGGAGGCGACCAGCTCTCCGTCGAAGGTCTCTCCTTCGACCGGCGCCTGGAGCTCGACTCCCATGGGAGCTTGATGAAGACGCCGCCGCCGCCTTCAAGTAGGCGCTGGCTGGGGCTCTTCGAGCTGGCGCTATAGCAGCGGGGGAATCGGCGGTCGGTGTAGCGCCTGGCGCTCCTGCGGCCCCAGGGCCGTCAGTACGATCGCCATACCCCTCGCCAGCTTCTGTGGCGACAGCCTCGGTGGCCTCTTCGCCGGCAGGCTCGTCAGCGCCGGCCTCTTCTTCCACGGGCCCGGCGTCAATGTTGTCATGTAGCGTCCTCCTCGCCAGCGACCTCGGTCTCCATCGGCTCTGTGGCGGACGGATGAAGAAAGTCAAGCAAATATTCAAAGAAAAAGCGAAGAAAACAAGCCCAAGGGAAATTTTTCAACAAGAGGATTACACGCAATGGGATCTGCAGCCATGGTCTCGACCTTTGGAGGATCACTGTGCTGTCCCTTGCGGAGTAGTCTCCCTTGTCGAGGCGCTCCTTGCCGGAGAATCCTCCCTTGGCGGCGTAGTCGAAGCAGATAGAATTTCAGGGGCGGCTTCCGAGCCCTCCTGATGAGGCTGCTCTGCTCCTACACAAACCAACAGTCAGATATCAATGAAGAAGGAGCACCCATGCACACCTAACGATAAGGAGAAAACCGCATACATACTCTGGGGGTTGTGCTGGGGGCTGCTCTGAGGATGGGTTGCCGGGTCCGGCAAGGGGGTCTCAGACGCGCCTCCTATTGCCACGGGTGGATCATCCTCAACGACGACCACCGGGGTCTTGGCTCTCTTCGACGCTCTCTGGGCCAGCGTCCTGAAAAGGAAAGAGTTCGAGCAAGCAAATCAGATTCAAGATGAAGCAACAAAATTGAAGAAATACAAGCACAATATTGAAGCTTACTCTTCTTCCTCGTCGGAGCTTAGTGCGGAGAGATCAAACTCCGGCTCGCCTCCAGTGCGACGAGGCGGAGGAGTGGGCTCTCTTGGCCGCTTGGCGGAGGCGTCGGCGGTGGCCTGGGAGGATCCCGCCCCAGTTGTCGCAGCAGTGTGGGGTGCTCCCGCGGCAACATAGCTTGCATGATAGCGCGTCGCCAGCGCTTCTTGTTGTGGGCCCGTCTGCCGCCCCGTCTCGTCTCCGGCCTTGCGGAGACGCCTCTTTGGCGGAGCCGGGGGCTCCGTTTGCGGCAAGCCGCTGGATGGTGGGGAAGAAACGCCCTCGGCTGGTTCGCCCGACTCGGCCTCGGGTACGGCAAGCTCTTCCTCACCGCCGAACTCCCTTCGCTCGGCAAGGCTTGCCGCCTCTGCTGCGTCTGCCTCCTCCACGGTGTACCCGAAGACGCCAATGGCAGCAAGCTGCCGCCTCCTCCAACTGTGGCAATGCGCACCATCTCTTCGTCGGTGGTGTCGCGGGTGAGCTTCTTCTGCTCATCGGGGCTGATCGGCACTTCTTCCAAGCTGTCAAAGAACTGCCGCACGATGTCGTCGGAAGGCTCTTGCCAGGTTGGAACGATCCCATGAGATTCGCACAATGGCATCATGGCGCGGATGCGGTCGAGCGAAGAGTTGTTGCACAATGGGACGACCCCCCTCGGCAACCTAAACCACTCGGGGTGATCGGGGTCATTCTTGAACAGCTCTAACAGCATCGCATCCAGCTCCAAGACGGTGAAATTCCAGTTCAGACCCGGGCGCAGCCTCATGATGTCCGCTGTGTTTTGGAACTCCCAAGCAGGCCTCCTCCTCTCCTGCAAGGGAGCGATGCGGCGATGAAGGAAATCTGCGCCAACTGCGCCTACGGTGAGTCCGTCAAGCCTGAGGCCCAAAATCCGGGTCACAGCTATCTTCAACCTAGCATCTTCCAGCGCCAAGTTGCTCCAATCGTTGCCGTGCACTATTGGGGTTTGGCGCAGGGCAGTGAAGGGCTGTGGGTTCTCCTCTACGATCCAACACCAATTGGCTCTCCACTCCTCCCATTTGCTGCGGAACTCTCCCTCCAGATAAGCCTCTTTCTTGCCGACCCTGGAGACCCAAGCAATCCCTCCGGCAAGCGGCTCCCCTCTCTCAACGCGGGGCATGAAGAAGTGGCGGAACAGGGCTACGTTTGGGTGGATCCCGACAAAGTTTTCGCAAAGGTGTGCGAAAACTGTCATGGTCAGAACGGCGTTGGGGGTGAAATCAAGGAGGCGGAACCCGTAGGTGTTCATAATGTCGCAGAAGAATTCAGAAAAGGCGGGCAGAGCCCGCAATAGAAGAAAAGCGCAAAGAAAGGATACCCAGTTGGGGCTAGTTCCGAAGCGGTGGCGGGGAGTACCTTCGTGCATGGATGCGCACACGTCTCCGTCGACCAGAAGAGGTAGAAGCCCTCCCTCAGCTCCTTTGCGTCGAGCTGGGGGGAGAAGATGGCCTGCTCCTTTCGCAGCACCGCGAGCCGCTGCGCCTCGGCCGACTTCATGCCCTTCCCCTTGTCGGCTTTCGGAGCCATGGCGGAGGCGGCGGAGGAGGCCGACGGCGTTGATGGTGCTGTGGCGAAAGGGGGCGGAGCGCTGCTCTCTTCGCACTAGAGAAGAAGGGGGGAGCGGCGGTGGTTTTCGAGATGGGACAGCAATGGCAAGGTGGGTGACCTGCCCCTGTTTCCCCTGTTTATAAGGAGGGAGAGGGGGCGGACGTTCCACTTTTCCTAATAAAGAAACCCCCACGACCTCGCCCACGATCTCTCCCACGACGCCACGTTAGGTGCGTGCCGTTCGTGAGGGACGTGGTGGGTCCGGGGTGAGTTACGGCGTGATCAAGGCCGCGTGTGACCGTGCACTGTTTTGGGCCTGGCCCGACAACGCTCGGCACCGTGTGCGGCCCAGGCCCGGGGGCTCCTGTCGGTGTACTAGAGTAGGGGTACCCTAGTATCCCGAACTTCGTGCACGCAGGCGATTCTGACACCACGGCAAGGCTTGCCTGGTCACCGCCAAGATCCTCCATGGTTCCTTTGGAGCCATTCAAGAACAAAGTATTTAACCAAGAAGACAAGGCCCCGGCAAGAGGAGCTTGCCGGGAAGGCCACTCAAGGCACGCAGAAGACAAGACCCCGGCAAGAGAAGCTTGCCGGGAAGGCTCGGAGAGCGACAAGCCTCCGGACGCGACAAGGATTCAGCCGCGGCAAGGCACTTGCCGCGGCAGGCAACCTCTCTTCATCTCCGCTCCAGCTCATCCACTAACATGTCGCCATGGGACCATTCCATGCGCGCGTGTCAAGAGGCTGTGCAGCCAGCGGGGAGCAGCGATAAGCGGCGCTGACAAGCTTGTCATCGTGGCAAGCGGTGGTGCTCCTGACGGTCCTCACATTGCCTTTGTTTAGGCGGCGAGGGCGGGCATTTAATGCTTTTGTCCCTTGCCGTCGTGGTTAGGTAGAGTGCATCGCATAATCGCTCAAGTAGGTGTACCAACTACTGTTTTTCCATTTGTACCCTCATCTACGTTGCCACCTGCCGGAGACCCTTGAGCATATAAAAGGAGGCCCATGCATAGCGTAGAAGGGGTTCGGTCCGGTTCGATCCCAACGTAACCAGAGAACACTCTCACGCTAGGTCTTGTAGCTCTCATCGCTCCCTAGCAAGAACACAATACAATCAGACAAGTAGCAGTAGGAGTATTATCTCTCCGGAGAGCTCCGAAGCTGGGTAAACTGCTCGTGTGCTCCGCCTCGATCCGCTCTTCGTGTGATCTCCGCCCCCCTCCGAACCAAAAAGGGACTCGGTCTGCCGGTCCCATAGGTGTTCGTGGGTCCGATCAGCCTCCCCAACAGTCACCTCTATCTTTCATTTTATCTTTGTAATACACAGTTAGCATACTGCTTACCAACTTGTATGGAGTAGCTGCCCCACCTCTCTGGTGTACCATCCAGGAGTAGTGGGGACTGTATGGTTGTATGTATATGTCTATGTAAACACCCCATTTATATAGATATATGAAAAATAGTGGGAGTTCTCTCCCACTGACAATTCCTTAAAAAAACGTATATCGTTTCGCACTCAAAGGTGGCACATTCCCTCTCAGAACCACGAGCCTTCTTGAGAGAAGCTTGGGTTTGCAAGAAGCTTATACCAAAATATGTTCCTATTCGGCCAATTTTTTCACCACAACATGGTAGTACCATGACATGACATCCATGCCAAGTTTCATGATTTTCAGACGTGTTTTGGATTTACAAGAATTTTAAAACCAAGTTTCTCAATGTTCTCGGCCAAGCCACGATGCCAAGATGTTTTAGTTTTATTCTCATTTCTTGCATGGGACCTAGAAATTAACCCGAGGACACAAATGTGATTTTTCAACCAACTTTGGTGCACGAGAGCATGTGCTTGTAGTTCAAATTTGACTTATGCACATTAAATGACCAGAAACTCAATTAATGTATAAAAAACGACAAACGAACCCGGAATTATTCCAAAATTTAACAGGGCACTAATGTAGTTCTATTTTGCCTTTGTTAAGAAACTCAAGGGGGGGCAGCGTATATCGTTTCACACTCAAAGGTGGCACGTTCCCTCTTAGAACCACGAGCTTCCAAATCGGCCCAATTTTTTACCACAACATGTTGGTGGCATGACATGACACCATGCCAAGTTTCATGATTTCCAGGCGAGTTTTGGATTTACATGAATTTAAAATCAAAGTTTCTCGATGTTCTCGGCCGAGTCATGATGCCCAGATGTTTGAATTTCATTCTCATTTCTTCCATGGGACCTAGAAATTCAACCAAGGACACACATGTGATTTTTCAACCCACTTTGGTGCACCGGAGTATGTGCATGCAATTCATATTTAGATTATGCACATTAAAAGTCCAAAAACTCAATTAATGTATAAAAAGGCCAAATGAACCCGAAATAATTCCAAAATTTAACAGGGCACTCATATAGTTCTATGTTGCCTCTGTAAATAAAATCAGGGGGGAGGCAGCGTATATCGTTTCACACACAAAGGTGACACGTTCCCTCTCGGAACCACGAGGCTTGTTGAGAGAATCTCCGGTTTTGCAAGAGGCTTATACGAAAACTTGTCCCAATTCAGCCAAAATTATAATGTATGAAAACAGGGTTTAGATTATCCCAAACATCTCGCTACCTAGACCAATAATGTACTATGATTTGAATTCAACATAAAATGGATACAAATATTTGAATTGGAGAGCATATGGTACATGTAGTTCATAGTGAAATATGATTACTGCTATATGTATGTTTTTTGTTATCAAGATAATATTTAAATTATTGTATAACTTGACAACAATCATATTCAAAGAAGGAAAATTGATTCAAATTTAGTCCATATGGTAGACGACAATATATATGTTCACATGGTGGAGTAAAATGTTCATATATGATGGAAGATCAAAATGTACGACTACGTCAATTATAAACCGCAAGGTCACCTAACGATATATTTGAATTCAACATAACATGGATTCAAAAATTGAAATTTGAGATCATGGCATCTGTAATCATATAAAATGGGACATTACTCTTTCTTTGGTGGGAATTGATTTGTTTTTTGTTCTTGTTGAGGGAAGTGCGAATCGATTTGGTACTGTGCAGGGTAATCTTGTTCTCCCGATTTTTTTTACATTTTTCTTGTAGTTTTTTCAATGGCATCTATAGCAATATAGTAAAAGGGGACATGACTCTCTTGTATCTTGTATGAATTGTTTTTTTACACGTTAAGTTTGTTCTGCCGAACAAGGAATCCGCACCTTGTTATCCCGAAATTTTCAAGCTCGAGTATCTTTTGTCTCACCTGCTTTGAAACTCCCGCTTCTTCAACCAGCGTCATCTTGTTATCCCGAAATTTGGATGCGCGAGAACTCCCTCCTCATCCGAAATTGCTCCTGCAGCCCGGACACGCCAAATCCCCTTCTACCCCTCGGTAGAAAATGAAGCTCCACGTCGCGGTGTCAAAACCGTGGGGTACGCTGGTAACTTACCCTACATTTCGAACAAGTGCGTCCCTAAGCTTGGCTCCCCCCTCGCCCTTCGCCCCCCCCCCCCATTCGTACACCGAGGCCGCCAAAACCCGCGAAACCCCACACTCCTCCGTCGGCCTCCCGACCGCCGCCCAGCCGGAGACTCTTCCCCGACTACGTCGTCCACCGCAACAGCTCGCCGTCCCTCATCCACCACACCGGATGAGGATCCATTGTCGATCTCGTCGTCCCGCTGGATCAGCCGCCCCGTCCTCCACCTCCAAGGAGCTGCCCCGACGTTCACCTCGTCTATCGCGCCACCTCAATCCCCACAGCGCCGTCTTGACCTGCACCGGAACCGCAGCACCCTCACCAATTCCTCCGATGAAGCCGAGGCCAACTCAGCGCAACCAAGGAGGTTCTGCACTCACCGCTGCATTTTATCTTTTATTCAATCTCAAGGGGCTGCTGGTGCTCGATACCGAGCAAACATGGCGTGTCTCCATCGACGGCGCCGTCGCCGGCCACATCATCCACGGCGTCTCTCCCCCATGTCGTTGCTTCGTCGGCGGCGACTTCCACAACGACACTAGCTGCAGTTGCTCCGGCTCTCGCTCGCGTTGCGGCTCTGTTCTTCTTTGTCGGTCGTCTTTCTTGCCTTTGCTCCTGCTTTCGTTCGTGCTGCTGCTCTGCTCTTGCTCTCGCTTGCGCTAGTGCTGCACGACCTCCGGCAGCTACAGGAGTTGCTGGTTTAGCACTCGCTCGCGGTGCTACTGCACAACTTGCTCTCTGCTAGTGTGTTCCGTGCTCGAGCGTCTGCTGATTTAGATCACTGCTTCTCTGCTACTAGTGCTCGAACGCCCTAAACATCTATTGCAATTCTTTAATACTAGTTCAATCGGTTTCGACAGTAAAATTCAGTTTCGACTGTGAAGATCATTTTCTTCAGTTAAGTTCAGAGTGAACAGTACTTACAGCATCTGTCGGAGCGGCCGTGGCGCGGCTGATGCGTTTTACATCTAGCACTTTTTGGTGATGTATTTTACATCATCTATTGTAGATGATATTAGGGTCCCACTTCAGATTAACGTTGTCTGTCTTGTCATGCTTCAGCCTCGTCGCCGTACACCTTAGCAGAGCTGCTCCAACGACGGAACCGTCCATCACAGCGGAGCAGTACCCTCGGCGCCGTTTCCAGAGGCCTCGGATCTTCTTCCCCGCCTCCGACAGTCACACCAGCATCATCACCATCCTCCACGTACAACCCAATGATGTTGAGGTCCACAAGGCTATGCCAAAGAGGTTGTACACTCGTCGCATCACTTTGTTTCTCCATTCCTCTGTTCTTCCAATTCATGTGAGCCAAACACACAGGTTGACTGAAATCCTATGTTTCCAAATGCTCTGTTTTGCACGTGCATTCCTATCCTATTCCTGTGATTTTCCTGTCCCTGCGTTTATAGAATCCTCCAATTCTAAGGAGCCCTTACAGATTTACTTCATTTTCAGATAGGCGTCAAAGAAAACTATGTGTGTTATGCCCTGCTCCTGCCATGCCGTCATCCACCCCACCTGAGGTGCACCATCGACAGAAGCGTTCACTGCAGCAGAGATCCCCCTGCAGACTTCCTTTCACCGCCTCAGATCATCTTCCCCGTTGCCGGCAGCCACGCCAACCGCATTACCATCACCGACTGAGCAAATGAACCTGAGGACTACACAGTTCCGGAAGAGAGGTCGCAGTCTTTCGTGTTTGCGTACGTTATACATCGGTTATTATTACCTGCTACTTTATCGTTCAATCTTGAGTTTTGAATTGCCCATGGGTCTCATATCGAGCCAAAGAACGAATAGTATATGTCTACTATCTGGTTCATCTGGGGTCTTCTATGTGGTTCATGTTGGGTGGGCAACAAACAATAGATGATCCATTGTCTATCTTTTTGAACTGAAGCTATAATCTACCTGGTATCATTAGTTTTGGATCCATCCACTCGTTTGCTACCATCAGTCTTGATTTTTGCATGCACCCCTTAGGCCTTACAAAATCTAACTATTTTTTTATTATGCATGTCGATATTGTACACAATCGTCTTGAACATGTAGAGAAAAAGAGAAGACCGTTCGTCTTGAATAAAATGTCATGCAGACGCTGCTCCATGATGGTGAAGTGCCCCCCCCCTCTGCATTTCCAGATTGTATTCCAGAGGAAGATAAATGTTCAGATGGAGATTCAGAAGGAGCCGACCATGCATGTTTACCACCTGAGGTGTTTGCTCTAACCTGTCATGTTGATGTTGGTCATATCATGCATATGGCACCTTGCATTGCTTACATTATACATCTTATATGTCATCATCTTAGTTTAGATTTGCTTTGTGTGAATGCCACCTGTTTGATTTCTATATCATACTCCCACCATTCCTAAATATTTGTCTTTTTAGAGATTTCAACAAGTGACTACATACGGAACAAAATGAGTGAATCTACACACTAAGATATGTCTTTATACATCCGTATGTGGTAGTCCATTTGAAATCTCTAAAAAGACAATTATTTAGGAACGGAGGGAGTATATGGGAATTATGCAATGACATCTTCTTTTGCCAAGCATCATATACGTGAATCATGCAATTCCATCCTGTTTAGCCAGTCACCGTATATGTGAATTGTATCGTGCCATATTTTTTCCATAATGTATTCCATTTGTCAACAATGTTTATACATTCATCTACTCTTCCTGTGCATCAGCCATTTGAGTCAGTCATGGGAAAATCTGGAGTGAAAACAAGGTCTTCTGAGCAGTCAGTGCTACCTGTCGATGCAGATTTCTTCTTTGATTCTGAATAGCTCCTCAGAGGAGGATTCAGAGATTGATGACCAGTCGTATCCCCCCCCCCCCGAGGTGCATGCTCTAACTTGGCTGGGTTATATTGCTCATATCTTGCATATCTTGCATTGCCATGCCATCTGCTTAGATTAGACATGCTTTGTGTGAATGCCTCCTGTTTGCTTTCTATATCAGATATGTGAATTATGCAATGTCATGTTTTTCAGCCAGTTATCATATATGTGAATTATGCACTGTCATGGAGCCAGGCATCATATATGTGAATTATCTCATGCCATCTTTTTTTCATTACATATTCCATTTGTCGACAGTCTGTGTATATTGAACTACTCTTCATGTGTATCAGCCATTTGAGCCGGTTATGGAAAAATCTGGAGTGAAAACATGGTCTTGAGCGTGCAATGGTACTGTTGAAGCATATATCTCGATGGTTACAGGAGCTCCTCGGAGGAGGATTCAGAGACAGATGACCAGTCCTATATCCCACCTGAGGTGTATGCTCTAAGTTGCAATGTTTATATTTCTCATATGATGCATATGGTGTCTTGAATTGCTTAGTTTAGACATAATATGCATACTATTGAATTCTATCTGCTTAGTTTAGAGATCATACATGCAAGTGCCAGTTGCTTAGTATATGAATCAATTATGTCAATTATATCATGCCATCATGTATACTTAGACAACATGTATGTGAATTATTTCATCCCAACCTATTTTAGAAAGACATCATATAGTTTTGTCATGTCATCTATTTAGGTACTCATCATATGTTGAATTATGCCATTATATCCTGTTAAGTTATCCATCATATATCCAAAGCTGTGTCATGCTATCCTGTTTAGTTAGGCATCATATATGTGAAATTGTGTCATGTTGTCCTGTTTGGTTAGACAACATACATGTGAATTACCACATCATCTATCATACAATGCTTATGCGTTCAATTTCTTTTCTTGTTTATCAACCATTTGAATTGGAGGGGGTGATGGCAGTATCTAAGGGAGCAAAACCCCGTTCTTCACAAAAGACAGTGCTACCCATTGATGCAGATAGAACCATGGTTGTACTGGCCCACAAACTAGCCCCACCACACATAATCGAGACTCTTCCAGATTGCACACTTACATCGTTGGGCAGAGAACTGGCTACAACCCATCTAACCGCAACCCCAGCAGATAGTAACCCACTTATAGTTGACAAAGCACCATGTCCACCACAGAGTACCCCCACACGAGCAGTTTGTAAAGCTCTTTGCGATTGCCCAAAGCACGAAGACCACCACAGCTAACCCAAACTCCATGTTTAAAGCAGAAGAGCAACTGTTCTCAGGTCAGATTCCGTAGCTATGGTCCATACTCCTTTGCTAGTACATCACTGTATTTACTCATACCAACTACTTTCGAATTTGAAGGATCCAACTGAAACTCCAATGGCGCAACATGTATGTTTTAAACCTATTTATTTAACTGGATTGCTGTTCTAACTTCTTGCTCTATGTTGATTTCAGTTTAAGTTGCATAAACAGTTATGTTCTCATGTGATGCACATTACAAGTGCTGCCAATGTTGTGTAGTTTCTCACACTTCTATTCTGTCTATGCTGATGTGTCATAAAAATATATGAGTTGAACTGTGTCTCTATCTTGATTAGGGAACATAAACTAGAATGATATGGACAATATAGTGACCATAGTACATAGATATATGTTTGTTTCATGTTGTTATCCTGTCCACCTTACTCTTGAACGGTTTACCAAAATGAGTTTTCAGATACTACAAGCTAAACCTGTGATGTGTCCGCTTGTTTCTCTTGTAGTATGCAAACAGAATATTGGAGAAGAGCACCCCACTATGCAATGGTAGAGAAAGTAATGCAGATAAGGTTCAAGATAGTGAGACAACCACTGTTAGTCTCCAAGAAAGGTGATAAAAGCGATCTTGTAGACGGTGAAAACCCCACGATCCTGCGTTGATGTAGTGTTCGAGTTCTTGGCGATCACTGGCACAAGCTCTTCGAACTCGCTGCTGAATCACTTCGCTTCTTCAGTCTTAGCTACAAGCTGAAAGGCATCGATCGGTGTCTTTTGCGGCAAGAAGCCAAGGACCGAGGAAGTCCTACAGAATTCAGATGTGTACTTTCTTGTGCAACGACAATATTTGGAGGAATTAAGCGCCAAACAAGAGAAAGTTAATAAGCTTGCTAAGCATCTTGCCAGAATTATGGGTACCCAGGATATTGTTTCTTGAGCTCTTCTGAAGTGGTTTCAATTCTGGACTTGTTTTGCTGCGGCATTTATATGCTGTTGTATTCCCTATATTTGCACTGGTGGCGAACTTTGATGCCCAGTGGATGTAATATGTGTAATAGACGTGGTAGCCTAGCATAAGTTCTTTTTTCGCGGTTTGCTAGTGGCTGCAATAACCTATTTTTTAAAACTAGGCCACAGTAACCATGGGCTAATATTTACTGTAGTGACACTGGGCCTCCTACGGGCCGTAGAAATAGTGGGCCTTCCACGGGCTGTAGAAACAGTAGGCCTTCTACGGGCCGTAGAAACAATGGGCCTTCTACGGGCCGTAGAAACAATGGGCCTTCTACAGGCCGTATCATCAATGGGCCTTATACGGGCCGTATGATCGATTGGCCAAACATGGGCCAATAACAGGCCTCATTATGGTCGTAAACGGGCTAGAGTTGGAATCGTCCGTTCATGGGCCGACCATAACGGGCCATCGTTAATAGGCCGTATTTGATGATGCTATGAAAACGGCCCAACGAATTAACGGACCACAAACGGGCCGACTGTAACCACGAGCTGAATTTGGCCCACAAGCGTAAAATGACGATAACGGGCCGTAAGTAAACGAATCTTTGGAAATGATCCCAAGAATAAATGAGCTACGAGAAGGCGAAAGATAACATGGGCTGGAAACGCCCAACGGAATAACGGGCCGTTAATGGGTATAAAGTGATACCTTTGTTCATTACGGGCGGTTCACCATGGGCCGTTAATGGGTGTAAAGTGATACACTGTTCATTACGGGCCAGTTTCACCACGGGCCATTAATAGGCCAAGAGTTACATAGGGCCTCATATGGGCTGAAAGACGTCATGGGCCATACATGGGCCAGAAGTGAAAACGGGCTGGAACCATATTGAATGGCCCAAATGACGCTACTGGGCCTAATTCGGATAGGGCGTAACGGGCCTTGGGTTAGCGGGCTGTAAATGGGCTATATGCGAACAGGCCGTTAACATGCTTTCCATGGGCTGGCCCGCCACCTTTTGACCAAGTCAAACGGGCCGGCCTTTTCACAGGAATGAGCCTCTGTTGGGTCGTGCCACGTGTCGACGTATCATAGGCGCCTATCTGACCCACTGACGAGCTGACACGTGTTTCGTCCGGCCAATAAGAATTTTACACGTGGAAATTTCCCATTGGTCGGGGCTCTTAACGGGTTATCGGATCCAAAACCTGACCCGATAGCTTAACGGTGTTCCGTTACGGTGGATGCCACGTGTCTGTCACCCTTGACGAAAGCACTTCTGTGACGCGTGATTTATCATCATGGAAGTGGACACTTCTATGATGATAATTTTGGTAATGTCATGGAACACTTCTCTGACGGCAAGTATGACTATCTTGATTCTGTCATAAATTTTCCATGGATGTACATGCATGACAAAAAACGCGACCTACTGTGACAAACACGTATCATCACAGAAGTGATTTTTTTTTGTAGTGGAGCTGACTGGGCTCCATACGTGCGTCCAAAACATGGTAACTAAGAAGATCAAACTTGTTAACATGATCCAGGTTATGCTCATTCGCCAGATCCTTCCGTGCCAACGCCGGACCTGCTATTTGTGGGAGTTTGATCTGGCCAAGCACCAGACGTTGCTAGAGCTCTTCGTCCCGACGCACGAAGACATCTGGAAAGTGCTCTTCAAGGCCGGCGAGGCACCACCGCCTACGACTGAGGATCGTGGGCTTAGCTTAAAGCGCCAGGCTAATTCAGTAAGCTCTTTCATGTTTTCAAGGTATAGTCTTTACTGGCATATTTTGAGCAAGGAGTCTAAGCCTCCCTATCAATTTCTTTTTAGGCCTGGACCGACATAGTGGGGCGGATTAATTGTCCAGCTCCGCTACCCGAAGATGAAGAAACCCCACTCCTGACGAAGATGCTGTTTTCGGTGCCTTATGATGTGCCAGAGAAGAAGGCCAAGAAGACGGCCAAAGGGACCAGGAGTGGCCTTCGCGGAAAGGGTGCTTTGGACATGTCATCCGAAGACAAGACTGACTCTTTGGCCGCCGAAGACGACGGCGAGGGGGAGGAAGAAAGCGGCTCCCCCCTGAGGGGGGAAGGAAGAAAAGGGGGCCGCCACAAATCTGGAAGCGAAGGCGCCCAAGAGGGGGAAGGGTCCCCTTGCAGATAACTCCGCGTAGGATGTCGGTAGCAGTCCGGAGTGAATGCCCCGGACTGAGCCTCGGGCCGCCTCGTAAGTACCCCAAATCTTATGCCCATCAGATGCCTGGCCTTTCCGCTTTGTAATATTAATATGTTTAAATTGTGCCATTGTAGTCCAGCCCGCGATCCTCAACAGAGAGTTCGCTAGACTCAAAGGAGATGGCTAGCATGTCACCGCCGCCCGCTCACTCCGTCTCGCCCAAGGGTGATGACGAGGTGGTGTCCCAAAGGACCTTCCCAGACCGGGGGGAGGTTCCGGAGATCGTCAGGGTGGCGCCCCAGGATGACTCCTCGGCGGCCGGACACATGGGGGAAAAAGCCCCCATGGGGACTGGTGATGGGGGCCAAGTTCCATTTGGCCCTCAGCCGGATACCATTCCGGAGACCTACACGGCTCCGGAGTTCGGCAACCGGCCTTCTCCGAAAAGAGGAGGTGTGCCTGTTCTGCCAGTGACCTCTCTCCAACCAGATGCACAGGATAATCTGCTGGAAGCGCTGCGAGGCGCAACCATTGTCGATGAACACTGTGCCCTTATGGGTACGATGATCAAAAAGGTTCAGTCCGCTAAAAACGGACTGACCGAGGCCTATGCTAGCCTTTTAACAGGCTTTGAGGTAATAATCGTAGAAAAAATATCACAGTGTAGACAGTAGCCCCTGATGCTCTGTTCGGTGTTTGGAAAGAAAAAGCCGACAGAGGATCAAAACAATTTTTGCAGGAGTCTAACATAATATGTCTATGTGAATAAGCAGGCGTCACCGCTGGCTACTGCCGCTCATACTGCGGAGGTCTATGGCCTGAAGCAGAGCCTGGAGCGGGCCAACGAAGAGCTCGGCCTCGTAAAGAAGCAGCTGGAGGACAGCCAAGGTATGCAGTAACCTGTGCGTATATTTTAGGAAGAAGGAATGTTTCGTGCGGACTAAAGCGTCATGAACTTTGTTAGGGGCCACGACCGAGGTGGCGGCCCTCAAGAAGGCGTTAACCAAGGCCGAGGACAAAGCGGCGAAGGAGCATGCCGCACGCGAGAAACACGAGGCCCGGGTTGACGAGGTCCAGCAAGAGCTCCAGGACACCGTCAAGAAGTATGAGTCATTGGAGCATGGTTCTAAGACACAAGCGTCCGAACTTGCGAAGGCCTGCCAGAGCGCACGAGATGCCCGAGCCAAAGCCCAGAGCGCTCTCCAGGAAATCCAGGCGGCCAAGAAGATTGCGGCGGGTAAGGCTTTCATTATGCAAAGCAAGTATGTGAAGGAAACGTTCCTTTTAATTACCCAAATTTGGAGCTCTCCAAGGGCGTTTACGGATTTGCCGCGCAGCATATCGGATGTCTTGCCGAAGTTCTATCGAGCCGAAGAAGGGAGTTCTTCGAGAAACTGCTCGTCTCAATACCTTGGACCGTAACATCCGTGCCCTTTCAACGGCCTGAAACAGCTGATCGAGCTGCACAAGGCGGCCGAGCTAGCCATGAAGGACCTAATAGTCCGGCTATGGCCTGCCGAGCCTATGCCCAGCAGCTACTTCGGACTTGTGAAGCGGCTTGTTAGTGCCTGCCCGCGGCTTGAAGTCATAAAGCGGTCGGTCTGCATTGAAGGTGCACGGATGGCCTTCGCCCGCATCAAAATGCACTGGGTGAAGATGGATGCCTAGAAGTTGATGACCGAAGGACCGCCTGAGGGTAAGGAGCACCGCCGACCCGAGCTATATTTTGATGGTGTCCTGGAGGGATCCAGCCTTGTGGCGGAGCAATGTGCAAAGGATGTTATATTGCCATGAAAACATTCATGTTATTCTATCTTGTAATATGAAACAAGGTCGTTATGTAATATAACACTTGTGACTCTTAAAATTTTACCTCCTGTGCGGCCGTTTATGTAATCTGAGGGTTAACCAGTCGTCGGCTTTTGCCCCCATGTAGATACTACGGGGGTGTTCGGGATAAATCTAAACACTATTTACTCCACATTCTGGTCCTTAAAGGAGGTGTTTAGCGCAACGAACAAGGCAATCGGGCTATACGGCTTTTATCGCCCTCACGTAGCCATAGGGGTTTGACAATAAGAATCCTGGCGAAGCCCCTAGTATTCGGAAGACCGAGCTAGGGGCGCTATACACACCTGATTGGATAAAAACCGATTCCTCGCATAAAGCGGAAAAAATCTCTAAGGATTTGAAACCTCTCGAACAGCTGACCAGCTCTCGCTACACCATGACAGCCAGTTTTCGGCTTTCTCTACTGAGGTGCTCGTCCGGAAGAACCGGGACACAATCGCAGTAGTTCTCCCTTTACTACCCTAGCCGATATAGCGGAACGTAAGGTAGTAAGCACAGGAGCCGGGCAACCCAACTATTGACCAAAGACATGATTCGGAGCCAATGCATATAATGCTATAAGTTCGGGGTGCCGAACCGTACTATAAAAAGTGTTCAGACTTTATTGCCATACTGCGGGGCGTGATGAAGCCCCTGGCGAAGTGATACGTACCAGAGTGTACGGGTTCTATGAGTAATAAATACAAAGGTCAGGAGAAAATCAAGGAATAAGCCGATGCTACCATTTGTTTACCATTGTAATGTGATTAATACGTCGAGGCGTACTTGTACAAGAAATGCGTAAAGCTATTTAACATGCCATGCCCAAGAGAGAGCTGCGTGCGGGTATGTAAAACAGGTATAGCAATCGTTAGCAGAGACCACCTGGAGATTCCCTTGTACGCCAAAGCTCCTTGCCTCCTTGGTGTGTCCGATGAACGGGTTGTCAGAAGAAACCTCGGAAAGAGAAAAAACCCAAAATCAAACGGAAAGGTGAAGGTGTGCGAATCTGAGGGTCGGTTGAGCCGCGTTGTGGATCGCGAGCTAGCTATGCCTTCATCGATACCCATGGGATTTTGAGTGCGTAGTTATATGCAGCGTGAATGCGAATGCCGATGTTTGATCGGGACTGGGACGGAGGCCAAATTGCTAATTGAGCTCCTGACGAGCCGGGCTGTCTTGCTACAGAATAGTCCGGACTCTTTTAATAGTGTCCGGGGGTTTGGCCGCTGAACTAAGGTTCTGCTAGAAAAGGCCGCGTTGTATTTCTGCTGGTAAGGCCATTGTGTGCTCCTCGGTACGGAGGGAGTGTTCCATATTTCCATTGATTGTTATGACGCCACGTGATCTGGGCATCATGAGCTTGAGATAAGCGTAGTGAGGTACTGCATTGAATCGGGCGAATGCGGTTCATCCGAGCAATGTGTGATAGCCGCTGCGAAAGGGGACGATATCAAAGATTAAATCCTCGCTTCGGAAGTTATTCGGAGATCCAAGGACAACTTCTAGTGTGATTGAGCCCGTACAGCGGGCCTCTACGCCTGGTATGACTCCCTTAAAGGTAGTCCTTGTGGGTTTGATCCGTGATGGGTTAATGCCCATTTTGCGTACCGTGTCCTCATAGAGCAGATTGAGGCTGCTGCCACCGTCCATGAGGACTCACGTTAGATGGTATCCGTCAATGATTGGGTCTAGGACTAGTGCGGCTGATCCACCGTGCCGGATACTGGTCGGATGATCCCGATGATCAAAAGTGATCGGGCATCATGAACATAGGTTGAATTTTGGGGCGACTGGCTCTATCTCATAAACGTCCCTTAGTGCGTGCTTACGCTCCCTTTTGGGGATGTGTGTAGCGTATATCATGTTCACCGTTTTTACTTGAGGGGGAAACTTCTTCTGTCCCCCTGTGGTTGGCTGCAAGGGCTCCTCGTCATCATCCTCGCTCTGTGATCCCTTTTCCTTATTCTTGGCGTTTAAACTTGCCGGCTTGGGGATCCTGATATATAGACAGTAGCCCCTGAGACACTGTCCTGTTTTCGGAAAGAAAAACCAGACATTGGTTGAACCGGGTCATGAGTGCCGTGAGGGCTGCCATAGATGTTGGCTTTTCTTCGCCGAGGTGGCGGGCGAGCCATTCATCGTGAATGCTATGTTTAAAGGCCACTAAGGCTTCGGCATCCGGACAGTCGACGATCTGGTTATTTTTAGTTAGGAACCTAGTCCAGAACTTCCTGGCTGACTCCCCGGGCTGTTGAACTATGTGACTTAAGTCATTGGCGTCTGGCGGCCGAACATATGTACCTTGGAAGTTGTCGAGGAAAGCTTCTTCCAGGTCCTCCCAGCTGCCAATAGAATTTTCAGGCAGACTGTTTAGCCAGTGTCGAGCTGGCCCTTTGAGTTTTAGTGGGAGGTATTTGATGGCATGAAGATCATCCCCGCAGGCCATGTGGATGTGGAGAATAAAATCCTCGATCCATACCGCAGATCGGTTGTTCCATCACATGATTCGATGTTTACGGGTTTGAACCCTTCTAGGAATTCATGATCCATCACTTCGTCAGTGAAGCAAAGAGGGTGCACGGCGCCTCTATATCGGGCCACATTGCGACGTAACTCTGATGGAGTCCGTCTGCGGCACTCGGCCCGGGTGTGGTTAGGTTTATCACATCCAAATAGGTAGCCATCGTCGTGTGTCAAGGCACGTCCTCGTGATCCGTAGATCGATCTTGTATGTCCTGCTCTATTGTCCAGGTCTTGATGAAGGTCATATGTATAGCCCCGAGCTATCTTATCACTGCCTTTACGGCGAGGTGGGACAGTTTGGTTTTTGGCTCGGGTTGCTGTTTTATCCCGGCCGCGATGTGGCCGATCAGCCACGTTGCGTGATGCTGGTGCGGGATCTGGCGCCTCATCGTCGAACTGAGGTAGTAATATGTGCTTCGGGTAACTTTTGGTTGGGCGTTTAAGGCCGTATTCCTCAGCTGCCAGGACATCGGTCCATCTGTCATTGAGCAGGTCTTGGTCAGCTTGAAGCTGCTGCTGCTTCTTTTTCAGGCTCCTCGCAGTGGCTATTAGCTGAAGCTTAAAGCGCTCCTGCTCCAGGGGCTCCTCAGGCACGATGAAGTCTTTGTTGCTGAGGCTCACCTCCTCCTCGGAGGGCGGACGGTAACTACCGTCCTCCGAGTCTTCTTCTATGGCCTATTCATCAGGGCTGGCATGCCCTGATTCCTGATTGTCTCGTCGGCGGTTTGTTCATCAGGTTCTTCTATGTCTTCGGCACCATCCGGAGTGTTGTCCCCTCCTATGCCGGTGTTGCTATCCCTACTGCGGCGGGATTTAGAGCGGCGCCGCTGACGCTGGCACTTTGGTTGTGTTTTAGGATGGTCCTCCTTTGCTGGGTTTTCCTTGTCATCGCCGCTATTATTTTTCGGCGTATCTACCATGTAGATGTCATATGTGGAAGTGGTCGTCCATCGTCCGGTGAACGGCGGGTTTTGGGCCTCCTCGTCTCTGGCATCGTCGTCAATACCGTCGATGTCTTCAGAGTCATAGTCAAGCGTGTCGGTTAAGTCTTCGATAGTGGCTATGAAGTGGGTGGTGGGTGGGAGGCGGAATTCTCCCCCATCATCAGCCTCCAGCTCGAACCGGACATAATTCGGCTGTGAGTCCCCCGCCAAGGACAGATTTCTTAACGAATTTAGCACGTCGCCCAAGGCCGAATGCTGGAAGATGTCTGCGGTGCTAAACTCAAAGATCGATAAGTGATCCAGTTCGGCGTCCGCGGATGCACATGGCTCAGAATTTTGTACCAGAGATGAGTCCGGAGTTCCGGTGACAAAGACGCCGTGTAACTTTAGGTCTATGTTCGGCTCCAACGTCGTGGAATGTGCAGCCTCCGCGGTGGGGTTGAGCCTCTCATCCTTGGATGGCGCAATATGCTCCGGATCTACGGCCAGAGCAGTTACAGGAGAAATCTCCTGGATGCGGCGCGATGGAAGATTTAGGTCATGTTCATCGGGGTGTAGGAGCGGTCGCCGCGGTCTCGAATCCGGCGAAGATCAAATCTCCACGGATGTCCGCGACGTAATTCAAGCTCCCAAATCTGACCTGATGGCCAGGGGCGTAGCTGTCGATCTGCTCCAGGTGGCCAAGCGAGTTGGCCCGCAGTGCGAAGCCGCCGAACACGAAGATCTGTCCGGGGAGGAAGGTTTCCCCTTGGACAGCATTGTTGTTGATGATTGAAGGGGCCATCAAACCTTTTGTGGATGGCACAGTGGAACTCTCAATGAAAGCACCAATGTCGGTGTCAAAACCGGCGGATCTCGGGTAGGGGGTCCCGAGCTGTGCGTCTAAGGTCGATGGTAACAGGAGACAGGGGAAACGATGTTTACCCAGGTTCGGGCCCTCTCTATGGAGGTAATACCCTACTTCCTGCTTGATTGATCTTGATGAATATAAGTATTACAAGAGTTTATCTACCACGAGATCATAATGGCTAAACCCTTGAAGTCTAGCCTATATGACTATGGTAATAAGTCTCTGTCCTTTCCGGACTAAGTCCTCCAGTTTATATAGGCACCAGGAGGATCTAGGGTTACACAAGGTCGGTTACAAAGGAAAAGAATCTACATATTCGGTCGCCAAGCCTACCTTCCATGCCAAGGAGAGTCCCATCCGGACACGGGCGCAGTCTTCGATCTTCGTATCTTCACAGCCCATTAGTCCGGCCCATGGCTAACAGGCCGGACACCCGAGGACCCCTTAGTCCAGGACTCTCTCAGCCGCTCGCCAGGCTTCGGCTGCTGGAGGGACGTGGGTGTTTGTGGGCCATGCCTCGGCTTTCATCCGCGACCACCCCATTGCCCGCTCGTGCTGGCACGGGCCGTTCGGCTCCAGATGGACCGATCGCCGTGATCGTCTTCTTCTTGGGAGCCATGGCGATGAAGAACTACTAAACCAGATTCTCACAACTGCGCCCCCTACCTGGCGCGCCAAAGATGTCGAGGAAAACGACACCTATGGGATCACTGGAATCCCTTCTAAGGTTGGCGGGCGCTGGGTTGTGAAAAGAGCGGGTTTATCGGTCAACACAAGAATAGTTTACCCAGGTTCGGGCCGCGAGGATGCGTAATACCCTAGTCCTGCTTTTGTGTGTATTTGAGTGTTCTTGAGTTCTTGAACTAGCTACGGGGTGTAACTTGTCCAAAAGATCCCAATCCCTCTCCTGGACGCCTCGGGCCTCCTTTTATAGACAAAAGAGGTTGCCACAGTGGCACACAGGAGGTGGAAAGGTGTACAGTGGATGAGTCTATCCTCTGGCACCGTCGGAAAAACGCATTTAATGCGCTGCCGACGTGCCCCTCTCGCTTTATCGGGGACGGCAAGGAAGCTTGTCCCAGCTGTCGCTGCCTCGCCTGGCTCCGACACGCGTCTGAGCTGATGGGGCGTCGTGGCGCCACGTTGGCTGGCTGCTGGCCTAGCGCGGTGGTGGAACCTTCACGAAGATCTGCATGCCACCACGCAAGTGGTGGCTGAGTCGACGTAGAGGCCGTATGCTGCCATGCAGGTGCCTGCCCAGCTGGTTGAGCTAGCAGCTGCATGGGAGCGGCGGTGGAGTCTTGGCAGACGCGGGCCTGGCCGCGGCCTCGCTGATGTCTTCGGCAAGGGTCTTGCTGGGGGGCCGACAAGGGGTCTTGTCGTGGCACCGCGGTCGTCCCCGGCAAGGCGCTTGCCGGGGGTCTCGTGGATCTCCTTGGCAAGGATCTGGCTAAGGATCGCCGTCTTCTGGTCCTCATCTGATCTTGAGTGTTTATGATCTTCACAAAGACATGCATGCTACCACAGAGGTGCCTCCCGAGCCTTGGTCCCAATGTGGTTGATGGTGTTGGAAACCTTGGGCTCAAGGGAGGTGCGCTCTGTTGGCATCAGGCAAGTTGCCCCGGCAAGGCTCTTGCCGGGGCTGCGGGGATCGCCCCGGCAAGGGTCTTGCCGGAGGAGTCCACCTCGCCCTCTTGCTCTTTGTGTCTCTGGTCTTAGCATCGCTTTGATTGTCTTGTGCTTCGGCCTCCCTCTTCTGCCCTACTCGTTGTGGCCGTGGGCACGGCTCGGACTGCCCGTGCACAAGTAGAGGGGTCAAAAGGAGAGCCCCTACTTTTGTACACCGACAGTATCTTCCATGCTAAGCGGGTTATTCTCAGGTCGAGTGTTCATTCACTCACCATCGCACTAGAAAAGGGCAGTAATAGGGATTCCCAGTCCTGAACTAAAAAATGCAAATAATTAAACAAAACTCCCCCGGGACTGTTCTTGGTATGGACTGCACCCGTTGTTTCGGACAAGCCGTGGAGTGTGATTGATGGTGGAGGGGGAGTAAACCTTTACTTTTATCGCTTGGGAACCGCCACTAGCGTACTTAGCATGGAAGATATTGATAACTGATGGTCGTGAAGTAAATGAGAAGGGTGCATGTATCAAAATATCATTTACCTCTATTTTAAAAACTTGAGCTCTGGCACCTCTGCAAATCACTAATTCCCTCAGCGAAGGGACTATCTATTTACTTTTATGTTGTGTCATCACCCTCTAAAACAAGCGCCAGAACCTGAGAGCACTACTGTCATGTTGATGCATTGTGTGTAGCTAATGTTGGGTGCATCATGACTGGATCTTTTCTACCATGAATTACAATGTCTAGTAGCTTCTTGAACTTTGGAGGTGCTCTGCATTTATGTTTGCGGTCTCAGAAAGGGCTAGAGAGATACCACTATTGTCATATTATATCATGGTTGTTTTGATAACATGTTGCTGTTTGAGATATCTTGTTATTGCTCACTAGCTAATTATGTCATTGATATGAGTTAATATAATTTTTTAGAGTTATTGTCGGCATGGTTAGTTATAATGTTGGCTGAAAACCTGGGTGTTATTTAAGCTTATTTATGCAAACAAGAGCAAAAGAGTTCGTAAAAGTTTTTCTTTTTCACTTTCAGTTTATCAACTGAATTGCTTGAGGACAAGCAAAGGTTTAAGCTTGGGGGTGTTGATACGTCTCCAACGTATCTAATTTTCCTAATGCTTTTCCACTTGTTTTGGACTCCAATTTGCATGATTTGAATGATACTAACCCCGGACTGACGCTGTTTGCAGCAGAACTACCATGGTGTTGTTTTTGTGTAGAAATAAAAGTTCTCGGAATGGAACAAAACTTTGCAAGGAATTTTTATACAATAAAAGATAATTTCAGGAGCCAAGAGGCACCTCAGGGGGGCACCTAGGTGGGCACAACCCACCAGGGCGCGCCTGCCCCCCCCCAAGCACACCCAGGTGGGTTGTCCCCACCTGGTGGCCTCGCGGACCCTAAAACCGACGCTATTAAATCCTATTTTTCCACAAAAAATCCGGGAGAAAGATTTATCGCGTTCCACGAGACAGAGCTGCCGTCACCTCATGTTCTTCATCGGGAGGCTAGATCTGGAGTCTGTTTGGAGCTCCGGAGAGGGGGATCTTCGTTCTTCATCATCACCAACCCTTCTCCAACACCAATTCCATGATGCTCCCCACCAGGAGTGAGTAATTCCTTCATAGGCTCGCTGGTCGGTGAGGAGTTGGATGAGATTCATCATGTAATCGAGTTAGTTTTGTTAGGACTTGATCCCTAGTATCCACTATGTTCTGAGGTTGATGTTTCTATGACTTTGCCATGCTTAATGCTTGTCACTTTTGGCCCGGGTGCCATGATTTCAGATCTGAACCGTTTATGTTATCATCATTATATCCATGTTCTAGATCCAATCTTCCAAGTTATAATCACCTACTAAGTGTAATGATCCGGCAACCCCGGAGTGACAATAGTCGGGACCACTCCCAGTGATGATCGTAGTTTGAGTAGTTCATGTATTCACCGTGTGTTAATGCTTTGTTCTGGTTCTCTATTAAAAGGAGGTCTTAATATCCCTCAGTTTCCAATTGGACCCCGCTGCCACGGGAGGGTAGGACAAAAGATGTCATGCAAGTTCTTTCCATAAGCATGTATGACTATTTACATGCCTACATTATATTTATGAACTGGAGCTAGTACCGTATCGCCCTAGGTTATGATTGTCACATGATGAATATCATCCAACAAATTACCTATCCAATGCCTACGAATTTATCTTATATTGTTCTTGCTAAGTTACTACTGCTATCGTTACTGTTGCACTTGCTACCAAATTACTGCTATCACTATCACCGTTACTATTGCTGCTACTACTATTATCAAAATTATCATACTACTTTGCTACTGATCACTTTGCTGCAGATAATTAATCTCCAGGTGTGGTTGAATTGACAACTCAGTTGCTAATACTTGCAAATATTCTTTGGCTCCCCTTGTGTCGAATCTATAAATTTGGGTTGAATACTCTACCCTCAAAAACTGTTGCGATCCCCTATACTTGTGGGTTATCAAGAGCCGTCGGGTTGTGCCAGACCCCCCAACTTTGGATTGGTTTTGGGGCCATTACAATCTTTGTCTGTGGAAGTCGCTGCCACCGGCTGAGAAAGCCAGGCAAGTGGCATTCAAGAAGGAGATGGCGGAGGAGGAAGCCAGGGACCAGGCGGCTTGTGAAGCCCTTGATGTCGCCTGGAAAAAGGAGGCGGTGGAGCTTTGGGGGCGGGCGCTTCATCGTGCGGAGGAGGTGTACAAAGATGGGTACTTCGCGAGGAAGGTCAAAGGCGCTAGGCGCCTCATCGCTGCGTGGAGGTGGGCCAATAAACTCCAGCGTGCCACCGACGAGGAGCTCCGGTGGCGCCCAACGAAATGGCAAGATCGTTCGTGCTCGTCCACCAGCAAGAGGCAGGTCGGTACATCAAGCGCTGCAAGGCGGAGGAGGCGGAGTATTTCCTCCTCGCTGGGAAGACGCCGCGCACCAGGGAGCTGCTGGCGAGGGGCTGCCGGAATACTGCCCCCAGGAGGGATTATTAGTTTTAGTATTGTTCGTTTTCAATTTTATGCATTGTACCTAGTACTTAAGTATCATCACGTATATGTGATGATATTATATCTATTCTGTGATGAACTAATGAACAATTAATATATATATATATTCCATTTCTGTCTGTTTTTGTATACTAATTTTTATCTAGCTGTTATCATCCACATATACAGAATGGAAAGCGTATATACACACATTGAAACAGAACATATAAGAACGGAAAACAGAGTACACACATTGAAACAGAGCAATAAACACAGCAATATTATGATTGTTGTGAATACATAGAGATCCACATCAAAACGACTCAACAAAATAAAATGCGTCCATGAGACCATGACCAGCAGCCCTTGCCTACGGTAGCTCTTGGCTCTGCCTGAACTCGTGCAGGCGTTCGTCCAAGCGATCGACGCGCTCGCAGTACATCTAGAGCGCGATCTCGAGCTCCAAGTTAGCTATTTCATCGGAGATCACCAGCTCGAGGATGCAATGGCCATGTTCCTCTACTGCGCCCAGGTGGACACCTAGACCAAGGAGGCGATCGAGCCTACCGACCAACATGTTGGCATCGAGCGGGCCGCGGACAAGGCGAACGGCACGACCCATGCGAACGGCGTGGCGGGCGTCCGTTGCAAGTACGGCGCGGCCGGCCTCCTATGCAAGTATGGTGCAGAGGGCCTCTGCCCACTCCCGGCGAGGAATGGGAGTACTGACGAGACGTGTACCCAGCTACGATGCCCTGTTGACAGCAGGCAAGCGCCGATGGATCCGCTCTTGCTGTGCGGTGTGCCGCGCCTCTCGCTCTGTGGTGCTCCAACGGTCTTGCCGTGCGGCGAGCCGCAGCCTATCAGCGCGGATGCGCCTAGCTTGCTCTACGGCGCGCCATCGATCATGTTGTACAGCGAGCTGCAGCCTCTCGGCGCTGACATGCCTATCTTGATCCGTGGCACTGAAGCGCCATGCGCCAAGGGTCTGGTCAACCCTGGCGATGACGCGCATCATGGCATCATCCTCGTGTTGTCGGGGTGCTCCTCGGCCTCGACAGGCCGTGGCACCTTCTCGTTTTCCTTGTCGACGAGGTTGATGGCAGAGGCGGCGCTTTGGTGGGTTAGCATGCTTGGAAAAGGTGGATGTGCTACAGGCTGCGCTTGTTGCCTCCATGCGTCGCACGCCGCCTAGGTTTATGCACAATACCACTGGGTGGCGGGAAACAGATGAGGAAATGGCAGGAAACGGTGGCGTGTTCATAAAACGCCATCAATTAACGGAAACCTAGCATAGAAGGAACATCGCGCTAGCACAAGAAGTATATGATGATCAGATGATCGTTTATCCTAGTTAATTATGCATGTAATAGTTTACTTTGGTGTGTGGAAATATCATGTGTGTACTAGCTGATACGTCTCCAATGTATCTATAATTTTTTATTGTTCCATCCTATTATATTATCTGTTTTGCATGTTTAATGGGCTTTATTATGCACTTTTTTATTATTTTTGGGACTAACCTACTAACCGGAGGCCCAGTGCAAATTATTGTTTTTTTTTGCCTATTTTAGTGTTTCATAGAAAAGGAATATCGAACGGAGTCCAAACGGAATGAAACCTTCGCGAGGATCGTTTTTGGAACAAACGCAATCTAGGAGACTTGGAGTGGACGTCAAGGAAGCAACGAGGGATCCATGAGATAGGGAGGCGCGCCCAGGGGGTAGACGCGCCCCCACCCTCGTCGGCCCCTTGTGGGAATCAATCACGGAGGGCTTCTACATCAACACCATAGCCTCTCCGATGAAGTGTGAGTAGTTTACCACAGACCTTCGGTTCCATAGTTATTAGCTAGATGGCTTCTGCTCTCTCTTTGTATCTTAATACAAAGTTCTCCTCGATTCTCTTAGAGATCTATTTGATGTAATACTTTTTGCGGTGTGTTTGTAGAGATCCGATGAATTGTGGGTTTATGATCAAGATTATCTATGACAATATTTGATTCTTCTCTGAATTCTTATATGTATGATTTGATATCTTTACAAGTCTCTTCGAATTATCAGTTTGATTTGGCCTACTAGGTTGATCTTTCTTGCAATGGGAGAAGTGCTTAGCTTTGGGTTCAATCTTGCAGTGTCCTTTCCCGGTGTGGCCCGAGGGCAACAAGGCACATATTGCATTGTTGCCATCGAGGATAAAAAGATGGGGTTTATATCCTATTGCTTGAGTTTATCCCTCAACATCAAGTCATCTTGCCTAATGCGTTACTCTGTTCGTATGAACTTAATACTCTCGATGCATGCTGGATAGCGGTCGATGAGTGGAGTAATAGTAGTAGATGCAGAATCGTATTTGTCTACTTTTCGAAGACGTGATGCCTATATACATGATCATGCCTAGATATTCTCATAACTATGCGCTTTTCTATCAATTGCTCGATAGTAATTTGTTCACCCACCATAGAATTTGCTATCTTGAGAGAAGCCATTAGTGAAACCTATGGCCCTCGGGTCTATCTTCCATCATATTAATCTCCCGTCAACTAGTTATTTCTGTCGCCATTTATTTTGCAATCTTTACTTTCCAATCTATACCATAAAAATACCAAAAATATTTATCTTATTATCTCTATCAGATCTCGCTTTTGCAAGTGGCCGTGAAGGGAATGACAACCCCTTTATCGCGTTGGTTGCAAGGTTCTTAATTGTTTGTGAAGGTATGAGGGATTTGCGTGTAGTCTCCTACTGGATTGATACCTTGGTTCTCAAAAACTGAGGGAAATACTTACGCTATTTTGCTGCATCACCCTTTACTCTTCAAGGGAAAACCAACGCATGCTCAGGAGGTTGCAAGAAGGATTTCTGGCACCGTTGCCGGGGAGGCTTACACCAAGTCAAGATTTGATCTCCCGCCAACATACGATTTCTGGCGCCGTTGCTGGGGAGATCTACGCACAAGTCAAGACATACCAAGTACTCATCACAAACTCTTAACCCTCGCATTACATTATTTGCCATTTGCCTCTCGTTTTCCTCTCCCCCACTTCACCTTTGCATTTTCTTCTCCTTCTTCCTGTATGTATCTTTGTTTTGTTTCCATGTGCCTTCTATTTTGTTGCATCTTTGCTTGCTAAAAAACTATTGATGTGGATCCACTTAAAGTGTTCTACTTGGATCATCTTCGATCCTTATGCGCTCGTGCTGAAACCCCAACTAGCCTAGTTGATGGGAAACCTTTAGATGAGCGTTAAAAAGGGAGATTCTTATGGGATCAAATAAACAGATTGATGTGTTATGCTTGGAATCTTTGTGAAATTTATGATTTTACTTGTTGCTCTAAGACCCTTAAAAACACCTTCCCTACCTATGTGAGTTTAATGAAAATGAAATCTTATCTTCTTGTGCAAAAGGTGTTATAGTTACTATGATATCGAACAAATTGAAGAATTTGTTGCTTTTAAGGGTGCTTATGAAGTTGCTTCTTTGATTGAAAAGTATGATTTTACTCTCTATGAATCTGAAAATTTTGACATACTTAAATATTGCTATGAAAATTATGCTCATAATGTCTATGTCAAAGAATTTATTGAGAAAATGACCATTACTTTGGAAGAAAATAATGATATGCATGAATATATAGATAATGATGATTCTGATGATTTGATTGAAATATCCCTTGATGAACATGATGCTTGCTATTCTTGTGGCCATGATGCCAATAGTTATGAAGATGAATTTGCTATAGTTCCTTATGTTAAACATGAGATTGTTGCTATTTCACCCATACTTGATAGTTCCTTGAATGAAAAGCATGATTGCAATGATTTTACTATAAATTCTCTTGATGTCAATTGTGTTAATAATATGCAAAACCCTATGCTTGGGGATGCTAGTTTTGCTATATCTACTACTTGTTGCAATGATCATGATTGGGGTGATTCTTCTTATGATCTTGAAAATTTATTTAAGCCCCATGATGAATATGAGATTGATAATAGTGTTTGCAATATTATAGAAAGTGGGTTTGGAATAATGTCAACTTTAGATCCCACATATTTGGAGAATGTTCAATCTTATCAAATTTTCGATAAAAGTGGGTTTGGAGAGGTCATGACTTTAGTTAATGTTAATCCCACTATTTTGGAAGAGTTTCAACTTTTCATGCATGTGGATCGTGTTGAAAATATTTTATGTGATAGCTATTTTGTTGAATTTTCTTATGATCCCACATGTAATTATTATGAGAGAGGAAAATATGATTGTACAAATTTTCATGTTACTAAATTACCTCTCGTTATGTTGAGATTGCTATTGTTTCTCTCCGCTTCCTTGCTTATGCATAGGAAGAGTGTTAGACTTAAATGTGTTTGTCACATGTTTCATGATTCTCTCTTTGTGTTTCAATTATTATCTTTCGTGTTAGCATCGTTCAAATCTTATGCCTAACTAGGGGCATAAAACGATAGCGCTTGTTGGGAGGCAACCCAATTTTATTTTTGTTCCTTGCTTTTGGTTCCTGTTTAGTAATAAATATTTCATCTCGCCTCTGGTTAGATGTGGTTTTATGTTTTAATTAGTGTTTGTGCCAAGTAAAACCTATAGGATCTTCTTGGGTGATAATTATTTGATCTTGCTGAAAAAGTCGGAAACTTTCTGCTCACAGAAACAATTGTTAAAAATCACCAGAAAGTGATAAAATACTTATTCGAATTTCAGTACATCAATAAACAAATTATCTAGGTCTTCATATTTTGGTATATTTTTATGAGTTACATAAGTTCGCGTTTGATACAGATTACTACAGAATGTTCTGTTTTTGACAGATTCTATTTTTCGTGTGTTGTTTGCTTATTTTGATGAATCTATGGCTAGTATCAGGGGGTATGAACCATAGAGAAGTTGGAATACAGTAGGTTTAACACCAATATAAATAAAGAATGAGTTCATTACAGTACCTTAAAGTGGTGGTTTGTTTTATTTCGCTAATAGAGCTCATGAGATTTTCTGTTGAGTTTTGTGTTGTGAAGTTTTCAAGTCTTTGGGTAAAGATTTGATGGATTTTGGAACAAGGAGTGGAAAGGTCCTAAGCTTGGGGATGCCCAAGGCAACCCAAAGTAAAATTCAAGGACAACCAAAAGCCTAATCTTGGGGATGCCCCGGAAGGCATCCCCTCTTTCGTCTTGGTCTATCGGTAACTTGAGGCTATATTTTTATTCACCACATGATGTGTGTTTTGCTTGGAGCGTCTTGTATGATTTGAGTCTTTGCTTTTTAGTTTACCACAATCATCCTTGTTGTACACACCTTTTCGAGAGACACACATGAATCTGAATTTATTAGAATACTCTATGTGCTTCACTTATATCTTTTGAGCTAGATAAATTTGCTCTAGTGCTTCGCTTATATCTTTTAGAGCACGGTGGTGGTTTATTTTATAGAAATTATTGATCTCTCATGCTTTACTTATATTATTTTGATAGTCTTTTAGAACAGCATGGTAATTTTCTTTGGTTAAATTTTTAGTCCTAAAGTGATGAGCATCCAAGATAGGTATAATAAAAACTATCATATAAAGTGCATTGAATACTATGAGAAGTTTGATTCTTTATGATTGTTTTGAGATACGAAGATGGTGATATTAGAGTTATGCTAGTTGAGTAGTTGTGAATTTGAGAAATACTTGTGTTAAAGTTTATGATTCCCGTAGCATGCACGTATGGTGAACCGTTATGTGATGAAGTCGGAGCATGATTTATTTATTGATTGTCTTCCTTATGAGTGGCGGTCGGGGACGAGCGATGGTCTTTTCCTACCGATCTATCCCCCTAGGAGCATGCGCGTAGTACTTTGTTTTGATAACTAATAGATGTTTGCAATAAGTATGTGAGTTCTTTATGACTAGTGTTGAGTCCATGGATTATACGCACTCTCACCCTTCCACCATTGCTAGTCTCTCTAATACCGCGCACCTTTCACCGGTATCATACACCCACCATATACCTTCCTCAAAACAGCCACCATACTGACCTATTATGGCATTTCCATAGCCATTCCGACATATATTGCCATGCAACTTTCCACCGTTCCATTTATTATGACACGCTCCATCATTGTCATATTGCTTTGCATAATCATGTAGCTGACATCGTATTTGTGGCAAAGCCGCCTTTATAATTCTTCCATACATGTCACTCTTGATTCATTGCATATCCCGGTACACCACCAGAGGCATTCACATAGAGTCATATTTTTTTCTAAGAATTGAGTTGTAATTTTTGAGTTGTAAGTAAATAAAAGTGTGATGATCATCATAATTAGAGCATTGTCCCAAGTGAGGAAAGGATGATGGAGACTATGATTCCCCCACAAGTCAGGATGAGACTCCGGCTGGAAAAAAAAGAGGCCATAAAAAAGAGAAAGGCCCAAACAAAAAAAAGAGAGAAAAAAATGAGAGAAAAAGAGAGAAGGGAAAATGTTACTATCATTTTACCACACTTGTGCTTCAAAGTAGCACCATGATCTTCATGATAGAGAGTCTCCTATGTCATCACTTTCATATACTAGTGGGAATTTTACATTATAAAATTTGGCTTGTATATTCCAATGACGGGCTTCCCAAAATGCCCTAGGTCTTCGTGAGCAAGCGAGTTGGATGCACACCTACATAGTTCCTTTTATTGAGCTTTCATACACTTATAGCTCTAGTGCATCCGTTGCATGGCAATCCCTACTCACTCACATTGATATCTATTGATGGGCACCTCCATAGCCCGTTGATACGCCTAGTTGATGTGAGACTATCTTCTCCTTTTTTGTCTTTTCCACAACCACCATTCTATTCCACATATAGTGCTATGTCCATGGCTCACACTCATGTATTGCATGAAAATTGAAAATTGTTGAGAACATCAAAAGTATGAAACAATTGCTTGGCTTGGCATCGGGGTTGTGCATGATTTAAATATTTTATGTGATGAAGATAGAGCATAGCCAGACTATATGATTTTGTAGGGATAACTTTCTTTGGCCATGATATTTCGAGAAGACATGATTGCTTTATTAGGATGCTTGAAGTATTATTATTTTATGTCAATATTAAACTTTTGTGTTGAATCTTTCGGATCTGAACATTCATGCCACAATAAAGAAAATTACATTGAGAATTATGCTAGGTAGCATTCCACATCAAAAATTCTGTTTTTTATCATTTACCTACTCAAGGACAAGCAGGAATTAAGCTTGAGGATGCTTGATACGTCTCCAACGTATCCATAATTTTTTATTGTTCCATGCTATTATATTATATGTTTTGGATGTTTAATGGGCTTTATTATGCACTTTTTTATTATTTTTGGGACTAACCTACTAACCGGAGGCCCAATGCAAATTGCTGTTTTTTTGCCTATTTCGGTGTTTCACAGGTAAGGAATGTCAAACGGAGTTCAAACGGAATGAAACCTTTGCGAGGATCGTTTTTGGACAAAACGCAATCCGGGAGACTTGGAGTGGACGTCAAGGGAGCGACGAGGCGTCCACGAGATAGGGAGGCACGCCCAGGGGGTAGGCGCGCGCCCCACCCTCGTGGGCCCCTCGTGGCTCCACCGACCTACTTCCTTCGCCTATTTATACTCTTATACCCTGAAAACATCCAGGAGCACCATGAAACCCTATTTCCACCGCCGCAACCTTCTGTACCCGTGAGATCCCATCTTGGGGCCTTTTTCGGCGCTCCGCCGGAGGGGGAATCGATCACGGAGGGATGTCGGTGTACTAGAGTAGGGGTACCCTAGTATCCCGAACTTGTGCACGGGCAGTTGCAGCCCTCCGCGGCAGGGCTTACCGGGTGACCGCCAAGGTCCTCCATGGTTCCTTTGGAGCCATTCAAGAACAAAGTATTCAGGCCAAGGAGACAAGGCCCCGGCAAGAGGAGCTTGCCGGGAAGGCCACCCAAGGCACCTAGGAGACAAGGCCCCGGCAAGAGGAGCTTGCCGGGAAGGCCCGGTGAGCGACAAGCTTCCGGACGCGACAAGACAACAACCGCGGCAAGGCGCTTGCCGCGGCATACCACCACTCTGTACCTGCGCTCCAGCACATCCACTAACGTGTCGCCTTGGGACCTTTCCAGCGGTAGCAGCGTGGCAAGAGGTCTTGACGTGAGCGCTGATGGCATGCGGCCCGACAAGATTGCCATCGTGGCGGCGGTGGCGCCCAGCGGTCCCTGTTTGCACTGTTAGGGCGACATAGACGGGCATTTAATGCCTTTGTCCCCTGCCGTCAGGGTTATGTATGATACACTGTACACTGCACAAGTAGCTGTACCAACCACTCCTTTTCCATTTTTACCCTTGTCTACGTTGCCACCTGTCGGAGACCCCTTGAGCATATAAAAGGAGGCCCATGCACAACGTAGGAGGAAAGGGGATTCCAGAAACACTCACGCTCGATCTCGTTAGCAGCTTGTGTGTACTGTAGCACTCAAGCGCTCCCAAGAAAGAACTCAATACACTCAGACATGCAGCAGTAGGAGTATTATCTCTCCGGAGAGCTCTGAAGCTGGATAAAACCGCTCGTGTGCTTCGCCTCGATCTGCTCTTCGTGCGACCTCCGCCTCCCGCCGAACCGAAAGGGGCTCGGTCCGCCGGTCCCATAGGTGTTCGTGGGCCAGATCAGCCTGCCCCGACGTGAGGCTCGATGGTGCGTCCTCGACGGTAGCGCAGCACTCCGAAGAGGTGCGCTTGCCGGAGTGGGCATCAGAGCTCTTGCCGGACTTGGAGCGTCTGCTTCAAAGGAACAAACCCTAGGGCTTGCCAGAGCAGACTGCTCCTCAAGACTTGCCGGTGGAGCTCGATGGTGCGTCCTCGGCGGTAGCGCAGCACTCGAAGAAGGTGCGCTTGCGGAGTGGGCATCGAGCTCTTGCGGACTTGGTCTTGATCTTGAGGACCTTCTTGACGGCGACTTGGAAGCTTCTGCGTAGATCCATCCTTGTCGGGACCAGAGCTTGCGGTGAAGCCCCCCTTTCGTCACTAGATGCATCCGCCATGGTTGCTAGCTCATCATCCGCCTCCCTTCCTCAAAGACGCGTGCACACTTGTCGGCCCGGGGCATATAGCTCATCGGGCGTCTCTGATCTTGCACATCGCCATCTCCTCCCGCATCCTGCGGTTTCGCGCGCTCGATGGAGCAGCGCTGATTACCGTGGCGGGGTGGACATCCGGGATGTTGTGTTGTACGCGGTGAACCTCTGAATGTACTTGCGCGGGGCTCTCCTTCCTTCGGGCGAGCGGCGAGATGAAGGTCGCTTTCTTGGCCATGGGGCTTGTGGCGCTGTAAAGGCGCCGACAAACTGATGGCATAGATCTGCCCAAGAGGATATGGAGTTGTTCGGCAAGTGCATGAGCCAGGATCGACATTGGGCTTGAGCACCGGTGAAGTAGTTGGCGAGGATCTTGTCGTCTCTCCCCGGCAGCTTGCACCGCGATGGTGTAGATGCTAAGGAACTCCGACGGATGCGTCTTGCCGTCGTGCATTTCTGCAATGCGTCGGCTTGAATTTCTTCTTCTTTGGGCCCCTTTGGACTTGCCGCAGCTCACGAGTGAACGCAGGGCAACCTATCACAGACGGCAAGTCGCTCGTTCCCTTCGGGCGCATGCATGTCTCTGAAGGGCCCAGCGCCTTTGGTCGGATTGACGCCGCTTCTCTTGGCGCTCGTCACGAGTCCGGCGTCTTCTTCTTTGTCGTTCGTGAAGAACTTGGCGCTGATCGCGGCGAGCTCGCGGATCCGATGATGCGGTGGAGTCGCCGTCGAGGTGGATCCGGCGAGTCGGTGATCTTGGCCTTCGGGGCGGAGAGTGCATGGTGGTTGCACCCCCACCGGTTTCGTCGCCACCAGCTCGTGCTTGGCAGTCCTGCCGCGGCAAGCCCTAGGGTTTGTTCCGTTGAAGCAGACGCTCCAAGTCCGGCAAGAGCTCTGATGCCCACTCCGGCCAGCGCACCTCTTCGGAGTGCTGCGCTACCATCGAGGACGCACCATCGAGCTCCACCGGCAAGTGCTGAGGAGCAGTCTGCTCCGGTAAGCCCTAGGGTTTGTTCCGTTGAAGCAGACGCTCTCGACAAGTTTTGCTCCAGCAAACTTGCCGGGGAACGTCAAGCTCCGGCTGAGCCGCAGGTTCTCGCCGTGGAAGCAGATGTTCCGCGGCAGCAGATGTGCGGTGGTTCTTTGGTCGATCGGGGCGGACGCCAAATCGAGCCACCGGCGGACACCTTTGCTCTAGTCTATGGAGCGAGGCAGTTCTCCCCACGGAACTCGTATACGGATCACCTCGAGTGCTCGCTTATGATGAGCTTGAGCAAGAGCGATTGCGACAAGATGACACGCCGCTCCTTGAGGGATCGTCTTGAGTTGTCAGACGAGCTGCTCGATACCGACAAGCTTTGCGCCGCTACCATAGCCGCAAAGTTAATGCCGAAGTCTCGAGGAAAGGCGACCTTGTTCTTCGGCGCGTTCAGTCCGCCAAGAATTCCAACAAGTTGGCGCCCGAAGTGGAAAGGCCCTTCTTAGGGTGAAAGCGAGTCACTAGGCCTGGCGCTGTCCGCCTTGAGACCGAAGATGGCATTCCGGTGAGCAACTCCTGGAACATTGAGCATCTTCGTAAGTTTTACCCGTGAGAGCGCGGTTCTTGCGGAACCCGTTCGGCAACCACCTTTGTACAAGTCTTGCCGATGTTGCATGTAATCCTTTGTACAAAGCGGGCGCAGACCCGTGCATAATGTGCCGCACATCTTGTCAATTTCATGCTTTCTACTTCTATTTTGCATGCATTATCGACACTTTGTGCAGCACCTACCCCGGTAAGCAATAACGAGCCATAAGGCTCCATATCTTTATTTTCTCTTCTTTCTCTTTCTCAAAGAAAGGAAGGTTCCCTAAGCCCACAAGTTTGCCGGGGAAAGGAGAAGATAATGGTGTGGGACAAGCGTCGCTCAAGGAAGTCTAGCCTTACCGGGAAGCAAGCGACGGAAAAGCTAAGTTGCTAAAGTTTGAGCAATCAGTTTTAAAATTTTAAGTTATCTTCCTCGAACGACCGTGCTTTCTATGGAAAACCTGTGCGGAGGAACCAACTCGTAGCTAGTTGCCCTTACTTTGTTTCGAGTCCGCTCAACAACTTAAGTGAGCTGCGACTAGTTGCGCCTTACTTTGTTTGAGTCCGCTCAACAACTTAAGTTAGCTGCGACTAGTTGCGCCCTTACTTTGTTTCGAATCCGCTCAACAACTTAAGTGAGCTGCGAATAGTTGCGACAAGGTTTCTTGTCGGTAGCAGCACTGCCAGCAGGCTGCTGACGACCCGCACTCAGCCCTCGCGGCCCAGGTGCCTGCGCTGACAAGTTCCCTAAAAGCGTAAGGTGGACATACAAAGAGAGGTTGAACAGGAAGATAGCATGCACTATTTATTTGAGATTTCTGCATAGACCTGTATGCCAAGGAGCCTTCTCGGGGCTAGTTAAGCTCCATGTTGCCTCGAGTCCGCTCGGCAACTTGTGCGGTTCGCTTAGTGCCCGGAAGGTAAACCTTTCCGGAGGCGACGTTCCCGAATAGCCGCTAAGGGCCCGTTCCCTCAAGCGCTGCTGGCTGGATCGTACGCGCCGGAAAGTATTCCAGCAGGCATAGGGAATATGTAGCAGAAGTCCAAAATTTACAAGTAAGTTAAGTGCACTTCAGATGCTAATCACTTATCATGTTTAAACACGCTATGGCCGGGGGCTGGCAACGCCCTTGGGACCAATCCTCTTGGTGTCAAGAACGACGAAGTTCTTCGCCATAAGCCTTTCCGGCAACGATCTTGCCGGGAGCCGGTGTCGAGGACGACGAAGTTCTTCGCCATAAGCCCGGCATCGAGAACGTCAAAGTTCTCTGCTGAAGATAAAAGCCTTCCTGGCGACGAGCTTGCCGGAAGCCAACATCGAGAACGTCAAAGTTCTCTGCTGAAGATAAAAGCCTTCCTGGCGACGAGCTTGCCGGAAGCCGGCATCGAGAACATTAAAGGTCTCTGCTGAAGATAAAAGCCTTCTGGCGGCGAAGCTTGCGGAAGCCACATCGAGAACGCCAAAGTTCTCTGCTGAAGATAAAAGCCTTCTGGCGGCGAGCTTGCCGGAAGCCGGCATCGAACGTCAAAGTTCTCTGCTGAAGATAAAAGCCTTCACGGTGACGAGCTTGCGGAAGCGGCATCGAGAACGTCAAAGTTCTCTGCTGAAGATAAAAGCCTTCTGGCGGCGAGCATGCGGAAGCGGCATCGAGAACGTCAAAGTTCTCTGCTGAAGATAAAAGCACACTAAACAGGATCCATCTTCGCCGACAAGCGCTACATCGGCAAGCAAGACTCAAGCCACCTTCCCGGCAGGGAGCATCCTGCCCTGCCAGGGAGGACAGATACCAGGCAAAAAGAAGCAGCCAAGCCTGTGAACTAGAGGACAAGACGGCCGCAAGGCCCCGACAAGACCCTTGCCGGGAAAATACGGCGTAAACCAGGCCGCGCGTGCCCGTGCCCTGTTTTGGGCCTGGCCCAACAGCGCTCGGCACCGTGTGTGGCCCGGGCGAGACTCTTGTCGATTGTACTAGAGTAGGGGTACCCTAGTATCCTGAACTTGTGCACGGCAGGCGGTTGCAGCCCTCGGCCAGGAGCTTACCGGGTGACCGCCAAGGTCCTCCGTGGTTCCTTTGGAGCCATTCAAGAACAAAGTATTCAGGCCAAGGAGACAAGGCCCGGCAAGAGGAGCTTGCCGGAAGGCCACCCAAGGCACCTAGGAGACAAGGCCCGGCAAGAGGAGCTTGCCGGGAAGTCCCGATGAGCGACAAGCTTCCGGACGCGACAAGACAACAACCGCGGCAAAGGCGCTTGCCATGGCAGACCACCACTTTGCACTGCGCTCCAAAGACATCCACTAACGTGTCGCCTGGGACCTTTCGGTAGCGTGGCAAGAGGCCGTGCAGCCCGGCGGGGCTGGTGGCATCTTGGCGCCGACAAGATTGCCATCGTGGCGGCGGTGGCGCCCACGGTCCCTTTACGCCTTTGTTAGAGGCGGCGTGACGGGCATTTAATGCCTTTGTCCCCTGCCGTCAGGGTTAGGTATGATACACTGTACACTGCACAAGTAGCTGTACCAACCACTCCTTTTCCATTTTTACCCTTGTCTACGTTGTCACCTGTCGGAGACCCCTTGAGCATATAAAAGGAGGCCCATGCGCAACGTAGGAGGAAAGGGGATTCCAGCAACACTCACGCTCGATCTCGTTAGCAGCTTGTGTGTACTGTAGCACTCAAGCGCTCCCGAGCAAGAACTCAATACACTCAGACATGCAGCAGTAGGAGTATTATCTCTCCGGAGAGCTCCGAAGCTGGGTAAAACCTCTCGTGTGCTTCGCCTCGATCTGCTCTTCGTGCGACCTCCACCTCCCGCCGAACCGAAAGGGGCTTGGTCCGCCGGTCCCATAGGTGTTCGTGGGCCAGATCAGCCTGCCCTGACAAGGGCTTCTACATCAACACCATAGCCTCTCCGATGATGTGTGAGTAGTTTACCACAGACCTTCAGGTCCATAGTTATTAGCTAGATGGCTTCTTCTCTCTCTTTGGATCTCAATACAAAGTTCTCCTTGATTCTCTTGGAGATCTATTTGATGTAATACTTTTGCAGTGTGTTTGTCGAGATTTGATGAATTGTGGTTTTATGATCAAGATTATCTATGAACAATAATTGATTCTTCTAAGAATTCTTAGCATAGAAGGAACATCGAGCTAGCACAAGAAGTAGATGATGATCAGATGATCGTTTATCCTAGTTAATTATGCATGTAATAGTTTACTTTGGTGTGTGGAAATGTCATGTGTGTACTAGCTGATACGTCTCCAACGTATCTATAATTTTTTATTGTTCCATGCTATTATATTATCTGTTTAGCATGTTTAATGGGCTTTATTATGCACTTTTTTTATTATTTTTGGGACTAACCTACTAACCGGAGGCCCAGTGCAAATTGCTGTTTTTTTGCCTATTTTAGTGTTTCGCAGAAAAGGAATATCGAACGAAGTCCAAACGGAATGAAACCTTCGCGAGGATCATTTTTGGAACAAACGCAATCTAGGAGACTTGGAGTGGACGTCAAGGAAGCAACGAGGCAGCCATGAGATAGGGAGGCGCGCCCAATGGGTAGGCGCGCCCCCACCCTCGTGGGCCCCTCGTGGGAATTGATACGTCTCCAACGTATCTATAATTTTTGATTGCTCCATGCTATATTATCTACTGTTTTGGACTATATTGGGATTTATTTTCCACTTTTATATTATTTTTGGGCTAACCTATTAACCGGAGGCCCAACCCAGAACTGTTGTTTTTTTGCCTATTTCAGTGTTTTGAAGAAACGAAATATCAAACAGAGTCCAAACAGAAAAATCCTTTTTGGAACGTGATTTTCTCACCGGATAAGACCCAGGAGACTTGGACCCTACGCCAAGGCATCGAAGAGGCGGTCACGAGGGTGGGGGGCGCCCCCCCCCCCAGGGCGCGCCCCCCTGCCTCGTGGGCCGATGGAAGCTCCACCGACGTACTTCTTCCTCCTATATATATCCACGTACCCCCAAACGATCAGAACAGGAGCCAAAAACCTAATTCCACCGCCGCAACTTTCTGTATCCACGAGATCCCGTCTTGGGGCCTGTTAGGAGCTCACGGAGGCAGCCGTCATCATGGAGGGCTTCTACATCATCATAGCCTCTCCGATGAAGTGTGTGTAGTTTACCTCGTAACTTGGTCCATAGTTATTAGCTAGATGGCTTCTTCTCTCTTTTTGGATCTCAATACAATGTTCTCCCCCTCTCTTGTGGAGATCTATTCGATGTAATCTTCTTTTTACGGTGTGTTTGTTTAGACCGATGAATTGTGGGTTTATGATCATGTCTATCTATGAACAATATTTGAATCTCCTCTGAATTCTTTTATGTATGATTGGTTATCTTTGAAAGTCTCTTCGAATTATCCGTTTGGTTTGGCCAACTAGATTGGTAGTTCTTGCCATGGGAGAAGTGCTTAGCTTTGGGTTCGATCTTGCGGTGTCCTTTTCCAGTGACAGAAGGGGCAGCAAGGCACGTATTGTATCATTGCCATCGAGGATAACACGATGGGGTTTATTTCATATTGCATGAATTTATCTCTCTACATCATGTCATCTTGCTTGAAGCGTTACTGCTGTTTTAACTCGCATTACTCTAGATGCATCTTTGGATAGCGGTCGATGAGTGGAGTAATAGTAGTAGATGCAGAATCATTTCGATCTACTTGTCACGGACATGATGCCTATATACATGACCATGCCTAGATATTGTCATAACTATGCTCAATTCTGTCAATTTCTGTAACATCCCAAATTTCCTATTTGGAATGTTTTACAATTATAGCTAAGCATCCTATGCATCCTGTTTGAATTTGAATGCCATTTGGAGTTTCAGGGAAATCTTGAGTTTTGAATTTGAATTCAAAACTTTGGCATGTGGGAAACATTTCAAAAACTAAGCCTGATTAATACTTGATCAAAAGTATGAGAGGAGTAAACATGACACTCCAAAAACATCGAGGAAAACATTGCCAAATGATTTGGATTCAAATCTGAATTTTATTTGAATTTGAAAAAATGGATTTTTATAAAGTTTGGTTTTTGCCTTTGGAAAAATGTTCAAATGAAAGGGAATATTCCCCTGATCATTTTGGTATATATATACCCTATATAAAATATTTATATTTTAAAAGTTATACTCTGTTTTGTTTTATTTAAAAAAATAAATTTTTAAAAAGAAAAACCCTCCCCAGGCGCCAGCTAGGCCACCCCAGGCCCAACCAAAGAGCTCACCACTGCCCGGCCACTGCCCACTGCCAATCTGCCAGCCCACCCGACCGGCCTCGCCTCGCCTGCCGAGATCCGCTTCGAGTCGGTCACCCGCTCGTTCCCACCTCTCTCTCTCTCTCTCACTGACCAGCGGGGCCCGCCCCATTCTTCTTCCCCCTCGCCCACGCCTCGCCGCACCGCCGGAGATCGCCGGATCCCGAAGGATCCGGGATTCCGATCGCCCCCGATCGCCCCAGCCGTCAGGGCCACGGCTATAAAAGCCGACCCCTCCGCACCCCATTCCCCCTAGCCTGCTTGAAGCCCTCTTCCTCTCTCTCCCGAGCACGCCGGAGACCCGAAGCTCTCGCCGCCGCCAAAGTCGCCGCCGTCGACGCCCTAGCCCTCCCCGACCAACCCCGACCCCACCAAACCCTTCCCCGAGCTCCCCCGCACCCGCACGGCGACTCCCCGGACCTCCCCGACGACTGGAACCCTCGCCGCACTCTCGCCGTCGCCGCCGCCGCCGTCGGACTCCGGTAAGCCACCGGAATCTCCCTCCCCCGTCCGATCTCTAATCTACGGCTACGATTAGAACCCCCGAAGGGGTATGTTTTTATTAGAAAACCGGCCGGTTCATTCGGTTTATTAGTTAGTTAGGTTTTATTTTTAGCCCGGCCGTTTTAGTTAAAACCACTAGGCCCGTTTAGGCTATTTGACGCCTTATACGCAGTTTAGGCCCATTAGGCCTTTTGTTTTTATTTTGATTTTCTGTTTTAGCGAATAGTTTCTGTTTTGAAAAATTGATATCTTTTATTATGTTTATTATTTTTAGATGATTCTTTTTTTGTTGGGTTGCAAATTTTATGTAGTTTCTGCAGAATATATATTTAGCTATGTTAAAATTAATTAAAATTGCTTTAATTTAGTTTTAGTCAGAATAGTAAATCTGCTATAACTTGAGTTAGAAAAATTATTTTTGCATGATTCTTTTTGTCCCAACTTTATTTTGACATTGCCAAACCATAAAAATTAACTTGGGTATTTTAGGATTAATAAATAAATTAGTTTAAGCAGAATCTTATTAATCCTAATTAATTAACTAGCTCCTGTTTTCCTAATATTTTAATTAGTAAATAAATTTATTTTTAACTTGTGATTGATTATTCTAGGATAGTTTCTGTCACTCCAATAGATGAACTTTTATTTATAATTAATAAAAGTTTTAATTTATTTTTCTTAATAGAAATTGGGTTAGGCCTAATAGGAGTTTCTTAATAGCTTTTAAATTAATTCTTTTGCTCCTAGTTGCTTAGTGATTCCTTTTCTGTTTAGTTAACCTAAAACCATGATTAGGTTGTGTTAGAAAATTTTTGTTATATAAAAACTATTTCTAGCTATTGTTTGAAGTAGGAAACTTGAGTTGATTTTCTTTGAGTTTTCCCTTTTGATTTTGACTTGGTTGTTTTGGTGAGTTATGTTACTTTCGTTATGTTATTGTGTTAAGTGTTGTTATGCTTATTGTGTTCATTGTTTGTCTCAGTAGAGTTTCCGGAGTGCGAAGCTTGCTACTACGAGTCCTTAGCTCACGAAGATCGTCAGCAAGGCAAGTTTTGATCATGTTATTCTATACCTATGTTTTTGTGCATTAGTAATTGTCACCACCCCACCATGCATGCAGTAGTGAAATCTTGAAGTCATTAAACTTGAGTAGTATCATGTGGTAGGATGAACCAATCCCTTGTTACCATGACCGGGGACGAAGTAGTTTACTTTGCTATGCTCGTAGAGCGGGTTTTGGGTTGAGTGAAATTCATAAGCAAGATGTGAGAGTCAATGATGATGACAACCCCATGAACTACAATGATCAAGAAGGACTTGGAAAATCACTCTTTGGGTGGAGGGCGGTTGACGGGCACCACTGGAGAACCCAGTGGTGGCGGGATGCATGGAGAAGTGCCATGACATCTTGCGGAAAGCTTCACCCAGCCACGAAGAGAAGGATGGATACCCCATGACCGGAAGCTTACGTGCAGCCGCAAGCCATTATGGGCTCTGGCTGGGTTGACCCTAGTAGTGACGCTGGCTGGGCCGGTACTACGAGATGTAGAAGAACGGTAGGATTGGATGGGTACGGCGTTAGCTGTAAGAACTCTTTGGAAGACCCTGTTTCATTCGTCCGTCTTCAAACACCATGAAGTGCGAAGACTTTAAAGGAGGGAATGATTCTTTGCGGGGAAAGTCATAACCCTCTGCAGAGTTAAAGATCTAATCGATTAGCCGTGTCCCCGGTTACGGACATTTGAGCCTCTGGAACTTGGAAGTATTCGGATATCTCAACACTAAAACTAATTAATTAATTTGAGGGGTTTATGACTTAATAATTTGGGAATGAGATTTTGGTTGGCGGAACCATCTCAATAACTACCAACAATTGTAGTAATTTGCAAATAAGTCCTTTGTAGTAGGATAAAATTGGCTTTTCGCAAAATGATGAAACTTAGAGCCCCAGCCAAAATGCATATAGTGTTAGTAATTTTATTATTGTTATTCTTCATGGCTTGCCACTTATTCCAAAAGCTGACCTACATGGCTGCAACGTCTTATGTTGCGGTATATTCCGATCAGAGTGAGGCTACGCTCAGCGCTTGGCGATTGCCCTTTGAGTCGGATGGACTCACTTTACTTCGACGCTTCCGCAGCATTAGTAGTTTATTTCTCATGAGTTGGCCTTGAGCCGAATTTATTGCCTTGTAATAAAGACTCTATATGAGAATCGTGTAATAAAATTCAGGTGTGATTGAACTTTGATTACTTTATCGATGTACTGTGAGTACCAGCATGATCTTGGGATGGTACAGACACAAAGACTTGACCGATGTTGGGTCAGGTCGCTACAATTTCTCAACAGTAATTTGTTCACCCACCGTAGAATACGTATGCTCTCGAGAGAAGCCACTAGTGAAACCTATGGCCCCCGGGTCTATTCTCATCATATCAATCTCCATCACTATTTTGCTTTGCTTTTTACTTTGTCTTTTACTTTTCACTTTGCATCTTTATACCAAAAATACCAAAAATATTATCTATCGGATCTCACTTTCGTAAGTGACCGTGAAGGGATTGACAACCCCTAATCGCGTTGGTTGCGTTGAGCTCTTTGTGTTGTGTAGGTACGAGGGACTTGCGTGGCCTCCTCTTTGGATTGATACCTTGGTTCTCAAAAACTGAGGGAAATACTTACGCTACTCTGCTGCATCATCCTTTCCTCTTCGGGGAAATCCAACGCAAGCTCAAGAGGTAGCAAGAAGAATTTTTGGTGCCGTTGCCGGGGGGTCTACGCAAAAAGTCAACATACCAAGTACCCATCACAATCCCTATCTCCCGCATTACATTAGTTGCCATTTGCCTCTCGTTTTCCTCTCCCCCACTTCACCCTTGCCGTTTTATTCTCCCTCTCTTTCCCAATCTCCTTCTCCTTCTCTTTCTCCGTTTTCCTTTCCTTGCTTGCCTTTTGTTTGCTCGTGTGTTGGATTGCTTGTTTGTTGCGATGGCTCTACCTAAATTTGGTGACCTTCACCTTAAAAGGTTAGAGGAAATCGAAAATAATGCCAGGAAGTTTATGGTTTTGCAGTTTGAGCATAATAATTTCTTTAGAAACGAGCTTAAAGAACAAAAAAGTTTTATGAGTTACATGAATAAAGAGCTCGATGATATGTCTAAAGAATTTGATAGTATAAGATCCCAAATTGCTCGTCTTGAAAAGATGACTGCTGAAATTTCGGATATGCAAGCTATCTTAGTCAATAAGATGGCCGCAAAACCGAATACCTATGAAAATCAAGATGAAGATCTAAAAGTTATTGATGTGTCCCCTATCAAATCTTTGTTTTGCAATATGAATCTTGATGAAACTGAATATGATCTTCCTTTACCTAGAAGGCGTTCTAAAAATTTGGAGTATTTAGATCTTTATGATGAAATTGATGAAAGTGGGATCGAAAGAAATAAAAATCTAGATGTTGCTAAACCCACTATATTGGACTTCAAGGAATTTAATTATGAAAGTTGCTCTTTGATTGATTGTATTTCCTTGTTGCAATCCGTGCTAAATTCTCCGCATGCTTATAGTCAAAAGAAAGCCTTTACCGAACATATTGTTGATGCCTTGATGCAATCTTATGAAGAAAAGCTTGAGTTGAAGGTTTCTATCCCTAGAAAACTCTATGATGAGTGGGAACCAACTATAAAAATCAAAATTAAAGATCATGAGTTTTATGCTTTGTGTGATTTGGGTGCTAGTGTCTCCACTATCCCCAAAACTTTGTGTGATTTGCTAGATTTTCGGATATTGATGATTGCTCTCTAAACTTGCATCTTGCGGATTCTACCATTAAGAAACCTATGGGAAGGATTAATGATGTTCTTATTGTTGCTAATAGGAATTATGTGCCCGTAGATTTCATTGTTCTTGATATAGATTGCAATCCTTCTTGCCCTATTATTCTTGGTAGACCTTTCCTTAGAACCGTTGGCGCGATTATTGATATGAAGGAAGGGAATATTAGATTCCAATTTACATTAAAGAAGGGCATGGAACACTTTCCAAGAAAGAAAATAAAATTTCCATATGAAACTATCATGAGAGCCACTTATGGATTGCCTTCCAAAGATGGCAATACCTAGATCTATCCTCGCTTTTATGCCTAGCTAGGGGCGTTAAACGATAGCGCTTGTTGGGAGGCAACCCAATTTTATTTTTAGTTTTTTGTGTTTTCTTCTGTTAGGGAATAAATAACCCATCTACCTTCTGTTTGGATGTGGTTTTGTGTTTTAATTAATGTTTGTGCCAAGCTAGACCTATTGGATCTTCTTGGATGATAGTTATTTGATCTTGCTGTAATTTCCAGAAACTTTGCGTTCAGTCCCCGAATTATTAAAAATCATCAGAACGTGATAAAATACTGATTCCAATTTCTGCTGACCAATAAACAAATTGTATAGGTCTTCTAATTTTGGTAGAATTTTTTGGGTTCCCGAAGTTTGCGTTAGTTACAGATTACTACAGACTATTCTGTTTTTGACAGATTCTGTTTTCGTGTGTTGTTTGCTTATTTTGATGAATCTATGGTTAGTAAAATATGTTATGATCCATAGAGAAGTTGTAATACAGTAGGTTTAACACCAATATAAATAAATAATGAGTTAATTGCAGTACTTTGAAGTGGTCTTTTGTTTTCTTTCTCTAACGGAGCTCACGAGATTTCTGTTGAGTTTTGTGTTGTGAAGTTTTCAAGTTTTGGGTGAATTCTTTTGATGAATTATGGAACAAGGAGTGGCAAGAGCCTAAGCTTGGGTATGGCCATGGAACCCCCAAGATAATCCAAGGACACCAAAAAGTCAAAGCTTGGGGATGCCCCGGAAGGCATCCCCTCTTTCGTCCACTTTCATCGGTAATTTACTTGGAGCTATATTTTTATTCACCAACATGATATGTGTTTTGCTTGGAGCGTCTTGTATTATTTGTGTCTTTGTTTGTTAGTGTGCCACAATAATCCTTGCTGTACACACCCTTTGAGAGAGCCATACATGAATTGGAATTTGATAGAATACTCTATGTGCTTCACTTATATCTTTTGAGCTATGTAGTTTTGCTCTATGTGCTTCACTTATATCTTTTGAGTTATGTAGTTTTGCTCTATGTGCTTCACTTATATCTTTTGAGCGTTATAATTTTGCTCTATGTGCTTCACTTAGATCTTTTAGAGCACGGTGGTGGTTTGTTTTAAAGAAACTATTGATCTCTCATGCTTCACTTAAATTATTTTGAGAGTCTTAATAGCATGGTAATTTGCTTAATAGTAACATGCTTGGTATTCAAAGATTTGTGGAACTTTCTTCTGAGTGCGTTGAATACTAAGAAAAGTTGGATACTTGATAATTGTTTTGAGATATGGAGGTAGTAATATCAAAGTCATGCTAGTAGAGTAATTGTGAATTTGAGAAGTGCTTGAGTTAAAGTTTGCAAGTCCCGTAGCATGCACGTATGGTAAACGTTATGTAACAAATTTGAAACATGAGGTGTTATTTGATTGTCCTCCTTATGAGTAGCGGTCGGGGACGAGCGATGGTCTTTTCCTACCAATCTATCCCCCTAGGAGCATGCGCGTAATACTTTGGTTTTTGATGGCTTGTAGATTTCTGCAATAAGTATATGAGTTCTTTGTGACTGATGTTGAGTCCATGGATTATACGCACTCTCACCCTTCCATCATTGCTAGCCTCTTGATTGCAGTGCATTGCCCTTTCTCACATTGAGAGTTGGTGCAAACTTCGGTGCATCCAAACCCCGTGATATGATACGCTCTTTCACACATAAACCTCCTTATATCTTCCTCAAAACAGCCACCATACCTACCTATTATGGCATTTCCATAGCCATTTCGAGATATATTGCCATGCAACTTTCCACCATCCAGTTTGTCATGACACATTCATCATTGTCATATTGCTAGCATGATCATGTAGTTGACATAGTATTTGTGGCAAAGCCACCGTTCATAATTCTTTCATACTTGTCACTCTTGATTCATTGCATATCACCACTGGAGGCATTCATATAGAGTTATACTTTGTTCTAGTATCGAGTTGTAATCATTGAGTTGTAAATAAATAGAAGTGTGATGATCATCATTCAATAGAGCATTGTCCCAAAAAAAAGAGAAAGGCCAAAAAAAAGGCCCAAAAAAATAAAAATAAAAGGGGCAATGCTACTATCCTTTTTTCCACACTTGTGCTTCAAAGTAGCACCATGATATAGCGAGTCTCATATATTGTGCTTCAAAGTAGAACCATGTTCTTCATATAGAGAGTCTCATATGTTGTCATTTTCATATACTAGTGGGCATTTTTCGTTATAGAACTTGGCTTGTATATTCCAACGATGGGCCTCCTCAAGTGCCCTAGGTCTTCGTGAGCAAGCAAGTTGGATGCACACCCACTTAGTTTCTTTTGTTGAGCTTTCATATATTTATAGCTCGAGTGCATCCGTTGCATGGCAATCCCTACTCCTTGCATTAACATCAATCGATGGGCATCTCCATAGCCCATTGATTAGCCTCGTTGATGTGAGACTTTCTCCTTTTTTGTCTTCTCCACATAACCCCCATCATTATATTCTATTCCACCCATAGTGCTATACCCATGGCTCACGCTCATGTATTGCGTGAAAGTTTATGAGTTTGAAATTATTAAGGTATGAAACAATTGCTTGGATTGTCATCGGGGTTGTGCATGATGAGAGCATTCTTGTGTGACGAAAATGGAGCATGACTAAACTATATGATTTTGTAGGGATGAACTTTCTTTGGCCATGTTACTTTGAGAAAACATAATTGCTTTGATGGTTTGCTTGAAGTATTATTATTCTTTATGTCAATATGAAATTTTGTCTTGAATCTTCCTAATCTGAATATTCATACCACAATTAAGAAATTTTGCATTGAAATTATGCCAAGTAGCACTCCGCATCAAAAATTCTCTTTTTATCATTTACCTACTCGAGGACGAGGAGGAATTAAGCTTGGGGATGCCTGATACGTCTCCAACGTATCTATAATTTTTTATTATATTATCTACTGTTTTGGACTATATTGGGATTTATTTTCTACTTTTATATTATTTTTGGGACTAACCTATTAACCCGAGGCCCAGCCCACAATTGCTGTTTTTTTGCCTATTTCAGTGTTTCGAAGAAATGGAATATCAAATGGAGTCCAAACAGAAAAATCCTTTTTGGAACGTGATTTTCTCACCGGATAAGACCCAGGAGACTTGGACCCTACGCCAAGACATCGAAGAGGCGGTCACGAGGGTGGGGGCGCCCCCCCCTAGGGCACGCCCCCCTGTCTCGTGGGCCCCTTGAAGCTCCACCGACGTACTTCTTCCTCCTATATATACCCACGTACCCCCAAACGATCAGAACAGGAGCCAAAAACCTAATTCCACCGCCGCAACTTTCTGTATCCACGAGATCCCATCTTGGGGCCTGTTCCGGAGCTCCGCCGGAGAGGGCCGTCATCATGGAGGGCTTCTACATCATCATAGCCTCTCCGATGAAGTGTGAGTAGTTTACCTCAGACCTTCGGGTCCATAGTTATTAGCTAGATGGCTTCTTCTCTCTTTTTGGATCTCAATACAATGTTCTCCCCCTCAATTGTGGAGATCTATTCGATGTAATCTTCTTCTTTTTGCGGTGTGTTTGTTGAGATCGATGAATTGTGGGTTTATGATCAAGTCTATCTATGAACAATATTTGAATCTTCTCTGAATTCTTTTATGTATGATTGGTTATCTTTGCAAGTCTCTACGAATTATCAGATAGGTTTGGCCAACTAGATTGGTAGTTCTTGCCATGGGAGAAGTGCTTAGCTTTGGGTTCGATCTTGCGGTGTCCTTTCCCAGTGACAGCAGGGGCAGCAAGGCATGTATTGTATCGTTGCCATCGAGGATAACAAGATGGGTTTTATTTCATATTGCATGAATTTATCTCTCTACATCATGTCATCTTGCTTAAAGCGTTACTATGTTTTTAACTTAATACTCTAGATGCATGCTGGATAGCAGTCGATGAGTGGAGTAATAGTAGTAGATGCAGAATCGTTTCGATCTACTTGTCACGGACATGATGCCTATATACATGATCATGCCTAGATATTCTCATAACTATGCTCAATTCTGTTAATTTCTCAACAGTAATTTGTTCACCCACCGTAGAATACTTATGCTCTCGAGAGAAGCCACTAGTGAAACCTATGGCCCCCGTGTCTATTCTCATCATATCAATCTCCATCACTTTTATTTTGCTTTGCTTTTTACTTTGTCTTTTACTTTTCACTTTGCATCTTTATACCAAAAATACCAAAAATATTATCTATCGGATCTCACTTTCGTAAGTGACCGTGAAGGGATTGACAACCCCTAATCGCGTTGGTTGCGTTGAGCTCTTTGTGTTGTGTAGGTACGAGGGACTTGCGCGTGGCCTCCTACTGGATTGATACCTTGGTTCTCAAAAACTGAGGGAAATACTTACGCTACTCTGCTGCATCATCATTTCCTCTTCGGGGAAATCCAACGCAAGCTCAAGAGGTAGCAGGAATCGATCACGTTGGGCTTCTACATCAACACCATAGCCTCTCCGATGATGTGTGAGTAGTTTACCACAGACCTTCGGTTCCATAGTTATTATCTAGATGGATTCTTCTCTCTCTTTGGATCTTAATACAAAGTTCTCCTCGATTCTCTTGGAGATCTATTTGATGTAATACTTTTTGCGGTGTGATTGTCGAGATCCGATGAATTGTGGGTTTATGATCAAGATTATCTATGACAATATTTGATTCTTCTCTAAATTCTTATATGTATGATTTGATATCTTTGCAAGTCTCTTCGAATTATCAGTTTGGTTTGGCCTACTAGGTTGATCTTTCTTGCAATGGGAGAAGTGCTTAGCTTTGGGTTCAATCTTGCAGTGTCCTTTCCGGTGATGTTAGGGCAGCAAGGCACGTATTGCATTGTTGCCATCGAGGATAAAAAGATGGGGTTTATATCATATTGCTTGAGTTTATCCATCTACATCATGTCATCTTGCCTAATGCGTTACTCTGTTCTTATGAACATAATACTCTAGATGCATCTTTGGGTAGCGGTCGATGTGTGGAGTAATAGTAGTAGATGCAGAATCGTTTCGGTCTACTTGTCACGGACGTGATGCCTATATACATGATCATGCCTAGATATTCTCATAACTATGCGCTTTTCTATCAATTGCTCGACAGTAATTTGTTCACCCACCGTAGAATTTGCTATCTCGAGAGAAGCCATTAGTGAAACCTATGGCCCCCGGGTCTATCTTCCATCATATTAATCTCCCGTCAACTAGTTATTTCTGTCGCCATTTATTTTGCAATCTTTACTTTCCAGTCTGTACCATAAAAATACCAAAAATATTTATCTTATTATCTCTATCAGATCTCACTTTTAAAAGTGGTCGTGAAGGGATTGACAACCCCTTTTATCGCGTTGGTTGCAAGGTTCTTAATTGTTTGTGCAGGTACGAGGGATTTGCGTGTAGTCTCCTACTGGATTGATACCTTGGTTCTCAAAAACTGAGGGAAATACTTACGCTACTTTGTTGCATCACCCTTTCCTCTTCAAGGGAAAACCAATGCATGCTCAAGAGGTAGCACTAGCCACCTATGTAATTGGATGTTTGCCGCGTATTACACACATCTTGTTTATGTGAAACGTTTCTGTTCTCTTGGCTCAGCACAAACAGTTTATCACAATGAACCGTATGCCGTATATCACACACACCTTGATCTGGGTGACCGTTTCTATTGTGTTACCTAATCACAAACAGTTCATCCGAGTGAACTGTATGCCATATATCACACATACATTCATCTAGCTACCCATTTCTGATGTTCCGTCTCATCACAAATAGTTCATCCAAGTGAACTGTATGCCGTATATCGCACACGCCTTCATCTGTCTGCCTGTTTCTGTTCTTCTTCCTCATCGCAAATAGTTAATTGAACTGAGCCGTATGCCCTGCACCGCACACGTAACTAAAATTGTAACATTGTTTGATGGCTCCTCCATCGCAAACGTTTTGCATCTTTTTTGACGGGTTTTTTACATCACCGTTTGCGATTAATGCATCACACACAGTTTTGTCAAAGGGTCTCTGATCATAGTGTCGCTGCGTTAGCAACATCCTACAGTAGTGTCGGCTTGTTCAATAGTTAGTTCCCTGAAAACACAACCAACACAACTATCTAGGTGGTCCCTAGAAGCATCGGTTAGTCCATTATAAAAGATATCAAGTATTTCATTTTTTTTGAGAGGATGATCAGGCAAAGCATTAAGTAATTTGAGAAACCTCCCCCAAGCTTGTGGACGACTCTCTTCTTCAATTTTCACAAAGTTAAATATTTCCTATAAAGCAGCTTGTTTCTTATGACCAAGAAAATATTTTTCAGGGAAGTAATATATCATATCCTGGGGACAACGCACACAACCAGGAGCAAGAGAATTAAACCATATCTTAGCATCACCCTTTAACGAGAAAGGAAACAACTTAAGAATATAGTAATAGCGATTTTTTTCCTCATGAGCAAATAGCATGGCTATATCATTCAATTTAGTAAGATGTGCCACAACAGTTGCAGATTCATAACCATGGAAAGGATCAAATTCAACCAAAGTAATTAACTTAGGATTGACAGAGAATTCATAATCCTTATCAGTAACAAATATAGTTGAAGTAGCAAACTTAGGATCATATTGCATTCTAGCATTCAAAGATTTTTCTTTCAACTTGCATAATAATTTCTTAAGATCATCTCTATCCTTACAAGCAAGAAAGTCCCGAGCTACCTCTCCATCCATAACATAACCCTCAGGCATACCAGGCAATTCATATCTAGGAGAGCTAGGTTTAGCAGGTGATTCAAAGTGTTCGGTTTCGGTGATTTCATCGGTTTGAAATAACATCAGTTTCAACATTAACTCTAGCAATTTGTTCATCAAGAAATTCACCCAATGGCACAGTATTATCAAGCAAAGTATCATCATAAGCATCATGCATAGTAGAAGTAGCATCATCAATTACTTGTGACAAATCAGAATGAACATCGGGTGTAGGTGTACAAGCTTACTCAAAACAGAAGGCGAATAAAGTGCAGAGCTAGATGGTAGTTCCTTACCTCCCCTCGTAGTAGAGGGAAAAATCTTGGTTCTGGTATCTTTCAGATTCCTCATAATGATCAATAGATATAAATCCCAATTGACTCAGAGAATAGAGCTATGCTCCCTGGCAATGTCGCCAGAAAAAGGTCTTGATAACCCACAAGTATAGGGGATCGTAACAGTTTTCGAGGGTAGAGTATACAACCCAAATTTATTGATTTGACACAAGGGGAGCAAAAGAATATTCATGAGTATTAGCAGCTGAGTTGTCAATTCAATCACACCTGAAAGACTTAATATCTACAGTAAAGTTTTTAGTAGCAAAGTAGTATGGAAGTAACAGTAACGGTGGCAAAAGTAACAGTAATAGTTTTGTAATGATTGTAACAGTAGCAACGCAAAAGTAACTTAGCAAAGATCAATATGTGAAAATCTCGTAGGCATCGAATTAGTGATGGATAGTTATGTCAGATGGCATTCATCATGCAATAATTATAACCTAGGGTGACACAGAGCTAGCTTCAATTCATCAATATAATGTAGGCACGTATTTCGTATATAGTCATATGTGCTTATGGAAAAGGTCTTGCATGACATCTTTTGTCCTACCCTCCCGTGGCAGCGGGGTCCTAATGGAAACTAAAGGATACTAAGGCCTCCTTTTAATAGAGAACCGGACCAAAGCATTAGCACTTAGTGAATACATGAACTCCTCAAACTACGGTAATCACCGGAAAGAATCCCAATTATTGTCACCTTGGGGTATGCAGATCATAACACATAATAGGTGTCTACAACTTGCAAGATAGGATCAAGAACACACATATATTCATGAAAACATAGTAGGTTCAGATCTAAAATCACGGCACTCAGGCCCTAGTGACAAGCATTAAGCATAGCAAAGTCATAGCAACATCAATCTCAAAACATAGTGGATACTAGGGATCAAACCCTAACAAAACTAACTCGATTACATGATAAATATCATCCAACCCATCACTGTCCAGCAAGCCTACGACGGAATTACTCACTCCCGGCGGTGAGCATCATGAAATTGGTGATGGAGGAATGTTGGTGATGATGATGGTGACGAATCCCCCTCTTCAGAGCCCTGAACGGACTCCAGATCAGTCCTCACGATGAAGAACAGGAGGTGGCGGCGGTTCCGTATCGTAAAACACGATGAATCCTTCTCTCTGATTTTTTCTCTCCACGAATAGGTACTTATAGAGTTGGAATTAGGGTCGGAGGAGCTCTACGGGGCCCACAAGCCTGCAGGGCACGCCCCCAGGGCTTGTGGCCTCTCGGTGGTCCCCCTCTGGTTGATTCTTGCGCCAATATTTTTTATATATTCTAAAAATATTCTCCGTAAATTTTGAGGTCAATCCGAGAACTTTTATTTCTGCACAAAAATAACACCATGGCAATTCTGCTGAAAACAACGTTAGTCCGGGTTAGTACCATTCACATCATGCAAATTAGAGTCCAAAACAAGGGCAAAAGAGTTTGGAAAATTAGATACGATGGAGATGTATCAATATCATCAGTCCAGACTTTGTTTGAAGTAAGTGTTCTTTTCAAGTATCTGCATGTTGACTTACCTAGCAATATCAAAGGAATTGTGTAGTATTTAAGCAACTGATTGTTATTCCATTTTCTTACTCCCTTCCTACCTAGTAACTCCTAGTTACCATTACACTTTTCTTTTTCCCTGTTTTAACTAAATATTCCCTATACTCCCACTTCTATTAGAAAGCGTCGCGCCGAGGGGCTGCCAACAAGCGGAGGCGGGTCGAGCAAGAACTGCAAGCGACTCCGGCAGGCCTAGACTTCATCAACAGCCTACCCGATGATATGTTGATAGTCATTATCTCCCTCATCCCAATCAAATATGGGGCGCGGACAACCGTCCTTTGCGAGCGGTGGCGCCCCCTATGGCACTCCACCCCTCTAGACCTCATCGACGCCCACAAGCTCTGTCATGGTTATTATAAAAGCTTGGATGCATTGTCCCAGATCCTCGGCAGGCACCATGGCCCAATCAGAGGCCTTATCACGGGCAAGTTCCGTTCCAACGCAAAGGACCAAGCCAAGCTTGGTGAGTGGTTTCGATCCCCTGCCCTAGATCAACTCAAGGAGCTTTGTTTTAATGATAGGCATATGCAGTTGCTACCATCGTCCGTTATCTGCCTCGAGCCCACACTGCGCCTCACCGGGTTCATGAACTACCATTTCCCCCCGATTAATGACGCGCCCGCTCTTTTTCTACCATGACTAAAGCACCTCGGGCTCGTCACTATCTACATCCCAAAGGATGACATGGAGCTCCTGCTCCGCGGCTGTACTGCACTCGAGTACCTTCATCTTCAGGCGATCAATGGGTTGAGTAGCTTCTGATGACGACATGTACCTAGGGTAGGGCAATAGACCTGATCTAAGTACCCTACCCAAGGACACTGCCCTGCAATCAAAGACAGCAGATTCAACCGACTGAAATCACTACATTGTCCAACCCACTCGACTGAGAGTTCCACTCGGACAACCCAATTCCATTCGACAAGAGTACGCTCACTCGACCATATCAAAAACCACTCAGAGTATAGAATATCTAAGGTCACTCTGAATGACAACGGTCAGGCATTCACTCCGTAGTTTTAATGATCATTTATATGACTTTAATGTTGGCATTACCAGTAACGTCCTATCTTTATGTACATTGAACCCTGTGTAACTGAGGGCCGGAGAGGTTTGGCGAACTCTATATAAGCCAACCCCCTCCTCAGGAACAAGGGTTCGCACCCCCTGTAACTCCACACATATAATCCAATCGACCAAGCTCCCGAGCACCGAGACGTAGGTTGTTACTTCCACTTTGAAGGGCCTAAACTCCTAAATTTTGTGTGTACAACTTCACCATAGCTAGGATCTTGCCTTCTCATACCTACCCCCATTCTATTGTCAGTCTTAGAACCACGACAGTTGGCGCCCACCTTGGGGCAGGTGTCTTAGCGACTTTCTGGTGAGGTTGCGATTTTTCTGATTCTCATCATCATGGTTTCCGACGGTGGATTAGCTGAGGGCCGCGAGATCCGTCTCGGTGCGCTCGTCTTCGTCGCCGACGACTCCGCCTGGCTCCAGGAGGCACCACTCGACATCGAGACGCTCCCCGTCCACGGGGAGACGCACTTTAGTGCATGTGTTCGTGACGTCCTTCTGCGGCAGCCGTCGACCAAGTATCAGTAGGCCCCCACAGTATCCTCGCTCCCCACTGCTCGCCGCCGCAAGCGATTCGGTCGCTCGCCCTTCAGCGGTGGGTGAAACACACGGTGGCACGCCAGTCGGCCACCCCCGAAGTTGCGGCAATCGAGCCTGACGAATCACTTTACGGCCTGTTCGACTGGCTCCATCGAGACCTTGTCTGAGTGCGACAGCAGCGATCCTGCAGCTGAAGTCCTGATGGTCGACTCTCTGTGCAGCCCCCCTGCCATGCGCCGCAATGGTGGCGGTGATGGCGGCGGCGATCTGCCCCGCGTGGTCAAGAAGAGTACCATCCCGAAACCCTTTCCTCGCAGCTGAGGGAGGAACTTCACCGCCGCAACATGGACGCGCTCCACACGCCCATCATCGGAGAGACCTCTGAGGCTCGGGCCTTGGAGGAGGCGCGCCTAGCCACTTTGGCTGAGTGCACTCGGCTGGAGAACCTTCAGCATGCACTCGACGAGCGGGTTTGTCAGCGGATCCCTGCGCCCGGCAATTGTTCTCGCCTCAACCGCAGGTATATCGTACTCCGATTCAGAATCTTACAGCTGCAGCCCATATAGCAGAGTCCATTCGCCCTTCCCAGTCGGAGGCTGCAAGAGGTTTGATGCAGATCCGGGCTTTACTCCGAGCAGCAGGAGAGCAGAACACAATAGTGTCTCAGTTGCGGGACAGAATCCATAGCAGATCTGTGGTGGCTGATACAGTTCAGTCGGCTCACAGCCCAAGGTCGCCTCAGAGGCGTGAGGGACGTGGGCATCGTCAAGAGCAGTACTTGGATCGGAATCATGAGCAGTTTGATAATCGATTCGACCGCGATAACCACCGTCGAGTGCCTACGTCCCCTCCGAGGGGCGGGTCATATGTGCCCCGTCATCATGATGGCAAGCGCACATACGGTGGTGAGCGGAGATTGCCAGCCGACCCAAGAGAGCCTGGGTTTTATGCAAGGTCAATTTTGGTGCAAGGTCTGGTCGACAGGAACCGGGCACACAGAGAAGGGCAAGACAGAGATCGCCCGAGTGGAAGCATAGTACATGTTTCAGGTCTCGAGTTCTTTAGCAGAGCCATCAGGGCTGCTGAGATCCCTCCCAACTTCAGGTTGGCGACTGGGGTTAGTAAGTTTACCGGTGAGTCGAAGCCTGACACTTGGCTCGAAGACTACCGAGTGGCTGTACATATCGGTGGTGGAAACGATGATGTGGCTATGACGCATCTTCCTCTGATGTTAGAGGGTTCGGCCAGAGCATGGCTGAATCAGTTGGCCCCGGGCAGTATATTCAGTTGGGAAGAGTTAGCCCGAGTGTTTGTCAGAACTTTTGAAGGTACTTGCAAACGACTAGCAGGGTTGGCAGAATTGCAACATTGTGTACAGAAGCCGAATGAGACCTTGAGGGATTACATTCAGAGATGAACCACTTTGCATCATACAGTGGAAAATGTATCTCAGCATCAAGCAGTTTGCGCCTTCAAGGAAGGCGTACGGTATCGAGAGCTTAACCTAAAATTCGGTCGGACAGGAGACATGTCCCTGACCTGAATGATGGAAATAGCCACTGAAGGAAATATGCCCTAGAGGCAATAATAAAGTTATTATTTATTTCCTTATATCATGATAAATGTTTATTATTCATGCTAGAATTGTATTAACCGGAAACATAATACTTGTGTGAGTACATAGACAAACAGAGTGTCACTAGTATGCCTCTACTTGACTAGCTCGTTGATCAAAGATGGTTGTGTTTCCTAGCCATTGACATGAGTTGTCATTTGATTAACGGGATCACATCATTAGGAGAATGATGTGATTGACTTGACCCATTCCGTTAGCTTAGCACACGATCGTTTAGTATTCTGCTATTGCTTTCTTCATGACTTATACATGTTCCCACGAGTATGAGATTATGCAACTCCAGTTTACCGGAGGAACACTTTGTGTGCTACCAAACATCACAACATAATTGGGTGATTATAAAGGTGCTCTACAGGTGTCTCCGAAGGTACTTGCTGGGTTGGCGTATTTCGAGATTAGGATTTGTCACTCCGATTGTCGGAGAGGTATCTCTGGGCCCACTCGGTAATGCACATCACTATAAGCCTTGCAAGCATTGCAACTAATGAGTTAGTTGTGGGATGATGTATTACAGAACGAGTAAAGAGACTTGCCGATAACGAGATTGAACTAGGTATTGAGATACCGACAATCGAATCTCGGGCAAGTAACATACCGATGACAAAGGGAACAACGTATGTTCTTATGCGGTATGACCGATAAAGATCTTCGTAGAATATGTGGGATCCAATATGAGCATCTAGGTTCCGCTATTGGTTATTGACCGGAGACGTGTCTCGGTCATGTCTACATAGTTCTCGAACCCGTAGGGTCCGCATGCTTAAAGTTTGATGACGGTTATATTATGAGTTTATGTGTTTTGATGTACCGAAGATAGTTCGGAGTCCTAGATGTGATCAAGGACATGACGAGGAGTCTCGAAATGGTCGATACATAAAGATTGATATATTGGAAGCCTGTATTTGGATATTGGAAGTGTTCCGGGTGAAATCGGGATTTTACCGGAGTACCGGGGGGTTACCGGAACCCCCCGGGGTTTTAATGGGCCTACATGGGCCTTAGTGGAGAAGAGGAGGGGCGGCCAGGGCAGGCCACGCGCCCCCTGCCCCTCTAGTCCGAATTGGACAAGGAGGGGGGGGGGGGCGGCCCCCTTTCCTTCCTCTCTACCTCCTCCTTCCCCCTTCTCCTACTCCAACTAGGAAAGGAGGGAGTCCTACTCCCGGTGTCTCCTGGCCGGCCGCCTCTCCCTCCCTTGCTCCTTTATATACGGGGGCAAGGGGGCACCCTATAGACACAACAATTGATATTGATCTCTTGATCTCTTAGCCGTGTGCGGTGCCCCCCTCCACCATAATCCACCTCGATAATATCGTAGCTGTGCTTATGCAAAGCACTGCGTCGGTAGAACATCATCATCGTCACCACGCCGTCGTGCTGACGGAACTCTCCCTCAAAGCTCGGCTGGATCAGAGTTCGACGGACATCATCGAGCTGAACGCGTGCTGAACTTGGAGGTGTCATGCGTTTGGTACTTGATCGGTCGGATCATGAAGACGTACGACTACATCAATCGCGTTGTGCTAACGCTTCCGCTTTCGGTCCACGAGGGTACGTGGACAAAACTCTCCCCTCTTGTTGCTATGCATCACCATGATCCTGTGTGTGCGTAGGGAAATTTTGAAATTACTACGTTCCCCAACAGTGGCATCCGAGCCAGGTTTTATGCGTAGATGTTATATGCGCGAGTAGAACACAAGTGAGTTGTGGGCGATATAAGTCATACTGCTTACCAGCATGTCATACTTTGGTTCGGCAGTATTGTTGGATGAAGCGGCCCGGACCGACATTACGCGTACGCTTACGCGAGACTAGTTCTATCGACGTGCTTTGCACACAGGTGGCTGGCGGGTGTCAGTTTCTCCAACTTTTGTTGAACCGAGTGTGGCTAAGCCCGGTCCTTGAGAAGGTTAAAACAGCACTAACTTGACAAACTATCGTTGTGGTTTTGATGCGTAGGTAAGAACGGTTCTTGTTCAGCCCGTAGCAGCCACGTAAAACTTGCAACAACAAAGTAGAGGACGTCTAACTTATTTTTGCAGGGCATGTTGTGATGTGATATGGTCAAGGCATGATGCTATAATTTATTGTATGAGATGATCATGTTTTGTAACCGAAGTTATTGGCAATCGCAGGAGCCATATGGTTGTTGCTTTATTGTATGCAATGCAATCGCTTCGTAATGCTTTACTTTATCACTAAGCGGTAGCGATAGTCGAGAAGCATAAGTTGGTGAGACGACAACGATGCTACGATGGAGATCAAGATGTCGCTACCGGTGGCGACGGTGATCATGACGGTGCTTCAGAGATGGAGATCACAAGCACAAGATGATGATGGCCATATCATATCACTTATATTGATTGCACGTGATGTTTATCTTTTATGCATCTTATCTTGCTTTGATTGACGGTAGCATTATAAGATGATCTCTCACTAAATTATCAAGGTATAAATGTTCTCCCTGAGTATGCACCGTTACGAAAGTTCTTCGTGCTGAGACACCACGTGATGATCGGGTGTGATAGGCTCTACGTTCAAATACAACGGGTGCAAAACAGTTGCACACGCGAATACACAAAGTTAAACTTGACGAGCCTAGCATATGCAGATATGGCCTCATAACACTGAGACCGAAAGGTCGAGAGTGAATCATATAGTAGATATGATCAACATAGTGATGTTCACCATTGAAACTACTCCATCTCACGTGATGATCGGACATGGTTTAGTTGATTTGGATCACGTGATCACTGAGAGGATTAGAGGGATGTCTGTCTAAGTGGGAGTTCTTAAGTAATATGATTAATTGAACTTAAATTTATCATGAACTTAGTACCTGATAGTATTTTGCTTCTCCATGTTGATTGTAGATAGATGGCCCGTGTTGTTGTTCCGTTGAATTTTAATGCGTTCCTTGAGAAGGCAAAGTTGAAAGATGATGGTAGCAATTACACGGACTGGGTCCGTAACTTGAGGATTATCCTCATTGCTGCACAGAAGAATTACGTCCTGGAAGCACCGCTAGGTGCCAGACCTGCTGCAGGAGCAACACCAGATGTTATGAACGTCTGGCAGAGCAAAGCTGATGAATACTCGATAGTTCAGTGTGCCATGCTTTACGGCTTAGAATCGGGACTTCAACGACGTTTTGAACGTCATGGAGCATATGAGATGTTTCAGGAGTTGTAGCTAATATTTCAAGCAAATGCCCGGATTGAGAGATATGAAGTCTCCAATAAGTTCTACAGCTGTAAGATGGAGGATAATAGTTCACAAGGAGCATATACTCGTAATGTCCGGGGTATAACAATCACTTGATTCAGCCGGGAGTTAATCTTCGGATGATAGCATCATTGATGTAATTCTTCAATCACTGCCACCAAGCTACAAGAGCTTCGTGATGAACTATAACATGCAAGGGATGGATAAGACGATTCCCGAGCTCTTCGCAATGCTAAAGGCTGCGGAGGTAGAAATCAAGAAGGAGCACCAAGTGTTGATGGTCAACAAGACCACCAGTTTCAAGAAAAAGGTCAAAGGGAAGAAGAAGGGGAACTTGAAGAAGAACAACAAACAAGTTGCTGCTCAGGAGAAGAAACCCAAGTCTGGACCTAAGCCTGAGACTGAGTGCTTCTACTGCAAAACAGACTGGTCACTAGAAGCGGAACTGCCCCAAGTATTTAGTGGATAAGAAGGATGGCAAGGTGAACAAAGGTATATGTGATATACATGTTATTGATGTGTACCTTACTAATGCTCGTGGTAGCACCTGGGTATTTGATACTGGTTCTATTGCTAATATTTGCAACTCGAAACAGGGACTACAGATTAAGTGAATATTGGCTAAGGACGAGGTGACGATGCACGTGGGAAATGGTTCCAAAGTCGATGTGATCGCGGTCGGCACGCTACCTCTACATCTACCTTCGGGATTAGTTTTAGACCTGAATAATTGTTATTTGGTTCCAGCGTTGAGCATGAACATTATATCTGGATCTTGTTTGATGCGAGACGGTTGTTCTATTTATATGAGTAATATCTTTTATTGTCATGCACCCTTGAAGAGTGGTCTATTTTTGTTGAATCTCGATAGTAGTGATACACATATTCATAATATTGAAGCCAAAAGATGCAGAGTTGATAATGATAGTGCAACTTATTTGTGGCACTCCGTTTGGGTCATATTTGTGTAAAGCGCATGAAGAAACTCCATACTGATGGACTTTTGGAACCACTTGATTATGAATCACTTGGTACTTGCGAACCGTGCCTCATGGGCAAGATGACTAAAACGCCATTCTCCGGAACTATGGAGTGATGTCTACTACACAACCTTCTTCTTGTAGACGTTGTTGGACCTCCAAGTGCAGAGGTTTGTAGGACAGTAGCAAATTTCCCTCAAGTGGATGAACTAAGGTTCATCAATCTGTGGGAGGCGTAGGATGAAGATGGTCTCTCTCAAACAACCCTGCAACCAAATAACAAAGAGTCTCTTGTGTCCCCAACACACCCAATACAATGGTAAATTGTATAGGTGCACTAGTTCGATGAAGAGATGGTAATACAAGTGCAATATGGAATGTAGATATAGGTTTTTGTAATCTGAAAATATAAAAACAGCAAGGTAGCAAGCGATAAAAGTGAGCGTAAACGGTATTGCAATGATAGGAAACAAGGCCTAGGGTTCATACTTTCACTAGTGCAAGTTCTCTCAACAATAATAACATAATTGGATCATATAACTATCCCTCAACATGCAACAAAGAGTCACTCCAAAGTCACTAATAGCAGAGAACAAACGAAGAGATTATGGTAGGGTACAAAACCACCTCAAAGTTATTCTTTCCAATCAACCCGTTGGGCTATTCCTATAAGTGTCACAAACAGCCCTAGAGTTCGTACTAGAATAACACCTTAAGACACAAATCAACCAAAAGCCTAATGTCACCTAGATACTCAAATGTCCCCTCAAGTATCCGTGGGTATGATTATACGATATGCATCACACAATCTCAGATTCATATATTCAACCAACACATAGAACCTCAAAGAGTGCCCCAAAGTTTCTTCCGGAGAATCACGACAAAAATGTGTGCCAACCCCTATGCATAGGTTCATGGGCGGAACCCGCAAGTTGATCACCAAAACATACATCAAGTGAATCACGTGATATCCCATTGTCACCACAAATACACACGGCAAGACATACATCAAGTGTTCTAAAATCTTTAAAGACTCAATCCGATAAGATAACTTCAAAGGGGAAACTCAATCCATTACAAGAGAGTAGAGGGGGAGAAGAAACATAAAATCCAACTATAATAGCAAAGCTCACGATACATCAAGATCGTGCCAAATCAAGAACACGAGAGAGAGAGAGAGATCAAACACATAACTACTGGTACATACCCTCAGCCCCGAGGGTGAACTACTCCCTCCTCGTCATGGAGAGCGTCGGGATGATGAAGATGGCCACCGGTGAGGATCCCCCCCTCGTGAGGTGCTTGGGAGCACTGATTGGGTTTTTGGTGGCTACAGAGGCTTGCAGCGGCGGAACTCGAGATCTATTCTCGTCTTCGAAGTTTTTAGGGTACTTGGGGATATATGGGTGAAAGAAGTACGTCAGTGGACCTACGGACTGTCCACGAGGCAGGGGGGCGAGCCCTAGGGGGGTGGGCGCGCCCCCCACCCTCGTAGGTAGCCCGGGACTCCCCTGGCGTGCACTCCAAGTTTTTCCGGTAGCTTTCCTTCCAAAATAACTTCTCCAGTTGATTTCATTCCGTTTCGACTTCGTTTGATATTCCTTTTCTTCGAAACACTGAAATAGGCAAAAAACAGCAATTCTGGGCTGGGCCTCCGGTTATAGGTTAGTCCCAACAGTAATAAAAAAGTGTATAATAAAGCCCAATATTGCCCAAAACAGTAGATAATATAGCATGGAGCAATCAAAAATTATAGATACGTTGGAGACATATCAAGCATCCCCAAGCTTAATTCCTGCTCGTCCTCGAGTAGGTAAATGATAAAAAAGAATTTTTGATGCGGAGTGCTACTTGGCATAATTTCAATGTAATTCTTCTTAATTGTGGTATGAATATTCATATCCAAAGATTCAAGACAAAAGTTCATATTGACATAAAAATAATAATACTTCAAGCATACTAACAAAGCAATCATGTCTTCTCAAAATAACATGGCCCAAGAAAGTTATCCCTACAAAATCATATAGTCTGGCTATGCTCTATCTTCACCACACAAAGTATTTAAATCATGCACAACCCGATGACAAGCCAAGCAATTGTTTCATACTTTTGACATTTTCAAACTTTTTCAATCTTCACGCAATACATGAGCGTGAGCCATGGACATAGCACTATAGGTGGAATAAAATGGTGGTTGTGGAGAAGACAAAAAGGAGAAGATAGTCTCACATCAACTAGCCGTATCAACGGGCTATGGAGATGCCCATCAATATATATCAATGTGAGTGAGTAGGGATTGCCATGCAACGGATGCACTAGAGCTATAAGTGTATGAAAGCTCAACAAAAGAAACTAAGTGGGTGTGCATCCAACTCGCTTGCTCACGAAGACCTAGTGCAATTTGAGGAAGCCCATCATTGGAATATACAAGCCAAGATAATGAAAAATTCCCACTAGTATATGAATGTAACAAAATGAGAGACTCTCTATCATGAAGAACATGGTGCTACTTTGAAGCACAAGTATGGTAAAAGGATAGTAGCATTGTCCCTTCTCTCTTTTTCTCTCATTTTTTTTGTTTATTATTTTTTTATTTGGGCCTTTTCTCTTTTTTTATGGCCTCTTTTTTTTCTTTTTCGTCCGGAGTCTCATCCCGACTTGTGGGGGAATCATAGTCTCCATCATCCTTTCCTCACTTGGGACAATGCTCTAAAAATGATGATCATCACACTTTTATTTTTCTTACAACTCAACAGTTACAACTCGATACTTAGAACAAAATATGACTCTATATGAATGCCTCCGGCGGTGTACCGGGATATGCAATGAATCAAGAGTGACATGTATGAAAGAATTATGAACGGTGGCTTTGCCACAAATACTATGTCAACTACATGATCATGCTAGCAATATGACAATGATGGAGCATGTCATAATAAATGAAACGATGGAAAGTTGCATGGCAATATATCTCGGAATGGCTATGGAAATTCCATGATAGGTAGGTATGGTGGCTGTTTTGAGTAAGGTGTATGGTGGGTGTATGATACCGGCAAAAAGTGCGCCGTATTAGAGAGGCTAGCAATGGTGGAAGGAAGAAAAGTGCATATAATCCATGGACTCAACATTAGTCATGAAGAACTCATATACTTATTGCAAAAATCTACAAGTTATCAAAGCAAAGTATTACGCGCATTCTCCTAGGGGGATAGATTGGTAGGAAAGGACCATCGCTCGTCCCCGACCGCCACTCATAAGGAAGACAATCAATAAATAAATCATGCTCCGACTTCATCACATAACGGTTCACCATACGTGCATGCTACGAGAATCACAAACTTTAACTCAAGTATTTCCCAAATTCACAACTACTCAACTAGCGTGACTCTAATATCACCATCTTCATATCTCAAAACAATTATCAAGTATCAAACTTCTCATAGTATTCAACACACTCATAAGAATTCTTACAAATCTTCTCTGCTTAGCATATTAGGATTATTTAAGAAAATTATCATGCTATTTAAGACTCTCAAAATAATCTAAGTGATGCATGAGAGTTCATCTATTTCTTCAAAATAAAACTACCACCCACCTCTAAAAGATATAAGTGAAGCACTAGAGCAAACAACAAACTACTCCGAAAGATATAAGTGAAGATCAATGACTAGTCGGATAATTATGCAACTATGTGAAGAATCTCCTAATTTAATAATTTCAGATCTTCGTATTTTATTCAAACAGCAAGCAAAGCTAAATAAAATAAAATAATGCTCCAAGCAAAACACATATCATGTGCTGAATAAAAATATAGCTCCAAGTAAAGTTACCGATGAACGAAGACGAAAGAGGGGATGCCTTCCGAGGCATCCCCAAGCTTAGGCTCTTGGTTATCCTTGAATATTACCTTGGGGTGCCTTGGGCATCCCCAATCTTAGTCTATTGCCACTCCTTATTCCATAGTCCATCGAATCTTTACCCAAAACTTGAAAACTTCACAACACAAAACTTAATGTAAAACTCAGAAGCTCTGCTAAGCGAAACAAAACAAAACACCACTTCAAGTTACAGTAATGAACTTATTCTTTATTTATATTGGTGTTAAACCTGATGTATTCCAACTTCTCTATGGTTTATAAACTATTTTACTAGCCATAGATTCATCAAAATAAGCAAACAACACATAGAAAACAGAACTGTCAAAAACAGAATAGTCTGTAGTAATGTGTAACTAACGCAAACTTATGCAACTCAAAAAATTATAAAATAAATTGGTGGACCTGAGGAATTTGTCTAGTAATCATCTGAAAAAAGAATAAACTAAATATCACTCTCCAGTAAAAAAATTTAGCTAATTTCGTGAGCGCTAAAGTTTCTGTTTTTTACAACATGATCATAAAGACTTCACCCAAGTCTTCCCAAAGGTTCTACTTGGCACAAACACTAATTAAAACATAAAACCACATATTAACAGAGGCTAGATGTATTATTTATTCCTATATAGAACCAAAAATCAAGAAACTAAAATAAAATTTGGTTGCCTCCCAACAAGCGCTATCGTTTAACGCCCCTAGCTAGGCATGATGATTTCAATGATGCTCACATAAGGGATAAGAATTGAAACATAAAGAGAGCATCATGAAGAATATGAATAGCACATTTAAGTCTAACCCACTTCCTATGCATAGGGATTTTTTGAGCAAACAACTTATGGGAACAAGAATCAACTTGCATAGGAAGGCAAAACAAGCATAACTTCAAAACTTTAAGCACATAGAGAGGAAACTTGATATTATTGCAATTCCTACAAGCATATACTCCTCCCTCATAATAATTGTCAGTAGCATCATGAATGAATTCAACAATATAACCAGCACCTAAAGCATTATTTTCATGATCTACTAGCATAGAAATTTTATTACTCTCCACATAAGCAAAATTCTTCTCATTCGGAATAGTGGGAGTATCATAAGAAACTTGAACACTATAAATTGTTTCCACATTAAAAGAGTAATGTTCAGAAAAAGGTGAATCATAATTATGACAAGTTTTATAAGTATAATCATCACTACTTTTTATAGCATAAGTTTCATCACGATAATCATCATAAGTAGCAACTTTGTTCTCATCATAATCGATTGAAACCTCTTCCAAATAGTGGATACATCACTAAATAAAGTCATGACCTCTCCAAATCCACTTTCATAAATATTATAAGATTCAACATCCTCCAAAATAGTGGGATCATTACTTCCTAAGTTGACACTCTTCCAAACCCACTTTCATCAATATAATCATCATAAGTAGGAGGCATGCTATCATCATTATAAATTTGCATATCAAAACTTGGGAGGCTAAAAATATCATCTTCATCAAACATAGCTTCCCCAAGCTTGTGGATTTGCATATCATTAGCATCATGGATATTCAAGGAATTCATACTAAGAACATTGCAATCATGCTCATTATTCACATATTTTATGCCAAGCATTCTATGTAATTCTTCTTCTAGTACTTGAGCACAATTTTCCTTCCCATCATTTTCACGAAAGATATTAAAAAGATGAAGCATATGAGGCACCTTTAATTCCATTTTTTTATAGTTTTCTTTTACAAACGGAACTAGTGCTAAAACAAGAAACAAAAAGATTCGATTGCAAGATCTAAATATATACCTTCAAGCACTAACCTCCCCGGCAATGGCGCCAGAAAGAGCTTGATGTCTACTACACAACCTTCTTCTTGTAGACGTTGTTGGGCCTCCAAGTGCAGAGGTTTGTAGGACAGTAGCAAATTTCCCTCAAGTGGATGACCTAAGGTTTATCGATCTGTGGGAGGCGTAGGATGAAGATGGTCTCTCTCAAACAACCCTGCAACCAAATAACAAAGAGTCTCTTGTGTCCCCAACACACCCAATACAATGGTAAATTGTATAGGTGCACTAGTTCGGAGAAGAGATGGTAATACAAGTGCAATATGGAAGGTAGATATAGGTATTTGTAATCTGAAAATATAAAAACAGCAAGGTAGCAAGCGATAAAAGTGAGCGTAAATGGTATTGCAATGATAGGAAACAAGGCCTAGGGTTCATACTTTCACTAGTGCAAGTTCTCTCAACAATAATAACATAATTGGATCATATAACTATCCCTCAACATGCAACAAAGAGTTACTCCAAAGTCACTAATAGCGGAGAGCAAACGAAGAGATTATGGTAGGGTACGAAACAACCTCAAAGTTATTCTTTCCAATCAATCCGTTGGGCTATTACTATAAGTGTCACAAACAGCCCTAGAGTTCGTACTAGAATAACACCTTGAGACACATATCAACCAAAAGCCTAATGTCACCTAGATACTCCAATGTCACCTCAAGTATCCGTGGGTATGATTATATGATATGCATCACACAATCTCAGATTCATCTATTCAACCAACACATAGAACCCGCACCGTGCGCCGCCCCCGTGCCATGCGTGTTGTGGCCACGCACGCAGCCCCACACCCCCGCCACGTCCTTGGTCACCTGCAGCCACGCCTTGCACCGCCGCCTCGCCTGTGTCGGCCGACCGCCTGCTGCCTAACCGCTGCCGGCCTTCCCGTCGTCGGTGCCCCGTGACCTCGTTTCTGCTTATGGGCGAGTGCCACTGGTGCGCCCGCACCCTCGCCCGGACCCGTGCCCTGTCAGCCTGCTAGGGCTCCCCTGAAACCATCGACCTTGGGGCCCCACGCCCTAACATTAAAAAAAAGAGTTAAAGAATTAAAATAATTAAGTAACTAATAAAAATAAATAAAATATTAATTATTTAAATAATTAATTAAGTTAATTAATCATAATTAAATTATTCTAATCACTAACTAACCTAATTAACTCTGTTTAGTTAAACCTGCTAATTAAACAGTCAATGACAACCGGGTCCCACCATCAGATTGACCCACCAACCCTATTGATCTGGCGGCGTCGACATGACATCATGTCGATATGTCATAATTCCATTTTCGGATTAAATTAAATAATTAATTAAAATCAGAAAATGATTAAATCTTTAGAAAATCATATCTATAATCCGTAACTCGGATTAAAATATTTTCAACATGAAAGTTGCTCGAGCGGCGAGGCGAACCGGATCGCAGCCCGTTCGTCCGCCACGCATCCCTAACCTATCGAACTCGCAACTTTCCTCCGGCTCCTTCTGCTCAAAACGCGAAACACCGGGGATATTTTCTCGGATGTTTTCCCCCTTCACCGGTATCACCTCATACCGCGTTAGAACACGTTTAGCTCTGCCTGTTATCCTGTTATGCACTTGCTTGCTATGTATTTACTGTTTCTCCCCCGCTTCCCTTCGATAGATCCCGTGACGATGCTGATGCCCCAGTTCGACTACGGAGTTGACGACCCCTCTCTCTTGCCAGAGCAACCAGGCAACCCCCCCCTTTGATCACCAGATATCGCCTACTCTTCTCTATACTACTTGCATTAGAGTAGTGTAGCATGTTACTGCTTTCAGTTAATCCTATCTTTGCGGCATAGCATGTCCTTGCTACTCTTGTTGTTACCTTTACCGCTATCCTACTACTTAGTATAGGATGCTAGTGTTCCATCGGTGGCCCTACATTCTTGTCCGTCGCCATGCTATACTACCGGGCTGTGATCACTTCGAGGTGATCACGGGCATATACTATATACTTTACACTATTACATTACCTGTGATACTGTTAGGAGATGGGGTGAAAGGACAAGTGGCTCCATCCCGGTAGAGGTGGGCTGGGTTCCCGACGGCCCCGATCGTTACTTTGTGGCGGAGCGGCAGGGCAGGTTGAGACCACCTAGGAGAGAGGTGGGCCTGGCCCTGGTCGGCGTTCGCAGATACTTAACACGTTTAACGTGATCTGGGTATTTGATCTGAGTCTGGCCATTTGGTCTATACGCACTAACCATCTACGTGGGAGTAGTTATGGGTATCCCGACGTCGTGGTATCAGCCGAAGCCTTCGTGACGCCAGCGACTGAGTGGCGCGCGCCGGATTGGAACGTAAGCCTGCTCTTGTATTAAGGGGGCTAGTTCCGCTTTCACAGACGTCATAACGTCTTGGTGTGGTATGGGCGATGGGCCCAGACCCTGTCGCTTAGGTTTAGACCGGCGTGTTGGCCTCTCTGTTGTGCCTAGGTGGGGCTGCGATGTGTTGATCTTCCGCCGGGCATGACCCAGAAAGTGTGTCCGGCCAAATGGGATCAAGCGTGTTGGGTTATGTGGTGCACCCTGCAGTGAAGTTAATCTATTCGAATAGCCGTGATCTTGATAACAGGACGACTTGGAGTTGTACCTTGACCTTATGACAACTAGAACCGGATACTTAATAAAACACACCCTTCCAAGTGCGGATATAACCCGGTGGTCGCTCTCTCGTGGTTACGAGGAGGATCGCCGGGTAGGATTATTGCTATGCGATGCTACTTGGAGGACTTGATCTACTCCCTTCTACATGTTGCAAGGCGGAGGCTGCGAGCGTAGTCTTTGACATGATTAGATATCCCCTCTTATTACGGCATTCTGCGATTCACCCACCGATATGGCCCTTTACACATATATCCATGCATATGTAGTGTAGCTCCTTGCTTGCGAGTACTTTGGATGAGTACTCACGGTTGCCTTGTTCCCTTTTTCCCCTTTCTTTACCCGATTGCTGCAACAGACGATGGAGCCCAGAGCGACGCCACCGGCCGATGATGACTACTACCCCGGAGGTGCCTACTATGTGCAGCCCGGCGGCGGCGACCAAGAGTAGTTAGGAGGATCCCGAGCAGGAGGCCTGCGCCTCTTTCGATCTCAGATCTCGGTTTGTGCTAGCCTTCTTAAGGCAAACTTGTTTAACTTATGTCCGTACTCGAGATATTGTTGCTTCCGCTGACTCATCTATGATCAAGCACTTGTATTCGAGCCCTCGAGGCCCTGGCTTGTATTATGATGCTTGTATTACTTAGTTATGTTTTAGAGTTGTGTTGTGATATCTTCCCGTGAGTCCTTGATCTTGATCATACACATTTGCGTGCATGATTAGTGTACGATTGAATCGGGGGCGTCACAAGTTGGTATCAGAGCCGACTGCCTGTAGGAATCCCCCTTTCCAAATCCTTGGCCGAAGTCGAGTCTAGACATTACAAAACTTTTACTAACATGGCTGTGTGTCTTATGGGCACACGTCGCCATTGGGTGGTAGTAGGATCTTTTATTCCTCGACCTATACTTTGGGGCTCTGACATCTCTTCTATTCGGGTTAAACGATTATACTAACTCTGACTCTAGGTTCTCGATAATACTTTCTCCCAGAGAGCCCCTCACTTCAGATGATCGCCTGCTGCACTAGAAGATTCCGAAGTTACTCTACGATGTTCTCTCGAGTCTTTGTGCCATCGCATTTGCGATTTCTTTCCACCGTCAACCCCTATGAAAAACTGCTTACACTTTCCATTCATACAATCATTCCCCGTTGATCTTGTTATTACAAGATGTCCCGAAATACTCTTTGTTGTTCCAAAAATCCTTTAAGATTACTGCCTTGCAGTTCTTTACCACATGAATATCCCTATTGAAAATTCCTCGCACTTTGAGTATCTGTTCATCTCCAGTTGTTCGTATAATTCATAAGATACTCTAAAATACTATCCGACCTTCTGAGCATCCTCTTCAAACTATTGCTCGGCAAATACTTGTATGCTTACATTATGGATGCTCCCATATCACTAGCAATATTCACTAGTATCTTTTGACACCGTCGTTTTGATCCTTTGATTCAGCATGTGTGCGAATGCACACAATCATCTATCAACCCTTCTAAATTATCTTTCCAGCTCAGACGTCATTTTGAACATGAGCTGGTTCTCGACCAAACTATTTGCCGACAATTTTGCCTCTAGTCTATCCAACTTATCCATCCTTGATCAGAGTGTCTGCTTCTGATCCGTTGTTTTGGAAATCATAATTCCTTTGTTAGCTAAGCATCGAATTATTCCAATGTTCTATAATATGATGCCCGTGCATTCTTTCTGGAGTACCGATACTCACATCAACTCCGTTGCGGATCGCCCGATCCATTGTTGGATTTCATCCGACATCGTCCTTCATATTCAATCACTTTGGAAGTTCTTTCTCCATTGGTAAATCCTAACCTCTGATTGACCAACCATGCTCTGCTTCCGAGCTGGTGGTATTTACTATTGAAGCTTGTGGTATATGTTTCCATGATACCCTGACGGGTTGAACCTATGCCTTCCATTATATGCGTGAACTCGGAAGTTTTCACGAGTCATACTCATCTGGTATTTTACCAGGTAAAACTTTTAACACTAATACCATTATCGAAATGAGAAGTGAATGTAAGGTTATGCTTTGGAGAAGTGGGAGTCGACCTTGAACTTTGCGTTCATGCCCATGGACACGATGTAGAACTTATCATGGAAGCTTCTCGATAATAATCCCCTTGTTATAACTTCTTCGCTTATCTATGTATTGATCATTTGCAATCGTGGTCCCGACCACATTTTCTTCTTGATTCCATTTCTCAGACAAGTTAAAGAACTTGTCTTTTGTTGATCGATACATCTCGGCAACCTCTAATTTTGATCTTCCTCGAGTATTAACCTCTGGTATCTCGAGAACTGTGTTGCTTCCTGCGAGTCTTCATCTAGTATTGCTTCTCACCACTCTCGGATCCCCCCCCAGGTTCTGACTTATTAGTCACTCGAGAACACCGATAAGTGAATCGAATCCGCACTCCTATTCAATAACTCTAAGTAATTTTTGTTGCTTACGAGTTTAATAATCCTTCAAGTCATTCCTAGCCTGATCGACTATATCATTATCGAGCTAATTTTAACTGTGCTACCCGGTCCTTATTCTTGGAGCACAACTTTCGAATATAAGCTAAGCTTACGTCGATTTCCTCATCATATCATTTCGCCTTGAACAACGAGCTTGGTTTCGAGTTTGTGTCGTACCCTTAGTTACAATAACTTTCGCTTCACCATTGATTTGACGTGATGTCATCGCCGATCGATTACATCTTGAAATCCCTCGACAAAGTGTGTCGTGATGATCATCAACATTCTGAGCTCTTCCAAAATATCTATTGAATTCTTGATGGGAAATACCATCCTTGCCGCTCGATGGTTTGTATTATCATCGGCAACGTTAATGCCCTCCCTCGAACACAAACCTGGTCATGTTTTGTGTATTACCTTGAGTTCCTTCCTACCCAGCTTGTGTTATGTTCTACTGTGGAATATTACCATCTTTTATGTCAAGGATGTCGTGGGAATTTCACCACCTCTTAAGAATTCTTGGTATGGTGATACTTCTCACCATCACCATTCTTTCTTGGGTCCTCGTGTTGATTCCAACCGGGTACCAACAAGTGGCCGGTGCTGTTTGGATTCTGCCCTTCTAGCAAGCCTCTTGCTTTGAAGTTAATAATTGGCCGTTCATTCTTAGACTATTGATTATTGAATCACCATTCCGATGTTGGTCGTGCAACCCAGCCCATATTCGGGTGCACCTTTCAACCAATGTTTAATTGTGTATGTTTTCCTCAAGCATACATCATTATACCATTTGACCTGACAAATGTTATCTCCTTGTTCACATAATTGTGGAAATCCATCTTTGTTAATCTCGATAAATTGCCGCTGATTCCATCAGCCACCCCCCTCATCCTCTCCTTGGGTTAATGATGATGAATCCCTTGTATATCCAAGTCCGACCTTTGCTTGAAGACCATGTCAATGCTATCTCGAAGCATGTCCGTGATACTCCGATTTTCAACAGGAACATTTGAAGCACGATGCTAAATTTTATTTATCATTTATCCTAACACCGTTGTATGGGTAATATCATGAGATTCCTCCCCCCTTACCTAAATGGTTTTCTACTTTATATACTGTCTTGGATATCATCCTCTGCTTGACTTTGGGGAGGATATACCCCTGATATATGTGTTTAAACACATTTTCCTTTCCATTGTTCTGATTAATTTGATAATCATATTATCCTTTCCATTGTTTAGTTTAACCTTTCTTGAGGTTTATATGATCTAAGTAGTAATATTTTCCTACTTACGAAAACACCTCGGTGTACCACCTTATCAGTCAGACCCTGTTACTATTGTTGATGACATTTCGGTAACCACCGATGGGCCGAACTTTGCCTATTGGTCCGCCTCGTTCAACGGCAGGAAAATGGTTATCTTCGTCCCTCGCCCTTGGTATCGATGTTGTTGCCGACATAACTAACAGGCTACCCTCTGGCATGCCTTGCTATTGTGACCGTGCAAGATGTCAGCCCCCCCTTCCTACCTTTAACCCACATGGTGGGCCCATAACCCACAGTTCCACAGGATCGAAACCTGACTCCCCTATACACCCTGTTGTCAAAGTTATTCCTCGCACTTGACTTTGTAAGTAATTCATGGGCCGCCTGCCCAGTGATCTATTCTGGTATCTGATGCAATGCTTATTCACATTGCTCTAAACCCCTTCAACACTTCGTTTCGGGCATCGAGCGATTGCACGCCCGCTCGAAACTTCCCATGAAACCTCATTACTTGCTCTCGATATTTACTTAAGTTTCAATTCGAGAGTTACTTTCCGCCACCTTCCCGATGTTATCGACCAGATAGTCAACCTTGTAGAGGTTCGTTCTCCCGGAATAACCCCCTTATTCTTTCGTAAGTACGATGGAACCCCCAAAGAAAGGATGTCGACTTCATCTTGATGACCTAAAGCAGAAAAATGGAGACATCAACATAATGGATCAACCGCTTCGAGAAGAGCAACCAAGACCGAGAAGATCCGTTAGAATACCATAACCAGAACTTTCCCCCTTATTCCCCTCTTAAATCTCGAGACGAGATTTCTTGTAGTGGAGGAGAATTGTGACGCCCGGATAATCAAGCTACAGTAAACCTCTACTAATGGTGCCACGTCACCACGATTACTGTTGCTAGCCTCGCGTTAGTTCGAAACCGATCCAAGTTCAAATTTGAATTAAATGCAAACATCAAAAGTTTTCGAACATTAAAACTAAAATGTTCAAAATTTGGGCCAAATAAATCCTATGTAATAATGGTGGAGAAACCACACTTTTATAATGCGTTTAAATGCACTATAATAAATAAATAGTGACAAAACAGTTATTCAAATGCTTTAAAATAATAAACAATTTAAAATTATTTTATTTTAGTGCTAAACGGTTTGTGGCAGCGGCATAAATTGTAACACTATTTTAGGTGCCACTTTTGTATTTTTTTGAAACTAAAATAAAACAGATAAGAGATAAAAGAAAATTAAGAAAAGGAAAACATAAAAAAAAGAACAAACAAAAACAAAAACAAAGGGGACACCCCCCCGGCCAACTGGGCCAACAGGCCCAGCTGGCCACCCACGCGACCCAGCCGGCCCAACCCGGTTGTATAACCCCCCACGCACCTGAAACCCTAGCCCGATCCCTTCCCCACTCCCCCCTCTCGGTCCACTCCCCCACGACCTCCTCTGCCCTCGATCTGGATCGAGGAAAGCAGAGGCCCGACCACGCCACCGCCCCGGATCGCCGTCGTCGTTGCCTTCTCGCCGCCCCCGACGTCGGCGTAGCTCCCCCCCGTGTCGCCCGCCTCGCTGGACGCCCCCGCCGCCTCGACGCCACGCCCCTACCTCGACATGGATGACCCCGTCGTCGTCCACCCGTCGCCTCGCCGGCGCCACCCGACCCGCGCCACCTCGAGCCGCTGCCTCCCGTCCGGCTCCTTTGTGAGCCCCATCCTCCTCCTCTCTCTCCTCACAGACGATCGCCCAAGGTCACATACCAGAACTCCGCATCGTCGCCGCCCGTGCCATGCGCGTTGTGGCCACGCACGCAGCCCCATGCCCCCGCCACGTCCTTGGTCACTGCACTGCCACACACCGCCTGCTGGCCCAGTCGGGCCGACAAGGCTGCCTTCCCCGTCGTCGGTGCCCCGGCGGCCTCGTCCTGCTTTGCGGGCGAGTGCCCGCTCGGGTGCGCCCGCACCCTACGCCCGGGACCCGTGCCCGTTCGCCCGTTAGGGCTCCCCCTGAGCCACTGACCTTGGGGCCCCACGCCCCAGAACATTAAAAAAAGAGTTAAAGAATTAAAATAATTAAGTAACTAATAAAAATAAGTAAAATATTAATTAGTTAATTAATTAATTAGTTAAGTTAATTAGTCATAATTAAATTATTCTAATCACTAACTAACCTAATTAACTCTGTTTAGTTAAACCTGCTAATTAAACAGTCAATGACAACCGGGTCCCACCATCAGATTGACCAAGTCAACCCCTGTTGACTGCTGACGTCAGCATGGCATCATGCTGATGTCATAATTCCATTTTCGGATTAAATTAAATAACTAATTAAAATCAGAAAATGATTAAATCTTTAGAAAATCATATCTTTTAATCCGTAACTCGGATTAAAATATTTTCAACATGAAAGTTGCTCAGAACGACGAGACGAACCCGGATACGCAGCCCGTTCGTCCGCCACGCATCCCTAACCTATAGAACTCGCAACTTTCCCCCTCCGGCTCCTCTGCCCGAAAACGCGAAACACCGGGGATATTTTCCCGGATGTTTTCCCCCTTCACCCGTATCACCTCATACCGCGTTAGAACACATTTAGCTCTGCCTGTTATCCTGTTATGCACTTGCTTGCTATGTATTTACTGTTTCTCCCCCCTCTTCTCTTCGGTAGACCCCGTGACGATGCTGATGCCCCAGTTCGACTACGGAGTTGACGACCCTAAGCTCTTGCCGAGCAACCATGCAAGCCCCCTTCGATCACCGGATATCGCCTACTCTTCTCTATCGCTTGCATTAGAGTAGTGTAGCATGTTCTTTTTCGATTAATCCTATCTTTGCGGCATAGCCTTTGTCCTTGCTACTATCGTTGTTACCTTTACCTGCTATCCTCTTGCTTAGTATAGGATGCTAGTGTTCCATCGGTGGCCCTACATTCTTGTTAAATGCGCCATGCTATACTCTTGAGGCTGTGATCACTTCGGAGGTGATCACGGGCATATACTATATACTTTACACTATTACATTACTGTGATACTGTTCGGAGATGGGGGCTGAAAGGACAGGTGGCTCCATCCCGGTAGAGGTGGGCCTGGGTTCCCGACGGCCCCCGACTGATACTTTGTGGCGGAGCGGCAGGGCAGGTTGAGACCACCTAGGAGAGAGGTGGGCCTGGCCCTGGTCGGCGTTCGCGGATACTTAACACGTTTAACGAGATCTGGGTATTTGATCTGAGTCTGGCCATTTGGTCTATACGCACTAACCATCTACGTGGGAGTAGTTATGGGTATCCGGCGTCGTGGTATCACCAAGCCTTCGTGGACGCCCGGCCGATCGAGTGGCGCGCGCCGGATTGGAACGTAAGCCTGCTCTTGTATTAAGGGGCTAGTTCCGCTTTCGGGCGTCACATAGCGTCTTGGTGTGCTATGGGCGATGGGCCCGGACCCTGTCGCTTAGGTTTAGACCGGCGTCTTTGGCCTCTCTGTTGTGCCTAGGTGGGGCTGCGGCGTGTTGATCTTCCGCGGCGGGCATGACCCGAGAAAGTGTGCCCGCCAAATGGGATCAAGCGTGTTGGGTTATGTGGTGCACCCTGCAGTGAAGTTAATCTATTCGAATAGCCGTGATCTTGATAGCAGGGGCGACTTGGAGTTGTACCTTGACCTTATGACAACTAGAACCGGATACTTAATAAAACACACCCTTCCAAGTGCGGATATAACCCGGTGGTCGCTCTCTCTCGTGGTTACGAGGAGGGATCGCCGGTAGGATTATTGCTATGCGATGCTACTTGGAGGACTTGATCTACTCCCTTCTACATGTTGCAAGGCGGAGGCTGCGAGCGTAGTCTTGACGGGATTAGATATCCCCTCTTATTACGGCATTCTGCAGTTCAGTCCACCGATATGGCCCTTTACACATATATCCATGCATATGTAGTGTAGCTCCTTGCTTGTGAGTACTTTGGATGAGTACTCACGGTTGCCTTGTTCCCTTTTTCCCCCTTTCTTTACCCGATTGCTGCAACCAGACGATGGAGCCCAGGAGCCAGACGCCACCGTCGATGATGACTACTACCCCCGGAGGTGCCTACTATGTGCAGCCCGCTGACGACGACCAAGAGTAGTTAGGAGGATCCCAGGCAGGAGGCCTGCGCCTCTTTCGATCTGTATCCCAGTTTGTGCTAGCCTTCTTAAGGCAAACTTGTTTAACTTATGTTTGTACTCAGATATTGTTGCTTCCGCTGACTCGTCTATGATCAAGCACTTGTATTCGAGCCCTCGAGGCCCCTGGCTTGTATTATGATGCTTGTATGACTTATTTATGTTTTAGAGTTGTGTTGTGATATCTTCCCGTGAGTCCTTGATCTTGATCGTACACATTTGCATGCATGATTAGTGTATGATTGAATCGGGGGCGTCACAACGTGATATCCCATTGTCACCACAGATACACACGGCAAGACATACATCAAGTGTTCTCAAATCTTTAAAGACTCAATCCGATAAGATAACTTCAAAGGGGAAACTCAATCCATTACAAGAGAGTAGAGGGGGAGAAGAAACATAAGATCCAACTATAATAGCAAAGCTCGCGATACATCAAGATCGTGCCAAAACAAGAACACAAGAGAGAGAGAGAGATCAAACACATAGCTACTGGTACATACCCTCAGCCCCGAGGGTGAACTACTCCCTCCTCGTCATGGAGAGCGTCGGGATGGTGAAGATGGCCACGGTGAGGGCTCCCCCTCCCGTGGTCTTGGAGCAGGTCCCGATTGGGTTTTGGTGGCTCTGAGAGGCTTCTTGGCGGCGGAACTCCAGATCTATTCTCGTCTTCGAAGTTTTTAGGGTACATGGGTATATATGGGTGAAAGAAGTACGTCGGTGGACCTCCGGGCTGTCCACGAGGCAGGGGGGCGAGCCCTAGGGGGTGGGCGCCCCCCCACCCTCGTGGGCAGCCCGAGACTCCCCTGGCGTGCACTCCAAGTTTTTCCGGTAGCTTTCCTTCCAAAAATAATTTCTCCAGTTGATTTCATTCCGTTTCGACTCCGTTTGATATTCCTTTTCTTCGAAACACTCAAATAGGCAAAAAAAACAACAATTCTGGGTTGGGCCTCCGGTTAATAGGTTAGTCCCAAAAATAATATAAAAGTGTATAATAAAGCCCAATATTGCCCAATACAGTAGATAATATAGGATGGAGCAATCAAAAATTATAGATACGTTGGAGACGTATCATGGAGTGACAAACAGATTTGTTGGAAATCATACATACAAATGTATGTGGACCGATGAATGTTGAGGCTCGCGGCGGGTATCGTTATTTTCTCACCTTCACAGATGATTTAAGTAGATATGGGTATATCTACTTAATGAAACATAAGTCTGAAACATTTGAAAAGTTCAAAGAATTTCAGAGTGAAGTTGAAAATCTTCGTAACAAGAAAATAAAGTTTCTACGATCTGATCGTGGAGGAGAATATTTGAGTTACGAGTTTGGTCTTCATTTGAAACAATGCGGAATAGTTTGGCAACTCACGCCACCCGGAACACCACAGCGTAATGGTGTGTCCGAACATTGTAATCGTACTTTACTAGATATGGTGCGATCTATGATGTCTCTTACTGATTTACGGCTATCGTTTTGGGGTTATGCTTTAGAGACGGCTGCATTCACGTTAAATAGGGCACCATCGAAATCCGTTGAGATGATGCCTTATGAACTATGGTTTGGCAAGAAACCAAAGTTGTCGTTTCTTAAAGTTTGGGGCTGCGATGCTTATGTGAAAAAGCTTCAACTTGATAAGCTCGGACCCAAATCGGAGAAATGTGTCTTCATAGGATACCCAAAGGAAAGCTGTTGGGTACACCTTCTATCACATATCCTGAAGGCAAGACTTTTGTTACTAAATTTGGATCCTTTCTAGAGAAGGAGTTTCTCTCGAAAGAAGTGAGTGGGAGGAAAGTAGAACTTGATGAGGTAACTGTACCTGCTCCCTTATTGGGAAGTAGTTCATCACAGAAACCGGTTCCTGTGACACCTGTATTTACAAGAAAGTGAGTGCGAGCTCTGTAGCATTTCTAATATTATATGTGGATGACATATTGCTGATTGGAAATGATATATAATTTCTGGATAGCATAAAGGGATACTTGAATAAGAGTTTCTCAATGAAGGACCTCGGTGAAACTGCTTATATATTGGGCATCAAGATCTATAGAGATAGATCAAGACACTTAATTGGACTTTCACAAAGCACATACCTTGACAAAGTTGTGAAGAAGTTCAAAATGGATCAAGCAAAGAAAGGGTTCTTGCCTGTGTTACAAGGTGTGAAGTTGAGTAAGACTCAATGCCCGACCACTGCGAGAAGATAGAGGAAGATGAAAGATGTTCCCTATGCTTCAACCATAGGCTCTATCATGTATGCGATCTTTGTGTACCAGACCTGATGTGTGCCTTGCTATAAGTTTTGCGGGGAGGTACCAAAGTAATCCAGAGTGGATCACGTGGACATGATCAAGAACATCCTAAAATACCTGAAAAGGACTAAGGATATGTTTCTCGTTTATGGAGGTGACAAAGAGCTAGTCGTAAATGGTTACGTTGATGCAAGCTTTGACACTGATCCGGACAATTCTAAATCGCAAACCGGATACGTGTTTACATTGAACGGTGGAGCTGTCAGTTGGTGCAGCTCTAAACAAAGCGTTGTGGTGGGATTACGTGTGAAGCGGAGTACATAGCTGCTTCGGAAGCAGCAAATGAAGGAGTCTGGATGAAGGAGTTCATATCTGATTTAGGTGTCATACCTAGTGCATCGGGTCCAATGAAAATCTTTTGTGACAATACTGGTGCAATTTCCTTGGCAAAGGAATCCAGATTTCACAAGAGAACCAAGCACATCAAGAGACGCTTCAACTCCATCCGGGATCTAGTCCAGGTGGGAGACTTAGAAATTTGCAAGATACATACGGATCTGAATGTTGCGGAACCCGTTGACTAAGCCTCTTCCACGAGCAAAACATGATCAGCACCAAGGCTCCATGGGTGTTAGAATCATTATTGTGTAATCTAGATTATTGACTCTAGTGCAAGTGGGAGACTGAAGGAAATATGCCCTATAGGCAATAATAAAGTTATTATTTATTTCCTTATATCATGATAAATGTTTATTATTCATGCTAGAATTGTATTAACCGGAAACATAATACTTGTGTGAATACATAGATGCAGACAGTGTCACTAGTATACCTCTACTTGACTAGCTCGTTGATCAAAGATGGTTATGTTTCCTAGCCATTGACATGAGTTGTCATTTGATTAACGGGATCACATCATTAGGAGAATGATGTGATTGACTTGACCCAATCTGTTAGCTTAGCACATGATCGTTTAGTATTCTGCTATTGCTTTCTTCATGACTTATACATGTTACTATGACTATGAGATTATGCAACTCCCGTTTACCGGAAGAACACTTTGTGTGCTACCAAACATCACAACGTAACTGGGTGACTATTGATACGTCTCCAACATATCTATAATTTTTGATTGCTCCATGCTATATTATCTACTATTTTGGACAATATTGGGCTTTATTATACACTTTTATATTATTTTTGGGACTAACCTATTAACCGGAGGCCCAGCCCGAAATTCTTTGTTTTTGCCTATTTCGATGTTCAAGAAAAGGAATATCAAACGGAGTCGAAATGGAATGAAATCAATCGAGAAGTTATTTTTGGAAGGAAAGCTACCGGAAAAACTTGGAGTGCACGCCGAGAGTCGGGCTGCCCACGAGGGTGGGGGCGCGCCCACCCCTAGGGCGCCCGCCTCGTGGACAGCCCGTACGTCCACCGACGTACTTCTTTCACCCATATATACCCACGTACCCTAAAACTTCCGAAGACGAGAATAGATCGGGAGTTCCGCCGCTGCAAGCCTCTGTAGCCACCAAAAGTCAATCGGGACCCTGTTTCGGCACCCTGCCGGAGGGGGGAACCCTCACCGGTGGCCATCTTCATCATGCAGACGCTCTCCATGACGAGGAGGGAGTAGTTCACCCTCGGGGCTGAGGGTATGTACCAGTAGCTATGTGTTTGATCTCTCTCTCTTGTGTTCTTGATTTGGCACGATCTTGATGTATCGCGAGCTTTGCTATTATAGTTGGATCTTATGTTTCTTCTCCCCCTCTACTCTCTTGTAATGGATTGAGTTTCCCCTTTGAAGTTATCTTACCAGATTAAGTCTTTAAAGATTTTAGAACACTTGATGCATGTCTTGCCGTGCGTATCGGTGGTGACAATGGGATATCACGTGATTCACTTGATGTATGTTTTGGTGATCAACTTGCGGGTTCCGCCCATGAACCTATGCATAGTGGTTGGCACATGTATTCGTCGTGATTCTCCGGTAGAAACTTTGGGGCACTCTTTGAGGTTCTATGTGTTGGTTGAATCGATGAATCTGAGATTGTGTGATGCATATCATATAATCATACCCACGGATACTTGAGGTGACATTGGAGTATCTAGGTGACATTAGGCTTTTGGTTGATTTGTGTCTTAAGGTGTTATTCTAGTATGAACTCTAGGGTTGTTTGTGACACTTATAGGAATAGCCCAACGGATTGATTGGAAAGAATAAATTTGAGGTGGTTTCGTACCCTACCATAATCTCTTCGTTTGTTCTCCGCTATTAGTGACTTTGGAGTGACTCTTTGTTGCATGTTGAGGGATAGTTATATGATCCAATTATGTTATTGTTGTTGAGAGGACTTGCAATAGTGAAAGTATGAACCCTAGGCCTTGTTTCCTATCATTGCAATATCGTTTACGCTTACTTTTACCATTAGTTACCTTGCTGTTTTTATATTTTCAGATTACAAAAACCTATATCTACCATCCATATTGCACTTGTATCACCATCTCTTCGCCGAACTAGTGCACCTATACAATTTACCATTGTATTGGGTGTGTTGGGGACACAAGAGACTCTTTGTTATTTGGTTGCGGGGTTGTTTGAGAGAGACCATCTTCATCCTACGCCTCCCACGGATTGATAAACCTTAGGTCATCCACTTGAGGGAAATTTGCTACTGTCCTACAAACCTCTGCACTTGGAGGCCCAACAACGTCCACAAGAAGAAGGTTGTGTAGTAGACATCAATTATAAAGGTGCTCTACAGGTGTCTCCGAAGGTACTTGCTGGGTTGGCGTATTTCGAGATTAGGATTTGTCACTCCGATTGTCGGAGAGGTATCTCTGGGCCCACTCGGTAATGCACATCACTATAAGCCTTGCAAGCATTGCATCTAATGAGTTAGTTGCGGGATGATGTATTACAGAACGAGTAAAGAGACTTGCCGATAACGGGATTGAACTAGGTATTGAGATACCGACGATCGAATCTCGGGCAAGTAACATATCGATGACAAAGGGGACAACGTTTGTTGTTATGTTGTCTGACCGATAAAGATCTTCATAGAATATGTGGGAGCCAATATGAGCATCCAGGTTCCTCTATTGGTTATTGACCGGAGACGTGTCTCGGTCATGTCTACATAGTTCTCGAACCCGTAGGGTCCGTACGCTTAAAGTTTGATAACGGTTATATTATGAGTTTATGTGTTTTGATGTACCGAAGATAGTTCGGAGTCCCGGATGTGATCACGGACATGACGAGGAGTCTCCAAATGGTCGAGACATAAAGATTGATATATTGGAAGCCTATATTTGGATATCAGAAGTGTTCCGGGTGAAATCGGGATTTTACCGGAGTACCGGGGGGTTATCGGAACACCCCTGGGGGTTTAATGGGCCTACATGGATGCCCAACAACGTCTACAAGATGAAGGTTGTGTAGTAGAAATCAAGCAGTTTATGGCGCTGTTGCCGGGGAGGTTAGTGCTTGAAGGTATATCTTTAGATCTTGCAATCGAATCTTTTTGTTTCTTGTTTTAGCACTAGTTTAGTTTATAAAAGAAAACTACCAAAAAATGGAATTGAGTTTACCTCATACGCTTCATCTTTTTAATATCTTTCGTGAGTATGATGGAAAAGAAAATTGTGCCAAAGTGTTAGAAGAAGAATGCATTAAAATGTTTGGCACTAAATCTTTGAATGATAAGCATGATTGCAATGTTGTTAGTATGAACTCCTTGAATATCCATGGTACTAACGATGATTGCACTAGTTATGATGAAAATGTCTCCTATAAACATGTCAATTTTTCTGGAGTACATTGGATTTGCAAGTACACACCAAATAGGGAAGATAGATATTGCAAGAGGCATAAGTACTTAGAAACTAAATTGTTGCAAGAAAGTCTTGATGATTGCGCTGAAAGATTCAATATTTTTCGTGCTTCTTGTGAACTTTGCAATGAACATGGTCATTTAAAGCTCCAATGCTATTTGTTTCATGATCAAGTCATGTCCAAATATTGTGATAATTTGATTACCCTTGAGCATCATAAAGATCTTAGCCTTGTTTTGGGGTATGAAGAAATGAAACGTACAACTGAGGGTATTCCAAAATTTAATCTTGATAGAATTCTTGATTTTGATCTAGAGAAGATTTATATGTATTGTGCGGTGAATTGCATTGAAAATCCTTATATTGCCAATTACATAAAGAAAAGAAAACAAATAGAAGATGAAGAGAATGCTAACGAAAGGGAAGAGACTTCCCAATATTCTCCTATTATTTCTTATGATGAATCAGGTAACGAGGAGGAGCCTTCTATTCAACCAATCTCATTAATAAGGAGCTACAAAAAGAAGATTGAACCCACACATGAGGTGAAGAAGAGGAAAAGAAAAAGGAAGAGTTGTAAAGAGATATTTCTCCCAAATAATGTTGCTCCTATTATTGTTGTGCCTCATGAAAATGAATCAAAAACAACTGTGGAAGATGATACACTTGATGATGATCTAGTTATGCCTATTGCTTGTTGTGATGATTATGATTGGGAGGATAATGATACTCCGTATGATCTTGAAAATATTTTTGGCACTTGCTTGGAAGAATATGATAATTGTTATACTATTGGTGTTATCCATACTATTAATGATGAGAGTGATTATGCTTATGATATGAAAAGGCCCAAGCTTGGGGATGCTATGTTTGATGAAGATGGTGTTTTTGAGAATATATTTGCTTCAATTAATGTTTTTCCCAAGCTTGGGGATGCTACGTTTAATGAAGATGACATTTTTAGTCTCCCAAGTTTTGATATGCAAATTTATAATAATGATAGCATGCCTCCTACTTATGATGATTATTGTGATGAAACTTATGCTATAAAAAGTAGTGATGATTATATTTATAAAACTTGTCATGATTATGAGTCCCTTTTTTCTGAACATTACTCTTTTAATGTGGAAACAATTTATAGTGTTCAAGTTTCTTATGATACTCCCACTATTCCGAATGACAAGAATTTTGCTTATGTGGAGAGTAATAAAATTTATATGCTAGTAGATCATGAAAAGAATGCTTTAGGTGCTGGTTATATTGTTGAATTCATTCATGATGCTACTGAAATTATTATGAGGGAGGAGTATATGCTTGTACGAATTGCAGTAATATCAAGTTTCCTCTCTATGTGCTTAAAGTTTTGAAGTTATGCTTATTTTGCCTTCCTATGCAAGTTGATTCTTGTTCCCATAAGTTTTTTGCTCACAAAATCCCTATTCATAGGAAGTGGGTTAGACTTAAATGTGCTAGTCATATTCTTCATGATGCTCTCTTTATGTTTCAATTCTTATCCCTTATGTGAGCATCATTGAAATCATCATGCCTAGCTAGGGGCGTTAAACGATAGCGCTTGTTGGGAGGCAACCAAATTTTATTTTAGTTTATTGATTTTTGGTTATGTATAGGAATAAATAATACATCTAGCTTCTGTTAAGATGTGGTTTTACATTTTAATTAGTGTTTGTGCCAAGTAGAACCTTTGGGAAGACTTGGGTGAAGTCTTTATGATCATGCTGTAAAAAACAGAAACTTTAGCGCTCACGAAATTAGCTAATTTTTTTTACTGGAGAGTGCTATTTAGCTTATTCTTTTTTCAGATGATTACTAGACAAATTCCTCAGGTCCACCAATTTATTTTAGAATTTTTTGAGTTCCAGAAGTTTGCGTTAGTTACAGATTACTAGAGACTGTTCTGTTTTTGACAGATTCTGTTTTCTATGTGTTGTTTTCTTATTTTGATGAATCTATGGCTAGTAAAATAGTTTATAAACCATAGAGAAGTTGGAATACAGTAGTTTTAACACCAATATAAATAAATAATAACTTCATTACAGTAACTTGAAGTGGTGTTTTGTTTTCTTTCACTAACGGAGCTTACAAGTTTTCTGTTAAGTTTTGTGTTGTGAAGTTTTCAAGTTTTAGGTAAAGATTCGATGGACTATGGAATAAGGAGTGGCAAGAGCCTAAGCTTGGGGATGCCCAAGGCACCCCAAGGTAATATTCAAGGATAACCAAGAGCCTAAGCTTGGGGATGCCCCGGAAGGCATCCCCTCTTTCGTCTTCGTTCATCTGTAATTTTACTTGGAGCTATATTTTTATTCACCACATGATATGTGTTTTGCTTGGAGCGTTATTTTATTTTATTTATCTTTGCTCGCTGTTTGAATAAAATACCAAGATCTGAAATTATTAAATTAGGAGAGTCTTCACATAGTTGCATAATTATCTGACTACTCATTGATCTTCACTTATATCCTTCGGAGTAGTTTGTTGTTTGCTCTAGTGCTTCACTTATATCTTTTTGAGCAGGGTGGTAGTTTTATTTTGAAGAAATAGATGAACTCTCATGCTTCACTTAGATTATTTTTAGAGTCTTAAATAGCATGGTAATTTTCTTAAATAATCCTAATATGCTAAGCATAGAAGATTTGTAAGAATTCTTATGAGTGTGTTGAATACTATGAGAAGTTTGATACTTGATAATTGTTTTGAGATATGAAGATGGTGATATTAGAGTCATGCTAGTTGAGTATTTGTGAATTTGATAAATACTTGAGTTAAAGTTTGTGATTCCCGTAGCATGCACGTATGGTGAACCGTTATGTGATGAAGTCGGAGCATGATTTATTTATTGATTGTCTTCCTTATGAGTGGCGGTCGGGGACGAGCGATGGTCTTTTCCTACCAATCTATCCCCCTAGGAGCATGCGTGTAATACTTTGCTTTGATAGCTTGTAGATTTTTCCAATAAGTATATGAGTTCTTCATGACTAATGTTGAGTCCATGGATTATACACACTTTTCTTCCTACCACCATTGCTAGCCTCTCTAATACTGCACACTTTTCGCCGGTATCATACACCCACCATATAACTTCCTCAAAACAGCCATCATACCTACCTATCATGGCATTTCCATAGCCATTCCGAGATATATTGCCATGCAACTTTCCACCGTTTCGTTTATTATGACATGCTCCATCATTGTCATATTGCTAGCATGATCATGTAGTTGACATAGTATTTGTGGCAAAGCCACCGTTCATGATTCTTTCATACATGTCACTCTTGATTCATTGCATATCTCGGTACACCACCGGAGGCATTCATATAGAGTCATATTTTGTTCTAAGTATCGAGTTGTAATTGTTGAGTTGTAAGAAAAATAAAAGTGTGATGATCATCATTTTTAGAGCATTGTCCCAAGTGAGGAAAGGATGATGGAGACTATGATTCCCCCACAAGTCGGGATGACACTCCGGACGAAAAAAAAAAAGAAAAAAGGAGGCCATAAAAAAAGAGAAAAGGCCAAAATAAAAATAATAATAAACAAAAAAAATGAGAGAAAAAGAGAGAAGGGACAATTCTACTATCCTTTTACCACACTTGTGCTTCAAAGTAGCACCATGTTCTTCGTGATAGAGAGTCTCTCATTTTGTTACATTCATATACTAGTGGGAATTTTTCATTATAGAACTTGGCTTGTATATTCCAATCAAGGGCTTCCTCAAATTGCCCTAGGTCTTCGTGAGCAAGCAAGTTGGATGCACACCCACTTAGTTTCTTTTGTTGAGCTTTCATACACTTATAGCTCTAGTGCAACCGTTGCATGGGAAGCCCTACTCATTCACATTGATATCTATTGATGGGCATCTCCATAGCCCGTTGATACGCCTAGTTGATGTGAGATTATCTTCTCCTTTTTGTCTTCTCCACAACCACCATTCTATTCCACCTATAGTGCTATGTCCATGGGTCACGCTCATGTATTGTGTGAAGATTGAAAAAGTTTGAAAATGTCAAAAGTATGAAACAATTGCTTGGCTTGTCATCGGGGTTGTGCACGATTTAAATACTTTTCTTGGTGAAGATAGAGCATAGCCAGACTATATGATTTTGTAGGGATAACTTTCTTTGGCCATGTTATTTTGAGAAGACATGACTTCTTTGTTAGTATGCTTGAAGTATTATTATTTTTATGTCAATATGAACTTTTGTCTTGAATCTTTTGGATCTGAATATTCATACCACAATTAAGAAGAATTACATTGAAATTATGCCAAGTAGCACTCCGCATCAAAAATTCTGTTTTTATCATTTACCTACTCGAGGACGAGCAGGAATTAAGCTTGGGGATGCCTGATACGTCTCCAACATATCTATAATTTTTTTGATTGCTCCATGTTATATTATCTACTGTTTTGGACAATATTGGGCTTTATTATACACTTTTATATTATTTTTGGGACTAACCTATTAACCGGAGGCCCAGCCCATTGCTTGCTTTTGCCTATTTCGGTGTTTCGAAGAAAAGGAATATCAAACGGAGTCGAAACGGAATGAAATCAACTGGAGAAGTTATTTTTGGAAGGAAAGCTACCGGAAAAACATGGAGTGCACGCCAGGGGAGTCCCGGGCTGCCCACGAGGGTGGGGGGCGCACCCCCTGCCTCGTGGACAGCCCGAAGGTCCACCGACGTACTTCTTTCACCCATATATACCCATGTACCCTAAAACTTCCGAAGACGAGAATAGATCGGGAGTTCCGCCGCCGCAAGCCTCTGTAGCCACCAAAAGTCAATCAGACCCTGTTCAAGACCACTGACGGAGGAACCCTCACCGGTGGCCATCTTCATCATCCCGACGCTCTCCATGACGAGGATGAAGTAGTTCACCCTCGGGGCTGAGGGTATGTACCATTAGCTATGTGTTTGATCTCTCTCTCTCTCTCATGTTCTTGATTTCGCACGATCTTGATGTATCGCGAGCTTTCCTATTATAGTTGGGTCTTATGTTTCTTCTCCCCCTCTACTCTCTTGTAATGGATTGAGTTTCCCCTTTGAAGTTATCTTATCGGATTGAGTCTTTAAAGATTTGAGAACACTTGATGTATGTCTTGTCGTGCGTATCTGTGGTGACAATGGGATATCACGTGATTCACTTGATGTATGTTTTGGTGATCAACTTGCGGGTTCCGCCCATGAACCTATGCATAGGGGTTGGCACACGTTTTCATCGTGATTCTCCGGTAGAAACTTTGGGGCACTCTTTGAGGTTCTATGTGTTGGTTGAATAGATGAATCTGAGATTGTGTGATGCATATCGTATAATCATACCCACGGATACTTGAGGTGACATTGGAGTATCTACGTGACATTAGGGTTTTGGTTGATTTGTGCCTTAAGTTGTTATTCTAGTACGAACTCTAGGGTTGTTTGTGACACTTATAGGAATAGCCCAGCGGATTGATTGGAAAGAATAACTTTGAGGTGGTTTCGTACCCTACCATAATCTCTTCGTTTGTTCTCCGCTATTAGTGACTTTGGAGTGACTCTTTGTTGCATGTTGAGGGATAGTTATATGATCCAATTATGTTATTGTTGTTGAGAGAACTTGCACTAGTGAAAGTATGAACCCTAGGCCTTGTTTCCTATCATTGCAATACCGTTTACGCTCACTTTTACCATTAGTTACCTTGCTGTTTTTATATTTTCAGATTACAAAAACCTATATCTACCATCCATATTGCACTTGTATCACCATCTCTTCGCCGAACTAGTGCACCTATACAATTTACCATTGTATTGGGTGTGTTGGGGACACAAGAGACTCTTTGTTATTTGGTTGCAGGGTTGTTTGAGAGAGACCATCTTCATCCCTCGCCTCCCACGGATTGATAAACCTTAGGTCATCCACTTGAGGGAAATTTGCTACTGTCCTACAAACCTCTGCACTTGGAGGCCCAAAAACGTCTACAAGAAGAAGGTTGTGTAGTAGACATCAATTATAAAGGTGCTCTACAGGTGTCTCCGAAGGTACTTGTTGGGTTGGCGTATTTCGAGACTAGGATTTGTCACTCCGATTGTCGGAGAGGTATCTCTGGGCCCACTCGGTAATGCACATCACTATAAGCCTTGCAAGCATTGCATCTAATGAGTTAGTTGCGGGATGATGTATTACAGAACGAGTAAAGAGACTTGCCGATAACGGGATTGAACTAGGTATTGAGATACCGACGATCGAATCTCGGGCAAGTAACATATCGATGACAAAGGGGACAACGTTTGTTGTTATGTTGTCTGACCGATAAAGATCTTCATAGAATATGTGGGAGCCAATATGAGCATCCAGGTTCCGCTATTGGTTATTGACCGGAGACGTGTCTCGGTGTCTACATAGTTCTCGAACCCGTAGGGTCCGTACGCTTAAAGTTTGATGACGGTTATATTATGAGTTTATGTGTTTTGATGTACCGAAGATAGTTCGAAGTCCCGGATGTGATCACGGACATGACGAGGAGTCTCCAAATGGTCGAGACATAAAGATTGATATATTGGAAGCCTATATTTGGATATCAGAAGTGTTCCGGGTGAAATCGGGATTTTACCGGAGTACCGGGGGGTTACCGGAACACCCCTGGGGGTTTAATGGGCCTACATGGGCCTTAGTGGAGAAGAGGAGGGGTGGCCAGGGCAGGCCATGCGGCCCCTCCCCCTCCAGTCCGAATTGGACAAGGAGGGGGGCGTCGGTAGAACATCATCATCGTCACCACACCGTTGTGGTGACGAAACTCTCCTCAAAGCTCGGCTGGATCGGAGTTCGAGGGACGTCATCGAGCTGAACGTGTGCTGAACTCGGAGGTGTCGTGCGTTCGGTACTTGATCGGTCGGATCGTGAAGACGTACGACTACATCAACCGCGTTGTGCTAACGCTTCCGCTTTCGGTCTACGAGGGTACGTGGACAACACTCTCCCCTCTCGTTGTTGTGCATCACCATGATCCTGTGTGTGCATAGGAAAATTTTGAAATTACTACGTTCCCCAACAGCCACTCGGTAAGCTAATGGAGAAGAAGAGGACCGACTCCACAGTGGAAAGGGTAAGCCAGTCGCCCAAGACACCGGAGGAGGTCGGAAGCAGAAATGCAAAGCCGAGCCAGCAGCTCCTGGTGAAGCTTTGGTCGTAGGTCAAGGAAAGTCCAACGGGAAGCTGAAAGGGCCCTGGATCCCCAAGAAAGTAAAAGATCAAGCAGGAAATGATGTGTTGGATTTGCCATATCACATTCACACAAAGAAGGATGAAGAGGGTAATCTGATTTATCCTAAACACACCCCTCGACAGTGTCGGCTCCTGATCCAGCAATTCCAAGAGAAACAACCCAGTGAAAAGGAAAAGGAGTCGGACAAGGATGAGGACAAAGAAGAAGATGATGATGGTTTTCCGAACGTCAATTCCACTCTGGTTATTTTTGCTGACATCGAAAGCAAAAGTCGATTGAAGGTCATCAATAGAGAAGTAAACATGGTTGCTCCGGCAACGCCAACATATTTGAAGTGGTCGAAGGTTCCCATCACATTCGACCAGTCTGACCATCCTCCGTGTGTTGCCACCCTGGGAGGCAAGCGTTGGTGGTCAACCCGGTCGTTGGGGGCACCTGACTGACTAAGGTCCTGATGGATGGAGGCAGTGGTCTGAATATTCTGTATGCTGAGACCCTCCGAGGGATGGGCATTCCGATGTCCAAGCTCAGCGAAAGCAACATGCGATTCCACGGAGTCATCCCAGGGAAGAAAGCCGATTCACTCGGCCAGATTACACTCGACGTGGTTTTCGTTGATTCGACCAATTACCGTAAGGAAAAGTTGACATTTGAAGTTGTGGATTTTCATAGTGCCTATCATGCTATTCTAGGCAGGACCGCATATGCTCGTTTCATGGCTCAACCATGTTACGTGTACCTCAAGATGAAAATGCCTGGCCCTAGAGGCGTGATCACAGTCACTGGCAATCAGCAGCGAGTTGAAGAGTGCTTCCAGAAGGGCTCAAAGATCGCCGATGAGCAAATGGCAGCAGTTGAGATGGTAGAATATCAGAAGAATGCAGATCCGAGTGATTTATTGAGAGCAGAGAAGCCTGCTTCAGATTCTGCATTTCAGTCGTCCGGTGAGACAAAGTCAGTTTATATTCACCCAACCGATCCCAGTGCTGCTCCGACTCACATCTCGTCAACACTCGACGACAAATAGGAAGAAGCGCTCATCCAGTTCCTCCATGAGAACTGGGACATCTTTGCATGGAAACCTTCTGACATGCCGGGTGTGCCCAAGGAAATGGCTGAGCACCGTTTGCGAGTCGACCCAAAGGTAAAACCAGTCAAAGAGCATCTTCGACGGTCCGCCGTACAGAAGAGAAAGGCAATTGGCGAGGCAGTGGCTCGGCTTTTGGCTGCTGAGTTCATCCGAGAGATTTACCACTCCGAGTGGCTTGCCAATGTCTTCATGGTTCCTAAGAAAGATGATTCACTCTGCATGTGTATCGACTTCAAGCATATCAATCGGGCCTCCCCGAAGGATCACTTCCCTCTTCCTCGCACGATCAAATAGTCGACTCAACTGTGGGGTGTGAGCGGTTGTCTTTCCTGGATGCATATTCCAGGTACCATCAGATCCGACTGTATGGACCCGATGAAATAAAAACAGCTTTCATCACCCCATTCAGGTGCTTTCGTTATGTCACCATGCCCTTTGGTCTCAAGAATGCTGGTGCCACATTCAAGCGCATGATTCAGAAGTGCCTGCTCCCTCAAATCAGTCGGAATGTGGAGGCATATATGGATGACATTGTGGTTAAGTCATGCAAAGGTTCCGACCTGCTGACTGATCTCGCTGAAACCTTAGCCAATCTAAGGAGATATGTGATAACCCACAAGTATAGGGGATCGCAACAATTTTTGAGGGTAGAGTATTCAACCCAAATTTATTGATTCGACACAAGGGGAGCCAAAGAATATTCTCAAGTATTAGCAGTTGAGTTGTCAATTCAACCACACTTGGATAACTTAGTATCTGCAGCAAAGTATTTATTAGCAAAGTAATATGGAGTAAACGGTAACGTTAGCAAAAGTAATATTTTTGGGTTTTGTAGTGATTGTAACAGTAGCAACGGAAAAGTAAATAAGTGAAGAACAATATGTGAAAAGCTCGTAGGCATTGGATCGGTGATGGAGAATTATGCCGGATGCGGTTCATCATGTAACAGTCATAACATAGGGTGACACAGAACTAGCTCCAATTCATCAATGTAATGTAGGCATGTATTCGAATATAGTCATACGTGCTTATGGAAAAGAACTTGCATGACATCTTTTGTCCTACCCTCCGTGTGGCGAGGGTCCTAATGGAAACTAAGGGATATTAAGGCCTCCTTTTAATAGAGTACCGGACCAAAGCATTAACACGTAGTGAATACATGAACTCCTCAAACTACGGTCAACACCGGGAGTGGTCCCTATTATTGTCACTTCGGGTTGCCGGATCATAACACATAGTAGGCGACTATAGACTTGAAAGATAGGATCAAGAACTCACATATATTCATGAAAACATAATAGGTTCAGATCTGAAATCATGGCACTCGGGCCCTAGTGACAAGCATTAAGCATAGCAAAGTCATAGCAACATCAATCTCGAACATAGTGGATACTAGGGATCAAACCCTAACAAAACTAACTCGATTACATGATAAATCTCATCCAACCCATCATCGTCTAGCAAGCCTACGATGGAATTACTCACACACGGCGGTGAGCATCATGGAATTGGTGATGGAGGATGGTTGATGATGACGATGGCGACGGATTCCCCTCTCCGGAGCCCCGAACGGACTCCAGATCAGCCCTCCCAAGAGGTTTTAGGGCTTGGCGGTGGCTCCGTATCGTAAAACGCGATGAATCCTTCTCTCTGATTTTTTTCTCCTCGAACACGAATATATGGAGTTGGAGTTGAGGTCGGTGGAGCAACAGGGGGCCCACGAGGCAGGGGGGCGTGCCCCCCACCGTTGTGGACAGGTGGTGGGCCCCCTGGCCTTGATTCTTTCGCCAATATTTTTAATATTTTTCGAAAATAAGTTCCGTGGAGTTTCAGGTCATTGCGAGAACTTTTGTTTCTGCACATAAATAACACCATGGCAATTCTGCTGAAAACAGCGTCGATCCGAGTTAGTTCCATTCAAATCATGCAAGTTAGAGTCCAAAACAAGGGAAAAAGTGTTTGGAAAAGTAGATCTGACGGAGACGTATCAACTCCCCAAGCTTAAACATTTGCTTGTCCTCAAGCAATTCAGTTGACAAACTGAAAGTGATAAAGAAAAACTTCTACAAACTCTGTTTGCTCTTGTTGTTGTAAATATGTAAAGCCAGCATTCAAGTTTTCAGCAAAGATTATGACTAACCATATTCACAATAACATTTAGGTCTCATGTTTACTCATGTCAATGGCATAATCAACTAGCGAGCAATAATAATAAATCTCGGATGACAACACTTTCTCAAAACAATCATGATATGATACAATAAGATGGTATCTTGCGAGCCCTTTCTGAGACCGCAAAACATAAATGCAGAGCACCTTTAAAGATCAAGGACTGACTAAACATTGTAATTCATGGTAAAAGAGATCCAGTCATTGTCATACCCAATATAAATTAACAATAATGGATGCAAATGACAGCGGTGCTCTCCAGCTGGTGCTTTTTAATAAGAGGGTGATGACTCAACATAAAAGTAAATAGATAGGCCCTTCGCAGAGGGAAGAAGGGATTTGTAGAGGTGCCAGAGCTCGATTTTGAAATAGATATAAATAATATTTTGAGCAGCATACTTTCATTGTCAACATAAAAACCAAGAGATGGCGATATCTTCCATGCTACACACATTATAGGCGGTTCCCAAACAGAATGGTAAAGTTTATGCTCCCCCTCCACCAACAAGCATCAATCCATGGCTTGCTCGAAACAATGAGTGCCTCCAACTAACAACAGTCCCAGGGGGAGTTTTGTTTGCAATTATTTTGATTTAATTTGCATCAAGCATGGGACTGGGCATCCCGGTGACCAGCCATTTTCTCGTGAGTGAGGAGCGGAGTCCACTCCTCTTGAGAATAACCCGCCTAGCATGGAAAATACAGACATCCCTAGTTGATACATGAGCTATTCAAACATGCAAGACAAAATTTCATTTGAAGGTTTAGAGTTTGGCACATACAAATTTACTTGGGACAGCAGGTAGATACCACATATAGGAAGGTATAGTGGACTCATATGGAATAACTGTGGGGTTTAAGGGATTGGATGCACAAGCAGTATTCCCGCTTAGTACAAGTGAAGGCTAGCAAAAGACTGGGAAGTGACCAACTAGAGAGCGACCACAGTCATGAACATGCATTAAAATTAATAAACATTGAGTGCAAGCATGAGTAGGATATAATCCACCATGAACATAAATATCATGAAGGCTATGTTGATTTGTTTCAACTACATGTGTGAACATGTGCCAAGTCAAGTCACTTAAATCATTCAAAGGAGGATTCCACCCCACTATACCACATCACAACCATTTTAATAGCATGTTGGCACGCAAGGTAAACCATTATAACTCATAGCTAATCAAGCATGGCATAAGCAACTATGATCTCTGATTGTCATTGCAAACATGTTTATTCATAATAGGCTGAATCAGGAACGATGAACTAATCATATTTACAAAAACAAGAGAGGTCGAGTTCATACCAGCTTCTCTCATCTCAATCAGTCCATCATATATCGTCATGTTTGCCTTTCACTTGCACGACCGAACGATGTGAATAATAATAAGAGTGCACGTGCATTGGACTAAGCTGGAATCTGCGAGCATTCAATAAACAGGAGAAGACAAGGCAATATCGGCTCTTGGTTAAATCAACAATAATGCATATAAGAGCCACTTCAACAATTTCACTATGGTCTTCTCCTATCGACCCCCAACGAAAAGAAAAGAAATAAAACTATTTACATGGGAAAGCTCCCAGCAAGCAAAAAGAAGAATGGGAAATATTTTTGGGTTTTCTTTTTAATTATTACTAGTACAGCAAGAAAGGTAAACTAACTAAAAGCTACAACTTTTTTTTTTGGTTTTTTCTTAAGGTTTATTAAACACACAAGAAGAAAGCGTAAAAAGAAAATAAACTAGCATGGATAGTACAACGAAAGAGTATGAGCACCGACATCTAGCAATGAGTGTGTGAACATAAACATAATGTCGGTGAGAAATACGTACTCCTCCAAGCTTAGGCTTTTGGCCTAAGTTGGTCTATTGCCACGGATGGCCTGGCGGATATCCGAAGTTATAACCGGGGTCGTACTGAGATGCAGCGGCTATTGCCTCCTGAGCTGCAGCGTGGCGGCGAGCTGCCTCCGCCCTCCTCTCGTACTCATCAGCCTCCTCTCTGGTAATAACATATCTTCATTTTGCCTGATAGTCAAAGAAGGCAGGAGCAGGGAGAGTAATATGGACAGCGCGACGTCTGTCAAAGATTAAGCGATACTGGAGGGACTGCTCGTTCCTCTCAAGAAAACGATGATGAACCATGGCATTATAATCTAAATAAACATTAGGCAGCTCAACATCATACTCACGTATAGGTACCTCAAGAAAATTGGCTAGACGGGTTGCATAAATTCCTCCAAAGAAATCTCCATTAATTTTATTATTATGCAACCTACGTGCGACAATGGCTCCTAAATTATAATGTTTGTCTCCTAACACAGCACTCCTGAGAACACTAAGGTCAGGGACACACATGTGACATGCTTCATCCTTACCATTTATGCACCTACCTATGAAGAGAGCAAAATAATGTATAGCAGGAAAATGATTACTCCCTATGGTAGCTTGTGTTATATCTCTAGATTCTCCCACTGTTATACTAGCAAGAAAATCTCTAAACTCATATTTGCGGGGCTCACTAGTGCTACCCCATTGTGGAAGTTTGCAAGCAGTGGTAAAATCTTCTAAGTCCATAGTATAAGAATTTCCATAAAGATCAAACATGACAGTTTGAGAATTGCGTGAAGATGAAAATTCAAACCTCCTCACAAAGGAACTAGTGAGATAGTGGTACTGACGACACTTTTCCACCTCGAAGCTCACGAGATCGGCGTTACGGAAATATACGTTAAATTCTTCCTTGATTCCCTCTCGATCCATAAAGTCTTCTGAAGGCCATTCACAAGGTCGCACTGGAGCATCCCTTGGTGGTTCATCGTCAGCATCACGCATTGCAAGCCTGGGTCCTTGCTTCCTTGAAGAACCACCTTGGTACATTTTCCTAAACATATTTCTTCCTCTGAAAAATTTCTGAAAATTTTAGTAACTTCAAATAAAAGTGAACCAAGCTCAACAAAGTTGATAGCAACTACTCCTACAAGTGCCTAGAGACTATATCATGCATTAGAACTACTTGGAACCATATAAATTTGACATGCAAGCTCAAGAACATGGTCACCTAGGCAGCACAAATTTGCAATGAATAAAGCACTAGAACAAAAACTAATTGGACCAATGGAGGAGTCACATACCAAGGAACAATCCCCCAAAGCAGTTTTGTGAGAGGTGCTTTGAGCAAGGAGATCGAAAATCACAGCAAAATGAGCTAGAACTCATGCTTGAGCTGGATGGTGATTTTTTGGGAGGAAGAAGGAGTGTGTGGGTGCAGGAATAAGTGGAGGGGAGCCACCATGGGCCCACGAGGCGGCGCGCCACAGCAGGGGTGGGCGCGCCCTGGACCCTCGTGGCCAGGTGCTTGCTCCCCCTGCTGTGTTCTCAGTGCCAGATATTCTCAAATATTCCAGAAAAAACCATATTAAATTGGCAGGGCATTCGGAGAACTTTTATTTTTGGGGTATTTTTTATATTGCACGGATAATTCAGAAAACAGACGGAAAAAATACTATTTTACTTTATTTCAACGAAATAATAGAAAGTAAAAGAAGGGTATAGAAGGTTGTTCCTTCTAACTTCATCCATCTCATGCTCACCAAAAGGAATCCACTAAAAAGGTTGATCAAGTCTTGTTAACAAACTCATTCCGAATAACATGGAACCGGAGAAATTTTGAATAACACTATGTTACCTCAACGGGGATATGCACATCCCCAATAATAAGAATATCATATCCCTTTTTGACAGTAGGTAGAGGAAATTCAAAACCTCCAAAAATAATCGATGGGATTTTTCCAATAGAGTTGATACTGTGGACTTGAGGTTGTTTCCTCGGAAAGTGTACCGTGTGCTCATTACCATTAACATGAAAAGTGACATTGCCTTTGTTGCAATCAATAACAACCCCTGTATATTCAAAAAGGGTCTTCCAAGAATAATAGTCATACTATCGTCCTCGGGAATATCAAGAATAACAAAGTCCGTTAAAATAGTAACGTTTGCAACCACAACAGGCACATCCTCACAAATGGCGGCAATTATAGCGGTTGATTTATCAGCCATTTGCAAAGATATTTCAGTAGGTGTCAACTTATTCAAATCAAGTCTACGATATAAAGAGAGAGGCATAACACTAACACCGGCTCCAAGATCACATAAAGCAGTTTTAGCATAGTTTCTTTTAATGGAGCATGGTATAGTGGGTACTCCTCGATCTCGAAGTTTCTTTGGTATTCCACCCTTGAAAGTATAATTAGCAAGCATGGTGGAAATTTCAGCTTCCGGTATCTTTCTTTTATTAGTGACAATTTCTTTCATATACTTAACATAAGGATTCATTTTGAGCATATCAGTTAATCGCATACGCAAAAAGATAGGTCTAATCATTTCAGAAAGCGCTCAAAATCCTCATCATCCTTTTTCTTGGATGGTTTGGGAGGAAAAGGCATGGGTTTCTGAACCCATGGTTCACTTTCTTTACCGTGTTTCCTAGCAACAAAGTCTCTCTTGTCATAACGTTGATTCTTTGATTGTGGGTTATCAAGATCAACAGCAGGTTCAATTTCTACATCATCGTCCTTACTAGGTTGAGCATCATCATGAACATCATTGTTAATATTATTAGTAGGTTCATGTTCATTACCAGATTGTGTTTCAGCATCAGAAATAGAAATATCATTAGGATTCTCAGGTGTTTCAGCAATAGGTTCACTAGAAGTATGCAAAGTCCTATCATTTTTCTTTTTCTTCTTTTTAGAAGGACTAGGTGCATCAATATTATTTCTCTGAGAATCTTGCTCAATTCTCTTAGGATGGCCTTCAGGATACAAAGGTTCCTGAGTCATTTTACCAGTTCTAGTAGCCACTCTAATAGCATAGTCATTATTCTTACTATTTAATTCATTGAGCAAATCATTTTGAGCTTTAAGTACTTGTTCTACTTGAGTGGTAACCATAAAAGCATGTTTACTAATGAGTTTAAGTTCACCTTTAACTCTAGACATATAATCACCCAAGTGTTCAAGCGTATCGGAATTGTATTTTAATTGTCTACCAATATAAGCATTGAAGTTTTCTTGTTTAACAATAAAATTGTCAAACTCATCTAAGCATTGTCTAGCAGACTTATAACAAGGAATATCACCTTCATCAAACCTATAGAGAGAATTTACCTTTACTACCTGTGTCGGGTTATCAAGACCATGAGTTTCTTCAATAGGTGAGGGATTAAGACCATGTATTTATTCAATAGGAGGTAAATTATTAACATCTTCAGCTTTTATACCTTTTTCTTTCATAGATTTCTTTGCCTCTTGCATATCTTCAGGACTGAGAAATAGAACACCCCTCTTCTTCGGAGTTGGCTTAGGAGTTGGTTCAGGAAGTGTCCAATTATTTTCATTTGTCAACATATTATTCAATAGAACTTCAGCTTCATCTGGTGTTCTTTCCCTGAAAACAGAACTAGCACAACTATCCAGGTAATCTCTGGAAGCATCGGTTAGTCCATTATAAAAGATATCAAGTATTTCATTTTTCTTAAGAGGACGATCAGGCAAAGCATTAAGTAATTGGAGAAGCCTCCCCCAAGCTTGTGGGAGACTCTCTTCTTCAATTTGCACAAAATTATATATATCCCTTAAGGCAGCTTGTTTCTTATGAGCAGGGAAATATTTAGCAGAGAAGTAATAAATCAAATCCCGGGGACTACGCACACAACTAGGATAAAGAGAATTAAACCATATCTTAGCATCACCCTTTAATGAGAACGGAAATATTTGAAGGATATAAAAGTAGCGAGTTCTCTCATCATTAGTGAATAGGGTGGCTATATCATTTAATTTAGTAAGATGCGCCACAACAGTTTCAGATTCATAGCCATAAAAAGGATCAGATTCAACCAAAGTAATTATATCAGGATCGATAGAGAATTCATAATCCTTGTCAGTAACAAAGATAGGTGAAGTAGCATAAGCAGGATCATATTTCGTTCTAGCATTCAGAGTTTTTTGTTTAAGCTTAGCTAATAATTTCTTAAGATCACTTCTATCATTGCAAGCAAGAAAGTCTCTTTTAGTCTCTCCATCCATAACATAGCCCTCAGGCACAACAGGCAACTCATATTTATTGGGAGAGCCTTCATCATCATTATCATCAATATTATCAGTTTCAATAATTTCATTCTCTCTAGCCCTAGCAAGTTGTTCATCAAGAAATTCACCAAGTGGCACGGTAGTATTAAGCATAGAAGTAGTTTCATCATAAGTATCATGCATAGCAGAAGTGGCATCATCAATAACATGCGACATATCAGAATTAATAGCAGAAACAGGTTTAGGTGTCGCAAGCTTACTCAAAACAGAAGGTGAATCAAGTGCAGAGCTAGATGGCAGTTCCTTACCTCCCCTCGTAGTTGAGGGATAATTTTTTGCTTTCTCGTCTTTCAAGTTCCTCATAGTAACCAGCAGATATAAATCCCAAGTGACTCAAAGAATAGAGCTATGCTCCCCGGCAATGGCGCCAGAAAATAGTCTTGATAACCCACAAGTATAGGGGATCATAGCAGTTTTCGAGGGTAGAGTATTCAACCCAAATTTATTGATTCGACACAAGGGGAGCCAAAGAATATTCTCAAGTATTAGCAGTTGAGTTGTCAATTCAACCACACCGGATAACTTAGTATCTGCAGCAAAGTATTTAGTAGCAAAGTAGTATGGAAGTAACGGTAACGGTAGCAAAAGTAATATTTTTGGGTTTTGTAGTGATTGTAACAGTAGCAATGGAAAAGTAAATAAGCGAAGAACAATATGTGAAAAGCTCGTAGGCATTGGATCGGTGATGGAGAATTATGCGGATGCGGTTCATCATGTAACGATCATAACATAGGGTGACATAGAACTAGCTCCAATTCATCAATGTAATGTAGGCATGTATTCCGAATATAATCATACGTGCTTATGGAAAAGAACTTGCATGACATCTTTTGTCCTACCCTCCCGTGGCAGCGGGGTCCTAATGGAAACTAAGGGATATTAAGGCCTCCTTTTAATAGAGTAACGGACCAAAGCATTAACACATAGTGAATACATGAACTTCTCAAACTACGGTCATCACCGGGAGTGGTCCCGATTATTCTCACTTCGGGGTTGCCGGATCATAACACATAGTAGGTGACTATAGACTTGCAAGATAGGATCAAGAACTCATATATATTCATGAAAACATAATAGGTTCAGATCTGAAATCATGGCACTCGGGCCCTAGTGACAAGCATTAAGCATAGCAAAGTCATAGCAACATCAATGACAAAACATAGTGGATACTAGGGATCAAACCCTAACAAAACTAACTCGATTACATGATAAATCTCATCCAACCTATCACCGTCCACCAAGCCTACGATGGAATTACTCACGCACGGCGGTGAGCATCATGAAATTGGTGATGGAGGATGGTTGATGATGACGATGGCGACAGATTCCCCTCTTCGGAGCCCCGAACGGACTCAAGATCAGCCCTCCCGAGAGAGTTTAGGGCTTGGCGGCAGTTCCGTATCGTAAAACGCGATGAATCCTTCTCTCTGATTTTTTTCTACCAGAACACGAATATATGGAGTTGGAGTTGAGGTCGGTGGAGCAACAGGGGGCCCACAAGGCAGGGGGCGCGCCTGTAACGCCCACGATGCGGCTATATCTCTCACGTGTCGGGGCACGACTTAGAGGCATAACCAAATTGTAGGTTTTGTCACAAGAAGGGCCATCTTCAAACAATCCCATGTAATGAACAAGAATGGGATAAAGAGTTGGCTTACAATCGCCACTTCACACAATACATAAATTAAACATGCATCATTCAGAGTACAATCAAGGTCCGACTACGGAACCAAAATAAAGAAGACAACCCCAAATGCTAGATCCCCGATCGTCCCAACTGGGCTCCACTACTGATCATCAGGGAAAGAAACATAGTAACGACCACGTTCCTTGTCGAACTCCCACTTGAGCTTGGTTGCGTCACCTGCACTGGTATCATCGGCACCTGCAACTATTTTGGTAGAATCTATGAGTCACGAGGACTCAGCAATCTCACACCCGCGAGATCAAGACTATTTAAGCTTATAGGAAGGATGGAGTAATGAGGTGGAGCTGCAGCAAGCACTAAGCATATATCGTGGCTAACATACGCAAATGAGAGCGAGAAGAGAAGCAACGCACAATCGAGAAGCTAGAAATGATCAAGAAATGATCATGAAGCTACTTACGTTCAAGAATAACACAAGACCGTGTTCTCTTCCCGGACTCCGCCAAAAAGAGACCATCACGGCTACACACGCGGTTGATGCATTTTAACTAAGTCAAGTGTCAAGTTCTCTACAATCGGACATTAACAAATTCCCATCTGCCACATAACCGCGGGCACGGCTTTCGAAAGATAATACCATGTAGGGGTCTCCCAACTTAGCCCATCATAAGCTCTCACGGTCAACGAAGGATATTCCTTCTCCCGGGAAGACCCGATCAGTCTCGGAATCCCGGTTACAAGACATTTCGACAATGGTAAAACAAGACCAGCAAAGCCGTCCGATGTGCTGACAAATCCCGATAGGAGTCGCACGTATCTCGTTCTCAGGGCACACCGGATAAGTCAAGCTACGAGTAAAACCAGGCCTTGATTTTTCCCTGTGGTGGCCCCGTAGGCTGCTCAGTTCGGACCAACACTCGGAGGAGCACTGGCCTGGGGGGCTAAATAAAGATGACTCTCGGGCTCGCGAAAACCCAAGGGAAAGGTGTAGGTGGTAGGCAAATGTAAAACCAAGGTTGGGCCTTGCTGGAGGATTTTTATTCAAGGCGAACTGTCAAGGGGGTCCCATAAATCACCCAACCGCGTAAGGAACGCAAAATCAAGTAACATAACACCGGTATGACGGAAACTAGGGCGGCAAGAGTGGAACAAAACACCAGGCATAAGGCCGAGCCTTCCACCCTTTACCAAGTATATAGATGCATTAAATAAATAAGATATATTGTGATATCCCAAAATATCCATGTTCCAACATGGAACCAACTTCAACTCACTTGCAACTAGCAACGCTATAAGAGGGGCTGAGCAAAAGCGGTAACATAGCCAAACAACGGTTTGCTAGGAAAGGTGGGTTAGAGGCTTGACATGGCAATATCAGAGGCATGATATAGCAAGTGGTAGGTATCTCGGCATAGCAAAAGAGCGAACAACTAGCAAGCAAAGATAGAAGTGATTTCGAGGGTATGGTCATCTTGCCTGCAAAGTTCTCAGAGTTGTCGAAAGCTTGATCCTCGTAAGCGTTCTCAACAGGTTCCTCGTTCACGTACTCGTCTCCTGGCTCTACCCAAATCAAGAACACAAGCAAAGGACCAACAATCAATCACGGGCAATGCTCAAGCAACATGATGCAATACATGGCATGATATGCGAGATGTGATATGCGAGATGTGATATGCAATGCATATGCTTGCTCCGGAAGGGAAAAGATGAACAAGGCATCAACTTGGCAAACCAAGTATGCCGCTGGAAAGATGAGATGATTTCGGTTGAAATCGATATAAAGATCACCGGAATCGGATGCACGGTTTGCAAATGACAAGCAAAACAAGGATGGCACAATTCTGCGATTAACAGCACGATGCCACTTCATATGCAACAAGAAACTAAGCTACTGCACTCCAACATAACAAAAAAGCATATGGCAGAGATGTACTCAAGATGCTAGGCAAAATCTGAACACTGAGCTATGGCTAAATCACAGAAGAGCAGGTTCAAACAAGCATGGAAAAAGTGCAAACGATATCAGCTTCACAGACTTAGTGAAAATACAAACATGCCAGAATTTAACAACAGGAAGACATGTTTAGAGCAAGGTAACAACATGCTACAGGAACACAACATAGCAACCAAAGGCACGGCATGAATCTACTAAATGCATAGAACAAAAGTCCCTTACTAACCATGAGCCAAAAGGGCACAGACAATATGATGGCACCCATGTAAACATAGCAAGTTTCGTTACAGATTCAGACTTGGCAGAAAAACAGAGCATGGCATAAACAGAATTATGAAGGCATCTTTGCGAGCTTGATTCACTCATCACAAGGTATTTCATGACAAGATAAGCATAGCATAAGCAAGAAGACATGTTCATTAAACTAACCATGTCAAGAGCAAGCTCATAGCATGCAAGGATCAACTACAACAACCTTGGCAAAATTGATTAACATGTAAACAATCTGCCAGGAACATTTTGTAGCAAAAGTAGAGCACGATTAAGACATGCTAGGGCACTCCATAGCTTACAACAGGGGCATGGATGGATATATCATAACCATATGTCCAAAACATCCTTAATGAACATACTCAAAAGAGGCATGGATCTCACTTTAGCAACATGAATACATGGCATAAAAATAACAGCAGGGAAAAGAGTGATTCTAAATCCCTGAAATCAGAAACATCACGAAGGCTAGTTTGCAAGCTTGTGTTAGTCACCACATAGACCACAAAAATACATGGCATGTACCTATGTAAAGATGGCATGTCATAGTCCAAAATACATGTAGAGCTCATACCCATAAGATGCACACATCAAATGCAACAAAAATGACAAATCATCATAATCTGATAAGTTGCAGCAGTAAACATTTTATAGCACTCTTGCATCAATGATTTGGGCGTCAATATAGACTCAAACGAGCATGACACAATGGAACAAAATGAGAAGCAAATCATGGTGAACATTCTGATATATCATGCGCATGAAACAGAGCTACGGTCATGTAGAAATGACATGTTGAACAGGGCATAAAAATATCACAGAAAAATGACTTGGTACAAATCGAGGGGGGGTTCGACCTTCAGATCTAGGGTTTCCGCGCACGGGAAACGAGGTGGAAGCGCGAGCTTGCCGGAGTTTTGCCGGATCTGGAGGAGATGGGCGCCGGAGTGCTCGGGGATGCGGATCCGGCAAGGATGCGAGGAGGCGACGGCGGCGCCGTGCGGTGGAGGAGGTGGGCGGCGCCGGAGTGGCAAGGCGTGGCGAGGAATGACGGCGGGCGGCGCGCGCGAGACGGCGACCAGCGGGCGCGTCAGGCGGTGGAGCTTGATCATCGGCGGACGAGCGGAAGGCGGCGGCGGCGCGCCTCGGGAGCGCGGGCGAGGCGCGGCGAACGGCTCGGGGCCATGGCGGGCTGGCGGCCGGGCGCGAATGGCGGTGGGAGGCCACGTGGCGCTCTCCCACTGGTGCGGGGCAGCGGCGGGTTTCATCCAGTGGCGCGCAAACATGTTCTCCGGGCGAGAGGGAGGAGTAGACTAGGGTTTCGCCCGAATTTCGGAGGGGGATGTGTTTTTATAGGTAGAGGGAGCTAGGAGAGTCCAAATGGAGTGTAGTTTTTGCCCACACGATCGTGATCGAACGACCGAGAGGATGGAGGGGGTTTGGGTGGTTAATTGGGCCACTTTGGAGGGGTGTTGGGCTGCATCACCAAAGAGGCCTTTGCGGTTACCCGGTTAACCGTTGGAGCATCAAACGACCTCCAAATGGAACGAAACTTGACAGACGGTCTACCGGTGGTGTACCAAGGCCTCTTGGCAAAGCTCGGTCCATTCCGAGAAAGTTTAACACCCGCCCACGAAAAGAGACAAGAGGGGGACGCCGGATGACATAGGAGTGTCGGATTGCAAAACGGACAACGGGGAAAAATGCTCGGATGCTTGAGACGAACACGTATGCAAAATGAGATGCACATAATGACATGATATGAAATGCATGACATGAACAAAATGCAAAACGAAGACAAAACCCAACCACGGAGGGAATATCATAACACATAGCCGAAAATGGCAAGAGTTGGAGTTACAAATATGGCAAGTTACATCAGGGGTGTTATAGCGCCCAGGGAGGCAGGCGCGCCCCCACCCACGTGGACAGGTGGTGGGCCCCTGGCCTTGATTCTTCCATCAATATTTTTAATATTTTTCAAAAATAATTTCTGTCGTGGAATTGTCACGGCAGATGTCCTTAGTGCCAGGACTTAGTCGCGAGGCCAACGCATCTATGTGGTAGCTTGAGAGGGGTTGAGCGGAATCGAGAGACGCAACACAAGACAGGGATTTAGACAGCTTCGGGCCCCGGGAAACATCATCCGGTAAAAACCCTACATGTTGTTTGAGGCTAGGTCTCATTATCATCACGAGGGAGTCGCCATAAACCGGCTCTCCTCTAGTTGTGTCTAGCCCTAGAGATTTTCTTCTTGCTTGTTTCTCGTCCTTCTTTGGGGAGCCCTGCCCCTCCTTATATATGTTGAAGGGGCGGGTTACATGTGGAGTCCTATTAGGATTAGGACTAGTCTATCTCTAATACAATTCGGATACAAGTCCAGGTCTTAACTCCTTGTAAGACAAATATTCCTTATGCCTTTCCTCTCAAACCGGCCCACCATAACGTGAACCGGCCTTCTGGGCCTTGGGCCTTGTCATCCGTCTGTCCCGCACGTCAGATCACCAGTGAGTCATAATGACCAGGTGGGTTGCTTGTAAACCGCCAGGTCAAGACGGGTCGCCAGTAACTCGCCAAGTGTCAGCGGGGTCTTCAGATAAACCGCCAAGTCCGGCCGGGTTAACTTCTGGCCGGTTTACGCCGCGGAGTATATCCCCGACATTAGCCCCCAGTTTAATTTGGATTTATCCATGTTAAACTGATCTTGTAAAACAAATACAAGAACAAATTTGACAGACTATGCTCCGGGTTAAGAATTCTTGTAAACCGGCATCTGATCATTCTGAAGTCCTTGTCATTTCCTTTTTCTAGAAAATCCGGGTCAATAAACCAGCTTCATACTCAAATTGCTGACGTTGGTTTCTCATAGAAAAATATTGCAAAGAATAATCCACTTGAGTCGGCTTTCAAAGCGCCGGTTTAAGAAATATTGGTCTTAAAATACTCATCTGATATTCAACAGGTTTGAAGATGCAGAACTTGCCGGTTTTATCATTACCAAAGACTGTCGGGTTATAAAACTTGATAATTTCGAGTCATGATTGTTGCAGACACGGTTCATGATTGTTGCCAACGCCGGTTCATGATTATTAATGACGCGGGTTGCAGCCATGTGGTCATAATGATTGGTGACGCCTTGGGTCAACCTAGTTTGCTCAATCGTAGAATTTGACAATATTTCTTCGATAATAATATAATACCTGTAGCCCCCAAGTCTTTGAAAGCGTAACAAAGTGGTGGCTTAAGGCTTTGCTTCAATATAAATACTGCCACTTTCAAAGAAATCCATGTTGTTCATCCCGGTAACTAGTAAAAACTGAATACTCCATACTATGTAGTCCCCAAGTGTCGGGTTGTCATGCTTGCAAAGAACTCAGGACTTGTAATTGTCTTATACTCATAAATACTTCAACCATTGTAGCCCCCACGGGCCGGGTCATTATGCAATAATGAGCAGAGGCTTTGTAGGTATAATCATGTAGATTTGAGCAATGATGTGTAGCCCCCAAGGGCCGGCTCAGTAAGATAATATTGAGCTGGGACTTAATATACTTCAATGAAAATAACATCATATGATATAACCCCCATCATGGGACTTGAATCCACGTCCACAAGGTTAAGAGCCTTGTGTTTTACCAATCGAGCAAAGTGGACCCTTCAATATAATGAATAAAAAGCTTTGTACCTTCAACTGTTGATGTGAGCAATTGGTAGCCCCCAAGTGCCGACTCATTATAATGTGATGAGTCGGGTCTTCAATAATATGAGCAAAAAATTACTGTGCATTAGCCCCCAAGTGTCATGGTGCATGCTTGAAGCGACATGAGACTTGCATATTTGATATAATCTCAACTTAAATAATGTAGCCCCCAAGTGTCGGGTCGTAAGCCTGCAGCAACTTGGGACCATTCCTTCAATTGTAAAATAAATCATATCCATTTATAAAATAATAACCATTGTGCTAAAGCGACTTTGAAAACCTTAATCATAATACTGGTTATTGATAACCATAATAAAATCCAGCCATGTTGGCTATTTGAAGATTTGAATAATATAACCCAATGATTTATAAGCGCATGATTTCAATGGCGCAATCCAAATATGTACTGGCGACTTATAGTCCAAAGCCAGGCCGGTTTAATAAACACCGGATAATTTATGATCATGCTTTATTCAACCTGTCTCTGCATACAACAAGTTTAAAGTGTCCTGGCGGTTTACCATCGGACGGGTCATAATGCCCAACATATAACCCAGGTTTATAACCAAGGCTGCACTTTAGGAACAATCAATGAAATATATCATACCTGTGACATTGAATCACATCATTGGTTTACCAATTTTCTGTAGTAAGGGTGATAACCCCCATCTTGAGTAATGATAACTCCTTTCATACTGTGCCAGTTTATGATGAAACCGCATCGGGTTGTGATAAACACGGTTTAACCATATATAATATCGCGACTCGTAGTCAAACCAGATCGGGCGGATAGTCTCCGGATTATGATTTGATCATGTCTTGACAACTTGTAATTGAAAATCAAGCGGGTTAATGAACACGGTTTACTCCATAATAAGATGGTAACATAAATCAAACCGCGTATAGTCTCCGGATTAAGATTTGACCGTGTTCCGCCAATTTGTAATTGACAGTTTGAACCGGATTAATAATGTCGGTTTAAAAACGCAAAAAAAGTAAAAGTTCTTTAAAAAAGAACAGAATTCAAGCAAAGGCAAAATAAAACCATTGCAAATGAGGCTTTACTGAGCCGATCAGATGGTGTTACCATGGTCGGACACGACCAAGCTCCCAATAAGGTGTAGCTATGGTTCAAGTCAGCCAGGTCCCCAACTGAAACCGTGGCATTATACCGATCAAGTGGCGTGGCAAGAGGCGTGACTGGTTCAGACTTGACCATGTCCCCAAGTGATCTGGTGGCTTTCGCCTATCAAAAGTTGTTGCATTGGTTCGGACACGACCAAGCCCCCAAGTGATATTGTGGCACTAGGCCGATCAAGAGGCGTGGCTATGGTTCGGATACGACCAAGCCCCCAAGTGATCAATAATATGATAAGCCAATAAGGCATGATACCCATGTTTGAACCGCACATCATGGCAGCAGGTCCTCTTTGGCACCTTTAACTTTTTGCAAGAGATAAATCCTTCTTGAACCGGATGTTAAACCGGATATTGAGAGCTTCAAAGCTTTGTGGGAGACATCTTTCCCTTGAACCGGATTTTAAACCGAAATCTTCATTTTCAGCCGGAAATTTTCTGACGGCCTTTAAACTCGAACTTACGAGAAGTTAATTCCTTTTTGAACCGGACATATTTAAACTGGATTTTAGAGCTTCAGAGCTTTGTGGGAGAACAGATTTCCCTTGAACCGGATTGTAAACCGGATATTTGAGAGCTTTAGTAAGACTGACTTCCCTTGAACCGGATTTTAAACCGGAATCCTTTCTGATGACCCGGAATCTCTTCATTGAGCCGGGATTTTGTAACTGTCATATACTTTCTAAGCCGGAAATTTTCTGACGGCCTTCAAATAACAGTAGCCTCGGGACCGTAATCTTTCCTCCATCGTCACGGGGTTCTTAAATTTGCTGAAACCGGCAAGATTTGCCGAGTCATGTCATCAGAGCCCCGAGTCTCAAGGTGACTCGAGGAGTTGGCTTGAAACTCTCCATATATGACCGTGATATAAACCGGCATAACTTGTATATCATTGGTGTTGATAGCATGATGTGAATCCATAGAAGGTTGAGGTGACTGCGGTAGGTTATAAATGATCCCGTATGAGCCGTGTCAACCTTTCGCCAATGGTTCCTTCCACCGGTGATTTGAAGTTAACCAAACTGTAATGGCGGCGACTTGTGCGCCTGCCCAATGAACCACCCAGTGCAGACAGCGATTGATAGTATATGATAATTTGCCTCCATTTTGCTTGAAAGAAAGCCGGGCTACCCAAGCTGTGACTTGCTCATACTCAATAAACAGCTCATGCAGATAGGTGCGGCCCGGTGTGTTGATGTAGACCAGGCCATGAGAGGCGGACGAAAAAGATGACCTCGGCATCAGAGGTGGCTCAAACAGATGAACCGGCCGCGGTGTTGTAAACCAGCGCGGACGGCGAAAGTTAACCACGTCGTTTTGATGTAGTGAACAATTGTCCTGCATCAACAGTATTGCAGACCAAAACAAAGATAAACTGCTCTTTGACAAAAAATAATATGTACCAATAAAAGATATTTTAGATGGATATCACCTGATGTGTGAGGCCGGAAATAATCCGCCATGAAATTTATGATCGCTAGGTGGATTTGAAGTCGCTCACGGGTGAACCGGCCGCGGCGTTTGTAAGCCGGTGCGGACAAGTGAACCGGCCGCGAGGGCGGACAGGTGAGTCGGCTGGCATTTTGATGTAAACCGAACCGTGATACACGTGTCCGTGAATGGCATAAAAAATTGTCCTGCATAAAAATATTACAGGATAGAGTAATTGTTCTCAAACAATTTAATATGCTTTAATAAAATATATAGAGAAGATAGCACCTGATGATTTGTCGGATGAGCAATGACGCCGATAACGCATAATGTTTGTTTCGGTCTTTGGGATTTATCCCAAAGATCCCCGATCAAGCTATCGACCGGTGTACACCTTAATGACAAGATTTGCCCACCGGGATTCCCACTATTGTTGTTGGCGGACTAGTTGTTGAATCAACATGCATGCATGCACTGCTCAATTATCCTCGGGCTCAACCCCCAATTTTCTTTTGCTTTGTACTAGCAAGACAAGGTCACACCAGCAGGGGGTGCCTTGGCAAAACGGAGATGAGTCACAGTGGAAGAAGCGACCGTACAGGGCACACCGGAGCTGGCCGGGGGGCGACTCAACCCAAGCACGCGGATAGCGGGTCGAGGCAGGCACCTCAGCGGCGTCGGAGGCAAACGAACCAGCGGCCGACGAACAACAAAGCAGCCGGCGACAGTCGGTTCAAACAGGCGGCGCAATGGCGGTTTGAACAAGGCAAGGCCACGGAGAAACGGAGGCAACGCGATGAGATGCGGGCGACGGCGACTTGAGGCGCAGCTTGTGGCGAGGTGTAATGGTGCGGCAGACTGTGCGTGTGAAGCAACAGAGCCATAGCGATTCTGCGGTCTGCTGCGGCGCGAGGGCAGCGTGGGCGCGAAGCAAGCACGGCAAGCGAACCGCCGCAGAGGAGGTGACTAGTTGAGGCTGTGTTGGCGGATGGCGCGCCGGCAATGGAGGTGAGGACGTGGCCGATACAAATCCGTGGCTTCCCTCGTGGCCTGAACATTGTATCTGATGTACCTTTGGTGAAGGTTAAACCGGATGTACTACGTGCATGTACACTGTTCCATAGTTTTCTCTCAAACTGCTCGTAGGTACAGTAGCTAATTAGAACTTGAGTTTCTTCATTGCTTGGAAAAATACTCCTTGAAACTACCACTTGATTCCTTCTGCGTAGGGACAAAATCATGTGGGATTTCATGAACTCCGTGCATGGAGCCAGCTGCCGCTAGAAAATATAGATGCTACTTGCGATTTGACTGCTATCGGACACATGCATATGCTCCATGGCGGCCTGCATAACGCCCCTTCTTTCTTTCTTTTTCTTTTTTTTGATCGACGAACAGATGACCTCCTGTGTCACAATAGGTAGCACCGTAATATTACTTAACACCACGTAGCAGATCGTCTGGGACTCTGAATAAGTCTCGAACTTTCACGTAATGAGAAGAACAGTAGGATTCGACGATCTAGATAGATTGTATGGTGGCACACGGAAACACCACAACTGAGAGTCGGACTCGACGGATTGCCTAACGATGCGTGCGGTGACGCACGCAATCCCAATCTTCTCAATCTCAAATTCTGTCAATAAAATTTTCCTTCTCGCCCATGAGTTGTAGCAGGTGAACTTGCTACGTAGCCCAAAGCAGCCATCGGAATTTCGGTCTCAGTCTTGGTGGGTCTCCATATGGTGCGTGCAATAGCCGCTTAGCACGCAGCCCTAAAAAACCTCCGACTATTAGTTTCGTATATGTGCTATTCCGATTGCTTGTCGACGATTCAAATCCTTCTGAAACCGTCTTTCTTCATCCGGAAAATTATGAACTTCTCGATCCTTGAGAAAAAATCCCTTCAAGAACTCATCACCACCGTGCATAGGCCCCACGGTGGGCGCCAACTGTCATGGAATTGTCACGGCAGATGTCCTTAGTGCCAGGACTTAGTCGCGAGGCCAACGCATCTATGTGGTAGCTTGAGAGGGGTTGAGCGGAATCGAGAGACGCAACACAAGACAGGGATTTAGACAGCTTCGGGCCCCGGGAAACATCATCCGGTAAAAACCCTACATGCTGTTTGAGGCTAGGTCTCATTATCATCACGAGGGAGTCGCCATAAACCGGCTCTCCTCTAGTTGTGTCTAGCCCTAGAGATTGTTTCTTCTTGCTTGTTTCTCATCCTTCTTTGGGGAGCCCTGCCCCTCCTTATATATGTTGAAGGGGCGGGTTACATGTGGAGTCCTATCAGGATTAGGACTAGTCTATCTCTAATACAATTCGGATACAAGTCCAGGTCTTAACTCCTTGTAAGACAAATATTCCTTATGCCTTTCCTCTCAAACCGGCCCACCATAACGTGAACTGCCTTACGGGCCTTGGGCCTTGTCATCCGTCTGTCCCGCACGTCGGATCACCCGGTGAGTCATAATGACCAGGTGGGTTGCTTGTAAACTGCCAGGTCAAGACGGGTCGCCAGTAACTCGCCAAGTGTCAGCGGGGTCTTCAGATAAACCGCCAAGTCCGGCCGGGTTAACTTCTGGCCGGTTTACGCCGCGGGGTATATCCCCGACAATTTCCGTGGAGTTTCAGGTCATTCCGAGAACTTTTGTTTCTGCACATAAATAACACCATGGCAGTTCTGCTGAAAACAGCGTCAGTCCGGGTTAGTTCCATTCAAATCATGCAAGTTAGAGTCCAAAACAAGGGCAAAAGTGTTTGGAAAAGTAGATACGACGGAGACGTATCAATATGATATCAAGCTCAATCCATCAAAGTGTGCGTTTGGAGTTCCAGGTGGCAAGTTACTCGGTTTCCCCGTTTCCGAACGTGGGATCGATGCAAACCCAGAGAAGGTTGGTGCAATTATCCGAATGAAATGCCCCGTGCATGTACACGACGTTCAGAAGCTTACTGGTTGTTTGGACGCTTTGAGTCGATTCATCTCTCGTCTTGGTGAAAAGGCACTGCCTCTTTACGGATTGATGAAGAAATCTGACAAGTTCGAGTGGACTCCTGAAGCTGACACAGCATTTGCAGAGCTCAAAACTCTGCTTTCCACCCAGCCGGTGCTTGCTGCCCCAATCAGCAGAGAGCATTTGCTGATTTATATTGCAGTCACTGGACAAGTTGTCAGTATAGTACTCACGGTCGAGCGGGAAGAAGAAGGCAAGGCCTACAAGGTTCAGCGCCCAGTATACTATATTTCTGAAGTTTTAACCCCATCCAAGCAATACCCGCATTATCAGAAGCTTGTCTATGGGATTTACATGACCACGAAGAAGGTTGCACATTACTTCTCAGATCATTCAATTACAGTCGTCAGCGACGCTCCATTGTAAGAAATATTGAATCACAGAGATGCAACTGGTCGAGTGGCTAAATGGGCGATTGAACTCCTTCCGTTGGATATCAAGTTTGAGGCAAAGAAAGCAATCAAATCCCAGGCAATAGCAGATTTTCTCGTTGAGTGGATTGAACAACAACTGCCGACTCAGATTCAGTCGGAGCATTGGACCATGTTCTTCAACGGGTCCAAGATGTTGAATGGTTCAGGTGACGGGGTAGTACTGGTATCTCCGCGAGACAGCAAGCTCAGTTATGTTCTCCAGATTCACTTTGACTCTTCCAACAACGAAGCTGAATATGAGGCACTTTTGTACGGGTTGCGTATGGCCATTTCACTCGGCATCCGGCGCCTAATGGTTTATGGTGACTCAGATTTGGTAGTCAACCAAGTGATGAAGGAATGGGATGTTAGGAGTCCAGCTATGACTGGTTATTGCAATGCAGTAAGAAAATTGGAAAAGAAGTTTGAGGGGTTAGAGCTTCACCATATACCCCGACTGAAAAATCAAGCAACCGACGACTTGGCAAAGATAGGTTCGAAGAGGGAGCCCATTCCCAGCAATGTGTTTTTGGAGCATATTCACACGCCTTCAGTCCAAGAGGATCCTTTCACCGAAGAGCCCCCACAGCCTAAGAGCCCCACTGATCCGACTGAAGTTGAAATCCCAGCCGTGGTCGACTTGGTCATGGAGGTTTTGGTCGTCATTCCTGATTGGACAGTGCCATACATTGCATATATTCTTAGGAAGGAACTCCCAGAGGATGAAGAAGAGGCTCATCAGATCGTCCGTCGATCCAAAGCCTTTACTGTGATGGGTAGACAGCTTTACAGATAGAGTGTCACTGGAGTCAGTCAGAAATGCATCACACCAGAAGAAGGCTGAATGATCCTCAATGATATCCACTCGGGGACCTGTGGTCACCATGCGTCCTCTCGGACCATCGTGGCCAAAGCATACCGAGCCGGATTTTCCTGGCCACATCCAATGAGATGGCGAAAGAAATAGTTGACAAGTGTGAAGGTTGTCAGTTCTACTCCAACATGTCCCACAAACCTGCTTCAGCTTTGAAGACCATTCCACTCGTCTGGCCATTTGCAGCTTCGGGATTGGATATGGTCGGACCTTTGAGGACTGGTAGGAGTGGCTTCACCCACGTGCTTGTACCAGTCGACAAGTTCACTAAATGGTTTTGAAGCTAAACCTATCAAAAACCTCGAAGCAGGTACTGCTGTCAGCTTGATTAGAGAGTTAACATTCAGATATGGAGTTCCGCACAGTATCATCACAGATAATGGGTCAAACTTTGATTCAGATGATTTCAGAGCTTTCTGCGCTTCCCAAGGCACTCGGGTCGATTATGCTTCAGTCGCCCACCCACAGTCGAATGGGCAAGCAGAAAGAGCAAACGGTTTAATCCTCAAAGGGCTGAAACCCCGATTGATGCATGACCTCAAACATGCAGCAGGTGCTTGGGTGGATGAGCTACCATCAGTACTTTGGGGATTGAGAACAACTCCAAATCGGTCGACTGGTCGAACTCCGTTCTTCCTAGTCTACAGGGTTGAAGTTGTGCTTCCGAGTGACTTGCTTCACAATGCACCCCGAGTGGAACTTTTCTCAGAAGTGAAAGGGCATTTCCCTACCTTATGTTTTGGATGATGATGACAACCCTTTGTTGGTCTAATCATGTGCTAAATGTTTCAGGTTCTCAATGATTAGGCTTTCGTCGGTTGGTGGTTCTCTCTCGAAGGAATCATTTGAAGACGGAATCCTCTACGCTTTTTATCTCTTTGGTCGTAGGGATCCCGTACTATCAAGAGGGAATCCACTTTGGGGAGTATAGGGGATTCCATTCACCGGTTGTACCGCTCATCCGAGCGGTTGTACCGCTGGCTCTTGACGCTTCCCTGCCTTTCTCGAGCGGTGGTACCGCTGCCTCCGGGCGGTGGTACCGCCACTTGTCTCTACAAAAAAAAAATCGGTTGTTCCGGCCAGGCACCGCCCATGTACCGGCCTGGGTTCTGTTGCGATGCGGTGGCTGGGCGGTGGTGGCCCGGTTGGTCCGGTTGTTCCTTTTCAACCGGTACAACCGGAGGTTCGAGCGGTTCTTTCGCTCATACCTTAGCCGCTCTAGCGCTCAAGGCCAGACGGTTGTTCCGGCCATGCACCGCCCATGTACCGGTCAGGATTCTGTTTTGATGCGGTGGCTGGGCGGTGGTGGCCCGGTTGGTCCGGTTATTTGCTAATAACCGGTACTACCGCCCGATGGTCCGGTTGTACCGCTTGGTAGGGTTCTGCAGCTACATCGTGAGTCCCGGTTGTCTGGGACAAGGAGCGATTGTACCGCTGCGATCTTTAACGCAGATAGCAGTTGGATTTATGAGGACTGGTATATAAGGTGGTTCTTCCACCTACCTCGCCCACCTTTTGACCTCTCTCACTCCTCCATTGATGCTCTCAAGCTCTCTTGCCCGATCTCTCTCTCTCTCTAGCCACTCAAACTTGTTGATTTGCTAGGGTTTGAAGGAGGAGACCTAGATCTACACTTCCACCAAAGGATATTTAGTTCCCCCATACTCTCTAGTGTGGATTTTGTTACTCTTGGGTGCTTGAGCGCCCTAGACGGTTGAGGTCACCTCAAGGCCATATTCCATTGTGGTGAAGCCTCGTGGTTTCGTTGGGAGCCTCCAATTGTTGTGGAGATTGCCCCAACCTTGTTTGTAAAGGTCCGGTTGCCGCCTTCAAGGGCACCATTAGTGGAATCACGGCATCTCGCATTGTGTGAGGGCGTGAGGAGAATACGGTGGCCCTAGTGTCTTCTTGGGGAGCATTGTGCCTCCACACCGCTCTAACGGAGACGTACTTCCCCTTAAAACGAAGGAACTTCGGTAACACATCCTCGTCTCCACCGGCTCCACTCTTGGTTAATTCGTGCCTTTACTTTTGCAAGCCTACTTGTGTTACATCCATTGCTTGCTTATGTGCTAGTTGTCATTGCATCATATAGGTTGCTCACTTAGTTGCACATCTAGACAACCTATCTTGTTGCAAAGTTTAATTTGGTTAAGAAAAGCTTAAAAATTGTTAGTTGCCTATTCACCCCCCCCCCTCTAGTCAACCATATCGATCCTTTCAATTGGTATCAGAGCCTCGTCTCTTTTTAAGGACTTTACCATCCGAAGAGTATGGTTGACGTCGTAGATGATGTGGGGGAGAACTCCGGTGCGAATCCGATATCATCTACGGGAGATGGGGGTACCTCGATCTCTCGTGAGGAATTCAATGTGGCATTGGACACATTGAAAAACTCCATGACGACCGAGGTCAAGGACATGTTTAAGGAATTCCTAGAAGGGCTTAAACTTTCCACCGCACCCGTGAAAGTGGGTGATCCCGCCAACACGGGAGCGGATGCTAACTCCGATAAGGGGGAAGCTACTAGTGAAAAAGCCCCCTCGTCTAGTGGTAAGAATGGCACCGGCACCTTTGCCCATGTGCAACCTCCTCCCGTTTATGGTGGACCGATTCCTTCCACTCATTTGAATCATGCCGGTCCACCACCTAAGGTTGATAAAAAGGAGGATTTTGATTCTTGGGTCTATCGTTTTAAGCGTCATTTAAATCATGTGAACACTAACCTTTGGAGAATCATTGAAGAAGGTTTCTATCCGCATGACTCGAGCAACTTTTCTCCAAGAGAAGTCGTGGACCATCAATTCAATGAGAATGCTCTCATCATCATCCAAGAAGCAATCCTTCCGAAGACCTCCCTCATCTCCGCCCTACTCCCTTGCCAAAGATGCTTGGCTCAAGGTGGTTTCCCTTTATCGAGGAAGCGCAAGCATTCAACGTTCCAATTATGAAGTGGTCCAAGATGAAGCCGATGAGTTTGCAATGAAAGAAGAAGAAGAACCTCGTGAGCTCTACAAAGAGTAACCAAGCTTGCAGTCTCCTCCGGGATCATGGAAGTAAGGACACGGATGACAAGCTGGATCAAGCGCCAAATTCCTCAAGGCAATGATGCCCTACCACAAAGCCATGTCCTCCGTCATCCGTCAACGGCCGGACTTCCACACCCTGTCCTCAAGTGATGTGTTGGATGAGTTTGTGACTATGAGCATATTGGACAAGACCGCCGACAATGTGGTGCTTCGCTCCCAAAGAGCAAAGAAGCCCAACCTCGCTTTGAAGGCCAAGATTTGTGTCGAAGAAGATGGAGAGGAGGAAGAAGAAGAGAGCAACCTCGAAGATACAAAGTATGACTATCATGAACACATGGCCCTTGCTTCAAGGCAATTTTGGAGCAAGAAAAACTCAAGGCCCAACTTCAACAAGAGCAACTCAAGTGGCTCTAAGGGCAAGCAACGAGTGAGGACTTGTTTCAATTGTGGCAATGTGAGTCACTTTGTTGCGGAGTGCCCATATGAGAAGAGGGAAGACAATGGTGGCAAGCTCATCCGTAAGGACAAGGCCAAGTCTTTCCCCAACAAGAGCAACTTCACCAAGAAGACTCCTCACAAAGCCTTGGTGGTTCAAGAAGAGTACAATGAGGATGATGATGATGATGAAGATGGTGAATCGGTTGCCATGGCCTCCGTTGCCATTACAGCGACTCCTCAGTGTCTCTCTTGATTCACCCAATGAAAGCATCACCGCTAAGTGCCTCATGGCTAAAGCCACCAACAAGGTAACCCCCAACATCAAAACTACCATCATCAATCATTCTTCTTTGTGGATTGCATTGATGAACATGAGGGACTAACGTGGAGGAGAATGAGTTTGAGATCTTTATGAGTAAACTCAAGGGCAAATCCAAGAAGCACTTCGTTGCTCTCTTGGAGCAACTTAGTGAAGCCAATGTCATGATCGAGGCTCATGAAGAAACCATCTCTAAGATGGAAGGGCATAGTCGTGACTATGCCGATGAGATTTCGGATCTTTCCAATGCTCTTGAGGAAGAGCGTGGTCTTCGTTTGGCTCTTGAGGAGTCATACAACGATGATCATGCTAAATTAAAGAAAGACCTTGATCATGCTCTTGTTGTGTCTCGTGTGCTTAGCTCCGAGAAGGCAAAGCTTGGAGTTGATCTTGCTAGACTCAACGAGGACTTTGACATTCTCGACAAGGCTCACAAAGTCTTGAAGGGTGCTCATGCTAGTCTCAAAGAGTCTCATGATCAACTCCAAGTGAAGCTAACCAAGGAGAAAGCCACCTTTCCTCATATGATATTGATTGATAATGCAAATGCTACTAACCCTTGTTGTGAGCATGTGCATCTTGTTGAGGAGAATTCTAAGTTGAAGGAGCAAATTGAAAAGGGCCTTGTCACATGCATACAAGGTGAGAAGAACCTTAACGACCTTTTGAGTAATCAAAAGGAAGTTGTGGCCAAGGAGGGGATTGGGTTCGCACCCAAGCCCAAGAGCAAGAAGAAGAATGACAAGACCAAGCAACCTCCCCCTCTCAAGCAAACTTTTGTGAGGGAGGGAGAGGGTGCTTCCAAGGAGAAGAAGAACCGTGCAAAGGGTGGCAATGCCAAGAAGGACAACGTCATCCCCATGAACATAGCCGGCGACTTTAACCCCTCATATGTGTTGTGTCGTGCTAGTGATGGGCATGTTTATGCTAAATTTGTTGGTTCTTCTTATGAGTACATTGAATGGTCTATTTGGGTTCCTAAGACCCTCGTTACTAACATCAAAGGACCCATTACCAAATGGGTACCTAAAACCAAGCATTGATCTCTTGTAGGGGTTTGCTTCCGGTGGAGGATCTTGGTTGCTCGATAGTGGAGCAACAAATCATATGACCAGGAGCAAGGACATGGTGGTGGACGTGCAAAGGATCCCATCTATGCCCACCAATGTCGAGTGGGGTGATGCATCACATTCTAAGGTACTGGGTCTCGGCAAGGTTGTCATTTCTCATGATCTTACGATCGAGAAAGTCATGCTTGTTGAGTCCCTTGCATACAATTTGCTTTCCGTTCGTCAACTTGCAATCATGGGTTTTGCTACCTTCTTTGACATTGATACCGTGGCCCTCTTGTGGAGCAAGACTCTTAAAGTAGCCTTTGTTGGGCATGTCGAGAACGGTCTCTATGTGATTAACTTTTAGGAGCGACCCACTAAGACCGCGACATGCCTATTGGCTAAAGTTGACGTGGGATGGCTTTGGCATCGCCGTTTAGCCCACGTCAATATGAGATCTTTGCAAAGTCTTCTCAAGGGGGACCATGTCCGTGGACTAACGAATGTTAGCTTTGCCAAAGACCGTGCTTGCAGTGCTTGTATTGAAGGAAATCTTCATGAGAAGGCTCACCCTCCCACGACCATCATATACTCAAAGAGACCCTTGGAGCTCCTTCACATGGATCTCTTTGGGCCACCATAATTTGATAGTCTTGGAGGTAGAAAGTATTGCTTGGTGATTGTGGATGACTATTCAAGATACACTTGGGTATACTTCTTCAAGAGGAAGAGTGAGACTCAACAAACCGTCATCGACTTTGCAAATGAAGCTCAACGTCAACATAATGCGAAGGAGAAGGACAATGCTCCACTCAAGTGGAGCCATCACCAACCCAAGGCCCACACGCTTCCGAAGAACAAAGTGAAGGCCCTCAACCTCATGAACAAGACCAAGGGCAAGATCGTGCTCAAGACGATGATGACACTCCAAATGATTCCCAAGGTCAAGTTCTCTCCCCGAGCATGCTCAAGATGAAGATCATGCTCAAGGCGGCGCTCAAGATGATCAAGTGACCCTCCTCATCTCACCTCCGAGGAGAAATTAGAGCGTCGTGCCGCCAAGATTGCTTCCAAACTTTCTACCAAAGGTCATCTCATGGAGAATGTGGTTGGAAGCCTAATGAAAGGGGTAAGCACTCGTAGACAATTGGCAAACTATTGTGAACATCACGCGTTTGTCTCTTGTGTTGAACCCCAAAAGGTCTATGAGGCGCTCGAAGACTCGGATTGGCTCAATGCCATGCATGAAGAGCTCAACAATTTCGAGTACAACAAGGTGTGGAGATTGGTGCCAAGGCCATCGGGGAACCACAACGTCATTGGAACCAAGTGGATCTTCAAGAACAAGCAAGATGCTCATGGGAACATCATTACGCAACAAGGCAAGATTGGTGGCACAAGGCTACTCCCAAGTCGAGGGTATCGACTACGGTGAAACCTTTGCTCCGGTTGCTGCGTCTTGAATCCATTCGTTTGTTGATTGCTTATGCTGCCCATCACAACTTTAAGTTGCAACAAATGGATGTGAAAAGTGCTTTTCTTAATGGTCCTATTAATGAGTTGGTCTATGTCAAGCAACCCCCCGGGTTCGAGGACCCCTACTTCTCGGATCATGTGTATCAACTCGATAAGGCACTCTATGGCCTTAAACAAGCCCCGCGTGCGTGGTATGACCACCTTACCGAGTTGCTACAAGATCGTGGTTTCGAAGTAGGGCAAATCGACCCCACTCTTTTTACTAAGAAGGTTAATGGGGAGTTGTTTGTATGCCAACTATATGTTGATGATATCATCTTTGGTTCCCCTAACAAAGCTTTCAATGAGGAATTTGCCGCTCTCATGACCTCCAAGTTCAAGATGTCTTCCATGGGAGAGCTGAAGTTCTTCCTTGGTTTCGATATCAAACAAAGAAGAGAAGGTACCTTCATCAACCAAGCCAAATACACTCAAGACATGCTCAAAAGATTCAAGCTAAGTGATGTCAAGCCGGCTACTACACCAATGCCTACCAAGTGCCAACTTGACATTGATCCCAATGGTAAAGCGGTGGATCAAAAGGTATATCGCTCCATGATTGGCTCCTTGCTTTACCTTTGTGCATCTAGACCGGATATCATGTTGAGTGTGGGAATGTGTGCACGGTTTCAAGCCGCACGAAGGAAAGCCATTATGTGGCGGTCAGCGAATCTTCGATATTTGGCTCATACCCCAAACTTTGGCTTATGGTACCCAAGAGGAGCAAATTTCAAGCTTGAAGGTTTCACGGATTCCGATTGGGCGGGGGACAAAGTGGATAGGAAGTCCACTTCGGAGGGTGCCAATTTCTTGGTTGCTCTTTGGTAAGTTGGTCTTCCAAGAAGCAAAGTTGTGTGTCTCTCTCGTCCAATCGGCGGAGTATGTGGCGGCCGATAGTTGTTGTGCTCAACTCCTATGGATGAGGCAAACTCTAAAGGAGTACGGTGTCATTTGTGACAAAGTACCTCTTTGGTGCGATAATGAAAGTGCCATCAAGATTTCTCTCAACCCGGTACAACACTTCAAGACGAAGCACATTGAGATTCGGTATCACTTCATCCGGGATCACATTAGGCGAGGGAGATCGAGCTCAAGTATGTCAACACTCATGATAACCTTGCAGATATTTTCATGAAGCCCTTGGATGAAGCAAGATTTCATGAGTTAAGGCATGAGCTAAATATCATTGATTTGAGCAATGTGACTTGAACCCATGCACCCCCCACCACACTCAACTTGTTGTCTAGTTTAGGTGTAGGCATGGACATAGGGAGAGTGTTGTTCTCTCAATGAGCTCTCCCTCCCCCCATCATGCATAAATCGATCACCTCTTTCACATCAGCCATTTTGATGGTACTTGTGCTTCAAAGACGAGTTTTGGTCATGGGCCCAAGGATAATTCTTCGCGGTGCCATACCATTTGACTCAAACATAGGTGGCTTCGGCCATCGCCCTCTCTTAAGAGAGAGGACTGAGCTCGCTTTGCTTGTGTGCGGTTGCTTTTGTTTTCCCTTCGTTCTTTTCCCTGTTCTTCGTGTTTGGTTTCTCTTATTTGTTGTCCCGTTTGTCTTGTTCTCTTCCTTTTGGTCTGGGCTTTGGTGGTGGGCGGTACAACCCGGTGTCACGCAGGCGGTTCTACCGCTGATACAGTTGTCTGACCCCAGTTGGGTTGCTTCGGTGCTTGGCGGTTACTCGGCCCATTTTCATCAGGGCATCTCCGTCCGGTTCTACCGGTTGTCTCGGCGGTACTTCCGGTGCCTTCAGAAACGGAAGTACCGCCCACTACAACATGTCAAGACGACTTGCGGTACAACCGGTCCTAGGAGCGGTTCTACCGCTTGTGACTATGGGCCTATTTATATCCGACGGGGCGAAAGGTTTTTCTTTTTCCCTTTCGTCCTCGTTCGCCTCCTCCTTGCCCTACTCGCCGGTCACCTCTGCCCCGCACCGGAGTGCGCACCGCGCTTCGGACCCGAGGGCTCTCCGTGGATTCTCTCCGTGGAAGCCTTCCGGTCTTCTCCCATGGATGGTGGTAATGCCCTTGTTCTTCGTTCTTTGTTCTAGGTTTTCATCTTGTTTTAGGGCATTACTTTACCCTCCTAGTTTAGTGTTCGTTCTTTGGTTGGGAGAGATCATTGTTCTTCTTGTGTCTGTGCAGTACCTAGAACTCCGAATATTGCTTGGGTGATTTGCACGTCTTGAACAGATCTAACTTCCCTGGTAGTGCCACTGTCAGCGGTTCTACCGCCCAGATGGGCGGTACAACCGTTAGGCGGTTCTACTGGTGGGAGATCGGTACAACGGAATATACACTTTCCTGACATTGTTCTGGTTTCTATGGTGTTGCATTTTTCAGTATGCTTTCCTCTCATTCTTGTTGGTTTTCGTGTGTCCCCTTCGTGTTTGTGTTCACGTGGCTCCGGTTCTCGCCCTGCTCCTCGCAAGACCAAGAAGAGGGTTCAAGGGCTCCAGCGCCGGCTGATTACGAAGAGGAAGTTGTGATCCCACCAAGCCCACTCGCCGTGAAAAGTCTGCCGCTATCAAGCAACGTGTGGTAATGCCACTCCACCGTTGGAAAGCCAAGGATTGGGAAGCCTTCCGCTCAAAGAATCCGTATGTGGTTCCCGTTGCTCCTCGTTGGACCACTGTTCAGTTTGGAAAGAGATGCAAGAAATGCAATTGTTCATGAATTCTTTGAGCACAACAAGAACAGATATGCCAAGCAGTGGACCATCGATCTTGATCATTGGAGGAACAACCTAGAGTATTTTGGTGAGGCTTTGGCTCTCTGTGAGGAGTTTGATCTTGTCAAGCTCATGTCCGTCTCCTGTGACTTTGATGTTCAACTCATCCATCAGTTCTATGCCACCGTTCACTTTGGAGAAGATGACGCGCGCACCCTCACTTTCATGTGTCGTGATGAGCTTTTTCACGTTCCCTGGAGGACCTTCTGCAATGCTATTGGGTACGATGATACCGGTCTGGAAGGAAGGGGTGGCATTCGCCCCCATGATTATCCTGAGCCCATACCTAAGGAGAAGCTTGCCCCTCTATACATTCGGGGCCGTGGTATTATTGGTGAATCTAAGGATTTGGTGAAGGTCTATGACATCATGCATCATGTTTTTTGCAATGTGCTTCTGCCCAAAGTGGGGAATCAAGATGAAATCCATGGCTATCTTGTTAACTTGATGGTTGCTATGAAGACCAAGGTGGGATCTGGGGAGGCGTTTGATGTGTCCAATGGGTGTGTACGAGATGTACAACATGGTCATCTACGGGAAGGTCCCCATTTATGCTCCGTTTGTCATGTGCCTTCTAAACTCCGTGTGGGCAGTTCGCCGTCCTGGAGAGCCCCTCACCTCGCCTGACAATCTCACCACTCATGAAGTCAAGCTCCTTAAGAAGAAGAAGCACGCCAAGCCATGTTTCCCTGCTGATGCTCCTGAGGATGTCTATGCCACTTCTGATGATGAGGATTTTGAGTTGGAACCAGGGGCCAAGCCCTCATGGGTGGACAAGCTCGTTGCCAAGGTGAAGAATACTTTCTGCCTTCAGTCTGACATCCAGAAGAGGCTGTATGAGGCACATGTCAATGAGAAGCTTGTGCGGTGTCGTCAAATTTCTATGATGAGGCACCTCAGCATGTCGGTTCCGAGTGGTTCTGAGAAGAGCATCACACTGGAGGAGCGTTGGATATCTTCCCACAGCACCTGGACTGATGATGAAGCCCCTTCTCAGCCCTCCACCACCGTTCCTGTTGCTGATGATATCATGGAAGACCCAGATCGGGACGATGATGAAGTTTCTGATGATGGTGAAGATTCTGACAATGATGAAGATCCAGATGCTACCGAGGAGTCAGAGGAGGAGGACTGAGCACAGGCGATAGCTTCGCTTTCTTCCTTTTTGGTGTCCTGATGCCAAAGGGGGAGAGAGTGTGATAGGACTCGGGAGTTGCATGGGTGGTTGCGTAGTGGGTGTCTCGTTTTGAACTTGTCTGTGGTCTCCAGTTGAACTTTGGTCGTTCTCGTTTGCTTTGTGTGGATTTTGTGCCACTCCTGCTATCTTATCTGTATGCTTGTTGGTCTTTATTGGCAGGATTGCTCCTGTTTCATTGTGTTGGCTACTTTCTTGTTATATGCTCTTTGTGGCCAGTCTATAAAACCTAGGGGGAGTCTCGACCTGGGGCTCACATCTAGGGGGAGCTCCGTCTAGTTTCTATAGACTTCTATCTTATATTGTGTTGTTGTCATCATCCACCAAAAAGGCGGAGATTGAAAGGGAATTTCCCTACCTTATGTTTTGGATGATGATGACAACCCTTTGTTGGTCTAATCCTGTGCTAAATGTTTCAGGTTCTCAATGATTAGGCTTTAAATGGGTTGGTGGTTCTCTCTCGAAGGTATCGTTTGAAGACGGAATCCTCTCGCTTTTTATCTCTTTGGTCGTAGGGATCCCGTACTATCAAGAGGGAATCCACTTTGGGGAGTATAGGGATTCCATTCACGGTTGTACCGCTCATCCGGCGGTTGTACGCTGGCTCTTGGCCTTCCCTGCCTTTCTCGGCGGTGGTACCGCTGCCTCCGGGCGGTGGTACCGCCACTTGTCTCTACAAAAAAAAAATCGGTTGTTCCGGCCAGGCACCGCCCATGTACCGGCCTGGGTTCTGTTGCGATGCGGTGGCTGGGTGGTGGTGGCCCGGTTGGTCCGGTTGTTCCTTTTCAACCAGTACAACTGGAGGTTCGAGCGGTTCTTCCGCTCATACCTTAGCCGCTCTAGCGCTTAAGGCCAGACGGTTGTTCCGGCCATGCACCGCCCATGTACCGGCCAGGATTCTGTTTTGATGCGGTGGCTGGGCGGTGGTGGCCCGGTTGCTCCGGTTGTTACATAAAAACCGGTACTACCGCCCGATCGTCCGGTTATGTACCGCTTGGTAGGGTTCTGCTGGCTACATCGTGAGTCCCGGTTGTACTAGGACAAGGAGGCGGTTGTACAGCTGCGATCTTTAACGATAGCAGTTGGATTTATGAGGACTGGTATATAAGGTGGTTCTTCCACCTACCTCGCCCACCTTTTGACCTCTCTCACTCCTCCATTGATGCTCTCAAGCTCTCTTGCCCGATCTCTCTCTCTCTAGCCACTCAAACTTGTTGATTTGCTAGGGTTTGAAGGAGGAGACCTAGATCTACACTTCCACCAAAGGATATTTAGTTCCCCCATACTCTCTAGTGTGGATTTTGTTACTCTTGGGTGCTTGAGCACCCTAGGCAGTTGAGGTCACCTCGAGGCCATATTCCATTGTGGTGAAGCCTCGTGGTTTCGTTGGGAGCCTCCAATTGTTGTGGAGATTGCCCCAACCTTGTTTGTAAAGGTCAGTTGCCGCCTTCAAGGGCACCATTAGTGGAATCACGGCATCTCGCATTGTGTGATGGCGTGAGGAGAATCTGATGGCCCTAGTGGCTTCTTGGGGAGCATTGTGCCTCCACACCGCTCTAACGGAGACGTACTTCCCCTTAAAGCGAAGGAACCTCGGTAACACATCCTCGTCTCCACCGGCTCCACTCTTGGTTAATTCGTGCCTTTACTTTTGCAAGCCTACTTGTGTTACATCCATTGCTTGCTTATGTGCTAGTTGTCATTGCATCATATAGGTTGCTCACTTAGTTGCACATCTAGACAACCTATCTTGTTGCAAAGTTTAATTTGGTTAAGAAAAGCTTAAAAATTGTTAGTTGCCTATTCACCCCCCCTCTAGTCAACAATATTGATCCTTTCAAGAAGCCGAAGCAGAACAAGCTCGACAAGATGTTCTTGATCTTCTGGAAGAGGAAAGAGAGATGGCCCTAATCCGGTCGACCATTTATCAGCAAGACCATCGTCGATTCCATGCTAGAAACGTGAGAGGTCGAGCATTTCAAGAGGGAGACCTAGTTCTCCGAGTGGATCAGCAACGTCCACACAAGCTTGCTCCCGCGTGGGAAGGTCCCTTCATCATCACCAAGGTGCTTCACAATGGAGCGTATCACCTCTAAATTGTGGAGCACAATAAAGACGAGTCGCGCGCTTGGAATGTGGAGTTGCTCCGTCGTTTTTATACTTAAGCACTCAGACTATTAAGATGTAATAAGAAATACCTTTTTGGTTTGTTTATCAAAAACACAGTTTTACAGTCTTCTAAATGATTGTTGTCGATTATACATGTGTTTGAAATCCCCCAATGGGTGGCTTAGCTGTGAATCCGTTTCGCCTAAGTTTGAAAAAATCCTACCGAGTGAAGAGCAAGCCTCTCACTCGGGGGCTTAGCTGCGAATCCGTTTCGCCTAAGTTTGAAAAAATCCCACCGAGTAAAGAGCAAGCCTCTCACTTTCGGGGCTTAGATATAGTCCGATTACTAGCCAAAGTTTGAAAAAATCCCACCGAGTGAAGAGCAATCCTCTCACTCGGGGCTTAAGCTACTGATCGATGCTACGCCTTAAGTTTGAAAAATCCCACCGAGTGAAGAGCAAGCCTCTCACTCGGGGGCTTAGCCGCAGTCCAGTATTCGTCTAAGTTTGAAAAATCCCACCAAGTGAAGAGCAAGCCACTCACTCGGGAGCTTAGCTGCAGTCCACTACTCGCCTAAGTTTGAAAAATCCCACCGAGTGAAGAGCAAGCCTCTCACTCTAGGGCTTAGCCGCAGTCCAATACTCGCCTAAGTTTGAAAAATCCCACCGAGTGAAGAGCAAGCCTCTCACTCGGGGGCTTAGCTGCAGTCCAGTACTCGCCTAAGTTTGAAAAATCCCACCAAGTGAAGAGCAACCCTCTCACTCGGGGTCTTAGCTGCAGTCTAGTACTCGCCTAAGTTTGAAAAATCCCACTGAGTGAAGAGCAATCCTCTCACTCGGGGGCTTAGCTGCAGTCCAGTGCTCGCCTAAGTTTGAAAAATCCCACCAAGTGAAGAGAAACCCTCTCACTCGAGGGCTTAGCTGCAGTCCAGTACTCGCCTAAGTTTGAAAAATCCCACCGAGTGAAGAGCAATCCTCTCACTTGGGGGCTTAGCTGCAGTCTCGTACTCACCTAAGTTTGAAAAATCCTACCGAGTAAAGAGCAACCATCTCACTTGAGGGCTTAGCTGCAGTTCCGTACTCGCCTAAGTTTGAAAAATCCTACCGAGTGAAGAGCAACCCTCTCACTCTGGGGCTTAGCTGCAGTCTCATACTGGCCTAAGTTTGAAAAATCCTACCGAGTGAAGAGCAACCCTCTCACTCGGGGGCTTAGTTGTAGTTCCGTACTCGCCTAAGTTTGAAAAGTCCTGCCGAGTGAAGAGCAACCCTCTCACTCGGGGGCTTAGCTGCAGTCTCGTACTCGCCTAAGTTAAAACATGCTCCGACTGAAGAACGATTTTCTCGCTCGAGGACTTGGTCACACGCTCCGTCCTGATCCGCAAGGACGACAAGGTGCAGGTCGACTGCGATCTTCTCCTCAGAGCTGCGCCACAAATACAATGTGCGCTCCATCCTGATCTGCAAGGATGATGAGGTGCAGGTCAACTACGACCTTCTCCTCAGAGCTGCGCCACAAATACAATGTGCGCTCCATCCTGATCCACAAGGACAACGAGGTGCAGGTCGACTGCGACCTTCTCCTCAGAGCTGCGCCAAAATACAATGTGCACTCCATCCTGATCCGCAAGAACGACGAGGTGCAGGTCGACTGTGACCTTCTCCTCAGAGCTGCGTCACAAGTTAAAAATACTATTCCGAGTGAAGAGACAAGTTCCACTCGGAGACAAAAAACAAGCAAATTAAAGAAAAAACCAATTTTTGATAAATCCCATGAGGTTTCGGGTAGCAAATAAAAGTGCTCAGGCATCAAGCCCAAAGAAGTTTAACGGTTACAGAATCACTCGGCATTCCGAGGCAAATTTAAGGCAAAGCATAAAGTTTGTTCGCTCCGCGGGAGGAGGGCTGGCAGGTTCGACGAACTCGTCCAAGTCGATTCAATCAGCAATCCGAGTGGTAGCAACAATGAAGGTTTCCATGAAAGATTGGAAGTCGAGCCTCTTGGTATTGGCAACCTTGATCGCTGCTAGCTTCTCTTCTCTAGCTTCTTTGTAGTGGACACGAACCAGAGACAGAGCCACGTCAACACCATATCGAGCAGAAGATTTCTTCCATTCCTGCACTCGACCAGGAATCTCATTAAGTCGAGTCATCAGAGACTCGAGATCATTCGAAAGCGTCGCCCTTGGCCAGAGTGCTGTGTCGATCCTCGACACCGCAACCTTCAGTCGAGCGAGGTAGTCAATGACACCAGCAACACGGGATTCTAGACGGAGCACGTTCATGTCAGCTTCGTCTTTAACAGGAGAGAGGATGGGGTCCAAGCTTGTTTCAATTCGCCCAGTATCTTCCTCGAAGTTCTGGCGGAATTCTACACACGCAATAAAACAATGAGTCAACAGCTACACAACGAATCGACAACACCAAGTCAGTCGGATGAAGAAAAGTACCTTCAAGCATGACAAATAGCTTCTTGGCAAGCCCTCCCAGATAATTCTCCAACTCATCTCTCTTGCGAGCGATGTCTTCCACTTTGTCGGTCAGGGTCCTCTTGTCCTTCTTCAGACGAGTCGCCTCCTTGTTGGCTTCATCAAGGGCAGTCTTCAGCTTGGCATTCTCTTCCTCCAGTTTACCGACTGAGGCCAGCTTCTGGTCGGCGAGTGTTGTTTTCTCTTCAGCTGCTTTTTGTGCGGCTGCAAGGTCCAAATCCTTCTTCGCCAGAGTCTGGTTCATTGTTTCTGAAAGAAATAACGCTTGGTTCAGAGGAAGGAAGTGACACTCAGTTCAGGAACGAATCAGTCGACAAGTTTTTCAAACCAGTGACTTTATCCTTAGCCTTCTGCAGGTTTGTCTCGGCTAACTTCACATCAAGATTGAGCTGGATCTGCTTCTGCTACAAGTCAGCAAACGAGCTCCAAATTCACAAGATTTTTGTGGTCAGAAGATAATCAGTCGACAGACGCAAAGAGTGATTGCTTCCGAGCAATAAAATAACAAGTTCAAAGAGTTCTAAGACTACTGCCGAATCAAACATTCAACAGCAGTCTCGGGGACTACACCCAGTGGGTGCACTCAGCGTGCCCCCACTGGTTCGACTTTTTCATTGACTTGGTCCGTCCAGTCAGAAAAAAAAGTTGTTCTTAGACCACAGCCGACTGCTCACAGTCGACTATGGTCTCGGGGACTACACCCAATGGGTGCACTTAGTGTGCCCCCACTGGTTCAGGTTCCACTCGACATGATCCACTAAGACCGAGTGAGAAAGTTCTGGTTCTCAGACCACAGCCGACTGCCCACAGTCGACTACGGTCTCGGGGACTACACCCAGTGGGTGCACTCAGCGTGCCCCCACTGGTTCAAGGATTCAATCGACACAACCTAGTCGACTCAAGAAACAACACTATTCAGCAAAAATTTAAACACCCAGTGGGTGTACAGGTGCAAAGTGCACACAGACAAAAGGATGCATAGTAAAGGTTTTCAGATAGCATATCCTAATAGAACAAGCAGCAAGCTAGAAGATCAGTCAGAAATAAGCTAACCTGGACGTTGGCCTGGAGTGATGAGCTGGCGTCGTAAGCAGCTTGACTGGCATCGCGAACCACCTTCATCTGCTCCATCATGATGCCTGCCTGGCGTATAGCTTCCTTCGGAGCACTCACTTGGTCCTCTGGGACGTGATGGGCGGTGAAAAGTGACGGCGGTGGATCAGTCGGAGCTTGTGCAGTCGACGCTGAAGGCTGTGCACTCGACAAAGGAACGGCGAACGTAACAGAAGCCCGGTTGACGTCTTCAGACCGCTGAATCACTGGTTTCGTTGCTGGAGTCGACTGGGGCGTCTTGTTGGTTGGTGCCTTCTTGCTCAAAGTCCTGCTCCTCCCCTCCGTGTGCTTCAGTGGCGCATCCTCGTCACCGTCTAGAAGTTCAATAACATTGGGCGGAGCTGCAGAGAAATCAATTACAAGAGTTCAGTCGACTGAAAAAATGGCTGATAAAGTAAAGACAACATGACAAGAGTTGTACCCGGATTGGAAGTGACTGCATCCTCCATCTCCTCATCCTCATCATCTTTGTATACGGAAGTCCCAGAAGTAGCGGCACTACAGATTCAAAAACCATTCGGTCAGAACATATAAATGAGTCGACCAAACAGCAAGTCATGTCAAACTGAGAAGTCAAGTTCAAGGATTACCCAGAAGCAATAGGTACAGCCACTTTGATCTTGGGCAAGGCCTTCCAAGGTTTTTGCGACGCGACTTTGGGCTGCTTTGGAGCCTTCTCAGTCAGCACAGGAGAAGCCGTCCGAGTGCACTTTGAAGTATATCCAGTCTGTGCAGTTGCTTTCCCTCGGATGCTGGCTAGGTCGTGGGTATGCTTGGATCACCTTTCCGTGCGAGGAGGAGAATCGACCTCTTCACCATCGCTCAGGTCGTCACTCTCCTCGTCCTCCCCTCCGTCAGACTGCCAGTCGGCGCTTTCCCCTCCGCTCACCTCTCCCTCCAGCTCCTGCACCTGCTCTCCGTTGGGCATTGAGTACATCTCAGTGAAGACCTGCAAGACAACAAGTTGAACGAATAACAGTCAGTCGACAAGAACAATTACACGATGGATCAAGAAGACACTCGAAAATTCAGAGTCGGACCTTGTCTGGTTCATAAGTGTTGTCGAGTGGAGGAATCCTCCTCGACCCTCTGGGGTTATCCTTGTTGCCAGTGATGCCCTACAGCCACTGCACCACCGCCTCGTCAACTTCTTCCGGGTGAATCCGAGTGGAGTCATCAATGCCCAAATACAGCCACATCGGATGATCACGGGCTTGAAGTGGTTGGATGCATCGACTGAGAAAGACCTCTAACAGATCCATGCCAGTCACGCCGTCACGGACAAGCTGGACCACTCGCTCGACCAACGTATTCTCCTCCGCTTTCTCCACTGGAGTCACTTTCAAGGAAGAGGGCTTCTCGACTCGAGCCATGGAAAAGGGGGGAAGCCCAGTCGATTGACCTGGAGTCGGCTGGTCTTTGCAGTAGAACCAGGTCGACTGCCACCCTCTAACAGACTCTGGAAGTATCATGGCTGGGAAGGTGCTCTTTATCCTCATTTGGATCCCAAGACCCCCGCACATCTGGATCACGTGCGTCCTCTCATCACTCGGGTTGGATTTTTTGACCGACTGAGAACGGAGGTGAAAATGTGTTTGAAGACACCCCAGTGCGGTCGACACCCCAGAAAATTCTCACACATGGACACATATGCGGCAAGATACGTGATGGTGTTGGGGGAAAAGTGGTGAAGTTGAGCTCCAAAGAAGTTCAAAAGACCTCGGAAGAAAGGATGGGGAGGCAGAGAAAAACCACGGTCACGGTCAACGTGAGTGGCGAGAAGGACGCACTCACCGTCCTGCGGCCGCGGCTCGGTTTCGTCCGCTGGGAGCCGCCAAGACCCGTGGGGGATCAGGCCCCCCTCGACCAAATCCTCCACGTCCTCTTGCTGGATCGTCGACCAGATCCAGTCGCCCTAGATCCAGCCGGGCGGCAGGCCAGATCACGACGAAGATCCACCCCGGCTGGTCTTCTTCCCCTTCGCCTTCGCCGTCGCCTTCTTCACGCGCTCCAGAGCCGCCGTCTTCTCCTTCCCCATTGCGGTGGGCGGAGCTCGAGCAGAGCGGCGGCACCGGGGGAGGAAGTGGATACGATGGAGAAACAAAGGAGGAAGGGAAAGAATGGGATGCACTATGCAGAAAACCCCAGCCATGGCACTTTATATAAGGCCTTCTCCCGAGTGGCTGACCCATGGGCCCAGGTAATCCTGTCAAATCCCGCAACACTCGCGCGCGCGGTACGTGGAGAAAAAGGTGGAGTAGATATCGAGGCACCCCTGCCTAATCCACTCCGATTACTGCGGCCTCCTCCGTCCCGCGCGCTTCCCAAAATTTTGAATCCCGCAAGATCCGGGAGCAGCAGAGCAATCTGTCAGACCGAAGATTTTATACCTTATCAAACACTCTAAGCTTATTGACGAAAGCTCCCTCGACACCTTCTGAATGGCTCAAGGCGACTGAAAATGAAGTTGAAACATTTTGCGTCGTTCACCAACCTAAGTAAAGCGCTTCTGAAGCAGGAAAGTTGAGTCAGAACCTCCTTCAACTTCAATTCCACTTGGACCCAGAACCATTCGGGGGCTAATGATGATGACATGTACCTAGGGTAGGGTAATAGACCTGATCTAAGTACCCTACCCAAGAACCTTACTGCAATCAAAGACAATGATTCAACCGGTGAAATCACTACATTGTCCAACCCACTTGACTGAAAGTTCCACTCGGACAACCCAATTCCATTCGACAAGAGTACGCTCACTCGACCATATCAAAAACCACTCGGAGTATAGAAGATCTAAGGTCACTCTGAATGACAACGGTCAGGCATTCACTCCGTAGTTTTAATGATCATTTATATGACTTTAATGCTGGCGTTACTAGTAACGTCCTATCTTTATGTACATTGAACCCTGTGTAACTGAGGGCCAGAGAGGTCTGGCGAACTCTATATAAGACACTCCCCTCCTCAGGAACAAGGGTTCGCACCCCCTGTAACTTCACACATATAATCCAATCGACCGAGCTCCCGAGCACCAAGACGTAGGGCTGTTACTTCCACTATGAAGGGCCTGAACTCGTAAATCTTGTGTGTACAACTTCACCATAGCTAGGATCTTGCCTTCTCATACCTATCCCCCATTCTACTATCAGTCTTAGAACCACGACAGCTTCCACATCACCTCCATGACTTTTTGGACTATTTATGTGTGTTGCTAGTGCTGCAACAAGAGATCATATAAGGTGTATCACGGTATGGTCATTGAGGACACACCTTCACTTGAGAGATTACTTGTAGTTGATCAACAAGGTCCAACAAGAATCAATGTCATTTCTGCGCCAAAATTGACAGTGGTGGGCTACTCGTCTGTCAAATACTCTGAACTTGTTATTGGATCCACACCCGTTCAGGTACAATAGTCGCCTTCTTCCTCTCCTTCTTGAAATTAACATTATTTCTAATTTTGAAGATGTGTGTTCATCTGTCATCTATAAAATGATTCCGACAAGCTTGACCCTGAATTTGCACGCAGTGAAGGTCTTGGCACTAGAATCTATGGCCCCAACCTGGACAAAGGTGTCAGTTTCCTGAGATGTTTTCTGTGCCTGGAGAAGCTATATATCAAGGTGATGCTCCTTTCCTGTTAAATTTTAACCATAAGGGAGTTCAATTTTGGTACCTTTTCCCAAGTTTACAATGACAATGCACTATCATTTCTGGAGGAATTTTGGAGGATTTCAGTACATACATGTTTTCCCCATATTGGTTGCTTGATTCATATGGTTACAATCCATAAGCATTTCTCCTTTCGATTATCTGTACTAGTTTTCGTAGGGAAATTTCCATCCACTCCAACCTCTTATGAAGAAGCCTACATTTTTCTAGATTGTAATCAAATGCCCATGCCAATCATATAGGATCGAAGATGGCACGTCACTCTATTAGTGTATTTTAGAAATCTTTCAAACCAGATAGGCCTGTAGTAGTGTTTAAAACTGCATGTGGGCACTAATATGTTCTCTTCTTTTGCAGATAAGATTAGGCCCGGTGGTGGATAATGTGATACAATATAACAATCACATTGAATGCCTTGATCTGCATCCCTCAGAAATTACTTTGAGCTCCTACTGAGGGACCTTACCGAAGATTATATTTGCTAGGTTCTTTATTGTTAGAGCAAGGGTGCTAAAGGTAATAAGGTTTGCCCTACATTTATTTCGCAAAAATGAATGGTTTGCTGATTAGCACTGGCGGCTGCGCCAGAATGGAAAAGGCTATGAAGAAGTTGAATTTCATTTTGGAACTTTAGTTGACAGAGTAATCAGAAGTCCTTATGTCAAGCACATACATGACTTGTCAGTGGCTGACCCCTTTGCAGAAATGATGAGGTTTCAAAAAAGCATTACAAGTGGTAATATTAGTTTGAACCTCTCTTATGTCCATGTTCAGTAGATCGGCGCGGGCATTTGCAGCTGCATGAGCTGAATTTCATTTCTAAAATCAGTTGAACCTTGTAATCTTCGAATTTGAACCTTGTAATATTTTGGGCTTTTGTGGTATAATCGTTGAAACGGCATCATATGAGATTCGTATATTGGTAGTACTATTTTGACCTTAATATGCAATGGGCTTAGGTTTTATTTACCATTCTCGAATGTGTTTCCCCTGTCGATCTTATCGCATATGATCTATATAGCGGACTCGACAGCAATCTTCGACATTATAGCACACAGTTGGTTTCTTCAACTATGTGCCCTATAGAGCGTAGAATTAGCGCCTCGAGTGTCCATCATTACCCTTCTGTGTAACTTTGACCTCATCACCCATGGGTAAACTTATTGTCGAACATGTGTGTCGGGGGAATTACCCACGCTAGACTCGGCTTTGAGGTTAAGTCATTTCTGGAGTTAAGTCATTTAAGGGTTAAGTCATACCTAGAGTTAAGTCATCTCTGGAGTTAAGTTGACCGGCTACAATCATGACCTGGCTACAATCTTGACCCGGTTACAATCTTGACCTGGCCTATTACAAGACAAGTTTTCTGACTCTGAAGATAAGCCGGCTCACAGAGCTAAACTGGTTCACGGAGATGAGCCGACTCATGGTTAAGCAGGCTCATGGATAAGCAGGCTCATGGAGATGAGTTGGCTCATGGATAAGTAGGCTCACGGATGAGCCGGCTCACGGAGTTAAGCGGGCTCACGGAGCTAAGCGGCCTCATAGAGATAAGAATGCTCTGGAGACGAGACCTAGCTTGAGGATGAGTCCCAACCTAGAGAGACAAGTCCTGGTTTCCAGGAGTCCAAATACAAGACGGAGAACGCCGACTTCGATGACATGGAGGACTTAGAGGATTTAGAATAGGACTCTGACTATGGGTATAACCCCGAATCTCTTGTAACCCCAGGGACTCCACTATTATATAAAGGGATTCCCTAGGTTATCAGAAGGATAAGGTTTTTAGATAGACAAGTCTCGAGACAGATGTTTTGATAGGTCTTGAGATAGATGTTTTGATGGCTCCCGAGACAGATGCAGTGAAATAGTGCCATTATAATCGAGACCATAATGATCAATAGAAATCAAGAAGGATGTAGACTTTTACCTCCACCATGAAGGGTCGAACCTAGGTAAAACTCGCGTCTTCTAGTTTCCGGTCAAACCCATCCAAGCTACGACCTAGTTGCGATGGCCTCACGACTAAGTCCTTTTTCGAGGACATCTGTCGTGACAAGACCACGACCGTTGGCGCCCACCGTGGGGCCTGCGCTCAAAGGTGTTGTGTTCTTGGAGGGAGCTCTCCCAGTGATCGAGAAAATTCTTCGTCAGTCGGACAAGGAAAGTCCCGCTCAAATTCCAGCTAAAGGAAAGTCCCACTCAAAATCCAGCTCAATGAAAGTCCCGCTCAAAATCCAGCTCAAGGAAAGTCCCGCTCAAAATCCAGCCAAGGAAAGTCCAGCTCAAATCCTGCTCAAGGAAAGTCCAACTCAAAATCTGGCTCAAGGAAAATCTGGCTTGCGCTCAAAATCCGGCTTATGACCAAAATCTGGCTTGTTACCAAAATCCGGCTTGTGCTCAAAATCTGGCTTGTCACCAAAATCCGGCTTGTTACCAAAATCCGGCTTGTGCTGAAAATCCTGCTTGTCACCAAAATCCGGCTTGTGCTGGAAATCCAGCTTGTCACAAAAATCCGGCTTGTGCCCAAAGTCGCCACGATGCGCAGTTCAAACGTGGGTATCCTGCCTTATTGGCGAAAAAGTAAAGGTCGCCAAAGAGAACTAGTTGCCATGATGCACAGTTCAAACATGGGTATCATGTCTTATTGGCTCACTATTATGATCAATGGAAGACCCTGGATGTTTAGAAGTAGTAGCGTCGTCTCCTGTATATCCTATGCTGAGTTTTTCCATGATCATATGGTCACTTGGGGGCTTCCAACTCATCGGGTTTAGCTAATAACATCCCTCTTGACCCGGCATATGCCACCATAATGCTGATTAAACCTGCCTATTAGCTTGATGCTACTCCGAAAAGGTGACACGATTGTACTTTTGATAAGTCAATCACACTGACGCCTATCATGGACTTTATTGACCCTAAACCTATGGAAGTTAAAACACCGGCTTAAGTCATGTGAGAGACGGCTTTCAGAGAGCTAGGATAAATCAGAAGAGGCTACAAGGCCTGCTTCACAAAAGCAAATCAAACTCGAGCCTTGAAAGCCGGTCTTTATGTCGTGCCTCGAAAGTCGTCTTATTATTTATTTTTTTATGTCATATGCTACTTATCTCTCTCTCTCTATATATATATATATATATATATGTCTATATATGCATTTTCTTTGCAGGTATCAATTTTTCTAAATTCCCGGGTTACAGATCCGCCGGGTCACATATAATGTCGGGTCATTTAATTGACTAGGTTTTGGGTTATTCAACATGTGCTTTGTAGTAAACTACAACACTTATGGATTTCTCCACACATATTTGCCGGGTTGCATTGCAACCATGGCCCAGGATTTATTTCAACCACAAAGGCATTATTCCAGGATATTCGTAAAAACCGATAAATTTCTGGGTTGCACTGCAACCACGGTCAAGGATTCATTCAAGCCAGATTAATATCAGTTCAAGATGATTTATGGAGTGCATAAGGGCACTACCAGATAAAGCGACAAGTCCTGCTCCTTCAACTGAGAAAATTCTGAGCCGGCTAGATTCAGCATTGCCTATATAATTACAAATGGGTTATATTATTCTCCCACAGTCCCAGGTCGCTGTAGGCATGCGACCCGGCACTTGGGGGCTACATCATATGATGTTATTCTTTTCAAATGAGAAGTACATGTAAGTCCTGAGATGCTGCGGGCATACGACCCGACACTTGGGGGCTATATAGTGTTCAGTTGTTTAAACATATCATAAGGCCCGGGCCATCGCATACTGATGAGCCGGCCCTTGGGGGCTACATTGGCTGAAGTTTTATAAGTATAAGGCAAATACAAGTCCCAGGTTGCTTCATGCAAGATAAACCGGCACTTGGGGGCTATACCGTTAAGATATTATTTTTATGCAAAGCACCAAGTCATTATGAACTGATAAACTTGGAGCTTGGGGGCTACATGTAATATGGAGATAAAAAATAGAAGAACACCTTCAAACTCTCAACTTTGAGCAAGCTGGGTCTCATTTTCTTGGTCGAAGCTTGCAAAGTTTATCTCCTCTAAGTTCGTCACGGAAAGAACTAGAAGCTAGCTCAAACATCAGATGGATTTTCATTCCCAATATTTTTTAAGCCGAAGCACAAAAACTGGCTCAATGTCAGATGGGTTATTATTCCCAATATTTTCCTCTGAGGAACTAACATCAGCAACTTGATTGTGAAGCCGGATTGTTGATATGACAAATAGACCCGGACTTTTTAGGAGCCGGTTCATTGAATAAACTGGTTATCTAAGCGAGCCGGTCCCTTAATGTACTAATTATTTTTTATTTTCAGGAGCTTGCCATGAATGCACACCAAGCCTGTATTCATGCTAACCTGGGGGCTAATGTCAGGGGAATTACCCACCGCTAGACCCGTCTTTGAGGTTAAGTCATTTCTAGAGTCAAGTCATTTCTGGAGTTAAGACATTTCTAGAGTTAACTCAACTCGAGTTAAGTCAACCGGCTACAATCATGACCCGTCTATAATCTTGAACCGATCACAATCTTGACCTGGCCTATTACAAGACAAGTTTTCTGACTCTGAAGATAAGCCGGCTCATGGAGCTAAACCGGCTCACGGAGATGAGCAGGCTCATGGATAAGCAGGCTCATCAATAAGCAGGCTCATGGAGATGAGCAGGCTCATGGATAAGCAGTCTCATGGAGATGAGCCAGCTCATGGGCAAGCTGGCTCACGGATGACTCGGCTCATGGAGTGAAGCGGTCGACCTCACGGAGCTAAGTGGCTGGCCTCACGAAGATAAGCATGCTCTAGAGATAAGTCGGCTCATGGATATGAGCCGGCTCTGGAGACGAGACCCAGCTTGAGGATGAGTCCCAACTATGAGAGACAAGTCCTGGTTTCCAGGAGTCCAAATACAAGATAGAGAACACCGACTTCAATGACACGGAGGACTTAGAGGATTTAGATCAGGACTTTGACTACGACTATAACCCAGAATATCTTGTAACCCCAGGCACTCAACTATTATATAAAGGGAATCCCTGGGTGAGGGAGTCCTGGATTATGGGGTCCTCGGGGAGCCGGCCTATGTTACGTGGGCTGGACTAATGGGCCGTGAAGATGCGAGACAGAAGACCTTCCCCCGTGTCCAGATGGGACTCTCCTTTGCGTGGATGGCAAGCTTGGCGTACGGATGTGTAATTTCCTTTGTCTGTAAACTGACTCTGTACAACCCTAGGCCCCTCCAGTGTCTATATAAAGACATCTAGGGTTTGGCCATTACAATCTTGAGGTAGATCAACTCTTGTAACCCTTATACTCATCAAAGTCAATCAAGCAGGAAGTAGGGTATTACCTCCATTAAGAGGGCCCGAACCTGGGTAAACATCGTGTTCCCTGCCTCCTGTTACCTTCGATCCTTAGATGCACAGTTTGGGACCCCCTACCCGATATCGGCCGGTTTTGACACCGACATTGGTGCTTTCATTGAGAGTTCCACCGTGCGTCGACAGAAGGTCTGATGAGCCGATCGAACATCCACAATGATGCTGTTTCAGGGGAGACTTTCCTCCCTGGTCAAATTTTTGTGTTCGGCGGCTTTTTGCTGCGTGCCGACTCGATTGGCCATCTTGATCAAATCTACAGCTACGCCCCTGGTCATCAAATCAGTTTTGCGAATCTAAATTATGGCGTTGATATCCGAGGAGACTTGATCTTCGAAGGGTTCGCGGCCTCGACCACCGCTCTGGCCTTAGATCCTGATGATATGTCTCCAACGTATCTATAATTTTTTATTGTTCCATGCTATTATATTATTTGTTTTGGATGTTTAATGGGCTTTACTAAGCACTTTTATATTATATTTGGGACTAACCTGCTAACCAAAGGACCAGTGCAAATTGTTGTTGTTTTTTTGCCTATTTCAGTGTTTCGCAGAAAAGGAATATCAATGGAATCCAAACGGAATGAAACCTTCGGGAGAGTTATTTTTGGAACAAACGTGATCCAGGGGACCTGGAGTGGACGTCAAGAAAGAAGCGAGGAGGCCACGAGGCAGGGACGCACGCCTGCCCCCCTGGGTGCGCCCCCCACCCTCGTGGGCCCCTTGCAGCTCCACCAACCTACTTCTTCCTCCTATATGTATATCCATATACCCCGAAAACATCCAGGAGCACCACGAAACCCTATTTCCACCGCCGCAACCTTCTGTACCCGTGAGATCCAATCTTGGGGCCTTTTCCGGCGCTCCACCGGAGGGGGAATCGATCACGGAGGGCTTCTATATAAACACCATGGCCTCTCTGATGATGTGTGTGTAATTTACCACAGACCTTCGAGTCCATAGTTATTAGCTAGATGGCTTCTTCTCTCTCTTTGGATCTAAATACAAAGTTCTCGTCGATCTTCTTGGACATCTATTCGATGTAATTCTGGTGTGTTTGTCGAGATCCGATGAATTTTGGGTTTATGATCAAGATTATCTATGAACAATATTTGAATCTCCTCCGAATTATGTTATGTATGATTTAATATCTTTGCAAGTCTCTTCGAATTATCAGTTTGGTTTGGCCTACTAGATTGATCTTTCTTGCAATGGGAGAAGTGCTTAGCTTTGGGTTCAATCTTGCGTTGCTCGATCCTAGTGATAGTAGGGGAAACAACACGTATTGTATTGTTGCCATCGAGGATAAAAAGATGGGGTTTATATCATATTGCTTGAGTTTATCCCTCTACATAATGTCATCTTGCCTAATGCGTTACTCTGTTCTTATGAACTTAATATTCTAGATGCATCTTTGGATAGCGGTCGATGTGTGGAGTAATAGTAGTAGATGCAGAATCGTTTTAGGTCTACTTATCGCAGACGTGATGCCTATATATATGATCATGCCTAGATATTCTCATAACTATGCACTTTTCTATCAATTGCTCGACAGTAATTTGTTTACCCACCGTAATACTTATGCTATCTTGAGAGAAGCCACTAGTGAAACCTATGGCCCCCGGATCTACTTTCCAATCATATAAGTTTCGAATCTATTTTACTTTGCAATCTTTACTTTCAATCTTTATCATAAAAATACCAAAAATATTTATCTTATTATCTCCATCAGATCTCACTTTTTTAAGTGGCCATGAAGGGATTGACAACCCCTTTATCGCGTTGGTTGCAAGGTTCTTATTTGTTTGTGTAGGTACGAGGCGACTTGCGTGTAGTCTCCTCTTTGGATTGATACCTTGGTTCTCAAAAACTGAGGGAAATACTTATGCTACTTTGCTGCATCACCCTTTCCTCTTCAAGGAAAAAACCAACGCAGTGCTCAAGAGGTAGCAAGAAGGATTTCTGGCACCGTTGCTGGGGAGATTTACGCAAAAGTCAAGACATACCAAGTACCCATCACAAACTCTTATCCCTCGCATTACATTATTTGCCATTTGCCTCTCGTTTTCCTCTCCCCCACTTCACCTTTGCCGTTTTATTCGCCTCTTTCCCGTTGTTTTTCTTGTGCCGTGGCCGAATCAAAAAGGGCTAAGGGTTCTCTTCAGGGTTTTAATACTTTGGATAGTCCCTCTGTCTTCTCTAAGCTCATAAATAATGATGCTATTGAAAGACCTACCGGGGTTATCAATGAGAGATTGAATAATTTCGATGAAGATGATCCTGGAATTTTCCGTTATTTACTTGATGAGTCTTTGAAAGATGCTTGGGATAGGCTATTAAGGATCCGAGCTAGCTATGTGCCCCAATATCAAATTGAGATATACCTAAAAAGCTTTTATGTTGGCTTGCCCTCTTCATTCAAGCAAGTTTTAGATTCTATTTTTGAACAAGGTTTTCTTGAAGGGGATCCCATAGATACCTATGAAAAGATGAAAACTATATTTGGGCACCCCATGAGTGAGAGGGTTGAATCCACCTCTCTTTTGTGCTTTTACCAAAATGAAATTATCAAAGAAATGAAGGCTAGCTTAGATGCAAATTTCCGTAGCGTGCTTAATCTTTCTTCCACCACTAATGGCCATGTGCTTTCTCAAAATATAAAGATAAATGCTATTGATAAGAAATTTTCTCTTTTCTTTCCCAACACCAAAGATGATAATACCTAGATCTATTCTCTCTTTTATGCCTAGCTAGGGGCGTTAAATGATAGCGCTTGTTGGGAGGCAACCCAATTTTATTTTTGTTTCTTGCTTTTTGGTTCTGTTTAGCAATAAAGTTTTGATCTAGCCTCTGGTTAGATGTGGTTTTATGTTTTAATTAGTGTTTGTGCCAAGTAAAACCTATAGGATCTTCTTGGATGATAGTTATTTGATCTTGCTGAAAAAGTCAGAAACTTTCTACTCATGAAAACAATTGTTAAAAATCACCAGAACGTGATAAAGTACTGATTCCAATTGAAGTAGTTCAATAAACAAATTATCTAGGTCGTTCTTTTTTTGGTAGATGTTTCTGAGTTACAGAAGTTTGCGTTAAATACAGATTACTACAAACTATTCTGTTTTTGACAGATTCTGTTTTTCGTGTGTTGTTTTCTTATTTTGATGAATCTATGGCTAGTATCGGAGGGTATGAACCATAGAGAAGTTGGAATACAGTAGGTTTAACACCAATATAAATAAAGAATGAGTTCATTATAATACATTTAAGTGGTGGTTTGTTTTCTCTCACTAACGGAGCTCATGAGATTTTCTGTTGAGTTTTGTGTTGTGAAGTTTTCAAGTTTTGGGTAAAGATTCGATGGATTATGGAATAAGGAGTGGCAAGAGTCTAAGATTGGGGATGCCCAAGGCACCCCAAGGTAAAATTCAAGGACAATCAAAAGCCTAAGCTTGGGGATGCCCCGGAAGGCATCCCCTCTTTCATCTTCATCTATCGGTAACTTTACTTGATGCTATATTTTTATTCACCACATGATATGTGTTTTGCTTGGAGCGTCTTGTATGATTTGAGTCTTTTCTTTTTAGTTTACCACAGTCATCCTTGTTGTACACACCTTTGGGAGAGACACACATGAATCAGAATCTATTAGAATACTCTATGTGCTTCACTTATATATTTTGAGTTAGATAATTTTGCTCTAGTGCTTCGCTTATATCTTTTTAGAGCACGGTGGTGGTTTTACTTTATAGAAATTATTGATCTCACATGCTTCACTTATATTATATTGAGAGTCCTCTAGAACAGCATGGTAATTTTCTTTGGCTATAAAATTAGTCCTAATATGATAGGCATCCATGATTGCTATAATAAAAACTTTCATAAAGAGTGCATTGAATACTGTGAGAAGTTTGATACTTGATGATTGTTTTGAGATATGGAGATGGTAATATTAGAGTTGTACTAGTTGAGTAGTTCTGAATTTGAAAACTACTTGTGTTGAGGTTTGCAAGTCCCGTAGCATGCACGTATGGTAACCGTTGTGTAACAAATTCGAAGCATGAGGTGTTCCTTGATTGTCATCCTTATGAGTGGCGGTCGGGGACGAGCGATGGTCTTTTCCTACCAATCTATCCCCCTAGGAGCATGCGCATAGTGCTTGGTTTTTGATGACTTGTAGATTTTGCAATAAGTATGTGAGTTCTTTATGACTAATGTTGAGTCCATGGATTATACGCACTCTCACCTTTCCATCATTGCTAGCCTCTTGATGCCGTGCATTGCCCTTTATCACCTTGAGAGTTGGTGCAAACTTATTTGATGCATCCAAACCTCGTGATATGATACGCTCTATCACACATAAACCTCCTTATATCTTCCTCAAAACAGCCACCATACCTACCTATCATGGCATTTCCATAGCCATTCTGAGATATATTGCCATGCCACTTTCCACCGTTCATTTATTATGACACGCTTCATCATTGTCATATTGCCTTGCATGATCAGGTAGTTGACATCGTATTTGTGCCAAAGCCACCATGCATAACTTATCATACATGTCACTCTTGATTCATTGCCCATCCCGGTACACCGCCGGAAGCATTCATATAGAGTCATATTTTGTTCTAGTATCGAGTTGTAATCATTGAGTTGTAAATAAATAGAAGTGTGATGATCATCATTAATAGAGCATTGTCCCAAATAAAAAAAGGCCACAAAAAAACAGAAAGGCCCAAAAAAAAGAGAAAAGAAATAAAAAGGGACAATGCTACTATCCTTTTTCCACACTTGTGCTTCAAAGTAGCACCATGATCTTTATGATAGAGAGTCTCTTGTTTTGTCACATTCATATACTAGTGGGAATTTTTCATTATAGAACTTGGCTTATATATTCCAACAATGGGCTTCCTCAAATGCCCTAGGTCTTCGTGGGCAAGCAAGTTGGATGCACACCCACTTAGTTTCTTTTGTTGAGCTTTCATACATTTATAGCTCTAGTGCATCCGTTGCATGGCAATCCCTACTCCTTGCATTGACATCAATTGATGGGCATCTCCCTAGCTCGTTGATTAGCCACGTCAATGTTAGACTTTCTCCTTTTTTGTCTTCTCCACATAACCCCCATCATCATATTCTATTCCACCCATAGTGCTATATCAATGGCTCACGCTCATGTATTGCGTGAAGGTTGAACAAGTTTGAGATTACTAAAGTATGAAACAATTGCTTGGCTTGTCATCGGGGTTGTGCATGATGAGAGCATTCTGGTGTGACGAAAATGGAGCATGACCAAACTATATGATTTTGTAGGGATGAACTTTCTTTGGCCATGTTATTTTGAGAAGACATAATTGCTTAGTTAGTATGCTTGAAGTATTATTATTTTTATGTCAATATTAAACTTCTGTCTTGAATCTTTCGGATCTGAACATTCATACCACAATAAAGGAAATTACATTGAGAATTATGCTAGGTAGCATTCCACATCAAAAATTCTGTTTTTATCATTTACCTACTCGAGGACGAGCGGGAATTAAGCTTGGGGATGCTTGATACGTCTCCAACGTATCTATAATTTTTTATTGTTCCATGCTATTATATTATCTGTTTTGGATGTTCAATGGGATTTTCTAAGCACTTTTATATTATTTTTGGGACTAACCTACTAACCAAAGGCCTAGTGCAAATTGCTATTTTTTTGCCTATTTCGGTGTTTCGCAGAAAAGGAATATCAAACGGAATGAAACTTTCGGGAGAGTTATTTTTGGAACAAACGTGATCCAGGGGACTTGGAGTGGACGTCAAGAAAGAAGCGAGGAGGCCACGAGGCAGGGAGGCGCGCCTGCCCCTTGGGCGCGCTCCCACCCTCGTGGGCCCCTCGCAGCTCCATCGACCTACTTCTTCCTCCTATATATATATCCATATACCCCGAAAACATCCAGGAGCACCATGAAACACTATTTCCACCGCCGCAACCTTCTGTACCTGTGAGATCCCATCTTGGGGCCTTTCCGGTGCTCCGCCGGAGGGGGAATCGATCATGGAGGGGTTCTACATCAACACCATGGCCTCTCCGATGATGTGTGAGTAGTTTACCACAGACCTTCGGGTCCATAGTTATTAGCTAGATGGCTTCTTCTCTCTCTTTGGATCTCAATACAAAGTTCTCCTCAATCTTCTTGGAGATCTATTCTATGTAATTCTATTTGCGGTGTGTTTGTTGAGATCCGATGAATTGTGGGTTTATGATCAAGATTATCTATGAACAATATTTGAATCTCCTCTGAATTCTTTTATGTAAGATTTAGTATCTTTGCAAGTCTCTTCTAATTATCAGTTTGGTTTGGCCTACTAGATTGATCTTTCTTGCAATGGGAGAAGTGCTTAGCTTTGGGTTCAATCTTGCGTTGCTCGATCCTAGTGACAGCAGGGGAAACGACACGTATTGTATTGTTGCCATTGAGGATAAAAAGATGGGGTTTATATCATATTTCTTGAGTTTATCCCTCTACGTCATGTCATCTTGCCTAATGCGTTACTCTGTTCTTATGAACTTAATACTCTAGATGCATGCTGGATAGCGGTCGATGTGTGGAGTAATAGTAGTAGATACAAAATTGTTTCGGTCTACTTATCGCGGACGTGATGCCTATATACATGATCATGCCTAGATATTCTCATAACTATGCACTTTTCTATCAATTGCTCGACAGTAATTTGTTCACCCACCGTAATACTTATGCTATCTTGAGAGAAGCCACTAGTGAAACCTATGGCCCCCGGGTCTACTTTCCATCATATAAGTTTCCAATCTATTTTACTTTGCAATCTTTACTTTCAATCTTTATCATAAAAAATACCAAAAATATTTATCTTATTATCTCTATCAGATCTCACTTTTGCAAGTGGCCGTGAAGGGATTGACAACCCCTTTATCGCGTTGGTTGCAAGGTTCTTACTTGTTTGTGTAGGTGCAGGCGACTTGCGTGTAGTCTCCTCTTTGGATTGATACCTTGGTTCTCAAAAACTGAGGGAAATACTTACGCTACTTTGCTGAATCACCCTTTCCTCTTCAAGGGAAAAACCAACGCAGTGCTCAAGAGGTAACACCTGAGCATGTTACCATGTCCGAAGACAGGAGTTTAGAGCCCGCCGGACTCTCTACAACCATGGAGCTCACCACCGAAGATCCGGAGGGGACTGCATCACCGGCAGGCCCGGAATCAAATCAAGTTCCCCCTGCCATCGGAAAGTCAGACTCGACTCCGGATACCAGCTCCGAACTCTCGAGGTCCGCATCACATGAGCTTGGCCAGGAGACTCCTGCCCCGCGTAGCTCCACGGACCCTCGCTTCTCCGTCCAAACCTCGCTCTTAAATGAAGTTGTGGACTTAATGCGATTCCTCGCCATTACAGAGGAATCACTGCCGAATTGCGCACAGCCCATACTAGTGGCTGAAAGTGGGGAATTTTACGCCCCACCCACCACCCACATCATAGCCACTATCGAGGACTTAACTGACATGCTGGACTACGCCTCCGAAGACTCCGATGGTATGAATGACGATGCCGGAGACGAACAAGGCCAAGACCCGCTGTTTACCGGACATTGGACGGCCACCTCCTCATATGACGTGTATATGGTGGACACACCCAAAGAAGATGACATCGACGGCAGGAAGGATCCGGCCGAGGACGAGCCTGTTGAGGCACCACCAAAGCGTCGACATCAACAGCGCCGTTCAAAATTGCACCATGAAAAAGACAGTAATACCGGCACTAGAGACAATAACACTCCGGATAATGCCGAAGACCCCAAAGCCCCCGTCGAACCAACACCCAAACATGATGAATGGGAGGAGGGGCAAGTTAACCCTGACGACCCGGTCGGGAACGACGACTCAGAGGACAACAACTATCTATCACCCTCCAAGGATGATGTAAGCCTCTGTGATGAAGATTTCATCGTGCCAGAGGAACCACTTGAGCAGGAGCGCTTTAAGCGCCAGCTAATTGCCACGGCGAGAAGCCTAAAAAAGAAGCAACAACAGCTCCAAGCTGAACAAGATACACTCAACGACAAATTGACCCAGGTCCTAGCTACCGAAGAGTATGGTCTTCAATACCCACCAAAAATTATCCGAAGCGTCGGTTACTACCACAATTCGACTATGAGGCCCTCGAGCCAATACCGTCAAGACTCGAACGTGATAATGAACCAGACCGGCCACCGCGCGGATGGGATAGAGCGGCTACTCAGGTCGAACACCAGCCCGCACCACCCCGCCTTAGAGGCAGAGAGACAGCGGCTCCAGGATATACCTACGACCTACGACAGGACCTAGGCAACAGAGCCGGTCAGACCAGATCAATCTATGGATCAAGGGGGCATGCCCCAACGCGAGAGGATGGCCATCAGGCCTGGTGCGATAAGCACAGCCTCACCTAGGCTGAAAACCGCATACGGACGTCATCCGAACTCCGCCGCGATGTCGCCTGATACAGAGGCGCCGCACACCCCTTACGCTTCATCGATGAGGTAATGGAGCACCAGTTCCCAGAAGGGTTCAAACCCGTAAACATTGAATCATACGATGGAACGACAGATCCCACAGTATGGATCAAAGATTTTCTTCTCCATATCCACATGGCTTGCGGTGATGATCTTCACGCCATCAAGTACCTACCCCTGAAGTTCAAGGGACCAACACGGCACTGGTTAAACAGCCTCCCAGAATACTCTATTCATAGCTGGCAAGATTTGGAGGATGTCTTTAGAGACAACTTCCAAGGCACCTATGTCCGGCCTCCGGACGCCGATGACCTTAGTCACATAGTCCAGCAACCCGGAGAGTCAGCCCAGAAGCTCTGGACCAGGTTCTTAATCAAAAAGAACCAAATTGTTGATTGTCCGGATGCCGAAGCCCTCGCAGCCTTTAAACACAGCGTCCGGGATGAGTGGCTTGCCCGACACCTCGGCCAAGAAAAGCCAAAGTCCATGGCAGCCCTCACCTCACTCATGACCCACTTCTGCGCGGGAGAGGACAGCTGGATGGCTCGTCAAAGCAACAGCACCAGCGGCGCTGGCACCTCCGAAGCTAAAGACGACAACGGTAGACCACGACGCAACAAGCATAAGCGCCGGAAACAGTAGTAACAATACCGAAGACAAAGCAGCCAACGTCGGATTCAGCGGCTCCAAGTCCGGACAACGGAAGAAGCCATTCAAACGAAACAAAGACGGTCCATCCAGTTTGGACAGAATACTCGACCGGCCTTGCCAGATTCATGTCACCCTTGACAAGCCTGCTAATCATACCAATATAAATTGTTAGATCTTTAAACAGGCCGGTAAACTCAACACCGAACATAAGGGGAAAGAGCTGCCTAGCGAGGACGACGATGAAGAACCATGCCAACCGAACAGAGGGGGAGAGAGGAGATTTCCCCCCGAGGTCAAAACAATGAATATGATATATGTTACACATATCCCCAAGAGGGAGCGCAAGCGTGCACTAAGCGACGTTTAGGCCATAGAGCCGGTCGCCCCAAAACTCAACCCATGGCCAGCCTGTCCGATCACCTTCGATCGCAGAGACCATCCGACCAGTATCTGTCATGGAGGTTCGGCAGCATTGGTCCTCGACCCAATTATCGACGGATTCCATCTCACAGAGTCCTCATGGATGGCGGCAGCAGTCTTAACCTCCTTTATCAGGACAATGTCCGCAAAATGGGTATTGATCCATAAAGAATCAAGCCCACCAAAACCACCTTTAAAGGAGTGGTCCCCGGCGTTGAAGCCCGTTGTACGGGCACCATAACATTGGAAGTAGTATTCGGTTCGCCGGACAACTTCCGAAGCGGAGACTTGATCTTTGACATCGTCCCCTTTCACAGTGGCTATCATGCACTGCTCCGACGAACCGCCTTCGCCCGCTTCAACACGGTCCCGCATTATGCTTACTTAAAGCTCAAAATGCCCGGACCCCGCGGTGTCATTACAATTAATGGAAATACGAAGCGCTCCCTCCGTACCGAGGAGCACACCGCGGCCCTCGCAGCCGAGGTACAAAGCGGCCCTATTAAGCCGCACACCTTATCGGCCATCAAGCCCCCGGACAAACGAGTCCGGTGAACTCTGTGTGATGACAACTCGGCACCTCCAGAGCTAGCCTAGCAGTTTTGCCTCCGTCGATTGCCGCACACACCCGCGGCATTTGTACCGCGTGTGCATAATTACGCACTCAAAATACCTTGGGCATTAACGGAGGCACAATACGGATGGATCTATAGCACGACTACACCCTATATGACTTGGACCTTTTTTTCTCTTTTTGATTACTTTTCCCTCTCTTCTTCAATACCACAGGTGCATTAAAACCTAGCTACTCCATGGACGAACAAGGACTCTACCTGAGCCCGGTTTCATAAGAATGACCGTGGACCATTCCTTTCAAGGAACCTCCCTCAAAGATGAAAGGGACGCAGACATGCGGTAGGATCTTCAAAGACCACCTTTTTAGGACATGTATTGAGCTCTTCCTTTACCTACAAATTCCTGGCATGTAAAATAGCCTTGACCTGTACGCCATCCTCTGTAAGAGTATGTTTTAAACGTATAATGGAAATGTTTTTTTTCTTTCCTACCTTATTCGGCATTGACCTACTCCATTCTGTCTTCACGACCAATGGACACGCACACAGTGGCATTAACAGCCAGGGGCTCTATTTCGCCACAAACATTCAAAATCAAAAAGTCTGAACACTTTTACGGTATACTTCGGCGTCCAAAATTTTGCATTATATGCATCGGCTCCAAATCATGTCTTTGGTCAATAGTTGGGTTGGCCGGCTCCTGTGCTTACCACCTTACGTTCCGCCTGTGCGGCTAAGGTAGTAAAGAGAGAACTACTGCGATTGTGTTTCTGGCTCGCTCAGTCAAGCACCTCAATAGAGAAAGACGAAAACTGACTGTCATGATGCGGCGCGAGCTGGTCAGTAATTTGGCGACTTACTAAATCTCTAGCAATTTCTTCCGTATTATAGGAAGAACTGGTCTCTACCCGGTTAGGCGTCTCAAGCACCCGAGTTCAGACAATTGAACAACACGAGGGGCTACGCCTCTAAATTCCATTGTCAAACTCCTCTGGCCAAGAGAGAGTGTTAAAGCCGCATAGTCTGATTGCCTCGTTCGCTGCATGATTACCTCCTTTACAGACCAAGATGTTGGAACAAGTGTTGTTACGTGCTATTCTGAACACCCTCGTAGCATCTACGTGGGGGCCGAAGTCGACGCCTGGCAAACTTTCAGATATAACAAACGGCCGCACAAGAGGAAAATAATTTGTAAAAAAAGCAAGCATGTTATACGTAGGCCTTGTTTCATAAAAAGTCTGGATAATCCGGATACATTCATTGGAACATAAGATCCTTCGAGCATTGACCCTCTATCAAACAGGTACCCTCCAGGACATCTTCAAAATAGCGCTCCGGTGTGCGGTGGTCCTTGCCTCCAGGCGGGCCCTCAACTGCCACAACGGCGGCCTTCATTTTCACCCAGTGCATCTTGATACGGGTGAATGCCATCCGCACCTTCTATGCATGCCGACCGCTTGATTGCAGCAATTCAGGGCAGCGCGTCACAGAGTCGCCGCACCAGGCCCAAGTAGCTTCTCGGAACGGGTTCGATCGGCCATAGCTGGACTATAATGTCCCTCATGGCCAAGCCGGACATGCAGCTCGGCCCATTGCGCCATCTGGTCTTTCAATAGCAATGGGCGATCTTGTGCCACAAATTGCAACCAGAACAACTTCTCCTTCGTGTGCCCCTCCTGGGCCCGGAAGAACTGCAAGGCGTCAGCAGCACTCTTCGGAAGATCCGCGAATGCATCCGAAAAACTCCATAGTCGAGTGAGCACGGCATACTTCTGGCTGCCGAATTTACTCTGTAAAAGGAAGTGCTTACCAGCCGCTATTTGCTTGGCCTGCTTGATCTCCTCGCGCGGCGCATGGGACTCGTTCCGCGCCTCCTCGGCTCCCTGGAGAGCCTTGGCTAGTTCGGCCGCTTGGGCTTCATTTTTCTTTTCCAAGGACTCACACTTACTGGGGGCATCCTTGATTGCTTGCTCTACTTCGGTCAGCCGCTCCACGTATCGGAGGCGGGCAGCTTGTTCGGCCTTCAAATCCACGGCCGCTTTGTCAGCAGCTGCTTAGCTTATCCGTGCCTGCTCCTTAGCCTGGGCAAGGTCACCCTTCAGGGTCTCGACTGCGGCTGTGCTTCCTGCAAATGAACAGGCCAACAAAGGAGCTTAGACTCCGCATGAAATATCATCTCGGGTGTGTAAACATTTTTCCTTTTCTCAAAAACATACCATGTGCCTCATCAAACCTCTTGTTGATGTGGACGAGATCCTCATGAGCGATCCCCAGCTTCCGCTTGAGCTCAAATACTTCGGCGGCCCGGGCAACTGCCGCTAACAGTGATGCCTGTTTTTCAAAATAGACAGATACATTATCTCCTGCGAATACTATGGATCCTCTGTTCGGCCTTTTTCCGCAAACCGAACAGAGTCTCAGGGGCTACTATCTATACATAGGCATATTTTCTCATATGAATAGTGGCTAAAAGTTCTTACATCGCATACCTCGAAGCCTGTTAATAGGCTAGTGAAGGTTTCGTTCAGTCCGCTCTTGGCGGACTGAACCTTTTCAGCCACTGCACCCATTAGGCTACGGTGCTCCTCCACGATGGAAGCGCGTTGAAGCATTCCCATCAGTGTGATCGGCGCCTCTGGATTAGTGGAGGTCGCCGCTGGAGTTGGCGCTTCCCCCTCCTTGGAAGGGGGTCACTTATTCGGCTCCGGAGCCACACGGGTGTCCGGAGTGGTGTCCGGCTGGGGACCAGACTAGTCAGGGCCCCCGCTGTAAGTCTCCAGGGGGATTGCATCCCCCATGTTCTCGGTGGCCGAGGCATTACCCCCTGGCACCGTCTTGGCGTTCCCCCGCGCCTCTCCACATACTTGAGAGGTCCTTTGGGATAATACCTCGGCGTCGTCTGTAGTAGGTGGCGGGGAGGTTCGCGAAGGCGATTCGCTCTCCATCATCTCCGACGCCAGAGAATTCCCTGATGATGAAGATAGCTGGGGAAGATCGCGGGCCGGACTACAGCACATGATTTAATATGATTCCCACGATTCGAAAAAGACTGGATGTGTGTAGAGCATCTTTAGGTACTTACGATTCGGCTAGGGGCTTGACCTTAGGGCGATGCTTGGGGATGGCTTCAGCGTCCGAATCCGAGTCATCGGACAGGGATATTTTCCCCCTCTTGGGCGCCTCTGCCTCCGAGTCTATGGAGGCCGCCCTCTTCTTCCCCTTGGGAGTAGGGTTATCTTCTTCCTCCTCCTCTTCGTCCTCGTCTTCATCCCCCTCATGGGAGGAGAGAGCTTTGGTCCCTCCGGACACTGCATCCGAAGTACCTTTATGGTGGAGGCCACTTTCGCCCCCCTTGCCTTTCTTCTTCTTGTCCTTCTTCGCCGGCGCCTGGTATGGCGCCGGAACCAGTGATACTTCTCCATCGTATCTACTTTTCCAAACACTTTTGCCCTTGTTTTGGACTCTAACTTGCATGATTTGAATGGAACTAACCCGGACTGACGTTGTTTTAAGCAGAATTGCCATGGTGTTATTTTTGTGCAGAAATAAAAGTTCTCGGAATGACCTGAAACTTCACGAAGAATATTTTCGGAATACATAAAAAATACTAGTGAAAGAATCAACACGAGGGGGCCCACACACTTTCCACGAGGGTGGGGGCGCGCCCACCCCGCTTGGACGCGCCCTCCTGCCTCGTGGGCCCCCTGAGGCTCCACCAACCTCAACTCCAACTCTATGTATTCACGTTCGGGGAGAAAAAAATCAGAGAGAAGGATTCATCGCGTTTACAATGTCTGAGCCGCCAAGCCCTAATCTCTCTCGGGAGGGCTGATCTGGAGTCTGTTCGGGGCTCCGAAGAGGGGAATCCATCGCCGTCGTCATCATCAACCTTCCTACATCACCAATTTCATGATGCTCATCGCCGTGCTTGAGTAATTCCATCGTAGGCTTGCTAGACGGTGATGGGTTGGATGAGATTTATCATGTAATCGAGTTAGTTTTGTTAGGGTTTGATCCCTAGTATCCATTATGTTTTGAGATTGATATTGCTATGACTTTGCTATGCATAATGCTTGTCACTAGGGCCCGAGTGCCATGAATTCAGATCTAAACCTATTATGTTTTCATGAATATATGTGAGTTCTTGATCCTATCTTGCAAGTCAATAGTCACCTACTATGTGTTATGATCCGGTAACCACAGTGACAATAATCGGGACCACTCCCGGTGATGACCGTAGTTTGAGGAGTTCATGTATTCACTAAGTGTTAATGCTTTGGTCCGTTACTCTATTAAAAGGAGGCCTTAATATCCCTTAGTTTCCAATAGGACCCCACTGCCACGGGAGGGTAGGACAAAAGATATCGTGCATGTTCTTTTCCATAAGCACGTATGACTATATTCAGAATACATGCCTACATTACATTGATGAACTGGAGCTAGTTCCGTGTCACCCTATGTTATAACTGTTGCATGAGGAATCGCATCCGACATAATTATCCATCATTGATCCAATGCCTACGAGATTTTCACATATTGATCTTCGCTTAGTTACTTTTCCATTGCCACTGTTACAATTACTGCAAAGCTGCTACTGTTGCTTTTGCCACTGTTACCGTTACTTCTATATTACTTTGCTACTAAATACTTTGTTGCAGATATTAAGTTTTCTAGGTGTGGTTGAATTGACAACTCAACTGCTAATACTTGAGAATATTCTTTGGCTCCCCTTGTGTCGAATCAATAAATTTGGGTTGAATACTCTACCCTCAAAAACTGTTTCGATCCCCTATACTTGTGGGTTATCAAGACTGTTTTCTGGCACCGTTGCCGGGGAGCATAGCTCTATTCTTTGAGTCACTTGGGATTTATATCTGTTGATCACTATGAGGAACTTGTAAGACGAAAAACCCAAGATTTATCCCTCAACTACGAGGGGAGGTAAGAATCTGCCGTCTAGCTCTGCACTTGATTCACCTTCTGTTATGAGTAAACTTGCGACACCTGCTCCTACTATTGATTCTGATATGTCGCATGTTATTGATGATGCCAATTCTTCTTTGCATGATACTTATGATGAAACTACTTCTATGCTTGATAATATTGTGCCATTAGGTGAATTTCTTGATGAACAACTTGCTAGGGTTAGAGAGAATGAAATTATTGAAACTGATAATATTGATGAAAGTGATGATGAAGATTCTCCCCCTAGATATGAATTGCCTGATGTACTTGAGGGTTATGCTATGGATGAAGAAACTGATAGAGATTTTCTTGCTTGCAATGATAGATATGATCTTAAGAAACTTTTAGCTAAGCTGAAAGAAAAGTCTTTGAATGCTAGAATGAAATATGACCCCGCTTTTGCTACTTCACCTATCTGTATTTCTGATAAGGATTATGATTTCTCTGTCGATCCTGAGTTAATTACTTTGGTTGAATCTGATCCTTTCTGTGGCTATGAATCTGAAACTGTTGTGGCACATCTTACTAAATTAAATGATATAGCCACCCTATTCACTCATGAGGAAAAAATTGGTTACTACTATATCCTTAAGTTATTTCCGTTCTCATTAAAGGGTGATGCTAAAACATGGTTTAATTCTCTTACTCCTGGTTGTGTGCGTAGTCCCTAGGATATGATTTATTAATTCTCTGCTAAATATTTCCCCGCTCATAAGAAACAAGCTGCCTTAAGGGAAATATATAATTTTGTGCAAATTGAAGAAGAGAGTCTCCCACAAGTTTGGGGGAGGCTTCTCCGATTACTTAATGCTTTGCCTGATCATCCTCTCAAGAAAAATGAAATACTTGATATCTTTTATAATGGACTAACTGATGCTTCCATAGACCACCTGGATAGTTGTGCTGGTTGTGTTTTCAGGGAAAGAACTGTTGATCAAGCTGAATTGCTATTGAATAATATGTTGTGTAATGATAATAATTGGACACTTCCTGAACCAAGTCCTAAACCAACTCCGAAGAAAAGGGGTATTCTATTTCTCAGTCCTGAAGATATGCAACAGGCAAAGAAATCTATGAAAGAAAAGGGTATTAAATCTGAAGATGTTAAGAATTTACCACCTATCGAAGAAATACATGGTCTTGATAACCCGACATAGGTAGTAAAGGTAAATTCTATCTATAGATTTGATGAAGGTGATATTCCTCGTTATAAGTCTGCTACTCAATGCTTGGATGAGTTTGATAATTTTATTGTTAAACAAGAAAACTTCAATGCTTATGTTGGTAGACAATTGAAACGTAATGCTTATATGATTGAACACTTGAGTGATTATATGTCTAGAGTTAAGGGTGAACTTAAACTTATTAGTAAACATGCTTCTATGGTTACCACTCAAGTAGAACAAGTGCTTAAAGCTCAAAATGACTTTATCAATGAATTAAATAATAAGAAAAATGATAATGTTGTTAGAGTTATGACTAGAGGGGGTAAAATGACTCAGGAACCTTTGTATCCTGAGGGCCACCCTAAGAGAGTTGAGCAAGATTCTCACAGAACTAATGTTGATGCATCTAGTCCTGCTAAGAAGAAAAAAGAAAAATGATAGGACTTTATATGCTTCTAGTGAACCTGCTGTTGACACACCTGAGAATCCCAATGATATTTCCATTTCTGATGCTGAAACACAATCTGGTGATGAACATGAACCTAGTTATGATATTAATGATGATGTTCATGTTGATGCTCAACCTAGGAATAACAATGATGTAGAGATTGAACCTGTTGTTGATCTTGATAACCCACAATCAAAGAATCAACATTATGATAAGAGAGATTTCATTGCTAGGAAGCACGGTAAAGAAAGAGAACCATGGGTTCAGAAATCCTCATCGTCCTTTTTCTTAGATGGTTTAGGAGGAAAAGGCATGGGTTTCTGAACTGTTGAGTATAAGGATTATTAGGAAGTATAGGATAGACTAGGATTTGGTCCTGCCTTGTCTTGTACTCCAAGTTGGTCTTTGTACTCCTATATATATGCCCACAAGGCTCAAGCAATACATCAATTATTCCACCAAATCTCTCTCTCCCTTCTAACATGGTATCAACCTAATCACGATCCAAACCCTGGCCGCCGCCGCTTCCGCACCCGCGCGCCGCCCCTGGGGCGGTCGGCCTCCATGACCGCCGCCGGGGGCCGCGCCGCCCGTACCTAGGGTTTGTCCGTCGGCCGTGTTGGCAGGCTGCCCTAGAGAGTCTTTTTCCCGAGCCCTTGCTCCAGGTTTTTTTTTGCTCTCTCGCCGGTCGTTTTGATCGGCATTTTTATTTTTGGTTTTCTGATCTATTCTTGATCGGTTTGTGTCACCCGCCGCCGCCGTCGACCCCCGTGCGCCTCTACTCCGACCCCGACGCGACCAGCCGGCCTCTCCTCCGACCAGCTGACCGCAGCGCCGCGGCCCATCGAGCCTACCGCCTTCCGCGCGTCGGTCCGCCCGTCGCACTGCGCCGGCCGTCACCGCCCTGCTCTGACCGGGACACCTGCATCACCCTGACCCGGCCGCCTCACGCCATGCGACGGCCAATAGTCGTCGCTCGCGCGCCAGCCCGCCCATCGATCCACATCACCCGCCTTCGCCGCGTCTGCACGACAGCCCGGCGGTCTACCTCGCCGGCCTCGTTCTCGGCTGCGTCAGGACGGCTACGTCAGGCTCGTCGGCTGCCTCAACTCGGACGCCGCTGCTCCCATTGGTCGCTCGGGCCTCGCTGCCCGGGCGCCGGTGCTGCTTTCGCAGCCCGGGTGCCGGTACTGAAAAGCTCCTCTGTGACGTCCCACGTTGTCTGTCATCGCCGGCCTCATCGCGGACTCCACCGCCACCCCGCCTCCACCGAGCGGCGTCCCCGACCTGGCGCGCGATTGGCTTGATCACCCGCTCACTGCCGCGATCCGCCTCATCTACGCCACGCGACCGACCTGGCCTATCGGTTACGCACGCCTCCGCAGGTCCCATGAAGATCATCCTGAGTACCACGCGCCTCTCCGCCGATCGAGCATCGGGCTGCCGCTGCGTCGCCCCGTCGGGCGGTTCTCCTCGCGGCTGCATCGACTTGTGCGTCGCCGTTGCGTCGCCCCTTCGGGCCATAGTGCCGCGATATGCGGTCCCCGCCACCGCCCCGAGGCCGTCCCCGCGGTTGCATCGACTCGCAAACCGCCGTTGTGTCGCCCCTTCGGGCCACAGCGTCACGGCCCGTGGTCCCCGCCGCTGCCACGAGGTCTTCCCGCCGTCACCCCGACCCGCCTGCCGCCGTTGCGTCGCCCCTTCGGGCCATAGCACCGCGGCCCGCGGTCCACTCTGTCGTCACCGCGCGTTGACCTCCCGTGGTATGCACCGTGCCGTCTCTCTTGGCGTGGGAACGCCACCGTCCGCGCCGGTCTTCATCACGTTGTCAGGGTTCTTCGCCTACTTCGAGCATCGCCGCCGCACTCCTAACCTAGTCGTCGCCGCCGTCAGGCTGCCACCACCGCTCTTCTTTGGCCGCCGCTGCCGCTACCTCCGTAGCCGACGCCGCTGCTCGTCCACCCCCTACGTCTTCATCCAGCACCAGCTCGTCGCCAGCATCGCCGTCATCTACCCCGACCGCTTCATCTACTCCGATAACCGCGTGCGACATTGGCCCCGCGCCGATTGGCGTCGCAACCGTCGTCGAGTCCTTCTCTGCTAGCCTCTCTGACCTCTTCGACATGGTGTACAACTCGTGCAGGTCCCAATCTACGCATGTTCGGTGCTGGCAACACCATCGCGTGCCTTCGTCCACGACGTGTCCCGGGCTGGCAAGCACAGTGCGGCGCCGTCAACTTCGCCTTCGTCCGTCTACGCACGCCCGGTGCTGGCAACACCGATGTGTGCCTTCGTCTACGTTGTGTCCCTGGGCTTGGCAAACCCGCCGCAACGCGTCGTCAACAACATTTTCTTCCCGGTGCACCACTACTTCGACACCACTGCGCCCATGCTAACTCGGCGCCCCCTTGCGCCCGCGGATCCACGGCGACTTCCTCGACACTGGATACCCCGACTCGACATCGACCATGGCATTCTTCGCACGGCTACCTTGACCACGGCTCCACCACTTGCGATCTCGACTACATCGACAAACGGTACAAAGGGATACCGCCTTGCTTGACCAACCTCGTCGGTTGCCACTCCAGCCACGAATCCATGATGCGTCGACCGTTACGACTCTGGGGGGGGGGGGGGGGGGGGTCCGTCGGCTTGCCTTCGGATTCTTCTCCAGTCTCACTGTCTGCGTCACTACCGTTGTGACTGCGGGGGGATGTTGAGTATACGGATTATTAGGAAGTATAGGATAGACTAGGATTTGGTCATGCCTTGTCTTGTACTCCAAGTTGGTCTTTGTACTCCTATATATATGCCCACGAGGCTCAAGCAATACATCAACTATTCCACCAAATCTCTCTCTCCCTTCTAACATAAACAATCCAAGAAAAAGGATGATGAGGATTTTGAGCACTTTGCTGAAATGATTAGACCTATCTTTTTGCGTATGTGTTTGACTGATATGCTTAAAATGAATCCTTATGCTAAGTACATGAAAGATATTGTTACAAATAAAAGAAAGATACCGGAAGCTAAAATTTCCACCATGCTTTCTAATTATACTTTTAAGGGTGAAATACCTAAGAAACTAGGAGATCTAGGAGTACCAACTATATCATGCTCCATTAAAAGAAACTATGTTAAAACTGCTTTATGTGATCTTGGAGCCGGTGTTAGTGTTATGCCTCTCTCTTTATATTGTAGACTTGATTTGAATAAGTTGACACCTACTGAAATATCTTTACAAATGGCCGATAAATCAACTGTTATACCTGTCAGCATTTGTGAGGATGTGCCTGTTGTGGTTACAAACGTTACTATTTTAACGGACTTTGTTATTCTTGATATTCCCGAGGACGATAGTATGTCGATTATCCTTGGTAGACCCTTTTTGAATACTGAAGGGGCTGTTATTGATTGCAACAAAGGCAATGTCACTTTTCATGTTAATGGTAATGAGCATACGGTACACTTTCCGAGGAAACAACCTCAAGTCCACAGTATCAACTCTATTGGAAAAATTCCAACTATTATTATTGGAGGTTTTGAATTTCCTCTTCCTACTGTCAAGAAGAAATATGATATTCTTATTATTGGGGACGTGCATATTCCCGTTGAGGTAACCTAGTGTTATTCGAAAATTCTCCGGTTTCATGTGATTCGGAAAGAGTTTGTTAACAAGACTTGATCAACCTTGTTAGTGGATTCCTTTTGATGAGCATGAGATGGATGAAGTTAGAAAGCACAACTCTTTGTACCCTCCTTTTACTTTCTGTTATTTAGATTAAATAAAGAAAAAATAGTATTTTTTTGTCTGTTTTCTGATTTATCCTTGCAATAAAAAAATACCCCGAAAATAAAAGTTCTCCAAACATCCCGAAAATGAAATATGATTTTTGTAGAATATTTAAGAATATCTCGCATTGAGAACGCACCAGAGGGGGCCACCACTTGGCCACAAGGGTCCAGGGCGCGCCCAGCCCCCTAGTGCGCCCCCTGCCTCGTGGGCCCCACATGGCCCCCTCCACTTATTCCTGCACCCACACACTTCTTCTTCCTTGAGAAAAAATCCCCACACAGCTCAAACTCGTGTTCTAGCTCTTCTTGCTGCGATTTTCGATCTCCTTGCTCAAAGCTCCATTCAAAAAACTGCTTTGGGGGATTGTTCTTCGGTATGTGACTCCTCCAATGGTCCAATTAGTTTTTGTTCTAGTGCTTTATTTATTGCAAATTTTTGCTGCTTAGGTGACCCTGTTCTTGAGCTTGCATGTCAAATTTATATGGTACCAAGTAGTTCTAATGCATGATATAGTCTCTAGGCACTTGTGGGAGTAGTTGCTATCAATCTTGTTGAGTTTGGTTCACTTTTATTTTGAGTCACTAAAAAATTCAGAAATTTTTCAGAGGAAGAAAAATGTTTAGGAAAATGTACCAAGGTGGTTCCTCAAGGAAGCAAGCACCAAGGCTCGCGATACGTGAGCCGGACAATGAGCTACCAAGGGAAGCTCAAGTGCGGCCTTGCGAATGGCCGTCAGAAGATTTTATGGTCCAAGCAGGCATTAAGGATGAATTTGATGCATATGTGCGTAACGCTGAACTTGAGGGCTTCGTGTCAGATAAGTGCCCGCAATACTACTACCTTACTGATTCCTTTGTGAGAAGGTTTAAATTTACATCCTCACACAATTCTCACACTATTCTATTTGATCTCTATGATATACCATATACCATGGACCTAGAAGATTTTAATACTGCTTGTAAACTCCCGCAGTGGGGCAATGCTAGTGAGCCTCGCAAATCTGAATATAAAGACTTCCTTGCTAGTATCACTGTGGGGAATCTAGAGAAATCACACAAGCTACCATAGGGAGCATTCATTTTCCTTCCATACATTATTTTGCTCTCTTTATAGGTAGATGCATTAACGGTAAGGATGAGGCATGTCACATGTGCGTTCCCGATCTTAGTGTTCTCAAGAGTGCTGTATTAGGAGATAAACAATACAACTTGGGGGGCCATTGTTGCACGTAGGTTGCATCATAACAGTATAAGTGGAGATTTGTTTGGTGGAATTTATGCCACTCGTTTAGCTAATTATCTTAAGGTACCCATACATGAAAATGATATGGAGTTGCCTCCTACTTATCTAGATTACAGTGCTATGGTTCGCCATCAGTTTGTTGAGAGGAATGAACAGTCCCTCCAGTACCGACTAATCTTTGACAGACGTCGCACTGTCCATGTTGCTCTCCATGCTCCTGCTTTCCTTGACTTTCAGGCAAAAAAGGAGATATGTTATAACCAGGGAGGAGGCGAACAAGTACGAGAGGAGGATGGAGGCAGCTCGCCTTCAAGCTGCAGCTCGTCAGGCAGTAGCTGCTGCATCTCAGTACGACCCCAGCATTAACTTTGGATATCCGCTAGCCCAGCCGTGGCCATAGACCAACTTAGGCCAAAAGCCTAAGCTTGGGGGAATTCCAGCTTAGTCCAATGCACGTGCACTATTATTATTATCCACACTGTTCGGTCGTGCAAGTGAAAGGCAATAATGACGATATATGATGGACTGATTGAGATGGGAGAAGCTGGTATGAACTCGACCTATCTTGTTTTTGTAAATATGATTAGTTCATCGTTTCTAATTCAACCTATTATGAATGAAACATGTTTGCAATGACAATTAGAGATTATAGTTGCTCATGCCATGCTTAATTTGCTAGGAGTTTATAATGGTTTACCTTGCGTGCCAACATGCTATTAAAATGGTTGTGATGTGGTATGATAGGGTGGTATCCTCCTTTGAACAATTCGAGTGGCTTGACTTGGCACATGTTCATGCATGTAGTTGAAACAAAATCAACATAGCCTCCATGATATTTATGTTCATGGTGAATTATATCCTACTCATGCTTGCACTCAGTGTTGATTAATTTTAATGCATGTTCATGACTGTTGTCGCTCTCTAGTTGGTCGCTTCCCAGTCTTTTTGTACCCTTCACTTGTACTAAGCGGGAATACTGCTTGTGCATCCACTTCCATAAACCCCAAAGTTATTCCATATGAGTCCACCATACCTTCCTATATGTGGTATCTACCTGCCGTTCCAAGTAAATTTGTATGTGCCAAACTCTAAACCTTCAAATGAAATTTTGTTTTATATGCTCGAATAGCTCATGTATCAACTAGGGTTGTCTATATCTTCCATGCTAGGTGGGTTATTCTCACGAGGAGTGGACTCCGCTCCTCATTCACGAGAAAATGCTGGTAACCGGGATGCCCAGTCCCATGCTCAAATCAAAATAATTGCAAACAAAACTCCCCCAGGACTGTTGTTAGTTGGAGGCACCCGTTGTTTCGGGCAAGCCATGGATTGATGCTTGTTGGTGGTGGGGGAGTATAAACTTTACCATTCTGCTTGGGAACCGCCTATAATGTGTGTAGCATGGAAGATATCGAGATCTTTTGGTTGTTATGTTGACAATGAAAGTATGCCACTCAATATATTATTTATCTCTATTTCAAAAATCGAGCTCTGGCACCTCTACAAATCCCTGCTTCCCTCTGTGAAGGGCCTATATATTTACTTTTATGTTGAGTCATCACCCTCTTATTAAAAAGCACTAGTTGGAGAGCACGGCTATCATTTCAATGCATTACTATTAGTTTACATTGAGTGTGACTATGACTGGATCTCTTTTACCATGAATTACAATGTTTAGTCAGTCCTTGATCTTTAGAGGTGCTCTGCATTTATGTTTTGCGGTCTCAGAAAGGGCTAGCGAGATACCATCTTGTTATATCGTATTATCATTGTTTTGAGAAAGTGTTGTCATCCGAGATTTATTATTATTGCTCGCTAGTTGATTATGCCATTGATATGAGTAAACATGAGACCTAAGTGTTATTGTGAATATGGTTAGTTCATAATCTTTGCTGAAAACTTGAATGTTGGCTTTACATATTTACAACTACAAGAGCAAATAGAGTTTGTAAAAGTTTTTCTTTATCACTTTCAGTTTGTCAATTGAATTGCTTGAGGACAAGCAAAGGTTTAAGCTTGGGGGAGTTGATACGTCTCCATCGTATCTACTTTTCCAAACACTTTTGCCCTTGTTTTGGACTCTAACTTGCATGATTTGAATGGAACTAACACAGGTAGCGTTGTTTTAAGCAGAATTGCCATGGTGTTATTTTTGTGCAGAAATAAAAGTTCTCGGAATGGCCTGAAACTTCAGGGAGAATATTTTTGGAATACATAAAAAATACAGGCGAAAGAATCAACACCAGGGGGCCCACACCCTTTCCACGAGGGTGGGGGCGCGCCCACCCCCTGGGGCGCGCCCCCTGCTTTGTGGGCCCCCTAAGGCTCCACCGGCCTCAACTCCAACTCTATATATTCACGTTCGGGGATAAAAAAATCAGAGAGAAGGATTCATCGCGTTTTACGATATGGAGCCGCCGCCAAGCCCTAATCTCTCTCGGGAGGACTGATCTGGAGTCCGTTCGGGGCTCCGGAGAGGGGAATCCATCGCCGTCGTCATCATCAACCTTCCTAGATCACCAATTTCATGATGTTCACCGCCGTGCGTGAGTAATCCATCGTAGGCTTGCTGGACGGTGATGGGTTGGATGAGATTTATCATGTAATCGAGTTAGTTTTGTTAGGGTTTGATCCCTAGTATCCATTATGTTTTGAGATTGATGTTGCTATGACTTTGCTATGCTTAATGCTTGTCACTAGGGCCTGAGTGCCATGAATTCAGATCTGAACCTATTATGTTTTCATGAATATATGTGAGTTCTTGATCCTATCTTGCAAGTCAATAGTCACCTACTACGTGTTATGATCCGGTAACCCCGAAGTGACAATAATCGGGACCACTCCCGGTGATGACCGTAGTTTGAGTTCATGTATTCACTAAGTGTTAATGCTTTGGTCCGGTACTCTATTAAAACGAGGCCTTAATATCCCTTAATTTCCAATATATAGGACCCCGCTGCCACGGGAGGGTAGGACAAAAGATGTCATGCAAGTTCTTTTCCATAAGCACGTATGACTATATTCGGAATACATGCCTACATTACATTGATGAACTGGAGCTAGTTATGTGTCATCCTATGTTATAACTGTTGCATGAGGAATCGCATCCGACATAATTATCCAACACATATTGATCTTCGCTTAGTTACTTTTCCATTGCCACTGTTACAATTACTACGAAGCTGCTAGTGTTACTTTTGCCACTGTTACCGTTACTTCCATATTACTTTGCTACTAAATACTTTGATGCAGATATTAAGTTTTCCAGGTGTGGTTGTATTGAAAACTCAACTGCTAATACTTGAGAATATTCTTTGGCTCCCCTTGTGTCGAATCAATAAATTTGGGTTGAATACTCTACCCTCGAAAACTGTTGCGTTCCCCTATACTTGTGGGTTATCAACCAGCATCTTCATTAGCAGATGATTGGCTGGGTCCTCGGGGAGTGGGGATGGACACCTGATCCGCTCCGCCTTTTTCATCCAACCCTGTTTGAAGGAAGGATTTCTCAACATTCACCCCTTTTTTTGTTCTTGAACTAAGCTATGTTTGGAAGTTTAATACTTGCCGGGGTGGCCGGGTGATTGCAGTCGAGGCCAATGTCCTCAGACGTCTCCGTCCACGACTTCTGAGTCTTGAAGAGAAATTTCTAGATCTCTTTATGCGTCGTGCCGAAGAACTGCTGCAGGGTCCGCAGCCCTTCCGGATTAAACTCCGACATTCGAAGAGGACGTCGCTGGCATGGAAGGGTTCGACAGACTAGCATCACCTGGATTACATCCGTAAGGCTGGTGTTCTTTTCTATGATACTCTTGATGCGCTTCTGCAGCATCAGCACTTCGTCTGGCGATCCCCAGTCCAGACCTTTGTTGGTCCACGACGCGAGCCGCAGCGGGGGTCCGGATCTGAATGCAGGAGCGGCCGCCCACTTGGTGCCGCGTGGTTCGGTGATGTAGAACCACTCCTACTGCCATGTCTTGACGGTCTCCATGAAGGCCCCTTTTGGCCAGGTGACCTTGGGGAGCTTGCTCACCATGGCGCCGCCGCAATCCGCGTGCTGCCCCTCGACCACCTTCGGCTTCACATTAAAGACCTTGAGCCACAGGCCGAAGTGTGGGGGGATGTGGAGGAATGCCTCATACACGACGATGAACACCGAGATGTGAAGGAAGGAGTTCGGGGCTAGATCGTGAAAGTCTAGCCCGTAATAAAACATAAGGCCGTAAACAAAGGGATGGAGACTAAATCCTAACCCGTGAAGAAAGTGAGGTATGAACACGACCCTCTCACCGAGCTCTGGTGTGGGGTTGATTTGCCCTTTTGCGGGGAGCCTATGTTTGATTTCCGCAGTCAGGTACCTCGCCTCCCGGAGCTCTTTGATGTTCTCCTCCATCACGGAGGAGGCCATCCACTTGCCTTGAGCACCAGATCCAGACATTGCTGGAAGGATTGGTGGCGGTGGGAAAGATTGAAGCTTGGGCGTTGGAGCTCGGGGATGGGAAGGCAGAGGAAAGAAGAGGGCGTGGGGTGAGACGATGGATCTTTATCCGTTTATATAGGCCATGAATATCAAGCGCCCCCCCCCCTCGAGTGTTAAATCTCGCCTGTTTCCAAGGGGTCGTGCGGATGACACAGTTGGATTACCCAAACCCGTGTTGATGAGAATCCCGCAATAAGGGGACACGATCTGTGCTTTGACAAGACGTGTCAATAGAGGCCATGCCTCGAAACCCGGGGCGGGAGGCCAAAAAATGGTTCGATATAATGATAAGGCCGGATGTAACGTCTCGCTAGAAAAGCTGTCAGTGGGCATGACTTATTTTGTTCAAGTATTTTGCCCTTATGGTCTAGGGTTGTAACTGTTCTACGGAGCCGGATATAATTCTCTTGTTCAACTTCTTTGGTGTATTCGGAGAAGGAACCCACCTTGCAATGCTGAAGACAATCTGCGCGCTGGATACATCGTCATTGAAGCCTGGTTCAGGGGCTACTGAGGGAGTCCTGGATTATGGGGTCCTCAGGGAGCCGGCCTATGTTACGTGGGTCGGACTGATGGGCCATGAAGATGTGAGACACAAGACCTTCCCTTGTGTCCGGATGGGACTCTCATGTGCGTGGATGGCAAGCTTGGCATACGGATGTGTAATTTCCTTTCTCTGTAAACCGACTCTGTACAACCCTAGGCCCCTCCGGTGTCTATATAAACCGGAGGGTTTAGTCCGTAGTGGCCAAGACAAATCATACAGGCTAGACATCTAGGGGTTTAGCCATTACGATCTCGAGTTAGATCAACTCTTGTAACCCTTATACTCATCAAAGTCAATCAAGCAGGAAGTAGGGTATTACCTCCATTAAGAGGTCCCCAACCTGGGTAAACATCGTGTTCCCTGCCTCCTGTTACCTTCGATCCTCAGACGCACAATTCGGGACCCCCTACCCGAGATCGGCCGGTTTTGACACCGACACTGGGTCATCAAAAGGATAAGGTTTTTAGACAGACAAGTCTCGAGACAGATGTTTTGGTTGGTCTCAAGACAGATGTTTTGATAGCTCTCAAGACAGACATAGTGAAATAGTGCCCTTGTAATCGAGACCATGACGATCAATAGAAATCGAGCATGGTGTAGGCTTGTACCTCCACCGTGAGGGGCCTAACCTGGGTAAAACTCGCGTCTTCTCGTTTCCGATCAACCTCATCCAAGCTACGACCTAGTTGCGATGGCCTCACGACTAAGTCCTTTTTCGAGGACATCTGTCGTGACAAAACCACGATAGTGTGCGCTGCTCTAAGTCATTCCACACACTTTGTTTTTGCAAAGCTTTTTGCCAATAAACACCCATGATTTTCCCCTCTTCTAGGCGACGCATGGCCAAACTAGCCGAGCGGGAAGCATGCGCGGTTGCGCGTGGTAACCTGCGCGGTTGTGTGGGAACAAGCTCACTAACGATACATTTGGCGCCTCTTCGAGCCCACGCATGGTCAAACAAAATGCGTGTGGGGTGCTCTAGCGTGCACTGGAGTCCTCCGCTAGAAACGCAGTGACAATACGTGATGATTACAGGCCGGCCGACCCCCATTTATTACAACAGCCATTTAACCCTTCTTTAACCTTTCGATCGCGCCCCAGTATTGCAAGAAGCACACCCACTACGACAAATTCTTAGAGGGTATCCTGCGCGGCTCCAATGGCGCTCCGAGCGGCTGCCAACGACGAGCGGTAGTTCACCATGCATGCTGTAGTGGACACCCACAGAAGGTTCACGGAGCTCTCGGTGGTGTACATCAACACCCCAATCTGGGTGGAGAACTCCATCCACACCATGGAGTTGTTGCTTGCTGCGGAGAAGTACAAGGTGGTTGGGTTCGACCTCGAGTACACTGCGCTCGTGCCGGGTCTCGTCACAAGGTCGCCATCGCCTAGATGTGCTTGCACAATCACGTCCTCATCTACCACTACTGCCTGGCCACAAGGCCTTGCGAGCATTTTGCCAGGTTTGTCAATAGCCCCCACTACATGTTCGCTATGGTGGACATCACCAACAATGTAAAAGGTGCTCAAGAATTAGGGAATCGCCTGCCAGAATCTTGTTGACATCCAGGGCCAATACAAGATCTCGGGCAGCAAGACGCACAAGAAGGACTCGCTAGTTCACCTCGCCGAGGCCATTATCGACCCCTACTACAGGGACATGAATGATTCCTACAACAAGGACAAGCGTGCCTGGCACTTGGCCTGGATGGAGAAACTCAACAAAGCTCACGTCGTGTACGTGGCCAAGGAGGTGTACACGAGCTACGAGATGTACATGCAAATCGTTGACATGAGGAAGTGCCTCCTTCCCAGCCGGAAGCAGAGCAATGGCAAGCATCATCACAATAAGAAGTAGATGATTAGATGATCGTTTCTCCTAGTTTAGTATGCATGTAATTGTTTACTTTGGTGTGTGCAAATGTTATGTGTGTACTCACTTATTGATTGTATGTTTAATTTGGTTATGCAATCATGTTCTTACAAGTAGAGCGTAGACGTTGTGCGGACAGAGCAAATCACATCACACATGGATTAAAATGGGGAAGCCGCCGGTGATGATTTCATCAATCACTAACAATTGTATACCAACAAGCGTTTGCCCACAGCACACAAGGCTTGTTAGCAGGAACCATCTGTGTTGTTATCTGTCTTGCCATACATTTGTGCTTACTGACCTATTTGTCACGTATCACACACATCTTGTTAAATTAACCCATTTATGTTGTTTTTCCCATCACAAACAGTTCATCTGAGTGAGTTGTATGCTGTCTATCGCACACACCTTGATCTGGCTGACCATTTCTGTTGTCTTGGCTCATCACAAACAATTCATCCGAGTGAATTGTATGCCGTCTATCGCACACACCATGATCTGGCTCACTATTCCTATTGTGTTGTCTAATCATAAATAGTTCATCCAAGTGAACTATATACCTTATATCGCACACACCATCATCTGGCTGACCATTTCTGTTGTTATGCTTATCGCAAACAGTTCGTATGGATCAACTATTTGCCACGTATCGCACACGCAGCTCTAATGGGAATCGTGTTTGATGTCTCCGCCGTCGCAAATAGTTCGTATCATTACTGACAGTTTTCTTACACCACCGTTTACGATTTATGCATCGCACACAGTTTCGTCGAAGGGTCTTTGATTGTAGTGCCGCGTTAGCAGCATCCAGCATTAGTGAAAACCGGTAACGAGGATTTCTGTATACTAAGCATAGTGATGACTCAGGAGGATACCGATGCATCCGGGTTTTGTGAAGTATCGCGAAGCAAAGGGAACATCACATGATAACCTAAGGTTCACTCGAATATCATTCGTGAGGATATTGATATGGTGAGCCCGGACGTCCACGGTCCCGCTGCCGGTCATTGAACGAACGGTTTCATTCATGTCTATGAGTTACCGAACATACAGGGTCACAAGCTGAAGGCAATCACGATATGTTGAGTGTTAGTAGTACGGGAGTCATGAATATATATTTGTGAATTATTTCATGAATATTCAGAATAGTTACGTGAGGATCCGGAAGCGTCTCGGGGTCACCGGAAGGGTTTCGATGAATATCGGGTAATACCGGGTATTACCTATATATTATATATAGGTCGAAAATGTTTCCGGAGATGTCAAAAATATATAAAGTGGTCTAGATGTATTTATAACACTTTATATTTAATTTAAATATCAACGGGCCTTAAAAGGCCAAGAGGTGCAGAGAGTTATGGGCCACATAGGCCCATAAGGAAGTGGTGCCCCCTTTCCTTATGGGGGGGGGTGGACTAGGGGAGGAGTCAAACTCCTCCCCATGGCCGGCGCCCCAAGGGGGTGCTTGGTGGCTGCCCTCTCCTCCTCCTCCAACCTATATATGCTAGGGTGTTTTTTGCTCTATGGAAGATACAAGTTTTAGAGCCTCCTCTAGTTCTTCTAGTTCTAGTTCTAGTTGGTCCTAGTTGACTAACTAGAGCTAGTCTAATCCTCTTGTCCTCACAATTAGAAGCCAGTGTGGTTCTAATCTCCTCCCTCTAATTCTTCAGCGATGATTAGCTCTGGACGAGGAAGCGCTGTCGGATCATGAAGGTTGCATGCTTGCAACCAAGTAGAGAGGTCGTGCTTTTAGTCTTCGGTTCGAGGGATTGTTCGTGGGCGGTACGAGGGATCGTACATCGACGGTTCAAGGGATTCCAAGTACAATCTACACCGACAAGTTCTTCTTTCGCTGCAACTCAGTGACGGTAACAATCGTGATCTCAACCTATTATGCATCTTAATATTGATCTGGGTGATCGTAGGCATGATTATTTTTTGTTTTCTACCACATTTCCCATCAAACAGGGCACGTGGCAATTTCCAGGGTGGAAATCGAGGCATCGTGCCCCACTTTCCCAACTAGACTCGGCGTAACTGCTTCCACGCGCGCACACGAATATTCAAACCGCGAGATTTCCACTGCGAATCGACCCGATTGATCGCATATGATTCCTTTCCTAAGGAACACTCATCGGTCCAACCGACCGCCCTCCGAGGGTTACCGTGCACTCGGACACGTAATCAAGCCGACTAAAGTCATCTTCAGGATTGCAATGTGATGAGCTCGACGCCCCTCTACGGGTTAACTTGACCCTTCTTCTAGGCTCCAAGGCGCGTGTCTCATAAACTTGGACTCGGAGATAGCCTACGCGGGCGTTCCCCCAGGATAATGAGTGGCATCTCTCCGGAGAATCAGCCCACGCGCCTGCGTCGCCACTCGAGTTTCATGATATGTCCGCATTTACACCTCTAGTCTATCTCTCCCGAGAGACATACAAATGCCACCAAGTTTTTCCCAGCAGTCAATATTACCTGATTAGTCAAGAAGCTCTCAATCCAGAATCCACCGTGATTTCAGTCAGGTCACGATAGGTTATCACTTGACGACGGATTCCAAATGCCCCTGAAGCACTCGACCCGAATCAAGAGTTCATCCAATTCGTCCGACGAAACCTCAACCGATTCGGGGGCTAATGATGGGGTGACCTACTAAGGGTAGGGTCATAGACCTGACATCTAGGGCCCACCTAGGACCCCACAACATCATTGGGAGGTCTCCATACCATACGCGCATTCAGATGAGCCTTCCAAGGTATCCACTCGGATACTGTCCAGCCACTCAGAAGCCTTCCCACCAGTTAGCCTCACCAGCACCACCCGGACACACGAGGCGGACGAACGATGTGGGAGCTGCACGGTCGGGAGGCTTAACGTTGGACTTCAAGTATAGTTATAGCGACAGTTACCAGTAACGCCTATAGTCACTTCCCCTCTTATCTCCCCTTGTAATGTAGCATTAATGAGGGTGGGCACACTCTATATAAGCCCCTTCCAACGCCATGACAAGGGTTCGCAACCTACTGTAATCTTATATCCCAAGAGAAAACAGAAGCCCGGGGCACAAGATGTAGGGCTATTACCTCTCTGAGAGGGGTCTGAACTCGCTAAATTCGAGTGTTACACACATGTAGATAGGTTCCGCCCCTATTCGTACCCCTAGTACTCACTGTCAGATTTGTTGCCCCGACACCCACCTATGGCAACCACCGCCCTACATCGACCTTGCAATGGACGAGATGGTGATGACGACCCTAAAACTAGTTTTCATGTTTTTTTTAATTTCAAGTTTAGTTTGAATGCGTGGCCTTAAGACTTTGTGGATGTTTATGTAATATATATCATTTTTAGAATATTTGCAATGACTATTTGGGTCAAAATTCAAAAGTCCAAAAGCAAAAAAATGATATCCAGCGATCGATTAGGCGCACTGACGGCCGACGACCGCATCCACATGCGCATGTCTGTTTGCCGACGCAAAACAGACACAATCCATGCAAAATGGATGTTTGTTTGCTCCCGTGCGTTCGAGTTGGCCTAAGCATTAAGGGCATCTCCAACACAGATCCTCAGACCGCCCGCATCCATTAGGATCGGGCTATGCGGACCGTGCAAGCCATCCAACGCGGGCATGTATCGGTTTACCGAGCGGTCTGGACGTGTTTTCCCCGCAAATTGGAGAGAAAGTGGGGGGAGTTTTGCGGGAGTCTGGACAGCAAACACGTAGGACTCCGACACCCCTGGTCCACCCAACCCCCCTCCAGGCCCATTTCCTACCACTTCGTCTTTTCTCCCCCTTGCTTTGCATCCGCACTCTCCACCTCCGCCACCGTCGATGTATGTCTTCGGCCGCCACAAAGCATTACCGAACGTCCGCAACCAGCACTGACGCGCCCGCTCGCCTCTATGACCTGTCCACCCTGGAGCCGTTTGTACCTAGGGACACTCCGCCCCCTTGTAGACGACCTCCATGGCGGACATCACGCTCGCCAGGGTTCGGTCAAATGCCTTTGACCTTATTTTCGAACGCTATGTCGTTTTTTAGAGTACGAAGCATGGCGAGCTACTCGACCGTGGAGGATGAGTTGTTGTGCGATGCGTGGTTGGCCGTATCCATGAATTTCGTAGGCAGGAGCAAAGGGGGACCTTCTAACAGCAAGTGCATGAATCGTTTCACGCATGAAAGTATATTGCGCCCTAAAACATGTACATCATTCAATAATGCAATGTGAGGTCGTCATCGTATCACTGGTACGCTATCCAGACCAGCGTCACCAAGCTTTGTAACGTGGTTCGTCAGCTGGAGACAAGGTGGCTATTGCACGCGACAAAGGATGAGATCGTAAATTTTGCTTCCTCTTGCTCAACTTGTTGATTGATTCGTTCACTCAATGTTGGTCTACACATTATGTAGTCCGCACGCGTTGCCGTGATGTATTACATAACAGAGAGACGACCTTTACGTGCACACACTGTTGGATGAAACTGAAGGGGGAGTATGTGTGGGAGTATATGATCCGTTGATGAAAAACTTGTTGGACATCCGGTTAATCTAGTCGGATTTGAGACATTGTTGTGTTAGACTTAATTTGTATGCTATGTATGGATGATTTGTGCTACTTTCTATTTAAACTTTGATGAGTATTATTCAGTTTGCATGAGTCTCATTTGATTAGTTTAAATACAATTGAAATGTACAATATGCGGCAGCATTTGATGACGACCTCCCTATCCGTGTCCATGTCCGCGGACGGATGTGGGAACTGCAGGTCGCGGTTTGAGATGCCCTAAGCACCCAAGACAGGAAAAAAAACCCAAGACAGAGCTCCCCTCCCGCGCAGAATTACTGCACTGCCCCCGACATCAATCTCACGGGGGAAACCTGCCGCCGGCAACTCATATTCTCGGTCCGCCGCCGGCTTCCCATCTGCTCCCCCGCGCAGCTCGCAGGCAAGGAGGGGGTTCGATCCAATCTTTCTTTCCACTTCCTCCTGAGTCCTGAACTACCAACGCGGCTGTAAATCTCTGCCATCGCCGTCCGCGTTCTTCCTCATCGCAACATCGTGCCCCTCCGCAATATTTGCCCAGTGGGTTCTAAGGTACGAGCTTGTTTTTTCATCCCGTTATTAGTTATAAGCCCGTCGGCCTCGACAATTTCTGCAGCTGGCATACCAGATCCGCCCCTGATTGATAGGATTATCCAAAAGTTACTCCTAATTAGATTTTAATTTTTTCACCACAAAATTTTTCTTTTAATTCCCCCCCCCCCCCCCCCCCGGCTCTGTCAAAGTTTTGTTCAATTTGTGTAGTACTAATTGAAAATCTGAGAGAAACTGCACAACTGCTAACAAATTTGTATGAAAAGAATAAAAATGGAAAGAACGACTTGTGCTCTGTGTGCCATGTTTTGGGCTTTTGGCACCCCACTTGGGCATAGCAGACCATAACATTCACTACTGTCTACTCTTTGGGCATAGCAGGTCAAAGACCAGAGTATAAAATAAAGGTGGGTTACCATTAATATTTCATACAATGGAGTCCTTGTGGAAGCTGTCCTATTTGCTTGAGCCGGCGTCACTTGCCCTCATCGTGACGTCTGTTTCAGTTGCCTATGCATCAGCGTCTCGTGCTCTGGACCATGGCAAGGAGATGGAGAGGAACTTGGACTTCTCAGAGGCTTCCATCACACTTGATCGGTCGCAGGCTCTCATGATCCCCCTTGCAAGCTCATGCAGCCTACTGCTGATGTTCTATCTGTTTTCATCTGTATCGCACCTCGTCACCGCGTTTACCGCCGGAGCCTCTGTGATGGCGCTCTTCTTCTGTCTGTCTCCGTCTATCGCCTACGCCAAGTCGCAGCTCAATCTAATGGATCCTTTCGTGTCGAGGTGCTGTTCCAAGTCATTTACCCGGTTGCAAGGATTGCTATTGACTTTCTGCATAAGCACGGTGGCAGTGTGGCTGGTAACAGGGCATTGGTTGCTAAATAATGTACTTGGGATTTCCATATGCATAGCATTTGTCAGTCATGTGAGGCTTCCCAACATAAAGATTTGTTCGTTGCTTCTTGTGTGTCTGTTTATCTATGATGTTTTCTGGGTCTTCTTCTCTGAGAGGTTTTTCGGAGCAAATGTTATGGTCTCTGTTGCCACTCAGAAGGCATCTAACCCAGTTCACACAGTAGCAAACAAGCTTAGCCTGCCTGGGTTGCAGTTGATTACGAAGAAGATAGAGCTTCCGGTGAAGCTTGTCTTCCCTAGGAATTTGTTGGGCGGGATTGTTCCAGGAAGCACTCCTGGTGACTACATGATGCTTGGCCTTGGAGACATGGTAAGTTACTTATGTTACAATTTTTCCGTCAGGCAAACTTTGTGTTTTGATCCTTTTAATGCCATCGATCCAAATATGATTTCGTGTTCATTCTTTAATCCTGCCTTAAAATAGTACTCATAGCCATTGTATTCAAAGGTTTCAAACTTGTTTTTGGTTGCTCTTTATTCCCATCTTAATTCACTAACTTGGTTTTGTTTTCTACAATAAGTGACTTGCCAAATTAAATGTGGGCTGTTGATTATGTGCATATTGTTTTGGCTACATGGAACTGATGTAGGAATTTGATGGTGAATCATTCCTGAACATAATAATAGGAGCCTTGTAGGACTACGAATATTTTCAGTGTGAATTGAGTTACATTCTATACATTTTTGGCTTCTCCTAGGTCGTAATTTATTAAGGAAGCAAGCTAAACACACACTCTCCTTGATCAGTTCTGTCGAAAGTTTTGTTGAGCACATGATGGAGTGAAATGTGTCATTAGTTCATTAACTCAAACTGATTGCACGCTTTAGGCCAACAACTCGGAATTGATCAATTTAGGCCATAAACTCGTTAATTTGATGATTTGATCAAATAAGGCCAAAAGTGATTCGGGAGGGAGAAAACCAGCCATGTGCCCGCCATGTCAACCTACTTTAGACCGCTCACAAATTGACTCATTTTTACAGTTTTTTTTTTGCAAAAGCGCCAACCTGATCCGATATAGGGAAAATAAAATAAAATGCCGCACGTTTCATGGGACTTGAACCACTAGAACATTAAGTTTTGTGCACAAAGATGCAGCGGACAAGATATATCAGGACACAAGGATACAGTTAATTGTTTCGAAAGTGTGTTTGAAAAATTATATAAAGCCCCCGGTGTGTTCACTAAAACTCATACCCGCGCCCTAAGGGTACGGGGGGATACATGCTGACCACTAGGATGCCAAGTATTTTTTGTATGTAGATTGTAGAGGGTTACATGATATATATACGACCAGTGGATTCTGCTGCCACAGCAGCCGATCATGCTTACTTAATGTCAGCCTGACTGGAACAATAGGATCTACAACAGAAGGAAACATCCATCGAAAGAGAAGGCAATGATCGCAACAGAAGGAAATTGATCACCTGATTGGATTCGGTCGCCCCCTTGCAAACTAAAATAAAAATAAAAACCTGCATGCCACATTAATATATACACTATGTAAGCTAATCTATACACAAATCTCTTAGCATCGTTGTGGTGATTGAGCATTGGTTCTACCCTAGGGGCCTCAGGTTCGAGCCCTGTTGAACTCAGACTTGTGTGGCCTTTAAAAAAAAATTAAATGCAATCGAACAAGGAAGTCGGCGCTGTTGCAAAAATACACCTGTAAATAATAGTCAATTTGCAAGTGGTCAAAGGTAGGCTGGCGTGGCAGCCACGTGGTCGGGTTTTCTCCTCCCGAATCGGTTTTGGCCTTATTTGATCAAATTAACAAGTTTATGACCTAAATCGATCAATCCTGAGTTGTTGGCCTAAGGCGTGCACAGTTTGAGTTAAAGGACTAATGGCGCATTTCATTCCTTCTGATTTATGTGATCAGCAAAACTATGTCTGATCTAAGAATTTTTGCAGCCTAAAAGGGTCTTGAAGTACATTATTGTCATCATACGGTTAATGTATTACATTATTGTAGGTTGCATATTATCATATGGTTAAGTCTAAAAAGGTGTATTATAGGCATCTACACTGATCTTTATTGATTAATTTGCATATTCATCTTCACGTGAAGCTGCATATGCTCAACTCACATCTATGATTTGTTATTGTGAAATCTGCAGGCCATCCCAGGGATGCTTCTAGCTCTTGTACTCTCTTTCGATCATCGCAAGAGCAAAGGTGTGGCTGTTCCATCAGACTTGTCTCCCTCAAAGCGGCGAAAATATGTATGGTTTGCGCTAACAGGTTATGGTGCTGGCTTGGTAACTGCATTGGCAGCTGGGATCTTGTCTCAGTCTCCCCAGCCTGCTCTACTCTACCTGGTATGTTTTGCCTGGTGATAATCTCAGGTTTTCAGACATTACTTTCATTTTCTTTGCCCTACCGAGCTATGCTTGCCAGACTCGGTTGCGCCTATTCTTAAGTAGCGAAGTACTGGTAGTCAGCTTGAGCAATGCCACAATGGCATGTATGGTATGCATGATCTTCTTTGTGACGGAACTTCTGATTTCAGGTGCCCTCGACACTCGGGCCCATCGTGTACCTGTCATGGTTGAGGAATGATCTGTGGGAGCTGTGGGAAGGATCTGGCACAATTGTGAACGAGAAAGCTCATTTGCTGGAAATCTGAGATGATCCAACATGGCCATAAAAATCACAACCTCCTGTGATGTAATCTAGCTAAAAAAAATCTGCTCCAAGCTTCTCATTCTACAGGAGAATATTTATAAGATAGTTTGGCCTTAGTAATCTAAGCCTTTTACCATGTTCTCACAAGAGGAAACAGTATGTAATTTATCTGTAATGGAAAGTGTTACTCCGTATTATATTTGGTGAAATTTTCTGTTCTCTCTTGCTCGAATGGTGAAGCTACTTCTAGTCATGTTTCGTGATTACTCAAAGTGTTTATATTGGGGTATTTGATTTAAATTGGTGTTTGGCGAACTGAAAAAAGGAAGAGAGCTGAGTAGTCCTTTCTCCTTTCTTCCTGCAATCTGAAAGCAGATTTAATAATTGTAAAAATAAAAAAATCCAGTATATGTAATTTTTTTGACAACATGTTTCTTGTTGAGATAAATTAGTAGCCACTGGTGCAATATTTCCACTTTCGTGTGCACTTCAGAAGGTTATACTGTAATCCGTTAATCACAGAATACTTTACATGCGAAACGTTGCGGGCCGGTCAACCGGCCACATTCTCTGCCGGTCGCATGCGCTCCGTTGGAATTGGGTCAAGCCTGATCGATCCCCTCGCAAAGCTTGTCACGGGCAGAGAATGGCGATTGAAAAGGACCAAGAGATAGCGAGGAAGAGGATGGGCGGTGTGTGGGGCCATGCGAGGACGAGGGCCCGTGACAAGCTTCGATATTTTGGGGTTTTTAGTTAGCTTACCACATACTCCCTCCGGTCCTTATTCTTTGCGCATAACTTTCTTCGTTTTTTCCCTGAATAGTCTGCGCATTCCTTTTTTATCTCCATGGTTTCCAACTATGCCCCGCATTAAGTGAGCCACTTTCCAACTAATTGCAAGCAGAATTTACTCAATCTCCTCGTAACTATGCGCGCATGCAGCGGGACAGGGAGCAGTGCGTGCATGCGGAGCGGGTTTGAGGCAACAGCACGCATGCGAGGCAGGAGAGCCAATCGGTTGCATGGAAATAATAGCTACCCAGCGACGTGATACATGTAAACGTAAGGGCAAATTTGTCCAGAAAAAACAGAACGAGCCTTCCCTTGGTATGCGCGCTCGACCTTAGGGGCAGAGAAAAAAGGACCGGAGGGAGTATGACATTGCCAGCGCATACGGAGCGCTATGCCGAAACAGTGCTGGTCCAGAATGCCAAGGCTGCCGTACTCTAGTGGTCTGCACACCCGTTGCCAGTTGACTAGACAATGACCGCCGTTGGTGTCTCGGCGACCGTGCCACAGAAAGTCGCAGATGATGCGCTTGAGCACTGGCTGGCAAAATGCCAATGCCGTAGATGGGTAGGCATCGCGGAAAGCACGTGCTGGACGAGAGCGAGCCGTTCACCCCTGAAGAGCATGGACGCTCGCCAAGTGGACAACTTCTTCACCATGCGATCCACCAGGGGCTGCAAAGCCGACGCGGGCACCTTACGCACGGAAAGAGGCAGTCCGTGGTAGGGTATGGGGAACTGTGTCAGAGGATATGTAAGCACGGCCACCACATCTGCGGTCTCGATGTCGCTGCAGTGGATGGGGGTGGCAGAGCACTTGGTGAAGTTGGTGTGGATCCCGGACGCATGCCCGAAGACATGGAGGATGGCCCGCACCGCAAGTAGCTGATCCATAGTCGGGTGGAAGAAGATGGCGATATCGTCGGCTTAGAGAGACACGCTGGGGGCGACGAGGTTGGAGGTGAGCCTTCTGAGGATCCCGGTCGACATGGCATGAAGCATAAGCGAGTTCCGCGCATCAATGACCATGGTGAAGAGCATAGGAGACACGGGGTCGCGCTGTCGGAGCCCTTTTGCATGGATGATGTGGGGGCCCGGGACGCCATTAATGAGGATGCACGTCGAAGCGGTAGCAAGGCGGATTGAGATCCACTCACACCATCGCTTGCCAAGCCAAGGTCGCGCAGAACCTCGAGGAGAAATGGCCAAGAGACGGCGTCGAAAGTGCGGGCAATGTCGAGCTTGAGGAGGACCCGGTTCGCCTTTGATCGGTGTAGTTATCTAGCCGTCTGTTGGACAAGCATGAAGTTGTCGTGCATGCACCCGACTGGAGATGAAAGCGCTTTGGCTAGAGGAGACCAGCACGTTAAGCCTCGTCGCGAGCCTGAGGGAGAGGACCTTTGCGACTAGCTTGGCCACGAGATGAATGAGGCTGATCGGTCTAAAGTCACCAAGCGAAGCGGCATCCGCGTGTTTAGGGAGCAGGGTGACGAACGCCTCGTTAAGGCACTGGAAGCCTCTCCCATCCATGCGGTAGAGCTTGGCGAAGGCATCCATGAGGTCATACCCACCACCTCCCAGCAAGAGCGCAGAAACTCTGTAGAGAACCCGTCGGGGCCCGGTGATTTACCGGTAGGGAGCTGCTTGACGGCGTTCCAAACCTCCACCTCGGTGAAAGGCTGGTCGAGGGAGGATAGGTCGAAGGAGCGAGGATCAGTAGCGTCTAGGTCAAGCGAGTGATCACGCGCGTCCGTGGTGCCAATGATCTCCAAGAAGTGCTGGAAAGCCGCCTCAGCCATGGCCCTGTCACCTGAGATGGTGTTGTCGCCTTGGCGCAGGGGCAGGATGCGTGTGCTGCTTGAGGTGGGAAGCATGAACACACAAGAAAGCGGAGGAGGCCTCGCCATCCCGCAGCCAGGCCAGCCTAACACGTTGTCGCAAGATGGAACGCTCAAGAGATGCCAACCCCAGGTAAGCCTGCTTGAGACGTCGACGCAGCCAAGATTCTTGGCTGGTAAGTGGTCTACTGTCCTGGGCCGCGTCGAGACGCGCTATGAGCTCATGTGCGACCAGGAGCTGTAGGGACACGTTGCCAATGGACTTGGCGCTCCAGCTTTGCAGACGACTGGCGGTGAGGCGGAGCCGATCAAAGATCCGGCGAAACGGGTCGGGGTCAGGAGGTGCATGCGGCGGACCAGGCATTGGAGACTACCTACATGAAGCCTGTCATATGAGGCCAAAATTTCTCGAAGTGAAAGCGACCCACACCCGGAGAGCGCGGGGTGCAGTCAAGCATGAGAGGGCAGTGGTCTGAAGCAGCGGAAGATAGGCAACGCAGGAGGCAGCTAGGAAAGGCGGACTCCCAAGTAGTGGTGCATAACACCCTGTCGATCCTGACCAAGGTTGGGTTCTCGTGCTCGCTGGCCCAGGTGTACCACCTACCATGAAGATACAAATCACTAAGCTCCATGTCAGCCATGAAACGGTGGAAGCGGCGGATGAGGCGCATGTTGAGGCGAGAGTTGTGTTGGGGATCGTAGCAGAAATTCAAAATTTTCTACGCATCACCAAGATCAATCTATGGAGTAATCTAGCAACGAGGGGAAGGAGAGTGCATCTACATACCCTTGTAGATCGCTAAGCGGAAGCGTTCAAGAGAACGGGGTTGATGGAGTCGTACTCGCGTGATCCAAATCACCGATGATCCTAGTGTCGAACGGACGGCACCTCCGCGTTCAACACACGTACGGTTGGGAGAGACGTCTCCTCCTTCTTGATCCAGCAAGGGGGGGGGGGGGGAGGAGAAGTTGATGGAGATCCAGCAGCACGACGGTGTGGTGGTGGAAGTAGCGGGATCTCGGCAGGGCTTCGCCAAGCTCAGCGAGAGGGAGAGGTGTCACGGGAGGGAGAGGGAGGAGCCAGGGGCTTGGTTGTGGCTGCCCTCCCCCCCACTATATTGTCACGCCCAATATGCGACCCTATCCAAAAGGAACTCGAAGGTCCCACCAAGGATAGACCTGCATATTGAAACGCTTTTGCAAGGTGGATATCATTACATCAACATTACATAATAGGTAGGGATACATACATAAGGCACAAATGCCACAAGAATACATCAACATCATATATAAGATCAACATGCGACCACGGATGAAACATAAAATGTAAGCTCAAACGACATCCACCTTGCTAGCCCAGGCCGACACGAGCCTATCCCTGATCGAAGAAGCGTAAGAAGAACTCAAGACAAGCAAGCATCGCTCTCGCGTCATGATCATCGCATAATCCGTACCTGCAACTGTTGGTGTAGTAATCAGAGCCACGAGGACTCAAAGAATCCCATTACCATGGGTATCAAGACTAGCAAAGCTCAAATGGGAAAGGAAGGGGTAAAGTGGTGAGGTTGCAGCAGCGGCTAAGCATATATGGTGGCTAACATACGCAAATGAGAGCGAGAAGAGAAACAAAGGAACGGTCGTCAACTAGTAATGATCAAGAAGTGATCCTGAACTCCTACTTACGTCGGACATAACCCGAAACCGTGTTCTCCTCTCGATCAACCCCGAAAAGAGACACTCACTGCTACGCATTAACGATTGGTGTATTTTAGAAGAGTTTACTTCAAGTGTACTACAACCGGATATTAGCAAACTCCCATCGCCACATAACGCGGGCACGGCTCTCGAAAGTTTATACCTGCAGGGTGTCCCAACAGCCCATGATAAGCTCTCGCGATCAACGAAGGATATTCCTTCTCCCGGAAGACCCGATCGATCTCGGAATCCCGGCTACAAGACATTTCGACAAAGAATAAAACAAGACCAGCAAAGCCGCCCGATGCTAAACAATCCCGATAGGAGCTGCACATATCTCGTTCTCGTGGCAACACCGGATGAGCGATGCGTCACGGCAACCGACGATACCCCAAGTTGCCTAGGGGCGGCACCAAGTGGCTCTGGTTTGGACCAACACTTAGACAAGCATTGGCCCGGGGCTGAATAAAGATGACCCTTGGGTTAATTACTCCCAAGGGAAATGTAGGTGGTGGTGAGGCAAATGGTAAAACCAATGTTGGGCCTTCTTTGGAGGAGTCTTATTCAAAGCGAACTGTCAAGGGGTCCCATAAATCACCCGACCGTTAGGGACGCAAAATCCGTGAACATAATACCGATATGACGGAAACTAGGGCGGCAAGAGTGGAACAAAACACCAGGCATAAGGCCGAGCCTTCCACCCTTTACCAAGTATATAGATGCATTAATAATATATAAGAGATATTGTGATATCCCAACAAAATCTTGTCCACCATGGAGCAATCTTCATCTTCACCTGCAACTATCAATGCTATAAGAGGGGCTGAGCAAAGCGGTAACATAGCCAAACAACGGTTTGCTAGGAATGGTGTCAAAGGTTAAAGGTTCATGGCAATTTGGGGAGGCTTGAATAAGCGGTGATAGGTAACGCAGCATAGCGATAGAACGAAGCAACTAGCATAGCAATGATAGTAGTGAGATCCAGGGTAGCGGTCATCTTGCCTGAAATCCCGCAAGGAAGAAGAACGAGTCCATGAAGAAGATGAAGCCACGAAGAGGAACCAAGCGGAGACGAACGAATCCTCACGATCGCAACGAAACGGGAACTATCGAAAAGAAACACACAACATAGTAAACCCACCACACATGAACAAGGCATGATGCACAAACAAGCATGATGCATGACAAGACTACATGAAGCTACTCATGGCAAGAGATGATGCAAACAAGAGCAACACATCAAAACAAGTTTAAATGAGGCCTAAACAACATATAACAATTCCGGTAAGTCCTCATATGCAAATTTAGAAATTGGTACAGATCTGAATAAACCTTATGTTCAAGTTGTTAAACAGCAAGTTAAGATGCACCACGAGAATCTCCACGAAATTCTAGTCAAGTTACATATAAAGTTCATTTAATTCGGAGATACGGCCTAGAAGATATGGGCAAAACAAGTTAAGCATGGCATTGATGCAAAATGCATACAAACATCAAGCAAACACATCAAAACATGGATGCGACATGATAATATGAAACTACATGCAAAATCAAGAAAGTTTCATATAGAGCACACTCAAAACGGAGCAACGGTTCAACACATACACATGAAACAAGTTATAGCCACAATCTGTCCAAAACAGCAAGTAGGCATATTGCAAGCATCAAAACAATATGCTAAAGCTCCTCAATATGAAAAAAAAGGCATGGGCATGAAGTACAGGTAAAGCACACCAAAACATGAACACTGAGCTAACTCCAGAAATCACTAGAACATGCTCAAACACACATGGCAAGATTGCATATAATAACAGTTTCAGACTTATCAGGAAATAACATCAGGTTGCAATGTTTAGAGCTATCAAACAACATGTTACAGGAACTTATCATGACAAACAAAGGCATGGCATGAATCTACTAAATGCGTAGAACAAAAGTCCTTTACTGACCATGAGACAAAAAGGATTATAAGATATGATGGCACCCATGTAAACATGGCAAGTTATATTACAGATTCATACATGGCAGGAACAACAATAAGTAGGCATGTTGGTGAGCTTTAACCACTCACCACAGAGCAATAAATGGCATGGCAAGGCAACTAACAGTAAGAAGACATGTTTATGAAGCTAAGAATGACAATAACAAGTTCATAGGGAACATGGATCACTAACAACAATCATGGCAACATTGAACTTAATGTTAACAGGCTGACAGCAACATTATTTAGCAATTTTAGAGCAAGATTATAACAAGCTACAGCAAGCTATAAATGCAACCAAGGGCATGAATGGATAGAGCATGACATTTAGAACAAAACACTCTTAATGAATATCTCCAGATTATGCATAGAATGACTTGTAGAAGCAGGTTAACATAGCATCATGATATAGCAGATTCAGACATGCAAAACAGCAACAGCAAGTACCCTACTTAACAAGCTTGATGCACTCACTACAGGAATCACAAAAATATATGGATAGCGTCGCTGGAAATATGGCATGGCATAGATCAAAACACATGTAGACATCAACCTCATAGAACGCACACATCAATCATGGCAAAAATGACAAATCATCAAGTTATGACAGTTTCAGCAGGTTAACATCATATAGCACTCTTGCAACGATGATTCATGCATCAAGATAAACTCAAATGAACATGATGCAATGGAATGAAATGATGTACTCGACGAGGCGAACAATTTGACATATTATACACTCCAAAAGGACATACATGCGCAAAGTTACATCCGTCCAAACATACACACATGATGTTTTAGAAAAAGAAGACAAAAATAGACCTCATGGGGGTGGGGGTTGATCGACGGACATGTCCGGGCTCCTCCGGATATGTCCAGCGCGGCCAAAAGAGCCAGAGGAGCTCCGGGCGGCGGCGCGAGCGTCCGGCGACGGCGAGCGGGCACAGGTGGCGGGGACGGGTCGAGGACGGCGGGATTCGGGTCGCAGGGACCGGATCCGCGGCAGGCCGACAGATTCTGGCGCGCGGGAGGCCCGGCGAAGCTCAAAGCGAGGTCGGCGACGAGGTTCGGCTCGGCCTCGCCGACGGCGCGCTACAACCATGGCGGGCGGCGGTGCCTGCGAGGGAGAAAGAGAAGGCCATGAGGAAGAGAGAAGGAAGGAGAAGGTTGGAGAGGGCAGCGGGGTCCTGGCCTGGCGGCGGCGATAGAGGGGCGGCGGCGCCTACGGGGAGCCTAGGGCGCGGAGGAGCAGGCGCCTGCCCTCACGGCTGCGCGCGGCGCAAGCTGGCTTCGCTGGTCCGCTGGCGGGCTCAAGGGGCGGCGAAGCGGGCGCTGAAGAAGACGTGGCCGCCCCTGGTTGGCTCCAAGGCGGCGGGGACGGCGGCGCTGGCGAGCGGGATGGCGCCAAGTGGCGGAGCAGGGTCGGCCGGCGCTGAAAACGAGGAGGAGGAAGATGGCTGCGGTGGGGAGGCGACTAGGGGTAGGTGAGGGGCTAGGGATGCCCATTTTTGGAAGGAAGGGGTGTATATATAGGGTAAGTGGCTAGGGTTCGGGGTTTTGCTCCGTTTAACCCTTCGATCACGATCAGACGGCTCGCATGTAGGGGAATTTAGGTGGGCTGCAGTGGTGAGAAGAGGGGTTGGGCTGAGAGAAGAGAAAAGAAAGAGAGGCCAGTGGCAGTTTCGAAGACCGAAACATCCGACGAAGGTATCGACAACGGTACCGCTATACATTTAACGGTTGGGCTATCAAACGGACTCCGAATGCGACGAAACTTGACAGGCGCTCTGCCGGTGCTATACCCAGGCCGGTTGACAAACCTTGGTCCATTCCGAGACCGTATAACACCCGCACACGAAAAGAGGCAAAAGGGGGCGCCGGGAGACATAGGAGTGCCGGATTGGAAAACGGACAACGGGGAAAAAGCTCGGATGCATGAGACGAACACGTATGCAAATGCGATGCACATGATGACATGATATGAAATGCAGATGATGACATGGCAAAGTGCAACACGCAAGCACATGACATGGCAACAACGGCGAGTAATGGCACGGACACTGGCGCGCCGAATCCGGGGCGTTACAACACTCCTCCACTAACAAGAGATCTCGTCCCGAGATCTTAGGACCGAGACGGAAGGTAAAATGGATGAGGTGAAACAAGAACTCAAGAGAAGAAGCAAAGAATCGAGAACACTTGAGAAGAAGGGAGGAATGACGAGAATGACGAGAATCGAAACTCACGGAATCAATATAGACTCTGAAAGCACTCCGGTTAGAACAAGATAAGAAACGAATAAGATTGAAAGGATTTAGGCAGCCCTCCGGCTGAACATGGAAAGAGTTGGAACTGAGTTCGAAAAAATGGAACGATAGTTGACGAGAGGAACAACACAATGCCTCCGGAAGAATTGAAAGAATTGAATGAGAAGAACTTAGAAGGAAGGATTGAATGGAGTTGTTGAGAAAATCAACAACGAAAGAATAACCTTGTTGTGGTATTATGGAAAACATCTCAAAATTATGAGGTGATAACCGACCACAACCGGAAATGATTGGATAGCTTAGAAGAACGAACAAATGCAAAACTCCACTTCAAAAGAAAACGGAGAATTAATTGCACTTCGAGACGCGAGAAGAAAAGATACTTGAACTCCGCCAACAAAATCTTGATGAACACTTGAAGAATGAATTAAATCATGAAGAACCACCATGAAGAACTCTGTTGACAAAAAGGATGATGAGATAGAATGAAAGGATGAAAGAATAAGATGAGCCTTGCGATGATTTAGATGGAGGTTCCGACGAGATGGTCGAGGGAAATTGAACTCCGAAAAAGAAAAGATGAAAACACTTGGAACTAGAATTTATTCACCAAGAACAAACTCCGAAGGAAGGGATTAATCACTTGGATGGAATAAGAAAAAGATTTATTGTATGCTTATCCTTCATCAAATTAAATTGATGACCAACAATGGATTTGGCATAATACTTATTCTTCTTGAAAAGAGATTGAGAAGTGACATAGCGCAAACTTGAGAAGGTCTTCATGAACCACCGGTAGGATTGGAAAGAACGAATGAATTAAAATGATAATCAAGGAAAAAGAATCTTGAACGAACCACCGTAAGAATTCGAAAATGACTGATGGAAGAATCGCCGGGAAAAATTAGAAGAACAAATAAGCTAGAGGGGATTTAGATGCAAAAGAACAGGAAGAACTCGAGCTGATTAAAGAACATTTGAACGAAGCGCCGGGATAAATAGAGAACGATAACAGGAATGATGGCCTCCGATGAAAAGAAATGGAAATCAACTCCTGAAATACTCCGGATGGGTAAGAAAGAATATCTGACAAACGGAATAATTTGAGAGGATAACATGAAGCTAGAACCACGAAACTCCGGGAGACCGGGCAAGATTTAGAGGAAAAATTCTCTTCAATCTTCAAATGATGACGAGAAACACTACCAAAATTAATAAGATATTCCGGAAGAATGAAAAACAGAGGTTGAGCCAACAATGAAATGATTTGAAATCGATGTTGGAAAGGCATCTGACTGATGAAATCATACTGACGTCAGACTTGAAAAGAAATAGAGAATAGCTCCGGAATAATTAGAAGAGTCAGGTAAGATCCTGGGAAAAGACATGTGGGTTAGGGCCCACTAAAGAGATAACACCGTTGAAAAAGAATGATGAACAGATAGATGATGCACCGGAACAATTGAAAATATTTAAATGAGGTGATAACCTCAAATTAATTAGAACACGTATCGAATCTCCGAGATGTCTTCCGAACTCGGAATGATAAAGCTGGCGAGAGGCGAACAAGCAGGAAAACACTTTAACCAAGGAAGCGAATGTGATCAACTCGAAAAAGTTGAATTGAATCCACCGAAAAGAAATGAAGAATGTCGAACAAAAGAGAAATTCACCGTTGAAATGACTGAGGGAAGACTGAAGAGGCTCCACACGAATGAAATAGCTGGTCGAGAGAGAGTCAGACTCCGGGAAGAAAAAGGGTGGGTGGGCGGGAAAAAGAAAGGCAACTTGGAAGGGGAAACGACGAATATCTTGAAGAGAAAAACACCGGTTGAAATCATTAAGGAAAGGAACCAAAGACTTCGCACGAGTAGGATGGATACTCGATTACGGACTCCGGATTCGAGAAAACAAAAGGGTGGGCGGGTGGGAAAAGAAAACAACTGAGGATTGAACTTGGCGAAGATGAAGAGGCTCGAGTCGGCTTGACAAGAAATGCACCGGATCAAAAGAGCTGAGACCCAACGAACGAAAAGCTAACCACGTGATCCTAAAGAAAAATTTGAACGGGAAGAGGAGTAATTCAAAACACCTACGTCAAGATTCCTCACCAGAGCGACGAAGGGCTGAGGAGTAAAAGAATTCCTACTCTCCGATATAACTAGACTCCGAAAACAATTTTCTTCTAGACTCAACAACGGCCAAACTACACGATCAATCAAGGGGGCTCCTAGGGTCGGTCGAGGCTCTGATACCAACTTGTCACGCCCAATATGCGACCCTATCCAAAAGGAACTCGAAGGTCCCACCAAGGATAGACCTGCATATTGAAACGCTTTTGCAAGGTGGATATCATTACATCAACATTACATAATAGGTAGGGATACATACATAAGGCACAAATGCCACAAGAATACATCAGCATCCGACCACGGATGAAACATAAACAGAAGCTCAAACGACATCCACCACCACCGCTAGCCCAGTCACGACCGAGCCTATCCCCGATCGAAGAAGCGTAAGAAGAACTCAAGACAAGCAAGCATCGCTCTTGCGTCATGATCATCGCATAATCCGTACCTGCAACTGTTGGTGTAGTAATCTGTGAGCCACGAGGACTCAGCAATCCCATTACCATGGGTATCAAGACTAGCAAAGCTCAAATGGAAAAGGAAGGGGTAAAGTGGTGAGGTTGCAGCGACTAAGCATATATGGTGGCTAACATACGCAAATGAGAGCGAGAAGAGAAACAAAGGAACGGTCGTCAACTAGTAATGACCAAGAAGTGATCCTGAACTCCTACTTACGTCAGACATAACCCAGAAACCGTGTTCTCCTCTCGATCAACCCCGAAAAGAGACACTCACGATTACGCACACGGTTGGTGTATTTTAGAAGAGTTTACTTCAAGTGTACTACAACCGGATATTAACAAATTCCCATCTGCCACATAACCGCGGGCACGACTCTCGAAAGTTTATACCCTGCAGGGGTGTCCCAACTTAGCCCATGATAAGCTCTCGCGATCAACAAAGGATATTCCTTCTCCCCGGGAAGACCCGATCGATCTCGGAATCCGGCTACAAGACATTTCGACAGCAATAAAACAAGACCAGCAAAGCCGCCCGATGCGCCGACAATCCCGATAGGAGCTGCACATATCTCGTTCTCAGGGCAACACCGGATGAGCAGTATGTACGGCAACCGACGATACCCCAAGTTGCCTAGGGGCGGCACCGCAAGTGGCTCTGGTTTGGACCAACACTTAGACAAGCATTGGCCCGGGGGGGCTGAATAAAGATGACCCTTGGGTTAATTACTCCCAAGGGATATGTAGGTGGTGGTGAGGCAAATGGTAAAACCAATGTTGGGCCTTGCTGGAGGAGTCTTACTCAAAGCGAACTGTCAAGGGGGTCCCATAAATCACCCGACCGCGTTAGGGACGCAAAATCCGGGAACATAATACCAATATGACGGAAACTAGGGCGGCAAGAGTGGAACAAAACACCAGGCATAAGGCCGATCCTTCCACCCTTTACCAAGTATATAGATGCATTAATAATATATAAGAGATATTGTGATATCCCAACAAAATCTTGTCCACCATGGAGCAATCTTCATCTTCACCTGCAACTAGCAACGCTATAAGAGGGGCTGAGCAAAGCGGTAACATAGCCAAACAACGGTTTGCTAGGAATGGTGTCAAAGGTTAGAGGTTCATGGCAATTTGGGGAGGCTTGAATAAACATGTGATAGGTAACGCAAAGATAGCGATAGAACGAAGCAACTAGCATAGCAATGATAGTAGTGAGATCCAGGGTAGCGGTCATCTTGCCTGAAATCCCGCAAGGAAGAAGAACGAGTCCATGAAGAAGATGAAGCCACGAAGACGAACCAAGCGGAGACGAACGAATCCTCACGATCGCAACGAAACGGGAACTATCGAAAAGAAACACACAACAAAGTAAACCCACCACACATGAACAAGGCATGATGCACAAACAAGCATGATGCATGACAAGACTACATGAAGCTACTCATGGCAAGAGATGATGCAAACAAGAGCAACACATCAAAACAAGTTTAAATGAGGCCGGAAACAACATATAACAATTCCGGTAAGTCCTCATATGCAAATTTAGAAATTGGTACAGATCTGAATAAACCTTATGTTCAAGTTGTTAAACAGCAAGTTAAGATGCACCACGAGAATCTACACGAAATTTTAGTCAAGTTACATATAAAGTTCATTTAATTCGGAGCTACGACCTAGAAGATATGAGCAAAACAAGTTAAGCATGGCATTGATGCAAAATGCATACAAACATCAAGCAAACACATCAAAACATGAATGCGACATGATAATATGAAACTACATGCAAAATCAAGCAAGTTTCATATAGAGCACACTCAAAACGGAGCAACGGTTCAACACATACACATGAAACAAGTTATAGCCACAATCTGTCCAAAACAGCAAGTAGGCATATTGCAAGCATCAAAACAATATGCTACAGCACCTCAATATGAAAAAAAAGGCATGGGCATGAATTACAGGTAAGGCAAAACAAAACATGAACACTGAGCTAACTCCAGAAATCACTAGAACATGCTCAAACACACATGGCAAGATTGCATATAATAACAGTTTCAGACTTATCAGGAAATAACATCAGGTTGCAATGTTTAGAGCTATCAAACAACATGTTACAGGAACTTATCATGACAAACAAAGGCATGGCATGAATCTACTAAATGCATAGAACAAAAGTCCTTTACTGACCATGAGCCAAAAAGGATTATAAGATATGATGGCACCCATGTAAACATGGCAAGTTATATTACAGATTCATACATGGCAGGAACAACAATAAGTAGGCATGTTGGTGAGCTTTAACCACTCACCACAGAGCAATAAATGGCATGGCAAGGCAACTCACAGTAAGAAGACATGTTTATGAAGCTAAGCATGGCAATAACAAGTTCATAGGGTACATGGATAACTAACAACAATCATGGCAACATTGAACTTAATGTTAACAGGCTGACAGCAACATTATTTAGCAATTTTAGAGCAAGATTACAATAAGCTACAGCAATCTATAAATGCAACCAAGGGCATTAATGGATTGAGCATGACATGTAGAACAAAACACTCTTAATGAACATCTCCAGATTATGCATAGAATGACTTGTAGAAGCAGGTTAACATAGCATCATGATATAGCAGATTCAGACATGCAAAACAGCAACAACAAGTACCCTACTTAACAAGCTTGATGCACTCACTACAGGAATCACAAAAATATATGGATAGCGTCACTGGAAAGATGGCATGGCATAGATCAAAACACATGTAGACATCAACCTCATAGGATGCACACATCAATCATGGCAAAAATGTCAAATCATCAAGTTATAACAGTTTCAGCAGGTTAACATCATATAACACTCTTGCAACAATGATTCAGGCATCAAGATGAACTCAAATGAACATGATACAGTGGAATGAAATATTTTACTCGATGAGGCGAACAATTTGACATATTATACACTCCAAACGGACATACATGCACAAAGTTACATCCGTCCAAACATGCACACATGATGTTTTTAGGAAAAGACAAAAATAGACCTCGCGGGGGGGGGGGGTGGGTGAGGGGTTGAGTGGACGGACATGTCCGGGCTCCTCCAGATATGTCCGGCGCAGCCAAAAGAGCCAGAGGAGCTCCGGGCGGCGGCGCGAGCGTCCGGCGACGGCGGGCGCATGTGTGGCGGGACGGTCGAGGACGGCGGATCGGATCCGCGGCATGGCCGGCAGATTCTGGCGCTGGGAGGCCCGGGCGATCTCAAAGCGGGTCGGCGACGAGGTTCGGCTCCGGCCTCGCCGGCGGTGGCGCTTGGCAACCATGGCGGCGGCGGTGCCCTGCGAGGGAGAGAGAGAAGGCCATGAGGAAGAGAGAGAAGGAAGGAGAAGGTTGGAGAGGACAGCGGGGTCCTGGCCTGGCGACGTCGATAGAGGGGCGGCGGCGCCTACGGGGAGCCGGGTGGCGCGACCTAGGGCATGGAGGAGCAGGGCGCCCGGGCCCTCACGGGCCGCGGCGCTGGCGCCTTGCTGCCCCGATGGGCTCGGGCGGGCGGCGAAGCGCGCCAGGAAGGGCACGTGGTCACTGTTGGCTCAGCCAAGGGGACGGGCGGCCAAGGAAGCGGGATGGCGCCAAGTGGCGGAGCAGGGTCGGCCGGCGCTGAAAACGAGGAGGAGGAAGATGGCTGCGGTGGGGAGGCGACTAGGGGTAGGTGAGGGGCTAGGGATGCCCATTTTTGGAAGGAAGGGGTGTATATATAGGGTAATTGGCTAGGGTTCGGGGGGTTTTGCTCCGTTTCGGACCCTTCGATCACGATCGGACGGCTCCAGACAGAGGGGGAATTTAGGTGGGCTGCAGGTGGGCTGAGAAGAGGGGTTGGGCTGAGAGAAGAGAAAAGAAAGAGAGGCCGGCGGCAGTTTCGAAGACCGAAACATCCGACGAAGGTACCGACAACGGTACCGCTATACATTTAACGGTTGGGCTATCAAACAGACTCCGAATGCGACGAAACTTGACAGGCGCTCTGCCGGTGCTATACCAAGGCCACTTGACAAACCTCGGTCCATTCCGAGACCGTATAACACTCGCACACGAAAAGAGGCAAAAGGGGACGCCGGGAGACATAGGAGTGCCGGATTGGAAAACGGACAACGGGGAAAAAGCTCGGATGCATGAGACGAACACGTATGCAAATGCGATGCACATGATGACATGATATGAAATGCAGATGATGACATGGCAAAGTGCAACACGCAAGCACATGACATGGCAACAACGGCGAATAACTGACGGACACCTGGCGCATAGAATCCGGGGCGTTACATATATATAGGGCCCCTAAGGGGGGGCGCCGGCCCTAGGAGATCCAATCTCCAAGGGGGGCGGTGGCCAATGGGGGAAACTTGCCCCCCAAGCCAAGTGTGGCGCCCCCACCCCTAGGGTTTCCAACCCTAGGCGTAGGGGGAGTGTCGGGGATATACCCCGCGGTATGACCCGGCTCGAGCGGTAAACCGGCTGATGGTAAACCGGCGGAGAGTCAAGACAGATGGCTAAGACAGACGGTAAACCGACTGGTGGTAAACCGGCGAAGAGTCAAGTAAGAGGTATAAGACAGACGGTAAACTGGCTGATGTTAAACCGGCAGACAATGTTAAACCGGCAGACCAATGTTAAACCGGCAGACCAATGTTAAACCGGCAGATGTTAAGAAGCCCAGGAAGGGAAGTCAAAATAGTTTAAGTCTTAGTCCGAGATGGACTCTACATGTAACCCGCCCCTTCAACTTATATAAGGAGGGGCAGGGCTCCCCAAAAGAGGGACAAGTAAGAAGAAACAATCTTAGGGCTAGACACAAAGAGGAGAGCCGGTTTACGGCGACTCCCTCGTGATGATAATGAGACCTAGCCTCAAATAACATGTAGGGTTGTTACCGGATGATGTTTCCGGGGCCCTTCTGTCTAAATCCCTGTCTTGTGTTGCGTCTCTCGATTCCGCTCAACCCCTCTCAAGCTACCACATAGATGCGTTGGCCTTGCGACTAAGTCCTGACACTAAGGACATCTGCTGTGACAATTCGACGACAGTTGGCGCCCACCATGGGGCCTGCGCACGGTGGTGTTGAGTTCTTGGAGGGAGCTCTTCAAAGGATCGAGAAATCCGCGATCGGCCGGATCAGAAAGAACCGGTTCGAAGGTATATTAATTATGGCAATGATCTCGTTGGGCAATGGAAAGTACGGTTAGCAAGTGATCATGGAACCAGCTTGGAAAAGTCTACGTCAGAGTTATATCCATTAAACTGGATTTACAACCGATGAGATTTGAAGGATACGAGGGATTGGCATGTTCTCTGTGCGTTACCAAGGTAGCATGATCCGCCGAATCTGGTTTATCAAGTCCCGAGAAGATCAATAGCCGGTTTATCTGCTCAAACAAACCGTTTCATCATCAAGACCGAGTCAAACATCGGGATGCCATATGTATACTCAAGTGGACAAATCGATCAAGGTCACATCTAACCGAAAAGTTGCTACAACTTTTGATGGACTTCTAGACGTATTAAGGAAAGTATTACGGGGTATATCATCAGGATCGTGCGTCAGTTGCTACATCTCATCAAAATCAATTACGACCCGGAGCTGGATTGCTCAGAACAACCACGACCTGGAGGAGGACTTGGAATCTGACTCTGCTGCCGCTGCAGCCGTGCTTCACCGGCGCACCTCTGTTGCACCACGCCTCAAACCAGACGCCCGCAGAAGTCCGCTGCCTGGTCTCCGGCGCTGCCCATGCTGGTTCTGCCGCAACTGCACGCCACTCCGGCCTTCTACACCGCATCTCACCACAGAGCCACTGCTATCATTGTCGTCGCTTCTGTCGGACCACGCCTTGAGCCGCCTATTTTTGGCTCTAACTCGGCGCCAGCGCGCGCCTCAAGGCCACCGTAGTCCACAACCCGCCTCGCTCTGACCCGGCGAGGCCACAACTGCACTGCCTCGCGCCTCAACCACAACTATTGAGAACCGGCGGCGATTCAACCACAGCTGTCGACGCTCCCTGCTTTCGCGCCCTCGCCCTCGCCAGACTACTGAGTCGCCTCCGCCTCCGTAGAGTTGCAGTCCCGGTGTTGAACCGCCACCGGTTTAAAGTTGACCCGGTCTCAACTTGCCTCCGGGTCACGTCACGGCCAGCGCCTCGCATGAGTCGACCCTGTGCGCCTCTGCTCCATGCTCCATCCGCGCTCGTCATCGTGGGCCCTCGGCCGTCCGCGACGCCTCCGTGTTCCTCCTGAAGCAACTGCTGGTCACGGTCATCACAAACTGCCTCACCGTATCCTTCTCCGCCTCCACCAAGCAGAGGGCCGCGCCTCGAGCTCCGTGGCTATGCCCGCCGCTCCTACTATGCGTCTTGCGCGTGGCTCTCCGCCGCCATTCCGCATCACCAGCTCCGCGCTGGCCTCCCACGCCGGTGTCGCGTCCCCGTCACCAACCTGAGCAGGGGCCTCGCCTCCCCTCGCGCGGGCGCCAGGTCGTGCCCCCTCCCGCGCGCCGGCTCCACCAAATCGTCCGGCTCCTCCTAGCCCATGACGGCTTCTCCACGCCTAAGTGCGCGCCCTGCGCTGCTCCGCTTCGACCGGCCCCGGCCAAAGCCCAATCAGGCTGCCGCTTCGACCGCCGTCAGACGGGCCGCCAGCACCACCATGACCCGCCGTGGCTCTGCCTCTTCGAGCTGCACCGGTTTGCTGACTCTGCCTCTGCCGACGCACCAAGCCGCCTGCGCCACCAGCAACGACGACCCGGCCGTCGAGTCACCTCTGCCGACGCACCAAGCCGCCAGCGCCACCAGCAACGGCGACCCGGCCGTCGAGTCACCTCTGTCGACGCAGCAAGCCGCCAGCGCCTCGAGTCCTCCGTCGCGCGCGCTCGCCTGCTGGATCCTGCGTCCGCCGCTGCAGCGACTTGAACCGCCGCCGTTGCCTCGATTGACCTCGTGTCAAGTTGCCGAGCCATGGACTCACCTCCGCTGCCTCAAACCGCCGCGACTCCCCGCCGGGTCACCTCCGAGCGGCCTGCCAAATCGCCGGCGAGTCACCTCCGCTAGCCACCTCGTACCTGAGCCGCCGCGGCCTCGAGCCTGGACTCGCGTCAAACCGGTCGGCCGCCTGACCCGCTTTCATCGTCCGCGCCTAAGGTCGCCTTCGTCGCGCGTCGAGCCGCCGCTGCCATGACCTCGGCATGCCACTGCCTCAAACTGCCGTCGTCTCCACAAACCGGCCTCGTTGCTTAAAACCGGCGCCCCTCTGCTTTGACGCTGAGTGACCCGCCTCCGTCGCCTCCGTTGACCCGCCACGCGCTGCCGGCTCGCTTCTTTAGGTAAACCGCTGCCGTCTGAGGGCCGCTGCCGTTTTACCTCACGCTACAAATCGGAAGCAACTTCCGCTGCGACCTCGCTTCACGGGTGCCTCCGCTGCCGGGTTGAGCTGGCCCTGCCGCTTCAGGCCGTCCCTCGCTCGGATCAACGCCGAGCCACGACCGGCCTCATCTCGAGCTGCCCTGCTCCGAGCTGCCCTAGAGACGCCCCACACCCGCCGCTGGTTTATCACGCGGCCAGCCGTTGTTGGATCGCCGGCCCCGAGCCGTCCGGATCACCCCCGTCTCCGCCGAGTTACCTTCACCGCTGGTGCTCTCGCCCGTCAATCCACCTGGAGATTTGTTGACCCGCCGCTGCGGAGATGGAGATTGGCTCCCCTGCAATCTGCCAAGATGGACGCATATTTACAAATTGCCTCTGTACACACGCGCCTTGCACCTTTCTGAGCTTGCTGCGCTGAGCTCTTGTCGCATCCTGCCTTAACTCGCCGCGCCGCCCGGTTTGACCCTGCTACCGCACTCTCTGCGGTTTGTCGCTGCAAGTGCCGGGCTGGGCTCGCCTCTGCCGCGACCTGCCCGCGTGCGCCGGCCTCTAGCCCTGCTCACCTGAAGAAAGAGTAAAGGGAAAAATAGCCGTATGCTTATGAAAAAAAATCGTGGAAGCAGTACAATTCGGACCAGTTGGAAAACCAACGACGACCAACATGACTGGCTCGACGTCCCAAGAAAAGATCAGGTGCTATCCATCTTATTTATTTATTTTTCAATATGCTTTAAAGTTCCTTCGGGAACAATTGTCCTCCCTTTAATATGTTTGTTCCATGATCAGGACAGAGACAATAAGATCATCTGTCATCCAAATACATCAAGACAATTATTCATCACTGAAGCGGAGTTATATCACGGATATGGAGTGCATAGCATTGTCATTTTTGCATTACATCTATCCGTGATGCCGTGCTCAACGAAAGTGCTTACGCTATCGCCCTTGCGGTCTGGTCTACATCAACATACCGGGCCGCACCTGTCTGCACGAGCTGTTATTGAGTATGAGCAAGTCACAGCTTGGGTAGCCCGGTTTGTCTTTCAACAAAATGAAGGCAAATTATCATATATTATCAACCGCCGTCTGCATTGGATGGCTCAATGGGAAGGTGCACAAGTCGCTGCCATTACAGTTTTGTTAAACTTCAAATCGCCAGTTGGAAGGAACCATTGGTCGAGTTGCTGACACGGCTTATACGGGATCATTTATAACCCGCCGCAGTCACCTCAACCTTCTGTGGATTTACATCACATTATCAACACCGATGATATATACCTTCTGCTATGGTAAAGTACGGAGAATCTCAAGACAACTCCTTGAGTCATCTTAAGACTCGGGGGCTATGATGATATGATGCAGCAAGTCTTGCCAGTTTCAGCAAATTCAAGTGCCCCAGGATGTTGAAGGGAAACCCGGTCCCGGAGGCTGCTGTTATATTGATGAAAATTTAAAGGCCGCCGGAAATATTCCGGCTCACAATGATGTTTCCGGTTTATAGTCCAGTTTAAGGGGAATCCCGTCTCCCACACAAAGCTGAAGCCCTTAGTATCTGGTTCAAATCCGGTTTAAAAATGTCCGGTTCAAAAAGGAATTAACTTCTCGCAAGTCCGAGTTTAAAGACCGTCAGAAAATTTCCGGCTGAAAATGAAGATTCCGGTTTAAAATCCAGTTCAAGGGAAAGATGTCTCCCACAAGGCTTTGAAGCTCTCAATATCCGGTTTAACATCCGGTTCAAGAAGGATTTATCTCTTGCAAAAAGTTAAAGGGTGCCAAAGAGGACCTGCTGCCATGATGCGCGGTTCAAACATGGATATCATGCCTTATTGGCTTATCATATTATTGATCACTTGGGGGCTTGGTCATGTCTGAACCATAGTCACACCTCTTGATCGGCGCAATGCCACAATATCACTTGGGGGCTTTGGTCATGTCCGAACCATAGCAACGCCATTTGGTAGGCGAAAAGCCACAGCATCACTTGGGGACTTGGTCATGTGTGAACCATAGTCACGCCTCTTGATCGGCCCAGTGCCACAGCATCACTTGGGGGCTTTGGTCGAACCCGAACCATCTCTACACCTCTTGATCGGCGTAATGCCAACACATCATTTGGGGACCTGGCTGACTTGAACCATAGCTACGCCTTTTTGGGGGCATGGTCTTGTCCGACCATGGTAATGCCACTTGATCGGCTCAAAGCCTCATTTGCAATGGTTTTATCTTTGCCTTTGCTTCTGTTTTTCTTTTGATAAAATATTTTTTCTGTTGCGTTTTCACCCAACATTATTAAATCCGGTTCAACTGTCAGTTACAGATTGACGGAACACGATTAAATCATAATCCGGAGACTATCATCCTGGTTTGGTTTCGACTATAAGTCGCCATATATATTTGGATTGCTCCATTGGAATCATGCACTCATAAATCATTGGGTTATATTATTCAAATCTTCAAATAGCCAACATGGCTGGATTTTGTTATGGTTATCAGTAACCAGTACTATGATTAAGGTTTTCAAAGTCGCTTTAGCGCAATGGCTATTATATTATCAATGGATATGATTTATTTTATAATTGAAGGAATAGTCCCAAGTCGCTGCAAGCTTACGACCCGGTACTTGGGGGCTACATTATTCAACTTAAGATTATATCAAATATGCAAGTCTCATGTCGCTGCAAGCATGCACCATGACACTTGCGGGCTAATGCAAAGTCATTCTTTCCTCATCTTATTAAAGACCCGACTTATCACATTATAATGAGCCGGCCCTTGGGGGCTACCAATTGCTCCTGTCAACAATTCAAGGTACACAAATTTTCATCTATTATTGAAGGATCCACTGCTCAGTTGGTAAAGCACAAAGCTCTCAACCTTGTGGACGTGGGTTCACGCCCCATGATGGGAGTTACATAATATAATGTTATTCTCAACAAAGTATATATAAAGTCCCAACTCAATATTATCTTACTGAGCCGGCCCTTGGGGGCTACACGTTGCTGTTACATTCTACATGATCATATTTTCAAAAGTCCCTGCTCATTATTTGCATAATGACCCAGCACTTGGGGGCTACACTGGTTGAAGTTTTATGTGCATCAGGAAATTACAAGTCCCAGGTTGTTGCAAGCATGACAACCCGACACTTGGGGGCTACATATGTGGAATACTCAGTTCTGGCTATTGATTGAGATGAACAACCTAGATTTCTTCAAGCTTGTGACATTTATATTGAAGCAAGTCTTAAGTTGTTCCTATGATACCTTCTTAAGACTTGGGGGGCTACAAGTGATAGGCACATAATAGGTATATTTTCAAGCTGGATGTTAACTACAAGTATGACCCGGTGCTATCAATATTCATAAACCGGTGATCTTGGCAATGATAAACCGGCAAGTTCTACGTCCTTAAACCGGCTGAAGATCAAATGAGTATTTCAAGGACCAATATTGTTTTTAAGCATTGGGAGCTGAATCAAAGGTGTTATTCTTCACAATATATTTTCTATGAGAAGCCAATGTCAGCAAGTTGATTATGAAGCTGGCCTATTAAACTGGATTTTCTAGAAGAAGGAAGCGACAAGGACTTAAGGATGATCAAGATCAGTTTAACATGGATAAATCCAAATTAAACTGGGGGCTAATGTCGGGGATATACCCCGCGGTATGACCCGGCTGGAGCGGTAAACCGGCTGATGGTAAACCGGCGGACAGTCAAGACAGATGGCTAAGACACACGGTAAACCGGCTGGTGGTAAACCGGCGGAGAGTCAAGTAAGAGGTATAAGATAGACGGTAAACCGGCTGATGTTAAACCGGCAGACAATGTTAAACCGGCAGACCAATGTTAAACCGGCAGACCAATGTTAAACCGGTAGACCAATGTTAAACCGGCAGATGTTAAGAAGCCCAGGAAGGGAAGTCAAAATAGTTTAAGTCTTAGTCTGAGATGGACTCTACATGTAACCCGCCCCTTCAACTTATATAAGGAGGGGCAGGGCTCCCCAAAAGAGGGACAAGTAAGAAGAAACAATCTTAGGGCTAGACACAAAGAGGAGAGCCGGTTTACGGCGACTCCCTCGTGATGATAATGAGACCTAGCCTCAAACAGCATGTAGGGTGTTACCGGATGATGTTTCCCGGGGCCGAAGCTATCTATATCCCTGTCTTGTGTTGCGTCTCTCGATTCCGCTCAACCCCTCTCAAGCTACCACATAGATGCGTTGGCCTCGCGACTAAGTCCTGACACTAAGGACATCTGCCGTGATAATTCCACGACAGGGAGGCCCAAGGGGGGCGCACCAGCCCACCAGGGGCTGGTTCCCACGTCACTTCAGCCAATGGGGCCCTCTGGGATAGGTGGCCCCACCCGGTGGACCCCCGGGACCCTTGCGGTGGTCCCGGTACAATACCGATTACCCCCGAAACCTTCCCGGTGGCCGAAACTGGACTTCCTATGTATAAATATTTACCTCCGGACCATTCCGGAACTCCTCGTGACGTCCGGGATCTCATCCGGGACTCCGAACAACTTTCGGGTTACCGCATACTAATATCTCTACAACCCTAGCGTCACCGAACCTTAATGTAGACCCTACGGGTTCGGGAACCATCTGAACATGACCGAGACAACTCTCCGGCCAATAACCAACAGCGGGATCTGGATACCCATGTTGGCTCCCACATGTTCCACGATGATCTCATCGGATGAACCACGATGTCGAGGATTCAATCAATCCCGTATACAATTCCCTTTGTCCAGCGGTATTGTACTTGCCCGAGATTCGATCGTCGGTATCCGATACCTTGTTCAATCTCGTTACCGGCAAGTCTCTTTACTCGTTCCGTAACACATCATCCCGTGATCAACTCCTTGGTCACATGGCCCATTTGGGGAACATGCCAGTAACAGGTCTCCCACCCCCACCCCCTCCACGGTGATCTCCACCACCTCCGGCGATCTCCACCCCTAGCCACCAAATTATAGTTTCTCTCCATTAGATCTTTCCGGTGTCTTGAGATCTACTCGTTCATACCCATCTTTCATGGGTTCCAATGATGGTTCCACCCTTGGCTTGGACTTCTCCAAGGGTTTGGTTTTTGCTGAGAAGGTTTTTCAATCTACGGGCTTTTCGGTGCATCCCATGGAAGACTCGGAGATCTTTACCATGGTGGTCTCTTTTGGACGTCACTCCTTCCGTTTGAATGAAGATTCGGTGGCGGCAGCTCTTGAGGCAGCAATTGGCGGCTCGGGCATTGATCTTATGGTTTTCTTGATCAAGGATAAGGTATTTGGCTTTCAGGTATCTTGCAAGGCTGTTGCCATGATCATTATTAGTCTTCGATCTTTTGCTTGTGATCATTTCAAATGTTACTTTCATCTTTGGAGTAACGGTGGCCCGAATTGGAGTCGTGAGTTTAGGATCTGGAATTTGGAATGTGATGCCGAGTGGATCCTCGTTAGCCCTTCTAAGCGGCGTGCAGATCTTGGGGTTCTAGCCATGCATTCTAGGCCATCAAAATCCTCATTCAAATCCTCAAATTCTGTTGGCAAGAAATTATCATTTGCGGTCTTTCAAAATTATAATGCTTGTCGAGGTTATCGGTATCTGGCTACGGAAAATTGTATTCACACTACTGAAGACGCTGGTTATTCTATCCCGCCACAGGAGAGAGTTGTCATCCATCCCGCGCCGCCGGTGAACCTTCGGTGGACATCGACGAGGCCATCTATCTCGTTTGGTACGGTTCAAGATCTCCTGCCGTTATCTGATCGCTCGCCGACTTTCTCGGGCGGGAATTCGGGTTCTTTGAATGTGGACGTGCCAACACGTGCCACGGGCCATGGGATGCTCTCCGTTGGTTCGACAGGCTGGCCCAGCTTCTTCTGCGGATAATTTAGATATTCCTTCTTCTCAGCAAGCCAGGGATGATTTTGGGGATTTAATTTCTACTATGGTTGATGAGGTTCTCACGTGTCAAAAGTGTTTGAGGAAGGGACACTTTGCGGCCTCTTGCACGTCCAAGTTGTGGTGCATCTCCTGCCTTAGGACGGGTCACATCCGGAAGGATTGCAACAAATTTGCACAGGTTTTGGGGCTTGTTTGGAAACCCAAATCCACTAACGCTACGACTTCCGAGGCGCGCTGCGAGAATATCTCTCTGACAACGCTTTTACCAAACTTGGACCTCCCTTCCTCTTCCGCATTAACTCCCTCGTCCAGTTCCATCAGCCCTGGCCCCACGACTCCCTCTGCCTCGCCGCCTGAAACCCCTCCTCCGCCGTTGCACTCGCCGTCGTTGGAGGCCGAGCCCTCGGTTCCGATGGCGAACTTTCATCTGGATCCTCAGCTTTACGTCCCCGCGGGCCACCATGTCATCGACGGTGGTGAAGATCGCCTTCCAAGAACCTTCGTTTCGCCGCATACCCCAATTGTGCGCCGCCATGAGGAGTTTATGCTTGTCGAGGTAATGCCTATCCCCAGCCGGATGAAATAGGTGCTGCTATAGAGGCTGTTGTTCGCTGGTTGCATGAGCATGGAGTTTTAGTCGATCGACTCAGCCATGGATTCGCCTCAGGCTTTTTGAGCTTCGTGATGCTGCTGTCCGTTTCCATCTGCTGCAGCTCCCGCCGCAGCCACTGGGCAATGATCGCTTTGTGCGCTTTATGAAGCATGACGAGGGAGAAAATTTCCGCGGCGTTCAGGGTTTCCGTCAGGGCCTTCTCATTTTCCTAGGCCTTCCTTTGGCTCTTCGCAATACTGAGAGTATCAGGGCTGCTGTCAACACTTTCGGCAAGTTTCATCATTGGGTTAGCGAGGATCCCTACTTGGTCAGGTCTCTGGTGTTTGCTTCCTTCCCTGAAGACATTCTGGTGCCACGTGATGTGGTGTTTATGGATTTTGCACCCTATGGAGGTGCAAGAGTTTCTTGGACTGCTCCCCTATGTATCTTGGGGGCAAACTTTGCCGAGCAGATGCCTCAAGATGAGGATTGGATGCCCATCAATGGCAATCCGCACCCGGTGCCTGGTGTTCCATTCCCTGAGATGCCCCCTTTTATCTTACACCTTTTCACCTTTGGGATGGAATGTCGTGCCACCAAAGACCGTGGTCAATGAGGTAGCTGATGATAACGGGGAACTGGATGACAATGTAGCCCCGACCTGTGCAGACCAGAGTCCATGGTCGTCGATTTATCTGCACAGCCAAGCTCTTCTGCTGATGCCCATGTGCCACCTGTTGTAGTTCTTGATGATGAGCAGCCTGAGACCCCTGTTCCTCCTCCATTCAATGAGGAGTTTGTTCCTGATCATTGGGCCATTGTGGTCTATCAGCCTCCTGTGATTAGGGAGGAATTTGTTATGCCTGCTGTGCCTTATGGGCCTCCTCTACCTCCTGACATGATTTGGAGAAGATCCTTTGAAAGTCTGCTGCAAGCTCCTATGGTGTTTTCTGTCCCCAAGCCAGTTTCAATGCAGCCTCTGTCGCCTGTTGTTCTGTCTAAGCGAAGCTGGGATTTCGCTTTCTCTGATCTGGATTTGCCTCGTCTCACTTGGAAGGACCAGGAGTGGCTGACCGGGTCGCTAGAGCTCGCTTGTTGATTCTCACTTGATCAAAGCGGTCCCTGCTGTGTCCGTGGTGACTGCGAGAAGGCCACGACAACCTTTGGCGCCAACACCAATTGTTGAAACTGCCGTCAGACGTTGCACTAGGAGTTCTGTCAAGCGGGATGGTTTCAAGCCCGTTTTCCATGAGCTTGCTATACAGCGCAAGAAGAAGAAGCCCAGAGCGAAGCCCTTCACGGCCCATGAGTCTGACGAGCAGGCTTCAAGAAATCCCCTGGCGACTCCGATTAAGGCGGCTTCAGAAATAGGGAGAGAGTTGGAAATTGATGCCACTCTCCTCTCTGTGGATGCACTTATGGTGGACCCACTTGCTTCTGCCTCCGTCGATCCTGATGTTTAGCCTGCTTCTGGACTTTTGGGTGTGGCAGGCCCCTAAGTTTGCCACTTTTATGCTTTATGTATGCCAGTTATGTCATGAACTCTCTTATGTCTGTGTGGTGGGTCAGACTTCGTTCTGTTATTTTGGACATGTGACATTGTGTGTCATATGGGTTATGCTGCCTAGTATATGTTTTAATGAGTAATTCATGTAGAAACCAGAATGTGTTGTGCTGGAATGTTAGAGGTTTGAACTCTGAAGCTAGGCAATGAAATGTCAGACAAAAAATTGAGGAATGTCAATGCTCTATAGCCTGCTTGCAAGAAACTAAATGCTCATCTTTCGATTCCAGATCAATCAAAAGTTTCTGCCCTAAGAGATTTGACTCCTTTGCTTGCTCCCCTTCAATAGGGGCCTCTGGTGGTATTCTTGTGGTTTGGAATTCAAATGTTTTTATTGGAAATCTAATTGAAGTTCAGCAATTTGCTGTTGTGATTAAGTTTACCTCCAGGCAGAATAATGAAAGTTGGACCTTGGTTGTTGTTTATGGTCCTTGTCAGGGGGAAGCTAGGGACAATTTTATAAACCGCTATATAATCTCAGTATTCCTATTGATGAGCACGTTATTGCTTGGTGACTTTAATTTCCTTAGGTCGCTGGACAATAGAAACTTACCTGGTGGGGACATAAATGATATGTTCATCTTCAATGAGGTTATTGGACATTTGGGACTTCTTGAATTGCCAATTAAAGGTAGATAATACACTTGGTCCAATATGCAGGACACCCCTCTTCTGGAACAGTTAGACTGGTTCTTCACCTCGATGAGATTGGATCTCGACTATCCAATGACTGAAGTATTGCCTCCGCCAGGACTGCCTCTGACCATATCCCTTGTTTAGTATCAATCAAGACAACCATACCTAAATCAAATCTCTTTCGGTTTGAGAACTATTGGTTAGAACTAGAGGGCTTTATGGATTGTGTGGAATCATCTTGGCTAACCCCATCTAGGAAGACTCACATTACTGCTAAGATTGCTGACAAGTTTAAGCATCTAAGATTGTGCCTTAAGAGATGGCAAACGAATGTTTCCAAGTTAAAGTTGTTGATTAGCAAGTGTAATCATGTGGTCTTCCTTTTAGATGAGTTGGAGGAATGGAGGCCCTTGTTCAGACAGAGTTCAATTTCAGGAAAATTGTGAAGGTCCATTTGAAAAGCTTTTGCACCTGCATCGCATGTACTTGGAAAAGAGATGCACTATCGTGTATATTAAGGTTGGGGGTGAGAACACCAAGTTTTTTCATGCCATGGCCAATGAGAGGCACAGGAGAAATTCAATTGCTAGTCTTAAATTACCTGATGGCTCTGTGGTCTCTGACCATGATCAAATGGCTGGAATTATTTGGAGTTGTTTCAAGAACAAAATGGGCACTTCTAGAGGGATTGCAATGGGTTTTGATTTAGCATCTCTTATAATTCCAGTGGATGGCCTGGATATGCTTACTAAACCTTTTGAAAAAGAGGAAATGGATGATGTGGTCAAGCACATGCCTGTGGATAAAGCACCTGGACCTGATGGTTTTAATGGTCTATTCTTCAAGAGGTGGCACATCATTTCATCTGATTTCTATGATCCTGGCTCATGCTTTTCATGAGGGGATCGCAGTCATGGACAACATTAATTGTTCCTTCATTACTCGATACCCAAGAAACTATCACCAGAGGAAGTGGGGGATTATAGGCCTATTTCTCTCACAAGCATGGGTCTGAAGTTCCTTTCTAAGATCGCTGCCAATAGGTTTCAGAGGATAATTATGAAATGCATTCAAAAGAATCAGTATGGTTTCATTAAGAGCAGAACAATTCAGGACTGCCTTGGTTGGACCTTTGAGTATCTGCATCAATGCCATCAGTCAAGGAGGCCAATTGTGATCCTCAAATTGGACTTTGAGAAGGCTTTTGACTCTGTTGAGCATGAAGCTATCTTCCAAATCCTAAGGCACAAAGGTTTTAATGAAAAGTGGATCCTATGGATGAAGCGACTCTTTGGTCACCGTACTTCTTCTGTCCTCTTGAATGGTGTGCCTGGGAGGAAGTTTATCTGCAAAAAAGGAGTTAGACAGGGGGACCCTGTTTCTCCTCTCCTCTTTGTGATAGTTGCTGATCTTCTACAAACAGTGATTAATGATATGTTCAGCAAGGGGATCCTAAAGCTACCTATTCCCTGCCATGATCAAGACTACCCTATCATTCAATATGCTGATGATACTCTGATCATCCTCCCTGCTGACAGGCAACAACTTCTAGCACTGAAGGATATGCTGATGGTGTTCTCTCAGTCCACAGGTCTTGATGTCAACTACCATAAATCTTTTATCATTCCTATAAATGTTGAAAATGCAGTCATGACTGAGCTTGCTTCTGCTTTTGGATGCCAAATTGGAAAGATGCCTTTTACTTACCTTGGTTTGCCTGTGGGTACTACAAGGCCGAAGATGGTGGACTTTATGCCTCTTGTGGATTGTATGGAGAGGAGAATGACTGCCAGCTCCTCCTTCCTTAATCAAGGTGAAAGACTGCAGTTCTTAAATCTTGCCTTGTCTTCCATGCCAATCTTCTTTATGGGCAGCCTGGCTGTTCTCTTTGGAATCCTCAAACAGCTTGGAAAGAATTCAAAGGCAATGTCTGTGGAGAAAAAATAGGGAGGAGCCTGCCCCATCTCTTGCTGCTTGGGATTTGATTTGTAGACCAAAAAACAAGGGTGGTCTTGGTATTTTGAACCTGGGTGTTCAAAACATGGCTTTGCTTCTCAAGCATGCGAGTAACTTTCTCAACAGGAAAGACCTACCTTGGGTGTCCTTAATTTGGGACTCATATTATCATGATGGCATGCCCCAGGGAACAACTTCTTGTGGCTCTTTTTGGTGGAAGGATATTTGCAAGGTCTTGCAGAATTTTAGGGATTGCTCCTGGGTGCAGGTCAATGCTGGAGACACTGCCCTTTTTTGGTCTGATAACTGGAATCTTGGCAATGAAGTTTCTAGCTTGCAGTCTAGATTCCCAAGATTATTCTCTTTTGCCAAGGATCCATGGATTTCTGTTAAGGACATCTTCAATTCAATCGACTTGTACTAACACTTTCACCTACCTTTGTCTGCTCAAGCTTTTGATGAGTTAAACTTGATAAGAAATATGTTGATCTCCCATACAAGAGATGACGCTTGTAAGGATCTATGGTTCTGGCAGGGCTCTTCAAAGGTTTACAAACCTAAGCTGTTCTATGGTCATATTTTTCAGAATGAAACATTCAACCACTTGCTGTGCTGGATCTGGAAATCCTCTTGCACTATCAAGATCAAGGTTTTTGCATGGATGCTCATCATGGATAGACTAAACACTAAAGATATGGTTGATAGAAGGCACTGGCACATGGATGATGGTGTTACTTGTAGGCTATGCCCCCTTCAAGTGAGAGAAACCAGAGACCATTTATTCTTCAACTGCAATTTCAGTGTGAGAGTTTGGAATTATTTGCAGATTGATTGGTCGGCTGGAACTTCAATGTCTGACCTAGTCATCCAGGAAAGGAGAAGTTTTCATAAGCCCTTTTTCAATGAAGTAGTATTTATTGCCTGCTGGAATATCTAGATCATCAGAAATGCCAAAGTGTTCAGAGGTGAGAGGGCAAGTTTCAACAAATGGAGAGGAGCTTTTCGGGCATGACATTACTACGATGCGAGATCGAATCAAATCTGGATACAAGGATGAATTACTCAAGTGGATTTCCTTCTTGCCACCTTAAGTTTTAACCTTTTCTTTATTTTATTTTGTTTTTCTCCTCTCCTTTTGGTTACCTCTTGTAATCATGTTGTTGTAACTGTTGTCTGGCTTTAATAAAGTTTTGATATGCTGTGGGGGTTTTACCCCACAGTTCACAGTCAAAAAAAAACTCCTTGGTCACATTGTGCACATTATGATGATGTCCTACCGAGTGGGCCCAGAGATACCTCTCCGTCACACTGAGTGACAAATCCCAGTCTTGATTCGTGCCAACCCAACAGACACTTTCGGAGATACCCGTAGTGTACCTTTATAGCCACCGAGTTACGTTGTGACGTTTGGTACAACCAAAGCATTCCTACGGTATCCGGGAGTTGCACAATCTCATGGTCTAAGGAAATGATACTTGACATTAGAAAAGCTTTAGCATACGAACTACACGATCTTTGTGCTAGGCTTAGGATTGGGTCTTGTCCATCACATCATTCTCCTAATGATGTGATCCTGTTATCAACGACATCCAATGTCCATGGTCGTGAAACCGTAACCATCTATTGATCAACGAGCTAGTCAACTAGAGGCTTACTAGGGACATGGTGTTGTCTATGTATCCACACATGTATCTGAGTTTCCTATCAATACAATTATAGCATGGATAATAAACGATTATCATGAATAAGGCAATATAATAATAACTAATTTATTATTTCCTCTAGGGCATATTTCCAACAGTCTCCCACTTGCACTAGAGTCAATAATCTAGTTCACATCGCCATGTGATTAACACTCATAGGTCACATCGCCATGTGACCAACATCCAAAGAGTTTACTAGAGTCAACAATCTAGTTCACATCACTATGTGATTAACACTCAATGAGTTCTGGGTTTGATCATGTTATGCTTGTGAGAGAGGTTTTAGTCAACGGGTCTGCAACATTCAGATCCGTATATACTTCGCAAATCTCTACGCCATCTTGTAGATGCAGCTACTACGCTATATTTGGAGCCATTTCAAATAACTGTTCTACTATACGAATCCGGTTTACCTCTCAGAATCATCCAGATTAGTGTCAAAGATAGCATCGGCGTTACCCTTTACGACGAACTCTTTTACCACCTCCATAATCGAGAAAATTCCTTAGTCCACCAGTTACTAAGGATAACCTTGACCGTTGTCCTGTGATCCTTTCCTAGATCACACTTGTACCCCTTGACTGACTCATGGCTTGGCACACTTCAGGTGCGGTACACAACATAGCATAATTTAGAGCCTACGTCTAAAGCATAGGGGACGACCTTCGTCCTTTCTCTCTCTTCTGCCGTGGTCGAGCTTTAAGTCTTAACTTCATACCTTACAACTCAGGCAAGAACTCCTTCTTTGACTGATCCATCTCGAACACCTTCAAGATCATGTCAAGGTATGTGCTCATTTGAAAGTACCATTAAGCGTTTTGATCTATCCTTATAGATCTTGATGCTCAATGTTCAAGTAGCTTAATCCAGGTTTTCCATTGAAAAACACTTTTCAAATAACCCTATATGCTTTCCAGAAATTGTACATCATTTCTGATCAACAATATGTCAACAACATATACTCATAAGAAATTCTATAGTGCTCCCACTCACTTCTTTGGAAATACAAGTTTCTCATAAACTTTGTATAAACCCAAAATCTTTGATCATCTCATCAAAGCGTACATTCCAACTCCGAGATGCTTACTCCAGTCCTTAGAAGGGTTGCTGGAGCTTTGCATACTTGTTAGTATCTTTCAGGATTGTCAAAAGCTTCTGGTTTTATCACATACAACCTTTCCTCAAGAAAATCGTCGAGGAAACGATGTTTTTGACATCCTATCTGCAAGATTTCATAAATAATGCAGTAATTGCTAATATAATTCCAATAGACTCTTAGCATCGCTACGAGTGAGAAAGTCTCATCGTAGTTAACTCCTTGAACTTGTCAGAAAACATCTTAATGACAAGTCGAGCTTTCTTAATGGCGATACTTACCATCATTGTCCGTCTTCCTTTTAAAATCCATATGTACCCAACAGCCTTACGACCATCAAGTAGTTCTTCCAAAGTCTACACTTTGTTTTCATACATGGATCCTTTCTCGGATTTTATGGCCTCGAGCCATTTTTCGGAATTCGGGCCCACCATCGCTTCTCCATAGCTCGTAGGTTCATTGTTTTCTACCAATATGACTTCCAAGACAGGATTACATACCACTTTGAAGTAGTACGCATCCTTGTCGTCCTACGAGGTTTGGTAGTGACTTGATCCAAAGTTTCATGATCACTATCATAAGCTTCCACTTCAATTGGTGTAAGTGCCACAGGAACAACTCCCTGTGCCCTGCTACACCCTAGTTGAAGTGATGGTTCAATAACCTCATCAAGTCTCCACCATCCTCCCACTCAATTCTTTCGAGAGAAACTTTTCCTCAAGAAAGGACCGGATCCAAGAAACAGTCCCTATTGCTTTCGGATCTGAGACAAGAGGTATACCCAACTGTTTTGGGTGTCCTATGAAGATGCATTTATCCGCTTTGGGTTCGAGCTTATCAGCCTGAAACTTTTTCACATAAGCGTCGCAGCCCCAAACCATTTAAGAAATGACAACTTAGGTTTCTCTGAAACCATAGTTCATACGGTGTCGACTCAAACGGAATTGCGTGGTGCCCTATTTAAAGTGAATGTGGTTGTCTCTAATGCCTAACCCATAAACTATAGTGGTAATTCGATAAGAGACATCATGGTATGCACCATATCCAATAGTGTGCAGTTATGATGTTCGGACACACCATCACACTATGGTGTTCCAGGAGGTATTAGTTGTGAAACAATTTCCACAATATCTTAACTGTATGCCAAACTCGTAATTCAGATATTCATCTCTATGATCATATCATAGATATTTTATTCTCTTGTCACGAGATCTTTCAACTTCACCCTGAAATTACTTGAACCTTTCAATAATTCAGACTCATGATTCATCAAGTAAATATTCATAGCATCTACTCGAATCATCTGTGAAGTAAGAACATAACGATATCCACTACATGCCTCAGCACTCATTGGATTGCACACATCAAAATGTATTACTTCCAACAAGTTGCTTTCTTGTTCCATCTTACTGAAAACGAGGCCTTTCAGTCATCTTGCCCATGTGGTATGATTTGCATGTCTCAAGTGATTCAAAATCAAGTGAGCCCAAACGATCCATCTGTATGGAGTTTCTTCATGCATATATACCAATAGGCATAGTTCACATGTCTCAAGTGATTCAAAATCAAGTGAGTCCAAAGATCCATCAACATGGAGCTTCTTCATGCGTTTTATACAAATATGACTCAAATTGCAGTGCCACAAGTATGTGGTAATATCATTACTATCTTATATCTTTTGGCATGAACATGTGTATCACTACGATCGGGATTCAATAAACCATTCATTTCAGGTGCAAGACCATTGAAGGTATTATTCAAATAAACAGAGTAACCATTATTCTCCTTAAATGAATAACCGTATTACGATAAACATAATCTAATCATGTCCATGCTCAACGCAAACACCAAATAATAATTATTTAGGTTTAACACCAATCCCGATGGTAGACGGAGCGTGCGATGTTTGATCACATCAACCTTGGAAACTCTTCCAACACATATCGTCGTCTCACCTTTGGCTAGTCTCCTTTATTCCGTAGCCTTTTATCTCGAGTTACTAACACTTAGCAACCGAACCGGTATCTAATACCCTGGTGCTACTAGGAGTACTAGTAAAGTACACATTTAATATAATGTATGTCCAATACATACTTCTGTCAACCTTGTCAGCCTTCTCATCTACCAAGTACCTAGGGTGGTTCTGCTTCAGTGACCGTTCCCCTTATTACAGAAGCACTTAGTCTCGGGCTTGGGTTCAACCTTGGGTTTCTTCACTAGAGCAGCAACTGATTTGTTGTTTCATGAAGTATCCCTTTCTTGCCCTTGCCCTTCTTGAAACTAGTGGTTTTACTAACCATCAACAATTGATGCTCCTATTTGATTTCTACTTTCGCGGTGTCGCGAATAGCTCAAGGATCATCATATCTATCCCTGATGTGTTATAGTTCCTCACGAAGCTCTAGTAGCTTGGTGGCAGTGACTTTGGAGAACCATCACTGTCTCATCTGGAAGATTAACTCCCACTCGATTCAAGCGATTGTAGTACTCATACAATCTGAGCACATGCTCAATGATTGAGCTTTTCTCCTTAGTTTGCAGGCTTAGGAAACTTGTCAGGGGTCTCATACCTCTTGACGTGGGCACTAGCCTGAAATCCCAATTTCAGTTCTTGGAACATCTCATATGTTCTGCGATGTTTCAAAAAACGTCCTTGGTCCCTCAATTCTAAACCATTTAGCATTACGCACTGAACTATCATGTAGTCATCAAAACGTGTATGTCAGATGTTCACAACATCCACAACCTACGCTCGAGGTTCAGCTCACTGAGCGGTGCATTAAGGACATAATCCTTCTGCGCAGCAATGAGGACAATCCTCAGTTTACGGACCCAATCCGCATAATTTCTACTATCAACTTTCAACTAAATTTTCTCTAGGAACATATCTAAACCAGTAGAAGTAAAGCGTAAGCTACGACATAATTTGCAAAGTCCTTTTGCCTATGTTCATGATAATTAAGTTCATCTGATTATTTAATGAACTCCCACTTAGATAGACATCCCTCTAGTCATCTAAGTGATACATGATCCGAATCGACTAGGCCGTGTCCGATCATCACGTGAGACGGACTAGTCATCATCGGTGAACATCTTCATGTTGATCGTATCTTCTATACGACTCATGTTCGACCTTTCGGTCTTCCGTGTTTCGAGGCCATGTCTGTACATGCTAGGCTCGTCAAGTCAACCTAAGTGTATTGCGTGTGTAAATCTGGCTTACACCCGTTGTATTCGAAAGTTAGAATCTATCACACCCGATCATCACGTGGTGCTTTGAAACGACGAACCTTCGCATAGCGAAGGCATAGTTAGGGGAACACTTTCTTGAAATTATTGCGAGGATCATCTTATTTAAGCTACCGTCGTTCTAACCAAATAAGATGTAAAACATGATAAACATCACATGCAATCAAATAGTGACATGATATGGCCAATATCATTTTGCTCCTTTTGATCTCCATCTTCGGGGCGCCATGATCATCATCGTCACCGCATGACACCATGATCTCCATCATCGTGTCTTCGTGAAGTTGTCTCGCCAACTATTACTTCTACTACTATGGCTAACGGTTAGCAATAAAGTAAAGTAATTACATGACGTTTATGTTGACACGCAGGTCATAAATAAATTAAGACAACTCCTATGGCTCCTGCTGGTTGTCATACTCATCGACATGCAAGTCGTGATTCCTATTACAAGAACATGATCAATCTCATACATCACATATATCATTCATCACATCCTTTTGGCCATATCACATCACACAACATATGCTGCAAAAACAAGTTAGACGTCCTCTAATTGTTGTTGCAAATTTTACGTGGCTGCTATAGGTTTCTTAGCAAGAACATTTCTTACCTATGCCAAAACCACAACGTGATATGCCAATTTCTATTTACCCTTCATAAGGACCCTTTTCATCAAATCCGATCCGACTAAAGTAGGAGAGACAGACACTCGCTAGCCACCTTATGCAACTAGTGCATGTTAGTCAGTGGAACCTGTCTCGCGTAAGAGTACGTGTAAGGTCGGTCCGGGCCGCTTCATCCCACGATGCCGCGAATCAAGATAAGACTAGTAACGGCAAGTAAATTGACAATATCGATGCCCACAACTGCTTTGTGTTCTACTCGTGCATAGAAACTACGCATAGACCTAGCTGATGATGCCACTGTTGGGGATCGTAGCAGAAATTCAAAATTTTCTACACATCACCAAGATCAATCTATGGAGTAGTCTAGCAATGAGGGGAAGGAGAGTGCATCTACATACCCTTGTAGATCGCTAAGCGGAAGCGTTCAAGAGAACGGGGTTGATGGAGTCGTACTCGTCATGATCCAAATCACCGATGATCATAGTGCCGAACGGACGGCACCTCCGCGTTCAACACATGTACGGTTGGGAAAGACGTCTCCTCCTTCTTGATCCAGCAAGGGGGGGAGGAGAAGTTGATGGAGATCCAGCAGCACGACAGCGTGGTGGTGGAAGTAGCGGGATCTCGGCAGGGCTTCGCCAAGCTCAGCGAGAGGGAGAGGTGTCACGGGAGGGAGAGGGAGGCGCCAGGGGCTTGGTTGTGGCTGCCCTCCCCCCACTATATATAGGGCCCCTAAGGGGGACGCCGGCCCTAGGAGATCCAATCTCCAAGGGGGGCGGCGGCCAAGGGGGGAACTGTCGGCGTTCTGGGAATGGGGGTCCCCAGACTTGCCTGCGTGCGGCCTGCAGCGTGGATCAAGGGGTGGCCCATCAAGGCCCATCTTCATCAGCACAAGCTCAAGACCCTCGCGAGGGGCCAAGCCTCGCGGGACGGACGACAGGGAGCTTCCTCAGGCACGGCCTCGTCAGCCTGGATCGTGAGGAGGCGGAGATATCAAGGCGGGGTACCTCACGAGGTGCCCATGACGCAAGCCATGACGACCAAGGGCGCCAGGCGGGCGCTAGCCCGCGCTGTATCCTCCTTTCCTCTTTGGTGCAAAGGGAGCAAGCGCAGGCAAGAGTATCAAGCAAAGGCATCCGTTTCGGTGCAACAATACCAAGACCGTCGCAACGGCAGGAAGGAAGTCATTGTGGAGCCCAAGCCGGCGTCATCACCAGAGCCTTTGACAGGCGAGGACCAACTTTAGTCAGGATAAGTGTACTAGATGTTCCCCTTCAAAATGGCCAATTGTTGGCGCCCTTCCCGCTTAATATTTGGGGAGAGGCCCAGGGCCTTTGCCTATAAATAGGACTAGCCACCCACAAGGTAGAGGCATTGAGAAATCTAGAGAGAGGATCCAGCATCTGGGATCAGCAGAGAGAGAGCGATCAACTCCTCCTAGCAGTTCATCGCACCAGCCAAGAAACAGACCCTCGCGAGGCTGTTCTTCTTTGTGTTGTTCATCATCGTCAGCCCAAGAGGCAATCCACCACACCACAAACTAGAGTAGGGCATTACACCACAATGGTGGCCCGAACTAGTATAAACCCTGTGTCTCTTGTGTTGTTCCTTTCATAGCTTAGATCTTAGCGAGGCGGCGAGGCGCAGGAAGGTAGAGGGTGAAATCTCCGCGCGCACCCCAGTGTTCGAACCTAGAGGGTCTGCCGGAACCCGAAATCCGACATTTGGCGCGCCAGGTAGGGGGTGCGCCGGAACTTGTCTTTGTCGCTTCGTTCTTCGCCGACCATCGCATCCATGTCGACGCTGTCGGGCCCGCTGAAGCGCCGAGCCGCTCGCTTCGCGTCGCCGCCAGACAGCCCGTCGGCGGCCGTCCCCGGCGTTCCCCGTCGCCTGCCGTCAACGCCGCCACCGTCCCGGCGTGGAACAAGCAGCAAGCATCGTCGCAGCACCCGTCCGTGAGGCGAAACGGCCGTACCGCTACTCCTTCGCTCGCCCCCGCTGGTTCTTCGTCCCGCGCGCTCCGCACGCCCATGGAGGCTCGAGCTGCGCTCATCGCGGCAAACGAGCTCCTGCGCTGCCGCCCTGTCGACAACGTCTACGAAGATTGGCTCGACCGCGTCGCCGAGCTCGTCCGCGCCGCAGGGGGCTCCCCCGCGCCGTCCTTCTCGCTGCACCGCGCCCCGCCCTGTGTGGGCGATGAAGCTCCGGGGGCGCCTCAGTAGCCTCCCCCTCAAGAAGGCGCCTTGGCCCCAAGGCGCATGGCCCCTGGGCGGAACCCGCTCCGTCCGGCGCCAGCGCAGCAAGAGAAGAGCTGCCAAGAAGTCCCTCGCCCCCAAGAAGCTGCCCGAGTGCTCCCTGCACCGGCTCGTCTCGACCACGCTCCTGCTCCAGCATGCCAAGAACCCGCGCTGCTCCCAGCTGTAGCGCATGGGGACCCGCAAGACCAGGCTATGCGTCACCAAAGGCCCCCCCTGCTACAAAGAAGCTGCCGCCTTCATCGCCGAAGCTGCAGCTGTCGCGTGGCCGGCAAGTTCAAGCCAGACCTGCCTCCTCGCTCTGACGACACGGCCGACCACTGTGGAGTTCCTCCAGCTCTCTGAGCTGGGCATCAAGCCGCCACGGGGCGAGAAGGTCATGGCGAACTGGTTTCCCATGGCACTCAAGGACGGAGCCCGCACTGGCTCCTGAACACAGCCCCCAGCACGATCTCCCCACAGGGACGAGATGCGCACCCGCTTCATCGCCAACTTCCAAGGTACTCGCGACCGGCCTCCTGCCGTGAGCGACATGCGCCGCATCAAGCAACAGCCAGGGGAGACCCAGCAGAAGTACATCCAGCGCTTCAACAACGCATGCCTCAAGATTCCCAAGGTGACTGAGGAGGCCATCATCTCCGCCTTCTACGACGGTGTGCGAGACGTCAAGATGAAGGAGGAGCTGGCGATGCATGAAGATTTGTGCACTTCCTTGGAGCTGTTCAACTTGGCAACCAAGTGCGCCAGGGCTGAGGAAGGGCGCTTCCTCCTCGAGCTGCCAGCCACGGACACGTAAGAGAAGAAATCCAAGGCCAAGGACGTGAAGCGCAAGGGGCTGCCGTGCTCATGGCGTAACCGCATACCAAGCTGGGGCAGATATCAGCCCGAGTCTTCCAAGGGCAGCCGATACTGTGTGTACCACGACCTCCACACCCACAACACCAACGAATGTCAAGAGCTCCGGGCCGTGCGAGAAGGGAGGATCGGCCGACGCCCCGACCGCAACGATCGGGGCTACGGCCGAGGAGGAGGAAGAAACGCAGGACGCTGGGAAGACCGTGGCCCTCGCCAAGGGTGGCGCGACCGACCTCGCGAGGATCGCTGGCAGGAGCAGCCTCGCGAGGGATACTGGAGGGATCAGCCTCGCGAGGATCGCCCGCAAGGAAACGCTGGCCTCCCTCCTCTACCGCCGCAGCCAAGGAGAAACGAGGACCATCATCAGGACGAGGGGGTTGGGGGCTTCCAGGAGCCACGCGCGATCGCATGCATCCTGGGCGGAGCTCAAGCCCCAGCCTCTCAACGCATCTTCAAGCAGTTCGCCCGTGAAGTGAATGCAGTCCTCCCCAAGCTCGAAGCCACGCGCCCTCTCAGGTGGTCAGCATGCGCCATCGCATTCAAATTTCGGGATCAGCTCAAGCACGCCACGGCCCGAGTCCTCCCGATGCTTTGTTCCCCAATCATCAAGAACGTGCAAGTCACGGGACCCTCATCGACGGCGGAGCGGGGCTCAATGTCCCGTCCATAGAGACATTGAACAATCTCCAAGTGCCTTACAATCAACTTCAGCCAACCAAGCCTTTCTCCGAGTCACCGATGGCTCCACGACACGATTGGGCAGGTCCGCCTCTGTCACCTTCGGGCGCGACAACTACCGCACCGAGCTCATCGACTTCGATGTCGCCCACATTCGCCTGCCATACAATGCCATCCTCGGGTACCCAGCTCTGGCCAAGTTCATGGCCGTGACTCATCACGGCTACAACGTCCTCAAGATGCCAAGAAGCGGCGGAGTCATCACGGTGCCTTGTGAAGAGAGAGACGCAGCAGTGCTCCCCGGAGCGAGCCTTTCAAGCCGCATCACTTGAAGACCCAGATCGCAGGAGCGTGAGGCTCCCTGAGACCGCTCCCAAGAAAAAGAAGACATCGCCAGGCCCGACCCCTCAGGAGGCAGGCCCCTCAGGGTCCGCGCCTGCTCAGGGGGCACCGCCTTCTATCGCATAGGAAGGCGCGCCCGACGCCCTCGTCAAGAAAGGCTCGGGGGCTCTCTCTTGGAGGGCCACCGACTTCGCCAAGGTCACGAGGGAGGCGCTTGGGAACCACTTGGAGGCGTGCTTCGAAGCGCGTTTCCCCCAGGAAGGAGCAAGGCAAGGAGGGCCAAACCCTCAGGAGTTCGTCAGTCAGATCACGCAGGAGTTGCAGGAGTCAACAGTCATGAGTTGCAGCCGCCGCCATCGTCAGAGCTCCCCATCCAGGCGAGGATGGTGGGCTGCACGTCTGCATCGACATACCAGGGCTCAACCGAGCCGCCTCTCAGGAGCACTTCTGGCCCTCACGTGCGGGGTGCTGCGAAGGCCCACCCCACAACTACGTTCGCATGCCCTACGGCCTGCCAAACGCGGCCGCGACGTACCAGCGCCTCATGAGGAGCATCCTGGAGGCTCAAGAGGCCAGGCGTTCCGCAGTCCTGGCGGAGATGGAGATGGTCCACGAGGAGCCACCAGCGCCTCCAGAGCCTCCCGAGGCTCCTGGGCCTGGGGGCTCGTGAAGATCGGCTTCCGCAGCCCACGACGTCCGCTACTTCAACATCCCTTCGTCCCCAACGTTATCAGGTGACATCCTCCAAGTTTCATTTCCACTGAGCGCCTGTGGCTGCATCATTCCTGTATGCGTGGGTCCGTCCTGCGGCGTGTATCCCTTTACTTCATGTTCTTAGCTTACTTTGTTGGGGCGCCTCGGGCTGCATCATCCCAGTCGCTCGGGCCAGGCCCAGCGGCATGTACCCCTCTCGCGTTTATTTTAGGTCATGTGTTCGACCCATCATGATTGTTATTTGATGCCTATCCACGGCACCCCTTCTTCCTTCATGCCGGCCGCTTGCACGTTAAAGGGGGGGGGGGGGTACATGAGCATCACGACTCATGGCTCCTACTGGCTCTCCAGCCCTCACCCGCTGGCCTTGTCTACGGCATCGCGACACAGCATACCAACAAGGGCCGAGACCCGCCGAGAGCCGGGACCCGAGGACGAGAGCGCCTGGCATCTAACCAAATCTGCAGGAACACATCACAAGTTAAGGCCCAGTGCCAGGCGCAACCCGCCTTGAGGTAGGGCCCCGTGAGTCCCGCGCTGGCTCACGGGTTCCCAGATACACCTCATCAGGCCCTACCGTGCCAGCCACGTGTTAGGGCGGGGCTGTACACGCCCCGGGGGCTCCTCCCGGAGGGGGGCCCCCTCCCACGCACAAGTGGAAGCACCATGCTCCGCGCTGGCTGACGACACTGCCGAGGAGCGGCTATGCCCGTACACATACGGAAGCGCTATGCTCCGCGTTGGTGATAAACAACTGAGGGTGGCCCCCGGCCGCATCAACCTCAGGGAGCCCAGAGCTTAGTGTCCGGCTTCATCGCAACACCTCCCCTCGGGAGTGCCGCGCGAGGGGGCTGGGCACGGGGGCTACGCCTGGGTCACCCCAGACGTACGCCTCCCAGCCAGGCCCCTCGGGCCTGGTTCGTCGCACATCTCTCCCCGAGCGGAGCCAAGGTATGAAGGCCATTTGAGCGTCAAGGGGGACTCCTGAGCATCACGACTCAGGAGCCTAACTGGTCACGTAGCCCCTCACTCCTTAGTTCCGAAAGGCTAACGGCGGTTGAGGTATGCGCGGGGCCGGGCTCTGCAGACGTAAATGGTAGATTCCCCCCACACATCTCACCTCCCTACTTGCTGTTCAGGCGCTTAAGGGGACTCTCGAGCATCGCGACTCAGAGCCTAATTTGTCACGTAGCCCCTCACTCCTTGGTCCCGTCCTGGTTTCCGTCGGGGCTAACGGCCGAGAGAGGTATGCAGGGGCAGACTCTGCCGGCGTAGAACATAAGCAAGTAGGAAGGAAAAGCGCAAATCTCAAGGAATTCAAAAGCAAATATTACAGTCCATAACTGTTATCACGACACCAAACACAAGCTAAAACGTCTCCCCGAGGCATGATACATGTTGCAGGAAACAGAACAGGAGCCACAACGGAGTCACTGGTCGGCGACGGAGCCACGCCGAGCAGGTTCGCCTCGTGAAGCCGCTGGACCGGCAGCGCCGCTTCGGCTTGGTGCTGAAGGCCCGAACTTCGGCTGCCAGAGAGCCTCAGCTCGACCCTTCACGACCTCGGTGCAGCGGCAAGCTCGCTGGCCGCTGGCTCCAAAGCTGTCGAGGTCGACGTTGGGATCGTGGAAGGTAGACATGGGTAAGGATTCACACCAGCAGAAGACAGGACACGTGCCTTGGCCTCAGCCGTGGGGCCAAGGCCAAGGGTGACATCTTCAAGAGCGCGGATCAAGAAGGGAAGCAGCTTGGTGGGGCCGTCCTCGGCACCGGCCAGCGGGCTTTCCAGGCCGCTGTCGTAAAGCATCCTCAGCAAGGTACGAGCCTTCACCTCCATCTCTGTGAAGGCCTCGCGGTCCTCGGCAAGAACCCGCGCCTTGCCATCCAGCTCGACCTCCTTCGCCTCCAACTCCTGCTTCAGCGCTCCGAGGTGGTCACGGCGCTTATTAAGCTTGGCGTCCTGGTCCTTGACGGCCGCCTCGCGAGCCTTCATGTCTTCCTCCTTCTCTTGGCGAATGCGGGCCTCCTTGGCAAGCTAGTCCTGCAGGCCCTGCAGCTCACTCTCTAGCGCCTTGCAGCGACCTTGGACATCAGCTACCTCCCCCAAGGCGGCGTCGCGAGCAGCCTTCACCCCAAGGACGGCCTGCTTCTCCTCGTCGCAAGTCGTCGAGGCCTGAACCAGCGCCGCTCGAATCGAAGCGTCAGAGCGAATCCAGCCAGAGGCCAGCTCCAAGCGCCCGGCCACTAGGCGAGGGTCGACGCCCAGAAGATCTTGCCGCAGCCGGTCCAATTCTGCAGCAGCACAATCCAGGACAGTGGGAGGAGTCGGAGAGACAACAGTTGGTGGAGTAGGAGGAGAGGACGACAACGTAACCACAGTATCCTGAGGCGGAACCTGCTACGCCCCAACAGCTATGGCGGTGGCATCAGGCAAGGACACCTCAGGAGTCGCTTGGGCCATGGGGGCTGAGCTCGCCCCAGCCAGCTCCACCAGGCCTCGCGAGGATGACCGGGTAGGAGAGGCCCGTGTCTTGCCGTTGCCTTCCTTCATGGGCAGAGGCACTGCCCCAGACGGAGCCTCGGGAGCTCCCTTCAGCTTCTTCGCCGCAGGCGCCAGCTTAGCCAAGGGATACAGATATCAAGCCTCAGCGGCAAAGAAGGGAATAAAACAAGAATCAAGCACTTACTGGTCAACGCTCGCAAGCTCGAGCAACCTCCGGCCATACTTGAAGCCCGAGAGCCGGCTGCAGGGATCAGCCTCAAGAGGCCCGGGAGCAGGAGGCACGTCTGCGGATCGCCTCGGAGCCGGGGCAGACCCGCGGGGGACCAGCCCAGTCCTATCCTTTTTCGGGATCGAGGGCAAGCTCTCGCCGCCCCGCTCGTCGCCATCCTCGTCATCATTGCTCGGCAAGAGGCGGAGACCGCGGGACCTGCACCGAGGGAGGGGCGCCTCGACTCCCGCCGGGTTGCCTCGAGTCAGCCCCGCTCCCGCCTCCTCTTCTTCCTCCTCTTCACTGGAGTTGCCGGAGGACACGTTCACCGTTGCCTGGGCCGGGTCCTCGGGAGCCTCCGCGGGCACGGGCCCGTCCCCATTAAAGGCGGGCATGGCTTCCACCGCCTGCTCCCAATCGTCTCGAAGGAACAAGGGCACAGGAGCGCCCTCCAGCCTCGCCACGTCTCCCCCGACCAAAGATTTGAGGACCGCGGCCAGATCTTCGTCGGCCAAGACTGCGGGGCTCGGGCGGGGCCTCCACAGCGGAAGCGAGTACTGATGAAGCGGGGCCACCTGATGCTCCAGGAACTCCCTCAGGAGCGACGCACCAGTTAGCCAGCCACGCCATGTTGCTCGGCCGCAGATCCGCGCCCATCTTCTCCAAGATCGGCTTCAAGGCTGGGATCCACGAGTTCCAAGGCGAGACCAAGCGTCGATGGGTGTGGGCTGCTCCGCAAGGCGTAATCAGCCGAGGGTGGATGCGCCCAGCATCTACCATGACCCACTTGTTCCTGAAGCCCTCAATCCTCTTCCCGGGCTTCGAGATGGCGTTGGAGCTGCCATACGCGACAAAGCTCGCGCACACGGAGACGGGACCACGAGAGGTCCGGAGGGAGAAGTAGTGGCGCAACAAGGCCACTGAGGGCTGCACCCCGACGTGAGCCTCACAATAATAGGCGAAGATCGCCAGAAGAAGAACAGAGTTGGGGTGGAGGTGCAGAGCTTGCAGTTTGTAGTGGCGGAGGACAGAGAAGAAGAACTCAGAGAAGGGAGGCACCAGACCGGCAGCAATGGCGCTCACGAAGAGCGGACAAAAGGTGCTTCCTTGGCCCTTGGAAAGGACAGAGCCAGCCTTGAACACCTCTGACCCATCGATGCCTTGCGCCGCCACCATCCGGCGCACCCGGGCGATGCCCTCCTCTGACACATTCGGCGAGTCCAAGGCGGCTGAGTACCAAGCTCCGGCCGGGGTCTGGCGAGGCGCCATGTCTTGCTAGGGCAAGCGGTCGAAGTAGATCTGAAGATTTCAGAGGCAGGAAGGGAAGGCGCAAGAAAGGGGATCTGAGCAATGACCGGAGGAAGCAAAGCCTAGAAAGACGCTGCTCTTTTGACGATTCGTGCAGTTGCTAAGCCGCCCACGTCCAATCAACCGCCACGCGGCGCCCAAGGCCGCAGGCTGTTAGGGCCCGCGGCACTTTGCACTTGCCCCTTCGCTTCTCTGCTCAGCCAAGTCCGCTACGCCTTTGGGCCCGGGGCTACTGTCATGCGTTTTGGGAACGGGGTCCCAGACTTGCTCTGCTCATGCCCGCGGCGTGGCTCATGGGGTGGCCCATCAAGGCCTATCGTCATCAGCACAAGCTCTAGACCCTCGCGAGGGGCCACGCCTCGCGGGGTGGACGACAGGAGCTTCCTCGTGCATGGCCTCGTCCAGTTGGCTCATGAGGAGGCGGAGAGATCAAGGCAGTGGTACCTCACGAGGTGCCCATGACGCAAGCCATGACGACCAAGGGCGCCAGGCGGGTGCCAGCCACAGCAGGTCCTCCTTTCCTCTTTGGTGCAAAGGGAGCAAGCGCAGTAATAGTATCAAGCAAAGGCATCCGCTTCGTGCAACAAGACCAAGACCGTCGCATAGCGGCATGAAGGAAGTCATTGTGGAGCCCAAGCCAAGGCCACCACCAAAGCCTTTGACAAAGCGAGGACCAACTTTAGTCAGGATAAGTGTACTAGATGTTCCCATTCAAAATGGCCAATTGTTGGCGCCTTCCCGCTCAATATTTGGGGAGAGGCCTGTGGCCTTTGCCTATAAATAGGACTAGCCACCCACAAGGTAGAGGCATCGAGAAATCGAGAGAGAGGATCCAGCATCTGGGATCAGCAGAGAGAGCGACTGAACTCCTCCTAGCAGTTCATCGCACCAGCCAAGAACAGACCCTCGCGAGGCTGTTCTTCTTTGTGTTGTTCATCATCGTCAGCCCAAGAGGCAATCCACCACACCACAAACTAGAGTAGGGCATTACACCACAATGGTGGCCCGCACTAGTATAAACCCCGTGTCTCTTGTGTTGTTCCTTTCATAGCTTAGATCTTAGCGAGGCGGCGAGGCGCAGGAAGGTAGAGGGTAAAATCTCCGTGCGCACCCCAGTGTTCGAACCTAGAGGGTCTGCCGAACCCGAAATCCGGCGTAAACTTGCCCCCTGTTGGTGGCACTTCACCCCTAGGGTTTCCAACCCTAGGCGCAGGGGGAGGCCCAAGGGGGGCGCACCAGCCCACCAGGGGCTGGTTCCCACGTCACTTCAGCCCATGGGGCCCTCCGGGATAGGTGGCCCCACCCGGTGGACCATTGGGACCCTTCCGGTGGTCCCGGTACAATACCGATTAGCCCCGAAACCTTCCCGGTGGCCGAAACTGGACTTCCTATATATAAATCTTTACCTCCGGACCATTCCGGAACTCCTCGTGATGTCCGGATCTTATCCGGGACTCCGAACAACTTCCGGGTTACCGCATACTAATATCTCTACAACCCTAGCGTCACCGAACCTTAAGTGTGTAGACCCTACAGGTTCGGGAACCATGTAGACATGACCGAGACAACTCTCCGGCTAATAACCAACAGTGGGATCTGGATACCCATGTTGGCTCCCACATGTTCCACGATGATCTCATTGGATGAACCACGATGTCGAGGATTCAATCAATCCTGTATACAATTCCCTTGTCCAGCGGTATTGTACTTGCCCGAGATTCGATCGTCGGTATCCGATACCTTGTTCAATCTCGTTACCAGCAAGTCTCTTTACTCATTCGGTAACACATCATCCCGTGATTAACTCCTTGGTCACATTGTGCACATTATGATGATGTCCTACCGAGTGGGCCCAGAGATACCTCTCCGTCACACGGAGTGACAAATCCAGCCTTGATTCGTACAACCCAATGCATACTTTCGGAGATACCCGTAGTTTACCTTTATAGCCACCCAGTTACGTTATGATGTTTGGTACACCCAAAGCATTCCTACGATATCCGGGAGTTGCACAATCTCATGGTCTAAGGAAATGATACTTGACATTAGAAAAGCTTTAGCATACGAACTACGCGATCTTTGTGCTAGGCTTAGGATTGGGTCTTGTCCATCACATCATTCTCCTAATGATGTGATCCTGTTATCAACGATATCCAATGTCCATGGTCAGGAAACCGTAACCATCTATTGATCAATGAGCTAGTCAACTAGAGGCTTACTAGGGACATGGTGTTGTCTATGTATCCACTCATGTATCTGAGTTTCCTATCAATACAATTATAGCATGGATAATAAACGATTATCATGAACAAGGAAATATAATAACAACTAATTTATTATTGCCTCTAGGGCATATTTCCAACAAGTGGTTCTTGTGTGCAATCGCGGCGATCATGTTAAAGTCACCGCCTAAGATCCACGGGCTGACGCAGTTGGCACGCATGTCTTGCAGGTCTTGCGGGAAGGACATCTTATCGGCGTCAGCTTGTGGCCCGTAGACACCAGTGAGCTAGAATGGGTGCTCGCCGGAGAGCAAGGAGACCGATGCAGTCATGTGATTAGCGCCGATGATCAGGCTGGAGACGACTAGCTCGGAGGTGTGCCATGCGAGAAGAATCCCACCGCAGGTGCCGGCCAAGGGTAGATAGAAGAAAGCGTCGAAGGAAGGGCCAAGCGTTTTTTAGATCAATGGAGGGGTGACGATGTCTAGTTTGGTCTCCTGGAGACAGGCGATGACCGGCAGGTCCGAGGAGATAACGCTATGGATGGCAGATCGTTTGGCGCCAGAGTTAAGGCCACACATGTTCCAAAACATAATTTTTGGTTTGCCATCCATGAAAAGAGATTGAGTCCGGGTGGGGGGGTGTAGTATGGCACTGGGTGCCTAGGCTGCTGGAATATCGGGCGAGGATGGCGGTGTCGAGGCGAGGCTACCGGGCGGCACCACTCAACCAACCACAGAACTCCGCGAAGTCCTGAATCGCGTCCAAGGCGAGTGGTTGCTCGAACAACTTGGCATATCTATCGAGTGCCACGGCATCGACCGGCTCGTCCTACTTCAAAAGCCTGAGGCGAAGAAGCAGCACCCGCTTGGCTTTCATCTCTGATTCCAAGCCCCGATCAACCTTCGCAATCCGGTCACTCCCGCGGGGTGTGAAGTTTGGTGGGATCTCGCGTCGACGGTTCCTAGGTGGCGGCTGCAGAAGTGGGGCCACGTCTCGCTAGACAGATTGGATGAAATTTCGAATGGCACCCTACGCGACGGTCGAGACGGTTGAGGCGGTGCCCGGTACGTGGCTAGCGGTTTGCATGGGCTGAGTGGCCAGCGGGCCGCCAATTGTCGCTACACGACCGAGCGAAGAGGCATGCATAGGAATGCAGACAGGGCCCTCCGCATTGGACAGGCAGGTGGCGGGGCCCTCTTGGTTGACCGTGGTAGGCGAGGCGATTGGCCCCCTAGGTGAGACAGGAGGGGATGGCACCTCGGGGCCCGCTGTCGGTGTCAAAACAAGCGGATCTCGGGGAGGGGGTCCCGAACTGTGCGTCTGAGGATCGAAGGTAACAGGAGACAGGGACGCGATGTTTACCCAGGTTTGGGCCCTCTTGATGGAGGTAATACCCTACTTCCTGCTTGATTATCTTGGATGAATATGGGGTTTACAAGAGTTGATCTACCTCGAGATCGTAATGGCTAAACCCTAGATTTCTAGCCTGTATGATTATGATTGCCTCTACGGACTAAACCCTTCGGTTTATATAGACACTGGAGGGACCTAGGGTTGTACAGAGTCGGTTACAAAGGAAGGAATCTTCATATCTGAACGCCAAGCTTGCCTTCCATGCAAAGGAGAGTCCCATCCGGACACGGGAGGAAGTCTTCTGTCTTGTATCTTCACGACCCATTAGTCCGGCCCACGTCACATAGCCCGGATGCCCGAGGACCCCTTAATCTAGGACTCCCTCAGTAGCCCCCGAACCAGGCTTCAATGACGATGTGTACGGCGCAGATTGTCTTCGGCATTGCAAGGCGGGTTCCTCCTCCGAATACTTCAAAGCATCTGACCTGAAGAGTTGTACTCGGCTTTTCATTTAATGTCATACCCTTTGGCTTCTGCGCCTCCGCTGCTTCTACTTCCACGTGTCGAGCGAATACAAAAGGTCAGAGTATTTTTTGCACACAATACCTTGGCCATGTAAGAAAGGCGTCTATTTAAAGGGATTGGATCTCAGATGCCATTCCACACCAGGCGGAAAATCCTTAGAGCTTGCTAGGAGAAAACATTCAAACATGGCTAGCGCTCCCAGTTCTTCCTTCCGCCCGGAGAGATGTTCCGTATCCCATGACCAGCTGGTTAAGCTTCAAACGTAGGGATTCCTTCCCCCCGCAGATCTAGTCCGTGTTCGGGCAGGATTAACCTCTTTCACCGGCGAAGCCCTGGCGGAAAATTTCCCCAATCCAACCAGGGGGGAGCGAGTGTGCTTCGTCTCCTTCTTATTAAGAGGCGTCGGATTTCCAATCCACCCTTTCCTACGAGGTCTCCTGGAGTACTACGGCCTCCAAATGCACAATCTTACGCCGGCCTCTATCCTGCACATCGCGGGCTTTGTCGCTCTTTGCGAGCTATTCCTGGGTTGCGAGGCCCATTTTGAGTTATGGAGGAAGCTTTTCTGCCTCGTCCCTTGCACCCAAAAGGGATCTGTATTCGAGGTGGCAGCGCCGAGGTATGGCGCATAGCCGGGACCAGATACCTGTCCGTCACGCCGAAGAAGGCGTCCGAAGAGTGGCCCTCAGAGTGGTTCTATATTGAAGATGTCGCTCTCCCCGACTCAGTCCGAATGGGCCTTCCCGAATTTTCCAGCGCTCCATTGAGGAAACGCCACAGCTGGCACCCTCGGAGCCTTAAGGAGGAAGATATCGCAGAAGTCCAACAATTGATGGGAAAGATAAGGACACTTGCCCAGTCCGGATTATCAATAATCGAGGTAATGGCGACTTCCATTGTGCGAGGTGTTCAGCCACTCCAATTCAGAGGGCTTCGTATGTGGCACTACAATGGGGAAGATAACGCCTCACGCTGCGGACGAAAGGGTCCGGACACCCCCGCCGCCCTGGCCACAATATTGGCCGGTCTGTATAAAGGGGAGAAAGAGGAGTTCACTCGTCTTAAGCGACGAGAGGGATTTTCCATGTACAATCCCCCTAACTGGGTGTGTTTTAATCTCGGCATCTTACTCAATCCTCTCCTGAGTCATATTTAATTGATGCTAACCCATCCATTTTTAATAGGAATGATGGAAGGTTATCACGGGGATCCATAGCCCCGCTCCACGGCCGGAGGACCATAACCGGGACCTCGATCCCGGATTCGAAGAGGACCAGGACATATTTGTAGAGCTCAAGGAGGGAGTCTTCTACCAGGCGAGCTATGATGGCACAGAAGTGGCCATCATGGCCGATTACCCCGGCCTCCTTCATGCCTCATATGTAAGTAATCAGGAGACATCTCCTCTGAAAGAGCTTCCTCATCATGCCTCACCCACCGCACTGTCTTGTGCTCCAAAGGGGAGGCGCTTGGCGTGCCATGCTGCACCAGAGGCGTCTCGTAAGAGAGTGGAGCCTGCGTCGGGCGGGTCTTCGAAGAGGAAGGCAAATGACAGCACGGCCGAGCCTTCATCAAAGAGGTATGACTTTAAATATGCCCTATGGTAGTCACATCGAACCGTGACATAGTCCGCTATGTTTTATCAGGAAGAGCGTTCGCCGGACTATGTCCGGGGATCCTGCCGGTCGCACTTCCACCAGTCAGGTTCCAGACCCTGCCTCTAGGGCAGGGGCTGACACGGGAGTGATGCTGGATTGTCCTCCTTCAGAGGATTCGAATAATGTATCTGTCACGAACTCTGAAGTAGAGAGCGCCATGAATCATCGACGCTGGAGGGCCGCTCTTCGCGACCCTAGCTTTACTGAAGAGGCGTTCAATGCCTTCAGCTCGGCTGATGCGTACATCCGAGCTGCTTGGGATGGGCTTGCCAGAGACACTGACCAGCATTTGAAAGATATGTCGGTAAGTACGCATTGTATATATCTGGTAATCATATACCAGTAGCCCCCGAGACTTGAAGCAGTTGAAACGACTGGTTTAAGGATCATTGTATAATCAGGCACTCACGGAGAAGAACAACATGCTGTCTCATGAGCTGGAAAAGTGTCGGACCCAGCTTGCTGTTATTACCGCCGAACTGGGGAAATCCAAGGAGGCACCGCCTGGTAATGTTCTCCTCCATCCAGAAAAATATAATCATATACCAGTAATGTTAATACTGTTGTATTTCCCATGGCAGGATCGTTAGATCAACTGAAAGAGGAACTGAAGGTCGCACAGGCGGGTAAACATCAGGCCAAAAAGCAACTGGCCGCTGGTGAACATGTGTTTACACATACCAGGGATGATAAGAACAAGCTGCAGGATTCCAACACCCAGCTAGGCGAAGAGCTAAAAGACGCGCGAGCCTAGCTATTGGATGCCGTAAAAGAGAACAAGAGGCTACGGGGCGGCATATTCAGTATGCTTTTGAACTTACCTTCGTATAGTGCGGTAAAGAAATGAGTTAACAGATTTATGTCTGCAAGTATGCTGACTGGCCGGCCCGAAGAGGAAATGTCCGGATCTCAAGGCGATCTGCTGGAAGAGCTGTCCCAAGTGCACGATCGAGCTCAGAAAGCAATGCAGAGTGTTGCCAAGGCTTTATGGACATCCGCATCCCCTCCAGGAAGTATGGAGGAGCTTGTGAAGCTATTCAAGGGAGCTCAGCACCGCTTTAGATTATGGAAGATATCGGCTTGCCGGGAAGGCGCGCGAGAGGCTTGGGCCATGGTGAAAACGCGATACATCGGACTTGATCCGAATCATATAGCCCGGGTCGGACCTCGGGGGTCAGATGGACAAGAGATTCCAGTGAGCTTGGTATATGACCAAGTAAAGATATCCACCAAGTTTTCACAACGGGATTGTAGGCTAGACAGCCTGTTAGACGATATAGAGGAAGAAGAAGCTTTTGAGTCCAAGTGACTATATACTTCAATTGACAAATTTATCCCTAGCCGAATTGTAAAACGATTGTCATGGCAGACCTTTTCGCTTCGACCTCCGGACCTGAAGGTGTGGAGTGTTTCCGAATACCGAACCGATGATAAATACCGGGGCATGCATGGAAACCAGGCGTAGGGGTCATAGTTGCTTGAACAGACAAGTTGTATCCGGCTAGCTATGTTATATTACTTATTGATTGTAAGAAACATCTTCCAGAGAGAATAGTTCCGTTAAGGGTTCCTTTCCCTGGGTGAACATGCGTTAGTATGCATGATCGAACTGTGATTCGAAATATTGCAGTATACGTAATATCTGGGGATTCATAGTGCAACGAGGGTAAAACGTCTTTAGTCCGCCGACTGATTATTCCCTTAAGAATGCTAGCTTTCGGCTTCACCCAGTCGGAGGTACAAGTCCGGATGACCCGGCTGTAACAATCGCAGAGGTGCTCCCTTTATGCCCTAGCCGAACAAACGGGAATGTAGGGCATAAGCAAAGGAGCCATGCAACCCAGCTTGGCAAAAACTTAAGTCATAAAGGTGCATATAATGGCGAAGAAAAGGTATATATTAGAAAAGGACACATATGTGGTGAGCTTGATGATCGGAAAATGATAATAAGCTTCTGTAAAAGAAGCCCCCAGGTATTATGGCCGTATACATTTAAGGATGTGTACCTCATAATTGTGCAGTCTAGCCGCACAAGAGCTATAAAGCTAAAGAAAAAATTTAAAGAGAGAAAAAATGGAAAGAGGAGAAAGAGAAAATGAACAATGAGTCCGGCTCTAGGCGTAGAATCTTCGGAGTCCGGCGGCATTCCATGGGTTCGGCTTTAAGCGATTATCCGATGCATCACGCAGACGGTACGCACCTCCAGTGAGAACTTCATCTATAATGAAGGGACCTTCCCACTTGGGCTTGAGTTTGTCCTTTTTCTTTTCTGGCAAGCGTAGAACGAGTTCACCAACATTATAAGTCTTGGCCCGCACTTCTCTGCTTTGGTATCTGCGAGCTTGTTGTTAATATAATGCAGAACGGGCTTTTGCAACGTCGCCTCCTCCCCCAGGGCATCTAGACTGTCCTGCCGATCCAGCTCACTTCTCTTTCTTCGTACATGCGCACTCGAGGTGAGTCATGAATGATGTCGCAGGGCAAAGCAACCTCCACGCCGTACACCATGAAGAATGGTGTGTAACTGGTAGTGCGATTGGGCGTGGTCCGCAGCCCCCAGAGTACGGAGTCGAGCTCCTCGACCCAACGTTTGTCTGACTCTTTTAAAGACCGTACTAGTCTAGGCTTAATGCCGCTCATGATAAGACCATTAGCTCGTTCGACTTGACCGTTTGTTTGGGGGTGATAGATGGAGGCATAATCGAGCTTGATGCCCAGGTTAGCACACCAGGTTTGCACTTTGTTGGCTGTAAATTTGGAGCCGTTATCGGTGATGATGCTGTGTGGGACACCATAACGGTGTACGACACCGGCTATAAAGTCTATCACTGGTCCGGCTTCGGCCGTTTTAACTGGTTTGGCCTCTATCCACTTAGTGAATTTATCTACCATGACCAGCAGATATTTTTTCTTATGGCTTCCCCCTTTCAGGGGTCCGACCATATAAAGCCCCCAGACCACGAAAGGCCAAGCAATGGGGATTGTTTGTAGGGCGGTGGCATATGGCTTTGATTGGGAAAAGCTGGCATCCTACACAACGTTGGACAAGGTCCTGTGCATCTGCTCGGGCCGTCGGCCAGAAGAAACTGGTACGGAAGGCTTTACTTTCAAGAGTCCGAGCCGCGGTATGGTGACCGCCGAGACCAGCATCGATTTCGGCCAGGAGCTACCGTCCTTCTTCTTCGAAGATACATCTTTGAAGTATTCCAGTAGCGCTCTTCTTGTAGAGCTCTCCTTCATGAACCTTGTAGGCTTTCGAACGCCGAATGATGCATCGAGCCTCATTCTGATCCTCAGGGAGCTCTCCCTATTGAGGTAGGCTAAGAAGGGTTCGGTCCATGGGGCAATTGCTGCCATTAGTAGATCGGCCGATGGTGTTATTTCAGTGGCTGAGCCCCCGATAATATCGGTATTGTATTCGGAATCTGGGGGTATAATCGGATCCAGACTAGTGTTGCCGCTCTCATCCTGCCACACCACGGATGGCTTGAAGAGCCTTTCCAAAAAGATGTTAGGCGGGACGGGGTCACGCTTGGCGCCCATGCAAGCAAGGACATCCGCCGCTTGATTACTTTCTCAAGCCACATGATGAAATTTGAGTCCCTCGAACCGAGCTGACATTTTGAGTATGGCGTTACGGTAGGCCGCCATCTTTGGATCTTTGGCGTCGAAGTCTCCGTTTACTTGGGATATTGTGAGATTTGAATCCCCGCACACCTCCAGGCGTTGTATGCCCATGGAGACAACCATCCGAAGACCGTGCAATAAGGCCTCGTATTCGGCTGCGTTATTGGACTCGTGTATAATATTTGGAGTATGTCTTGGATCAGTGTCTCCTGTGGGGGACGTTAAGACAACGCCCGCTCCTAAACCGGCCAGCATTTTAGAGCCATCGAAGTGCATGACCCAGTTGGAATATGTACCGTACTCTTTAGGGAGTTCGACCTCTATCCATTCGGCGACGAAGTCGGCCAATACTTGGGATTTAATGGCTTGGCGTGGTTTGTATGTTATATCGAATGGCAAGAGCTCAATAGCCCACTTGGCAATCCGGCCTGTAGCGTCGCGGTTGTTTATTATGTAATTGAGTGGTACTTCGGAAGCGACCGTGATCAAGCACTCTTGGAAGTAGTGTCGTAGCTTCCGGGATGCCATGAAGACCGCGTATGCTATCTTTTGGTAATGAGGGTACTGGGATTTGCATGGTGTGAGGACAGTGGATACATAGTATACCGGTTTCTGAAGTGGGAATTTATGTCCGTCCTCCTCTCGTTCAACGACGAGCACCGCACTCACCACCTGGTGTGTTGCAGCGATGTATAATAACATGGGTTCGCCAACGTTCGGCGCGGCCAGGATTGGGTTGCTTGCTAAAAGATCCTTTATTTCTTCCAGTCCGGCCGTTGCCGCGTCCGTGCACTCGAAGTGGTCGGTGTGTCTAAGCAGGCGATATAGTGGCAATGCCTTTCTCCTAACCTGGAGATAAAGCGGCTTAAAGCTGCCACACATCCGGCTAGTTTTTGGACCTGTTTGAGGTCTGTTGGTGTAGCCAATTGTGACAAAGCTCGGATTTTGGCTGGGTTTGCCTCAATTCCTCTATTGGAAACGATGAAGCCCAACAGTTTTTCGGCGGGGATGCCGAAAACACACTTTTCCGGATTGAGCTTGATGTCATATGTGTGGAGGTTGTCGAATGTGAGACGCAGGTCGTCTACTAGTGACTCGACGTGCTTAGTTTTGATGACGACATCATCGACATATGCTTCGACCGTCTTTCTGATTTGTTTCTCCAGGCATGTTTGAATGATGTGTTGGCAGGTGGCGCCGGTGTTTTTCAGCCCCAAGGGCATAGTGTTAAAGCATAAAGGCCCATATGGGGTAATGAATGCCGTTGCAGCTTGATCAGACTCCTTCATTTTGATTTGATGGTATCCGGAGTACGCGTCGAGGAAACACAGTGAGTCGTGTCCTGCAGTAGCATCATTGATCTGATCGATGCAGGGAGGGGGAAGGGATCCTTAGGGCAGGCCTTGTTGAGGTCTTTGAAATCAACACACAGGCGCCAGGATTTATCCTTCTTTGGTACCATCACCAGGTTTGCTAGCCAGTACGGATGTTTTATTTCTCTGATGAACCCGACCTCAATTAACTTGGCTAGCTCCTCCCCCATAGCTTATCATTTGGGTTCGGAAAAGCGCCGCAGTGTTTGCTTGACCGGCTTGTATCCCTTCAATATATTGAGGCTGTGTTTAGCCAACCTGCGTGGGATTCCTGGCATATCAGAAGGGTGTCAGGCAAATATGTCCCAGTTCTCACGCATGAACGCGCGTAATGCGGCGTCGACCGTCGGATCGAGCTGTGCCCCGATGGAAGCTGTCTTCTTGGGGTCTGTCGGGTGAACTTGAAATTTGACGATTTCGTCTGCTAGTTTGAAGGAGGTGGCTTTGGGGCGCTTATCGAGGATTACGTCGTCCCTATCCACTGTGGAGCGTAGTGTGGTTAATTCTTGGGCCGCAAGGGCCTCGGATAGTGCCTCGAGGGCCAGGGATGCGGTTTTGTTTTCAGCGCGGAGTGCTATGTCCGTATCACTAGCGAGAGTGATAATACCATTGGGTCTGGGCATCTTGAGCTTCATATACCCGTAATGAGGTATGGCTTGAAAGCGTGTGAATGCGTCTCGCCCCAACAGGGCGTGATATCCACTGTTGAAAGGGGCCACCTGGAAGGTCATCTCTTCGGACCGATAGTTCTCCGGCGTGTCGAATACCACATCGAGCTTAATTTTTCCTGCGCATCTTGCTTCCCGACTGGGAATGATTCCTCGAAAGGTCGTATTACTTTGCTTGATGCAGTTTCTGCCTATTTGCATTTCATTGAGCGTGTCCTCGTAGATGAGGTTCAGTCCGCTGCCGCTGTCCATGAGCACTTTAGTGAGCCGAAAATTGGGTTGAGGACCAAGGCGGCTGGTGCCCAGACTGAACGGAATTTTGGTTCGTCATTGGCATTAAAAGTTATGGCCATATCGTTCCAGGGGTTTATTGCTGCGACTTGGCAGACTTCGGCGAGGTCACGGAGTGCCCTCTTGCGTCGATTGTTTGAAGCGAAAGTCTTGAAGACCGTCAATACTCTGAGGTTGCCGTCATCCGAAGAGTGCTGCTCTGATGTATTTTTGGTGAGGATATCCTCGCCGCTCTTGGCCACTTGCCAGAGTATCCAACATGCTCCGAGGCTGTGGGTTGGTTCGGTATCCGGTGTCGTGTGTATTTTCCATGGCTTATCAAGCCATCCCTCAAGGACGGTTCCATGTCCCATAATGGGTTTAATTTTCTTGCCTACGGGGTCTGGTGCCCCGCGAGGGTGCATCCTTTTTGCCCGCCAGGGAGGTGGCGTGAAGGCCGGTGGTTCCCAGCGGGTTGTGTGAGTTTTCCAGGCGCTTTCAATTACGCAGTACTTTTGTACTATGGTTGCCAAGTCAGTGAAGTGTAGTACGCGACGACGGTTGAGGGTGTTGAGGATTCCGTCGTTCGTGCAATTATTGCAGAATACTGAAATCACGTCCTCGTCGCGGCAATCTTTAATATTGTCCTTGACAAGGAGGAATCTGGCCCAAAAGTGATGGACCGTTTCCTGAGACTGCTGCCGTACGTACATGAGGTCGCATATATCCGGGGGACCGGAATTGCTTGGCGAATATCGCTTGTGGTGGGTGGGTGGCGTTAAATCTGAACCCTGACCCAATGTGGAGTCCTGAGTTTGAAAAACTTCCGAGTTTATTAGTTCGGGTTCCGGGATGTCCAATGATTGTTTAGGCTCAATGCCCGATTCTAAGTTCGAAGGACTGGGAGTGCCCCCCCATAGACGAGTATCCGGCTCTCCGAGCTCGGAAATCCGAAATAGCTTGTTTTCAGCATAGGGGAAGAGTCGTGGTTGTTTTGCTCCTCTATGACCGCTATCTGATGGGTGATCGACGGAGATTTGATTTCTCTCTGATCGGGTTTAAGCCCGATCTGATCATAGTCTGAAGCGACCCCCAGGGCGGCGATGCGATCCAGGAGTTCATTTAAAGATGACGAATCCGCCGGATCCATCCGTTTGGAGTACTCGGGGCCAACACGGAGACGATTTTTGATGACTTGGGAAGTCATCATCGGCTTAATGGCCGAACGGGCGGCCATGGTAAAGCTGCCCAGCCGGAGGGTTTGGCCTGCGGCCAGGGCTCCTTCGGAAGTGATACTGTCCTTAATAGCAAGGCGAGCCATCAATCCTGTTGCCGACGACACAGAGGAACTCTCAGTGAAAGCACCAATGTCGGTGTCAAAACCGGCGGATCTCGGGTAGGGGGTCCCGAACTGTGCGTCTGAGGATCGAAGGTAACAGGAGACAGGGACGCGATGTTTACCCAGGTTCGGGCCCTCTTGATGGAGGTAATATCCTACTTCCTGCTTGATTATCTTGGATGAATATGGGGTTTGCAAGAGTTGATCTACCTCGAGATCGTAATGGCTAAACTCTAGATGTCTAGCCTGTATGATTATGATTGCCTCTACGGACTAAACCCTCCGGTTTATATAGACACCGGAGGGACCTAGGGTTGTACAGAGTCGGTTACAAAGGAAGGAATCTTCATATCCAAACGCCAAGCTTGCCTTCCATGCAAAGGAGAGTCCCATCCGGACACGGGAGGAAGTCTTCTGTCCTGTATCTTCACGGCCCATTAGTCCGGCCCACGTCACACAGCCCGGACGCCCGAGAACCCCTTAATCCAGGACTCACTCACCCGCGGAGTTGGCTGCAAGCGGGGGCTCGACAGGCGAGATGCTAGGCGACGGGGATGACCCCGCCTGCTACAGGGTAGTAGGGGACAAAGCTAACTGCAGGGCGGCAGGGGGGAAAGTAGTCATGGGGGGAGCGAGGGCCCTGCATGACCTGGCGCGGTCGGACAGCCAAGGACGATCTGCCCGTTGTCCGTCCCTGGGACGGGGCCACAGTTTGCGGATCCGAGGCGAGCGAGCACCTATCACCAGGCGCGTGTGAACCTTCTAGAGCCACGACCAACAGGGCGGTCGCCGAGGGGGTAGGGAAGTTGAAAGCACAAGTGCTCCTAGGGTGATTTTGGTAATTAATGTCAGCATATCTCTTGTTGGACTAATACCTTTACCTAGTGTATTTCAGATCAGTTCAACCTCTATTTGATCTTTGCCGAAATAGGTCTCACCGAGTTCATGCAATCGGTCTCACCAAGATGAGGTTTTTCCCTAGCCCAAGCACATCGAACCCACCAAGTTGATCATGTCGGTCCCACCGAGATTCCTAACGTTCAGATTTTGAACTGAAACGGTCTCACCGAGTTCTTCTATTTGGTCTGACCGAGTTGGGTCAAATGTGTGTAATGGTTGGATTTTGTGTGGAGGCTATATATACCCCTCCACCCCCATCTCCATTTGAGAGAGAGCCATCAGAACGTGCCTACACTTCCACTACTCATTTTCTGAGAGAGAACCACCTACTCATGTGTTGAGACAGAGACATTCCAATCCAACCACAAGAATCTTGATCTCTAGCCTTCCCCAAGTTGCTTTCCACTCAAATCATCTTTCCACCATAGCCAAATCTGTGAGAGAGAGAGTTGAGTGTTGGGGAGACTATCATTTGAAGCACAAGAGCAAGGATTTCATCATCAACACACCGTCTATTACCTTTTGGAGAGTGGTGTATCCTAGATTGGTTAGGTGTCACTTGGGAGCCTCTAACAAGATTGTGGAGTTGAACCAAGGAGTTTGTAAGGGCAAGGAGATCGCCTACTTCGTGAAGATCTACCCGAGTGAGGCAAGTCCTTCGTGGGCGATGGCCATGGTGGGATAGACAAGGTTGCTTCTTCATGGACCCATCATGGGTGGAGCCCTCTGTGGACTCGCGCAACCATTACCCTTCGTCTCTCCATCAACGTGGATGTAAGATAGCACCACCTATCGGAACCACGCCAAAAATCTCCGTGTCTAGATTGCGTTTGCACTCCAATCCTATCCCTTTAATTTCTTGCAACTAGGATGCTTTACTCTTTCCGCTGCTTATAATCTTGCCATGCTTGCTTGAAATGTATTGTGAATGCTTAAACTTGTGCTAAAACTCCATCTCAACTTGAAGAACTTAAAAACTGCTACTTCTACTTGTTGAGTGTCTAATCACCCCCGCCTAGACACCTCTTCTCGATCCTTTCAATTGGTATCAGAGCATTGGTCTCCATTGCTTCGGTTTAATCACGATTGGAGGAAGATGGATGAGTCTACAATTGGGAGTATGTAACGCCCCGGATGTAACATTCCATAATGGTAACTCCAACTCTTGCCATTTTCGACTATGTGATATGATATTTCCTTCGTGGTTGAGTTTTGTCTTTCGTTTTTCATTTTGTTCATTTCATGCATTTCATCTCATGTATGTGCATCTCATTTGCATTCGTGTTCGTCTCATGCATCCGGTCTTTTTCCCCGTTGTCCGTTTCGGATTCCGACACTCACACATTTTGAGGTAGGTCAGTAAGAGTGTTTTGAAGATGTGGTATGGCTCTATCCATTCATGCCTCTGGTTGTAATTATGGAGTAGTGTAGCATGTCTTTTCCATGCTCTACTTTTGCTAAATATTGTTCTTGTCAAATTGTTAACATGAAGTTCAGTTTTGCCATGTGTTTTGCTAGTGATCCATGTACCATGTGGACTTGCTCTTGCCATTCTTAGCTTCATGAATATGTCTACTTATTTTTGGTTACCTTGTGATACCATGAAATGCTTTGTGGTGAGTGGCATGAGCTTGCAAAGTTGCTATCATGAATCTGTTTCTGTCATGCTCTGTTTTTCTTCTAAGTCTGAAACTGGTCATATCATTTGCCATGTTTGCATTGATGCTACCTATTATCCATGCATCTTTGGTTAAAGTTCAATAAGTGAGTTTTGTTCTATGTATTTATTAATAGCATGCCATGTCTTTGTTTGCCATGATATGTTCCTGTAGCATGTTTTTTGCTAGCTCTAAAATTGCTACCTGATGCTATTTTTGACATGTTAGTATTTTCACCAAGTCTGTGAATCTGTTATCATTTGTATTATTTCCATGCTATTTTAAGCTTGTTCTAGTGAGTTATAGTAGGAGCTTAGTGTACATTATATGTAGAGATTCACCTTTACTTTAATTCCATGTGCTTTGTTGTCTTGTTGGAGTGTTGTAGCATAGTTTCTTGATGCATCTTAATTGCTATGATGTTGTTAAGCGCAGTTTTGCATCATTCTTGTTTTGTTTGTCATTTGCAAACCGTGCATCCGTTTCTGATGATCCTTATATCGATTTCGACCGAAATCACTCACTCTTTCCAGCGGCATGCTTGGTTTTCCAAGTTTATGACTCGATCATCATTTCCCTTCCGGAGTACCCATATGCATTGCACATCATATCTTGCATCCCATGCCATGCCTTGCATCATGTTGCTTGTGAATTGCACCATGATTGATTGTTGTTCCGTTGCTTGTGTTCTTGCTTTGGGAAGAGCTGGGAGACGCGTTCGTGAAGGAGGAACCTGTTGAGTACGTTAACGAGGAGCAAGCTTTCAACAACTCTGAGAACTCTGCAGCCAAGATGACCATTACCCTCGATATCACTTCTATCTTTGCTTGCTAGTTGTTCGTTCTATCGCTATGTCGCGCTACCTACCACTTGTTTATCATGCCTCCCATATTGCCATGTCAAGCCTCTAACCCACCTTCCTAGCAAACCGTTGTTTGGCTATGTTACCGCTTTGCTCAGCCCCTCTTATAGTGTTGTTAGTTGCAGGTGAAGTTGAAGATTGCTCCATGTCGGAACATGGATATGTTGGGATATCACAATATCTCTTATTTAATTAATGCATCTATATACTTGGCAAAGGGTGGAAGGCTTTGCCTTTTGCTCGGTGTTTTGTTCCACCCTTGCCGCCCTAGTTTCCGTCATACCAGTGTTATGTTCCTTGATTTTGCGTTCCTTATGCGGTTGGGGTTATGGGACCCCCTTGATAGTTCGCTTTGAATAAAACTCCTCCAGCAGGGCCCAAACTTGGTTTTACATTTGCCTAACAACAACCTAAACCTTTCCCTTGGGAGTTATAAACCCGAGGGTCATCTTTATTTAACCCCCCCCCCGGGGGGGGCAGTGTTCCTCTGAGTGCTGGTCCAACCTGGGCGATGTCCGGCGCCCCCTGGGCAACCAGGGTCTATGCCAACCCGACGTCTGGCCCATCCAGTGTGCCCTGAGAACGAGATATGTGTAGCTCCTATCGGGATTTGTCGGCACACTTGGGCGGCCTTGCTGGTCTTGTTTTACCATTGTAGAAATGTCTTGTAACTGGGATTCCGAGTCTGATCGGGTTGTTCTGGGAGAAGGAATATCCTTCATTGATCGTGAGAGCTTGTGATGGGCTAAGTTGGGACACCCCTGGAGTGTACAAACTTTTGAGAGCCGTGCCCACGGTTATGTGGCAGATGGGAATTTATTAATATTCGGTTGTAGAGAACTTGACACTTGACTTAATTAAAATGAATCAACCGCGTGTGTCGCCGTGATGGTCACTTTTCGGCGGAGTCTGGGAAGTGAACACGGTTTGGGTTATGTTTGAACGTAAGTAGTTCAGGATCACTTCTTGATCACTTCTAGCTTCACGACCGTTGTGTAGTTTCTCATCTTACTCTTGTACTCGTATGTTAGCCACCATATTGGCTTAGCGCTTGCTGCAACTCCACCTCATTACCACATCCTACCCATAAGATTAAATAGTCTTGATTGCGAGGGTTTTGAGATTACTGAAGATGTCATTCCTACCGAAGAATCTGCTGAAGAATTCATTCCAGAACATGAAGAACGTCGAGCTAATGCACCTAAAGAAAATGGTGCTGAAGAAAATGCTGATCAAATTCCTCGACGACTACCAGCTCATCCTCGCGTTGCAAAAGAAGTGCAAGTTGAAAAGATCATCAATGACATTGAAGCACCAGGTCCTCTCACACGCTAAAAAGTTTCACATTTATCTAACTTTTGTGGGCACTATGATTTTGTCTCTATCACAGAGCCCACTAAGGTAGATGAAGCATTCTCGAGCCTGAGTGGATTCAGGCCATGCAAGAAGAATTACATCAGTTCGAGCTCAACAACGTCTGGGAACTGGTCAAACGTCCAGATCCTCGCAAGCACAATATCATTGGCACAAAGTGGATCTACCACAACAAGCAAGATGAAAATGGCCTTGTGGTGAGGAATAAGGCACGACTTGTAGCTCAAGGCTACACACAGGTTGAAGGAATTGATTTTGATGAAACTTTTGCACCTGTTGCTAAACTTGAGGCTATTCGCATATTACTTGCTTATGCTAACCATCATGATATCACTCTATATCAAATGGATGTGAAAAGTGCATTACTCAATGGTAAGCTTGAGGAAGAAGTATATGTTGCTCAAGCAGGCCCCTCGGGGGTGGTATGATACTTTGAAGGAATTCCTCATGAAGAAAGGCTTCAAACCCGGTTCACTCGACCCTACTCTTTTCACTAAATCTTATGATGGTGAACTGTTTGTGTGCCAAATATATGTTGATGATATTATCTTTGGCTGTACTGACCAACGTTATAGTGATGAATTTGCCTACATGATGAGTGAAGAATATCAAATGTCTATGATGGGAGAGTTGAAATTCTTCTTAGGTCTTCAAAATCGTCAACAACAAAATGGCATATTCATAACTCAGAGAAATACCTCAAGGATGTATCGAGGAAATTCGGCATGCAAGATTGCAAAGGCGTCAAAATTCCTATGCCCACAAATGGCCATCTATGCACCGATGAAAATGGTATTGACTTGATCATAAGGTATACCGCTCCATGATTGGTTCTTTATTGTACTTATGTGCATCTAGGCCAGATATAATGCTTAGTGTTTGCATGTGTGCCCAATTTCAAGCTACAATCAAGGAATCACACCATAAGGTCATGAGGCATATTCTTCGATATCTAGCTCACACACCAACACTTGGATTATGGTACCCCAAGGGCTCGGCTTTTGATCTCATTGGATATTCTGACTCTGACTATGCTGGTGATCGTGTGGACCGCAAGTCAACATATGGTACATGTCATTTCCTTGGACGATCCTTGGTCTTTTGGTCCTCGAAGAAACAGAACCGCGTATCACTGTCTACTGCTAAAGCTGAGTACATTGCTGCTGGTTCTTGCTGTGCTCAACTGCTATGGATGAAGCAAACTCTCAAGGACTACGGCGTCAACGTGAAGAATGTGCCTCTCCTATGTGACAATGAGAGTGCCATCAAGATTGCTCACAACCCAGTTCAGCACTCGAAGACAAAGCACATTCAGATTCGTCATCATTTTCTTCGTGATCATGTGTTGAAGGGCGACATCTCTATTGAGCATGTGAAGCCTGAAGAACAATTAGCCGATATCTTCACAAAGCCCTTGGATGAGAAGAGATTTGGCAAGTTGCGGTGTGAGCTAAATATCTTAGAGTCTTCGAATGTTCTTTGAAAAGGACACTCATCCTAACACTTATGCAAAATTATGACTTAGATGTGCAACACATGAAGAAACATTTTTCTTCAATCAATGAAGAATAACACTCTAAGTGTGAAGAAATTAATGAAGAATTTGATTCTCAGAACCCTACGACAATTATACGCGGTGTCTGAAATCATAATTCTTATATGGTGGGTCATGCCACCACAAAAGTTGAAAACCTTCAATTTGAGTTTTTCCTCAGTTCTTGAAATTCCTCAGTTGTTCAAATTCTTCAACTTTGCAAAATCTTCACTGTTTCCGTCGTTTTTCTTCATTGGCTATATATATATGGGTTTATGTCCTCTACAGCATTCACTTATGGCTAATTCTTCAAGTTGGTTTTTCTGCTAAGTGAATGTGATCGGACCCTTCCCCCTCTATGCTATACTCAACCCAATCTATTCACAAATTCTTCATGTGCGTTCTATTTGAAACTTGTTCAAGATCTTCACTGTGTCCTTGTCAGCTGAAGAATTTGCGAACGGAACGTTAAAACTTATCTTGTCCAAATTTTCGGCTTTGCCGCTCAAACCGTTACGCATCCCACGATATACTTATCTATTCACCCATGATCTAACACGATCTCCACTTCTCAGTACGTGGGTGACACATGTCATGCGAATGGGAAGGGTCAGGGGCACGTTCGTCCAAATTCTTTGGGCGAACAGCTTTTTCACCGCGGCTATAAATACCCCCTCTCTCCTTCCTCACTTCCTTTACTCCGCTCGACCTCCTTCTCCAGCTCGAGCTTCTCAAACCCTAGCGCCGCCGCTACTCCATCATCGCCGGTGAGGAAGAGCTTCACTGCCTCGACCTCGTCGCCGTCATACTCGTGCCGGCCGTGGATATCTTCACTCCGCCGCCGCCGTAGCCGTCTTCCTCCGCCGAGTTACGGCGTGGAAGATCTGCACAGACGAACTTCACTTCTCCACCTCACTGTTCGTCGTGTTCTTCGTCCAGGGTAATTAAAAGTTACTTTTATTTCCCTCTTTGATTCGAATGTTTTCTACAAAATCTTCAATGGTGTTTTTCTTCAAATCCTCACACACTAAACACCTCACATGTCATCTGTTCTTGATTCATTTCTCTAAGCATCATTTTCCTTCAAGATTCCTCAATTGTGTGGATCTTCGATCTATACAACTCTGGAACCTAAGACAAAGAACGCTTAGTGAAATTCTTCAAGACTCATCTGGTCAAATTCCTCAAACTTGGTCTTTTTGAAAAACCTTCTGAGAACGCATATGACCTCTCCAAATTCCTCGAAACTATACTCTGTTCATAGGTACTCATGTCCGCTGCTGAATCACTAGGTTTTCATCAACTTAACTCATTTGCAGCGTTCCTCGAAGAAAAGTTGCATACTTCTTCAGAGAATTCGATTGTTCAAATTCCTCAACTAGAGAAAATGGCTGATGAAAATAAGCCACAGAAAGGAGGAAAGAGGCCTGAAATCGACACTGCCTTTGAGATCCCTGATGACATATACAAAGACTATTGCACTCCTGATGAGGCCAAGTTTGGTAAGGAGAACAAAAATCAGCGCAAAGTGTGCATCCAGAGGATAGAAAGGAGATGGGCAAGAGAGTGGAGGGAGTACAGGTATGTAACTCCAAAGTACATGAAGAAATTCACACTCAATCCTCCATGCCCAAGACCTCCATTGGCACCTGGCCAAGAAGCGGATCCCACCAGCCTCAAGCGCGGTGAGGATTATCCTGATGAATGGGCCAAGTGCCAGGCCAAGTTGGCTAGACAAGCCAAAGAAGTAGTGAGGAAATTCAATGAAGACTCTGCTGCTGCTGCCACTGAGGCCTCTGTCAAGCCGAAGAAATCTATGGCAAAGAAGCCTGCACATAAGCCAAGGGCTTCACCCTCAGTGCCCTCAAGGCCAAGTTCCTCAGCAATGCCCTCACAGCCAGAATCTTCAAAGCTCTCAAGGCCAAGTCCTCATGCTGCTCCTGCTCCTCCAAAATCCTCAGCTACTCCAAAGTCCTCAGCTGCTCCGACAAAGTCCTCAGCACATGTGCATCTTGCCACGTGCCAAAGGACGACAGGCATCTCCATTGCCTCAGGAGTCTCAGCTAGTTCCTCAGCTGCACCCAATTCTTCAACGGGACCCTCTTTGCTGAAGACAAAGGCCACTGCTGGACGAGGTCCTCGCCCTAGTCCTCAGAAGAAGCAGGTTGCCTTCCAAGTGCCGTCTGAAGAAGACGAAGCTGATGATGAAGAACTTGCTGAGATCATTAGAGATAGGCAAGTCAGGGCCGCTAGAGCCAAAGGCACAAATGTGCCACTGCTTTTGGATCCAAGGTTGATCCTCGACTATATTGATCTCTGGCACAAGGACCCAAACACTCCTTTTCCTGATTTCAAGTTGACTCCTGGCCAAAGTCACACGCTGACCAATTTCATCCAAGAAGAAAAATGGAAATATGAGAAGGCCAGGCAGATCAAGAAGGCGCAGTACAAGAAGGATAAATTTCTGAGGAACAACGTTGTCTCTATGACAACTGATGAACTTATAAAAATCTAGTCTGAAATCAAAACCCTCAGCGATGATTTCAATGCTTACTATGCTGATTGGCAAGGAGCCAAAGTCAAGTTTGTTAAACAGACTAAGAAGTTCACCACCAATGTTGCAGCCCCATCACAACAAGAAATTCCTCAGGCTGAAGCATCTGCTCATTGAACATGCCAAAGACCACCGATGACTTTCAGGGCTGAAGAAAATGTGAGTTCGAGGCTGATGACCGCATTCCAGCCATCGAAGAAATTGCGTGGCATCCACTAGTGGTGCGCCTGAAGAAAATGAAGAGGTCAGGGCAACTACATCTGTTGTGCCTGAAGAAAATCAACCAGATTCCTCTGCTCCTCCTGCGCCTACCCCAACTCCAATCCTTCCATATGCATCAGATGTGAAGAAGACCAAGGCTGCAGAGTGTGCAGCTGTGAAGAAGAGGAAGGCATCAACTTCATCAGATTCTTCAGCTCCGAAGAAGATGAAGCCTTTGACCAGCTCATTTGAAAATCCCATTGATGTTGTTCCTCTCTCAACCATGCCATCAAAGGAAATCGTCCCTTTTGATGAAGAATATGTGATCCCCGGCGGATCTGATGAAGAAAATCCTTCTGCTGCTTCGTCAGAGCAGTTGGATGAAGAAAGAAGTGGATGAGATCCCTTCAACACATGTTGTTTCCTCGCCTATGCTTCAGTTCACAGCTGAAGAGGCTGGCGTTGAAGAAATGGAAGATGAAGATGTGGACATTGGTTGTACCACACCAGTGATGAATAATGACTTTTGGGAAAGTCAGCACCCCAATTCTCCACTCTTCACACCTTTACTCTGAAGAAACTCACCCCACTTCATCTGTACGTGAAGAAGTTCCAGCCACTAGTGCTGAAGAAACTGCTGCTGCTGCTGAACATCTGAAGACGCAGACTAGCACTAAAGAGGAACCAGGAATTCCTCAGCCTGAAGAACCTGAGATTGCGATTCCTGAGGTTGTGATGCAACTCACTGACACTCCTCTCCCCAAGCCAAAGGATCCATTCTCACGGAAGCAAAAATTCAAGGCTGAAGATTTCTTCGGCGAGCACGTATTCTTCACAGACTACAACCCCTATGACTCTGCTCGCATTAGGAAGAGGCATTTCTGGACTGCCATCCGGGCAAATTTCTATTCCTCAGTGCTGTTCAACAAAGACAAAGTCTTTGATCGTGCGCACATTCCTCACGTGGATATGGAATCTCTGTCGTGCTTCGAGCCAGTCCTCAGTGTTCTTCACGACGCTTGACTGTTAAATTTCTGCACTGACATCTGTGATTGGAATGAAGAACTCATTCTTCAATTTTATGCGACGCTGCACATCACAGGAGATTCTGAAGATGTGAATTCATGGGTGCTGGAATGGATGTCTGAAAACACTCACTACAAGGCACCAGCTACTGAATTGCTTCGTGCCTTACCACTCAGTCCTCCTCCTGAAGCTGCTCGTTGTGTCTACAGTGAACCTGAGCTTACAAATCACTACATGCAAGTTCTGATGAAGCCTTTGAAGCCAGGTCAGGCCCCACGAACCAAATTCCTCGTGAAGGAATTATTATATGTGCCTCGGACTGTCTATCGCATTTTGACGAAGACATTGAGTCCAATCAAGGGCCACGACTTGAATGAAGAAGAAGTCGTTGGCATCATGAAGAATCTGCTTTTCAATATCATTCATGGCGTTCCCGTCAACTTCCATGATTTATTCATGAGAACTCTGGCCAATGTCGTTATGTCACCATTTGAGCTGAAGCCTTGTGCACCTTGGATTATGAGATTCATCAGAACAAGGTCTTCACTCAACTACAAAGCTGATACACTGAACCACTGCAACTACTTGCCTCCAATTGAAGTCCTCAAACAGACATTTTCCTCAGTTGATGACAAGGGAAAGGCCGCTGCTGTTATAGAAGAAGGCATTCGCCCATTGGATGGTCAATTTCGCAAGGCTGCATCCTACTCAACCAATGACGACTCTGCCACCCATGACTCTGCCGCCAACACAACCAAGCAAAATCCTCAAGGCACAGCACCCAGGGTGATGACTGATCATGAGCTTCTCCTCGCCTTCATCATAAGGTTGATCGCAATCATAAATGGGTCAAGCGTCAATTTGGTTCAATTCATCACAACATGATCACGACCCACAATGCGGTGAAGAAAAACCACTACTACATCCATGAAACCTTCAACCGCATTCAGGCTCTTCCGTCTCATGTCTATAGCTGAAGATCTCAAGAAAATGGGTCTCAAGGAAGACTTTGACTGGTCTGCACCTCCACCAAGAAATACAAGAAGGTCAAGGTTCCTCCCTTGGTGGCCAGCTCCTATTCTTCATCGCGCGACACCGATTTAACATGAAGACTTGGACGACAACTGCGGCAGGCCCAACATCAAAAAAAAAACGATTCTAACAAAGATCGGGCGCCTCCTTCATCAACTTGATATTCTTCAGGGGCGTTAGTCCTCATTTTCGATCCTTTTCGTCATTCGATGACAAAGGGGGAGAAATTTGAGTTAGTCTTCAAGCGGGTCTATTATATGGGAATTTTTTTCTAAGTTGCAACTCTCGTTCTTTTGAAGACTTTGTTGGATCGAGTTGTAAACTTAAACTCTATGGTAGCCTGATACTTTTGTTGTGACTTTCTGCATGCTTATTCCTCGTTAATGTTATTGCACGCATGCTGAATTACATCAGTCACCATATTTCATCATGCATTTCAAGTTCTTCATATTATATGTCAAATGCGTTTATGAATTACAAGATATAGGGAGAGATCTCCATGATTCAACTCTTCAAGTGTGCATTGCTTCAAAAGCAAATTCCTCACTATGCACATCTTCAGGGGGAGTTCTTCTATATCTTGCAATCAAATTCCTCAATATCAGTATTTACATTTCATATGTTTATCCCCGTTGAAAACTTAACCTATATTGTCATCAATCACCAAAAAGGGGGGATTGTAAGTGCATCTAGTGCCCCTTAGTGATTTTGGTGTATTGAAGACTTACAGATTAAGTGACTAATGCGTTTGTGAGTGTACATAGGTCTATAAGTCTATGAGGAGTTTGATATTTACAGAGAAAGTCGACCCCTAAAAATGAAGTTCTTCGACTGAAGACTTTGGATTTCTGAAGACTTTGAAAGTGAAGAAATTGGTGTGACCTTGAAGACTTGGTATTCATTCGAGGAATATGAAGCGTGAATACTTTTGTTTTCGTAGTTTCATTTTCTCTTTCTTGAGTCATAGGAAACACCGTACTATTAAAGGGGGTCGAGGAAATACTAAGGAAAAATTTCCATGTGATGCTCAACTCAAAATCCTACACCTACCAATCCCTTAGAGTGAAGCCATTGGAAATCTCATACAGTTCGATCATATTTTTCAAAGGATGTAGACAAAGTTCTTCCGGTCTCTCGAGGAATTTGTTCTCGACCGAGGAATTAGGAATTCGCCAAAGGTCGGATTGCCTACACAAGGAGGAACATGATAGCCCCGAGGAATTTGAACCTCAAATTTCCGATTTATTCTTTGTGTTCTTGCGCCTGTCCCAAAATATCTTATCCACCTAACGGTCATATCATTGAAGGGCATTTATGTCTTATCATGTCGGGCTGCTCCCTAGGCTATAAATAGTCGCCCCCTACAACCACTAGCTGGTTGGCTGCTCTGAGAGAAACTAACACTTGTCATTTGAGAGCATCTCATCCTCCGAGGACTTTGAGCGAAAATCATCGAGTGAGGAAAACCCAAACCCAAACACCTACAAACCCAAAGTGATTGAGCATAACTAAAGAGATTGATCCTGCATGGATCCGACGCTTGTTACCTCTAAAGACTGTGCTTCTTCCAGACGGTTAGGCGTCATGGTCTAGAGCATCCAAGAGGAATTGTGGATCGCCGAGTGACCGAGTTTGTGAAGGTTCGGAAATCACCTGAAGACTTACCACGAGTGATTGGACGAGGTCTGTGTGACCTTAGTTCAGGGAGACTACGGTGAGGACTGTGTGTCCTCGTGTTTAAATACCTAGCCGCTCCAACCAGATGTACAACCGAGACAGCAGCTTGAACTGGTCTACCAAATCATTGCCTTCACCAAGCTTATCGGGTTCTATTTCCTCAACTCTTTCATTTCCTCATTCTTGTGTTGTGTGCTTGTCATATCTGTGTTTGAAGACTTTGATCGAGACTTTTTCAATTTCCTCGATTCAATTTCTTCAACCGCTTTGTCTTCATCATGTGTTATCCTGTGATTACGCATTCGGTACTCTGTGCTTGTCTTCATTTCATCATGATGACCATGCTTGTATTCTGTTATGTTTACTTCTGAGTACTTATTCCGCTGCAAGTAGTTCTTCGCTAAGGAATTTCCTCACCGACAAATTCCTTAGTGAAGAATTCATAAAAATCACCTATTCACCCCCCCCCCTCTAGTCGATATAATGCACTTTCAAGCCCTTCTCAATCCTCAAAGTAGATTGGATCAGATATGCAAGCTGATCTTGCTTGCTCTTCAGGAGAACTTGAGATGCTTCCTCAACACTTGGCATCTTGGCAGCTTTCTCTGCTTTAGCTTTTGCTCTCTTCTCTTGTGCTTGAGCTGATGATGGTTCATCCTCATTCATCACAACCTTGTTGTCTTCAAATTCAGGATATAGGGGTAGATGCTCCTTGTCCAACAAGTATGTTCCTGTGCCCATCTTAGAATTGATGAGCTCCTGAATATGTGGAGCATACCCACAACTTCTCTTTTGGTCAGCTACTGTCCTCTTGATTGTCTCTACAATCAGGCTCATGACTTAAACTTTTGAGGGACATCAAATAGTTGCAGCAAGTTGATGAAATGTCCTCTGATCATCTTGTGATCTCCTGACTTGGGTAGCAAAGTGTGCCTTAGGATGGTGTTGATGGTAGGCAGACCAGACAACAGGTAATGTACAGACCCAAGCTTGTGTGTCTCCAAAGCTTTATCAGGGATCTCTTTGTACATGTTTGCCATTGAGTTGTGGTCTTTCTTCTTCTTTGCATACACATCCAAGTCATCTTCATGTTCTTCTGGGGCATCGATCAGCTTGGCCCATTCTTCAACAATGGACTGGTACCTTGTACCTTCAGACACCCATACCATCCTTCCATCTGGATAGAAGTGAGGAGTGGAGTAAAACTGCATGATCAGCTCATCATTCCATTTTGTGAGCTTCTGCCCAACAAACTTATCTACACCACATGCTTTGAAGCTGCCATATACTCCTGAGAAGTGATCTTCCTTCTCCTTGATGTACTCCCAATCAACCCATCTCATGTCACATACAATTGGCTTCTTGTCAAGCAAAATTGTCTCATAGAAGTCTTGTTGTTCTTTTGTGTGAAACCTGTAATCAACTGCAGTCCTCCTCCTCACAGCATAGGGATCAGACTGTCTCCACAATCTCAGTCGAACATCTTTTCTGATGTGCATGTCCTCAGCCACTGGATGAGCATCATTGTGGTCTGGAATCTTGGGTTTCAGTTTTCTCAAAATAAGAGATTCATCATCCTCTTCTTTAGCCTGAGGCATTGGGGCCTTGTTCTTCTCCTCTGCAGAAATGTTCCTGGTGTTTCTCTTGGGCTTTGGGGGTTTCTGAGCTTGAGCTTTTGGAGCAGACTTGGGCTTTGATGTTGCAGCCCCTGACTTGATAGCATCTCCCATAAGCTTTTGAGCTTTGGGTGTTGGAGCATCCTCTTCTTCTTCTTCTTCTTCTTCAGAAGAAGAAGAATGCTTTTCAAACTCAGCCATGGGGTCTACCTTCTTGCACCATCTTCCCCTCTTTCTCTCCTTCTTTTTCTTATCCTCAGCAACATCTTCTCCTCCAGTTGACTTGGAGGGTTCCAGAGTGGAGGCTCTGGCCTTAGACATTGGGACTCTTCTGGCAGGTGCCTTCTTATGCAATCCTGGCTTTGTTGCAGTAGTTGTGCCATACTATTTCTTTAGTACTTTCTTCCTTGAGGTGGCCTCATCCTCAACAGCCACATAGTCATCATCCTCTGAGTCTGAGGTTCTCTTCTTCCTGGTTCTGGTGGCTGCCTTGGGCAAGTTACTTGGTGTGCTCCTGCTGCCCTCATCATAGCTGCTTGAGGGATCTGAACCCTCACTCAATTGCACTTGTTCTTCAGGTCCAGCAAACCCTGTGAATAGATGTAGATGAGGTAGAGTGGATGAGCATCACAAAGTGTAGAGTTTTTGCAAAACAGATGACTCAAAAACTTAGTTTTAGTTCTCTATAGAAATCATTTCAGAGCTACCGATCTGTTAAACTCAGTGATACCGAAGCAATTTTGGAACCTAAACTAGTGAACTCGGCCAGACCGAGTCACAGTTCGGTGGCACCGAGATTGCTAGGGCTTCACAGAGAGTCGAACTCAGTCGCACCGATTTGCAATTTTCGGTCAAACCGAAAAGTGCATGTGCAATGGCCTAAGCCAAATTGGTGAGACCGATTTCTACAACTCGTTCGGTCCGAGATGAGTTCGGCGGAGACCTAACCCTAAATTTTCAAATCAAATCTAACCTAAAGGATGTTTTCAGTGGATAGACTGTTTGCATACATGGTAAAGATCATGGCAAAGCAATGTGCTATGAATCAGAGTTAAGGGAATAGCACATAGAGTCGAACCCATACCCTAGTTCGGCGGGAGTTCGCTACGGCGGCAACGGCGGAGCAGATTCCGTTGACGGTGACGAAAACCAGTAGCAGGAGGTCACTGGTGGCGAGGAGACGATCCGGAGACCCGAGGAGGCAGAGCGGGACACACGCGCGGGCTGAGGAGTTTGAAGAAATTTCCAAAATCTCACACGTGGGTTTATATATCCCGACCCTCTCGGTGTGACCGAGTGGAACAACTCGGTGGCACCGAGATGCAGAATCGCAAGCGGTTACTGCAACTCTGTGTGACTGAAAAGTTCAAATCAGTTGCACCGAGATAGAAAATCTAGATCAACTTAGTGAACTCGGTGTGACCGAAGTGGATGACCCGGTCATACCGAAATGCACAAAGAGGTTTTGGAAGTTTAAGTCTATGATGAATCGGGGACTCCGAGTGCTCCTCACACAGAGTGGTTCGAATCTGACTTGATCAAACTTTGTGATGTAGCATGAATAGAGTTTGAGACAAGAAAAGCATAGATAGCTAGAGGGAGTTCTTAGGCATTCTTTTCCATTTGGCAAAGGAGAAAAAGCCAAACAATCAAAGCAACAAATCGATGTCCTCGAATGAGTAAAATATGCAATCAACATGCTCACACAATTAAATGGCAAATGAAATATGTGACAAAGCATGCACAAACACTCTAGCATCTATCAAGCAATTTGGCGATGACTAGGTCATCTATATATGAGTATATTGACTTAGGAGTCAAATGAAAACATTTGATCATAGGTCATACTCATCGTTTAAGCACAAGTGGGGTTGCCACTCTTACATAAAGCATTGTTGTGTTCACACCATTAGAGTTGCCTTAGCTCAATTGATTAGAGTAAAGCTCCCCCTAGATGTGATATCCCCCCTAAGAGGGATGAGCTAACCTTGGGTTTTGTCGATGATGACTTCATGTAGGTGTCGAAGATGTGGATGCTCAATGTTGATGTAGATCGTTTGGAGCAATCCATTGGAGTGAGTTGCACTTTCAATACCTTGTTCCTTGTCTTACCAACAAGAGGGTTTGTGACTCCTTGAACTAGTGCAAGATGCGGAAGTTGTTTGCACATGTCCTTGCCAAAATAATATGAGTGAAGTACGTTGGCGGAGTCACCCTCAAGAACTCTCTAGTTCTTCTTCTTCAGGATCCACACCATCTTGATGGGAATCCTTGGAGTCGTGGTCGTACTTGATGTAGTAGAACTTGATGTAGTCTTGGGAACCCACTTGACCAAGGCCTTAGGAGCTTCTTCAAATGCATCAATCTCCTCTTGAAGCTTGTCCTTGACTTTTTGCTTGTGGTCTTGTGGTGGAAGATCATCTTGAGCTTGTGTTCCTTGGAAAGAAGTAGGATCATACTTCTCTTGTTGAGGAACAAACTTCGTCTTGGGGTATTGAACTTCTTCCCACTCAACTCTATTGCCATTGAACTTTCGTTCAAAACCAAAACCTTGATTCTTCCGGTGTCTTCCTTGCTTGCGTACAATTTCCTCAAATTGCTTACTCCCGGCAAGGCTCTTGTAAACACATTTCTCTATAATTCCCTTCAATAAGCTATTTTCTTGCTCAAGTGTAACTTGGCTAAGAGAATCATTAGTGGAATCAAGAGAACTACTAGAAGCAACAACATTGGATTTAGCATGATTATTGTTACTACTAGATGAAGAATCTTTCTTGCTCTTGTTGCTAGATTTTACTTGTGGCATGTAATTAGACAAGAGTAAACACTTGGCAATGTAAGAAGAACTTTTCTTGCGAAGATCATCATTGATTGCTTTTAAGAACTCATGCTCTTGCTCAAGGTTGATCTTTTCAAAGCGTAGCTTCTCATGAGTCTTTAAAAGTTCTCGATGATCTTCCAAGGCAGTTTCATGAGCTAACTTAAGAGTGTTTAGTTCTTTAGTTAGATGCTCAATCTCCTTCTTATCATCGTCATTCGTTTTATCTTGATTAGCATGACTAATAGAAAGTTCATCATAGTTTTCATAACTAGAGTTATCAACAAGTAAATCATCATCTCCTAGCAAATCATCTTCATCACTATTGAAATCAACATACTCGGGGTGTGATACCTTTGGGCCTTTAGCCATGAAGCATCTTCCAATTTCTTCATTTGGTGAGTCAAATATGTCATAGGAGTTGGTTGGCACAAGTGCTAGACCGGCAACACCTTCATCTTGAGTATATTCGTAGTCGGAGTGATAACTTCTTTCGGAGTGATGGTCGGAGTCGGAGCCGGATACCCATTCACCAACATGAGCTTGATGTCTTTGTTTTGTCTATCTCTTTGATGATTTTTCCTTCCTTTCCGAATCCTTGCTTCTGTGAGAGGTTCTACGTTGATAACGATCATCTCTACTTCTCCTCTCTCTTGGTGGTGATTCTTCTCTTCTACTTCTTCTTTTGGGAGAATCTTCTCTTCTTTTGTAGGGAGCCGTACACTCATTGAAGTAGTGTCCGGGTCTTCCACAATTGTAGCAACTTCGTTCACGACTTGAAGATCTTTTGTCATTGTAGGACCTTGACTTGGAACTTCTCTCCTTGCTTCTACTCTTGTAGAACTTGTTGAAGTTCTTCACCATTAGGCTCAATTCTCCATTGAAGGTTTGTTTCTCACTTGATGATGTGGGAGCATCACATGAGGCTTTGTAAGCACCGCTTGACTTGTTGTGGAGCTCTTCCTTATCCTTAAGTGACATCTCATGAGCAACAATTCTTCCAATGACTTCCGTTGGCTTGAGATCTTTGTAACTGGGCATCATTTGGATCAATGTGCACACGGTATCATATTTTCCATCCAGTGCTCTTAGGATCTTCTTGATGATGAATTTATCGGTCATCTCTTCACTTCCTAAGTTGGCAATTTCATTTGTGATGAGAGCAAGCCCAGAGTACATTTCAGCAACACCTTCACCATCCTTCATTTTGAACTTGTCAAGTTGACTTTGAAGCACATCCAATTTGGATTCGTTGATGGAGTCGGTACCTTCATGCATATCAATCAAAGTATCCCAAATTTCCTTTGCATTCTCAAGACGGCTGATTTTGTTGAATTCTTCAGGGCACAATCCGTTGAAGAGAATATCACAAGCTTGAGTATTGTATTGCAGCATCTTCAACTCTTCCGCGGTAGCTTCACGGTTCGGTTCTCTCCCATCAAAGAATTCACCTTGCAAGCCAATACACACAATAGCCCAAACGGCGGGGTTATGTCCAAGAATATGCATTTTAATCTTGTGCTTCCAACTAGCAAAATTAGTACCATCAAAGTAAGGACCTCTACGGTGGTAATTTCCCTCGCTAGACACCATACTGTCCTAGGTTGTGAAACCAAGGCTATGATCACCAAAAGCTATGGTAATCAAGGAAAATGGAGACCAAAGCTCTCATACCACTTGTAGGATCGAAAGTATGTCTAGAGGGGGGGGGTGATTAGACTACTTGACCAAATAAAAATCTAGCCTTTTCCCAATTTGAAGTCTTGGCAGATTTTAGCAACTTAGCACTTGTCAAGTAAACAACCTACACATGCAAGTCTAAGAGTATAGCAGCGGAATGTAAAACATTGCACATGAAGGTAAAGGGAGGAGTTTGGAGGGAGCAAACGCAACATAGACACGGAGATTTTTGGCGTGGTTCCGATAGGTGGTGCTATCATACATCCACTTTGATGGAGACTTCAACCCACGAAGGGTAACGGTTGCGCGAGTCTGCAGGGGGCTCCACCCATGAAGGGTCCACAAAGAAGCAACCTTGTCTATCCCACCATGGCCATCACCCACGAAGGACTTGCCTCAATAAGGTAGATCTTCATGAAGTAGGCGATCTCCTTGCCTGTACAAACTTCTTGGTTCAACTCCACAATCTTGACGGAGGCTCCCAAGTGACACCTAACCAATCTAGGAGACACCACTCTCCAAAAGGTAATAGATGGCGTGTTGATGATGAACTCCTTGCTCTTGTGCTTAAAATGATAGTCTCCCCAACACTCAACTCTCCCTCACGGATTTGGATTTGGTGGAAAGATGATTTGAGTGGAAAGCAACTTGGAGAAGGCTAGAGATCAAGATTCATATGGTTGGAATGGAATATCTTGACCTCAACAAATGAGTAGGTGGTTCTTTCTCAGAAAATGTATGCTGGAAGTGTAGGCATGTTCTGATGGCTCTCTCCATGAATGAAGAGTGGGTGGAGGGGTATATATAGCCTCCACACAAAATCTAACCGTTACACACAAATTACCAAACTTGGTGGGACCGAATAATGAAACTCAGTCAGACCGATTTAGTTCAAAATGTGAACGTTAGGCTTTTCGGTGGGACCGACATGTCAACTCGGCGGGACCGATTTCATTAGGGTTAGGGCTTAATGTAATCTCGGTGAGAAAACTCGGTGGGACCGATTTTGGTAATAAGCTAACCAGAGAGTTGGTCAGGCAAACTCAGTGGGACCGATTGCTCATCTCGGTTGGACCGAAACGTTATGAAGGGAAACAGAGAGTTTGCAATCCCATCTTGGTGAGACCGAGATCCCTATCGATAAGACCGAAATGACTAGGGTTTTGTGGCAGTGGCTATTGATACGTCTCCAGCGTATCTTTTTTTGATTGTTCCATGCTATATTATATTCTGTTTTGGACATTATTGGGCTTTATTATACACTTTTATATTATTTTTGGGACTAACCTATTAACGGGAGGCCCAGCCCAGAATTGTTGTTTTTTGCCTATTTCAGAGTTTCGCAGAAAAAGAATATCAAACGGAGTCCAAACGGAATGAAACCTTCGAACGTGATTTTCGAACGAACGTGATCCGGAGGACTTGGACCCTACGTCAAGACATCAACCAGGAAGGCACGAGGTAGGGCGCGCCTACCCCCTGTATGCGCGCCCTCCACCCTCGTGGGCCCCATGTTGCTCCACCGACGTACTTCTTCCTCCTATATATACCTTCGCACCCCAAACTACCAGACACAGAGCCAAAACCTAATTCCACCGCCGCAACCTTCTCAGAATTCGTGAGATCCCATCTTGGGGCCTGTTCCGGAGCTCCACCGGAGGGGGCATCGATCATGGAGGGCTTCTACATCAACACCATAGCCTCTCCAATGAAGTGTGAGTAGTTTACCTCAGACCTTCGGGTCCATAGTTATTAGCTAGATGGCTTCTTCTCTCTTTTGGATCTCAATACAATGTTCTCCCCCTCTCTTGTGGAGATCTATTCGATGTAATCTTCTTTTGCGGTGTGTTTGTTGAGATCGATGAATTGCGGGTTTATGATCAAGTTTATCTATGAAAAATATTTGAATCTTCTCTGAATTCTTTTATGTATGATTGGTTATCTTAGCAAGTCTCTTCGAATTATCAGTTAGCTTTGGCCTACTAGATTGATCTTTCTTGCATGGGAGAAGTGCTTAGCTTTGGGTTCAATCTTGCGGTGTCCTTTCCCAGTGACAGTAGGGGCAGCAAGGCACGTATTGTATTTTGCCATCGAGGATAACAAGATGGGGTTTATATCATATTGCATGAGTTTATCCCTCTACATCATGTCATCTTGCTTAAAGCGTTACTCTGTTCTTATGAACTTAATACTCTAGATGCATGCTGGATAGCGGTCGATGTGTGGAGTAATAGTAGTAGAGTCGGTCTACTTCTCTCGGACGTGATGCCTATATACATGATCATACCTAGATATTCTCATAACTATGCTTAATTCTGTCAATTGCTCAACAGTAATTTGTTCACCCGTCATAATACTTATGCTCTTGAGAGAAGCCACTAGTGAAACCTATGGTCCCTGGGTCTATTTTCTATCATATTAATCTTCCAAAACTTAACTATTTTTATTAACTTTTATTTTACTTTGCATCTTTATCATAAAAATACCAAAAATATTATCCTATCATATCTATCATATCTCACTCTCGTAAGTGACCGTGAAGGGATTGACAACCCCTTTATTGCGTTGGTTGCAAGGATTTATTTGTTTGTGTAGGTGCGAGGGACTTGCGCGTGGCCTCCTACTGGATTGATACCTTGGTTCTCAAAAACTGAGGGAAATGCTTACGCTACTTTGCTGCATCACCTTTCCTCTTCAAGGAAAAACCAACGCAGTGCTCAAGAGGTAGCAGCTATGTCAACTGAACTCGGTGGCGCCGGATAGAAAGTTTCGGTGGGGCTGAGTTTGACTTTTGGTTTGGGACATATGTGGATATGAGAAAGTAGTTGAGGGTTTTTGGAGCATATCACTAAGCATTTTGAGCAAGTAACCCATTAAGCAACACCCCATCCCCTTTTAGTAGTATTGGCTTTTCCTATGGACTCAATGTGATCTTGGATCACTAAAGGTAAAATGTAGAGTCTTGAGCTCTAGAGCTTGAGCCAATCTTTTTTCCTTAGAATTTTGAGGGGTCCACATTTCTAATCCATGCCATGCCAATCATTGAGCTTTCCTAAAATATTTATCCTGAAATAGCATGAGCTCAATGAGCTATATGTTGTTAGGAATTACCAAAACCACCCAGGGATAGTTGCACTTTCACTCACTCTTTCCAGCGGCATGCTTGGTTTTCCAAGTTGATGCCTCGATCATCCTTTCCCTTCCGGAGTACTCATATGCATTGCACATCATATCTTGCATCCCATGCCATGCCTTGCACATGTTGCTTGTGCATTGCACCGTGATTGATTGTTGTTCCGTTGCTTGTGTTCTCTCTTTGGGTAGAGCTGGGAGACGAGTTTGTGAAGGAGGAACCTGTTGAGTATGTTAACGAGGAGCAAGCTTTCGACAACTCTGAGAACTCTGCAGCCAAGATGACCATTACCCTCGATATCACTTCTATCTTTGCTATCTAGTTGTTCGTTCTATCGCTATGTCGCGCTACCTACCACTTGTTTATCATGCCTCCCATATTTCCATGTCAAGCATCTAACCCACCTTCCTAGCAAAACGTTGTTTGGCTATGTTACCGCTTTGCTCAGCCCCTCTTATAGCGTTGTTAGTTACAGGTGAAGTTGAAGATTGCTCCATGTCGGAACATGGATATGTTGGGATATCACAATATCTCTTATTTAATTAATGCATCTATATACTTGGCAAAGGGTGGAAGGATTGGCCTTTTGCTCGCTGTTTTGTTCCACTCTTGCCGCCCTAGTTTCCGTCATACCGGTGTTATGTTCCTTGATTTTACGTTCCTTACGCGGTTGGGGTTATGGGACCCCCTTCACAGTTTGCTTTGAGTAAAACTCCTCCAGCAGGGCCCAACCTTGGTTTTCCATTTGCCTAACGACAACCTAACCTTTCCCTTGGGAGTTATAAACCCGAGGGTCATCTTTATTTAACCTCCCGGCCAGTGTTCCTCTACGTACTGGTCCACCTGGGCGATGTCCGGCGCCCCCTAGGCAACCAGGGTCTATGCCAACCCGACGTCTGGCCCATCTAGTGTGCCCTGAGAACGATATATATGCAGCTCCTCTCGGGATTTGTCGGCACATTCGGGCGGCCTTCCTGGTCTTGTTATACCATTGTCGAAATGTCTTGTAACTGGGATTCCGAGTCTGATCGGGTTGTTCCGGGAGAAGGAATATCCTTCGTTGATCGTGAGAGCTTGTGATGGGCTAAGTTGGGACACCCCTACAGGGTACAAACTATTGAGAGCCGTGCCCGCGGTTATGTGGCAGATGTGAATTTATTAATATTCAGTTGTAGAGAACTTGACACTTGACTTAATTAAAATGCATCAACCGCGTGTGTAGCCGTGATGGTCTCTTTTCGGCGGAGTCCGGGAAGTGAACACAGTTTGGGTTATGTTTGAACACAAGTAGTTCAGGATCACTTATTGATCAGTTCTAGCTTCACGACCGTTGCGTAGTTTCTCATCTTACTCTTGTACTCGTACATTAGCCACCATATTTTCTTAGCTCTTGCTGCAACTCCACCTCATTACCACATCCTACCCATAAGCTTAAATAGTCTTGATTGCGAGGGTTTTGAGATTGCTGAGTCCTCGTGGCTCATAGATACTACCAAAACAGTTGCAGGTGCCGAGGATACCAGTGCAGGTGACGCAACCGAGCTCAAGTGGGAGTTCGACGAAGACCGTGGTCGTTATTATGCATCTTTTCCGGATGACCAGTAGTGGTGCCCATTTAGGACGATCGGGGATCTAGCATTTGGGGTTGTGTTCTTTTCTTTTGGTTCCGTAGTCGGACCTTGTGTGTAATCTGAATGATGTATGAATTATTTGATCATTGTGTGAAGTGGAGATTGTAAGCCAACTCTATTTATCCCTTTCTTGTTCATTACATGGGATTGTGTGAAGATGACCCTTCTTGCGACAAAACCATAATGCGGTTATGCCTCTAATTCGTGCCTTGACACGTGGGAAATATAGCCGCATCATGGGTGTTACAGAGTATTAGATGTAGAGTGCCTATACTTGACGGAGAGTTCAATAGTGCTTGGAAAAATGAGATGCTTGAGATTTCAATGAATACAATTTGTACAAGTATATTGCTAGCCCTTGTGCACCTCCTATTGACCCCTTGCATCCTACCCCCAATGAGTATCTTGACATGACCCACAATCTTAGAACTATTGATCTTATAATAAGAGGATTGCCTAGAAATTTGCTTGTATGCTTGCCTTCATTTGAATGTGCTTATAATATTTGGAGATATCTTGAGGAGCGCTTTCCAAACTATTCCTTGAAAAATCGAGATGAGATTCTTCAAAAGTCCATAGCTTTTCATAAAATGAATCCTAATGATCCTAAAATTGGTGATTATCTATTTGAGCTTCGTGACCTCATGCGTGCCAAAGGAGATGTTGGAGTCATTGGTAGCATCATTTCACAAGTCATTAGGATTCATAAAGATGCACATTGTCATGGTCATAAATATAATGAATCACTCTCTCTAGGTGATGATCGATCACAAGATGATGTTGAACATGGATATGATGAGGATGATGATAGTGACTTTGATTTCGATGAGTCAATGAGACATTTCGGTCTTATGGCTAACCTTCGTGGTTACATGGACGAAGGAAAGGAATGGGTTCTTGATAGTGGATGTACCGATAATATGACCAGAGATAAGGACATGTTTCGTGAGCTTGCTGAGAACGAAGGTCCCCGAAAGTATGTCACTTTTGGTAATAACTCAAAGGGTAAGGTGGCCGGCCTTGGTAAGGTGGCCATCTCACATGACAGCTCTATCTAAAATGTTATGCTCGTTGAATCTCTTGGCTACAATTTACTTTATGTATCTAGACTAGCCGATTTCGGTTTCAATGTTCTATTTACTGAAGTAGATTGTCAAGTGTTTCGAAGAGATAATCATAATATGGTCTTTACCGGCATACATAGAGGTGATCTGTACATTGTTGATTTCACTAAGAAAGCTCAACCTCGAACTTGCTTAATTGCTAAATCTTCTAAAGGTTGGTTGTGGCATAGAAGGTTAGGTCACATGGGCATGCGAAATCTCGATAAGCTTATTAAAGGTGATCATATCCTTGGTGTTAACGATGTCATATTTGACAAGGATAGACTTTGCAGTGCTTGTCAAGTAGGAAAACAAGTTGGAGGAAGTCATCCCGTGAAGAACATCATGACCACGAGAAGACCGCTTGAGCTACTTCATATGGATCTTTTTGTTCCCAACCCTTACAAAAGTCTCGGTGGTAACTCGTTCGGATTGGTCATTGTTGATGAATTTTCAAGATTTACGTGGGTGTTCTTTCTTGATGATAAATCGCATGTCCAATAGATCTTCAAGAACTTCGCTAGGAAGGCCCAAAATCAATTTGAAGTGAAGATCAAGAAGGTTTAGAGTGATAATGGAACGGAGTTCAAGAACGCCAATGTGGATACCTTTCTTGACGAAGAAGGGATTTCACATGAGTTCTCGGCTACGTACACACCTCAACAAAATGGAGTTGTTGAGAGGAAGAACCGGACACTTATTGAGATGGAGAGAACGATGCTTGATGAATACAAGATGCCAAGACACTTTTGGGCGGAAGCGGTTGAGATAGCTTGCCATTCAACAAATCGACTATATCTTCACAAGCTTCTAGGCAAGACGGCATATGAGGTTCTCACCAGTAACAAACCCCAAGTTGGATACTTTCGAGTATTTGGCTCAAAGTGCTACATTCTTGATAAGCATCGTCGTTCAAAATTTTCCCCTAAATCTCATGAATGTTTCCTACTCAGTTATGCCTCAAACTCTCACACTTGCCGTGTCTACAACAATTTCACCCGAAAGGTTGAAGAGACGGTAGATGTGAAGTGTGATGAATCTAACGGCTCACAAGTAGAGCAATTGCCAATTGATGTAGGAGGCAAAGACCCCTCGGAAGCAATTCAATACTTGTATATTGGCAAGATTCGCCCAGCAGAGGTGAAGGAGAGTACCTCGTCCATTCAAGTGGAAGCCTCAACTTCATGACAAGGTGAACCACAAGTCGAATTGGAGGCATCCACAAGTGGAACACGTCAAGATGAAGGAAACGAGGAAGTACAACAAGATGAACCTCATAGACCACCTTCTCCACCTCCACAAGAGAACAACAACGCCAACAACAACGAAGAAGTACAATAAGAAGACAATGAAGAGGATTTTACACCCCGACCCATCTCTCATGAGTTCGAGCAAGAGTCTCAAGAGATCATCCCGTCGAACAAATCTTCGATGATATTCAAACCGGGAGAATTACTCGCTCTAAAACTCGTTTGGCTAACTTTTGTGAACATTACTCATTCATTTCTAGTATTGAACCTATGAAGGTTGAAGAGGCTCTTGACGATCCGGATTGGGTGAATGCTATGCATGAAGAGCTACACAACTTCGAGAGGAATCAACTGTGTACATTGGTAGAAAAGCCGGACGACAACCACAATGTCATTGGAACCAAATGGGTGTTTCAGAATAAGCAAGATGAGGATGGAAAAGTTGTACGCAACAAGGCCCGTCTCGTCGCCCAAGGCTACACTCAAGTCGAAGGTATGGACTATGGTGAGACATATGCCCCCGTTGCTAGACTTGAGTCCATACGCATCTTACTTGCTTATGGAAATCACCATGATATCACTTTGTACCAAATGGACATTAAAAGTGCCTTTCTAAATGGTGAAATTGAGGAGGAAGTTTATGTTAAACAACCTCCCGGCTTTGTTAATCCTAAGAAATCTGATCATGTTTAAACTTCACAAAGCTCTTTATGGTCTTAAACAAGCTCCTAGAGCATGGTATAAATGCTTGACCAATTTTCTTATTGAAAAATGGCTATGAAGTCGGGAAAATTGATTCTACACTTTTTACTAATGGTTAATGGTGAATTATTTGTGTGCCAAATTTATGTGGATGATATCATATTTGGTTCGACTAACCCTCATTTTAGTGAAAAGTTTGGAAGGCTAATGTCGGAGAAGTTTGAGATGTCTATGATGAGTGAACTCAAGTTCTTTCTTGGTTTGCAAATCAAGCGAACTAAGGAAGGTACCTTTGTTTCTCAAACAAAGTATACGAAAGACCTTTTTAAGAAGTTCAACATGCAAGAAAGCAAGGGTACGAAAACACCCATGCCTACTAGTGGACATCTTGACTTGACTAAGGATGGCAAACCGGTTAACCAAAAGGTTTACCGCTCTATGATTGGTTCATTGTTGTATCTATGTGTCTCCCGTCCCGATATTATGCTAAGTGTGTGTGCATGTATGCACGATATCAAGAGCCCCCCTAAAGAATGTCATCTTAAGGCTGTGAAAAGGATAGTGAGATACTTAATTCATACACCAAATTTTCGCATTTGGTATCCTAAGAGGTCATCTTTTGATATTGTTGGCTATTCTGATTCGGACTACGCCGGTGACAAGGTTGATAGAAAGTCTACTTCGGGTACTTGTCAATTTCTTGGTAGATCTGTTGTGTCTTGGTCCTCCAAGAAACAAAACTCGGTATCCTTATCCACCGCTGAAGCGGAAGCATTGCCGCCGGATCATGTTGTGCTCAATTACTTTGGATGACCCAAACCCTTAAGGATTATGGGATATATGTGAGACATGTTCCATTACTTTGTGATAATGAAAGTGCTATTAAGATATTTCTCACAATCCCGTGCAACATTCTTGAACTAAGCATATTGATGTTTGTCGGGGAGGCTGATCGGACCCACGAACACCTATGGGACCGGCGGACCGAGTCCCTTTTGGTTCGGAGGGGGGCGGAGGTCGCACGAAGAGCGGATCGGGGCGAAGCACACGAGCAGTTTACCCAACTTGAGCTCCGGAGAGATAATACTCCTACTGCTGCTTGTCTAATTGTATTGTGTTCTTGCTAGGGAGCGATGAGAGCTACAAGACCTAGCGTGAGTGTTCTCTGGTTACGTTGGAATCGAACCCCCTCTACGTTGCGCATGGGCCTCCTTTTATATGCTCAAGGGGTCTCCGGCGGTGGCAACGTAGATGAGGGTACAAATGGAAAAACAGTAGTTGGTACACCTACTTGAACAAGTGTATAGTGTACTCTACCTAACCACGACGGCAAGGGACAAAAGCATTAAATGCCCGTCCACATCGCCTAAACAAAGGCTGTGAGGGACCGTCGGGGAGCGCCACCGTTACGCCACGATGGCAAGCTTGTCGTAGCCGCTTATCGCTGCTCCCCGCTGGCTGCACAGCCTCTCGACACGCGCGCATGGAACGGTCCCATGGCGACACGTTAGTGGATGAGCTGGAGCGGAGATGAAGAGAGGTTGCCTGCCGCGGCAAGTGCCTTGCCGCGGCTGAATCTTTGTCGCGTCCGGAGGCTTGTCGCCCTCCGAGCCTTCCCGGCAAGCTCCTCTTGCCGGGGTCTTGTCTTCTGCGTGCCTCGAGTGGCCTTCCCGGCAAGCTCCTCTTGTCGGGGCCTTGTCTTCTTGGTTAAATACTTTGTTCTTGAATGGCTCCAAAGGAACCCCGGAGGATCTTGGCAGTGACCAGGCAAGCCTTGCCGTGGTGTCAGAATCGCCGTCTGCGAGTTCGGGATACTAGGGTACCCCTACTCTAGTACACCGGCAGAGCCCCCCAGGCTGGGCCACCTGCAGTGCCGAGCGCTATTGGGCCAGGCCCAAAACAGTGCACGGTCACACGCGGCCTTGATCACGCCGTAACTTGCTCTGGACCCACCACGTCCCCCACGAACAGCACGCACCGAGCGTGGCGTCGTGGGAGAGATCGTGGTGGTTTCTTTATTAGGAAAAGCGGAACGTCCGCCTCTCCCTCCTTATAAACAGGGAAACAGGGCAGGTCGCCCACCTCGCCATTGCTGTCTCGTCTCGAAAACCACCGCCGCTCCCCCTTCTTCTCTAGTGCGAAGAGAAGCGGCGCTCCGCCCCTTCGCCAGCGCCATCAACGTCGTCGGTCTCCTCCACCGCCTCCGCCATGGCTCAAAGCCGACAAGGGAAGGGCGTGAAATCGGCCTAGGCGCAGCGGCTCATGGCGCCGAAAGGAGCGGGCCATCTTCTCCCCAGCTCGGCGCAAAGGAGCCGAGGGAGGGATTCTACCTCTTCTGGTCGACGGAGACGCGTGCGCATCCGCGCCCCAAGGTACTCCCGGCCCCCGCCTCGGAACAAGCCCCAACAGGGTATCCTTTCTTTGCGCATTTATTATATTGCGGGCTCTGCCCGCCTTTTCTCAATTCTTCATACATTATGAACACCTACGGGTTCCGCCTCCTTGATTTCACCCCCAACGCCGTCTCGACCATGGCAGTTTCCGCGCACCTTTGGCGAAAACTTTGTCGGGATCCACCCAAACGTAGCCCTCTTCCGCCACTTCTTCATGCCCGTGTTGAGAGAGGGAGCCGCTGTCGGAGGGATTGCTTGGGTCTCTGTGGTCAACAAGAAAGAAGCTTATCTGGAAGGAGAGTTCCGCAGCAAATGGGAGGAGTGGAGAGCCAATTGGTGTTGGATCGTTGAGGAGAACCGCAGCCCTTCAACGCCTGCGCCAAACCCCAATAGTGCGCTGCAACGATTGGAGCAACTTACGCGGAAGATGCTAGGTTGAAGATTGCTATGACCCGGATTTTGCGCCTCAAGCTTGCCGGACTCACCGTAGGCGCAGTTGGCGCAGATTTCCTTCGCCGCCGCATCGCTCCCTTGCAGGAGAGGAGGAGACCTGCTTGGGAGTTCCAAAACGCAGCGGACATCATGAGGCTGCGCCGGTCTCAACTGGAATTTCACTGTCTTGGAGTTGGATGCGATGCTGCTAGAGCTGTTCAAGAATGACCCGATCACCCCGAGTGGTTTAGGTTGCCGAGGGGTCGTTCCATTGTGCAACAACTCTTCGCCGACCGCATCCGCCGCCATGATGCCGTTGTGCGATTCTCATGGGATCGTTCAACACGGCAAGAGCCTTCCGACGACATCGTCGGCGGTTCTTCGACAGCTTGGAAGAAGTGCCGATCCGCCCGACGACCGAAGAAGCTCACCCGTGACACCACCGACGAAGAGATGGTGCGCATTGCCACAAGGTTGGAGGAGGCGGCAGATTGCCGGGCGTCTTCGGTACACCGTGGAGGAGGCAGATGCAGCAGAGGCGGCAAGCCTTGCCGAGCGAAGGAGTTCGCCGGTGAGGAAGAGCTTGCCGAACCCGAGGCCGAAGTCGAGCGAACCAGCCGAGGGCGCTTCTTCCCCACCATCCGGTGGCTTGCCGCAACGGAGCCCCGGCTCCGCCAAGAAGCGTCTCCAAAGGCCGGAGGCGAGGCAGGCAGACGGGCCCACAGCCGCGCGCCATGACGCCGCTCTACATGACAAGCGATGTTGCCGCAGGAGCACCCCACACCGCTGCGACAAGCTGGGCGGGATCCTCCCGAGCCACCGCCGACGCCCGCCAAGCGGCCAAGAGAGCCCACTCCTCCGCCTCGTGACCGGAGGCGAGCCGGAGTTTGATCTCTCCGCACTAAGCTCCGACGAGGAAGAAGAGTAAGCTTCAATATTGTGCTTGTATTTCTTCAATTTTGTTGCTTCATCGTGAATCTGATTTGCTTCGTTCTGAACTCTTTCCTTTTCGTGACGCTGGCCCGAGAGCGTCGAAGAGAGCTAAGACCCCTGGTGGTCGTTGAGGACGATCCACCCGTGGAAACAGGAGGCGTCTGAGACCCCCTTGCCGGACCCGGCAACCCTTCCTCAGAGCAGCCCCAAAAGACCCCCAGTAAGTATCATGCGGTTTTCTCCTTCTTTGTTAGGTGTGCATGGGTGCTCCTTCTTCATTGATATCATTTGTTGGTTTGTGTAGGAGCAGAGCAGCCTCATCGGGAGGGCCCGGAAGCCGCCCCGAAATTTCATGCTGCTTCGACTACGCCGCCAAGGGAGGATTCTCCGGCAAGGGGGCGTTCTCCGGCAAGGGAGACCACTCCGGCAAGGGACAGCACCAGTGATCCTCCAGTGGTCGAGACCATGGCTGCAAATCCCATTGCAGGTAATCCTCTTGCGCGAAAATTTCCCTTGGGCTCGTTTTCTTCTGTTTTTCTTTTTTTTGAACATTTGCCTGACTGTTCTTTCTTTGTCTGATCGTCACAGAGCCGATGGAGACCGAGGTCGCCGGCGAGGAGGACGCGCGCGGCAACACTGACGAAGCCGCCGCCGTGGGAGAAGAAGCCGGCGCTGACGAGCCTGCCGGCGAAGAGGCCACCGAGGCTGCCGCCGCAGAAGCCGGCGAGGGTCCGCGATCGCCGATGGCCCCGAGGTCTGCAGGAGCGCCAGCGCCACACCGATCACGATTCCCCGCTGCAGCTGCAGCCAGTTCAAGAGCTCCCCAGCCCGGCGCCTACTTGAAGGCCGGCGACGGCGTCTTCATCAAGCTCCCATGGGAGTCGAGTTCGAGGGCGCCGGTCGAAGGAGAGACCTTCGACGGAGAGCTGCTCGCCTCCACTGGGCTGACGCTGGTTGACGCACCAAGCAGCAGCAGCGGCGAGTCTGAGGAGGAGCAGCTGCTGAAGAAGCTGCTGTCGCTCTACCGCGCCCGACAAGCCAAGTTGGAGTCCCGGGAAGCACTTGTCGCGAGGGCGGGAGCAGACATGGAGAAGTGCGCAGAAGAGCTCCGGGGCGCCAACCAAGAAACTCTCCGGAACATAGCAGAAGAGCGGGAGCGACTTGCCGAGGAGCGCACGGCCTTCATCCTTGAGAAGGCCGTAGCTGAGGAGGAGCAGCTTGTCAGCCGAGAAGCTGTCCCGCAGAAAGCGAAGCCGGGCGCAGCGGAAGGTCAACCTGGACAGCCACGAGGAAGAGCTTGTCGCTGAGGAGTCACTGGCGGGGCTCTTAAGGAAGCGAAGGATGCTGCAGCAGCCGAGGCCGCCAAGAAAGAGTTGGAGACGAAGGTGGCGCAGCCGGAGGCCACCTCGGAAGAGCGGCGAGGAGCTCGCCGCACTCAAGCACGAGCGAGAAGGACGCCTACACTCTTGGCGAGCTGCAGGCTGCCTCACGAGAGGAGCAAGGAGCCTCGGCGCCGCCAAGGATTCCAAGGCAGATCTTGAGCTGAAGTGACCACTCTGGTGCGAGCCACTGGGCCAGGCGCCAAGGAGCGGGAGGTGGGCCTGTTGGAGAAGATCAAGGCCAACGAGGAGCTGCTGGCGAATGTTGTTGCCACCCAGAGCGCCTTGAGGGAGAGATGGTGGATCTCGGATACTCCTCCGACGAGCACCTCCAACCCAGCGCCAAGCTTAGCTTATTCTTCAAGGGCGTGGTGACGGCTCTCCAGCGACTCCGGGAAGAGATCCCAAAGCAGTGGCCGAGGAATCGCGCCAGATCCGTGCAGGAGCCCTCCAGAAGGTGTTGATGAAGGTGGCCTTCCGCAATCCAGGCCTCAACCTCAACGGCGTCCTCAGATCCTTGTCGCCAGATGCCGATGTGGAGGCGCTCAAAGCCCTTGTCGCACCCATTGTGGACAAGGTGGGCAAGATCAAGCGGGTTGATGGCGACCGCGTAGACTAGGCCGCCAATTTTATCTTTCCCTTGTCGCTGCTGATCATGTTTAGAACAATTTATTAGATCTGCGACAAGTTATTTTGTAATATAACTCTATCTTAGGCGATGATTGCAATGTTATTTCCTTTACTTGATTCCTTCCTTTGTACGTTTTTGCCCTACGCTTTTAGGGAACTTGTTGGTACAGGCACCTTTGTCATGAAGCGCCGAAAAGTGAACGTCGGCCTTGGCGGTGCCGCCTCCGACAAGCAACCTTGTCGCGACTAGCCGCAGCTCACTTAAGTTGTTGAGCGGACTCGAAACAAAGTAAGGGAGCGACTAGCTGCGAAGTTGGTTCCTCCGCTGCATGTGTTTTCCATACAAAGTACTATCGTTCGAGGAAGATAACTTAAAATTTAAGAACTGATTGCTCAAACTTTGGCAACTTAGCTTTTCTGTCGTTTGCTTCCGGTAAGGCGAAATTTCCTCGGCGGCGCTTGGTGGCCCACACCGTTATCTTCTCCTTCCCTGGCTAACTTGTGTGCGAGGGAACCTTCCTTTCTTTGAGAAGCAGAAGAAGAGAAAATAAAGTCATGGAGCCTAGTGGCTCGTTATTGCTTACCGGGTGTGGATCTTTGCACAAATTGTTAGCCAAAACATGCAATAAAATGATGAAAGCATGAATTTGACAAGTTGTGCGCAACACATGAGCTTTACTGATGCACGGGTCTGCGCCAGGCTTTGTACAAAGGATTACATGCAACAGCGGCAAGACTTGTACAAAAGGTGGTTGCCGGAACAGGTTCCGGCAACCGCCTCTGAGTAAAACTTACGAAGATGCTCAATGTTCCGTGAGTTGCTCACCGAATGCCATCTTCGGTCTCAAAGGCGAACGATGCCGAGCCTAGTGACTCGTTTCACCCGATAAGGGCCTTCCCACTTCAAGGCCAACTTGTTTGAATTCTTGGCGGACTGAACGCGCGAAGAACAAGGTCGCCTTCCTCGAGGCTTCGCACTAACTTTGCGGCTATGGTAGCGATGCAAAGCTTGCTTTGGTAACGAGCAGCTCGTCTGAACAGAAGGCGATCTTCCTCAAGGAGCAACGCGTCATCTTGTCGCATATCGCTCTTGCTCAAGCTCATCATAAGCGAGCACTCGAGGCGATCCGTGATCTGAGTTTCGTGGGGAGAACTGCCTCTGCTCCATAGACTAGAGCAAAAGGTGTCCGCGATGGCTCGATTTGGCGTCGTCCTGATCGACCAAAGAACCACCGGCAGCTCCTCAATCCAGTTTCTTCCGCACTTGTGCAGCCTGTCGGAAGTTCTGGTCTTGAGCCCGCGCAGCACTTCAGCATTTGCCCTCTCCGCTTGACCGTTGCTTCTCGGATGAGCAACAGAAGCAAAGCAGACCTTGGCGCCAAGATCTTGGGCGTCTGCATGAAGGTGCGACTACGTAAATTGTGTGCCGTTGTCGGTGATGATCCTGTTAGGGATTCGAAACGGCAAACAATCGACCAAGAACTTGATCACTGTCTTTGTCACCTTCCTCATCGCTTCCACTTCCGGCCACTTTGTGAACTTGTCGATGGCAACGTACAAGTACTCAAAGCCCCGACAACTTCGGGAAAGGGGCCGAGGATGTCGAGCCCCGGACCAAAAATGGCCGGGATAAAGGGATCGTCTGGAGAGCTTGAGTTGGTGGTGTATCTATTTGGAATGGAACTGCACGCTTCACACTTGGTTACTTGTGCGATTTGCATCACGGAGGGCTGTCGGCGGAAGAAACCTTTGCCGGAAAGCTTTCGGCAAGTGCTCTGGCGCCAATGTGGTGACCACATATGCCTCCATGTATCTCGCCAACAGCTTTTGTCCATCTTCCGGCAAATACACTTCAATTTCACACCGTTGAGTCTCATACATGCAGTGTGTTGTCGACAAACCGGTACATACTTGACTGCCGGGCTACTCTTTCCGCTTCTTCTTGCCTTGGGAAGTTCTCTGTCTGAAGGAAATGGACAATCTGCTGCACCCATCTTTGGAGCTTGCGGCTCGACAACAAGGACTAAAGGCACATCTGCTGCTGCGGGAACATCGGCTTCCACGGCAAGAACACTGCGGCTCGGTAGGAGCTTGGCGTTCCGGCAAGCTTGCCGAGCAAAACTTGTCGGGAGCGTCTGCTTCAACGAAACAAACCACAGGGCTTGTCGGAGCAGATCGCCCTCGGCATTCTTGGTGTTGATCACAGGGACCTTTTTTGGTGGCGGCTTCGGAAGCTCTGCGGAAAATAGTCACCAGTAAATCAACTTCCTCTTCTTGTTCTGTCCGATTGATGGTGTTACGGTTGGTTGAGTTAGCTTGAGCACAAAAATCCTGGTTCCACGAGCAACTTAAGTGCAGCGCACTTTGACGAACCATCGGCAATGTCGTTACGAGCTCTTGGAACATGTTCCATTTGTAGGCCGTCAAAGTGTTCTTCTAGCTTTCTCACTTCATCAACGTAGGCTTCCATCAATGGACTCGATAATCTTTGTTCACTTGGCGGACGACAAGTTGTGAGTCACCGACAATGAGCTTCTTGATCCCAAGGTCTACCGCGATCTCGAGACCGCAAGCAAACCTTCATACTCTGCGGTATTGTTTGTTGCTTGCTCCTTGGGAAAGTGCATCTGGATTACGTGCTTGAGGCGCTCTCCGTGGGTGCGACAAGTAGCACGCCGCAAGACCGGCGCCTTGCAGCGAGAAGGCACCATCAAAGTACATCAGCCACTCTTTGCTTGCTTCCTTGACGGGATGCTCGTTTACGGAGTTTCTTCATCCGGTGTTGGCGTCCATTCTGCTATGAACTCTGCCAATGCTCTGCTTTGGATAGTTGAAGTGCTTTCAAACTTGAGGCCAAAGCTTGACAGTTCTAGTGCCCACTCGACAATCCTGCCTGTCGCCTCTGGATTCTGCGGTATCCTCTTACCGAAAGCGAGTGACAACTGTGATCTCATGTGCTGAAAGTAATGGCGCAGCTTTCTCGAGGCCATGAGGAGGCCGAAAAGCAATTTACGCACACGCAGTACCTTGACCTAGCCCCCTGCAGAAGGGAACTGACAAAGTAAACTGGGCGCTGCACCATCCTTTTCTGCATCTGCTCACGTGTCTGCGCAAATTCGTCCTTGTCGGGACCAGAGCTTGCCGGCGAAGCCCCCTGCTTGTCGCTGGATGTGTCTGCCGTGGTTGCTAGCTCATCATCCGCCTCCCTCTCCGCTACTAACGCAGCACTAACCACTTGATTGGTTGCCGCTATATATAGCGACAACTTCTCTTGTGGCTTAGGTGCGACAAGTGTTGGAGTGGAGGGCAGTATCTCTTCAAGTTACTGCAGCGCTGCCTCCGCTTCGAGTCCATTTCATTGGACCTGCCTTTTTCAAAATCTTGAAAAATGGCGAGCGCGTTCAGCAGATCTAGAGATAAACTTCTTGAGAGCAGCTACATAGCCGGCAAGTCTTCGTACATCCTTGACGCGCTTTGGTGCTTCAATCTGCTCGATGGCCTTGATCTTGTCGGGATTGGCTTCAATTCCCTGCTGAGACACGAAGAACCCGAGAAGCTTGCCGGAAGGGACTCCAAACACGCACTTCTCGGGATTGAGCTTGAGGTTGATCTTGCACAGATTTGCAAAGGTCTCATCCAAATCTTGAACCAGAGTTGCTTTGTCCTTGCTCTTGATCACTATGTCATCCATGTAGGCTTGTACATTTCTGTGCATTTGCGGCTCAAAAGCATCATGGACTACTCTTGCAAATGTTGAACCAGCATTCTTTAACCCGAAGGGCATCCGTACAAAACAGTATGTGCCACATGGAGTAATGAATGCGGTTTTCTCCTCATCCTCTTCTGCCATGAAGATCTGATGATATCCTGAGTATGCATCAAGAAATGAAAGCAAATCACATCCAGCCGTGGAGTCAACAATCTGGTCGATGCGCGGCAAGGGAAATGGATCTTTGGGACAAGCTTTATTGACATCTGTGAAGTCAATACAAAGTCTCCATTTCCCGTTACCCTTGCGCACAACTACAGGATTGGCCAACCACGTAGGATGGAGCACTCCTCTGACAAGGCCTGCTGCTTCCAGTTTCTTGATTTCTTCCGCGATGAACTCTTGACGCTCCACTGCTTGCTTCGACTTTTTGCTTGACGGGCGCGCGCATGAGGACAAGCGGCAAGACGGTGCTCAATTACTTTCACAGGAACACGGGGATGTCGACGGTTGCCACGCAAACACGTCGGCGTTTCGCCCTTGAGGAAAGCAACGAGCGCGCCTTCCTATTTGGGGTCGAGAGAGGCACTGATGGTGAAGGTACCACCAATGCCATCCTCCTTGGCGGACACGTTCTTGGTCTTTGGCGGAGCTGGCATCGTCTTCTTGCACTTGCCGGTGGAGCTCGATGGTGCGTCCTCAACGGTAGCGCAGCACTCAAGAGGTGCGCTTGCCGGAGTAGGCATCGAGCTCTTGCGGACTTGGTCTTCTTCTTCCCGGGGAGGTGATCGGACCCACGAACACCTATGGGACCGGCGGACCGAGTCCCTTTGGTTCGGAGGGGCGGAGGTCGCCTGAAGAGCGGATCGAGGCGAAGCACACGAGCAGTTTACCCGGCTTGAGCTCTCCGGAGAGATAATACTCCCTCTGCTGCTTGTCTAATTGTATTGTGTTCTTGCTAGGGAGCGATGAGAGCTACAAGACCTAAGCGTGAGTGTTCTCTGGTTACGTTGGAATCGAACCCCCCACGTTGCACATGGGCCTCCTTTTATATGCTCAAGGGGTCTCCGACGGTGGCAACGTAGATGCGGGTACAAATGGAAAAAGCGATGGTTGGTACACCTACTTGAGCGATTATCATGTACTCTACCTAACCTGACGGCAAGGGACAAAAGCATTAAATGCCCGTCCTGTCGCCTAAACAAATCTGTGAGGGACCGTCAGGAGCGCCACCGTTCACCACGATGGCAAGCTTGTCAGCGCCGCTTATCGCTGCTCCCCGCTGGCTGCACAGCCTCTCGACACGCGCGCATGGAACGGTCCCATGGCGACACGTTAGTGGATGAGCTGGAGTGGAGATGAAGAGAGGTTGCCTGCCGCGGCAAGTGCCTTGCCGCGGCTGAATCCTTGTCGCGTCCGGAGGCTTGTCGCCCTCCAAGCCTTCCCGGCAAGCTCCTCTTGCCGGGGTCTTGTCTTATGCATGCCTCGAGTGGCCTTCCCGGCAAGCTCCTCTTGCCGGGGCCTTGTCTTCTTGGTTAAATACTTTGTTCTTGAATGGCTCCAAAGGAACCACGGAGGATCTTGGCGGTGACCAGGCAAGCCTTGCCGCTGGTGTCAGAATCGCCAGGCACGAAGTTCGGGATACTAGGGTACCCCTACTCTAGTACACCGACAATGTTCGTCATCAATTCATTCAAGATCATGTTGCTAAAGGAGACATCAATCTTAACATGTTCGTACCGATAAGCAATTGGCGGATATATTCATCAAACCGCTTGATGAGAAAGTATTTTTCCATTTGAGAGGTGAATTAAATATCGTTGATGCCTCAAACTTGGAGTAGAAACTCCATTTGGATACATGCAAGGCATGAGCCTTTTATGACTAATCCTTGATACTTCTCTTACGATGATGATCATATGTCTTGGATCTATACTTGTACCCTTGCATGTTATCTAACCCTTGTAGGTACTTGGGGAGCCCAAATCTATGAGATTGCAAGCCACTCACATCTTGAGCAATCTCTACATCACCAAGTTCCTACTATATGGTTGTTGAATACAAGGAAGCATGAATCCACTCAACATATCCTTTGACAATTTCTATATATCAAATTTTATTTGGTATCAAGTCTCATAATTGTCATTTTGGATACACAGGTGCTCTTCCTTGCAAGACTAACCCATGTAGGAAGATGAACTCAAACTACAAGTGGTGCTCCAAATTCTTGATGGACTACATCAACCTTGAGCATCCAACACAAGTTCGACTACATGATCAAGATCAACACCACCCAAGGTATGTTATTCCATCTTAGAGAAGCTTTAATCCAAGTCATGAGTCAAAGCAACTCAACAAGATGTGAATACATCAAAATGCTTAAACGAAAAATGGTAACCCCATTTTGAGCTTAAACGATGAGTATGACCTACGATCAAGTGTTATCACTTGACTCCTCAGTCAATATACTCTAAAATAGGTGACTTTATCGCCGAACCCTTCTAGATGAAGTTCTCTAGTGTTTCTTTGTTAACTTGCCTTGAGTTCTTTCATATATTTATTGCTATCTTATTCCCCTTATAAAAAAACCTTCAGCTAGATCTTTTTCCTTATGTATGTTTTTCTCTGAATTTTTGCAAATCTTTCAGTTAATTTATTACAAATCCTTGTGAGATTTAATTTGTCAAGTGAGCTGAGTTGACAAAAAAAATTCCTCTATGTTGAACTCGGACTCACCGATTCATGCCTATCGGCTAGACCAAACTACACGGAATACTTGTAGACAGTTCATCGGTACAACCTATGTGGACTAACCCGGTCTGACCGATATACATCATCTATAACACTGCCAACTTGGTGTCAGTGACGAAAACGGATCGGCGTTACCGATTTCACTGCTGAGAAAACTTTTTACCATTGCATATTTATTTCTTCTCCAGCTCCACTCAATCATTCTTATCCTCTACCCGCATCTTAATCTACATACTGCTTTGTAGTGTGTCTCAAGGACCAGACCTATTTGACTCATGCTCCAGAAGTTCCCTTCTTGGAAATTGATGTTAAAGGGGGAGAGAGAGAAGATCAAAGCTTATCACATGGGAGAGAGCACATCTAAGCTCTTCCATATTCTTGTTAACAAAGAGGAGAGAAGTCACATGTCTTTAAGAGGGGAAAGACATGTTAATATATGGTTGTTTTGCACCATTTCATGCTCTGATTTTCTCTTACCCTACCTTCTCCCATTAGCCAATATCAGATTCAGGGGGAGCAAGAGTCCATATCTAGGGAACAAAATCTTTGGAATTCATTGCATATCTTTAAATCTTTGGGGACATGTCTATATCTAAATGAAGTACTAAGTACTCGCCCATTACATGTCATCCCAGTCTTGGTACTCTTGTGGTTTCATGAAATTGCTTTAATGAGAATTCTCTTGTGTTATCTAACCCTATTTTCTCAAGTTAATATCTTCCAAAGCCAGCTCAAGACCACAAGGTAAGTATATGCATCACACTCATGTGCATGATGATCTCTTGCTGATGTACATATTGTTTGCAAGAAGGATTCATGAACATGAAGGTACACTTCCTTTTATCTACATCATTTGCTTTGATGCATATAGCCAAGACATATGTAACTCATTGCATACTCTGACATGCTCATGCATTCAAATGCTATTATATGCATGCATTCAAATGCTATTATATGCATGCATTCAAATGCTCTTATATTCTTTCCTTACATGATTGCATACATGTAAGGGGAGCCTATGCATGTTACATGTCTTTCCAAAGCTTTACTTGTTACTTTTCATATCTTTTATGTAAAGCTTTGATGTATGTTGTCATCAATTATCAAAAAGGGGGAGATTGAAAGCACAAGTGCTCCCTGTGTAATTTTGGTAATTAATGTCAACATATCTTTTGTTGGACTAATACCCTTACCTAGTGTATTTTAGATTAGTTCAACAATGGCATGGAAAGGACAAGAGGAGGTGGAACCTCTTCAAAATGCTAAAGACAAAGATTGGCAAAAGCTCAAGACTCTTCATTTCTATTTTAGTGATCTAAGATCACATTGAGTCTATAGAAAAGTCAATACTATTTAAAGGGGATGAGGTGTTGCTTAATGGTCTACTTGCTCAAAGTGCTTAGTGATATTGCTCCAAAACCCTCAGCCACTTTCTCATTTCCACATATGTCCAAAACCCAAAGTCAAACTCGGCCCCACCGATTTGATCTATCCGGAGCCACCGAGTTGAATTGACATAGCCACTGCCAGAGACCCTAGACAATTCGGTCTCACCGATACGGATCTCGGTCTCACCGAGATGGCCCTGCAAACTCTCTGTTTCCCTTCATGGTGATCGGTCCCATCGAGTTTGCTTGACCAACTCTCTGTTTGATCCTTGCTGAAATCGGTCTCACCGAGTTCATGCAATCGGTCTTACCGAGATGAGTTTTTTCCCTAGCCCTAGCACATCTGTCCCACCGAGTTGATTATGTCAGTTCCACCGAGATTCCTAACGTTCACATTTTGAACTAAATTGATCTCACCGAGTTTTTCTGTTCGGTCTAACCGAGTTGGGTCAAATCTCTACTATTAAACAAGGATCGAACGTCGTGATGGTTCGACCTTGTTCGATCCCCTTCCTGCGACAACTATCGGGCGATGGGCCACGCCAACAACATCCACGCACGATAGAAAAAAATCGGAACTAATACCCACCCCTCCCCGCACGACTGGTTTTTTTTGAAAAGAAAACCCACGTACACACGTCCCACCCCCACTCCTCAAATCCCTCGGCCCTGATCTTTCCTCCCGCAGAGGAATCGCCACCGCCGACCTCTTCCATCGCCATTGGACGCGCGAGTGACTGGCGTCTCCTTCTCTCCTCGCACCCACAGGCTCTAGCTTTCTGGCCGTCAACCCCCTGCCCCGCCTCCACCCTCCATCTAGAGGCCCATGGCCCGAATCCAATTCCCCTCTCATCAGAGCCATCAGCGGCAGCTCCTCGTCGATCGTCGTCATCGTCATCCTATTGACCTTCCCCGTCTACAGCGACCTTGAGCGACTTTCTCCGCATATGACTGTTGCGAAAATAACATAGCACGAGTATATTTGTCTACCCTCTAATTCCTCCGCCAAATCCGTGGTGCAGCTCACAATGCGTCTTTGAGGCTAGAGGGTAGGGACATATTTATACTCATATTCCTGAAAATTCAAATCCGTATCCGGATAGAATTCAGTTAGACTCCTAATCGAATTAACCAACCACGATCATAACCGATTATTTTCCGAGTCAAATTCCTTCTTATCTCTAAGCACATATATGTGAGATATATGCCATGTTTAAATAGTATATGATTTCTATTTAAACGTGTAGACTTATCAATCTACAGAGCTGAACCTGTAAATAGCCTAGCCAATTCCAAACATATAATGTGCCCAGGCAAAATAATTCCAGTGTACATATACACACCATATTCCAGTATAGTTTGTACCCATCTCCTTGAGTAAATTTCCTCAAGTTCAATTGCAAATATTTGTACCAATCATCCATACAGCAATTCCATATGATTTCATTCATCAACCAAATAAATGTAGTATATAATGTTTTGGAAGACACCAAAAATTCCTACATCTCCCACTTGTCTGAAAAACATTCAATCAAAAATCCTAAGGCCCATGTTCACGACATGTTTGCAAAACAATTCTGACTAAGAGGTTTAGTCGATTGGATCTGCCAACATATCAGTGCCAGGCAAAAAAGCAAGCCGAACAGTTTTCAGCCTATTTATTACATCTCTAATATAATGGTACTTTCCCTCAATATTTCTAGCCCTGCTATGAAACTTGGGATCCTTGGAAAGTTTAATCGCAGCTTGATTATCACAATAAGCGGTGACGGATCAGACGCATTTTCAACTATCTCTAGAGAAACCAGAAAGTTCCTCAACCAAAGCGCCATCTTTTACAGCTTCATTCGCAGCAATGTACTCTGCTTCCATAGAAGACTGTGCCACGAAGTTTGTTTCTTGCTCTTCCAAGAGATAGCACCTCCGACCAAAGTAAATAGACAACTCGACGTCGACTTCCTTTCATCAAGGTTTCTGCCAACAAGATCAAGATATCCCTGCAATGAAGATTATCACCATTAAAGCAAAGAGAAAAGTCCATCATTCCTTTTATATATCGCATAGCATATTTTATTTGCTTCAAATGAGCTTCCCAGGATTTTTCTGAAATCTGCTCAACATTCCAACGATGTGACACAAATCTGGTCTAGTAAAAAGCATTGCATACATAAGAGACCACAGGCGGAAGCATAAGGTATATTTTTCATTTCCCTTATTTCCTTAGGAGTTTTAGGACATTGTTCCTCACTAAGTTTAGTTCCTTTTATCATTGGTACATTTGCAGGTTTGCAATCTTTCATAGAAAATCGTTTCAAAACAGTTTTGAGATAAGCTTTTTGAGATAGCCCCAAAACTTTCCTTTTCCGATCCCTATGTATTTCCACCCCCAAAACATAAGAGGCTTCCCCCAAATCTTTCATATCAAAAGTGGATGATAACCAAGATTTCACTTCCATTAAGGTTTCCTCATGGTTTGAAGCAATTAAAATGTCATCGACATACAAAGATAATAATGCATAGTTTCCTCCCACTATTTTGAAATAAATACAGTGGTCTCCTTCCATCATAGAGAAACCATATGATGTGATTGTAGCATCAAATAAGGTATTCCATTGTCTAGAAGCCTGCCCCAAACCATAGATTGATCTTTTTAACTTACATACTTTATTCCAATTTCCTTTTTCCACAAAACCATCTGGTTGTGTCATATAAATTTCCTCTTTTAAATAACCATTTAGAAAAGCTGACTTGACATCCATTTGGTGGAGATCAAGATCAAAATAAGCAGTTAAGGCACATAAAATGCGAGCAGTGAACTTTGCAACAGGAGAAAATGTTTCCACAAAGTCTACTCCTTCCTTTTGTGTATATCCCTTAGCAACTAATCGAGCTTTATATTTTTCCACACCTCCTGAAGCATTGAGTTTCCTTTTGAATATACTTTTTAGATCCTATGGCTGGCGGTTTTGGGGTAAATCAACAAGTTCCCAAACACCATTTCTTTCCATGGAGTTTAGTTCTTCCCGCATAGCTTCCAACCATAGTCCAGATTCCTCACAATGAATTGCTTGTTTGTAAGTTTTAGGTTCTTCCTCTAAAGACACTTTAGAGTGAACTTCCCCTAGAAACACAAAATAATCATCTAGATAAGATGGTGTTTGTGTGTCCCTCCCACTTCTTCTAGGCATACTAGTTGAGGGAGTTTCTTCCATGTTTATGTCAGGGATTTGGCTTGAAAGATTACCGGTAGAGTCATTTACTACTTCCTCGGATTCTCCTTCTATCAATTCCACTCTAGCTCTCTTAGCACGACGAGGAGTGTCCTGATCTAAAAAATAGCATCTCTGCTTTCCAATAACTTCTTATTATTGGGATCATAAAACCTATAACCATTGGAACCAGTAGAATAACCAACAAAAATTCACAGGAGTGGTCTTAGGTTGCAGTTTGGTTCGGTTCTGGCTCGGGATTTTAATTTGAGCATTGCAACCCCAAACAGCCAAGTGCCTCAATGTTGGTTTCCTCCCTTTCCAAAGCTCGTAGGGAGTGACGTTTATTGATTTTGAGGGTGTGTGATTTAACAAATATACTGCAATATGCAGTGCTTCCCCCAAAAAACTTAAAGGTAAATCAGAGTAAGCCATCATGGATCGGACCATATCCATCAACGTCCTATTTCTTCTTTCCGCTACACCATTTTGTTGGGGTGTGTAGGGTAATGTATAGTGGTGTACTATGCCATGTTCTTTCTGAAATTCATCCAAAATTCGGATGTTTACTCTCCTCCTCTATCGGTCCTAAGGACTTTAATTTTCCCATTTAATTGGTTTTCCACTCCAGCCTTGAAAGTTTTGAACATGTCAAAACCCTCAGACTTGTGTTTAAGGAGGTAGACATAACCGTATCGGGAGAAATCATCAATGAATGTGATAAAATACACCTTCTGTCCTAATGTGGGTGTTGTCATTTCCCCACAAATATCTGAATGAATTATGGCTAAAGGCTCACTAGATCTTTCGGCTTTAGGAAAGGGAGCTCTAGTCATTTTTCCCATGATGCAGGCTTCACAAATTCCATAATCTTCCCTTTTAAAATTCAGAATTCCAGAACTAATCAATCTTTTAATCCTGTTCTTTGATATATGTCCTAGCCTTAAATGCCATATGTAGGATTTGGAACAATTGTCATTTCCGGCTATATTCCTCACAATGGAGTGGTTTTCAGCAACCAAACTGTCCATAGCATCAATATCTGAAATATTTTCAATATAATAGAGGCCTTCTACACGGTTCCCTGATTGTATTAATTTTCCTTTTAGCAATATTTTAACCTTCCCATTGCCAAAGTTAACATCAAAGCCTGCAGATTCTAGTCTAGATACCGATATGAGATTTTTCCTCATATCTGGAGAAAATCTGATATTCTTAAGGAGCAATATTCCTCCACTTGGGAGTTTTAGATTATAGTCCCCAATTCCTAGTATATCTGCCTTTGATGTTGTTCCTAGATAAATAAATCTAGTTCCCTTTTGTATTGGTTTAAATGAGCAGAAGAATTCCTATCTCTTGCAATGTGTAAGGTGGAGCCAGAATCAACCACCCAACTATTTGACAAGGAAGTTGTAAATAGAGATTATGAACATACAAAAACATGTGACATACCATCAGGTGAAGAATTTCCCCTTCTATTATCATGATGCTTGGACTGGTTGTTGTTATACTTCTTATCATCTGGCTTCCTCTTCTTAGTGCACTCAGATCTGAAGTGTCCTTGTTCACCACAATTATGGCAATTAAATTTCCTCTTGTCAACCTTCTGATTTGAGTTTCTTCCATTGTAATCATTCCTATCACGCTTCTGATTTATTTTATCCCTCAAATCTGTCCCATACTTCCTCTTTTGCCAATTCCTCTTGCTTGAAGACTTGTCCTCACCAAGGTGTAGTTCATCATGTTGAGACCTTCTTTCTTTCCCTTGTGTGGACTTCTGTCTTCTTCCATGAGTAGATGATGCCTAAGCGTCCTCATGTTCAAAGACCTTCAAGATGACAAAAGGATATTTTGAATTGTTCCCAAGAGTTTGGCAAAGAGTTAAGAGCAACCATGACTTGAACTTCTTGAGGAAAGGGTAACTTTGCATTCTTCAGTTCCTCTACTAACACACATAACTTATTTAGATGAGCACTAACGGTAGTTGTTTCTGTCATCTTCATGTCAAAATTGATTCACCAAGCTGAGAACTTTGATAAGTGAAACTTCCCAAAGTCCTTTTCGATCTCCTCATTATTTTGCAAGCTGATTCCTCCGGTTCATATTCTCCACTAGAGAATCGGACATAGATCCAAGCATAAACACTCTAGCCTTTTGTTGTCTTTAGTCCTTTGAGTAATTTCCTCTCAATGGTTTTCCTTTTCCTCATCTTCTGCCTCGTCGGATGGTTGGGTAGGCTTAGATTGAGTAATGATATAATCAATGTTCTCGGCGGTGAGGAGAAACATAATCTTCCTCTTCCGCAGAAAGAAAATTTGAACCATCCAATTTAGAAGATCTAAGTAACTCAGCAAACACACTGTTGGAAGCCATCAGAGATGATGATTACCGTGGTAAATTTCCAATCAGCACTTGTAATTCCAAGCTGACTAGTAGCAGCAAAAATTCAAAACAACACTTGTACTACTACGTTGATTAGTAGCAGCAAACTCACGTGTGATTTGTAGGTTCCGAGCAGCGGCAACATTTCGTGCAGCTTGGCTAGTTGTCGGGCGGAGGATTTGGAGCAGCAAAGAACTCTGCAGGTCCGATTTCCGACTGGTTGTAGATGAGCAGCCGGTCACGGCGTGGAGGACGAGGTGGGGGCGCGACGAAATCTGCGAGGTGGCGGTGGAGACGGCGAGAAGTCCTCCATGGCCGGGACGGCGAGGCGATGGAGACGGCGAGGCTTCCACCATGGCGAGGATGGCGGCGGCGGTGGAGTCTTGAGGCGTCGAGGTGGCGGCAACAAGATCGGGCGGCGAGGGTTTTCCCGATCGAGCGAGTTGTGTTTACGAGATCTAAGCGACTCTGTTCCGGACTTTGGGAGGCGTCTGCAGTGAAGTTGTTTCCTCCCAGGAAAATAGCATAGAAGGATGACGTCCTATTTCCTATCTCTAAAAAAGAGATTTTTACGGTCGTCAAACTCTATACAATCTGCTCCGATGCCAATGTTGCGAAAATAACATAGCACGAGTATATTTGTCTACCCTCTAATTCCTCCGCCAAATCCGTGGTGCAGCTCACAATGCGTCTTTGAGGAGAGGGTAGGGACATATTTATACTCATATTCCTGAAAATTCAAATCCGTATCCGGATAGAATTCAGTTAGACTCCTAATCGAATTAACCAACCACGATCATAACCGATTATTTTCCGAGTCAAATTCCTTCTTATCCCTAAGCACATATATGTGAGATATATGCCACGTTTAAATAGTATATAATTTCTATTTAAACGTGTAGACCTATCAATCTACATAGCTGAACCTGTAAATAGCCTAGCCAATTCCAAACATATACTGTGCTCGGGCAAAATAATTCCAGTGTACATATACACACCGTATTCCAGTATAGTTTGTACCCAGCTCCTTGAATAAATTTCCTCAAGTTCAACTGCAAATATTTGTACCAATCATTCATACACCAATTCCATATGATTTCATTCATCAACCAAATAAATGTAGTATATAATGTTTTGGAAGACACCAAAAATTCCTACAATGACGACCTCGATCTAGCTTGGAGCCGCTTGCCATCTCATTTATTATTCACCCAGTCCAGGAGGTGCTTGACGCGGGGAGGGCAACGTGCAGGACGGCGCGGCGGCAGCGGCAACAGGCGACAGCCTAGGTAACGTTATCTCCCTCCCATCGCTCCACCCATCGTCTCCCAGTAGGTTGTGCTCCCGCACTCCCTTGTTCAAGTACGGGGTTTCAGTAGTGCAGCGGAGCGGCCGATGGATCCATTCCTTACCCGCCGCACGACGAAGCCCTGGAGACCTATCCAAGAACATGAGCGCGTCGCTGATCTGTTCCAATCCTTGTGAGTTCTGCACCAGGGTAAACATACAAATCCTATCTGCATTAATAGTGTCAAGCTTTATACTAAGATTTGTCACATTTAAGATGTGGTATCTCTGTTTAGTAAGCCATTTAATAAGAAAGAAAAATACATCCAAAAATTGCCTGCATTTAGGACGATAGGATTTGACAAATGTTTCTTTTCCTTGGAACTCTCAGGCCTTGATTTCATACATTCACGACTCAACATATTATTTTAGTTCATATAACAAGGTGCCGACCCTTAGCTTTCAAGAACAATGCTGCTGCAGCGAAATACCCATCTGCTCATATAGCTACACAGGTAGCACATTGGTTTCAATTGGATTCTTGAGTTTTCATGTCGTCTTACAAAGAGCGCTTTTCACTTTTCAAAGAGGTTCGTTTGCATTGGTAGCTGCAGTCCATGTATACATTAATAGTCCTGCTATTGAAGTTTGATTAATTTCCCTTTTCCAAGTCATTGTTGGTCCAGTTATTAACCTCTAAAAACATTTCTTTTCACATCTCTTTTACTCCCAGGAACTCTGGTTCAAGCTCCACTGCAAGTTAATAGAAGGAAGTTAGATGCAACATTGACATACACAAGACTGCGGTAAATTTCTCACTGATACTGTAATCTAAAGCCCATTATTTCTTCAATCTTTATTGTTATCTGAAACTTATGTTTTCTTAACTTGTTCTATGCATTGTCTGATTGTTAATTGACTTATCATCCTATTCTTCTTTTAAATGATGGATATTTTAATGATGTTGTCCGAACCTGAAAAAAAGCATCCACTAGGTTGATGCCTGAACCTCAAAAAAAAATTGTTGTATACATTAGTATAGAAAAAGAGAATAGTTTGATTTCTATCGAGCTGTGTTGTGGATTAAGTGGATAGGTAATGTGCATAATCTTGATGCTGTCGTGTCTTAACACACACACGGTTCAGGCCAGCATCGAGCCCAATGGTTTGGCCCTTCAAGAGCTCAGGTTCATGACCTCTAGAAATTTAAGCGCACACCTTCAGTTGTGGTCAGAGATTGGAGTCGAGTTCAGATTCTGTGACTGGTTTTGTATAAATCAGCCTGCATGCTTTCAACTTGTGTTTTGTTTGTTGTAGCTGCTTCTCCTTGTTGTCAGCTATGTTAATCCGAACAGATGGACGTTATTTCTCCGGGGAACACGTTTGGCTTCTCATATACAGTACCTTGATTACCTTTCAATACAAGCTGGGTCTGAACGAGATAAAATGTTGACATTAGCACAACGGAACCAACAATTAAGAGAGACAATTAGCAGGGGAAGAGATCACCAAGCAGCAATATTACAGAAACCAAAAAACCTTAGCAAAGAAATACTATTTATAACAGAGAATACTATGTACTTGCTTCAGAGTTGTGTGTGTTCACCTTATGGAAATATGCTTCTACCTTTATTTTAGAATGAAGCAATCTCGCCTGAAGTTTCCCTATTTGTTGACTCAGCATCTATACATGAGAGCATGGAGTAGATATGGTTTCCAGTGCCAAACAAGGAAATCCCTTCTAATCATCTCAATGCTGCTTTGGTGGTGCTGAAACAAAGTGGGTGAGAGGACGTTAAATTAAGGCATTTTCAGCACAACTATACTAACTTACCCCAAGAATATTGTGATGGTAAGAAATGTTCAACCTCAAGCAAATTCCGCAGAAATGGCTCCTCATTAAAATAATCTCTGCGGACAAACACAAGTGGTAGTTTAAATATGCTTCTACCTTTATTTTAGAATGAAGCAATCTCACCTGAAGTTTCCCTATTTGTTTAGATATGAACTCATACTCCCTCTGATCCGAATTAATTGACTCAGCATCTATACAGTGTATAGATGACATTGTATAGTGGCTGCATCAATTAACTTGAATCGGATGGAGTACATTCTTCAAATATGGTGTGCAGCTATTTTAGAGTGAAGGAAAATGAGACATCTACAAAGGAGCTATATATATACATATATCTTTTTTTTCTTTTTAGGACATACAGCTCATCTCCTAATAGTACTTATTCTTTTTCTGATTTATGTGCATGTTATGTAGGAAACTTCAGCAGTTCTATTGGGCTAATAAAGTAGAGAGTCATGCACTCATGCTACATAACGATACAAAGACACCGAAGGAAGTTTTGGAAGTGCTTCCAGTTTAAGTATGCATCTTCTTGAATCCAAGTACGAGAACATTCATCTTTACCTTGACGTATGATCTGCTTCCAGCACATTTATTTAGCTAATGCATCATTGAAGTGTTGAACCTCAAACTAAATATTTTTATTGATTATTGTGTCATCTATTTCAGGTTGTGATCATACCTTCAACTTCTATTTTACTTCCTAAATTTTCATTATTGAGGTGCCGCAAGTATTAGTGGAGAATCTGTGCTTGGGTGAAAGTCATAAATTATCCTTTTTGTTGTTGCTTCCTTTTATGCGCTTTTGTGTCAACGAATGATATTATCATGTGTTTGCAATTTTGTCCTCCATGCACTCTATCGCTCTCAGTGGAGGAGCATATAAAGTGCTTTTTTGCAGTCCTTTTCCGAGTTCTCATTAATCCATATTAATGTAGCCATGGGAGTGGACCGTAAGCATCCTTGTGTTCTTCATCAGATATGTGAATGTACTATGATTTTTTTCTTTTGTAAGTTGGGGATCCATGCTTAAGTACTAATCATATATAGATTTATTGTTGCCTTCTTATACATAGAGGGAACTAAAAGTTTAAGGTTCCTCGTATTGAAGTGAGGCTTTTATTGCATGGCTACAACACCGAAACTCGTAGCAAAGCTGAGACGGGTTGCAAGGAGGAAGAGAACATGCTTTCACAAATTTGAATTTTGAAAAAAAACTTTTAGTGTGATACTCTGGCTACTAATTTATTCAGTAATACATGTGCTATGTGACATACAATTATACCATTGGAAACTTTTCTTGAATACCAATTTGGTGACTTTTTTGTAACATAATCCATGTTTTGCTGATGAATTTGATGGGAAAGTTGGATTTTGAAATGCACACATGCCTTATAAATTAGGATAGACTAATATCTTTTATCCAAGTTGGTCGGAGAAGATATATGTCAAAGTTGGGTGGAAAAAAGGCCCTATGTTTGTCTTCATTGTGGAGCACCAAGAAATAGTTTGAAAGTAGACTTTTCAAGTTGAGTCATCATGATTTGAAGAGTCATATGGATTTTGTTATATTGTTAAGTAGAAGATGATATTTGTGTCAACACACACATAAGCGACATGTGCAATGTTGTGAATTATAATGATTTTTTTAACCCGTGACAACGCACGGGCATATAACTAGTCTTTTCTACTGTTAAAGGGGTTCATTGAACATGGGCATATAACTAGTCTTTTCTACTGTTAAAGGGGTTCATCGAACGTCGTGATGGTTCGACTAGCTCGATCCCCCGCCTCCTACGACGCATCCACCCTTCGATAGCACGCAGTAAAAAAAAATGCTGCATCCCGCACTTAAAAAACCCCGAAAAACCAGCACACGATCCCACAATCGTGGCTCAATTCTTTTGAGAGAATAAACCGCCCCCACACATACACGTTCCGCCCCCACCTCTCCCTGAGCCCTCGCTCCCGATCTCGTCTCTCTCCTGCCAAATACCGTCGCCGCCAGAGAGAGGAACGAGCGCAGCGGACGCACCGAGGAGCAGGGTGTCGCCTCGCTCGCTTCTGCTGACCACCGCCACCACCACCGCCGTCGACGCCGCGGCGGACGCGGTGAGTCCCAAGCCGCGGGACACTGGGCGCGGCAACCCCGTCGCAGCGACAGGAAGAGCAGGGCCGCGGGAGCCGGCGACGGCTCCGGCCCGCCCCGAACCTGACCTCCGCCCCCAGGCGAGCTCTGGGTCCGCCGCCCCGTAATCCGCTCGAGTCGCGCCTAACGACATGGTTTATTGCAGGTGGAGGTGGAGTACGTGCCGGAGATGCCCGACCTCGGCACCGACGACCCCCTCCCCCTCGGCGCCTTCGCGGCGGCCCCCGCCCCCAGGCGAGCTCCAGTTCCTCCGCCCCGTAATCTGCTGGAGCCGCGCGCCTAACACGATGGCGGCGAGAGCATGGGCGGTCGCGGTGGTGAGGACTAGCTCGAAGAGGAGGAGTCCGCCACTATGAGGACCTTGTTCAACAACACTACTCGGGCCTCCAGCAATGGCAGGTTGGGGATATCTGAGATGTGTCCTCTCCGCCTCCAGTAAAGATTTTGTGTGATTGTTTGTTTTGCAATATATTAGGCAGTGTTATTTCTCATGTTATTAGCTGCCCATTTGAGACGTGAGCAAAAGAACAGCGGCGATGCACAACCCTACACAGCGCCACTCATTGTCATCTTGTCGGTCAAGTAGGCGCATCGGAGGCTGCTCCACGCCTCCACCATGGAATCAAATGGGTGAGGTCTTTTGCCCCTTTCCAAATTCTGAAACCTCCCACTTCTATGTATATGAACTTGTTCTTACTTGTTATTCCAATGTTTTATAATTAGTATAAGGGTGCAGCGGCTGTTCTATTCATTAGTTGATCCATCTCCCACTTTATATTGCCCCTCATCTCCCTTTTTTTTTATCACACAATTCAGCAGAAATTCTTTTCGGTCGTATCTTGCCAAACTGAAGTAATATATTCAAGCCAAATACTGTACTGGCAACAATTGTAAATTGAGAAAACAGGAAGAACATAAACTTGCTGATAATGCAATCAGAACAGAGAGTTATGGACATGTTTCTTTACTTTTCGCGTACTTTTGCACCATCAATTATCAGTTGTGAATTGTGATCACTCGGTTCACTAATATAGTTGCTTGTTGATCTTGGTCGTCGTTTCCAGTTTGCCCTGTCATCTTGCTCATAATGCAGTCAACTTTATTTCACTTTCAGCATCATGGATCATTGGATCCATCTGCACACTCAATGAACAAGGGAGCTAGAGCGCTGAAACTTCCCGTATTTTTAGTTTGTTGATGCATGACTGTTTTTCTTGCTATCATTGTCATGACAATGACTGGCTAGGATGTGCTGATGTATTTTTTCATCCATGTTAACCACTAACCCACAGCTTAGCTAGACAGAGCTTCTTCTTTTTTTCTATGCAAACGCTTATGTACCTTACATATTCTTTTATTAGCATACAATTAATCAGTGTTGCACACTGATGGCAGGAATTCTACTATACAAGATTATAACAAGGGGAAAGGATAAGGGAGAATGGGACTCTATGAAGAAAGAACAAGAAGGTGTCCCTGAAAAATAAGCAGCTGGAGAACAACAAGCTTATTGTTGACTTTCTACAGAAAATGTCGTAACACCTGAGAAAATTGCTGGTGAGAACATCACACATGTTCTTATAGTTTTTAAATGAAAAACTTTTATGTTTATCTCTTCTTTTTACTAGAATAGTAGATAATGGGGCATATATATTTGAGAAGGCTTAGTGCAATTAATCCCTTTATCTTGCAGTACTTTACACATGGGTTCCATTATCAGAATAGGAGAGCCTAGCAGTACAAAATCAAGGCTCTGTACTATATTGTTGGCCAAAGGTTATACTCCCTCCGTTCCAAATTACTCGTCGCAAAAATGGATGTATCTAAAATTAAAATACATCTAGATACATCCATACCTGCGACAAGTAATTCGGAACGGAGGGAGTACATATGTACCTATACTGATTTATTTATATTTGTAGCATTTGAGATGGTTGGCTTGTCAATGCTACAAATCGGTATTTCTACTTCTAGAGAAATGTATGTTCGTTTTCCGAATAACTGCTATTGACCTTACATGATTCTTTGAAGTCATACTAATTTGGATTTGTTATGACATACACTTGAACATTTATAGTACAGATATCTGACTTTGTCTGTTGGAAATTGATATCAAACAACATGGATAGTGCTATTGTTCCTTTGCATAAGCCAAGTTAGTCCTGACTATTATAGACGGCCATTTCTTATAGCAGTAGGCAAAATGAATGTGGTTACTCACTGTTTCAGATGAGATTGTCAATAATTTGGCAATGTGGTGTCGGAAGTCTTTGCCCATGAGGTTACACCTTCAAGGGTGACATTGAAGAAGCATTCAGATGCACAGATATAACAGAAGATCAACTTGCACGTACAAGTTGTGTTGCAGACGATGGGGCCATGTGGTTGAATGTGTCTGGTCAAGTTGAGCAAGAAGCATGATATCATTAACGAGATGTTCACAAAATTTCTTCAAAGTTTATTTGATGGTGTGGCATATTTTTTTCTGGTTAAGTTTTCTGTATATTTCTATATTTATTTGTACAAACTGGAAGCTACAGATGAACTTCATATATACTCTTCCAACTTCGTTCAATAAGATCAAAGTACGCAATATGTTTTTGAATTGTATATGTACTATATGTTTCTGAATAGTATATGTATGTTCAACAGTATTCAAATTCTTTCTTTTCAGAGGGAAATAATCTTTTCGATGGTAAATATATTCCAAAGCAATATAACTGTCATTGGATTCACTAATTCATGCATTACCGATAGTGGTAGAGGCAGAGAAAATGTTGTCAGATTAGAAGAATGTAGGTTGTTCTATGGTGATCGGTACAATTGTGGTGTGGAGCCTTGAGGTCTTACATGCCATCACTCCATGGCAATGCACGGGCATTCAGCTAGTGTGTGTAATGGTTGAATTTTGTGTGGAGGCTATATATACCCCTTCACCCCTATCTCCATTTGAGAGAGAGCCATCAGTACGTGTCTACACTTTCACTACTCATTTTCTGAGAGAGAACCACCTACTCATGTGTTGAGACCAAGACATTCCAATCCAACCACAAGAATCTTGATCTCTAGCCTTTCCCAAGTTGCTTTCCACTCAAATCATCTTTCCACCATAGCCAAATCTGTGTGAGAGAGAGTTGAGTGTTGGAAAGACTATCATTTGAAGCACAAGAGCAAGGAGTTCATCATCAACACATCGTCTATTACCTTTTGGAGAGTGGTGTCTCCTAGATTGGTTAGGTGTCACTTGGGAGCCTCCGACAAGATTGTGGAGTTGAATCAAGAAGTTTGTAAGGGCAATGAGATCGCCTACTTCGTGAAGATCTACCCGAGTGACGCAAGTCCTTCGTGGGCGATGGCCATGGTGGGATAGACAAGGTTGCTTCTTCATGGACCCTTCGTGGGTGGAGCCCTCCATGGACTCGTGCAATCGTTAACCTTCATGGGTTAGTCTCCGTCAACGTGGATGTACGATAGCACCATCTATCGGAACCACGCCAAAAATCCCGGTGTCTATATTGCATTTGCACACTCCAATCGCATCCCTTTACTTTCTTGCAATTAGCATGCTTTACTCTTTTCACTGCTTATATTCTTGCCATGTTTTCTTGAAATGTATTGTGAATGCTTAAACTTGTGCTAAAATTCCACCTCAACTTGAAGAACTTAAAAACTGCTACTTTTGCTTGTTGAATGTCTAATCACCCCCCCCCCCTCTAGGCACCTCTTCTTGATCCTTTCAGAAGTGCGCTGAGGCGGGTCCACCAAGGAGGAAGCCTCCAAATTAGCAGCAGGCGTCTGGCCCACGAGCTGCAACGGGCCAACGGCTGGCAGGTGTGGGAATGTCACGCGGCTGAACACCGGGGGGCCCGCCCTTCCGGAAAGCGCAGATGGGTGGGGCCCGAGCACTCTAGCCCAGATGCGGACCGGCGGTCGATCCTACCTCCCAGCCTTCCCATGCGGCCGCAAGCCTCTCTGTCCATCGCCGCCAACCATGACAGGCACCAACTCCTCCCTCACCTCCCCCTCCGTACCCGCCTCCCACTCCACCGCCATCGGCCCCCTCGTCACCATCACCATGCCCGCCTCCGCCTCGCCGGCCATGCAAGTCGCCAGTGTGCGCACTCATGTTCCCATCATGCTCGACCCACAACCTCCAACTTCTCCAAGTAGTGAATGCTCATATGCGTTCTCCTCAGCAAGTACGACTTGCTCCCCCATGTCACCACCGCCATGGTCGAGGCGGACCGCACGCCGGACTGGACTCATGAGGACTATGTCGACCGGTCCTGACTCTACGGCTCCATCTCTGACTAGATTCTCGACATCATCATGGCGAAGGAGTAGACGGCGCATGAGCTTGGACCCTCATCACCAGCCTCTTCCTTGACAACCAGATGACCCGCGCCATCTACCTCGAGGCGGAATGCCACGGACTTGTGCAAGGCGACCTCTCGGTCACCCCGTACTGTCACCGCTTGAAGGCCCTCTCTGACGCACACGCCGACGTCGGTACTCCTGTCACGAACCAGACCCTCGTCCTCAACTGTCTTCGCAGCCTCAACCCGCGCTTTGCTGACATCACCACCGTCATCACCATGCAGAACCCGCTTCCGACCTTCGGACAGACGCGCTCTCTCCTCGTTCTGCATGAGACATAGCTCGCCAACACCACGGCCGTGGCGAACCAAACAACCCTCTACGGTGACCACTCCTTCCAAGGGTCAAGTTTCAGCGGCTCCAACACCTCCCGCGGCGACGGCAACCGCGGAGACGACAACCGCGACGACAGCAACCGCAGTTGGCGGCAACTCCGGCACCGGCGGCAACCGCAACTGCGGGAATTGGCGCAAGAAAAAGCAAGGTGGCAACTCCGGTGGCCCCCGCGCTGGGGCAGGCGATGCTCACCGCGGCGGCCAGTCTGCAGTTGGTGATGTGGTCACCTATTACAGGTAGGGTCAAGGACCCATCATTTGGGACCCACATGGGGCCCATCACCATCATAGGTAGGTCCCTGGAGCATGCCGACATTTGGGTGATCACATCAGGAGGATGACTCGAACGGCTCCACAGCACTCGGACGACCATAAGCCACTCGGCAGATGATCAACACTCGGACGTACAGGGCAAGAAGGCGTCGTGGGAGCTGCAATGGTCGAGGGATCCTAAGTTGTCCACTAAATAGAGTTATAACTACCGTTACCTATAACTGATGTAGTATAGGCTCAGTACACTAGTAACTGCCTCATTCGATGGCATTAATTGCTCCGGTGGCGTGGGACACATGGGGTTGCATCACACTGAAGGAAATATGTCCTAGAGGCAATAATAAAGTTATTATTTATTTCCTTATATCATGATAAATGTTTATTATTCATGCTAGAATTGTATTAACCGGAAAATTAGTACATGTGTGAATACATAGACAAAAACAAAGTGTCCCTAGTATGCCTCTACTTGACAAGCTTGTTTGTCAAAGATGGTTATGTTTCCTGACCATAGACATGTGTTGTCATTTGATGAACGGGATCACATCATTAGAGAATGATGTGATGGACAAGACCCATCCGTTAGCTTAGCATTATGATCGTTGAGTTTTATTGCTATTGCTTTCTTCATGACTTATACATGTTCCTCTGACTATGAGATTATGCAACTCCTGAATACCGGAGGAACACCTTGTGTGCTATCAAACGTCACAACGTAACCAGGTGATTATAAAGATGCTCTACAGGTGTCTCCGATGGTGTTTGTTGAGTTGGCATAGATCGAGACTAGGATTTGTCACTCCGATTGTCGGAGAGGTATCTCTGGGCCCTCTCGGTAATGCACATCACTATAAGCCTTGCAAGCAATGTGACTAATGAGTTAGTTGCGGGATGATGCATTACGGAATGAGTAAAGAGACTTGCCGGTAATGAGATTAAACTAGGTATTGAGATACCGACAATCGAATCTCGGGCAAGTAACATACCGATGACAAAGGGAACAACGTATGTTGTTATGCGTTTGACAGATAAAGATCTTCGTAGAATATGTAGGAACCAATATGAGCATCTAGGTTTCGCTATTGGTTATTGATCGGAGATGAGTCTCGGCCATGTCTACATAGTTCTCGAACCCATAGGGTCCGCACGCTTAACGTTCGGTGATGATCAGTATGATGAGTTTATGTGTTTTGATGTACCAAAGGTTGTTCGGAGTCCCGGATGTGATTACGGACATGACGAGGAGTATCGGAATGGTCGAGACATATAGATTGATATATTGGATGACTATGTTTGGACTTCAGAATGGTTCCGGGTGAGTTCGGGCAATTACCGGAGTAGCGGGAGTTTACCGGAACCCCCGGGGAGTATAATGGGCCATATGGGCCTTAGTGGAGAGAGAGAGGGGCGGCCAGGGCAGGCCGCGCGCCCCTCCCTCTTGGGTCCGAATTGTACTAGGGAAGGGGGGGCGACGACCCCTTCCCTTCTCCCTCTCTCCTCCTTCCTTCCTCTCCTACTCCAACTAGGGAAAGGGGGGGGGGGGAATCCTACTCCCGGTGGGAGTAGGACTCCCCTTGGGTCGCGCCGTGAGAGGGTCGGCCCTCCCCCTGAGGGAGTCTTGGATTAAGGGGTCCTCGGGCGTCCGGCCTGTTGGACATGGGTCGGACTGATGGGCTATGAAGATACAAGACCGAAGACTCTCACCCGTGTCCGGATGGGACTCTCCTTGGCGTGGATGGCAAGCTTGGCGTTCGGATATGAAGATTCCTTTCTCTGTAACCGACTTTGTACAACCCTGAGTCCCCTCTGGTGTCTATATAAACCGGAGGGTTTAGTCCGTAGAGGCAACCACAATCATACAGGCTAGACTTCTAGGGTTTTAGCCATTACGATCTCGTGGTAGATCAACTCTTGTAATACTAATATTCATGAAGATCAATCAAGCTAGAAGTAGGGTATTACCTCCATAGAGAGGGCCCGAACCTGGGTAAACATCGTGTCCCCTGTCTCCTGTTACCATCGACCTTAGACGCACAGTTTGGGACCCCCTACCCGAGATTCGCCGGTTTTGACACCGACATTGGTGCTTTCATTGAGAGTTCCGCTGCGTCGTCGCCAAGAGGATCGATGGCTCGATCAATCATCTACAGTAATGCTGTCCTGGGGGAAGTTTTCCTCCCCGGCCAGATCTTCGTGTTCGGCGGCTTCACACTGCGGGCCAACTCGCTTGGCCATCTAGAGCAGATCGACAGCTATGCCCTAGGTCACCAGATTAGTTTTGGAAACCTGGACTATGTCGCTGACGTCCGGGGAGACTTGATCTTCCAAGGATTTGTGACCCCAACTTCCGCTCTGGCCTTAGATCTGGAGCGCGTCGCCATGCCCGAAGGAAGACCTCTTGAGCCCGCCGGACTGTCCGCGTCCACCGAACCCAGTATGGGAGAGCCGGATGAAGTAGCGTCGCTCGCAATCATCACGAAGCCAGACCCTTCTCTGGACACTGGCTCCGAACCCTCGGAGTCAGCACCGTGTGAGTTCGGCCGGGGAGTCTCCCTCCCGCCATACTCCGCAGACTCTCTTCTCTCTGGACAAACCTCGCCTTTAAGTGAGCCTCTGGACTTAATGCGATCCCTTGTCATTACAGAGGAGCAACGTCCGAACTATGCCCAGCCCGGACTAGGGGCTGAGAGCAGGGAATTTTTCCTCCCACCCACCACCCACTTCATAGCCACTGTCGAGGGCTTAACCGACATGCTCGATTACGGCTCCGAAGACATCGATGATATGGACAACGATGCCGGAGAGGAGCAGGCCCAAAGCCCACCGCATACCGGACGCTGGGCGGCCACCTCCACGTACGATATATATATGGTGGATACATCCAAAGACGATGGCGAGGACGGCGGTAGGGATCCGGTTAAGGACAATCACGCCGATAAACAACCGAAGCGGCGACATCAGCGACGCCATTCAAAATCACGTCGTGACAAAGAGATCAGTACCGACACCGGAGAAAATAATACTCCGGAGAACGCCGAAGACCCAGACGCTCTCATCAAACCAGCTTCCGAATAGGACGATAGGGAGGAAGGGCAGAGTAACCCCGATGAGCTAGTTGGGAACGATGACTCGGAGGACAGCAGTTATACGCCACCCTCCGAAGACGAAATAAGCCTCGGCAACAAAGACTTCGTCATGCCAGAAGAACCCCTCGAGCAAGAACGCTTTAAGCAACAGCTAATCGCAACCGCAAGGAGCCTGAAAAGGAAGCAGCAACGGCTTCAAGCCGAACAAGATACACTCAATGACAGATGGACTCAGGTCCTAGCAGCCGAGGAGTACGGCCTTGAGCGCCCCATAAAAAGCTATCCGAAGCGCAAACTGCTACCCCAATTCGACATCAAGGCGCGCGAGCCTATAGCACCAGCGCATAATACAGCTGATAAACCAGACCGACCACCCCATGGCCGCAACAAAACGGCTACACAAGCCAAAATACCAGCCCACATTACCCCGCCGTAAAGGAAGGGAGACAGCGGCCCAAAATTACACCTATGACCTACGACAGGACCTGGACGCCAGGGCAGGCCTGGCCAGAACAATTTACGGGTCAAAGGGACGTGCCCTAACACAAGAGGATGGCCGTTAGGCCCGGCGCGACCAACACAACCTCCCTCGGGGTGAAAACCGTTTAGGACGTCCGCCGAACTCTGCCGAGACGCCGCCCGTTACAGAGGTGCCGCTCACCCCTTATGCTTCACCAATGAGGTAATGGGGCACAAATTCCTAGAAGGGTTTAAACCCATGAATATCGAATCATATGATGGAACAACATATCCCGCAGTATGGATTGAAGATTTTCTTCTCCATATCCACATGGCCCATGGTAATGATCTCCACGCCATCAAATACCTCCCACTAAAACTAAAGGGACCAGTGTGGCACTGGCTAAACAGCCTTCTAGAGAACTCCATTGGCAGCTGGGAGGACCTGGAAGACGCCTTCCGTGATAACTTCCAAGGTACATATGTCCGGCCACCAGACGCCGATGACCTAAGTCACATCATCCAGCGGCCCGGAGAGTCAGCCAGGAAGCTCTGGACAAGGTTCTTAACTAAAAAGAACCAAATTGTCAATTGTCCGGACGCCGAAGCCCTCGCGGCCTTCAAACACTGCGTCCGGGATGAGTGGCTCGCCCGCCACCTCGGCCAAGAGAAACCAAAATCTATGGCATCCCTTACCGCTCTGATGACCCGCTTTTGCGCGGGAGAAGACAACTGGCTCGCTCATAGAAGCAATAGCACCAGTGATCCGGGCACTTCCGAAGTTCGAGACGGCAACGACAAGCCATGACGCAACAAACACAAGCATCGAAGTAATAATGAAGGAACGCAAGACACGGCGGTCAACACCGGGTTCAGCGGCTCCAAATCCGGTCAACGGAAAAACCCATTCAAGGCAAACAGAGACGGACTATCCAATTTAGACAAGATACTGGATCGGCCCTGCCAGATTCATTGCACCCCTGATAAACCAGCCAATCATACCAACAGAAATTGTTGGGTCTTTAAACAAGCCGACAAGCTTAACGCCGAACACAAGGGGAAGGGGCCGCCCAGTGACAGCAATGACAAAGAGACTCGCCAACCGAACACCGGGGGACAGAAGCAATTTCCCCCCAAAGTAAAAATAGTAAACATGGTATACGTGACGCACATCCCTAAAGGGGAGCGCAAGCACGCACTACGGGACGCCTAGGCCATAGAGCCGGTCGCCCCAAAATTTATCCAATGGACGGCCCGCCCGATCACTTTTGATCGCAAGGACCACCTAGCCAGTATCCGTCACGAAGGTTCGGCAGTTCTGGTCCTCGACCTAATTATCGATGGGTTCCATCTCATGAAAGTCCTTATGGACGACAGCAGTAGCCTTAATCTACTCTACCAAGACATTGTCCGCAAAATGGGCATCGATCCTTCAAGAATCAAGCCCACCACAACTACCTTAAAGGGAAAAGTACCCGGCGTAGAAGCTCACTGACGGGCTCAATCACATTGAAAGTCGTTTTCGGTTCGCCGAACAACTTTCGAAGCGAAGGCTTGACCTTCGATATTGTCCCATTCCACAGTAGCTATGATGCATTGCTCGGGCATACTGCTTTTGCTCGTTTTAATGTGGTCCCACACTACGCCTATGTAAAGCTTAAAATGCCCGGTCCACGCGGCATCATCACGATAAATGGAAGTACGGAACGCTCCCTCCGTACAGATGAGCATGCTATGGCTACTGCAGCCGAAGTACAAAGCGGACTCATCAAGCTGCACATCTCATCGGCCATCAAGCCGCCGGTCTCGTAAACAGGACCAATCAATCTCAGAGCTGGATTAGCAGTTCAGCCTCCGTCGTTCGCCTCATATACCCGCGAAGTTTGTACCACACATACATAATTATGCACTTAAAATACCCTGGTCATCAGCGGAGGCACAATACGGACAGGCCTACAATACGGTTCGCACTCCCATAGCCCTTTTCCCTTTTCTAACTATTTTTTATCTTTTACCACAGGTGACTCAAAGGCTGGTCATCTTACGGACTCTTTCGTAGTTCGGCTTCGTATACTTATCCAAAGGCTATTCCTGTTAAGGAGTCCTTTCAGCGAGGCAAGGCGGCGCAGATGTGTGACAGGAGGTCCAAATAATTTTTTGTAGACTGCACTTTTTATTTCGAGCCTGTAAAGTTGTGGGTGTGGGGTTCCGGCAAACTCTTAAGGTTCGAACACTGGGGTGCACGCGAAGTCTTTCCTTCCTACCGATCTACGCCCTAGCTCGCTAAGATCTTGCGGACGAACTCGACGAACTCGCAACACAGAGAGACACAAGATTTATCTTTGGTTCGGCCCCTTTGTTGTGGTGTAATACCCTACTCCAGTGTGGTGGTGGTGGATTGCCTCTAGGGCTGATGATGAACAGTACAAGGGAAAAACAACCTCCTGAGGTTGAGGTGTTCTTGTGCTTGCTGTCTTAGCGGCTGAGAGCTGGGTGAATTGCTCGATCCCCTCTACTGTGGTGGCTAGCTCTACTTATATAGGCCCTGGTCCTCTTCCCAAATGTTGAGCGAGAAGGGAGCCAACAACGACGAGCAAATTTGAAGGGGGACAGCTAGTACAAGCTATCCTGACAAAAGTGTTCTTCGCCTGCGAAAGGCTCTGGTGGTTACGCCGTCTTGGGCTCCACGATGATCTCCGCCTTGCCGTCCTCCTGGTCTTGGTCTTGTTGCACCGATATAGCAACCTTTGCCTAATGCCTCGGTACTCCTCGCCTGCGCTAGCCTCCTTAGCACCAAATAGGAAACAAGGATGCTGCACGCTGGCGCCCACCTGGTGTCGTTCGTCATGGCTCACATCACGAGAGCCTCGTGAGGTTTTGCCCTGCCTTGATATCTCCGCTCCTCGTGAGCCTGCCTGGCTAGGCCACTCCTGAGGAGGTCTTGCGTCATCCGCCTCGCGAGGCTTGGACCCTCGCGAGGGTCTTGGATGCCTTGTTGATGAAGATGGGCCGTGCAGCTCTTTGGCTTAGCCACGCCCGTGGGCTACAAAGTGCAAGTCTGGGACCCCGTTCCCGAAGCGCCCGTGATAGCCCCAGGCCCAAGGCGTTCGGGCTTGGCCAGCGGAGAAGCCAAGGGTCAGAAATCTGGCACCGCGGGCCCCAAAAGCCTGCGGCCTCGGTTGACGTGTGGCGGTTGATTGGACGTGGGCGTCTCCGCTTCCCCATGCTGCCTCGGCAACTGCTTGACCTGACAAAAGGCTAGCGCGGGCAGTTCTTGCCTTCATTGCTTCTTCATCGCCTCGCTCCAGATCCCCTTTCTTGCTCCTTGCCACCGCCACCTTCAGATCCTTTCCAATCTCACCCTGCATCCGCAATCCATGGCGCCGCGCAAGGTCAAGACTTCCTCAGCACCGGCCTGGTACGAGCTGGCCCTTGCGGCGCCCACCTTCACGGAGAAGAGCCTCGCCTCCGTGCGCCTGCTAATGGCGGGTGAGAGCAATGAGTGGGGGGAGACCGAGCTCCGGCTTGCCTCCGACGTGCCGGAGCCCGAGGAAAGCACCTTCTTCCCCTTCTTCTCGAGCAGCGTTGCCGTCGGGTTGGTTCCTCCCTTCTCTGATTTCTTTTATGAAGTGCTCGACCACTATGGTCTGCAGGCGTTGTATCTCCATCCCAACTCTGTCCTCCTCCTATCCATCTTCGCCTACTACTGTGAGGCGTACCTGGGCGTGATGCCGTCCGTGGCACTCCTGCGCCATTTCTTCTTCCTCCGTGTCAGCGAGACGCACATCTCTGGGTGCGCTAATTTCGTCGCATGCGGCAAGGCCAACTCGATCTTGAGCACCGGGAAGAGGGCCGACAACATTCAATCCAAATGGGTCATGATGGACGCCAAGCGCGCCGACCCTCGTCTGGTGTTGCCAATGGCGGTGCCCTCTTCCAATGGGGGGTGGCCCAAGGCGGAGCTTGCCGATGAGCGGGCATCGTTAGTGTTGGGGCAGATGATTACCGACTTGAAGCCGGGCAACGCGAGGGCGGCCAAGGTGACGGGGGTCATGCTCTGAGGAGTTCTTGACGCTGCGAGTTGCCCGCTCGGTAGCGCGTGCACGCCTGTGTGGGAGCTTGAAGAAGAGGGAAACAAGACCCACCGAGGCCGGGGCCCTGCTCGACGATGAATTGGCGGCTCTGCGCCTCATAGTTGAGGACAACCAGGAGTACCCGTAAGCGCCTTCATTCCCTGTTCCAATGCGGGACGGGAGGAATTAAATCGCCTCGGGCCGACCTTTGGCCAGCTGGCTGGTGCCGGCGGTGCTCCCAGGGGCTCCTGCGGCGCCAAAACCGGTGGAGGTGTCTTCTGACGAGTCCCGCGGGGAGGGGGAAGAGGTGGTGGCCTCGGAGAAGACTCTGGAAGAGGTGGGGGAGACTTCCCCTCTGAGCAAGGCCGAGATCCTCCGCGTCCTTCCTAATGATGTGGAGGCCGACGCCCGCTAGGAGGAGAGGGGCAGCCCCTCATCCCGACGAGGGGTAGGTCGTCGCTGGTGGCTCGCAATGCCGCCTCCGTCTTGACACCTCCTGAGGCTGGCTCCGGCCCTGCTTCCGCACCACCTGCTGCCGGCGGAACCCGAATGCCCGCTCCTCAGGTCCCGATGCTGTTAGGCTTCAAGATCCCCAAGCGGAAGTATGTTGCGGTGGATCAGTAAGTGTCTCAAGCTTCGCCTTGTCCCTGTTTGTACTCGTCATTTCTTGATGCTAGCCCTTGGTTGATCAGGCTGACGTCTTCTGCGAAGAAGAGGAAGGAGGATACGACGGCCGTGCCTCCCTCCGCAGAGAAAGGAGGTAGCAGCGCCCACATCTCGCCAGCCCGGTCATCCTCGCGGGGCCAAGAGGAACATCGCCGCGTGGAATCAGCCCCATGGCCCCGCTGGCTCCGGAAGTGCCGACGCCTGGCGCGACTGATGAGGTCCCAGCTGCTCCGGAACCCGTAATCTCCCACGCCCTGGTGATGATGTCGCCTCCTCCCACTGCTGCACCTCCACTCCCAGGTTCTTCTGCTCCTGCGGCTGTTCTGGAATGCGCTCTTTCGGAGATGACCCAGCTACATGCAGATCTCCTGAGCGCGGACCCATGCCTTGTGGCCGGGCGCCTGGAGCTGGGCTCAGGCTGGTTCCACTCCGACTTGGCGGTTCGCGTGGCGCTGGGCCAGGCCGCTGCGGCTTCTGAGAAGGAGAAGCAGAGTACCGCCAACGCCGCAGCCGATCGCGAGATGGCGCTGAAAGACGCCAAGGCCGCCCATGACCGCTGCCGGGTGCTGGAGGACGAGTTGCAGAGCCTGCGTGACAAGCATGCCTAAGAAGCACACTACCACCAAGCGAAGGAGGAGGAGATGAAGGCCCGGGAGGACGCCGTCAAGAACCGTGATGCTGAGCTGGCAGAGTTGGGGAAGACGCAGGCTGCCGAGCGCAACTGGTTGGAGGAGCTGGAGCGAAAGATGGAGGCGAGGGAGGCCGATCTTGATGCCAAGGCGCGAGTCCTGGCCGAAGACCGCATGGCCTTTGCCGATCTCGAGAAGAGAACTCGCAAGGCGTTGAAGATGCTCTACGAGCATGGCCTGGAGAAGTCGCTGGCCACCGATGAGGACGGCCCCGCCCGGCTGCTTCCCCTCTTGGTGAAAGCGCTCGAGGAATTCCTTGATGGCGTTGGTCCCATGGCGGAAGCAGAAGCTCGTGTCCTGTCTTCAGCTACATTGACCCGCGTCTTCAGCCACCTGCACCTTCGTGACCCCCACACTTGTCTTGGCGAGCTGCTGGAGCCTGTGGCTGAAGATCAATGTGAGGCCACCGCCGCAGCCGTGCAGGGTCAAGTGGAGGCCTTGCTGAAGAACTTCCGCAGCTTTGTCTCCGCTCCTTTGTCCGGCAATGTCGCCAATACTGCAGCTGGTGGTGAAGGTGAAGACAACGCTGCTCACGAAGTAGCACCTTCCGCAGGTGATGGCGGTGCCCGGGAGTGACCCGTGGCTGTTCTCCCGTTTCGTTCCTGCAACATGCATTAGGCCTCGTGGAGGTGTTTAGACTTTTCATTTGATATCATGAGGACAATGTGTTTGTAATATTTGTTTCGAGATTTTGCGATTTCCTTCCTATTTGCTTTGCGTTCTGCGTTGGCAGAGCCCGGTCCCGCGCATACCTCAACCGCCATTGGGCCGACCGGAGACCAGGACAGACCAAGGAGTGAGGGGCTACGTGACCAGTTAGGCTCCCGAGTCGTGATGCTCAGGAGTCCCCCTTGACGCGCAAACAGCTTATAGGGAGAGTTCGCGGGGATAGATTAATGTTCTACGTCGGCAGAGCCCGGCCCCGTGCATATCTCAACCGCCATTGGGCGGCCAGGAGACCGGGGCGGACCAAGGAGTGAGGGCTACGTGACCGATTAGGCTCTGAGTCGCGATGCCTGTGGAGTCCCCCTTGACGTGCAAACAATTTCCATACCTGCCCTCACCGAGGCCTCGGGGGGCGCTAACGCCCAGGTCCGGGAGACCTGGTTGGGTGGCGTCGCTTAGGCGTGACCCGGCGCAGCCCCGTGCCCAGCCCCTCGTGGCTCTCCCAGGGAGGCGTTGCGGTGAGTCTGGACGCTGAGCTCTGGGCTCCCTGAGGTTGGTACGACCGTGCGGCCGCCCTCAGTTGTTTATCACCAGCGCGGAGCATAGTGCTTCCGTTTGTGCACGGGCATAGCCACTCCTCGGCAGTGTCAACGGCCAGCGCGGAGCATGATGCTTGCACTTGTGCGTGGGATGGAGGCCCCCCTCCGGGAGGAGCCCTCGGGGCGTGTACAGCCCCGCCCTGACACGTGGCTTGCACGGCAGGGCTGCGAGGTGTATCTGGGCACTCGTGAGCTAGCACGGGACTCACGAGGCCCTACCTCAAGGCGGGTTGCGCCTGGTCTTGAGTCTTGGTGACTGTATGTTCCTGCAAGGCGGTTAGGTGCAAGCACTCTACGTCCTCGTGTCCCGCCTCGGCGAGCTCACCACTGCTGGTATGCCAGTCGCGATGCCATGGTCAAGGCCGAGGATGAGGTCGAGAGCGATGAAACTCCTGAATTGCGATGCTCAGGAGCCCCCCTTTTAACGTGCAAGCGAATTGCATGGGGTGAATGGACCAGCAGCGGGTGGCGATCGAGCAGGCGATAGCCGTAGGCAGGTTAAGCATGGAAAGCAGATCAACTTGGATAAGTGCAGGAAGATACATGCCACCGGGTCCGGCCCGAGCGGCTTGGGGATGATGCAGCCCGAGGGGCGCCCCCAACAAGGTAAGCTAAAGACATAAGCAAAAGGGATACATGCCATAGGGACGGACCCACGCGGCCTGGGAATAATGCAGCCCGAGGGGCGCTCCCAGCTAAACGAGCTTGGAAGATATCACCTGGTTCTGTAGACGAAGTAGAGTTGGTGCAGCTGAAGGCGTGCGTCGAAGGAATGACTCTTCATGATCCACCGGAGCCCTGAGCCTCGGGAGGCTCTGGGGGCTCGGGAGGTTCCCTGAAGACTGTCTCCATTTTCTCCAAGACGGCGTGGTACCTGGCCTCCTTAGCCGCCAGGACACGCGGCATGTTGCGCTGATAGGATGGCGCCACGCTCGGCAAGCCGAAGGGCATGCGAACGTAGCTGTGTGGCAGGCCCTCGCAGCGGCCCACACATGAAGGCCAGACGCGCTCCTGAGATGCGGCCCTGTTGAACCCTGGTACGTCGATGCAGGCACGCAACCCAGCATCCTCGCCGGGATGGGGGGCTGCGCCTCATGAGCAGCTGTCGCCACGCATGGTTCTTGCGTCTTGCAGTTCCTGAGCGGTCTTGGTGATGAACTCCTGAGTGGTGGGCACTCCTTGCCCTGTGCTCTCCTGAGGAACATGTGCCGCGAAGCACACCTCCAAGTGTTGCCCAAGCGCCTCCCTCATGAGGTTGGCAAGGTATGAGGCCCACCAGAAGAGAGCCCCTGAGCCCTGCCCGAGGAGGGCACCGGGTACGCCTTCCTATGCGATGGAGGGAGGCGCCCCTGGGACGGACGCTGATCCTGATGAGGCTCCTGCCGTGACGCCATCCTCCTGAGGTCCTGCGTGGTGCAACTGCTTCTTCTTGGGGATGGCCTCCGGAGGGCCCTCACTTCTGTTGTCGGGGTCGTCGATTGCTGCAGCTTGGAAGGCGCGCTTGAGGGAGCACACCACATCCCTCTCTTCACATGGGACCGTGATGATTCCTCCGCTTCCTGGCATCTTGAGGACGTTGTAGCCGTGATGGGTGACTGCCATGAACTTGGCCAGGGCTGGATACCCGAGGATGGCGTTATGCGGCGAGCGGATGTGCGTGACGTCGAAGTCGATGAGCTCGGTGCGGTAGTTCTTGCGCTCTCCGAAGGTGACAGGCAGGTGGACCTGCCCTATCAGTGTGGTGGAACCGTTGGTCACTCCTGAGAAAGGCTTGGTAGGCTAGAGCTGCTCATATGGCACTTGGAGGTTGTCGAACGTGTCGACGGACAGGACGTTGAGCCCTGCGCCGCCATCGATGAGGGTCTTGGTAACCTGCACATTGCTGATGACTGGGGAACACAACATCGGGAGGGCGCCGGCGGTGGCCGCGCACTTGAGCTGATCTGCCGAGTTGAAAGTGATGGCGCACTGGGACCACTTGAGCGGGCGCGTGGCCTCGAGCTTGGGGAGCACCGCGTTCACCTCGTGAGCGAACTGTTTGAAGATGCGCCGAGAGGCTGGGGCCTGGGCGCCGCCCAAGATGCATGCGATTGCACGCGGCTCCTGGAAGCCCCCAGCCCCCTCGTCCTGGTGGTGGTCGTCGTTCCTTCTTGGTGGCGGCAGCGGGGGAAGACCGGCGTTGCCTTGGGGGCGATCCTCACGAGGCTGGTCCCTCCAGGCGCCCTCGCGAGGTTGGTCCTGCCAGCGGTCCTCACGAGGCCGGTCGCGCCACTCCTGGCGGGGCCATGGTCGTCCCAGCGTCCACCTCCACGTCCTCCTCCACGGCCATAGCCCCGGTCGCTGCCGCTCGGGGCGTCGACCGAAATGTCCTTCTCGTATGGCTCTGAGCTCTTGACAGTCGCTGGTGTTGTGGGTGTTCAGGTTGTGGAAGGCGCAGAACGGTCGGCTGTTCTTGGATGATTTGGGCTGATCTCTGCTCGCTTGGTGTCGGGCTCCGCTGCGAGCACAACTGCTTCCTTGCGCTTCACGTCCTTGGCCTTGGCTTTCTTCTCCTCTGCGCCCGCGGCTGGCAGCTCAAGGAGAGAGAGGTGCCCCTCCTCAGCTCTTGCGCACTTTGTCGCCAGGTTGAACAACTCCTGAGACATGCAGAGCTCCTCATGGATAGCGAGCTCTTCCTTCATCTTGACGTCACGGACGCCATTGGAGAATGCAGAGATGATGGCCTCATCCGTGACCTTGGGGATCTTGAGGCGGGTGTTGTTGAAGCGCTAGATGTACTTCTGGAGGGTCTCTCCTGGTTGTTGCTTGATGCGGCGCAGGTCATCCGCGGTCGGCGGGCGGTCGCGAGTGCCCTGGAAGTTAGCGACGAAGCGGTCGCGCATCTCGTCCCAAGAGGAGATCGAGCCGTGCTGCAGGTTCAGGGGCCAGGAGCGGGCTCCATCCTTGAGAGCCATGGCAAACCAGTTCGCCATGACTTTTTCATCGCCGTTGGCTGCTTCGATGCTCAGCTCGTAGAGCTGCAGGAACTCCGCGGGGTCGGCGGTGCCGTCGTAGCGAGGAGGCAGATCCGACTTGAACTTGCCAGGCGAGGTGACGCTACGCAGCTCGGGGGTGAAGGCGCGGCAGCCAGCCGTGGTTGCTGGGGCCCGCTTCGGAGGTGGAGCTTGGTCTTGGCGAGGTCCAGGCGGCGCCGCTGCGGGCGGTGCGCGGTCTTGACGAGGCGGCGCGGGGAGCGCAGGCACAGCTTCTCGCGGCCACGGGATTTCTTGGCAGCTTCTCTCTTCGCGCGCGGGCGCCGGGCGTGGTGGATCACGCCGCGGAGCCGCGCGCCCTAGTGCCAAGGCACCATCTTGAGATAGTGGTGGTGGAGGCGCCTCATGGGTCTCGTTGCCCACGGCTGGCTGAGGGTGAGGCAAAGAGAGGGACGGCGCCAGAGAGCCCCCTGAGGCACGGACGAGCTCGGCGACGCGATCGAGCCACTCCTCGTCGAGGTCATCGACTGGGCGGTAGCGTAGGAGTTCGTTCGCCGCGAGGAGAGCGGCCCGCGCCTCCATGGGAGCGCGGCGCGCGTGAGACGAAGAACCGGCCCGGGTCAGTGATGGAGTGGCGGTGTGGCCGTCCTGCCGCACCGAAGGATGCAGCGAGGATGCCTGCTGCTCGTTCCCCGCCGGGCCGGTGGCTGCGTTGGCGGCGGGAGACGGAGAACGACGAGGTGGCTCACCGACGGGAGCCGTCTGAGCGACACGGGCAGTGAGGGCAACCCGACGCTCAGCTCGAGCATGGCGAGCGTCCGCCATGGAGACGATGGAGCGACTGAGCGACTGATCAACGAGAGGGAGGCTATGGCGCACCCCTACCTGGCGCGCCAAATGTCATATGTGGGGTTCCGGCAAACCCTTAAGGTTTGAACACTGGGATGCGCGCGAAGTCTTTCCTTCCTACCGGTCTACGCCCTAGCTCGCTAAGATCTTGCGGACGAACTCGACGAACTCGCAACACAGAGAGACAGGAGATTTTTACTGGTTCGGGCCACCGTTGTGGTGTGATACCCTACTCCAGTGTGGTGGTGGATTGCCTCTAGGGCTGATGATGAACAGTACAAGGGAAGAACAGCCTCCTGAGGTTGAGGTGTTCTTGTGCTTGGTGTCTTAGCGGGTGAGAGCTGGGTGAATTTCTCAATCCCCTCTACTGTGGTGGCTAGCTCTACTTATATAGGCCCTGGTCCTCTTCCCAAATATTGAGCGGGAAGGGAGCCAACAACAACAGGCAAATTTGAAGGGGGACAACTAGTACAAGCTATCTTGACAAAAGTGGTCTTCTCCTGCGAAAGGCTCTGGTGGTGACGCCGTCTTGGGCTCCACGATGACCTCCGCCTTGCCGTCCTCCTGGTCTTGGTCTTGTTGCACCAATATAGCAACCTTTGCCTGATGCCTCGGTACTCCTCGCCTACGCTGGCCTCCTTAGCACCAAACAGGAAACAAGGGCCCTGCTACCGGGCGCCTTTGGTGTCGTTAAGTCATGGCTCACGTCACGAGAGTCTTGTGAGGTTTTGCCCTGCCTTGATATCTCCGCTCCTCGTGAGCCTGCCTGGCTAGGCCACTCCTAAGGAGGTCTAGCGTCGTCCGCCTTGCGAGGGTCTTGGATGCCTTGTTGATGAAGATGGGCCGTGCTGACTGCTTAGACACACTTTGTGGGCCATGAGCGAGCAAGTCTGGGGACCCCCATTCCCAGAACACCGACAAGTGCTTTTTCCCGTCAGCCTTCGACCCCCGGCATGTCAAATAGCTAGGGTAGGGTTGTTATAATTTGTAAGATTGCGATTAACGTATCAATCAGATTCCAGTGAACATAATCCGTATTTAGTATTCGCTTTTTCTAAGAACTGAATTTTGCTTCTTCAGTTGTTTCATGCACGAACCTCGGCAGAAATTGCCAGGGGCTCAATATGGGAACAAATGAGTTGCCAACAAGTCCGAACAACTTTATAGCACACTTCGGCATCACCAGTTTGGCCTTATATACATCAGCTCCGAATCATGTCTTTGGTCAATAGTTGGGTTGCCCGGCTCCTATGATTACTACCTTACATTCTGTCCTATCGGCTAGGGTAGTAAAGGGAGAACTATTGCTATTGTGTTTCCGGTTCATCTGGTCAAGCACCTCAGTAGAGAAAGCCGAAAACTGACTATCATGATGCGGCGGGAGCTGGTCAACCACTCGGTGACTTATTAGAATCTTTCGCGATTCCTTCCGTATTACACGAAGGACCGTTCTTCTAGTCACCTATGTAATGCACCGTATTCGGATAATCGCGTACATACCAGGGGCTATATCGTAGACCCACTGTCAAACTCCTATGGCTAAGTGAAAGTATTAAAGCCCTATAGTCCGATTGCCTAGTTCGCCGCATTGACACCTCCTTCACGGACCAAGACGTTGGGTCAAGAGTGATCAAGTGCTTTTCCAAACACCCCCGTATTATATGCGAGGGGGCCGAAGCCGACGACTGGTAAAATTTCAGATTATACAAAAAGCGGCCGCACAGGAGGAACCAAAACTTTCAAGCAAAAGTATAAATAACATAGCCTTAATATATCGTAATATTGTTTTTACAATTTCGGTACATTCACTCGAATATCATATCCTTCGAGCATTGACCCTCTATCAAGCGGGCGCCCTCTAGGACATCCTCAAAATAATGCTCCGGTGTGTGATGGTCCTTCCCCCTGGGTGGACTCTTCGCTGCAATGTCGATGGCCTTCATCTTTGCCCAGTACGTCTTGATGCGGGCAAATGCCATCCGTGCACCTTCAATGCATGTTGACCGCTTAACGGCGTCGATACGCGGCACCGCATCAACAAGTCGCTGCACCAAACCGAAATAACTATTCAGAATTGGCTCAGTCGGCCACAGCCGGACCACGACATCCTTCATGGCAGATCCGGATATCTTGTGGAGCTCGGCCCACTTGGCCATCTGTTCATTCAGCAAAAGCGGACGCTTTGGCATGCTGAATTGCGACCAGAATAGCTTCTCCGTTGCATGCCCTTCTTGCGCTTGGAAAAACTGCGCCGCGTCGGAGACACTCTTCGGCAAGTCCAAGAATGCGTCTGGAGAACTCCACATTTGATTAAGCGGGGCATACTTCGGATCACCGAATTTAGTCTGTAATAGAAAGGGCTTACCGGCCGCTATCTCCCTAGCTTGCCGGATCTCCTCCCGAGCCGCTCTAGACTCAGACCGTGCTTCTCTCGCCTCTTTTAAGGCCTTGTCGAGTTCGGCTACTTTGGCCTTGTTCTCCTCCTCGAGAGTTTGGCATTTCCCAGTGGCATCTTTTAGGTCTCGCTCTATGGAAGATATTCTCTCCTCGCACCGGCGCTGAGCAGCCTGTTCGGCCTTTAACTCATCAGCTGCCTTCTTGGCAGCCACATTACTCATCCTGGCTTGCTCCTTGGCTCGGGCAAGCTCAGCCCGAAGGGTCTCAACCACGGTAGCACTATCTGCAGTTGTACATGTCTCAGTATATAATTCTTAGCTTCGTGCTCATGTTATTATACATACATATACTGGCCGCACCAAAACATACCTTGCGCCTCGTCGAGCCGCCTGTTAATAAGCGTGATGTCGTCATCTGCCACGTCAAGTTTCTGCTTCAGACCCGCAACCTCTGTAGCGTGGGCGGTCTCCATGGATGTAACAACCTGTGTTCCAATTAATTAGATTATTTCCTCGGCATATCTTTTTCGATCCTCTGATTGCCTCCCTTTGGATGACAACCAGAGTCTCAGGGGCTACTATCTATACACAGGTGCATTTTGCATATAGAGTGAAATTGAAGATATTTCATTGCATACCTCGAAGCCTCTTAGCAGGCCCATGAAGGCTTCATTTAATCCGCTTTTTGCAGACAGAATCCTCTCAACTACCATACCCATTAAGGTACGATGTTCCTCTGAGACGGACGCATGCTGCAACATGTCCATCAATGTATCCGGCGCCTCCGGATTCCTGGAAGCGGCTGCGGGAGTACGGACTCCCTTTGAAGGGATATGTTCACTTGACCCTAGAGTCGTCTCTAGCTGTAAACCAGATAGTCCGGGGCCTTTATTTTTGGTCCCCGTAGGGGCCGCACACTCCGGACCCTGGGCGACCGAAGTTTCACCTTCGGGCATTGTCTTCATTGTCCCCCGCACTGCTTGTTGATCGGGAGAGATCCTCCGGGACGACACCTCAAAACCGTCCGTCCTATTGGGCGAGGAGGTCAGAGGAGGCGTCTCGCTCTCCATCATCTCCGGAAGAAGATCCCCTGAGGAAGAGGACTGTTGAGGAAGACTGCGTGCCGGACTGCAAACATATATTCTAGATGTTAATCTTGTAACCGGAAAAGAACGGGATATGTTTAAGACACCCTTGTTCACTTACGATTCGGCTAATGGCTTGTCCTTACGGAGGAACTGTGCGACAACGTCGCCTTCTGAACCCGAACCACCTGACAGGGGCATCTTCCCTCGCTTAGGAGCCTTTACCTCCAAACGTTCGGAGGCGGCCCTTTTCTTACCATGGGGAGAAGGGATGTCAGTTTCTCCTTCTCTTTTGTCTTCAGAAGAGGGAGTCCCACTCTCCTCGGACATAGTGTCTGGTGTACCTTCAGAATGGAGGCCACCTTTGGCCTTCTTGCTCTCCTCCTTGTCCTCTTTCTTCGGCACTTGATACGATGCCGGAGCCAGCATCCTTGTTAACACAGGATCAACTGAGTCTTCGGGAAGAGGGGCCGAACACCTCATTCGTTCCGCCTTCTTTATCCAGCCCTGGTCGAAGATGGTTTTCTCAGTATCTTATTACGGGATATTTAACTAAGTTGTGTTTGGGAGTCGAGTGCTTACTGAGATATCCGGATGGTTGCAGTCGAGGCCAATGTCCTCGGTGGTATCCGACCACTGTTTTCGTGTCCCGAAGAATAACTTCCACATTCCTCTGTGCGTCATGCCGAAGAAGTGTTGAAGGGTTCGTGGTCCTTCTGGATTGAACTCCCACATGTGGAGGGGCCGTCGCTGGCAGGGCAGGACCCAGCGGACTAGCATTACCTGGATTACGTTGATGAGACCGGTGTCCTTCTCAAGGAGACCCCGGATGCGACTTTGTAGAGTCTGCACTACTTCAATTGATCCCCAGTCCAACCCCTTATTGATCCAGGATGCAAGCTGTACTGGAGGGCTAGATCGGAACGCAGGAGTAGCTGCCCACTTGGTACCGCGGGGTTCAACGATGTAAAACCACTCCCGTTGCCATAAGTTGGAGGATTCCGTGAAAGAGCCTTTTGGACAAAGAGTGTTGGTAAGCTTGCTCACCGTGGCACCACCACACTCCGCTTGCTTCCCCTCGATTACCTTCGGCTTCACATTAAAGGTCTTGAGCCATAAGCCGAAGTGTGGGGGAATACGGAGAAAGGCCTCGCACATGACGATGAACGCTGAGATGTGAAGAAAAGAGTCCGGGGCTAGATCATGAAAATTTAGCCCGTAATAGAACATGAGCCCACAGACGAAGGGATGGAGAGCAAACCCTAGCCCCCAGAGGAAGTGGGAGATGAATACGACCCTCTCACCGGATCTGGGGGTAGGAATAACCTGCCCTTTAGCAGGGAGCATGTGGAGGATTTCCGCGGTTAAGTATCTTGCCGCTCGGAGCTTCGCAATATCCTCCTCTGTGACAGAAGAGGCCACCCACCGGCCTTGAGGGCCGGGTCCGGACATGACTGGGAGGCTCGTAGCAATTAAGTTGAAACACAGGTGCTTTGGAACTCGAGGTTGGAAAGGTTGAGGAAGAGGCAGGCGTAGAGGATAAAGACGGGTTTGTGCCCCTTTATAAAGGCGGTGAATATCAAACGCCTCCTCATGGGCCATAAAAATTTCCTATTTCCAAGGAATCATGCCAACCGGACGGTTGGATTACCCACGCCCGTATTGATGAGAATCCCGTAATAAGGGGACATGATCTCTGCTTTGACAAGACATGCCAATGAAACCGCATCTCAAAACATGGAGCGGCAGGCCGAAAAACGGTTCGAAATAATGACCGGGTGGTGACGTGGCATCACGCTACAAAAGTTGTCAGTGGATTGGACTCGTAAAATATTATACTCTCTGCGGTTGTGTGTGGTACTTGTTTTGTAGAGCCGGACACGTTCTTTGTGTTCGAAGGCTGTTTTGGAGTATTCGAAGAAGGAACCCGCCTTGCAATGGCAAAGACAATTTGCGCGCCGGACACCTTGTCATTGAAGCCTGGTTCAGGGGCTACTGAGGGAGTCCTGGATTAAGGGGTCCTCGGGCGTCCGGCCTGTTGGACATGGGCCGGACTGATGGACTATGAAGATACAAGACCGAAGACTCTCACCCATGTCCGGATGGCGTTCGGATATGAAGATTCCTTTCTCTGTAACCGACTTTTTACAACCCTGAGTCCCCTCCGGTGTTTATATAAACCGGAGGGTTTAGTCCGTAGAGACAATCACAATCATACAGGCTAGACTTCTAGGGTTTTAGCCATTATGATCTCGTGGTAGATCAACTCTTGTAATACTCATATTTATCAGGATCAATCAAGCAGGAAGTAGGGTATTACCTCCATAGAGAGGGGCCAAACCTGGGTAAACATTGTGTCCCCTGTCTCCTGTTACCATCGACCTTAGACGCACAGTCCGGGACCCCCTACCCGAGATCCGCCGGTTTTGACACCGACACTCCCTCCTCCACTCCTTTATATACGGGGGAGGGGGGCATCCCATAGACACACAAGTTGACAGTTGTCTTAGCCATGTGCGGTGCCCCCTCCACAGGTTCCACCTCGATCATATCATTGTAGTGCTTAGGCGAAGCCCTGCATCGGTAACTTCATCATCACCGTCATCACGCCATCCTGCCGACGAAGCTCTCCCTCGACACTCAGCTGGATCGAGAGTTCGTGGGACGTCACCAAGCCGAACGTGTGCAGATCGCGTAGGTGCCGTACTTTTGGTACTAGGATCGGTCAGATCGTGAAGACGTACGACTACATCAACCGTGTTGTCATAACGCTTCCGCTTTCGGTCTACGAAGGTACGTAGACACTCTCCCCTCTCGTTGCTATGCTTCTCCTAGATAGATCTTGCGTGATTGTAGGATTTTTTTTGAAATTACTGTGTTCCCCAATAGTGGAATCCGAGCCAGGTTTATGCGTAGATGTTATATGCACGAGTAGAACACAAAGAGTTGTGGGCGATAATAGTCATACTGCTTACCAAAGATGTCATACTTTGATTGGCGGTATTGTTGGATGAAGCGGCTCAGACCGACTTCTTGCGCGTGCAGCTTCTGTGAGGCGGTTCTCTACCGACGTGCTTTGCACACAGGTGGCTAGTGGGTGTCTGTTTCTCCAACTTTAGTTGAATCGAGTGTGACTACACCCGATCCTTGTTGAAGGTTAAAACAACACACTTGACGAAAAATCATTGTGGTTTTGATGCATATGTAAGAACGGTTCTGGCTAAGCCCGTAGCAGCCACGTAAAACTTGCAACAACAAAGTAGAGGACGTCTAACTTGTTTTTGCAGGGCATGTTGTGATGTGATATGGTCAAGACGTGATGATATATAAATTGTTGTATGAGATGATCATGTTTTGTTAAAGTTATCGGCAACTGGCGGGAGCCTTATGGTTGTCTCTTTATTGCATAAGATGCAAGTGCCATATAATTGCTTTACTTTATCACTATGCGATAGCAATAGTTGCAAAAGCAATAGTTGGTGAGACAACCATGTAATGACACGTTGATAAAGATCAAGATGATGGAGATCATTGTGTTATGCCAGTGACGATGGAGATCATAATGGTACTTTGGAGATGGAGATCAAAGGCACAAGATGATGATGGCCATATCGTGTCACATATTTTGATTGCATGTGATGTTTATCTTTTATACATCTTATTTTGCTTAGTTTGGCGGTAGCTTTACTAAAATTTCAAGGTATAAGTGTTCTCCCTGAGTATGCACCGTTGCGACAGTTCTTCGTGCTGGGACACCACGTGATGATAGGGTGTGATAAGCTCTACATTCACATACAACGGGTGCAAGCCAATTTTGCACACGCGGAATACTCAAGTTAAACTTGACGAGCCTAGCATATGCAGATATAGCCTCGGAACATTGAGACCGAAAGGTCGAGCGTGAATCAGATAGTAGATATGATCAACATAGTGATGTTCACCATTGAAAACTACTCCATCTCACGTATGATTGGACATGGTTTAGTGGATATGGATCACATGATCATTTAGATGACTAGAGGGATGTCTATCTAAGTGGGAGTTCTGAAGTAATATGATTAATTGAGCTTTAATTTATCATGAAGTTAGTCTTGTTAGTATTTGCAACTTATGTTGTAGATCTATAGCTCGCGATGTAGCTCCCCCTTTATTTTGATATATTCCTAGAGAAAACTAAGTTGAAAGATGATAGTAGCAATGATGCATACTAGGTCCGTGATCTGAGGATTATCCTCATTGATGCACAGAAGTATTATGTCCTTGATCCACCGCTAGGTGACAGAACTATTGCAGGAGCAAATACAGACGTTATAAACGTTTGACAAGCTCGGTATGATGACTACTTGATAGTTTAGTGCACCATGCTTTACGGCTTAGAACCGGGACTTAAAAATGTTTTGAATGACATGGAGCATATGAGATGTTCCAAGAGTTGAAATTTGTATTTCAAACTCATGCCCGTGTTAAGAGGTATGAGACCTCTGACAAGTAATTTGCCTACAAGATGGAGGAGAATAGCTCAGCTAGTGAGCATGTGCTCAGAATGTCTGAGCACTACAATCACTTGAATCAAGTGGGTGTTAATCTTACAGATAAGATAGTGATTGACAGAGTTCTCTAGTAACTATCACCAAGTTACTAGAACTTCGTGATGAACTATAATATGCAAGGGATAACGGAAACGATTCCCAAGCTCTTCGCAATGCTGAAATCGGCGAAGGTAGAAATCAAGAAAAAACATCAAGTGTTGATGGTTGACAAGACCACTAGTTTCAAGTAAAAGGGCAAGGGAAAGAGAAGGAACTTCAAGAAGAATGGCAAGCAAGTTTCCACTCCCATGAAGAAGCCCAAAGCTATACCCAAGCCTGGAACTGAGTGCTTATACTTCAAAGGAAATGGTCACTTGAAGTGGAACTACCCTAGATACTTGGCGGATAAGAAGGTTGGCAAAGTGAAAAGAGGTATATTTGATATACATGTTATTGATGTGTAGTTTACTAGTGTTTATAGCAACCCCTCGGTATTTGATACTGGTTCAACTACTAAGAGTAGTAATTTGAAACGGGAGTTGCAAAATAAATAGAGACTAGTTAAGGGCGAGGTGATGATATGAGTTGGAAGTGATTTTAAGTGTGGTAGCACACTAGACCACTCCGATCGATGGAATTGCTGGAAGACCCCAAACTCTAACCCTTTCTTGCTAGCCTCTTCGAATCTCGAGGACGAGATTCATTTTAAGTGTGGTAGGTTTGTAACATCCCAAAATTCTAAATTTTGGAATGTTATATTAGATAAATAACTATGCTTGTTGCCTGATTGTTTGTTTGAGTGATTGAGTGAAATTGAGTGGAATTTGAAACTTTTGAAAGTTGGATGAGAGGGAATAAAATGACTTTCCCAAAACTATCCCCTTTGACCTTTTTGGATCTCAAGGAATTCAATTCCATTCCAACACCAAAACCCTAGAGTGAAGATGAAATGACTTCTTCCATTTGAAATGAAAAGGGTTTTGAAAAGATTCGAATTTCATTTGAGAATATTTCAAATTCAAAGCTTTATGCAACTCAATGATTTTCATGAGGGAAGATAAAATGACTTCTTCAATTATATGAAATATGAGTTGGAAGTTAAAAAGAATCAAATTGAAAGTCATTTGAAAGTGCCTTGAAAACCCCTTTCAAATTTGAGTTTTATTTGGAATTTTTGAAAAAATGAATTTTTATAAAGTTTGGATTTTGCCTCTGGAAAAATGTTCAAATGATAGGGAATATTCCCCTGATCATTTTGATATATATATGTCCTATATAAAATATTTATATTTATATTATTTTCTCTCTCCCTAATTATTCAAAAAATTGGAAAAAAAAATACCCGAGCGCCGGCCAGAATAACTGCCCAAGACTGGGCGACCCACCAGTGGCCGAGCTGACAAGCCAGCCGCACCCGAAACTCCCCGTCGATGGCCGACCAGCGCCCGCTCCCGCCGTCGCCGGCAGGTGGACCCCACGTCGTCAACCCCTCGCGCCACGCCACCCTGGCCACGGAAACCCGCGATCCCCGGGATCTCACCCGATCTCCCCTGATTCACCCCCTCGCCCAAGCCGAGGCGCCCCTATAAACCCCCTCCCGCACCCGTTCCCCCCTCGCCTCACGGACCCCCTCTCTCCCTTGGCCACAGACTCACCGGAGTTGCCGAACGCCGCCGCCATTTACCTTGTCGCCGACGCCTAGCCCACCCCGAGCTCCACCAACTCCACCAGACGCTCCCCTCGACGCCACAAGACCACGGAGCCCTCCGCCGACTTCCCCGACCACCGGAGACGCAGACGCCTTTTCGCCTGAGCCATGCCGCCACGCCGACTCGCGGACTTCTTCTCCCCGTCCGATCTAATCTCGACGGCTAGGATTGGAACCCCAGAAGAAATATGCACTTTAAATAAACCGGGTTTTATTCCGGTTAGTTCGGTTTAATATTTTAGTTAGGGTTTTTATTTTGTACCGCCCGATTCGTTTAACCCTAGGGCCCGATTAGTTATATTACGCACAGGGCGTTGGTTAGGCCCATTAGGCCATTTTTCTTTTATTTTCGTTTTCTGTTTTAACAGAATAGTTTCAGATTTGAAAAATTCATATCTTTTAATATACTTAATATTTTTAGTTGATTCTTTTTTTGTTGGTTTGAAAATTTCTTATAGCTTCTGTAGAAAATATAGTTAGCTATGTTAAAATTATTTAGAATTGCTTTATTTTAGATTTAGACAGAATAGTAAATCTGCTATAAAATGAGTTAGGAATATTATTTTTTAATGATTCTTTTTGTCACAACTTTGTTTTGACATTACCTAACCGTAGGAATTTATTTGGGCATTTTAGGATTAATAAAAAAATAGTTTTAATCAGAATCATGTTATTCTTAATTAATTAGCTAGCTACTGTTTTCCTATTGTTTTAGTTAGCAAATAAATTTATTTTTCATATGTGATAGATTATTCTAGGTTAGTTTCTGTCACTTTAGAGCATGAACTTTTATTTATAATAAATAAAACTTTTATTTTATTTTTCTTACTAGTATTTGCTTTAGGCCTAATAGGAGTTTTATAATAGCTTTTAAGGTGATTCTTTTTGCTCCTAGTTGCGTGATGAATTCTTTTCTGTTAGGTAGCATAAACCCATGCTTAGGTTCTGTTAAGAAAAATTTTGTAGTGCAAAACTATTTCTTGATTGTTGTTGGATATGGGAAAACTTTGAGTTGGATTTCTTGAGTTTTTCCTTTGGGTTTTGATTCGTTTGTTTTGTGTGATTGTGTTAGCATGTTGTTATGTTAAGTGATCATATGCTATATGCTTATTATGATTGTTGTTTGCCTTGGTAGAATTTCCGGAGTGCGAAGCTTGCTACCACGAGTCCCTAGTTTTCGAAGATCATCAACTTACCAGGCAAGTTCACTTTGACCATGCTTTCATACCTATGTTTTATTGCATTTAGTGGCATCTTTGCAACCACCCCTCAGTAGTGTTATTGAATCCTTGTAGTTGAGTAGTATGCATGAGGTAGGAACCCATCACCCCTGTTACCAAGACCGGGACGTTATTTATTTTAATGCTACGCTATAGTAGACGGGGTTTGGTATGAGTGCTCAGGAGTGGTGTGAGAATGGAGAATCTACGTCAATGACGACAACACCATGATGAAATCTGCAAGAACTGCATCTTCAAGGCCTCAAGACTTCAAGACTCGAGACAAGAATTCAATACACACTCTTTGGGTGAAGGGCGGTTGATGGGCACCCTAGAGAAACCGATGGTTGGCGGGATGCATGGAGAAGCGCCATGACATCTTTGGAAAGCTTCACCCGGACTCAAAGAGGCGGAAGAATACTTCATGCCCGGAAGCTTACGTGCAACCGCAAGTCAATATGGGCTCTGGCTTGGTTGACCTTAGTTGTGACTCTGGCTGGGGCGGTGCTAGCAGATGTAGAACTACGGTAGGATGGGATGAGCACCGGACGTTGGTCGAGGAACTCTTCGAAGACCATGTTTGGTCATCTTGTTCTCAAACACCACGAAGTGCGAGAGCGTAAAGAGAGGGATCGAATCTTGTGGGTAAAGTGTACAAACCTCTGCGAGAGGTTTATAAACCTAATCGATTAGCCGTGTCAACCGGTTACGGACAATTTGAGCCTCTGGACTTGGATCTATCTCGGAACTCTCAACACCGGATTGATAACTTAATTGTGGGCAACTTATGATGAATTTGGGCTATGAGACATCGGTTGGCGGAATCATGTCATGATAGAAAACTCCATAGTACAAACTTCATTTATTCCTTTGATGTAGGGAAAATAAAACCAGCTTTTACATAAACAAAACTCGAATCTGAGCCATAAAGCCATATTGCATATAGTATAGTTTTATCATTTGTTTTCTCATATTTTGATCTTGCTTGCCGGTACATTCAATGTCTTGACCTACGGCTGCAACGTATCATGTTGCAGGATTTTTCTTCGACGAGTAAGAGTTACGATACAGGTTACGATCTACACTCAACCCGCCGATGGCGTTGATGGGACTCCACACCCGACTACTTGTTTCATTGTGACTTATGAGGTATATATCAGTTTCGTTAATTATACATGTGATTGCACTTTGATATATACATTGATGTCTTGTGTGTGCCCGATATCTTGATCCGAGGATGGCACGGATACGGAAGGCTTGACCGTCTGAGGTCGGGTCGTTACAGAAATGGTATCAGAGCACATGTTGGCTGTAGGACGTGACCCTAGAAAATGACTTAGTAATATGAAGACCCCAATGGGAATGACCTTCGTTTTGTACTACTCTCGTAACACCTGATTTCTTTTCTTTGAACCTTCCTTATTTCAAACTATACATGGAGAGCTACATTACGAACAAAGAGAACACTACGAGAAGGTTCTTGGAGGCCCCTTCCTTGTGGAGCTAATCAGTCTTTGAAGTTACCGATACACGAGATCAAGGCAACTAAGAGGGCGTCTAGATCGTGGGGAGTCAAGACCCAAGTTTTTGGTCGTAAAGAAGACCCCAAGACGGCGGACATCGGCTTGAACTATAAATGGTGATCGTGATATGGGCATCAACAACTGCCGTCCATGATGCTATTGCACGCGTTTATGCTATCGTCATCGTCTTTGCACTAAACCCACACTTCTTTGGAAGGATTGGATGGCGAAGTTTGATGGAGCAACTATTGCCTTGACGGAAGTGCAAAAGATGAAGTTCTCCCCTTGTTAGTATACAATCGGGATCTAGAACAATACATCAAGAATCTTGGTGGACCTCCCGGAAGCCTGTTTGACAATGAAGCACTACGAGAAGAGGTCAAGACTCAGAGGTGAAGGTAAACAAGCTGGAGGAGGAGAACCTCGAGATCTCGAGAATGCGTCAGAGGCGAAAAAAGCAGCAGGATCATGTCTCATGCCAAGGGCGTTGAAATCCGAAGCTCAAGGAACAACTTCAGGACATACGAGTGCGTCACAAGAAACTCCGCGTCGGCGGGGAAAATCTAGCGAGAAAAGCTGGAGGAGATCAAGTCCACGAGAAGAAGCCCCAGTGGGGACAATGATCAAGTTCCTAATAAATTAGCTTAGTAGTATCCCACCATGAGAGAAATAAAGATGAACGCCTTCTCGATTTAAGTCTCTGACCATACCAAATTTATGTGGGTGGCGATACCGTAGAATTGATTGAATAAATGAATGCTTGGTTGCTATTATTTTTGTGTGTTTATTGAATGGTTGGATAGATGCGATATTCGTGAAGCTTGTATTTATTTCAACCATGAGAGGCGTAAGTTACGGAAGAATGGTAGAAGGCCTTCATATGGGAAAAGCATCGAGAATTGGAAACTCCCGAGCATTGAAGACTGAAGAAATGAGGACTTAGAAAGCGAAACCATAGTAGAACGCCCATTACAAAGCAGTACTTTTGAGCTAGGATTCTTTTGTTGATGGGTGGGTATTTGCTTTCTCTTTCTATCTCAACCAGACCCGAAAATCTTGAACCCATGGACAATCGAACACCAAACTCTTACGGAGACAATTGCAATTTCCCCATGGAGATACATTCCTTGTTACGAGCACCCCTCTTATCCTACACATGCAGATGACAACCCTTTATGAGTCCTTCCTTAAAGGTCCGGAAACAATCATGACCACGACGAGTGATCATGATTACCAAGATCCTGAAGGACATGATGAAGCATATTCACCTTGAAGGAGATGCAGTCTACAAAGGCTACCCCTTCATGCAAAATGGAGTGGAACTTTGGTATGTGGAGGTACACCTCCACCGTTTGAAAGGAGTTTGCCCAAAGATGATGGGTCGGTACTTTTTCATCTCACGTGTACCACAAGCAACTTTCTTCGACGCTGTTCGTGAAGCAGCCATGGAAGCCATACGCGGATCGGAGAAATACTTGAAGCAAGACTCCGTTATACTCAGGAATACCTCGAGAAGTACATACAGAGATGATGGAGATGAAGCTCAAGGCCACCAATGAAGAAGCAGAAGATTGAAGATTTCAAAGGCGCTTGTCGCACAATTCAGTTAATTTGAAGAATCCTTGAGGATCATACATAAATATAGTTGGAAGCAATGTCTGACCATACCGAACCATGTGGGTGGCAGCATTTGTAATAAACTTTTTGGAATTTGGATTCACGAAAAATGGTTAAGGATGTAATAAAAGATTTGATATAAAAATAATATGATTTATGGATACACTAGTGCATTTCATTTTAAGTGTGGTAGTACTCCGTAAAGCCACAAGATCAATGAAGAAAGAAATGTGTTATTCATGACGGTCCATAGAAGGGGGCTGGACAAAATAAGTTGGAGTTTCGTATGATCGTCACCACAAGGGTATGAAGGAAGAAGTACTATTGGATTTACAGGAGATGTCATGTTGGAATATGGAATGATAATCCTAGTAAGGATGTATTAATCTTGTACTAGAGTTGAAGTGGGCCCATAACCCACAGGCCCAGGAGTTAATAATAAGCAAGCACACTCTTGTTGTAGGAGCATATTCCGTAAGAAAACTCCGAGTTTGATCATCCGACATTTTTAGGAGGTTACGAAAACCCAAGAGTTGTGAAGAGCGATAGATGTTTTGTTTGGCTTGCTGAACCAAAGGATTTACTCGAACCCGGTTCGAGAACAAGAGAAAATCTGCAATGCTTGTGAGTATGCCCAAGTGTTAGAATACGTGATTCACTATTTACGTATGTGGTAATGATTCAGAAATGCGGGATGGATTGGCCCCATACCGGAGACTTCTATCATGAACTATCATATGTTGATGGAAAATCGAGAGACTTGAAAACCTTAGAAGAGTGTCGACCGTCAAGCCATAAAACCATGGAATGGTAGGACGATGGAACCCTTATGCAAGCAACCGTTGCCAAAGCGTAGGTCATACGGTGAGATCCAACCCGACCATATTCCTGCAGGAGAAACCATGAATTGTCGACCACCATGAGAATTTCGATAGTTGTTTAGTATTGGCGGCAGACCGTCGGAGATGAAGACCCAGTCTCGAAAGAACCTCACCAGGATGAAAGGACACGTGTTGAGAAAAAGGTTATACCCTACCGAAAGATCCTCGGTGAAACCCGGGCGACCTTTGTCAACCCAAAGGGATGGAGTACCTGAGTTCCGTTGGAACCATAACCACCTTTTAAGTGTGGTAGCACACTAGACCACTCCGATCGATGGAATTGCCGAAGACCCCAAACTCTAACCCTTTCTTGCTAGCCTCTTCGAATCTCGAGGACGAGATTCATTTTAAGTGTGGTAGGTTTGTAACATCCCAAAATTCTAAATTTTGGAATGTTATATTAGATAAATAACTATGCTTGTTGCTTGATTGTTTGTTTGAGTGATTGAGTGAAATTGAGTGGAATTTGAAACTTTTGAAAGTTGGATGAGAGGGAATAAAATGACTTTCCCAAAACTATCCCCTTTGTCCTTTTTGGATCTCAATGAATTCAATTCCATTCCAACACCAAAACCCTAGAGTGAAGATGAAATGACTTCTTCCATTTGAAATGAAAAGGGTTTTGAAAAGATTCGAATTTCATTTGAGAATATTTCAAATTCAAAGCTTTATGCAACTCAATGATTTTCATGAGGGAAGATAAAATGAATTCTTCAATTATATGAAATATGAGTTGGATGTTAAAAGAATCAAATTGAAAGTCATTTGAAAGTGCCTTGAAAACCCCTTTCAAATTTGAGTTTTATTTGGAATTTTTGAAAAAATGAATTTTTATAAAGTTTGGATTTTGCCTCTGGAAAAATGTTCAAATGATAGGGAATATTCCCCTGATCATTTTGATATATATATATGTCCTATATAAAATATTTATATTTATATTATTTTCTCTCTCCCTAATTATTCAAAAAAAAATTGGAAAAAAAAAAATACCCGGGCGCCCGGCCAGAACCAAGCCCGGCGACTGGCGACCAGGCGGCCAGCCGAGCCCGGCCAAGCCAGCCCGCACTGAAACTCCCGCGTCGGTCGACCGACCCAGCGCCCGCTCCCCGCCGTCGCCGACAGGTGGACCCCCACCGTCGTCAACCCCTCGCGCACGCCACCCGCAGCGCTGCCGCTCGCCGGGAAACCCCGCGATCCCCGGGATCTCACCCGATCTTCCCCGATTCACCCCCGCGCCCAAGCCGAGGCGCCCCCTATATAAACCCCTCCCGCACCCGTTCCCCTCGCCCCTCACGGACCCCTCTCTCCCGCGCGCACTCACCGGAGTTGCCGAACGCCGCCGCCATTTACCTCGTCGCCGACGCCCTAGCCCACCCTGAGCTCCACCAACTCCACCAGACGCTCCCCCTCGACGCGCCGCACCCGCCGGAGCCCTCCGCCGACTTCCCCGACCACCGAGATGAGCCTTTTCGCCGCCCGAGCCGCCGCCGCCGCCGACTCGCCGGACTTCTTCTCCCCCGTCCGATCTAATCTCGACGGCTAGGATTGGAACCCCCGAAGGGGTATGCACTTTTAAATAAAACCGGGTTTTATTACGGTTAGTTCCGGTTTAATATTTTAGTTAGGGTTTTTATTTTGTACCGGCCCGATTCGTTTAACCCTAGGGCCCGATTAGTTATATTACGCACAGGGCGTTGGTTAGGCCCATTAGGCCATTTTTCTTTTATTTTCGTTTTCTGTTTTAACAGAATAGTTTCAGATTTGAAAATTCATATCATTTAATATACTTAATATTTTTAGTTGATTCTTTTTGTGTTGGTTTGAAAATTTCTTATAGTTTCTGTAGAAAATATAGTTAGCTATGTTAAAATTATTTAGAATTGCTTTATTTTAGATTTAGACAGAATAGTAAATCAGCTATAAAATGAGTTAGGAATATTATTTTTTAATGATTCTTTTTGTCACAACTTTGTTTTGACATTACCTAACTGTAGGAATTTATTTGGGCATTTTAGGATTAATAAAAAAATAGTTTTAATCAGAATCATGTTATTCTTAATTAATTAGCTAGCTACTGTTTTCCTATTGTTTTAGTTAGCAAATAAATTTATTTTTCATATGTGATAGATTATTCTAGGTTAGTTTCTGTCACTTTAGAGCATGAACTTTTATTTATAATAAATAAAACTTTTATTTTATTTTTCTTACTAGTATTTGCTTTAGGCCTAATAGGAGTTTTATAATAGCTTTTAAGGTGATTCTTTTTGCTCCTAGTTGCGTGATGAATTCTTTTCTGTTAGGTAGCATAAACCCATGCTTAGGTTCTGTTAAGAAAAATTTTGTAGTGCAAAACTATTTCTTGATTGTTGTTGGATATGGGAAAACTTTGAGTTGGATTTCTTGAGTTTTTCCTTTGGGTTTTGATTCGCTTTGTTTTGTGTGATTGTGTTAGCATGTTGTTATGTTAAGTGATCATATGCTATATGCTTATTATTATTGTTTTTTGCCTCGGTAGAATTTCTGGAGTGAGAATCTTGCTACCTCGAGTGCCTTGTTTTCGAAGTTCATCAACTTACCATTCATGTTCAATTTGACCATTCTTTCATAGCTATGTTTTATTGCGTTTAGTGGCATCTTTGCAACCACCCCTCGATAGTGTTATTGAATCCTTGTAGTTGAGTAGTATGCATGAGGTAGGAACCCATCACCCTGTTACCAAGCCCGGGACGTTATTTATTTTAATGCTACGCTATAGTAGACGGGGTTTGGTATGAGTGCTCAGGAGTGGTGTGAGAATGGAGAATCTACGTCAATGACGACAACACCATGATGAAATCTGCAAGAACTGCATCTTCAAGGCCTCAAGACTTCAAGACTCGAGACAAGAATTCAATACACACTCTTTGGGTGAAGGGCGGTTGTGGGCACCCTAGAGAAACCCGATGGTTGGCGGGATGCATGGAGAAGCGCCATGACATCTTCTTGAAAGCTTCACCCAGACTCAAAGAGGCGGAAGAATACTTCATGCCGGAAGCTTACCTGCAACCGCAAGTCAATATGGGCTCTGGCTTGGTTGACCTTAGTTGTGACTCTGGCTGGGGCGGTGCTAGCGAGATGTAGAACTACGGTAGGATGGGATGAGCACCGGACGGTGGTCGAGGAACTCTTCGGAAGACCATGTTTCGGTCATCTTGTTCTCAAACACCACGAAGTGCGAGAACGTAAAGAGAGGGATCGAATCTTGTGGGTAAAGTGTACAAACCTCTGCGAGAGGGTTATAAACCTAATCGATTAGCCGTGTCCCGATTCACGGACAATTTGAGCCTCACGGACTTGGATCTATCTCGGAACTCTCAACACCGGATTGATAACTTAATTGTGGGCAACTTATGATGAATTTGGGCTATGAGACATCGGTTGGCGGAATCATGTCATGATAGAAAACTCCATAGTACAAACTTCATTTATTCCTTTGATGTAGGGAAAATAAAACCAGCTTTTACATAAACAAAACTCGAATCTGAGCCATAAAGCCATATTGCATATAGTATAGTTTTATCATCTGTTTTCTCATATTGTGATCTTGCCGGTACATTCAATGTACTGACCTACACGGCTGCAACGTATCATGTTGCAGGATTTTTCTTCGACGAGTAAGAGTTACGATACAGGGTTACGGTCTACACTCAACCTGCCGATGGCGTTGATGGGACTCCACACCCGACTACTTGTTTCCGCTGTGACTTATGAGGTATATTTCAGTTTTAAGTTAATTATTAATTTTATTGCACTTTGATATATACATTGATGTACTGTGTGTGCCAGCATACTGATCCAGGGATGGCACAGATACACAGAGGCTTGACCGTCTGAGGTCGGGTCGCTACATTTGGTGTTTGCGTTGAGCATGAATATGATTGGATCATGTTTATTGCAATACAATTATTCATTTAAGTCAAAGAATAATTGTTGTTCCATTTACATGAATAAAACCTTCTATGGTCATACACTTAATATAAATGGTTTATTGAATCTCGATCGTAGTGATACTGAAACCACAAGTGCTCCCTGGGTGGTTTTGGTAAGTAATGTCAACATATCTCTTGTTGGACTAATGTTTCTATCTAGTATGTTTCAGATAAGTTCAACAATGGAGTGGCATGGACAAGAGGATGTGGAACCCCTTCAAAGTGATAAAGACAAAGGATTGGCTCAAGCTCAAAGTTCAGACTCTACATTTTCTATTTTAGTGATCCAAGATCACATTGAGTCCATAGGAAAGCCAATACTATTAAGAGGGGATGAGGTGTTGCTTAATGGTTTGCTTGCTCAAAGTGCTTAGTGATATGCTCCAAAGCCCTCAACCACTTTCTCACATCCACATATGTCCCAAACTCAAAAGTCTAACTCGGCCCCACTGAAATTTCATACCCGGAGCCACCGAGTTGAGTTGACATAGCCACTGCCAGAAACCCTAATCAAACCGGTCTCACCGATAGGGATCTCGGTCTCACCGAGATGGGATTGCAAACTCTCTGTTTCCTATTGCAATAATTTCGGTCCCACCGAAATTTGCAATCGGTCGCCCCGAGATTGCAATGCAAACTCTCTGTCACCCCTTCGTAACGTTTCGGTCTAACCGAGATGAGTGAATTGGTCCCACTGAGTTTGCCTGACCAACTCTCTGTTAGTCTATTACCAAAATCGGTCTCACCGAGTTTGTGTAATCGGTCTCACCAAGATTACGTTATGCCCTAACCCTAACGAAATCGGTCACACCGAGTTGATCCATTCGGTCCCACCGAAACACCTAACGGTCATATTATGAACCAAATCGGTCCCACCGAGTTTGGTGATTTGTGTGTAACGGTTAGATTTTGTGTGGAGGCTATATCAAATAACTTTGCCAACCTTCTTATCCGCCATCAGAATATACATGTTATTGAGCTTGATGCCTCCACACAAAAGCCTCCACCCACTCTTCATTCGTGGAGAGAGCCATCAGAATATGCCTACACTTCCAATACATATTTTCTGAGAGAGAACCACCTACACTTGTGTAGAGGTCAAGATATTCCATTCCAACCACATAAATCTTGATCTCTAGCCTTCCCCAAGTTGCTTTCCACTCAAATCTCCTTTCTACCAAATCCAATCCTATGAGAGAGAGTTGGGTGTTGGGGAGACTATCATTTGAAGCACAACAGCAAGGAGTTCATCATCAACACACCATTTGTTACTTCTTGGAGAGTGGTGTCTCCTAGATTGGCTAGGTGTCACTTGGGAGCCTCCGACAAGATTGTGGAGTTGAACCAAGGAGTTTGTAAGGGCAAGGAGATCGCCTACTTCGTGAAGATCTACCCTAGTGAGGCAAGTCCTTCGTGGGCGACGGCCATGGTGGAATAAACAAGGTTGCTTCTTCGTGGACCCGTCGTGGGTGGAGCCCTCCGTGGACTCGCGCAACCGTTACCCTTCGTGGGTTGAAGTCTCCATCAACGTGGATGTACGATGGCACCACCTATCGGAACCACGGATAAAAAATCTCGGTGTCTCCAAATTGCGTTTGCACACTCCAATCCCTTCTCTTTACATTCTTGCAACTTGCATGCTTTACTTTCTGCTGCTCATATACTCTTGTATGCTTGCATGCTTGCTTGATATGTATTGTGAATGTTTAAACTTGTGCTAAAACTCCACATCAACTTAGGAGAAATTAAAAACTGCAACTTTTCTTGATTTGAGTCTATTCACCCCTCCTCTAGACACCTCTTCTCGGTCCTTTCAGATACACATATTCATAATAGTGAAGCCAAAAGATGCAAAGTTAATAATGATAGTGCAACTTATTTGTGGCACTGCCGTTTAGGTCATATTGGTGTAAAGCGCATGAAGAAACTCCATGCTGATGGGCTTTTGGAATCACTTGATGCTTACGAACCATGCCTCATGGGCAAGATGACTAAGACTCTGTTCTCCGGAACAATGGAGCGAGCAACAGACTTGTTGGGAATAATACATACTGATGTATGCGGTCCGATGAGTGTTGAGGCTCGCGGCGGGTATCGTTATTTCCTGAACTTCACAGATGATTTGAGCAGATATGGGTATATCTACTTGATGAAACATAAGTCTGAAACATTTGAAAAGTTCAAAGAATTTCAGAGTGAAGTGGAAAATCATCGTAACAATAAAATAAAGTTTCTATGATCTGATCGCTGAGACGTATATTTGAGTTACGAGTTTGGTCTTCATTTGAAATGATGTGGAATAGTTTCGCAACTCACGCCACTTGGAACACCACAGTGTAATGGTGTGTCCGAACATCATAACCGTACTTTATTAGATATAGTGCGATCTATGATGGCTCTTACTGATTTATCACTATCGTTTTGGGGTTATGCATTAGAGACAGCTGCATTCACGTTAAATAGGGCACCATCTAAATCCATTGAGACAACACCGTATGAACTGTGGTTTAGCAAGAAACCTAAGCTGTCATTTCTTAAAGTTTGGGGTTGCGATGCTTATGTGAAAAAGTTTCATCTTGATAAGCTCAAACCCAAATCGGAGAAGTGCGTCTTCATAGGATACCCAAAAGTAACTGTTGGGTGCACCTTCTATCACAGATCCGAAGGCAAGATATTCGTTGCTAAGAATGGATCCTTTCTAGAGAAGTAGTTTCTCTCGAAAGAAGTGAGTAGGAGGAAAGTAGAACTTGATGAGGTAATTGTACCTTCTCTCGAGTTGGAAAGTAGTTCATCACAGAAATCAGTTCCGATGATGCCTACACCAATTAGTGAGTAAGCTAATGATGATCATCATGAAACTTCAGATCAAGTTACCACCGAACCTCGTAGGTCAACCAGAGTAAGGTCCGCACCAGAGTGGTACGGCAATACTGTTCTGGAGGTCATGTTACTTCACCATGAAGAACCTACGAACTATGAGGAAGCGGTGATGAGCCCAGATTCCGCGAAATGGCTTGAGGCCATGAAATCTGAGATGGGATCCATGTATCAGAACAAAGTATGGACTTTGATTGACTTGCCCGATGATCAGCGAGCCATTGAGAAAAAATGGATCTTCAAGAGGAAGACTGACGCTGATAGTAGTGTTACTATCTACAAAGCTCGAATTGTCGCAAAAAGTTTTCGACAAGTTCAAGGTGTTGACTACGATAAGATTTTCTCACTCGTAGCGATGCTTAAATGTGTCCGAATCATGTTAGCAATTGCCACATTTTATGAAATCTGGCAAATGGATGTCAAAATTGCATTCCTTAATGGATTTCTTAAAAAATAGTTGTATATGATGCAACAAGAAGGTTTTGTCAATCCTAAAGGTGCTAACAAAGTGTGCAAGCTCCAGCGATCCATTTATGGACTGGTGCAAGCCTTTCGGAGTTGGAATATACGCTTTGATAGTGTGATCAAAGCATATGGTTTTATCTGAGACTTTTGGAGAAGCTTTGTATTTACAAGAAAGTGAGTGGGAGCACTACAACATTTCTGATAAGTATATGTGAATGACATATTGTTGATCGGAAATAATGTAGAATTTTTTAGAAAGCATAAAGGAGTGTTTGAAAGGAGTTTTTCAAAGAAAGACCTCGGTAAAGCTGCTTACATATTAAGCATCAAGATCTATAGAGATAGATCAAGACGCTTGATAATTTTTTTCAATGAGTACATACCTTGACAAGTTTTTGAAGTAGTTCAAGTTGGAACAGTCAAATGAGTTCTTGCATGTGTTGCAAGGTGTGAAGTTGAGTAAGACTCAAAGCCCGACCACGGCAGAAGATAGAGAGAGAATGAAAGTCATTCCCTATGCCTCAGCCATAGGTTCTACAAAGTATGCCATGCTGTGTACCAGACCTATTGTATACCCTGCCCTGAGTTTGGCAAGGGAGTACAATAGTGATCTAGGAGTAGATCACTAGACATTGGTCAAAATTATCCTTAGAGGACTAAGGAAATATTTCTCGGTGATGGAGGTGATAAAGAGTTCATCGTAAAGAGTTACGTTGATGCAAGCTTTGACATCGATCTGGATGACTCCGAGTCTCGATCTGGATACATATTGAAAGTGGGAGCATTTATCTAGAGTAGCTCCCTGCAGAGCATTGTAGACATAGAAATTTTCAAAATACATATGGATCTGAATGTAGCAGACCCGCTGACTAAACTTCTCTCACAAGCAAAACATGATCACACCTTAGTACTCTTTGGGTGTTAATCACATGGCGATGTGAACTAGATTATTGACTCTAGTAAACCCTTAGGGTATTGGTCACATGGGGATGTGAACTATAGAGTGTTAAATCACATGACGATGTGAACTATTGGTTTTAAATCACATGGCGAAGTGAACTAGATTATTGACTCTAGTGCAAGTGGGAGACTGAAGGAAATATGCCCTAGAGGCAATAATAGACTTATTATTTATTTCCTTATATCATGATAAATGTTTATTACTCATGCTAGAATTGTATTACCCGGAAACTTAGTACATGTGTGAATACATAGACAAAAACAGAGTGTCCCTAGTATGCCTCTACTTGACTAGCTTGTTTGTCAAAGATGGTTATGTTTCCTGACCATAGACATGTGTTGTCATTTGATGAACGGGATCACATCATTAGAGAATGATGTGATGGACAAGACCCATCCGTTAGCTTAGCATTATGATCATTAATTTTTATTGCTATTGCTTTCTTCATGACTTATACACGTTCCTCTGACTATGAGATTATGCAACTCCCGAATACCGGAGGAACACCTTGTGTGCTATCAAACGTCACAACGTAACTGGGTGATTATAAAGATGCTCTACAGGTGTCTCCGATGGTTTTTTGTTGAGTTGGCATAGATCGAGATTAGGATTTGTCACTCCAATTGTCGGAGAGGTATCTCTGGGCCCACTCGGTAATGCACATCACTATAAGCCTTGCAAGCAATGTGACTAATGCGTTAGTTGCGGGATGATGCATTACGGAACGAGTAAAGATACTTGCCGGTAACGAGATTGAACTAGGTATTGAGATACCGACGATCGAATCTCGGGCAAGTAACATACCTATGACAAAGGGAACAACATATGTTGTTGTTATGCGGTTTGAACGATAAAGATCTTCGTAGAATATGTAGGAACCAATATGAGCATCCAGGTTCCGCTATTGATTATTGACCGGAGATGAGTCTCAGTCTTGTCTACATAGTTCTCGAACCCGTAAGGTCCGCACGCTTAACGTTCGGTGACGACCGATATTATGAGTTTATGTGTTTTGATGTACTGAAGGTTGTTCGTAGTCCCGGATTTGATCATGGACATGACGAGGAGTCTCGAAATGGCCGAGACATAAAGATTGATATATTGGATGACTATGTTTGGACTTCAGAATGGTTCCGGGTGAGTTCTGCAATTATTGAGTACCGGGGTTCTGGAACCCCGGGGAGTATAATGGGCCATCTGGGCCTTATTGGAGAGAGAGGGGCGACCAGGGCAGGCTGCGCGCCCCTCCCCCTTGGGTCCGAATTGGACTAGGGAAGGGGGGGCGGCGCCCCCTTTCCTTCTCACTCTCTCCTCCTTCCTTCCTCTCCTACTCCAACTAGGGAAAGGGGGAATCCTACTCCCGGTGGGAGTAGGACTCCCCTTGGGTCGCGCCATGGGAGGGTCGGCCCTCCCCCTCCTCCACTCCTTTATATACGGGGGAGGGGGCACCCCATAGACATACAAGTTGATAGTTGTCTTAGCCGTGTGCGGTGCCCTCCTCCATAGATTCCACCTCGGTCATATTGTTGTGGTGCTTAGGCGAAGCCCTGCGTCGGTAACTTCATCATCACCGTCATCACACCGTCGTGCTGATGAAGCTCTCCCTCGACACTCAGCTGGATCGAGAGTTCGTGGGACGTCACCGAGCCAAACGTGTGCAGATCGCGGAGGTGCCGTACTTTCGGTACTAGGATCGGTCGGATCGTGAAGACGTATGACTACATCAACCGTGTTGTCATACGCTTCCGCTTTCGGTCTACGAGGGTACGTAGACAACACTCTCCCCTCCCGTTGCTATGTTTCTCCTAGATAGAACTTGCGTGATCGTAGGATTTTTTTTTCAAATTACTGCGTTCCCCAACACACACTCTATATAAGCCGCACCCCTCCCCATAGCCGGACACGTTCAACTCTGTAATCCTATCTATCAAATCAAAGCAAGTCTCAAGGCACGAGACATAGGGCTTTTACCTCCACCGAGCGAGGGGCCTGAACTCGTTAAACACCATGTGTTACACCTACGTCGTAGCTAGACTCTGCCCCTTATTCGTACCCCCAGTACACATTGTCAGTATCATAACCCCGACAGTTGGCGCCCACTATGGGGCTAGGCGTTTAGCAAAACTTCACGGTGTTGGTGGATTTCTTCATCATCATCATGTCAGTTAGCGGTGAAATCCGCTTTGTGATGATCTCCTTCATCGCCGATGATTCAGCGTGGCTACACGAGGCCCCGCTGGACGTGGAGGCGTTGCCTACCCGTGGCGCGACATACTTCCGAGCTTCTTCCTATGGAGTCCCTCTTCGATAGCCCTCGGCTCCGTATCGAGTGGTTTCCCATCCCACCGTTGTACATCGTTACAAGCGCTCTGGGCGTTCGCGGCTGCAGCTTGGATCAAGCATGCTGTTGCCACTCAGGCAGAAGTGGAACAAGTGGTGGCTATTGAGTTCGATGAGCCCGCCCTCGACCTATCGAACGGATCATTTGGCGATTCCTTGAAGGAGTCCGAGTCTGAGAGCATTGAGTCGACCGCCGAGATCATTATGGTGGATAACTCCGAGCACCGTGTAGCCCCAGGCTACCCAGAGCCCAAAGATGATCACGCGGATGCATCCCACATCAACACCAATGGCGGTTTCCCGGGGCACGAGCCGTACGTGCCTCAAGCTCTCACTCGGGAGCAGCAGGATGAGCTCCGCCACCAAAATGATCAGCTCCTGCACACTTCCATCACCGGAACAACTCTCGAGGCGCTAGCCATCGAGTTAACTCGCCTGGCTACTTTGGCCGAGCGCGATCGCCTTGAACGGCTTCAGAGGGAACTAGATGAACGCGAGCGCCATCAACCCAGCTCCAATCAGCACAAGCGTCGGCTCTATTCGAGTGACCAACCTCGTAAGTGTCAAGTTCTTAGTACTCCATTGCATAATCTAGCAGCCGCCACTTGGATCACGGATTCCATTCAGCCCTCTGGCTCTTTGGCCGGAGAAGGGATTTGTCAGATCCAAGCGCTTCTTAAAACATCACTGTCGCAGAAGGTGGCGGTGTCCCTATATAGAGATCGGATCCATATCGCATCCATGCATGTGGAGACCGTCCAGTCGGCTCATAGCCCACTCAGTTGGGCAGGCACCGAGCTACTTCCTCCTCCAGAGACCGGCGACATGATCGAGTCACGTCGCCCTGGCGTAATAATGACTACGATCATGCACTGATGCCTCCACCCCGGGATGTCGCATACGTACACTAGCCCTACGACGACAGACGGGCGCACGGCGGTGACCGCAGGCCGAGTCCTACTTGTCTGTTGAGGGACGCTCGAGACCCGTTGTTCAACACGAGATCCGTTGGAATCCGCTTTCCAATCGGCAGAAGAGACAAAACCGGTGCACATCCATCCTGAGGACCCGAACGTTGCCCCGACCAACATCTCCACCACCCTGGACAACAAATAGGAATCCGCGCTCATCCGGTTCCTCCGTGAGAACTGGGACATCTTCGCATGGAAGCCTTTTGACATGCCTGGTATTCCCAGGGAACTGGCCGAGCACAGACTCCGTGTCAACTCCGTGTCGAAACTTGTCAAAGAGTATCTTCGGCGATCTTCAACCGAGAGGCACAAGCCGATTAGCAAGGAGATCGCGCAGCTCTTAGCTGCTGAATTCATCCGAGAGGTGTACCACTCTGAGTGGCTCGCCAACATCGGCATGGTGCCAAAGAAGATAAGTCTCTTCGAATGTGTGTAGATTTTAGGCACATCAATCGGGCTTGCCCGAAAGATCATTTTCCTCTCCCTCGCATAGATCAGATAGTAGATTCTACTGCTGGATGTGAGCGGTTATCATTTCTGGATGCGTACTCCGGGTACCATCATATCTGATTGTATGGCCCTGATGAAATAAAACAATGTTCATCACCCCATTCGGGTGTTTCTACTACATCATGATGCCATTCGGGTTGAAAAATGCTAGGGCCACATTCCAGTGTATGATCCAAAAGTGCTTATGGAAGAAAATCAGTCGGAACGTAGAAGCTTATATGGATGACATTGTGGTTAAGACCAAGAAAGGTTCCGACCTCCTGACTGACCTTGCTGAGACCTTCACAAATTTGCGAGCTTTCGGCATCAAACTCAAACCAACCAAGTGTACATTCGGCATACCCCGGCAAGTTACTCGGTTTCCTCGTTTCCGAACGAGGGATCGATGCCAATCCCGAGAAGATAGGGGCAATCATCCGAATGAAGCAACTAGAATGTATACATGATGTGCAACGCCTTACAGCCTGCCTCGTGGCCCTAAGTAGATTAATCTCCAGACTCGGTGAAAAAGCCATGCCGCTTTACTGACTCATGTAGAAGTCTGACAGGTTCGAATGGACTCCCAAAGGGGAGGCTGCATTCTAGGAACTTAAAGCCTTGCTTTCCACCCAGCCGATGCTAGCTCCTGCGAGTAGCTAGAGCATCTAGGAACCTTTGCTCTTATACATCACGGCCACGAGCCAAGTTGTTAGCACGGTCCTTGTCGGTGTCAAAACCGGAAGATTTCACAGCGGAACTCTCAATGAAAGCACCAATGTCGGTGTCAAAACCGGCAGATCTCGGGTAGGGGGTCCCAAGCTGTGTGTCTTAGGATCGATGGTAACATGGACACGAGATTTTACCCAGCTTCGGGCTCTCTCGAAGAGATAATACCCTACATGCTGCTTTTGATTGTATTCGATGTGTATGATTACAGAGTTGATCTACCTTGAGATCATATGTTGTGGTCTAAACCTGAGGGTATGATGAATAATGTCATAATGCCCTATCGACTAGCCTGGCCCGACTTATATAGTGCACCAGAGGCCTAGGATAACAAGAGTCCTAGTCGAATACGTTGGTGGAGAGGAGTCCTTGTCTTGATCACCAAGTCTTGTGGAATCTTCCTTATGTATGTCATTGGCTGCCCGAACTGGCCCATGAGTAAAAGGCCATGGGGGTCCTCGGCTCAATCCAACTGATCGGGAGACGACGTGGTGAGTACCCCCTAGTCCAGGACACTGTCAGTAGCCCCCTGAACCGGTCTTCAAGTTGGGGACGCTCCTCGGTTCTTCTGAACTGTTCTTCGTCTTTAGTTGTCGGTCTTGAAAACTAGTTCAACAATTCTTCCCATCTTCTATCTTGAGGATCGCCGAAGTGAATCCGAAGAGTTTACATGTCAGGTATCCAAGGAGCCCCTTTAAGTTCTTGGCCTTTATCAATGCCTTGTTATTTTTTGCGCCACACCTCGGGTTTGAGGTTGTTCCCATGCGGCGGTGTCCTTTCGCATCCGTGCTCCAATGCCGGACTGTATTCGAGGTATCTTTTGCAGCTAAACACCAACGTCGGACTATTTCCAAGCTCCAACGCCGGATTGTATCCGAGCTCCCACGCCGGACTATATCCATGGTGTCATAGATCACCTTGGCTTGAAAAAGTTTGAAGGAGGTTATCCGAGCTTAACACTGAAAAGTTATCTATGGAGCCAGCCGCTCACAGCCGAGCTTTATGCCGGACTGCTTCCAAGGTGATGCACCACCTCGGGCTCGGGCTGATTGTTTGCGGATTTTATTTCCAATTGATGCAATTTATTTACTGACGAGATATATAGCCAGTAGCCCTGAAGGTGTGTGTCGGTCTAAAACCCGTGATGCACCTGAAGGAAAACATGAAACCGCTGATCCTAGTAGCCCCTAAGACTCAGATCAATTCACAAAATCGGCTTGGGGGTGAACTCCTAGCTCTGCAGCATACTTAGGAATAGAAACACGGTGTAATATATTGGAGGAAATAGTGATGGGTAGACGGGCCCTTGAGAGAGGGTCTTGAGAAGTCGCCATAATATATTAGCTTCATGCCGGATAGGTTCCAGATGGTACCTATTGTTGTCCGAAGACTCGTTTTCCAATAGCTCGGTCAAGCCGAACACTGATCATTATGAATTTTTTGCATTGAATAGGCCATGCAGTAGCCCCCGAGCCACTAGTCGGGTGGCAACACCAGATCAGGGGATCGATGTGCCCCTTTAATATTTGTAAATGATAAGCGCTAAGCCTAGTAGCCCCCGAGCCTTAATGTGGGCATGGGTGGCCGAATTATGGATCGATATCCGTTTGACAGAAATTTTTGTTTTTTAACACAACCTTCTCGGAAAGAGAATAAAGATCTCATAAAGGAGTTAGAGCTAACGAAAGTTGAGCTCGCCAAGGTCGGCCTCAAGGGGCTTAATAGATAGGAAATCAATGCCAATAAGGAACTATGAGAGCGTTATGTCAGCTGCTCGGTTGTCTCAAAGAGACTGTGCCATTGACTCTTTAAAATGTTGGCTGCGAAAAAATTGATTTTTGCTCACAATTTATGTGTAATGATTCTATGTACCCAAGTACTTTACATCATTAATGCTTGGATCCACATTGTACAAAACTTTGTTGACCGACCATCGGCTTCAATCTCCTCGCCCAGTAGCCGGGGAGTGTTTGTCCCACTTTATAAAGCCTTGATAATGGCAAAAGATTTACGGAAAACAAGGCAATCCGGCCATACGGTTTTATAAACAAAGGTACACAGAGAGATAGGTTATAAAACATCTTCTGGGAAAAATAGTTCCATTATAGGTTTCTTTTCCCAGGCTGTCATGTTGATCATGATCATGAAACCTCAACTCCGATCAATGTGGGAGGAAAATATTGAGGGTTTAGTTGGGGGAAAGTTCCCGAACTCTGTGGTCCACAAAAGGAACCTAAATTTTCACTTCCATCATTGCCGACCAATTATATCCTTTAAGATGGTTAGCTTTCGGCTTCACCCAGTCTGAGGTACTAACCCGGATGACCCGGTAGTAACAATCACAGAGGTGCTCCCTTTACCACATAGCCGAACAACCAGGAACGTAGGGGTAAGCACAGGAGCCAGGAAACCCAGCTTGGCCAAAATCTTAAGTCAACTTGATTCATATTTATGGCTTTATTATGATAATTATGGAAGGAAAATTCTCCATTAAGACTATTTATGACCTGAAAATGGCCCATCGTCGGCTTCCACCCCTTTGTAGATGCTACACAGGGTGCTTCCGTACTAACAATACAACCCTTAGCCGACGTCTCGGTGCCCGGAGGCGGTTGTGTTTAGCGGAAACGAGGCAATAAGATATGCGGGCCCTCTGATTCGAATACGATCAGTAAACCGTTCCAAAGGGGTTAAGCTAAGATTCGGATACGATCATATAGCCCCCAGTGGCTTTGGCGATGCCGATCAAGTGGGTATCAACAGCTATGTTCTCTTTGGTTCGAATCGACCTATGTTTGAACAGAAGCCCCAAGTGACCATGAGAGTTGTTTAATGACATTGATTCGAATACGATCCACGTCAGACCCAAAGGGGTTAAGCTATGATTCAAATATGATCAAGAAGCCCCCAAGTGGGTTTGGCAGTATGCCGATCAATTGGGTATCGACAACTATGTTCTCTTTGGTTCGAATCGACCTATGTTTGAACAGAAGCCCCAAGTTACCATGGCTAGATTCAGATATGATCATAAGCCGGACCAAAGGGAAAGCCGGATTCAGATATGATCCGCTCCCTGTTGGTTGTTTCCACCACCTGGTAAAGAAGATATATAAACCTTTGAGTGTGGAAAGAAAAAGAGGTCCTGCTTTATTGCTTTATATAATATATACATTGCTAAAAAAGAATATATATATATATATATCCTGAGAGCCGGTGGCTCAAGTATAGTAAGGCCGAAGATGAGCTATGTTCCACGGCCGGCGGGTCTCTTCCTCTGACTTACGTGAGTCTTTGTGCTCTCGAACATCGATTAAGTAGTATGACCCGTTGTTCAAATTTTTACTGGCCACAAAAGGTCCTTCCCAAGGAGGGGATAGCTTGTGCATATCAGACTGATCCTGGATGAGCCGGAGCACTAAATCGCCTTCCTGAAAGGCTCTGATTCTAACCCGGCGGCTGTGATAGCGACGCAGGTCTTGCTGGTAAATAGCCGAGCGGGCTATTGCCAAGTCTCGCTCCTCATCCAACAAGTCAAGTGCATCCTGACGAGCTTTTTCATTATCAGCCTCAATATAAGCCGCCACTCGGGGTGAGTCATGCCGGATGTCACTTGGCAGAACTGCCTCTGCTCCGTGCACCATGAACAAAGGTATATAACATGTAGATATGTTAGGCGTTGTGTTAATGCTCCATAGCATAGAGGGTAACTCCTCCACCCAACAACCCAGAGTTCGCTGTAAGGGAACCAAGAGCCGGGGTTTGATACCATTCAAGATCTCTTGATTAGCTCTCTCTGCTTGACCATTAGATTGAGGGTGAGCAATAGCCAAAACATCAAGCCGGATATGTTCTCGTTGACAGAACTCTTCCATGGCACCCTTGGAGAGGTTAGTACCATTATCAGTTATAATGCTGTGTGGAAAGCCAAAATGAAAGATCACCTTTTTCATGAACTGAACCGCCGTGGCTGCATCACACTTACTGACCGGCTCTGCCTCAACCCACTTGGTGAATTTATCCACTGCCACCAAAAGGTGTGTCTTCTTATCCTTAGACCTTTTGAAAGGTCCAACCATGTCAAGCCCCAGCATCGCAAAAGCGGCCATGTAATTGTAATCATCCTCAATTCTTGAGCCGACACATGAGCTCGTCGTGAGAATTTTTGACATCCGTCACATTTGCTGACCAGATCCTCCGCATCAGCATGAGCCGTCAGCCAATAGAAACCATGACGAAAAGCCTTGGCCACCAGAGATTTTGAGCCGGCATGATGACCACAATCTCCTTCATGGATCTCACGAAGTATCTCCTGACCCTCCGCAGGCGATACACAACGTTGAAACGCCCCAGTGACGCTGCGGTGATGCAACTCGCCATGAACAATTGTCATAGATTTGGACCGCCTGATGATTTGTCTTGCCAAAATCTTATCCTCAGGCAACTCTCCCCGAGTCATATAGGCCAAATATGGGACTGTCCAATCTGGGATAGCGTGAAGAGCTGCCACTAGCTGTGCCTGCGGGTCTAGCACTGCTAGTTCTTCCTCTGTAGGCACTTTGACAGAAGGGTTATGCAAAACATCAAGAAAGGTGTTAGGCGGCACCGGCTTACGCTGAGACCCCAGCCGGCTTAAAGCATCAGCCGCCTCGTTCTTCCTCCGATCAATGTGCTCCACTTGATAACCTTTGAAGTGCCCAGCCACCGCATCAACTTCACGACGGTAAGCCGCCATAAGGGGATCCTTGGAGTCCCACGTGCCTGACACCTGTTGAGCGACGAGGTCTGAATCGCCCAAGCATCTTATCCGGCTCAAATTCATCTCTTTGGCCATCCGGAGACCATGGAGTAAAGCCTCGTACTCAGTAGCATTGTTAGTACAGGGAAACATAAGCCGGAGCACATAACAAATTTTTTCACGTCGGGGGGAAGTTAGAACGACTCCAGCCCCCGAGCCTTCCAACTGCCTGGACCCATCGAAGTGAATAGTCCAATATGTGTTATCTGGCTTCTCCTCAGGTGCCTGTAACTCTGTCCAATCACTGATAAAATCCACCAAGGCTTGAGACTTAATAGCTGCATGTGGCATGTACTTCAAACCATGTGGCCCAAGCTCAATAGCCCACTTGGCGACTCGTCCTGTGGCTTCCCTGTTCTGGATGATGTCTCCCAAGGGGGCACAACTTACCACAGTTATAGGATGACCTTGGAAATACTGCTTCAGCTTCCGGCTTGCCATAAACACTCCGTAAACAAGTTTCTGCCAATGTGGGTACCTTTGCTTGGACTCTATGAGCACCTCACTGATGTAATAAACCGACCGTTGAACCGGATGCTCTTTACCAGTCTCCTTATGCTCAACCACAGTGGCAACACTGACAGCTCGTGAGTTAGCAGCGACATACAACAGCAACGACTCTTTGTCAATGGGAGCCGTGAGGACCGGCGGCTCAGACAACTGTCTTTTTAAATCTTCAAAGGTAGCATCAGCAGCATCACTCCAGACAAAAGTGTCTGTTTTCTTCATCCTCCGATATAACGGCAGGGCCTTCTCACCTAACCGGCTTATGAACCGGCTTAAAGCAGCAACACGACCCGCCAGTTGTTGAACATCATTGATACACGCCGACTTGGCTAAGGAGGTGATCGCCTTGATCTTCTCCGGGTTAGCTTCGATGCCTCTGTTTGAAACCAGGAAACCTAGAAGCTTGCCTGCAGGTACACCAAACACACACTTGTCCGGGTTAAGCATCATCTTATAAACTCGGAGATTATCAAAGGTCTCCTTCAAATCAGATATCAAGGTTTCCTTCTCCCTGGATTTCACCACAATGTCATCCACATAAGCATGAACATTGCGCCCAATCTGATCGTGGAGACAGTTCTGTACACACCGCTGATAAGTCGCCTGGGCACTCTTGAGCCCAAACGGCATAGATACATAGCAGAAGGCTCCAAACGGAGTAATGAAAGCCGTCTTCTCCTGGTCCTTAACTGCCATCTTGATCTGATGATAACCAGAGTAAGCATCCAAAAAGCTCAAACACGCGCAACCCGCCGTAGCATCAATGATTTGATCAATATGGGGTAGAGCAAAGGGATCAGCCGGACAAGCCTTATTTAAGTCCGTGTAATCCACACACATCCTCCAGGTGCCGTTCTTCTTGAGCACGAGCACCGGGTTAGCCAACCAGTGGGTGAAAAACTTCCATGATGAACCCAGCCGCTAAGAGCCGGGCGACCTCTTCCCCAATAGCCTTCCGTCTTTCCTCATTGAACCGTCAAAGAAATTGCCTGACCGGCTTATACTTTGGATCAATATTAAGAGTGTGCTCAGCGAGTTCTCTCGGGACACCCGGCATGTCAGGATGTTTCCATGCAAAGATATCCCGGTTCTCACGGATGAACTCGATGAGCGCGCTTTCCTATTTAGGATCCAAGTTGGCACTGATGCTGAACTTCTTGGAAGAGTCGCCTGGAGTAAAGTCAACAAGTTTTGTCTCAGCGGCCGACTTAAACTTCAACGTCGGGTCATGCTCTGTAGTTGGCTTCTTTAAAGAGGTCATATCCGTCGGGTCAACATTATTTTGATAAAACTTTAGCTACTCTTCTGCGCAAATAGACTCAGCATAAGCCGCATCTCCTTCTTCACATTCCAAGGCTACCTTTCGACTCCCATGCATAGTGATAGTGCCCTTGTAACCCGACATCTTGAGCTGCAGATAAACATAACACAGTCGCGCCATGAACTTGGCATAAGCCGGCCGTCCAAACAGAGCATGATACGGGCTCTTGATTTTGACTACCTCAAACGTCAATTTCTCAGCCCTGGAATCATATTCATCTCCAAAGGCCACTTCCAGCTCAATCTTACCAACTGGATATGCCGATTTACCAGGCACCACTCCATGAAAGACAATGTTGGACGTCCTCAAGTCCTTATCAGTCAACCCCATGCGGCGAAAGGTCTCATAATAGAGAATATTGATGCTGCTTCCTCCGTCCATGTGTACCTTAGTGAATTTATAACCACCAACCTGAGGTGCTACCACCAAGGCCAATTGACCCGGGTTATCAATCCGGAGGGGGTGATCTTCCCTGCTCCATATGATGGGCTGCTCTGACCACCTCAAATAACGAGGAACCGCCGGCTCAACAAAATTCACGACCCTCTTATGAACCTTCTGGTCACGTTTGCACAAATTAGTGGTGAACACATGGTATTGCCCACCATTCAGCTGCTTTGGGTGGCTCACGATAACTTTATTCTTCTTCTGCTGTCCCCCTTGACCGGGCTGCTGCTGATTATAGCCACCTTGACTTCCCTGAAAGCTGGAACTTGAACCGCCGCCCGGGCCATGAAAACCACCGGCCCTGAGCCACCGCCCGATCCATGATTGCCATCAAACATGTTGGAATTCTTGAAAGCCTTCATGACTGCGCAATCTTTCCATAAGTGGGTGGCGGGTCATTCCCGAGTGTCGTGTCTCGGGCAAGGCTCATTGAGAAGCTGCTCAAGAGATGGGCCTGAGCCGCCAGATCGAGGGGGCGGTCTTCCCTTACGTTTCTGGTTGTTACCTTGTGCATTGGCATTGGCCACATACTCCGGGTTACCCTCCGCCTTACGCTTGTTGCCTCCTTGATTTGCTGGGTTGTGCTGCTGACGCTTTCCATTGCTGTTCTTCTTTCCCTTCCCTGTCTTTTCCTCATCAGACGCGGGATCCTTGGTACTATCGAAATCGGCGTATTTGACTAAGGCTGCCATCAGCGTACCCATATCATTGCAATCACGCTTAAGGCGCCCCAGTTTCTGCCTTAGCGGCTCAAAGCGGCAATTCTTCTCCAACATGAGTACTGCAGAGCCGACATCCATCTTATCAGATGAATGTATTATTTCCTTGACGGCGCTTTTAATGAGTTGTGGATTCTCCTTCCTCCTGCTTACAATTGGTCAAGTCCACAATTGACATAGATTGCTTGGAAGTGTCTTTGAAGTTCTGGATAAACCGGGCCTTTAGCTCTGCCCATGAGCTAATGGAATTGGGCGGCAAACCCTTTAACCAAGACCGGGCCGTTCCATCTAACATCATAGTGAAGTACTTAGCCATTGCTGCGTCGCTGACCTCTAGCAGCTCCATGGCCATCTCGTAACTTTCGATCCAGGCCCCGGGCTGCAAGTCGGCCGTGTAATTCGGCACCTTTCGAGGTCCCTTGAAATCCTTGGGCAGACGTACATCCCGCAGAGTCGGCACCAAACAAGGAACTCCGCCGGTTCTGGTAGCCACTCCTGCTCCAATAGAAGTCGTCGGATACTCTGGGAGATCTTGATATGCCGCCTGCTGAGCCGCTAGCTGAGCCGCCTGCTCGTCCCCTGACATATTCGGTCTTGCACCGGGTTATAGCCACCAGGCTGTTTACGATGCTGGGCATTGCTTGACAAGGCTTCTTACTCCATGTGTCTACTGTAACTCGGGCTCCGGTTTTGACGAGGCGGTGCTAGCCAAGGCGGAGGAGTTGAATGAATCCTGTCCCGGCTGTAAGAATAGGTCTCTTGCTGCGCCAGGGCCGTCTGAATAAGATCTCTGACCCTCCGGGTCTCCACCGATGTCGGATCGTCACCGTCCCACCGAGAGCCGCCAACGCGCCGACGCTGCTATCAAGTTCTCCATGGGGTTGGAGAAGTGACCTGGTGGTATTGGTACATAGCGGGGCGGGGCCATACTCCCACGAGGAGGTGCCATCTCTCGAGGCTGAGCTGGTCCTCCCGCTCCGGGTGTCATAAACTGATTGGCTTCAGGCGGGTTGCTAGGACCGGCACCGGGTGTAGTGAAAAGATTTCGGGGGTTGTAAACTGGAGGCAAACGAGAATGGGTTTTCTGATGCCTCCTCCTCATCACCTCACTGGATGCGTTCAGGCTCATATTAAAATTTGGAAATCCTCATTTGGAGTTCTTTGCGCCCGTGCGTCCAAGGCCGCCCGCTCTGTAGCTAACCTGGTGTCCTCAGCTGCCAAGGCCTCCTTGGCCCGGGCTATCTCCTCATGCACCCTCGCCACCTCCGCATTATGCTCATCTTGATTTGCAGGAATAGCTGTGGTGGTTAACAGGGCCGTCAGCTTATCCATAAGATCCATCAGCACCTGAGCCGGCGGGCGCATAGGGCCTCCTACCCCGGCTTCTCCTGACCCGGACGTTATTGCTGTTGCAGCCGTTGAATTTTGACCGGGTTGAGTACCAGCCATGAAGACTCCTGCCCAGCTTGGCGGCTCATAGAAGTCCGGAGTACTAGAGTCGTCAGAACAGCCCCCAAGCATGCCCCCTTGGACTTGATATAAAGAATCTGTTGAACCGGCGGACGAATCACCATCCGAGGGGACGGCCGTCTCACCACCATCTTTAGATCCTTCAGGAAGTTCTTCTCCGTGGACGCAGCCCACGAAGACACGCTTCAAGACATGTTGAGCTCGGGCGGGTCTCGCACGCTGAGCCGTCTCGACGAGTTCGGTGCAGTTGTTCAGCTCAGGGCCCGGCTCACCGATCCGGCCGATGAAGACGTGGATTCCGCCAAAGGGGACCTGGTACTCGTACTCAATTGAGTCGGCGTCGGGGCCCCATCCTTCATTGTCGATGTAGATCTTGCCGCGACGACTCTTGGTCATCCGGCCCACTGCGTATCCCTTGAGCCCTTCGAAGGTGCCCTTCAAGAACTCGAATCCACCGTGCGCTGGCCCCACGGTGGGCTCCAACTATCGTGGAATTGTCACGACAGATGTCCTCTTGCAAGGACTTAGTCGTGGAGCCATCGCAACTACGAAGCTTAAAGGGGTTAATCGGGACAAAGGACACGAGAGGTTTATACTAGTTCAGCCCCTTACGGTGAAGGTAAGGCCTACGTCTAGTTGGGTTGATATTGCTTGATGTTTCGATGACCAGGGAGCGAGATATGCTATGCCCGGCTCTCGATTGGTTGTTTTCCCTTTTTTCTAAGCCGCCAGCGGGTCGTCCCCTTATATACACGGGTTGACGCCCTGCGGCCTATAGAGTCCCGGCCGGCTTATAGAAAGTGTCCGACTCGGTGACTAGTTAATTCTACCTTACAATACAAGTCATGCCATCATGGCGGTTTATCACTATGGGCCTTAAGTCACCTATGGGCCTTAGACCCCTTAATGAACCGCCATCTTTACGCGTGGTCTTGGGCTTCTTCTGATAAGTCTCTCTTTGCATAACCCGGCCCCTCCTGGGCGGCTTACACAAATAGTTGTATCCCCAACAGGCCCTATAACTTTCACTTAGTCATAGGAGTTTAAAGTTTGGGGACAGTTAGTAGCCCCCGGTTAGTGTTCGGCGTCAGCCGAGGTCGAGCTATTAACACTTTGGCCAGTTTTATGAAAGGTCCGTCGTTTAACACGGTCGTTGGATCGCCGACCAATTTATGCTCATTATGACAGTTAGTTTTCGGCTTTCTCCACTGAGGTACTTGACCAGCTTAACCGGAAGTACAATCACAGTGGTTCTCCCTTTATACACCTAGCCGCACAAAGCGGGACGTAGGAGGCAAGCACAGGAGCCGGGCAACCCAACTATTGACTGAAGACACAATTCAAAACTGATGCATATAAAGCAATATCCGAGAACATTTTGCCAAGGACTCCTCGGAGTACCTTGGCTTTTGGTGGCTTCGGCTCAAGTCGCAGCCCCCCGTTGATATTGTCGATGCTTAAAAAGTGTCCAATAGTGTTCTACGGGATTTATGCTTGGACCCAACACCGAGGTGCAGGTCGGCAGGAAAAATGCCGAACTATGGGTCGAAAAAGATTTTCCGAGCTGGATTATTACGTGGGGTACCCCGGTCAAGAGGATGTCCCGCCTCATAAAAGAAAAACACACAAATAGATCAAAAGTGCCATAAGCTCGAAAAGCCAAAAACTTATGTAAAAGCTTGACGTCCGGACAAAATCAAGATTTTGGTGCCAATCCGGAAATTGGTCTTAAAAAAATGTTTTTTTTCGAAAAGGGGGGCTCCCTGGCCTCTGCATCAGAAAGATGCATACGGCCAACTTAAATAAATAAGCAAATAGGTTCAACAAAGGTCTTAAAGTCTCAACGAAAGGAAAAAAAATCTCACAGAGAGCAGAACAAAGTAAGCAGACATAAAGCCACAACCGGCTGGCAAAAGAAAGATAGGAAAACTAATTGCCTATCCTATTACGTGACCGCCATCCAAACCGGTTGAAAATAGCTCGAGCTACCATCTCCCACCGGATAGATCCAGTAACCAAACGCTCCCTAGCCACCGTCGAAGTGAGTAGAGACCACATACGGATCAACGCAGTGGCTCGGAACATAACCTGCAAAAAATGAGTATTTGTTGTTCTGTTAAAAACCAAATCATTTCTGCAGTTCCAAACTGCCCACAATAAAGTACATACTCCTACGCGAATGTGTTAGGCTGTTTCGGGATCTATCCCGTTAAGCCACGTCCCAAATAACGTGCTAACAAAATTCGGAGGAGTAATGTTAAACGCTATGTGAACCGTCTGCCATATTTTTTTGCCAATGGGCAGGCAAGAAATAATACGTACATGCCGTGTGTCTTAGGATCGATGGTAACATGGACACGGGATTTTACCCAGCTTCGGGCTCTCTCGAAGAGATAATACCCTACATGCTGCTTTTGATTGTATTTGATGTGTATGACTACATAGTTGATCTACCTCGAGATCATATGTTGTGGTCTAAACCTGAGGGTATGATGAATAATGTCATAATGCCCTATCGACTAGCCTGGCCCAGCTTATATAATGCACCAGAGGCCTAGGATAACAAGAGTCCTAGTCGAATACGTTGGTGGAGAGGAATCCTTGTCTGATCACCAAGTCTTGTGGAATCTTCCTTATGTATGTCATCGGCTGTACGAAGTGGCCCATGAGTAAACGACCATGGGGGTCCTCGGCCCAATCCAACTGATCGGGAGACGACGTGGTGAGTACCCCCTAGTCCAGGACACCGTCTGTCCTTACTGTGGAACGGGAAGAACAAGGCAAAGCCTTCAAGTTCCAACGACCGGTCTACTACATCTCTGAAGTCCTCACACCTTCCAAGCAAAGGTATCCGCATTATCAGAAGCTAGTATACGGAATTTATCTAACTGCAAAGAAGGTGGCACATTATTTTCAAGAACACTCGGTCATGATGATAAGCGGCGCTCCTCTATCTGAAATCATGAACAATAGAGATGACACTGGCCGAGTGGCCAAGTGCGCCATTGAGCTCCTCCCGTTGGATATCAGGTTTGAAGCCAAGAAGGCCATCAAGTCACAAACCCTGGTAGATTTCTTGGCCGAATTGATTGAGCAAGTACAGCATGTCCTGAGTGTTCCCGAACACTGGATGATGTTCTTCGACGACTCCAAGATGCTTCAAGGCTCCGAGGCCGGAGTGGTCTTGGTTTCTCCTAAAGGCGAACGACTCAGTTATGTTCTTCAGCTTCACTTCGACTCCTCCAACAACGAAACTGAATTTGAAGCTCTCCTGTATGGGCTGCGAATGGCAATCTCTCTGGGGATTCACCGACCAATGATCTATGGTGACTCGGACCTAGTGGTGAATCAGGTCATGAAGGAATGGGACATCCATAGTCCGGCAATGACTGGCTACTATAATGCCGCCAGGAAGTTGGAGAAACACTTTGAAGGGCTGGAGCTTCACCATGTGCCGCGTCTCAAGAACCAAGAGGCCGATGACCTAGCCAAGATGGGTTCCACTCGAAAGCCAGTACCCAAGAATGTATTCCTGGAACACATGCACTCGCCCACTATCAAGGAATATCCTTTTTTGGAAGAGCCCCCGCAGCCAGTCAGACCTTCCAATCCGACTGAAGTAGACATTCCCGCAGTAATCGATTTGGTCCAAGAGGAATTGGTCATCACCATCGAGTGGACCGAACCATATCTAGCATACTTTCTCTGACAAGAGCTCCCAGAGGATGAAGATGAAGCCTGCCAGATCGTTCGTCGATCCAAAGTCTTCACAGTCATGGGAGATCAACTATACAAGAAAAGTACGACTGGAGTCACTCAGCGGTGCATATCCCCAGAAGAAGGGCAACGAATACTGCAAGATATTCACTCGGGAACATGCGGATATCATGCATCCTCTCGGACCTGGGTCGCCAAAGCGTTTAGAGCTGGATTCTATTGGCCCTGAGCCAATGAGGTCGCCTGAGACATAGCGGATCACTGCGTCGGGTGCCAGTTCTATGTGAATCAGTCGCACAAGCCAGCGTCTGCCCTGAAGACTATGCCCCTCACTTGGCCATTTGTTGTCTGGGGTCTCAACATGGTCGGCCCTCTCCAGACCGGGGCTTCACGGACCTATTGGTGGCAGTGGACAAGTTCACCAAGTGGATCAAGGCCAAGCCCATAAAAAGGTTGGACTCGGCCACCGTGATTCAGTTCACCAGGGAGATCATCTTCAGATCCGGGGTCCCACACAGCATCATCACCAACAATGGGTCTAACTTCGACTCAGACGAGTTCGTGAGTTCTGCTACACCAGGGCACTTGGGTTGACTACACCTCCGTGGCGCACCCGCAGTCGAATGGACAAGCCGAGAGAGCAAATGGGCTCATACTTTAGTGGATTGAAACCTCGCCTCATTCGTGATCTGACTCATGCAGCAAGCACATGGGTGACTGAACTACCCTCAGTCCTCTGGGGCCTGCGAACAACCCTGAATCGATCCACGAACCTCACTCCATTCTTCATGGCGTATGGATCAGAGGTGGTCTTGCCGAGTGATCTACGCCACAATTCTCCCCGAGTGGATCTTTACTCGGAAGCCGAAGTCGAGGAAGCAAGACATGATGGCTTGGACCTTTTGGAGGAAGAGGGTGAGCTAGCGCTCATAAGATCAACATTACACCAACAAGATTTACGCCGTTATCATGATAAACACGTCATAGGACGTGCCTTCCAGGAAGGAGACCTGGTCCTCCGAGTGGATCAACAGAAACCTCACAGGCTAGCACCCCCCTGGGAGGGACCATTTGCCATCTCCAAGGTCTTGCACAATGGAGCATACAGATTGTATAACTTCACTAGAGGAATAGAAGAGCACAGAGCTTGGAATGCAGATCTGCTTCGCAAGATTTATACTTAGAATAAAATCTTTCCCTTGTAATAGTTAGTCCGAATGAACTTAGATGAATAAAAGTCTCACTTTTTCCATATATCGTCTAGTTCGACCTACGGTTGCATCTCACTCAGGTGATTAATCGCGTTCGGAAACTAACACACCTCCAGTGGGTGAAAAGGTGAGAAAGCTTAACCGCGAACCAGTTTTCGCTTAAGCTAAAAAACGATCCGACTGAGGATCCGCTCCACACTCGGGGGCTTAGATGTGAACCAGCTTTCGCCTAAGCTAAAAAAACAATCCGAGTGAGGATCTGCTCCACACTCTGGGGCTTAGCCGCGAACTAGCTTTCGCCTAAGTTAAAAAGCAATCCGAGTGGGATCCGCTCCAGACTCGGGGGCTTAGCCACGAACATCTTTCGCCTAAGTTAAAAAACAATCCGAGTGAGGATCCGCTCCACACTCGGGTGCTTAGCAGCAAACCAGCTTTCGCCTAAGTTAAAAGACATTCCGAATGAGGATCCGCTCCACACTTGGGGGCTTAGCCACGAACCAGCTTTCGCCTATGTTAAAAGACAATCCAAGTGAGGATCCGCTCCACAATCAGGGGCTTAGCCGCGAACCAGCTTTCGGCTAAGTTAAAAAAATCCGAGTGAGTATCAGCTCCACACTCAGGGGCTCACCCACGAACCAGCTTTCGCCTAAGTTAAAAACAATCCGAGTGAGGATCTGCTTCACACTCAGGGGCTTAGCCGCGAACCAGCTTTCACCCAAAGTCAAACAAAACACGAAGCAAATAGAAGCGCAAAAGGTTTCAAATTAATTTTCCGATCCGTCTGAATGTCTCCAAGGCAAAATGAGCTCAAACGCTCGGCAAAGTATATCATTACATCAACCACCCGGCATTCCAGGGCAAATCCAACCAAGTGTTTTTAAGCTTCAGGCGGAGGGCTGGCTAGATCGACGAAGGTCTCCAGATCGATCCCATCGGCAATGCGAGTGGCGGATTCAGCGAAGGTCTCCATAAAATCCTCGAACTTGAGGTTCTTCTTTTTCACCACTCGGAGGTTCTTCAGCTTCTCTTCGTCCACGGTCTTGCAGTGAACGCGGAAGAGTGACAACGCCAAATCAGCACCACTCCGAGCGGCAGATTTCTTCCAAGCCTTCACCCGAGCGGGAACATCGTTCAGCCGCGTCAGGATCGACTCCACGTCCTTCTGAGTCCCTTCACCCGGATGCAAATCCTCGTCAATCCAACCCGCCGCACCTTTCGCCCGAGTGATGAAGCCCAATGTGTTCTCCAAGCAGTCTTCAAGCCGAAGGATGGCAAGGGCGGCGTTGTTAGTGACAAGTGACCTAGCAGGGTCTAGATCCCTCTCTATCCTCTGCAGCTCCAATTCCTTGTTATAGCAATGTTCTGCATCAGAAAGGATGATCCATGAGTAGATGATCAAGGAAAACATGGCAATATGCATATTTCACTCGGCCGGAGAAAAACTTACCACCGGGCTTCTCACTAAACTCTTCACAGACGTCTTCAATGTGCTTCTCCAAGGCATCCTTCTTGTCAGTCAGTTGAGTGACCTTCTCGTCCAGCTTGGCCTTCTCCTGAGCGAAAGCCTCGGTAGCAACTTTAAGGTTATTGATTTCCTCCTCCAACTTGCCGACTGAAGCCAGTTCTCATTAACAAGTCTGGCCTTGGTCTTTGCTTCCTTCTAGGTCAGCGCCAGGTCCTTGTCCTTGTTCTCCAGCACCTGCTTCATGGTTTCTAAAGAAATAGAAATCCTGGGCCTCATTATGTGTTGCGTATTCTCGCTACGAACATCTATCGGAGTGAAATGATTCGGATCAAGAGGGAAGAACAACATTTAGCTATCAGTCGGAGGAAATGTCTTACCCCCATGGCCTTCTTCTCCTGCTCCAGTCGGGCGCTCTTGAGGTTCTCAGCCTCCAAGTCAAGTCGAAGGGCTATCACCTCCTTCTCCATCGTGGCATAGTGGGATCCCATCTCGCAAGTCCTCTGCAACATACAAAAAAAGGCCAGTCGAAAGATCCTGAAAGGAAACCAAAAGAAATAACTGACGAACACCCGAGCAGACGCCACTGGAAGGAACAAGCTTGATCAATATCAGATCCTGAAGTACCCTCTGACTATCGAGTGGACTCCTCACTTGGTCGTACTCCCCCTAGGAGGAACAAGCTTGACCAATATCAGATCTTGAAGTGCCTTCTATTCTGTCCTCATTCGGCTGACTCCTGAGTCGGTGATGAAGAAGATAGAGGACAACAACACAAGATGACCTACTCCACTCGGCTGACCCCTGAGTCGGTGATGAAGAAGATAGAGGACAACAACACAAGATGGCCTACTTCACTTGGCTGACTCCCGAGTCCGCAACGAAGGAAATCCTACTTATTATCTCACCAGAGCACGAGTGTCATAAGGCGTCCCGAACACCTGGTGACAAGTTCTAAAGGCTACCGCCGATCGCCAGCGATCAACGGAAGCCTCGGGGACTACACCCAGTGGGTGCACTCACCGTGCCCCCACTGGAAAGTGACTCTTGTCGATGAGCTAAAAAAACTCTAAGACTACCACCGACTGATCCAGTCAACGATAGCCTCGGGGACTACACCCAGTGGGTGCACTCAGTGTGCCCCCACTGGATCATGTCCACTCAACTACGCTCTGGCTAGACTCTGAGTGGACATAAAAAATTTCTACATTCGAAGACTCCTGCCGACTGAATCCAGTCGACAGTAGCCTTGGGGACTACACCCAGTGGGTGCACTCAGTGTCCCCCCACTAGATCATAAACACCCAGTGGGCGTGCCCCGCGCAAACCCACTGGCAGAAAGCCTACTACAAGAAAAGAAGAAAGCCATATAGAGACGCAACATTTGTTAGTGTGGCATAATGAGTAGGGCCAAAGAGATCCATGTGAAGCAATTCAAAAGGACGAGTGGTAGTCATGATAGTCCTTGAGGGGTGCTTGGACTTGGCCATCTTTCTAGCCTCACAAGCCCCGCATAGATGATCTTTGAGGAATTCGACACCCTTGATGCCAATGACGTGCTTCTTCTTCGCGAGTGTATGTCAATGGCATCTTTCCAGTCGTCGATGCCATAGCCTGCCCTCTGATGCTTTTGCAAGTAGACATGTGGTAGGTTGTGGTATCAAGATCACAAAGCATTGAGACAGACATGAGGTTGAATCCTAGGGACCCGACAAGCATGACTTTGTCCATGTGTCGATCCTTTGAGATTGCAACCCTACTAGACCCAATACCTTGCTTTTGCCTTTGTCAGAATAGGTGATATGCTTCAGATGCGATGGAGATAAAGCAGTGTCCATCAATAAGTTCTTGTCACTGGTCATGTGATTTGTACATACACTGTCAAGGACCCACACAGTAGCTCTGGGTTGATCATCCCGTAGATGAATTAGTGCAACTTACGAACTCATATACTTCATCAATGAAGAATATGAAATCAAATTCATCAGATTGAATTTCATCAAGCAGTACAATAGATATAGCAGTATAAGGACGTGAGAAATGAGTAATTCATTTCTTCATGATTAGCTTGTGTCCGTTCAAGCATATTCAGGTCTCCAGCAAATTCTTCAGACATTCAAGTTCATCTGGAGACCAGACCCTACATAAGAGATTAGTTCTTTTTCTTCACCACCACCATCTGGAGGGGTGGCAAAGAATTCATCATTCTGCGAGCTCCATAAGAGAGTGGTGGCATTGAAGCCAAAGCTCTTCGTTTCACAGAAGAGGGGTTAGAGTATGCATATGAATAAGCAGAGAAATTCTTTGAGTACTTATGAACATAATGATTTGAAGATAATGCACATATTCATAGCTCTTAGATTTTCCCTGCAAAACAGAAGCATTAGCACGATGATGTTCATATGAGGATTTGGATCCACGTGAGGAATTTGATCAGTATGAGGACTTGGATCCATATGAAGACTTTGGTCCACATGAAGAATTTGATCTGGGGTTCCTCTGCTTTACAGGTGGTGTCATGAGGACATTCACCTGAAGACTTTCAAGGCACCTTTTGGGAACCCAGATTTTCTTCATAGGGGGACCATTCCTACAGTTAGTTCCAACATATCTAGCAAATACCTCACCATTTTGATTTTTGAACAGTTTATAGTTGGAGCCAAATGACTCATCAGATGAATATGAAGATTCACAAGTAAAGCCAGATAAAAGGGGATGGTTCTATGGGAGGTCCTTTCGCAGCAACCCATGAGGTTTTGGGGTACTGCTCAGGTTTCCAGTAGGTCCCATCAGCATTTAGTTCCCTCTCAAAGGCAATACCCTCTTTCCTAGGGTTCCTGTTGAGGATCTGCTTCTTAAGCACATCACAAAGAGCCTGATGCCCTTTGAGGCTTTTGTACATGCCCGTCAGATACAATTCCTTCAACCCTGCATTGTCGTCAGTGATACTTGTGGTATCCTCAGATGAGGAATTTCTGACCACAGAGATAGTTGAAGAATTTGCAGCAATAGAAGCATTTGAACTTTCAGGTGAAGAATTAGCAGATTCACGTTCTATGCATTTCAAACATGGTGGAACGAATTCTTTCTGAGCAGAACTGATCTGTTGAGCAAGTAATGAATCATTTTCCTTCTAAAGATCTTCATGACTCACCCTTAGCTTCTCAAGATCTTGCTTTCTCTGAAGAAATTCATAAGAAAGCTTCTCATGATCGGCTAAGAGACTTTCTTGATGACCTTGAAGGTTATCAAACTTAGACTGTAGTCGCTGAAGATTATTAGTCAGAGTTTGAGTTCGATCCATTTCCTCACCCAACAGGTCATTGCTTTTGTCTAGCAAATTTTGAACCTTTTCAAAAGCCTTTTGTTGTTTAATAGCAATCTTAGCAAGTTTGGAATAACTAGGTTTGATATTTTCATCAGAATCATCCTCACTTGATTTAGAGGAGGGATATTTGAGTACCTTGGCACCTTTTGCCATGAAGCAATAGATGGGAGTGAAGTCATCGTTGCCATTGTCAGCAGTGTTAGAGTCGACATTTTCTTAACAGTTGAAGATGGACTTGCTTACAAAAGCAGTAGCGAGAGCTAGGCTCGCCACACCAGAGTCTGACTCCTCAGATGCCTCCTCTTCCTCATTTTCCTCAGATTCAGCTTCAAAGTCCATTTCCTTGCCAATGAATGCCTAAGCCTTTTTGGAATTGCTCTCCTTGTGAGATGAAGACTTTGAAGATTTTGACGATGAGGACTTAGAAGATTTCTTCTTTTTCTTCAAGTCATCTGAACTATCATCCTTGTATTTCTTCTTCTTTGATTCCTTCTCCCATTGAGGACAATCAGTTATGTAGTGACCAGGTTTCTTGCATTTCTGGTAAGTTCTCTTCTTGTAATCACGGGATGAGGAATCTAATATCATGTTATCACCTCTTTAAGATTTTCCAAAATGGCCACGTCTAGAGAACTTCTAGAATTTCCTCACAAGCATAGCTAGCTCCTGGCTCAGTTCCTTAGGATCACCAAGGCTGCTGTTAGAATCTTCTCCTTCAGATGAGGAAATTGCCTTGTCCTTCAGAGCACGTGATCTTCCATAGCTTGGCCCGTAGAGGTCTCTCTTCTCAGCTAGTTGAAATTCATGAGTGTTTAGTCTCTCAAGGATATGAGCAGGATCAAGTGACTTGTAGTCTCCACTTTCTTGAATCATCAGTGCCAGTGTGTCGAATGAGGAATCAAGAGATCTCAGCAATTTCTTCACCACCCCATGGTCGGTGATGTCAGTGGAACCAAGTGCTTGCAGCTCATTGGAGAAGTCACTGAGGCGATCGAAGGATTGCTGAACATTTTCATTGTCGAGTCTTTTGAAGCGGTTGAAGATATTGTGAAGAACATCAACTAGAGAGTCACATTGAGTTGAGACTCCTTCATTGACTTTGGACAGCCTATCCCAGATTAACTTTGCAGTCTCCAAAGCACTCACTCTGCCATACTATCCTTTGCTTAGATGGCCACATATGATATTCTTCGCTTGAGAGTCGAGTTGCTTGAATCTCTTCACATCGACAGCGTTCACGGAAGGAGTGATGGAGGGAATGCCATTTTCCACAACGTACCAGAGATCATTGTAAATTGCCTCAAGATGCATGCGCATCTTATTCTTCTAGTAGGGGTAGTCCATCCAATCGAAGGTAGGACACCTTGATCATGCCTGCAGTCGACATAGCTACAACTCTAGGTGGTTAAACCAAAATCACACAGAACAAGGGAGTACCTTGCTCTGATACCAATTTAAAGTGTGTTATATCGACTATAGGGGGGTGAATAGGCGATTTTTATGAATTCATCACTGAGGAAATACTACTTGAGGAATTTCCTAAGCAACGAACTACAAGCATCGGAATAAGTACTCAGGTGCATGCATAACAAAGCAGTAGCATAGTCATCATGATGAAATGAAACATACATAGAGTACAGGTAGCGTGAAAATAGGATAAGCAGGCTGAAGATGTCGGATGTGGGGTTCCGGCAAACCCTTAAGGTCCGAACACTGGGGTGCACGCGGAGTCTTTCCCTCCTACCGATCTATGCTCTGGCTTGCTAGGATCTTGCGGACGAACTCGACGAACTCGCAACACAGAAAGACACGGGGTTTATACTGGTTCGGGCCACCAATGTGGTGTAATACCCTACTCCAGTGTGGTGGTGGTGGATTGCCTCTGGGGCTGATGATGAACAGTACAAGGGAAGAACAACCTCCTGAGGTTGAGGTGTTCTTGTGGCTAGGCTCTCGGTCGGATTGGATCAAGCTAAGATGAGATGCCTCTACTGTGGTGGCTAGCTCTACTTATATAGGCCCTGGTCCTCTTCCAAAATATCGAGCGGGAAGGGAGCCAACAACGGCGGGAAAATTTGAAGGGGGACAGCTAGTACAAGCTATCCTGACAAAAGCAGTCTTCGCCTGCGAAAAGCCCTGGGGTGACGCCGTCTTGGGCTCCATGATGACCCCCGCCTTGCCGTCCTCCTAGTATTGGTCTCATTGCTCCAATATGGCAACCTTTGCCTGATGCCTCGGTACTCTTCGCCTGCCCTTGCCTCCTTAGCACCAAAGAGGAAATAAGGACGCTGCGCGCCCTGGTGCCCGCCTGGCACCGTTTGTCATGGCTCACGTCACGAGAGCCTCGTGAGGTTTACCTCGCCGTGATATCTCCGCTCCTCGTGAGCCTGCCTAGCTAGGCCACTCCAGAGGAGGCCTTGCGTCATCCGCCTCGCGAGGCTTGGACCCTCGCGAGGGTCTTGGATGCCTTGTTGATGAAGATGGACCGGACGGTATGCTGCTTAGCCACGCCGTGGGCCGCAGGCAGGAAAGTCTGGGGACCCCCATTCCCAGAATGCCGACAGTAGCCCCCGGGCCCAAGGTGCGCTCGGGCTTGGCTTCGTGGCGAAGCCAAGGGTCAAGTTCGGAGCACCACGGGCCCCCAAAACCTGCGGCCTCGGTCGACGCATGGCGGTTGATGGGACGTGGGCGTCTTCGCTTCCCCACGCTGCCTCGGCAACTGCTTGCCCTAACAAAGGCTGGCGTGGGCAGTTCTTTCCTTCATTGCTTCTTCCTTGCCTCGCTCCAGATCCCCTTTCTTGCTCTTCGCCACTGCTATTTCCAGATCTGCTCCAGCCTTGCTCCGCATCTGCCACCCATGGCGCCGAGCAAGGTCAGGACCTCCTCAATACCGGCTTGGTATGAGCCGGCCCTCGAGGCGCCCACCGTCACGGAGAAGAGCCTCGCCTCCGTGCGCCTGCAGACAGTGGGCGAGGGCAATGAGTGGGGGAAGACGGAGCTTCGGCTCGCCTTCGACGAGCCGGAGCCTGAAGGGAGCACCTTCTTCCCCTTCTTCTCGAGCAGCGTCGCCGTCGGGTTGGTTCCACCCTTCTCTGATTTCTTTTATGAAGTCCTCGACCACTACGGGCTGCAGGCGTTGCATCTCCATCCCAAATTTGTCCTCCTTCTATCCATCTTCGCCTACTACTGCGAGGCGTACCTGGGCGTTATGCCGTCCGTGGCGCTCCTTCGCCATTTCTTCTTCCTCCGCGTCAGCGGCGAGCACATCTTCGGGTGTGCTAATTTCGTTGCGTGCGGCAAGGCCAACTCGATCTCGAGCACCGGGAAGAGGGCCGACAACATCCGATCCAAATGGGTCATGATGGATGCTTAGCACGCCAACCCTCGTCTGGAGTTGCCCACAGCGGCTCCTCCTCCCAACAGGGGGTGGCCTAAGGCGGAGCTTGCCGACGAGCCGGCATCGCTGGTGTTGGGGCATATGATGACCGACCTGAGGCCAGGCAACGCGAGGACGGCCAAGGTAACGGGGGCGATGCTCTTGAGGGAGTTCTTGATGCTGCGGGTTGCTCCGCTCCAGGCGCGCGCGCGCCCCCTCTGGGAGCTTGACGAAGGGGAAAACAAGACCCGCCTGAGGCCGGGGGACCTGCCTGGCGATGAATTGGACGCCGTCCTGCGCCTCATAGTCGGGGACAACCAGGAGTACCCGCCTAGCGCCTTCCTTCCCCTGTTCAAACGCAGGGACTGGGAGGAATTCGTCGCCTCCAGGCCGACTTTTGATGCGCGCGGGCTGGTGCCGCCGGCGCTTCCGGAAGCCCCTATGGCGCAGAACCCGGTGGAGGTGTCTTCTGGTGAGTCCCGCGGAGAGGGAGAAGAGGAGGAGGACTCGGAGAAGACTCTGGAAGGGGTGGGGGAGACTTCCCCCTTGAGCAAGGCCGAGATTCTCCGTGCCCTTCCTGATGACGCCGATGCCGACGCCCGCCAAGGGGAGAGGGAGCAACCTCCCATGCCGACAAGGAGTAGGTCGTCGCTGGTGGCCCGAGGTGCCGCCTCCGCCCCGATACCTCCTGGGGCTGGATCCGGCTCTGCCTCCACTCCGCCCGGCGCCGCCGGGGTCCGAACGCCTGCCCCTCAGGTTCCGAAGCTGGCTTCAAGCCTCTCAAGCAGTCAGTGGAATACGTTGCAGTGGATCGGTAAGTGTTTTGGGCTTTGCTTTGTCCTTGCTTGTACTCCTTGCTTCCTGATACTTGCCCTTGGTTGATCAGGCCGTCATCTTCAGCGAAGAAGAGGAAGGAAGATGCAACGGTCGTGCCTCCGGCAGAGAAGGAAGGCAATAGCGCTCGCATCTCCCCAGCCCGATCTTCCTCGCGAGGCCAAGAAGGGCATCACCGCATGGAATCGGCCCCCATGGCTCCGCTGGCTCCAGAAGTGCCGGTACATGGCACGGCTGACGAGGTCCCAGCTGCTCCAGAACCCGCGGTCTCCCAAGCCCTGGTGACGACGTTGCTTCCGCCCACTGCTGCATCTCCAGTCCCTGGTCCTTCTGCTCCTGCCGCCGTCTTGGAGCGTGCCCTTGCGGAGATGACCCAGCTGCAGGCGGATGCCCTGGGCGCGGACCCGCACCTGGTGGCCGGGCGTCTGGAGCTGGCCTCTGGCTGGCTTCACTCTGATCTGGCAGTTCGCGCGGCACTGGGCCATGCTGCTGCGGTTTCCGAGAACGAGAAGCAAGGCGCCGCCAGTGCTGCAGCCGATCGTGAGGCGGCGCTGAAAGACGCCAAGGCCGCCCATGACCGCTGCCAAGAGCTAGAGGGCGAGGTGCAGAGCCTGTGCGACAAGCACGCCGAAGAGGTACGATGCCACCAAGCGAAGGAGGTGGAGATGAAAGCCCGGGAGGAAGCCGTCAAGAACCGTGATGCTGAGCTGGCGGAGCTGGGGAAGAAGCAGGCCGTCGAGCACAACCGGTTGGAAGATTTGGAGCAGAAGGTGAGGACGAGGGAGGCCGATCTTGATGCCAAGGCGCGAGTCCTGGCCGAAGACCGCCCGGCCTTTGCTGATCTCGAGAAGAGGTCTCGCACGGCACTGAAGACGCTCTACGAGCACGACCTAGAGAAGCCTCTGGACACCGACAAGGATGGCCCACCCAGGTGCTTCCTATCGTGGTGAAGGCCCTTGAGGAGGTCGTGGACGGCCTCGGTCCCATGGCAGAGGCAGAAGCTCGCGTCCTGTCTTCAGCTGCACTGACTCGGGTCTTCAGCCATCTGCACCTCCGCGACCCCAACGCTCGCCTTGATGAGTGATGGCCCACAAGTATAGGGGATCTATCATAGTCCTTTCGATAAGTAAGAGTGTCGAACCCAACGAGGAGCAGAAGGAAATGATAACCGGTTTTCAGCAAGGTATTCTCTGCAAGTACTGAAATAAGTGGTAACAGATAGTTTTGTGATAAGATAATTTGTAACAAGCAACAAGTAACAAAAGTAAATAAGGTGCAGCAAGGTGGCCCAATCCTTTTTGTAGCGAAGCACAAGCCTGGACAAACTCTTATATAAGGAAAAGCGCTCCCGAGGACACATGGGAATATCGTCAAGCTAGTTCTCATCACGTTCATATGATTCGCATTCTGTACTTTGATAATTTGATATGTGGGTGGACCGGTGCTTGGGTGCTGTTCTTACTTGAACAAGCATCCCACTTATGATTAACCTCTATTGCAAGCATCCGCAACTACAACAAAATTATTAAGGTAAACCTAACCATAGCATGAAACAGGTGGATCCAAATCAGCCCCTTATGAACCAACGCACAAACTAGGGTTTAAGCTTCTATCACTCTAGCAACCCATCATCTACTTATTACTTCCCAATGCCTTCCTCTAGGCCCAAATAATGGTGAAGTGTTATGTAGTCGACGTTCACATAACACCACTAGAGGCTAGACAACATACATCTCATCAAAGTATCGAATCTAATACCAAATTCACATGACTACTAATAGCAAGACTTCTCCCATGTCCTCAGGAACAAACGTAACTACTCACAAAGCATATTCATGTTCATAATCAGAGGGGTAATAATATGCATATAGGATCTGAACATATGATCTTTCACCAAGTAAACCAACTAGCATCAACTACAAGGAGTAATCAACACTACTAGCAACCTACTAGTACCAATACCGGACTTGGAGACAAGAATTGGATACAAGAGATGAACTAGGGTTTTGAGAGGAGATGGTGCTTGTGAAGATGTTGATGGAGATTGCCCTCTGCCGATGAGAGGAGCGTTGGTGATGACGATGGCGATGATTTCCCCCTCCCGGAGGGAAGTGTCCCCTGCAGAACAGCTCTGCCGGAGCCCTAGATTGGTTCCGCCAAGGTTCCGCCTCGTGGCGGCAGAGTTTCATCCCGAAAGGTTGCTTATGATTTTTTCCTTGATGAAAGACCTCATATAGCAGAAGATGGGCATCGGAGAGCCAACAGGGGGCCCACGAGGTAGGGGGCGCGCCCTGGGGGGTAGGGCGCGCCCCCACCCTCGTGGACAGGTGGGCCCCCCTCTGGTGAACTTCTTCCGCTCAATATTTTTTATTATTTCCAAAAATGACTTCCGTGGAGTTTCAGGACTTTTGGAGTTGTGCAGAATAGGTCTCTAATATTTGCTCCTTTTCCAGCCCAGAATTCCAGCTGCCGGCATTCTCCCTCCTTATGTAAACCTTGTAAAATAAGAGAGAATAGGAATAAGTATTGTGACATAACGTGTAATAACAGCCCATAATGCAATAAATATCAATATAATAGGATGATGCAAAATGGACGTATCAACTCCCCCAAGCTTAGACCTCGCTTGTCCTCAAGCGGAAGCCGATAACGATAAATATGTCCCCATGTTTAGATGTAGAGGTGTCGATAAAAATAAAATACGGACATGAAGGCATCATGATTATTCTCATAACATCATCATATATAGATATTGTCATATGGTTTCTTATGCTCGAGTAATAATCCATTCACAACGCAGAGTATGAATCATAAACTTTATTGAGAACCAACAAACTATAATCTTAGTCATTGAAACAATTGCAATTTATCATAACATCAGAAAGAGTCTATGTCAGAGCTCAATAGCAAGTCCACACACTCAACTATCATTTAGTCTTTCATAATTGCTAACACTCACGCAATACTTGTGGTTACGGAGTTTTAATCGGACACAGAGAAAGATAGGGGCTTATAGTTTCGCCCCACAACCTTTTACCTCAAGGGTAATGTCAACAATAATAATTCATGCTCCCCTACATTCAATTAGATATATCTATCAGGATATTTCCAACATACTGTGCTTGCCAAAGGATAAAATGAAAAAGGAAAGGTGAAGATCACCATGACTCTTGCATAAGGTAGAAGATAATAATAAAAGATAGGCCCTTCGCAGAGGGAAGCAGAGGTTGCCATGCGCTTTTATGGTTGGATGCAAAACATCTTAATGCGAAAGAACATCACTTTATATTGCCACTTGTGATATGAACCTTTATTATGCAGTCCGTCGCTTTTATTTCTTCCACATCACAAGATCGTATAAAGCTTATTTCCCCCACACCAATCAATCATACATATTTAGAGAACAATTTTTATTGCTTGCACAGATGACAACTTACTTGAAGGATCTTACTCAATCCATAGGTAGATATGGTGGACTCTCATGGCAAAACTGGTTTAAGGGTTTTGGAAGCACAAGTAGTATCTCTACTTGGTGCTAAGAATTGGCTAGCATGAGGGGGAAAAGCAAACTCAACATGTTGGATGATCCATTACAATATACTTTATCTCAGATACAAGAAAACATAACACATTACGTTGTCTTCCTTGTCCAACATCAACTCTGTAGCATGTCATATTTTAATGAGTGCTCCCAATCATAAAAGATGTCAATAATAGTATATTTATATGTGAACCCCTCTTTCCTTATTACTTCCTATTAATTGCAACGATGACCAAAGCTATGTCTGCCAACTCCCAACAACTTTTAATCATCATACTCTTTCTATGTGAAGTCATCACTCTCGATAAGGTCAATATGATCTCTTTATTTCTTTTTATTCTTTTCTCTTTTCTTTTATTCACTCAAGATCATGGCAAAATAATCAAGCCCTTGACTCAACACTAATCTTTACTATATATAGCTCACAGAATCGATTACATAGAAAGATCATAAAGCAAAAACTCAAAACTAGATCATGCCATAAACTTTATTCTACTAAATCAAGATACTACTAATAGGACCGAACTAAGAAAAATGGTAAAGATAGGAGTGTGATTGTGATACGATACCAGGGCACCTCCCCCAAGCTTGGCAGTTGCCAAGGGGAGTGCCCATACCCATGTGATTATGTCTCCTTTGTCAGTGAAGAAAGTGGAGGCGTTGTCGATGATGCGGGCTTGTCGTCCATCTTCCAAGGCATAGGCTCACCATCATAGAAGGATGATCAAGTCTCCGGGATCCTCAAATCTGCAGCCAAACTCATCCTTTTGAATCTATATTCATACTCACAGTTTTGGTTTTGCAGGTCATAGATTTGGGCTTGGAGGTGCTCGATCTTCTCGTGAAGCTTGAAGATGGCCTCCCCGATGTTGTCAGCATCCAGCTTGTGGTTGCTAGTGAACTCCGCGATCATCATGAGGTTGGAGTTGAGTCCACGTTCCACCATCCCCTGGCACTTGAAAACTTGTTGCTCCATTGCTTCGAGCCTTGTCTCCACGCTTCCGGTCCCCTTCGGTCCCTCTTCATCGCGGATGTGCAGCAACCCATCACGCAACTCAATGGTTTGAGGGTGTCGCAGCACCTCCGCAAGGTAAGGGTTGATGACCTTCTCGAAGAACTTGTCCTTGGAGGCACTTGGGGATGTCATGGTAATCTAGATCTGTCAGAAAAACAGCTCGAAACAAGAACAGAGGATATTTGCGTGATACAGGAGTCAAAACCTTCGGGAGGTTATATAATGAATTTTTATCGACCAAAATACGTACCGTGCAAGAAAACAGAGTCCAGAAGGCACACGAGGTGCACACGTGGTAGGGGGGCGCGCCCAGGGGGGTAGGGCGCGCCCTCCATCCTCGTGGAGCCCCCGTGTCCTTCCCGGACTGCTACTTATTTTTCTATTTTTCTAAATATTCCAAAACGGAGAAATATTGCCTTAAAACTGTTTTGGAGTCGGTTTACTTACCGTACCACATACCTATTCCTTTTCGGAGTCTGAAACGTTCCGGAAAGTGTCCCTTATGTATTCCTCCGGGGTTACGGTTTCAATAACATTGGTTTAAACATTTATAGGATTACCTGAGATATAATGTTTGATTCTTTGACTGTTTACCACCTTCGGATTTGTGCCTTCGAAATTGTTGATTTTTATGGCACCGGAACGATAGACCTCCTCGATGACGTAGGGGCCTTCCCATTTAGAGAGAAGTTTTCCTGCAAAAAATCTTAAACAAGAGTTGTATAGCAATACATAATCACCTACAATAAACTCACGCTTTTGTATTCTTTTGTCATGCCATCTTTTAACTTTTTCTTTAAACAACTTGGCATTTTCATAAGCTTGGGTTCTCCATTCATCAAGTGAGCTCATATCAAATAACCTCTTCTCACCGGCAAGTTTGAAATCATAGTTGAGCTCTTTAATAGCCCAATAAGCCTTATGTTCTAGTTCGAGAGGTAAGTGACATGCTTTTCCATAAACCATTTTATACGGAGACATACCCATAGGATTTTTATATGCAGTTCTATAGGCCCATAATGCATCATCAAGTTTCTTGGACCAATTCTTCCTAGACCTATTGACAGTCTTTTGCAAAATTAATTTGAGCTCTCTATTACTCAATTCTACTTGACCACTAGACTGTGGGTGATAAGGAGATGCAATTCTATGATTAACATCATACTTAGCAAGCATTTTACGGAAAGCACCATGAATAAAATGTGAACCACCATCAGTCATTAAATATCTAGGGACTCCAAACCTCGGAAAAATAACTTCTTTAAGCATTTTAATAGAAGTGTTATGATCAGCACTACTAGTTGGAATAGCTTCTACCCACTTAGTAACGTAATCAACAGCAACTAAAATATGTGTATATCCATTAGAGGCAAGAAAAGGTCCCATATAATCAAAGCCCCAAACATCAAATGGTTCAATAACAAGTGAATAATCCATAGGCATTTCTTGACGTCTACTAATATTACCAATTCTTTGACATTCATCACAAGATAAGACAAACTTACAGGAATCTTTGAAGAGAGTAGGCCAATAAAAACCGGATTGCAATACCTTATGTGCAGTTCTATCTCCAACGTGGTGTCCTCCATAAGCATCGGAGTGATACTTGCGTAGGATCTGTTCCTGCTCATGCTCAGGTACACAACGTCTAATAACACCATCTACTCCTTCTTTATAAAGATGTGGGTCATCCCAAAAGTAATGTCTCAAATCATAGAAGAACTTTTTCTTTTGCTGGTATGTGAAACTAGGTGGTATAAATTTAGCAACAATATAATTAGCATAATCAGCATACCATGGAGTACTACGAGAAGTACTTATAACATTTAATTGTTCATCAGGAAAGCTATCATCAATAGGTAGTGGGTCATCAAGAACATTTTCTAACCTAGACAAGTTGTCTGCAACGGGGTTCCCAACTCCTTTTCTATCAATAATATGCAAATCAAATTCTTGTAGCAAGAGAACCCATCTAATAAGTCTAGGTTTAGCATCTTTCTTTTCCATCAGATATTTAATAGCAGCATGATCAGTGTGAATAGTTACTTTAGAATCAACAATATAAGGTCTGAACTTATCACAAGCAAATACAACTGATAAGAATTCTTTTTCAGTAGTACCATAATTTCTTTGAGCATTGTCTAGAGTCTTACTAGCATAATGGATAACATTTAATTTCTTATCAACTCTTTGCCCTAGAACAACACCTAAAGCATAATCACTAGCATCACACATAATTTCAAAGGGTAAATTCCAATCAGGTGGCTGAACAATAGGTGCAGAGATCAATGCTTTCTTAAGTATTTCAAATGCTTCTACACAATCATCATCAAAGACAAATCGTATATCTTTTGTAATAAATTAGTCAGAGGCCGAGAAATTTTTGAGAAGTCCTTAATGAACCTCCTATAAAATCCGGCATGACCAAGGAAACTTCTTATACCTTTGATGTCCTTGGGACATGGCATCTTTTCAATAGCATCAACCTTGGCTTTATCAACTTCAATACCTCTTTCGTAAACTTTATGCCCCAAGACAATACCTTCATTAACCATAAAGTGGCACTTTTCCCAATTCACGACAAGATTAGTTTCTTCACATCTCTGCAAAACTCGATCAAGATTGCTCAAGCAATCATCAAAAGAAGATCCATAGATGGAAAACTCGTCCATGAAAACCTCACAAATCTTTTCACAAAAGTCAGAGAATATAGCCATCATGTATCTTTGAAAGGTAGCAGGTGCATTACATAAACCAAAAGGCATACGTCTATAAGTAAAAGTACCAAAAGGGCATGTAAAAGTAGTCTTTGATTGATCTTTAGCCAACACAGGTATTTGAGAGAATCCAGAGTAACCATCTAGAAAGCAATAATGTGTATGTTTGCATAATCATTCTAGCATTTGATTGATAAAAGGTAAGGGGTAATGATCTTTCTTAGTAGCCTTATTTAATTTACGGAAATCAATTACCATCCTATAACCTGTAATAATTCTTTGCAGAATCAATTCATCTTTATCATTAGGAACAACAGTAATACCTCTCTTCTTGGGGACACAATGGACATGACTCACCCACTGACTATCAGCAACGGGATAAATTATACCTGCCTCCAGAAGCTTTAGTATTTCTTTTCTTACCACTTCTTTCATTTTGGGATTAAGCCTTTGTTGATGATCACAAACTGGTTTGGCATCTTCTTCCAAATTTATTTTATGTTGACATAGAGTGGGACTAATGCCCTTAAGATCATCAAGAGTATATCCAATAGCAGCACGATGCTTCTTCAGAGTTTTCAATAATCTTTCTTCTTCATGCTCTGAAAGGTTGGCACTAATAATAACATGATATATCTTCTTTTCATCAAGATAAGCATATTTAAGATTATCAGGCAACTGTTTAAGCTCAAACATGGGATCACCCTTGGGTGGAGGAGGATCACCTAAGATTTCAACAGGCAAATTGTGTTTCAGAATAGGTTCCTGCTTAAAGAATACTTCATCTATTTCCCTTCTTTCATTCATAAACATATCATTCTCATGGTCTAGCAAATATTGTTCTAAAGGATCACTAGGAGGTACGGCAATAGAAGCAAGACCAATAATTTCATCCTTACTAGGCAATTCTTCTTCATGGTGTTGTTTACTAAATTTAGAGAAATTATACTCATGAATCTCTCACCCAAACCAATAGTAACAACATTCTTTTCACAGTCTATTCTAGCATTGACAGTATTCAAGAAAGGTCTACCAAATATTATGGGACAAAAGCTATCTTGTGGGGAACCAAGAACAAGAAAATCAGCAGGGTATTTAGTTTTCCCACACAAGACTTCAACATCTCTAACAATTCCCATTGGTGAAATAGTATCTCTATTGGCAAGTTTAATTGTAACATCAATATCTTCTATCTCAACAGGTGCAATATCATGCATAATTTCTTTGTATAAGTCATAAGGTATTGCACTAACACTAGCACCCATATCACATAAGCCATGATAACAATGATCTCCTATTTTAACAGAAATAACAGGCACGCCTACCACATGTCTATGTTTATCCTTAGTACAAGGTTTGGCAATTCTAGCAGTTTCACCGCAGAAATGAATAGCATGCCCATCAATATTATCAGCTAAGAGATCTTTAACAATAACAATATTAGGTTCAACTTTAACTTGCTCAGGAGGTGTATAAGTTCTAATATTGCTTTTACGAACTACAGTTGAAGCTTTAGCATGATCCTTTATTTTAACAGGGAAAGTTGGTTTCTCAACATAAGAAGTAGGAACTATAGGATCATTATAAGTGACAGTCTTTTCTTCAGCTTTGGTAGGTGCGGCAACTTTACTTCTATGGGAGGATGATATTTAAACCACTTATCCTTGGGGAGATCAACATAAGTAGCAAAAGATTCACAGAAAGAAGCTACTATCTCAGAGTCAAGTCCATATTTAGTGCTAAATTTACGGAACGGTGTCCATAAAAGATTTAACACAATCAAACTTAGGTGTCATACCTGACTCCTTACCTTCATCTAGGTCCCCATCTTCAGAGTTGCGTTTAATTCTATCCAATAAATTCCATCTAAATTCAATAGTCTTCATCATAAAAGAGCCAGCACAAGAAGTATTGAGCATGGTGCGGTTGTTTTCAGAAAGCCGAGCATAAAATTTTTGAAGAATTATTTCTCTTGAGAGCTCATGATTGGGGCATGAATATAACATTGATTTAAGCCTCCCCCAAGCTTGAGCGATGCTTTCTCCTTCGCGAGGCAAAAATTATATATATAATTGCGATCACGATGAACAAGATGCATAGGATAATATTTTGATGAAATTCCAGCTTCATTCGCTTATAGTTCCATGATCCCGTGTCATCACATAGCCTATACCATGTCGATGCGTCTCCCTTCAAAGATAAAGGGAAGACCTTCTTCTTAACAACATCATAGGGTATACCTGCAAGCTTAAATAATCCACAAACTTCATCCACATAGAGTAGATGTTCATCAGGATGCTTTGTTCCATCTCCTGTAAAAGTATTAGCTAGCAGTTTTTCTAACATACCCGAAGGAACTTCAAAGGGAATAATTTCATTTTCAGTAGGTTCAGTAGGTTGAGGAGCAATTCTTTGCTCTACTGGTTGGGGCGAAGATACCCCGAACAAGCCTCTCAGAGGATTACTTTCATAGTAACAAGTGACAGTAAATTTCAGCACACTATATAAAATTTTCCTTACCAAATTCCACCTACCAAAGACGCTTCACTCCCCGGCTATGGCGCTAGAAAAGAGTCTTGATGACTCACAAGTATAGGGGATCTATCCTAGTCCTTTCGATAAGTAAGAGTGTCGAACCCAACGAGGAGCAGAAGGAAATGATAAGCGGTTTTCAGCAAGGTATTCTCTGCAAGTACTGAAATAAGTGGTAACAGATAGTTTTGTGATAAGATAATTTGTAACGAGCAACAAGTAACAAAAGTAAATAAAGTGCAGCAAGGAGGCCAAATCGTTTTTGTAGCAAAGGACAAGCCTGGACAAACACTTATATAAGGAAAAGCGCTCCCGAGGACACATGGGAATATCGTCAAGCTAGTTTTCATCATGTTCATAAGATTCGCGTTCGGTACTTTGATAATTTGATATGTGGGTGGACCGGTGCTTGGGTGTGTTCTTTCTTGAACAAGCATCTCACTTATGATTAACCTCTATTGCAAGCATCCGCAACTACAACAAAAGTATTAAGGTAAACCTAACCATAGCATGAAACAGGTGGATCCAAATCAGCCCCTTACGAAGCAACGCATAAACTAGGGTTTAAGCTTCATCACTCTAGCAACCCATCATCTACTTATTACTTCCCAATGCCTTCCTCTAGGCCCAAATAATGGTGGGGTGTTATGTAGTCGATGTTCACATAACACCACTAGAGGCTAGACAACATACATCTCATCAAAATATCGAACGAATACCAAATTCACATGACTACTAATAGCAAGACTTCTCCCATGTCCTCAGGAACAAACGTAACTACTCACAAAGCATATTCATGTTCATAATCGGAGGGTCATAATATGCATATAGGATCTGAACATATGATCTTTCACCAAGTAAACCAACTAGCATCAACTACAAGGAGTAATCAACACTACTAGCAACCTACTAGTACCAATCCCGGACTTGGAGACAAGAATTGGATACAAGAGATGAACTAGGGTTTTGAGAGGAGATGGTGCGGTGAAGATGTTGATAGAGATTGCCCTCTCCCGATGAGAGGAGCGTTGGTGATGACGATGGCGATGATTTCCCCCCTCCGGAGAAGTGTCCCAGCGAGAACAGCTCTCAGGAGCCCTAGATTGGTTCCACCAAGGTTCCGCCTCATGGCGGCGGAGTTTCGTCCCGAAAGGTTGCTTATGATTTTTTTCCTTGATGAAAGACCTCATATAGCAGAAGATTGGCATCGGAGAGCCAACAGGGGGCCCACGAGGTAGGGGGGCGCGCCCAGGGAGGTAGGGCACGCCCCCACTCTCGTGGACAGGTGGGCCCCCCTCTGGTGAACTTCTTCCGCTCAATATTTTTTATTATTTCCAAAAATGACTTCCGTGGAGTTTCAGGACTTTTGGAGTTGTGCAGAATAGGTCTTTAATATTTGCTCATTTTCCACCCGAAATTCCAAATTTGCCGGCATTCTCCCTCCTTATGTAAACCTTGTAAAATAAGAGAGAATAGGCATAATTATTGTGACATAACGTGTAATAACAACCCATAATGCAATAAATATCGATATAAAAGCATGATGCAAAATGGACGTATCATTGAGCTGCTAGAGCCTGTGGCTGAGGATCAATACGAGGCGCTGCCGCGGCTGTGCGGGATCAAGTGGGGGCCTTGCCGAGGAGGTTCTGCGGCTTCATCTCTGCTCCTCTATCCGGCGTCATCGATCTTGCGGCTGGTATTGAAGACAAAGACGCTCCCGAGGGAGCGCCTTCCGCAGGCGACGACGACGTCTAGAGGTGACCTGCGGCTGTTCTTCCCACTTCATTCCTGCAACATGTATCAGGCCTCGTGGAGGCGTTTAGACTTTTATTTGGTATTGTGAGGACAATATGCTTGTAATATTTGCTTCGAGATTTTGCGATTTGATTCCTATTTGCTTTATGCTCAAGGTTTAGCAGAGCCCGGCCCCGCGCATACCTCAACCGCCATTGGGCCGACCGGAAACCAGGACGGACCAAGGAGTGAGGGGCTACGTGACCAGTTAGGCTCCTGAGTCGCGATGCTCAGGAGTCCCCTTGACGCGCAAACATCATATTGGGAGAGTTCGCGGGGATAGATTAATGTTCTACGTCGGCAGAGCCCGGCCCCGCGCATACCTCAACCGCCATTGGGTCGACCGCAGACCAGACGGACTAGGGGCTACGTGACAAGTTAGGCTCCTGAGTCGCGAAGCTCAGGAGTCCCCCTTGACATGCAAACAATCCCATACCTTCCCTCGCCGCCTCGAGAGGGGCGCGCGATCCCCAGGTCCGGGGGACCTGGTTGGGTGGCGTGCTCTTGGGCATGACCTGAGTGCAGCCCCCGTGCCCAGCCCCCATGCGCGGCTTTCCCGAGGGGAGGCGTTGCGGTAAGGTTGGGCGCTGAGTTCTGGGCTCCCTGAGGTTGGCACGACCGTGGGGTCACCCTCAGTTGTTTATCACCAGCGCGGAGCATAGTGCTTCCGCTTGTGCACGGGCATAGCCGCTCATCGGCAGTGTCGTGAGCCAGCGCGGAGCATGGTGCTTCCACTTGGGCGTGGGATGGGGGGCCCCTTGTAGGACCTTGAAGTATGTCTAGAGGGGGGGGTGATTAGACTACTTGACCAATTAAAAGCTATGCCTTTTCCCAATTTTAGACTTTGGCAGATTTTAGCTATCTTTGAACAATTCAAGCAATCATCACGCAATTCAAGCAAGCATGCAAAGAGTATATAGTCAGCGGAAATTAAAGCAAGCAACTTGCAAGAATGTAAAGGGAAGGGTTTGGAGAATTCAAACGCAATTGGAGACACTAATGTTTTTGTCGTGGTTCTGATAGGTGGTGCTATCGTACATCCACGTTGATGGAGACTTCAACCCACGTAGGGTAACGGTTGCGCGAGTCCATGGAGGGCTCCACCCACGAAGGGTCCACAAAGAAGCAACCTTGTCTATCCCACCATGGTCGTCGCCCATGAAGGACTTGCCTCACTAGCGGTAGATCTTCACAAGTAGGCGATCTCCTTGCCCTTACAAACTCCTGGTTCAACTCCACAATCTTGTCGGAGGCTCCCAAGTGACACCTAGCCAATCTAGGAGACACCGCTCTCCAAGAAGTAACAAATGGTGTGTTGATGATGAACTCCTTGCTCTTGTGCTTCAAATGATAGTCTCCCCAATACTCAACTCTCTCTCATAGGATTTGGATCTGGTGGAAAGAAGATTTGAGTGGAAAGCAACTTGGGGAAGGCTAGAGATCAAGATTCATATGGTTGGAATGGAATATCTTGGTCTCAACACATGAGTAGGTGGTTCTCTCTCGAACTGGTAAGTTGGAAGTGTAGGTTTGTTACGATGGCTCTCTCCACGAATGAAGAGGAGGTGGAGGGGTATATATAGCCTCCACACAAAATCTAACTGTTACACACAATTTACCAAACTCGGTGGGACCGAATCATAAAACTCGGTCGGACCGATTTAGTAAACCTAGTGACCGTTAGGGTTTTCGGTGGGACTGATAAGCAACTCGGTAGGACCGATATGGTTAGGGTTAGGGCATAACGTAATCTCGGTGAGACCGATTACACAAACTCGGTGGGACCAAATTTGGTAATTAGCTAACCAGAGAGTTGGTCGGGTAAACTCGGTGGGACCGATTTGCTCTTTTCGGTGAGACCGAAATGTTACAAAAAGGAAACAGAGAGTTTACATTGTAATCTCGGTGGGACCGATTCGCTCTTTCGGTGAGACCGAAAAGTTACGAAAGGGAAATAGAGAGATTACAATCCCATCTCGGTGAGACCGAGATCCCTATCGGTGAAACCGATTTGCCTAGGGTTTGTGGCAGTGGCTAAGACATCTGAACTCGGTGGCGCCGGATAGAAAGAATCGGTAGGGCCGAGTTTGACTTTGGGTTTAGGTCATATGTGGACGTGAGAAAGTAGTTGAGGGTTTTGGAGCATATCACTAAGCACATGAAGCAAAAGGCTCAGTAAGCAACACTTCATCCCTCCTTGATAGTATTGGCTTTTCCTATAGACTCAATGTGATATTGGATCACTAAAATGTAAAATGTAGAGTCTTGAGCTTTTGAGCTTGAGCCAATCCTTTGTCCTTGATATTTTGAGGGATCCACTTTCATCATCCATGCCATGCCATTCATTGAGCTTTCCTGAAATATTTGTATTGGAATAGCATTAGCTCAATGAGCTATATGTTGTTATGAATTACCAAAACCACCTAGGGATAGTTGCACTTTCACCCCTCCGGGAGGAGCCCCCGGGGCGTGTACAGCCCCGCCCTGACACGTGGCTTGCAAGGCAGGGCTGCGAGGTGTATCTGGGCACTCGTGAGCCAGCGCGGGACTCATGAGGCCCTACCTCAAGGCGGGTTGCGCCTAGTCTTGAGTCTTTGTGACTGTATGTTCCTGCAAGGCGGTTAGATGCAAGCACTCTACGTCCTTAGGTCCCGGCCCTCGAGTGAGCTCAGCCGCCGCTGGTATACCAGGTCGCGATGTCGTGGTCAAGGCCAGGGGGTGAGGGCTGCAGAGCCAGTAAGAGCTCATGAGTCGCGATGCTCAGGAGCCCTCCTTTTAATGTGCAAGCGGATTGCATAGGGTGAACAGGCCCGCGGTGGGCGGCAACCGAGCAGGCGATAGCCGTCGGCAAGTTAAGCATAAGGAGCAGAACGAATTGGATAATGCAGGAAGATACATGCCACTGGGTCTGGCCCGAGCGGCTTAGGGATGATGCAGCCCGACGGGCGCCCCCAACATGGTAAGCTAAAAACTTAAGCAAAAGGGATACATGCCACAGGGACGGACACGTGTGGCCTGGGAATAATGCAGCCCGAGGGGCGCTCCCAGCTTAAACGAACTTGGAAGATGTCACCTGAATCTGTAGACAAAGTAGAGTTGGTGCAGCCGAAGCCACGCGTTGAAGGAATGGCTCCTCATGAGCCACCGGGACCCTGAGCCTCGGGAGGCCCTGGGGGCTCAGGAGGTTCCCTGAAGACCGTCTCCATCTCCTCCAGAACGACGTGGATCCTGGCCTCCTGAGCCGCCAGGACTTGCTGCATGTTGCGCTGATAGGCCGACGCCACGCTCGGCAAGCCGAAGGGCATGCGAACATAGCTGTGTGTTGGGCCTTCACAGCGGCCCACACGTGATGGCCAGAGGCGCTCCTGAGATGCGGCCCTGTTGAGCACTAGGACGTTGACGCAGACATGCAGCCCGGCATCCTTGCCTGGATGGGGTCTGCGCCTTGCGAGCGGCTGTGGCCACGCATGGCTCTTGCTTCTTGCAGTCCCTGGGTGAACTTGGTGATGAACTCCTGGGTGGTGGACACTCCTCGTCCTGTGCTCTCTTAAGGAAAGTGTGCCATGAAGCACGCTTCCAAGTGGTGCCCAAGCGCCTCCCTCGTGAGGTTGGCAAGATCTGAGGCTCTCCAGGAGAGAGCCCCCGAGCCCTGCCTGAGGAGGGCATCGGGAGCGCTTTCCTATGCGATGGAGGGAGGCACCCCTAGAGCGGGAGCTGATCCTGACGAGGCCCCTGACGCGACGCCATCTTCTTGGGGTCCTGCGCGGTGCAACAGGTTCTTCTTGGGGGTGGTCTCCGAAGGGCCTTCACTTCTGCTGTCAGGGTTGTCGATTGCTGCGGCTTGGAAGGCGCGCTCAAGGGAGCACACCGCATCCCTCTCTTCACATGGGGCCGTGATGATTCCCCCGCTTCCTGGCATCTTGAGAACGTTGTAGCCGTGGTGAGTGACTGCCATGAACTTGGCCAGAGCTGGATACCCAAGGATGGCATTGTACGGCAGGCGGATGTGCGCGACGTCGAAGTCGATGAGCTCGGTGTGGTAGTTCTTGCGCTCCCCGGAGGTGACAGGCAGGCGGACTTGCCCTATCGGTGTGGTGGAACCATCAGTCACTGCTGAGAAAGGCTTGGTTGGATGGAACTGCTCATAGGGCACTTGGAGATAGTCGAACGTGTCGACGGATTGGACGTTGAGCCCTGCGCCGCTGTCGATGAGAGTCTTGGTGACTTGCACATTGCTGATGACTGGGGAGCACAGCATAGGGAGTGCGCCAGCGGTGGCTGCGCACTTGAGCTGGTCTGCCGAGTTGAAGGTGATGGCGCATTGGGACCACCTGAGCGGGCGCGTGGCCTCGAGCTTGGGGAGCACCGCGTTCACCTCGCGAGCGAACTGTTTGAAGATGCGCTGAGAGGCTGGGGCCTGTGCTCCGCCCAAGATGCAAGCGATCGCACGCGGCTCCTGGAAGCCCCCAGTCCCCTCGTCCTGGTGGTGGTCGTCGTTCCTTCTTGGTGGTGGCAACGGGGGAAGACCGGCGTTGCCCTGGGGGCGATCCTCACGAGGCGGATCCCTCCAGGCGCCCTCGCGAGGTTGGTCTTGCCAGGGGTCCTCACGAGGCCGGTCGCGCCACTCCTGGCACGGGCCACGGTCTTCCCAGCGTCCGCCTCCGCATCCTCCTCCACGGTCGTAGCCCTAGTCATTGCGCTCCAGGCGTCGACCGTAACATCCTTCCCATATGGCTCTGAGCTCTTGGCAGTCGCTGGTGTTGTGGGTGTTCAGGTTGTGGAAGGCGCAGAACGGTCGGCCGTTCTTGGACGACTCAGGCTGGTCTCTGCCTCGGTTGGTGTCGGCCTCCGCTGCGAGCACTACTGCCTCTTTGCACTTCACGTCCTTGGCCTTGGTCTTATTCTCTTCCACTCCTGCAGCTGGCAGCTCAAGGAGGGAGAGGCGCCCCTCCTCAGCTCTTGCGCACTTGGTCGCCAGGTTGAACAGCTCCTGAGATGTGCAAAGCTCCTCGTGGATAGACAACTCTTCCTTCATCTTGATGTCACGGACACCATCTGAGAATGCGGAGATGATGGCTTGGTCCGTGACCTTGGGGATCTTGAGGCAGGTGTTGTTGAAGCGCTGGATGTACTTCTGGAGGGTTTCTCTAGGCTATTGCTTGATGCGGCGTAGATCGCCCGCGGCCGGTGGGAGGTCGCGAGTGCCCTGGAAGTTGGCGACGAAGCGGTCACGCATCTCGTCCCAGGAGGAGATCGAGCCGTGCTGCAGGTTCAGGAGCCAGGAGCGGGCCCCATCCTTGAGAGCCATGGGAAACCAGTTCGCCATGACTTTTTCGTCGCCATTGGCCGCTTCGATGCTCAGCTCATAGAGCTGCAGGAACTCCGCGGGGTCGGCGGTGCCGTCGTAGCGAGGAGGCAGGTCTGGCTTGAACTTGCCTGGCCAGGCGACGCTACGCAGTTCGGGGGTGAAGGCGCGGCAGCCGGCCGTGGTCGCCGTGGCCCGCTTCTGAGGGGGAGCTTGGCCTTGAGCTTGATCTTGGCGAGGACCGAGCTGTGCCACCGCAGGCGGCGCGCGGTCTTGGCAAGGTGGCGCGGGGAGCGCCGGTGCAGCTTCTCGTGGCCGCGGGATTTCTTCGTAGCTTCTTTCTTCACGCGCGGGCGCCAGGCGCGGTGGATCACGCCACGGAGGCGCGCGCCTTGGTGCCAAGGCACCATCTTGGGGTTGAGGCGGTGGAGGCATGCCATTGGCCCCGTCGCCCGCGGCTGGTTGAGGGGGAGGTAGAGAGTGGGACGGTGCCGGAGAGCCCCCTGCGGCGCAGACGAGCTCGGCGACGCGGTCGAGCCACTCCTTGTAGAGGTCGTCGACGGGGCGGTAATGCAGGAGCTCGTTCACCGTGAGGAGCGTGGCCCGTGCCTCCATGGGAGCGTGGTGTGCGTGAGACGAAGAACCAGCAGGGTCAGCGACGGAGTAGCGGTGCGGCCGTCCTGCCGCACCGAAGGATGGAGCGAGGACGCCTGCTGCTCGTTCCCTGCCGGGCCGGTGGCAACGTTGGCGACGGGAGACGGAGAGCGACGAGGTGGCCCACCTACGGGAGCCGTCTGAGCGACGCGGGCGGAGAGGGCAGCCCGACGCTCAACTCGAGCACGACGAGCGTCCGCCATGGAAGCGACGGAGCGACGAACCGATGGAAGAGGAATCTACGGCGCACCCCTACCTGGCGCGCCAAATGTCAGATGTGGGGTTCCGGCAAACCCTTAAGGTCCGTACACTGGGGTGCGCGCGGAGTCTTTCCCTCCTACCGGTCTACGCTCTGGCTCGCTAGGATCTTGCAACGAACTCGCAACACAGAAAGACACGGGGTTTATACTGGTTCAGGACACCGATGTGGTGTAATACCCTACTCTAGTGTGGTGCTGGTGGATTGCCTCTGGGGCTGATGATGAACAGTACAAGGGAAGAACAGCCTCCTGAGGTTGAGGTGTTCGGCTCTCGATCGGATTGGATCAAGCTAAGATGAGATGCCTCTACTATGGTGGCTAGCTCTACTTATATAGGCCCTGGTCCTCTTCCCAAATATCGAGCGGGAAGGGAGCCAACAACGGCGGGCAAATTTGAAGGGGGACAGCTAGTACAAGCTATCCTGACAAAAGCGGTCTTCGCCCGCGAAAAGCCCTGGGGTGACATCGTCTTGGGCTCCACGATGACCTCCGCCTTGCCGTCCTCCTGGTCTTGGTCTCGTTGCTCCAATATGGCAACCTTTGCCTGATGCCTCGGTACTCTTCGCATGCCCTTGCCTCCTCAGCACCAAAGAGGAAATAAGGACGATGTGCGCCCCGGCGCCCACCTGGCACCCGCGTGGCACCGTTCGTCATGGCTCACGTCACGAGAGCCTCTTGAGGTTTGCCTCGCCTTGATATCTCCGCTCCTCGTGAGCCTGCCTAGCTAGGCCACTCCAGAGGAGGTCTTGCGTCGTCCGCCTCGCGAGGCTTGGACCCTCACGAGGGTCTTGGATGCCTTGTTGATGAAGATGGGCCGTACGGCCTGCTGCTTAGCCACGCCGTGGGCCGCAGGCAGGCAAGTCTGGGGACCCCCGTTCCCAGAACGCCGACAGAAGATACGATGACTGGAGAATTGGGATTGAGGAAATTGAAAAAGTCTTCAGTCAAAGTCTTCAAACAGTAACAATCAAGTTCATCAACACATGAATGAGGAAATGAAAGGGTTGAGGAAATAGAACCAGTAGCTCAGTGAAGACAATGATCTGGTAGACCAGTTCCAACTGCTGTGACAGTTGTAAGTCTGGTTGGAGCAGCTAGGTATTTAAACCTGAGGACACACGATCCCAGACACACAATACTCACCGTATTCTCCTTGAGCTAAAGTCACATAGACCTCTCCCAATAACTCGTGGTAAATCTTCAGGTGACTTCCAAACCATCACAGACTCGGTCACTCGGCGATCCACAATTCCTCTTGGATGCTCTAGACCATGACACCTAACCGTCTGGAGGATGCACAGTCCTCAAAGGTAACAAGTGTCGGTTCCACACAGGAACAATCTCTTCATTGATGATCAATCACTTTGGGTTGTAGGTGTTTGGGTTTGGGCTTTCCTCATTTGATGATTTTCACTCAAAGTCCTGGGAGGATGGGATGCTCTCAATGACAAGTGTCAGTTTCTCTCGGAGCGGCCAACCAGCTAGTGGTTGTAGGGGGCAGCTATTTATAGCCAGGGAGAAACCCAACATGATAATACATAAATGCCCTTCAATGATAAGGCCATTAGGTAGATAGGATATTTTGGACAGCTGGCGCATAGCACAGCAACGGTCGAAAATTTGAGCTCTCGAATTCCACAGGGCTATCATGTTCCTCACTTGTAGGCAATCCGCGCTGGTGAATTCCTAACTCCTCAGTCAGAACAAATTCCTCAGAGAATAGAAGATCTCCGTCTCTGTCACTGAAGAAATTGAGTGAACTGTACGAGATTTCCAATGGCTTCACTCAAAGGATTGGGTAGGTGTAGGCTTTGAGATGAGCATCACTTGGAAACTGTTTCCTTAGTTTTACCTCGACCCCCTTTAACAGTACGGTGTTTCCTATGACTCAAGAAAGATAAAATGAAACTGCAAAAACAAAAGTCTTCACGCTTCATAATCCTCGCATCAATATCGAAGTCTTCAAGGTCACGCCAATTTCCTCATTTTCAAAGTCTTCAAGAAAACCAAAGTCTTCAACTGAAGACATTCATTTTCAGGGGTTGACTTTCTTCGTAAATATCAAACTCCTCATAGACTTCTAGAACATGTGTACACTCACGAACACATTAGTCCCTTAACCTATAAGTCTTCAATACACCAAAATCACTAAGGGGCACTAGATGCACTTACAAGTATGCTCTGTAGTTTTAAAGAGCCCACATTCTATTGAGGTCTTCAATTGGAATTAGGTCACCTGATTTTAACCAAGTCAACAATTTCTCAAAGCTCACTTATTCAATTCTTTTATACTATACACTATGCTTAATAAGGCTACACAATTAAGTGAGGTCCTCAATTTGGAAATGGGTCACTCGATTTTGACAAGGTCAACAATTTCTCAAGGAACTCTCCTTGTCAAAAAATTTAATTCACTATTGAAAGATCCTGGATGTCTCCTAGAGTGAATAGACACTTTAAAATAATTACTGTTTAGGCTTGAACAAATACGAAATAAAACAAGCGTTTAATTTTTCAAGCACAAAACCTAAAACAACTAGGTTCACTTATGTGCACCAACAACTTATGCTAAGCAAGATAAATCATGACCAACGAGTATAGGGGATCAATCGTATTCCTTTCGATGAGTAAGAGTGTCAAACCCAATGAGGAGCAGAAGGAAATGACAAGTGGTTTTCAGCAAGGTATTTTCTGCAAGCACTAAAATAGTAGGTAACAAATAGTTTGATAGCAAGATAATTTGTAACAGACAAGTAACGGTAACGGTAAAATAAAGTGCAACAAGGTAGCCCAATCAAGGACAGGCCAAAATGGTCTCTTATTATAAGCAAAGCATTCTTGAGGGTACACGGGAATTTCACCATGTCACTTTCATCATGTTGGTTTGATCCGTGTTCGCTACTTTGATAATTTGATATGTGGGTGGACCGGTGCTTAGGTGTTGTTCTTACTTGAACAAACCTCCTACTTATGATTAACCCCCTCACAAGCATCCGCAACTATGAGAAAAGTATTAAGATAAATCTAACCATAGCATTAAACTTTTGGATCCAAATCGGTCCCTTACGAAGTAGCGCATAAACTAGGGTTTAAGCTTTAGTCACTCTAGCAACCCATCATCTAATAACTACTCCACAATGCATTCCCTTAGGACCAAATATGGTGAAGTGCCATGTAGTTGAGATTCACATGACACCATGAAAGCACAAGTGCTCCCTGGGTGATTTTGGTAATTAATGCCAACATATCTCTTGTTGGACTAATATTTTCATATAGTATATTTCAGAAAGTTCAACAAAGGCGTGGCATGGACAAGAGGATGTGGAACCCCAACAAGAAGCTAAGGACAAAGATTCGCAAAAGCTCAAGACTCTTCATTTCTATTTTAGTGATCCAAGATCACATTGAGTCCATAGGAAAGCCAATACTATTAAAAGGGGATGAGGTGTTGCTTAATGGTCCACTTGCTCAAAGTGCTTAGTGATATGCTCCAAATCCCTCAACCACTTTCTCATTTTCACATATGTCCTAAACCTAAAAGTCAAACTCGGCCCCACCGATTTGATCTATTCGGCGCCACTGAGTTCACTTGACATAACCATAGCCAGAAACCCTAATCTGTTCGGTCTCACCGATGGGATCTCGGTCTCACCGAGATGGGCTTGCAAACTCTCTGGTGCCTATTGAAATTATTTTGGTCTCACCGAGATATTCAGTCGGTCCCACCGAGTTTGCTTGACCAACTCTCTGTTTGCTTATTACCAAAATCGGTCTCACCGAGTTTGTGTAATCGGTCAAACCGAGTTAAGGTTTTACCCTAACCCTAGCACATCGGTCCCACCGAGTTGATCATATCAGTCCCATCGAAAAGCCTAACATTCACATTTTGAACCAGGCCAGTCTCACCGAGTTTTACTATTTGGTCCCCCCGAGTTTGGTAAATTGTGTGTAATGGTTAGCTTGTGTGTGGAGGCTATAAATACCCCTCCACCCCCTTCTCCATTTGTGAGATAGCCATGAGAACGTGCCTACACTTCCACTACTCATTTTCTGATAGAGAACCACCTACTCATGTGTTGAGACCAAGACATTCCAATACAACCACAAGAATCTTGATCTCTAGCCTTCCCCAAGTTGCTTTCCACTCAACTCTTCTTTCCATTATATCAAAATCTGTGAGAGAGAGTTGAGTGTTGGGGAGACTATCATTTGAGGCACAAGAGCAAGGAGTTCATCATCAACACACCATCTATTACATGTTGGAGTTTGGTGTCTCCTAGATTGGTTAGGTGTCACTTGGGAGCCTCCGTCAAGATTGTGGAGTTGAACCAAGGAGTTTGTAAGGGCAAGGAGTCGCCTACTTTGTGAAGATCTACCTTAGTGAGGCAAGTCCTTCGTGGGCGATGGCCATGGTGGGATAGAGAAGGTTGCTTCTTCGTGGACGCTTCGTGGGTGGAGCCCTCCGTGGACTTGCGCAACCGTTACCCTTCGTGGGTTGAAGTCTCCACCAACGTGGATGTACGATAGCACCACCTATCAAAACCACGCCTAAAATCTCAGTGTCTCCAATTGCGTTTGCACACTCCAATCCCAGCCCTTTACTTTATTGCAATTTGCATGCTTTACTTTCCGCTGCTCATATACTCTTGCCATGCTTGCTTGAAATGTATTGTGAATGTTTAAACTTGTGCTAAAAATCCACCTTAACTTGAAGAACTTAAAAACTGCTACTTTTCTTTGTTGAGGGTTCGATCACCCCCCTCTAGACACCTCTTCTCGATCCTTTCAATTGGTATCAGAGCATTGGTCTCCATTGCTTTGGTTTAATCACCTTTGGAGGAAGATGGATGAGTCTACGATGGGGAGTTTTAGACGTAGAGTGCCTATACTTGATGGAGAGTTCTTTCATGCTTGGAAAAATGAGATGCTTGAGATTTTCAATGAATATCATTTCAACAAGTATATAACTAGCCCTTGTGCGCCCCTTGTTGACCCCCTTCATCCTACCCCCGATGAGTCACTTGACATGATTCACAATCTTAGGACATCAACCTTATCATTAGAGGATTGCCTAGAAATTTTATTGGTTGCTTGCCTACTCTTGATTGTGCTTACACCATATGGAGATTTCTTTAGGAACGTTTTCCAAACTATTCCTTGAAAAATCTAGATGTGATTCTTCAAAAGTCCATTGCTTTAAATAAAATGAATCCTAATGATCCTAAGTTTGATGATCTTTTATTTGAGCTTTGTGACCTTATGCGTGCCAAAGGAGATGTTGGAATCATTAGTAACGTCATATCAGAAGTCATTAGAATTCATAAAGATGAACATTGCCATGGTCATACATCTAATGAATCACCCTCTCTAGGTAACGATCAATCATAAGACGATGTTGATCATGGATACTATGATGAGGATGACGATAGTGACTTTGATCTCGATGAGTCTATGAGACACTTTGGTCTTATGGCTAACCTTCGCGGCTACGTAGCTAGAGGAAAGGAATGGGTTCTTGATAGTGGATGTACCGATCACATGACCGGAGACAAGGATATGTTTCGCGAGCTTGCTGAAAATGCCCTCAAAATTATGTCACTTTTGGTGATAACTCAAAGGGTAAGGTGGTTGGCCTTGGTAAGGTGGCCATCTCACATGACAGCTCCATCCAAAATGTTATGCTCGTTGAATCTCTTGGCTATAATTTACTTTCCATATCTAGACTAGCTGACTTTGGATTCAATGTCCTATTTACTTAAGTAGATTGCCAAGTGTTTCGAAGAGATAATCACGATATGGTCTTTACCGGTATACGTAGAGGTGATCTATACATTGTTGATTTCACTAAAAAGGCTCAACCTAGAACTTGCTTAATTTCTAAATCTTCTAAAGGTTGGTTCTGGCATAGAAGGTTAGGTCATGTGGGCATGCAAAATCTTGATAAGCTTATCAATGGTGATCATATCCTTGGAGTGAAAATGTTATATTTGACAAGGATAGATTGTGCAGTGTGTGTCCAGCAGGAAAACTGGTTGGAGGAAGCCACCCCATGAAAAACATCATGACCACGAGAAGACCGCTCGGGCTACTTCATATGGATCTCTTTGGTCCGAACGCCTATAAAAGTTGCGGTGGAAATTCATTCGGTTTAGTTATTGTTGATGACTTTTCAAGATTTACGTGGGTGTTCTGTCTTGTTGATAAATCTCAGGTCCAAAAGATCTTCAAGAACTTTGCTAGGAAGGCCCAAAATCAATTTGAAGTGAAGATCAAGAAGGTTTGCAGCGACAACGGAGCGGAGTTCAACAACGTAAATGTGGATACCTTTCTTGACGAAGAAGGGATTTCACATAAGTTCTCGGCTACGTACACACCTCAACAAAATGGAGTTGTTGAGAGGAAGAACCTGACACTTATTGAGATGGTGAGATTGATGCTTGATGAATACAACATGCCAAGACAATTTTGGGCGGAAGCGGTTGAGACAGGCCCCCCTAAATATGTGCATTATTTAAAATTTGCTTTTGAATGCAAATGCACAATCGATTAGGATCATGGGTCACTCTTCCATGTCACATACATCTTGGTGGAGCGCTCAAAATGATGGAAATTAAAAGCGTGCACTCATCACCAAGCAAAGTGAATGATCATATATGGAATATAAGAGATAATATCATCCAGGCAAGCATTAAAGTAGCATATTATCAAACACATGATCAAGAACGCCAATTTGGATACCTTTCTTGACGAAGAAGGGATTTCACATGAGTTCTCGGATACGTACACGCCTCAACGAAATGGAGTTGTTGAGAGGAAGAACCGGACTCTTATTGAGATGGCGATAACGATGCTTGATGAGTACGAGACGCCAAAACACTTTTGGGCTGAAGTGGTTGAGACAGCTTGTCATGCAACAAATTGTCTATATCTTCACAAGCTACTCGGCAAGACGGCATACGAGCTTCTCACCGGTAACAAACCCCAAGTTGGATACTTTTGAGTATTCGGCTCAAAGTGCTATATTCTTGATAAGCATCATCATTCTAAATTTGCTCCTAAATCTCATGAGGGTTTCCTACTCGGTTATGGCTCAAACTCTCACACTTACCGTGTCTACAACAATTTCACCCGAAAGGTTGAAGAGACGGTAGATGTGAAGTTTGATGAATCTAATGGCTCGCAAGTACAACAATTACCAATTGATGTAGGATACAAAGACCCTTCGGAAGCAATCCAAGACTTGTCTTTTGGAAAGATTCGCCCAACGGAGGTGAATGAGAGTACCTCGTCCGTCCAAGTGGAAGCTTCTACCTCATGACAAGGTGAACCACGAGTTGGCTCGGAGGCAGCCACAAGTGGTACACGCCAAGATGAAAAAAACGAGGAAGTACACCAAGATGAACCTCATCAACCACCTTCTCAACCTCCACAAGAGAAAAACAACACCAACAACGAAGAAGGCCAAGAGGAAGAACAAGATGATGAAGAGGACGTTCCACCCCGACCCAAACAAAAGCTCTCACGAGTTAGAGCAAGAGTTTCAAGAGATCATCATGTCGAACAAATCTTTGATGACATCCAAACTAGGAGAATTACTCACTCCAAAACTCGTTTGGCTAATTTTTGTGAACATTATTCATTCATCTCTAGCATTTAACCTATGAAGGTTGAAGAAGCGCTTGATGATCTGGATTGGGTGAACGCCATGCACGAAGAGCTACACAACTTTGAGAGAAACCAAGTGTGGACATTGGTAGAGAAGTCGGACAACAACCAAAATGTCATTGGTACCAAATGGGTGTTTCGGAATAAGCAAGATGAAGATAGACAAGTTTTATGCAACAAGGCCCGCCTCATCGCCCAAGGCTACACTCAAGTCGAAGGTATGGACTATGGTGAGACATATGCCCCCGTTGCTAGACTTGAGTCCATACACATCTTACTTGCTTATGCCAATCATCATGATATCACATTATATCAAATGGACATTAAAAGTGCTTTTCTAAATGGTGAAATTGAGGAGGAAGTTTGTGTTAAACAACCTCCCGGCTTTGTTAATCCTAAGAAACCTAATCAAGTTTACAAAATTCACAAAGCTCTTTATGGTCTTAAAAAAGCTCCTAGAGCGTGGTATAAATGCTTGACCAAGTTCCTTATTGAAAAAGGCTTTGAGATTGGAAAGATTGATTCTACTCTCTTTACTAAAAGGGTTAATGGAGAATTATTTGTGTGCCTAATTTATGTGGATGATATCATATTTGGTTCAACTAACCCTCATTTTAGTGAAAAGTTTGGAAGGCTAATGTCGAGAAGTTTGAGATGTCTATGATGAGTGAACTCAAGTTCTTTCTTGGTTTGCAAATCAAGCAAACTAAGGAGGGTACCTTTGTTTCCCAAACAAAGTATACCAAGGACTTATTCAAGAAGTTCAACACGTAAGAAAGCAAAGGTATGAAAACACCCATGCCTACTAGTGGACATCTTGGCTTGACTAAGGATGGCAAACTGGTTGACCAAAAGGTTTATCGCTCTATGACTGGTTCATTGTTATATCTATGTGCCTCCCGTCCCGATATTATGCTAAGTGTGTGCATGTGTGCACGATATCAAGCGGCCCCCAAAGAATGTCATCTTAAGGTTGTGAAAAGGATAGTGAGATAATTAATTCATACACCAAATTTTGGCATTTGGTATCCTAAGAGGTCCTCTTTTGATCTTGTTGGCTACTCCGATTCGGACTATGCCGGTGACAAGGTTGATAGAAAGTCCACTTCGGGAACATGTTAATTTCTTGGTAGATCTCTTGTGTCTTGGTCCTCCAAGAAACAAATTCGGTATCCTTATCCACCGCCGAAGCGGAATACATTGCCGCCGGTTCATGTTGTGCTCAATTACTTTGGATGACGCACACTCTTAAAGATTATGGGATATATGTGAAACATGTTCCATTGCTTTGTGAAAATGAAACTGCTATTAAGATTGCTCACAATCACGTGCAACATTCTCGAACTAAGCATATTGAAGTTCGTCATCATTTCATTCGAGATCATGTTGCTAAAGGAGACATTGATCTTAAGCATGTTCGTACCGATAAGCAATTGGCGGATATATTCACCAAACCGCTTGATGAGAAAGTATTTTGCTGTTTGAGAGGTGAATTGAACATCATTGATGCCTCGAACTTGGAGTAAAAACTCCATTTGGATACATGCGAGGCATGAGCCTTCGACTAATCCTTGATATTTCTCTTATGATGATGATCATATGTATTGGATCTATACTTGTACCCTTGCATGCTATCTAACCCTTGTAGGCACTTGCACTACAAAAAATACACATCCGTGACATTTAAGGTCGAACAAAAAAAATTATGTCATACTTATGACACTTCTATGACGATAATTGTGACAAAACCCGGTATAATCATAGATGTGGTGGGCTCCTACTTCTATGACAAAAAATCATGACATAAATGGGCTTTTCGTCCTGGGCGGGCTGGAGACGCAGCTGCATGACATTCTTTGGGCCGTCCATGACAGAAAAAACCATGGTAGAAGCGAGGGCGAGGAAAATATCAGGGAGTTCCCGGTTACGGTGGATGGCCGGGGGCCGAGCGATGCGTGTTTCTCTCGTATGTACGCGCGTGTGTGCGAGGTGTTGCACTCTAACTGAACCCGAGCGATTGCACTGCAGGCTACGCGTTACTGAACCCGAGTGATTCCTTTGCTACTATTGCTAACTGAAGCCGATCGATGCTGCCTCTGGATGAACAGTGAACGTTGTTGGGGGGTTTGGATGAACAGTTCCCGGTGGGGGGTTGGATGAACAGGACCCCGTGGTGTTGCCGCTGGATGAACAGGACCCCGATCGATCGAGTCGGTTGGGGGTGGATGAAAAGGACCCCGTGGACGACTGGTTGAACATGACCCTGTGGAGGGCTGGTTGAACAGGACCCCGTGGAGGGCTGGTTGAACAGTAGCCCATGGAGGGGTGGTTGAACAGGACCCCGTGGAGAGGGCTAGTTGAACATTAGCCGGTGGAGGAGCGTGCAGTGGAGGCTGGATGAATAGGAGCCCGTGGATGAACAGTCGCAGGTGGAGGATGGAGGAGGTCGACGGTGAATGAACGGTAGCCCATGGAGGCTGCAGGAGGTCGACGGTGGAGATGAACAATATCTCGTGGAGTCCCGTTTTGCGGTACGCCACACCCCTCCCGATGAATAGGACCCCTGTTTCGATCGTAGCGCTCCAACACAAGTTCGTTTCCTCCATTTTGCGGTACGCCACACCCCTCCCGGTCAATAGGACTCCTGTTTCGACCATAGAAGGTCTGTTTCCTCCGTTTTGCGGTATGCTAGACCCCTCCCGATGAACATGATCCCGTTTCCACCGTGGCCGGTCGAACAGAAGGCTGGTTCCTCTGTTCCGCGGTACGCAAGGCCTCGTTTCCATCGGAAGTTCTTTCCAAGCCGGTTGGCTCCCGATGAACAGCACGCGTTCCATTGCCTCCCGATGAACAAGACGCATTCCGTTGCCTCCCCATGAACACGACGACGGTGCAGCTTCTCTGTTCTGACCCAGCCATGTACACGAGCCCTGGCCGTACATATGCGCGAGTAGGCATTCGAGACCCCGCCCGTATGTACGTACGTGGCCGTATTTTATTTCTTGCACCTTGGCCGCTATACGTACGTGTACATGCTACGTGCGCGCCTCTACTATGTCACGTGCGCGCCTCTACTACGACACGTGCCCTTCCTTGCACGGCCACGGTTCATCGCTACAGCCTGCAGACAGACCAATCGTATGTACGTACACATTCACGACCAGAATGACAACGCTATGTACACTTCGACCGGGTGGGTCCCGACTGTCAGGCACTTCCTTGCGTGCGAAGATGTAGCTGGTGGGTCCCAGCAGTCAGGGGGGCGAATCATTTTTTTTTTGCCCGTAATATGGACGCACTTCCTTGCATGCGAAGATGTAGCTGATGGGTCCCAGCAGTTAGGGAGAAATGTTTTTCTTCACGGAATATGGTGGCCCGTCCGATGGGTCCCTGCTGTCAGGTGGAGGATTAATTATTTTGCGCATAATAAGGAGGCACTTTCTTGTTGCGGTCGTGGACCCAGTTGTCAGCCTCTCCACGTATAGTACTCTTCCGATGGAAGTCGTTCCTTGACCATGTTGACCACGCTGCACCGAGAGCACCAGGGCGGTGGACGATGGTGAGGCCTAGGAAGGGGACGACGCAGACCCGGGGAAGACGCGGCAGCGGAAGCCCACGCGGAGAGGATTATGAGTGTTCACTGGTTCGGCTGCGGTGTGAGGCTGCCGTCGCCGCAGGTCCTAGCCAGTGGTGGGAGTAGTAGGGGGCGGTGAGGCTTCCGCGGCAGCACAGCCGGCCATGGGAGGCAGGAGCAGGTGGCACGACCGACGCTGCTCTGGGCGGCTGGAGCAAGAAGACCAGAGGTTGAAGAAGCACTACGGTCGTTGATGAACATCGTACAGTCACTGGAGCTAGAATCGTTCATATTGACTAAGTTGAGAAAGCCCTCCGTCCCCGTCAACTTAGTAGGCCCACAAGTCAGCCTCCCACTATGCTGGGTCCCAGCTAGCAGGGGGAGTATTCATTTTATTTGTGCTCAATAAGGAGGCACTTCCTTGCGTGCGACGATATAGCTGGTGGGTCCGAGCTGTCAGCGGGGGGAATGTATTTTTATGAAATCTGAGGCCCTTCCGGGGGGTCCCAGATGTCAGGTGGAGGAATCATTATTTTGCGCGTAATATGGAGGCATTTCCTTGTGTGCGGCTGTGGACCCACCTGTCAGCCTCTCCACGTACAGTCCACTTCCGATGGATGTCGTTCGTTGACCAAGTTGACCACGCCACGTCTAGAGCACCAGGGCGGTGGACGACGGCGAGGCCTATGAAGGGAATGACACGTTGCCGAGGAAGACACGGCAGTGGCTGCCCACGCGGTGGGGAGTACAAGGGTTGACTAGTTCGGCTGCCGTCGCCGAAGAATAACAGCAGGTGTGGGTGAGTAGAGGGATGGCTAGGCCAGTGATGGGAGTACGGTGGGGCGGTGAGGCTCTGCTTGTGGCAACCTGACGGCTGCGGGAGGAGGGAGCAGGCAGTCCCGGGCGCTTGTTTGAGCGGCTGAGCAGGAACAACAGAGATCAAGAAGACGACGGCCGTTGGATGGACATCCAACGATCCACCGCTAAAGGCCAACCTTTTTTAGGAAAGCCTCAAATCTTTGGGAAACAACATACATCCCATCTGCCATTATTTCTAATAATTTACAACCCATTTGATAATTCTTAAGGTTTTTTTGGAGCCCATATTCTTTTTTTAGCATTACAGCCCATATTGTGGCCACGGTTAAAAAAATTATACAAAATTTTGCATATTTCGGTGCGGTCCGAACTGTTTTTAATCCCAAAATTTCGAGTCACATTCCAACTGATTTTAAAAATAAATCTATATCAACATAAAATCCAACAAATTGTGCACGCATAAAAATCAATGCAATTGAAAATCTCTAAATGAAAAAAAAGAAATTTGAAACTAATTGCCGGTTTGATGTGTTTTAAAAATGTACAACCCATTTCTCATTACTGATAGGCCATTTTCTCGCCAAATTAATGAAGCTCTCATCGTCTTGAAAGTTTGCAGCCCAACGCGCCTGATAAAGCGACTTACTTGACAAAGCACAAAAAAACTGGGCTAGCCATTTTCATAAAGAAAAAAAAACTACTGGGCTGGTCTGTGGTAAACATAAAAGAAAAGGCTATCTAGACAGGCCAGAGTGCCCCGCACAGCCCAGTTGACACCCTGCTTCTGTCTCAAAAACAAATTAGATAAATGCCACTCCAATTATGGCGATTCATAAAAATGCCACTGCAATTTTAAAACTTTGAAAAATGCCACAGCAATTTTTGCAAACTTTGAAAAACGCCACTGCAATTTGCAAACTTTGAAAAACGCCACTCTAGACTTCGAAAAATGCCACTGGAAATGGCATGAAATGGCATTTTTCAAAGCTTGGAAATTGCAGTGGCATTTCTCGGAATCACCAGTTTGGAGTGGCATTTATCAAATTAACCCAAAACAAAATAACTGGGCGAGTTGCTGGGTCCCTGGTGTCAGCCGCTCATTATGTAATTCTCTCGTTTATTGACTACGTTGACAATGGCATGGGACCCATATGTCAGAAATCCATTTGGAGGAGCCATTTTTTTATTGGCTTCAAATAAGGAGGCACTTGCTTGTGTACTGCCATGACCTTGGTGGGTCCCTGCTGTCATCCTCTCCACATACAATCATCTCCTGATTGTGTACGTGTCAACCTGGTAGGCCCACAAGTCAGCCTCTAAACTCGTGCGGACAAATACAACCCATTTAAAAAAATTACAGCCCATTCCATACGTTCAAACGGGAAGTTCAACATTCAGAGCAAAGTAACAGGTCTGATCCAGATATAGAGTACTGAACTACCACGTTGACAACCATCATAGCCAAGTTAACTATCTACTCCCACTAATACTCTAGTAGTGTACAAGTACTAACTTACTCTTAGCTAACTAGACGATGCGGGCCGCCATCTACGGTACATGCTAAACGCCGGCACCGGCGTCCTCCGCCTTGCCTCGGACTTGCCAGAGGTGCGATAGGGCGCGTTGGCCCTTTCCATGTCGGCGTGGTCCACCGAAGCTTCGGCTTCTAAGCTGGAAACCCACTTGACGAGCTTGTAGTAAAATTCAGCGTCGCGAACGCGTGCATGCCCGACAGCCTCCAGGGCTATTTTCCGGGCGCCGGCCTCCACGTAGTCGGCCTAGTTACGGGTGCTCTGCTCGTGACTCAGAGCATCGGTGCGCTGCAGCTCCATGTCCCGCTGGCGGCGCAAATCGGCAATACGCTGCTCCTCCGCCAGGCGGTCGTGCGCCAACAACTCCTCATACTCCGCATTGCCATCTAAAGACCGATAGAATGCCTCCTCCCTCCGTCTGCCTTCCGGTGAAAAACCGAACACTAGTTCCGGCGGTGACCGCCTCTGGCGTCGCCTATTGCGGATGGGCGGGGGCATGGCGGATGTGACGAGAGCGAGGATAAGTGGCGAGCGATGTCAGGCTGGTGGGGGCTTATGAGGATAGGGCGAGTTGGGTGATGGTGCCACCGGAGAAGCCCGGGAAACAGTAATTATAGGCAGAAGGTAGGTGAACTAGCATGTCGCGGGGAACACGATGGTCATCGCGGTCATCAGAATTCAATGCATAAGCAGGCATGGCTTAGCACGCCAGCTTGTCGTGGAAAACTAGAAAAACTGAAATTATGACGGTGTCGTCCCGTCCCATCAGTGGTGCGTCCCGTCCATGCTGGGTCACACGCCGGCATGACGGTCAAACGAGTGCACCCAAATCATCCAGATGAGGTACTCACTCCTTGTCAAAAATGATTCAATCACTCATCATCTACTCCCTCCTTTCCAGTTTATAGGGCTTATCTCAAAATTTTAGTTTTTCCATTTTATAAGGCTCAATTTGGTTGTTTCCCATCACATGTTCAAATTCCAAGGTGCATTAAATCATTGCATGCAAGTATTAAGAGCAAATTGACCAATGCATGTAATTTATGCATGCATGCATTGCAATTATTGCATTGGTAAACATATTTTGTTGAGGAAAACAAGAGCATTAATTGGGTGCTTTTGCAAACTACAAAAGGTATTCCACCACTCACCATCTAACTTGGTGGTGAGAATTTTGAATTGAGCCTTATAAACCGGAAAGGAGGGAGTACCTTGGTTGGTTAGATTTTTGAATTAAGCCCTGCAAACCGGAAAGGAGGTAGTACGTGTGTGATCCGTTATTTATTCGTGTAGGATCGAGTAGGTCGGATGGTGTACGTGTACGATCGCATTAGCTGATGAACGTTCACTGGGAGATAAGGCATTTGCGAACGTTTTTGTTGGCAGTTTCTTCATATTCGCATGGCATTTTCTTCAGAGCAGCTTGTTAGTTTCTTCAGAGGTAGGCATTTTTATTCAAAAAACTGCCACTTCGGATCTTAACGTCATAACTAAAACTGCCAGGAGTGCATTAGTAGGCTAGGTAGTGGTCGATCAGTAACTTGTAAACACCGATCAAACAGAAATAAGGAACTATTAGTAACTTGTAAACACTGAGAACACATAAATAAGGATCATGCTGTGCACAGCAGTAAGAGCCGATCCGTTCGAAATGTTCACACGAGACTCACAGGCCTGGCATTGTAATATGTTCACATTAGTAGCCCAAATTCAAAACCAACTAGCACGAATCCCAGACATAAGATCAACATGTGAATGCATCTCAATGATTCACAGATCATATACAAATATGTAGCTCCACAAGCAAAGATCTAGAAAAAACAATTGTTCTTCCTACTAACATGGATGCTTCTCTTGGCCAACATTCAGTATAGAGTGAAAGATAAATTTGTTTATGAAGTCTACAATTCCTCTTGCAAATGTAAGTGGTTTCACCAACAGCTGGAACCATGAGAATGAACCACACATGATGGAGGAACATCCACTGCAATATGATTTGGTCTTCTCTCGATCACACGGCGAGACTATTTTCGGAATACAAACTTTAACTTAGGCAAAATGATGCCCATTGTATAATCAGACTAAAGCAATGAAGCACCTAGTGTTGGCCAATAAATAGTATAGTACTACTTTTCTGCAGTCCATGAAGTGACTATCCAATCTTTCTGTGTCTATTTTCAAATGGCAATCGCATGCAAGTGACTATACTATTCTCTTGTGCAGTTCAACCAAAATTGCGGTCACTTTGTTTGTTTGACAAATAGCAAAGGGTAGACATCTCTGTCTGCACAAATATCAAGCAGCTATTAAACATATACCCCACCTTGTATTTTCGGTTTAAACATGTCTCTTCCGCTTAGCATCTGTCATGTTTTGCACTGGATAATTTGATACAGTCATGTTTTGCCCTGGACAATTTCATACTAAATTGATTTGCTCGTTCAGAGCAGAAATATAGCGCCTATTCTTCATCAGACCAAGGATATCCATGTTCGCAGTGATGGAAGAGGTGAGATCGATACAACCAAAATTGAGCATCCAACCATTGAATCATGTCCTGCACCTCCAATGTAGGTCTACCCCGCCAATAAATTCACATGCAAACCACTAGTATTACTATCTAATGACAGTACAAAAAGAGTAGCAAGATAGTAGCAAACCATGTACCTTCGTAATGAATAGCTCATAGTGCCACCAATTGGATATAAAGGTTTGGAAGAAAACATGCTCCTAATGTTGAACCATTTGGACATTTTGTGCAGTTCCACTAAAATCGAGCATCCTTGTTTGCATAGATATTGAAAGTGTGATTACTATAGAAGTGGCACTAGTTGAAACATAGACTCACAAATATAAGCATTCCAATTTCTTAATGGGAAAAGGTAGCAAGACTCTTTCTAACCACCTGTTTGAAGGAATAAATAAGGCAACAATGGCTGATATCAAGAAGGCATACATAGTTTTTACTGAAAAATTGAGCCATTGCTGACCTTTCCTCTTCTTTTAAGCATATTTTGTGCAGTTCGACTAAAATAAAATGCCATCACTGCATTAACAATTCAGTGACACTGTACAAAAGGATATGACTTAACATTACATCATGATGTCAGGTATGTAGTCGATAGGTGTGACTAGCTTTACCGGGATAATTTGAGTGAAGTCTACACCCTCTGTTCCTTAATATAAGACGTTTTCGCAGTTCAATTTAAAGTACCCAAACGTCTAGTATTTAGAAAAATAGGTAGTAGTTTTGTTGAGCACATATCTGGGAAAGCTTGTCAGACTTTATATATGTCCATACGATAATGCAACACCATTCGAATAGTACAAATATAGACTAATCCAGTGGCTAGTGCAATAGTATAGTAGTTATTTTATTACAGGGTACCGTACAATGGTTTTACTGAACATATTTCCATAAGCTCTAGCACTAGAAGATTTCAATAAGAATTAACAATACAAAATGTAAAGGTAACAAGTTTTAGCATTGGTATAGTAGCTTTGCAAGAGCATTAAACCAAATACAAAAGTCCGAAGGTAACTAGCATTATGAACTAATGACAGTATAAAAAATTGCAAACCATGTACCCTCAAGGTAAATATTTTAGCTAACTCGAGGTATGTAATCTATAAGCATTAACAGTGCAAAATCTGAAGGTAGTAACAAGATTCATCGTTGGTATACTGGCTATGCAACAACATTAGAATGCCTTAGCTGAAAAATCTTTAATACATCCACAATCAACAGCTAATCCTGAAATAATCCACTGACATTAAATGGCACTGCTTAAATTTATCGGTGGCATTAGACTGAGTGCGGCATTAGTTAAATGTGGCATCACTTTAGCAGTAGCATTGCTCGAATTGACCGCTGGCGTTATACTAACAGCAAAAAAGTGGCAATAAGAGCATGGGAGGCCCATTCGGACAGTGCCTCACCAGTACGATGTACCTCCACGGACGCATAGAGTGGTGAGGGAGGTATGGTTGCCCATAGCAACAAATATCCAGGCAGCACATGTGGATTACATCCCATTTTTGTTCTCTTTAGCTACTGATTTTCCCCTTTTCAACCTAGATGCGGGTTTGATGCCTAGTCTCTTGGACAGTACAGTCTCCCTTCCTTTCCTTATTCAACCTGCATATGGATTAGTCTCGCATGACGTAGGGTTTCCTCTAATAGTGCAAGTTAAGGTTTTCGTCATGCGTGACCAGCAGAAAGCAGGATAGCAAATTTGGAAGATGGTGGAGTGGAAAAAGATCCACATGCAGCGACGTGGCAGATGGGGCAATAGAACAAGGGTATGGTTCGAAAAGAGGTAGCATACCTGAGGGTCGGCGTGAAGTGGCTTCGCTCGTGGTCGTCGTCCTCCACACACACTATGGCAGTGAGCTTGGGGAAGGAGGCCATCCCACGCGGGCGCTAGGTCTGAGAGAATGGCCTTGCCGTCAGTGCGTGACCTTGCTCGCCAACGACGAGTGCGTCAACACTGCACGTCCTTTTCTTCCCCGGTGGATCTGTGACCACTGGTGAGGAGGGAGAGAGAGGCCATATTTTTTAGATCTGGAGAGAGGGTGATAATGTGGGAAGCAAGTGGGCAGCCCTTAGCAAGAAAACGTTGAAGCTCTATCCTATATATCTTTTTTATACTACTAGTACTAGAGGTGGAGTATTGGTAGAGTAGTTTATATTTTCTCTGCATACAGTACCAGTTAGTCATGCTTCAAAAATGAACGGCACGAAAAATAAGAGGTCGATAACTAATGCGGCACCTCGGGCGAACCCGGCCAGATCGCATTTTGCACGAGAAGTTACACACCATGTTTCGTCGACATGTGGTCCCGTTCCCACATGTCAATGAGACGATGGCGAGTCCTTTTGTAAATTTCCGAACGGACGTCTATGTAGGCCGGGGCGCCTCTCCGTGTACCATGGCAACCGTCCACCGACTCTTCGCCTTTCCCTCTTGATTTGGAACTGCTGTCGCACGCTCTTCCTCCCTCCTCCATTTGCATTCAACCTTCCTTCTGCCATTGTTCGATCGTCTTCTCCATGGAGGGAACAGGCCGGAAACGACCCAGTTATTCTTGCCCCAATCTGAAAGATGACATGGTGGAGGAACTCATTGATCGGTGTGACGTCATCACCTCGGCTAGCATGGCAGGTTTGTTCAAGACCATTCTCGACTCAACTAATAACATCATTACAAGGACCCCAAGGGTCCAGGAGCGGTTTGATCTCCCCTATCTTCTTCACCGTGAACCTGGTCACTAGCACGCGGACGACGTAGGCCTCGCCTTGTGCAAGTTGATGCCGCTTGATAATGATACGTGTGATGTTAAGATGCCATCGCTTGAGGGTAAGGCTTGGGCAGGCGCAAATGGAGATCAGGTTGTTTATATGGGGTACAACTGTGAGTGGGAACTTGTGAATGTGTACACTCGTCAACGGGTTCCACTTCCAAAAATCTCAGTCTGCCCAGAGGGAAAGCACACCGGTATTGTACGTACGTTCAACTACGATCATGGTGATTGTCGTCTACAGAAGATAGCAATTTGTCGAGTTCCCGACCACTCTTGGGGTTATAGAAATGATTGTGTTGTCTCTATCTTCGACAAGCTTGTTGCCATCCTTCATGGTTCAACTCAATGGATATTGCTCAAAAAGAAGTTTCTATACATGGATGATCAGTACTATGATGCAATTCAATACAAGGGTCTTGTGTTTGCTGCCACCACTCGTGGCACTGTTTTTGCATGGAGTCCTTATGCTTTCGGTACGTTTGTCTTCCATCGTATTTATAATTGTTTCATCCACATGCATGCGGGTTAGCTAGTTTCCCTTTACTAATTAACCTTCTTGTCTTTCCAAGGTCTTGTGAACATTCCACCACCTATATTTGAAAAAAATTATAACCAAGGGGGAGATGACAATGATGGTGGTCATGAGCATGGGGACCCATATACTCAGTGGCGGCTGGCAACTTATTCCGATGGATCACCTATTCTTGTCTGTATACAGGGCACTGCTGATGTTACTAAGGAAGCGGATGTTGTCTCCCATGGTCGCACTCTCCGGACCTATTACAACATCTGTTGCAGGGTATTCGGGATGGATACTACTGTGCTAGCGCCAACACCTTCTCCCTGGTTCAGTATTGATACTCTTGGAGGAAACTCGCTCTTCCTGACAAAACTATCCAATCATGGTGAAAGGCGATCCAACTGCTGTTGACACAACGTTACTACCATTTATGAGAAGCAACTGTATCTGTACCTCGGACATTGCTATAGTTCCCTACCGTGGCTATCACAATATGCGTCCTGACATAGGCCTTTTCAGCCTGGATGATCGGTCCTGCGTTTGTCTCGAGATTGACAGTAGCTGCCCCTTCCCAGAGAATCACTTCTGGTTCAAAGCAAGCGTTTCCAACACCGAGGATTGGTTGAGCTGAAATTCATTTCATTGCTTGTTATTTGTTGTGTGGTGAAAACTTTATTATTTACTAGAATGTATCGTCGTTGTCATTGTGGGTTCATGACCTATTGTATGTAATAAAATGATATGCCTGTGATAAACTTACTAAATTTATGAATGGCCTACGAGTCGCTTCTCTGAGTGGGTGCTGCGACGAGGCAAAAAATATTTTCTGAATACATAATTGTACGTGCATTGCAACAGGTTATCGGATGAGTCCAATCAACAATAGTACTACTACTATTTGTACTAGCTTCACATGCTTCGCACGTCGGGTGGGTGTTTTCACTGTAGCAGTGAATCCCATCATCCTAGGTCCTCGAATGAGTCCACTAGTAATTGCATTCTGATGTTTGGGTTCAAACTTTCAAAACTGCTGCACTATCTCTACGTCTACATATACGTAATACAAGAAGTTTTTAAACTGGAGACCAGCCACCCACCCTCACAAAGAACACTTTTTAACCTAGCATGACTCCGTGAAATTTGGCCACGGTGTGAGGTGGGCCATATGTTAATGTGTTTGTTGTGCGTAAAGCACCTCGAATCCTCGATATATAGTAGGGTGGCATGGGCCAGATCAAGCATTCACGTCCAGGAGTACGGCACACGGCACCAACACGACTTCCATCTAACACCATATTTCCTGGAGTTCGTGCTGCAACTATCTCTTCAACCTCGTCATTTCTCTAACTCAGCCATCGCGCGGCGGGCGAGGTGGGGGCTTGGTGATACTAGTCGGTTTCCTCAACTGCGGTCCCACTTGTAAGGCCAACTCCAATGCACGACCCCTAAGACTACCCACAGTGGGAGTAACATAGGTGGTAACATCACACTTATCTAGGCAAAATAGATGATGTGGCATGTAATCAATGAAGAAAGAGAGGCATGTGGTAACATAGCTAGTTACTGTAACATCACACATATCCAGAAAAGATGAGTCTACAACGTAATAAATGAAGTGATGCATGACACAACACATATGTTACTACCCACTATGAAGGTAGTAACATAGACTAGTAACATACGCATATTACTACTCTAAGTTACTCCTCACTGTGACTAGTCTAACAGACCTCCGTTTTGCCCGGATTTTGTCCGTTTGGGTAGGGCAATGGGGTCGTGTCCGCGCCATTTCTCGGATGCGGTGGCCGTGCGCCCAACGCGCAGACGCATCCCGGACGCGTACATTTTTCTTTGCAAACACATATCTATTTTTCATCATTTATTTTTGGTACATGGAAATACATCACCAAAATTTGACTAGAAAAGCAAGACCAAAGAAAACAAGAACCACAAGGATACATTTTAGAAGATATCCAACTTCTATAATTGCTCGTGTAAGTTGGAATAGTACCTTCTCGATGCATTCATTGTTGATCTGCGGAGGCTTGATCTTGTGTGCTTCTTTCTTCTTCGATTGTAAAGAAGTAGACGTTGCTTCCTCGCATCTAGTCTCATGTCTAGCCTCTATTCTATCAGCAAGTGCACTAGTCTCATCTCTAGCCTCTATGCTAGCTCAAAGTGCTACAACATCTACTAAATTGCGCTCTATCAATATATCGATGTACTCTAATCGGGACCCTGTTCCGGCACCCCGCCGGAGGGGGGAACCCTCACCGGTGGCCATCTTCATCATCCTGGCGCTCTCCATGACGAGGAGGGAGTAGTTCACCCTCGGGGCTGAGGGTATGTACCAGTAGCTATGTGTTTGATCTCTCTCTCGTGTTCTTGATTTGGCACGATCTTGATGTATCGCGAGCTTTGCTATTATAGTTGGATCTTATGTTTCTTCTCCCCCTCTACTCTCTTGTAATGGATTGAGTTTTCCCCTTGAAGTAATCTTATCAGATTGAGTCTTTAATGATTTGAGAACACTTGATGTACGTCTTGCTGTGCGTATCTGTGGTGACAATGGGATATCACGTGATTCACTTGATGTATGTTTTGGTGATCAACTTGCGGGTTCCGCCCATGAACCTACGCATAGGGGTTGGCACACGTTTTCCTCGTGATTCTCCGGTAGAAACTTTGGGGCACTCTTTGTGGTTCTATGTGTTGGTTGAAGAAATGAATCTGAGATTGTGTGATGCATATCGTATAATCATACCCACGGATACTTGAGGTGACATTGGAGTATTTAGGTGACATTAGGGTTTTGGTTGATTTGTATCTTAAGGTGTTATTCTAGTACGAACTCTAGGGCTGTTTGTGACACTTATAGGAATAGCCCAACGGATTGATTGGAAAGAATAATTTTGAGGTGGTTTCGTACCCTACCATAATCTCTTCGTTTGTTCTCCGCTATTAGTGACTTTGGAGTGACTCTTTGTTGCATGTTGAGGGATAGTTATATGATCCAATTATGTTATTATTGTTGAGAGAACTTGCACTAGTGAAAGTATGAACCCCAGGCCTTGTTTCCTAGCATTGCAATACCGTTTACGCTCACTTTTATCATTAGTTACCTTGCTGTTTTTATAATTTCAGTTCACAAAAACCTATATCTACCATCCATATTACACTTGTATCACCATCTCTTCGCCGAACTAGTGCACCTTTACAATTTACCATTTGTATTGGGTGTGTTGGGGACACAAGAGACTCTTTGTTATTTGGTTGCAGGGTTGTTTGAGAGAGACTATCTTCATCCTACGCCTCCCACGGATTGATAAACCTTAGGTCATCCACTTGAGGGAAATTTGCTACTGTCCTACAAACCTCTGCACTTGGAGGCCCAACAACGTCTACAAGAAGAAGGTTGTGTAGTAGACATCAGTCATGCGCTCCACCCGAGGCCTCGGCAAGGGCAGGTATGGAAATTGTTTGCACGTCAAGGGGGACTCCTAAGCATCGCGACTCAGGAGCCTAACTAGTCACGTAGCCCCTCACTCCTTGGTCCATCCTGGTCTCCGGTCGGCCCAATGGCGGTTGAGGTATGCGCGGGGCCAGGCTCTGCCGACGTAGAACATTAATCTATCCTCGCGAACTCTCCCTATAAGTTGTTTGCGCGTCAAGGGGGACTCCTGAGCATCGCAACTCAGGAGCCTAACTGGTCATGTAGCCCCTCACTCCTTGGTCCGTCCTGGTCTCCGGTCAGCCCAATGGCGGTTGAAGTATGCGTGGGGCCGGGCTCTGCCAACGTAGGACGCAAAGCAAATAGGAAGGAAATCGCATAATCTCGAAACAAATATTACAAACACATTTTCCTCATGATATCAAATGAAAAGTCTAAACGCCTCCACGAGGCCTAATGCATGTTGCAGGAACGAAACAGGAGAACAACCACGAGTCACTCCCAAGCACCGCCATCACCTGCGGAAGGTGCTACTTCATGAACAGCGTTGTCTTCACCTTCACCACCAGCTGCAGGATCAGCGACATCGCCGGACAGAGGATCGGAGACAAAGCCGCGGAACTTCTTCAACAAGGCCTCCACTTGACCCTGCACGGCTGCGGCGGCGGCTTCACATTGATCTTCAGCCACGGGCTCCAGCAGCTCGTCAAGACAAGTGTGGGGGTCGCGAAGGTGCAGGTGGCTGAAGACGCGGGTCAATTCAGCTGAAGACAGGACGCGAGCTTTTGTCTCCTCCATGGGACCAACGCAATCAATGACTTCCTCGAGCGCTTTCACCAAGAGGGGAAGCAGCCACGCGGGGCCGTCCTCATCAGTGGCCAGCGACTTCTCCAGGCCATGCTCGTAGAGCGTCTTCAGTGCCTTGCGAGATCTCTTCTCCAGGCCACGCGGTCTTCGGCCAGGACTCGCGCCTTGGCATCAAGATCGGCCTCACTCGCCTCCATCTTCTGCTCCAGCTCCTCCAACCGGTTGCGCTCGACAGCCTGCGTCTTCCCCAACTCCGCCAGCTCAGCATCACGGTTCTAGACGGCGTCCTCCCGGGCCTTCATCTCCTCCTCCTTCCCTTGGTGGTAGCGTGCTTATTCGACATGCTTGTCGCGCAGGCTCTGCAACTCGTCCTCCAGCACCCGGCAGCGGTCACGGGCGGCCTTGGCGTCTCTCAGTGCCATCTCGCGATCGGCTGTGGCGTTGGCGGCACTCTGCTTCTCCTTCTCAGAAGCCGCAGCGGCCTGGCCCAGCGTCGCGCGAACGCCAAGTCGGAGTGGTGCCAGCCTGAGGCCAGCTCAAGGCGCCCAGCCACAAGGCGTGGGTCCGTGCTCAGGAGATCCGACTTCAGCTGGGTCATCTTCGGAAGAGCGCATTCCAGAACAGCTGCAGGAGCAGAAGAACCTAGGAGTGGAGGTGCAGCAGTGGGAGGAGGCGACATCGTCACTAGGGCCAGGGAGATCACGGGTTCTAGAGCAGCTGGGACCTCATCAGTCGCGCCAAGCATCGGCACTTCCGGAGCCAGCGGGGCCATGGGGGCTGATTCCACGGGGCGATGTTCCTCTTGGCCCCGCGAGGACGACCGGGCTGGCGAGATGCGGGCACTTCTACCTCCTTTCTCTGCGGAGGGAGGCACGGCCGCCGTATCCTCCTTCCTCTTCTTCGCAGAAGACGTCAGCCTGATCAACCAAGGGCTAGCATCAGGAAATTACGAGTACAAATAGGGACAAGGCGAAGCTTGAGACACTTACTGATCCACAGCAACATACTTCCGCTTGAGGAGCTTGAAGCCTGACAGCATCGGGACCTGAGGAGCGGGCGTTCGGGTTCCGGCGGCGGCAGGTGGTGCGGAAGCAGGGCCGGAGCCAGCCTCACGAGGTGTCAAGACGGAGGCGGCATTGCGAGCCACCAGCGATGACCTACCTCTCGTCGGGATGAGGGGCTGCCCCCTCTCCTCCTGGCGGGCGTCGGCCTCCGCATCGTCACGAAGGGCGCGGAGGATCTCGGCCTTGCTCAGAGGAGAAGTCTCCCACACATCTTCCAGAGTCTTCTCCGAGTCCACCTCCTCTCCCCCCTCCCTGCAGGACTCGTCAGAAGACACCTCCATCGGTTTCGGCACCGCATGAGCCCCTAGGAGCGCCGGCGGCACCAGCCCGCGCGCGTCAACGGTCGGCCTGGCGGCAACGAATTCCTCCCGGTCCCGGCGTTGGAACAGGGGAACGAAGGCGCTTGGCGGGTACTCCTGGTTGTCCCCAACTATGAGGCGCAGAACAGCGGCCAATTCATCGTCAGGCAGGGCCCCCGGCCTCAGGCGGGTCTTGTTTCCCTCTTCTTCAAGCTCCCACAGGGGGCGTGCGCGCGCCTGGAGTGGGGCAACTCGCAGCGTCAAGACCTCCCTCAGGAGCATGACCCCCGTCACCTTGGCCGCCCTCGCGTTGCCCGGCTTCAAGTCGGTAATCGTCTGCCCTAACACTAACGATGCCCGCTCATCGGCAAGCTCTGCCTTGGGCCACCCCCCGTTGGTAACGCCAGACGCGGGTCGGCGCTCTTGGCGTCCATCATGACCCATTTGGATTGAATGTTGTCGGCCCACTTCCAGGTGCTCGAGATTGAGTTGGCCTTGCCGCATGCGACGAAATTAGCGCACCCGAAGATGTGTGTCTCACTGACACGGAGGAAGAAGAAATGGCGCACGAGCACCACGGACGGCATCACGCCCAGGTACGCCTCACAGTAGTAGGCGAAGATGGACAGGAGGAGCACAGAGTTGAGATGGAGATGTAATGCCTGCAGACTGTAGTGGTCGAGGACTTCATAAAAGAAATCAGAGAAGGGAGGAACCAACCCGACGGCAACGCTGCTCGATAAGAAGGGGAAGAAGGTGCTTTCCTCAGGCTCCGGCACGTCGGAGGCAAGCCGGAGCTCGTTCTCCCGCCACCTCATTGCTCTCACCCGCCGTCAGCAGGCGCACAGAGGTGAGGCTCTTCTCCGTGACGGTGGGCGCCTCAAGGGCCGGCTCGTACCAGGCCGGTGCTGAGGAAGTCTTGACCTTGCGCGGCGCCATGGATTGTGGATGCAGGATGAGATTGGAATGGATCTGAAGGAGGCGGTGGCGAGGAGCAAGAAAGGGGATCTGGAGCGAGGCGATGAAGAAGCAATGAAGGCAAGAACTGCCCGCGCCAGCCTTTTGTCGAGTCAAGCGATTCTTTGAGGCAGCGTGGGGAAGCGGAGACGCCCACGCCCAATCAACTGCCATGTGTCAACCAAGGCCAAGAGCTTTGGGGCCCAAGGTGCTCAGACTTGACCCTTGGCTTCACCGCTGGCCAAGCCAGAGCGCACCTTGGGCCCGGGGCTATCACAAGATTCTGGGAACGGGGGTCCCCAGACTTGCCTGCCTGCAGCCCATGGCGCGGCTAAGCCAGCAGGCCGTACGGCCCATCTTCATCAACAAGGCATCCAAGACCCTCGCGAGGGTCCAAGCCTCGCGAGGCGGACGACACAAGACCTCCTCGGGAGTGGCCTAGCCAGGCAGGCTCACGAGGAGCAGAGATATCAAGACAGGGCAAAACCTCACGAGGCTCTCGTGACGTGAGCCATGACGAACGACACCAGGCAGGCGCCAGCGTGGGCAGCGTCCTTGTTTCCTCTTTGGTGCTAAGGAGGCCAGCGCAGGCGAGGAGTACCGAGGCATCAGGCAAAGGTTTCTATATTGGTGCAACAAGACCAAGACCAAGAGGACGGCAAGGCAGAGGTCTTCGTGGAGCCCAAGATGGCGTCACCACCAGAGCCTTTCGCAGGCGAAGACCACTTTTGTCAGGATAGCTTGTACTAGTGGTCCCCCTTCAAATTTGCCCGCCGTTGTTGGCTTCCTTCCCGCTCAACATTTGGGAAGAGGACCAGGGCCTAAGTAGAGATAGCCACCAAAGTAGGGGGGATCGAGCAATTCACCCAGCTCTCATATGCTAAGACACCAAGCACAAGAACACCTCAACCTCAGGAGGCTGTTCTTCCCTTGTACTGTTCATCATCAGCCCTAGAGGCAATCCACCACCACCACACTGGAGTAGGGTATTACACCACAACGGTGGCCCTAACCAGTATAAATCTCGTGTCTCTCTGTGTTGCGAGTTCGTCCGCAAGATCTTAGCGAGCTAGGGCGTAGATCGGTAGGAAGGAAAGACTTCACGCACCCAAAGTTGTTCGAACCTTAAGGGTTTGCGGAACCCCACATCCGGATGTAATTTACTTAGGCTAGACAGCTAGGGTTTAGCCATTACAATCTCGAGGTAGATCAACTCTTGTAACCCCTATACTCATCAAAGACAATCAAGCAGGAAGTAGGGTTTTACCTCCATTAAGAGGGCCCGAGCCTGGGTAAACATCGTGTCCCCTTTGTCTCCTGTTACCTTCGATCCTCAGATGCACAGTTCAGGACCCCCTACCCGAGATCGGCCGGTTTTGACACCGGCATTGGTGCTTTCATTGAGAGTTCCACTATGTCGTCGGCAGAAGGTTCGATGGCTCATTTGATCATCAACAACGATGTTGTTTCCGGGGAAACTTTTCTCCCTGGTCAACTTTTCGTGTTTGGCGGCTTCGCTCTATGTGCCAATTTAATTGGCCACGTTGAACAGATCGACAGCTACGCCCCTGGCCATCGGATCAGGCACGGAAGCCTGAATTACGTCGCTGATATCCAAGGAGACTTGATCTTCGAAGGGTTGTCGGCTTCGACCGCTCCTCACCCATAAGGAGGAAACCTGTCGGATCCACCATCAGGCTCCGTTCAAGAATTAACTACCATCCCTGCCCTGGCCGTAGATCTAGAGCAGACCACCTCATCCGGAGATGGGAGCTTGAAACCCACCGGACCCCCTCCTACTACAGAGCTCCCTGCCGGAGACTCAGAGGTAGCCATGTTATCGGCGGACCTAAAATCAAACAGGAGACTTCCTATCATCGGAAAGCCGGACTCACCTTCGGATGCTAACTCCGAGCTCTCGAGTTTACCATGCCTAGCTACGCAGGTCCTCGGTTTCCCGTCCAGTCTTCACTCTTAAACGAGGCTCTAGACTTAATGCGATCTCTCGCCATTACGGAAGTGTCACCTCCGAACTACGCCCAGCCCGAACTAGGGTCTGAGTGCTGGGAATTTTGTGTCCCACCCACCACCCACTTGGTAGCCACTGTCGAGGACTTAAGCGACATGCTCGACTACGCCTCCGAAGACATCGACGGTATGGACGACGATGCTGGAGCCGACCCAGGCCAAAATCCGCCTATCACTGGGTGTTGGACGGACACCTTTACATACGACGTGTATATGGTAGATACACCTAAAAAGGACGGCGACGACAGGCAGGACCCGATTGAGGACAAGCCTATCGAAGCACCACCAAAGCGCCGACGTTAGCGGCGCCACTCAAAATCACGCCGCAAAAAGGAAAGCAACACCGGCATAGGAGACAATGACACTCCGGATGACGCCGAACACCCCGAAGACCCCGTCGAACCTACATCTGATCAGGATGGATGGGAGGAGGGACAAGTCAACCCCGACAAACCTGTCGAGAATGACTATTCGGAGGAGAGTAACTATCTACCGGTCTCCGAGGAGGATTTCAGCCTCGGCAACGACGATTTCATCATGCCAGAGGAACCCCTCGAGCAAGAGCGCTTTAAGCGACAGCTAATCGCCACTACGAGGAGCCTAAAAAAGAAACAGTAACAGCTTCAAGCTAAACATGATGCGCTCAATAACAGATGGACCCAGGTCTTAGCTGCCAAAGAATACGACCTCGAACGCCCAACAAAGAGCTATCCGAAGCGTCGGCTACTGCCACAATTCGATGACGAGGCCCTTGAGCCATACCGTCAAGATATAATCACGCTGATGAACCAGACCGACCACCACACAGACGAGACAAAGTGGCTGCTTATGCCGAACACCAGCCCGTGCCACCTTGCCGTCGAGGCAAAAGAGGTAGCGGCTCCGGGCTACACCTATGACCTACGACAGGACCTGGACAATAGAGCCGATCAGACCATATCAATCTACGGATCAAGGGGCCGTGCTCCAACAAGAGATGATGGCCATCAAGCTTGGCATGATAAGCATAACCAAACTCGGGCTAAAAACCGAACACAGATGTCATCCGAACTCCGTCGTGACATTGCCCGGTACAGAGGCGCCGCACAACCCTTGTGCTTTACCGATGAGGTAATGCATCACCAATTTCCAGAAGGGTTTAAACCCGTAAACGTTGAAGCATATGATGGAACGACAGATCCTGTTGTATGGATTGAAGACTTTGTTCTCCACATTCACAATGCTCGCAGTGATGATCTCCATGCCATCAAATACCTCCCCCTAAAACAAAAGGGACCAGCACGACACTGGTTAAACAGCCTCCTAGAGAACTCTATTGGCAGCTGGGAAGATTTGGAGGATGCCTTTCGAGACAACTTCGAAGGTACTTATGTCCGGCCATCGGACGCTCATGACCTCAGCCACATAGTCCAGCAACCCGGAGAGTTAGCCCACAAACTCTGGACTCGGTTCTTAATTAAAAAGAACCAAGTCGTCGACTGTCCGGACGCTGAAGCCCTAGCGGCCTTTAAACATAGCGTCCGCGATGAATGGCTCGCCCGACACCTCAGTCAAGAAAAGCCGAAGTCTATGGAAGCTCTTACCGCACTCATGACACGTTTCTGTGCGGGAGAAGATAGCCGGTTAGCTCGTAGAAGCAACGACACCAGCAACCCTGGCACCTCCGGAGCCAGGGACGACAATGGAAGGCCACGACACAACAAACATAAGCGTCAGAACAACAATGAAGATACTGAAGGTACGACAGTCAATGCCAGATTTAGCGGCTCTAAACCCGGTCAATAGAAGAAGCCGTTCAAAGGAAATAGGGACGGTCCATCTAATTTGGACAAAATACTCGACCGGCCTTGCCAGATTCATGGCACCCCCGAAAAGCATGCCAATCACTCCAACAGAAAATGTTGGGCCTTTAAACAGGCCGGTAAGTTAAATACCGAACATAAGGGGAAAGGGCCACCAAGCGAGGATGATGATGAGTCCCACCCACCGAACACAGGGGGACAGAAGAAATTTCCCCCTAAGGTGAAAATAGTGAATATGATATATGTCACGCATATCCCCAAGAGGGAGCACAAGCACCCACTAAGGGTCGTCTACGCCGTAGAGCCTGTCGCCCCAAAATTTAACCCGTGGTTGGCTTGTCCGATCACCTTTGATCGCAGGGACCACCCGACTAGTATCCATCATGGAGGTTCGGCAGCCCTAGTCCTCGATCCAATCATTGATGGATACCATCTCATTCGAGTCCTTATGGACGGCAGCAGTCTTAATCTGATCTATCAAGACACTGTCCGTAAAATGGGTATTGACCCATCCAGAATAAAGCCTAGTAACACCACCTTTAAAGGGGTAATACCCGGCGTAGAAGCCCGCTGCATGGGTTCATTAACATTGGAAGTAGTATTCGGTTTGCCAGATAACTTCCAAAGTGAAGACTTGATCTTCGATATTGTCCCCTTTCACAGTGGTTATCACGCACTCCTCGGATGAACCGCCTTCGCCCGTTTCAATGCAGTCCCGCATTATGCCTACATAAAGCTCAAAATGCTAGGACCACGCGGTGTTATCACAATCAATGGAAACATGGAGCGCTCCATCCATACTGAGGAGCACACTGCGGCCCTTGCAGCCGAGGTGCAGAGGAGCCGCATTAAGCCAAAACACTTCATCGGCCATCAAGACCCCGGAAACTGCTAAGCGAGTCCGGCCTACTCTATAGAATGACAGCTCGGTAGATCCACAGCTAGACTAGCAATTTGGCATCCACTGATCGCCCCACACAATCGCGGGATATGCACCACGTGTGCATAACTACGCACTCAAGATACCCTGGGCAACGATGGAGGCACACTGTGGGCAAGGTCTATAGTGCGGCTTGACCCTATTTGACCTTAACTTTCCTTATTTTCACCCTCATACTACAGGTTCATTAAAACCTACCTTCCTTACGGTCGTGCAAGGTCCCTTTCCGATCCCCTTTCGTATAAACAACCGTTAAATTCTCCTATTAAAGGATTTTCTACTAAGGAGAACGGCACAGACGTGCGGCAGGGCATCAATGGGATCTTCAAGACTACCTTTTTCTTTTAAGCCTTGTATACAGCTTCCCCTTGTGTGCAAATTCTCGGCATGTAAAATAGCCTTAACGTTTATGGCATTATCTGTAATAGCATGTCTTAACGTATTCATCAGAGTATAAAGGAAACAGTTTATCGCCCCTGTTCGGTATTGGTTTATTTTACCATCTCTATTCCCTCCTTGCTTCAGATTGCCAGATATATTTTGGCCCGGCCTAATTGCTGGGGGCTCTATTCGGCCACGAATATTTTCAAAATTACAAACACTTCTAGGGTATAGTTCAGCGTCTCGAATATTGCGTTATATGCATCAGCTCCGAATCATGTCTTTGGTCAATAGTTGGGTTGCCCGGCTCCTGTGATTACCACCTTACGTTCCGCTAGTTCGGCTAAGGTAGTTGATACGTCTCCAACGTATCTATAATTTTTTATTGTTCCATGTTGTTATATTTATCGATCTTGGATGTTTTATAATCATTTTATAGTCATTTTATATCATTTTTTGGTACTAACCTATTGATATAGTGCCAAGTGCCAATTGTTGTTTTCTACATGTTTTTTACATCGCAAGAAATCAATACCAAATGGACTCCAAATGCAACAAAACTTCACGGAGATTTTTTATGGACCAGAAGACACCTAATGGGCCAAGGCTGCGCCTGGGAGGTGCTCGGGGAGAAAAAACTCACCGTAGGCGCGCCCGGGGCGTCGAGCGCGCCACAGTAGGTTGTGCCCACCTCGGGTGCCCCTCGAACCGCCTCTTTGCTCTATAAATACCCCAATATTCCAGAAACCCTAGGGGAGTCGACAAAAATCAATTCCATCCATTGTAGAGTCCAGAACCACCAGATCCAATATAGACACCATCACCGAGGGGTTCACCACTTCCATTGGTGCCTCTTCGATGATGCGTGAGTAGTTCTTTGTAGACCTTTGGGTCCGTAGTTAGTAGCTAGATGGCTTCCTCTCTCTTGCTGAATTCTCAATACAATGATCTCTTGGTATCCATATGATGTAACTCTTTTTGCGGTGTGTTTGTTGGGATCGGGTGAACTTTGAGTTTATGATTAGATCTATCTTTTTATATCCATGAAAGTTATTTGAGTTTCCTTGATCTCTTATATGCATGATCTCTTATAGCCTCGTATTTCTTCTCTGGTATTTGGGTTTTGTTTGGCCAACTTGACCTATTTATCTTGCAATAGGAAGAGGTGCTTCAGATCGGGTTCGATCGTGATTGCTTGATTCCCAATGACAGAAGGGGAACCGACATATATGTATCATTTCTACTAAGGATAAAACGATGGGGTCTATGTCTACATAGATAGATCTTGTCTACATCATGTCATCGTTCTTATTGCATTACTCCGTTTCTCCATGAACTTAATACACTAGATGCATGATGGACAGCTCGATGTGTGGAGTAATAGTAGTAGATGCAAAGGTGAGTCGGTCTACTAATCTTGGACGTGATGCCTATATAATGATCATTGCCTGGATATCGTCATGATTATTTGAAGTTGTATCAATTGTCCAACAGTAATTTGTTTACCCACCATTTGCTATTTTTCCGAGAGAAGCCACTAGTGAAATCTACGCCCCCCGGGTCTCTTTCTCATATTATTTGCCTTTGCGATCTACTTTTCCTTTGCTTTTATTTTCAGATCTATTAAACCAAAAATCAAAAATACCTCGCTGCATTTTATTCTTATTTATTTTATTTGGCGTTCGATCTATCAATCTACTACAATTTTATTCGCGTCAGTTTGCCAATTTCTGGCGCCGTTACCCAGAAGGGGTTAACAACCCCTTTAACACGTCGGGTTGCGAGTAGTTGTTATTTGTGTGCAGGGGTTGTTTACGTTGTGTTGCTTGGTTCTCCTACTGGTTCGATAACCTTGGTTTCATCAGTGAGGGAAATTTGTACCGTCGCTTTTCTGCATCACCCCTTCCTCTTTGGGGAAATACCGACGTAGTCCTAGCAGACATCAAAAGGAATTTCTGGCGCCGTTGCCGGGGAGGATCTTCAACATATACCAGGTTCCTAATCACAAATCTCATATCCTCGAAATTTACATTATTTGCCATTTTCCTCTCGTTTTCCTCTCCCCCACTTCACAAAAACTTGCCGTTATATTCTTCTCTTTTTCGTTTGCCCTCTTCTCATCGGATCTCATGTTTGCTTGTGTTGCCATGTGCCTTCTATTTGCTTGCATCTTTGCTTGCTAAAAATTTATTGATATGGATCCTCTTCCACTTGCTAATCTTTTTAAAAGATCCAATCATGATGAACCAATTCTAGTGAGTTGAGTGCACTAGATTATCTTTATGAAGTTTTGATTGAGATTCATGAATCTGAAAATTGTGATGATGAAATTTATGAAGTGATTCATGATAGCTCCTTGAATGAAAAGCATGATTGCAATGATTTTACTATAAATTCTATGAATGTCAATTGTGCTAATAATAGGCAAAACCCCAAGCTTGGGGATGCTAATATTGCTATGTCCACTACTTATTCCAATGATCATGATTGGGGTGATAATGATTCTTATGATCTTGATAGTTTATTTAAGCCTCACGATGAATATGTTTGCAATAATATTGAAAGTGGGTTCAGAAGAGTGTCAACTCTAGGTAAAAATAACCCCACATATTTGGAGAGTGCTCAATCTTATGAAATTTTTGATAAGAGTGGGTTTGGAGAGGTCATGACTTTATTTGATGATAATCCCACTATTTTGGAAGAGTGTCAACTTTGCATGCATGTGGGTCATGAAGAGAATATTTTATGTGATGGCTATATTGTTGAATTTGATTATGATCCTACATTTAATTATTATGAGAGAGGAAAATATGGTTGTAGAAATTTTCATGTTACTAAATTCCCTCTCGTTATGTTGAGATTGCTATTGTTCCTTTCTTGTTCTTTGCATATGCTAGAAAATGCTTTTCTTGATAATTTATTTTCCTATAAAATGCCTATCAATAGGAATTATGTTAGACTTAAGTGTGTTTGTGACATGTTTTATGATGCTTTCTTTGTGCTTCAATTCTCATCTTGCATGTGGGCATCAATAAAATCTTATGCCTAGCTAAGGGCGTAAAACGATAGCGCTTGTTGGGAGGCAACCCAATGAATAAAATTTATTTTTGCTTTTTTCTTGCTGTTCTTTTGTGTTAACACAATTATGCTACTGTTATGATTGTGTTTTTTGTGTTTTAATTAGTGTTTGTGCCAAGTAAAGCCTTTAGGATCTTCTTGGGTGATAGTTTTTTGATCTTGACGAAAAACAGAAACTTTTGTGCTCACGAAAACAATTGTTAAAAATCACCAGAGCATGCTAAAATACCAATTCTTTTGTAGAAGATTAATATACAAATTGCTCAGGTCGTCCAAATTTTTCAGAATTTTTGGAGTTCCAGAAGTATTCAAAATTGTCAGATTGCTATAGACTGTTCTGTTTTGACAGATTCCGTTTTCTTTGTGTTGTGTGCTTGTTTTGATGGCTCTATGGTTTTCTTTGATGAGTTTTTGCCATAGAAGAGTTGGAATACAGTAGATATAATGCAAGAACAAAATATGAATTGGTTTGATATAGTACTCATAATAGTGATTTGCTTTCTTATACTAACGGATCTCACGAAGGTTTTGTTGAGTTTTGTGTGATTGAAGTTTTCAAGTTTTGGGTTATCTTACGATGGATGAAGGAATAAGGAGTAAGAAGATACTAAGCTTGGGGATGCCCCGGCATCCCAAGATATTATAAAAAGAGAGCAAGCAACTAAGCTTCGGGATGCCTCCGAGTGGCATCCCCTCTTTCTTCTAACGACCATCGGTATTTTACTCGAAGCTATATGTTTATTCATCACATACTATGTGTTTTGCTTGGAGCGTCTTGTATGATATGAGTCTTTGCTTATTTTATTTTGTGTTTTGAGTCTTGATTCCTTGCTGGACACACCTATTTGAGAGAGCCAAAATTATGTCATGACTTGTTAGAATTGCTCTCTATGCTTCACTTAAATTTTTTATGAGCTATGGACTTGCTCTAGTGCTACACTTATATCCTTTTGAGCATGGTGTGCTTTAGTATTTTTGAAGAAATACTCTCTTGCTTCACTTAGATTTATTTCAGAGTTAGTAAAATTTTCAAGAAATTCTCTCTTGCTTCACTTAAATTATTTTGAGAGAAAGAAAAATATGCTCATGATCTTCACTTATATTTGTTTGAGCTTATCAAAAGGAACACATGAAACTTAGTCCCAAAGTGATAGATATCCAAGAAGGATATAATAAAAACTTTCATGAAGATCATTGGACAAAATAAACTTGATTCCTTGTAATAGTTTTGAGATATGATGATGTGATATGTGAGTCATGTTGATGAGTAATTATGCTTTATTAAGAATATTGGTGTTAAGGTTTGTTATTCCCTATGCAAGAACGAAAGTCAATAGTCATGTAATAAAATTATATCTTACATGTGGTGCATTATCGGTGTTAATTATGCTTAATGCTCGCTTATGAGATTATTCGTTTCTTGGTTGGTCGCTTCTCAATCTTTTGCTACCCTTCATTTTGCACTAAGTATGATCTCTACTTGTGCATCCAAAAACCTTTAAACCAGTTTTGCCACATGAGTCCACTATATCTACCTATATGCAGTATTCTTTTGCCGTTCTAAGCAAATTTGTATGTGCCATCTCTAATTTTCAAAATAGACTTTTGTTTTGTGTGTTCGTACTGCTCGCGGAGCGGTGAGGGGTGGCTAATATTTTCCATGCTAGATGTGTTATTCTCACGATGAGTGTTTATTCACTTGTCATTACAGGAGAGTAAGGCAAAGGTATTAGGGATGCCTAGTCCTAAAATGAAAAATGAATTTACTTTATGTTGTCAAATAATAAATTCCTTGGAAAGTGTTGGTATGGAAGGCAACTGTGGATTCAGCTAGCCATGGAAAGTGAAAGTATGGTGGAAAAAGGAATAAACTTTATTTTTTTGTTTGGGAACCGCCTATGATATATTTGGTATGGAAAGTGTTGGGAACTCTAAGTCGTTTTCGTTGGTGGGAAAGGCACACCTCCCAAAATGTTTTTATCTCTAAGTTTTTCGCTTTGAGCTCTGGCACCTCTACAAATCCCTACTTCCCTCTGCGAAGGGCCTTTCTTTTACTTTATGCAATTTTTATTTTGAATTTGAGTCTCCATATTCTCTTATAAAAGCACCAACTAGGAGGCAGTATGATCGTACTTCAGTATTGGGTGTAGCTAATATACTAGTATGTTTTATGAATGGATCAATGATTAAGCATGATGGGCTAGGGATAACTTATTTTAGCGTTGATATTTTGAAAGACATGGTTACTTGTTGGTATGCTTGAGTATTTAACTTATCATGTCAAAACTAGAATATTGCTTTGAATCACATAAAAGTCCAAATGTCCATGATATAAAGAAAAGAATATGAGATGACATGTTAGGAAGCATTCCACATCAAATATTCTGTTTTTATCACTTACCTACTCGAGGACGAGCAGGAGTTAAGCTTGGGGATGCTGATACGTCTCCAACGTATCTATAATTTTTTATTGTTCCATGCTGTTATATTATCAATCTTGGATGTTTTATAATCATTTTATAGTCATTTTTTGGTACTAACCTATTGACATAGTGCCCAGTGTCAGCTGCTGTTTTCTGCATGTTTTTTACATCGCAGGAAATCAATACCAAACGGAGTCCAAATGCAACGAAACTTCATGAAGATTTTTTATGGACCAGAAGACACCTAATGGGCCAAGGCGTACTGAGGGGGTGCTCACGGGAGCACAACCCACCGTATGCGCGCCAGAGGCCCAGCGTCTTGATGGGTTGTGCCCACCTCGGGGGGGCCCCGGACCGCCTCTTTGCTCTATAAATACCCTAATATTCCAGAAACCCTAGGGGAGTCGACAAAAATCAATTCCAGCCGCCGTAGAGTCCAGAACCACCAGATCCAATATAGACACCATCATGGCGGGGTTCACCACTTCCATTGGTGCCTCTCCCATGATGCGTGAGTAGTTCTTTGTAGACCGTTGGGTCCGTAGTTAGTAGCTAGATGGCTTCCTCTCTCTCGTTGAATTCTCAATACAATGGTCTCTTGGAGATCCATATGATGTAACTCTTTTCGCGGTGTGTTTGTTGGGATCGGATGAACTTTGAGTTTATGATCAGATCTATCTTTTTATATCCATGAAAGTTATTTGAGTTTCTTTGATCTCTTATATGCATGATCTCTTATAGCCTCATATTTCTTCTTTGATATTTGGGTTTTGTTTGGCCAACTTGATCTATTTATCTTGCAATGGGAAGAGGTGCTTTGTAGTGGGTTCGATCTTACGGTGATCCCAGTGACAGAAGGGGAACCAACACGTATGTATATTTGCTACTAAGGATAAAACGATGGGGTCTATCTCTACATAGATAGATCTTGTCTACATCATATCATCGTTCTTATTGCATTACTCCGTTTTTCCATGAACTTAATACATAGATGCATGCTGGATAGTGGTCGATGTGTGGAGTAATAGTAGTAAATGCAAGCAGGAGTCGGTCTACTAATCTTGGACGTGATGACTATATAATGATCATTGCCTGGATATCGTCATGATTATTTGAAGTTCTATCAATTTCCCAACAATAATTTGTTTACCCACCATTTGCTATTTTTCTCGAGAGAAGCCACTAGTGAAACCTACGGCCCCGGGTCTCTTTCTCATATTATTTGCCTTTGCGATCTACTTTTTCCTTTGCTTTTATTTTTTGATCTATTAAACCAAAATAAAAAATACCTTGCTGCGTTTTATTTTTATTTATTTTATGTGGTGTTCGATCTATCAATCTAATACAATTTTATTCACATCAGTTTGCCAATTTCTGGCCCCGTTACCCGAAAGGGATCCACAACCCCTTTAACACGTCGGGTTGCGAGTAGTTGTTATTTGTGTGTAGGGGTTGTTTACGTTGTGTTGATTGGTTCTACTACTGGTTCGATAAACTTAGTCCCATCACTGAGGGAAATTCCTACCGTCGTTGTGCTGCGTCATCCCTTCCTCTTTGGGGAAATACCGACGTAGTCCTAGCAGACATCAGTAGTAAAGGGAGAAGTACTACGGTTGTGTTTCTGGTTCGTCCGGTTAAAACACCTTAGTAGAGAAAGCCGAAAACTGACTGTCATGATATGGTGAGAGCTGGTCGGTGATTCGGCGCTTTCTACAAATCTTTTGCGATTTAATCCGTATTATACGAAGGACTGGCCTTCGCTCAGTCATGCGCCTAAGGCATCCTAGTTCGGATAGCCGCATAAGCACCAGGGGCTAGTACTTAGCGCAACTGTCAAACTCCTATGGCTAAGTGAATGTAATAAAGCCCCATAGTCCGATTGCCTGGTTAATGGCGCAAACACCTCCTTTATGGACCAAGACGTTGGGTAAAGTGTGATCGTGCGCTATAGCAAACTCCCTCGTAGCATCTACGTGGGGGCTGAAGCCGATGACTGGCAAACTTTCAGGATTAAAACGGCGCATAGGAGGAAAATAAATTCAGATAAAGGCATAAAATATATTACAAGCCTTGGTTCATAGCACAATGTTTGGACAAACTTGATACATTCATTCAAACATAATATCCTTTGAGCATTGGCCCTCTACTATTCGGGCACCTGCTAGTACATCTTCAAAGTACCGCTCCGGCTTGCGGTGGTCCTTGCCTTGCCACAACGGTGGGCTTCATCTTAGCCCAGTGCATCTTGACATGGGCAAAGGCCATCCGCGCACTCTCTATGCACGTCGAGCGCTTCACAGCTTCAACTCGGGGCAGCGCATCGACAAGGCGCCTCACCAAGCCAAAGTAGATGCTCGGAATGGGTTCGGCTGGCCAAAGCCGGACTATGATGTCCTTCATGGCTAGGCCTGACATCCTATGCAGCTCCGCCAGTTGCATCATCTGATTGTTCAATAGCGTCGGATGTTCCGGCGCCTGGAACTGTGACCAGAACAACTCTCTCTATTGTGTTCCACTCCTGGGCTCGGAAGAAATGCGCGGCGTCGGCGGCACTCCTCGGAAGATCTGCAAAGGAGTCTGGAGAACTCCACAGTCGAGTGAGAAGGGCATATCTTTGACCTCCCAAAATACTCTGCAAAAGAAAGGGCTTACCAGCCGCTATCTATTCGGCCTGCCGGATCTCTTCACGAGCACTCCGGGACTCGGTCTGTGCCTCCTTGGCCTCATGGAGGGCTTTGGCGAGTTCGGCCGCTTGGGCCATAGCCTTCTCCTCCAAAGCCTCGCATTTGCTGATGGCATCCTTCAGCTCTTGCTCCACTTCGGCCACCCTCTCTTCATGCTGGCGGCGAGCGACCTGTTCGATCTTTAATTCTGCAGCCGCTTTATCAGCGGCTGCTTTGCTCACCTTCGCCTCCTCCTTGTCTTGGGAAAGGGCGCCCTTGAGGGTCTCGACCTCGGTCGCGCTACCTGCACCCATAATCACAACAGTACATGAGTTATACTCTGAATTTGCATATCACTTCAAATATATGATTAAAATCTTCTAAAAAAGTACACACATACCTTGCGCCTCATCGAACCGCTTGTTAACGCGGTCGATCTCATCATCGGGCCAGCTTTAGCTTCTGATTGAGTTCAGAAAGTTCAGCGGCCTGGGCGGTCGCCGCCAGCAAGGAAGCCTATTGTCATATAGGAAAGTACGTCACCTCTTCCGAATACTATGTGATTCTCTATTCGGCTTTTTTCAAAAACTGGATAGAGTCTCAGGGGCTACTAGCTATATACAGGTATATTTCCTTCATATGAAAAAACATCTAGAGTATTACGTCGCATACCTCGAAGCCTGTTAGCAGGTTTGTGAAGGCTTCGTTCAGCCCGCTCTTGGCGGAGTGAACCTTCTCAACCACCACACCCATTAGGGTGCGGTGCTCCTCCATGATGGAAGCACGTCGTAGTGCTTCCACCAGAGCATTTGGTGCCTCCGGATTGGTGGAGGTTGCCGTCGGAGCTGATGCTCCCCCCTCCTTCAAAGGGGGTTGCTCGCCCGATTCTAGAGTCACCTCGATCTCCGTAATGTTATCTGGCTGGGGTCCGGACTGGTCAGGGCCCCACCATCGGTCGCCATGGGGACCGCACGCCCCATGTCTTCGGTGGCCGAGGTATTAGCATCGGGCGCCATTCCGGTAGCCTCGCCCACCCGTCTGCGGCCTGGAGAGGTCCTTCGGGACAACACCTTGGTGTCATTCGTGATGATTGGCGGAGAGGCTCGCGGAGGCATCTCGCTCTCTGCCATCTCGGGTGGCAGAGAACTCCCCTCAGATAGTGAAGGGTCGGGGTGGTCGCGAGCAGGGCTGAAATACACACAACATAATATGTTATATTAAAAACATAAAGGACGGAATACTTGTAATGAATCATTTGGTACTTATGATTCGGCCGGGGGCTTCGCCTTGGGAAGCCTCTTGGGGATGGGTTCGGCCTCTGAATCTGAACCATCCGAGAGGGTCACCTTCCCCCTCTTGGACGCCCCCTCTTCCGGGTCTATGGAGGCTGCCCTCTTCTTCTTCCTCCCCTTGAGAGGGGAGTCACTTTCCGCCTCCTCCTCCTCCTCCTCGTCTTCATCTCCCTCGTGGGAGGAGGGGATTTCGGCTTCTCCGGACACTGCGTCCGAAGTACCCTTACAGCGGAGGCCGCCCTTGGCCTCCTTGCTCTTCTTCTTGGCCTTCTTCTCTGGCGCCTGATAAGGCGCTGGAACCGTCATCTTTGTCAGCTGGGGAGTGGCTGGATCTTTAGGCAGCGGTGCCGGACACTTGGTCCGCCCCACCTTCGCTATCCATCCCTGAACGAGGGATGGAAAGCTCATTGTGCCTAAGAATTTATGGACTGAATGTATGTTCGGAAATAACACACTTACCGGTGTGGCCGGGTTCTTGCTGTCGAGGCCGATGTCTTCGTTCTTCTTCGGCCATGCTTTCTGGGCCTTGAAGAGCAGCTTCCAGATATCTTCATGCATTGTGCCGAAGAAGTGCTTCAGGGTCCGCGGATCTTCCGGATTGAACTCCCACATCTGGGAGGGCCGGAGTTGGCAGGGAAGGATCCGGCAGAAGAGCATCACCTGAATCACATTTGTGAGACTGGTGTTCTTGCTTATCATGTTTGTGATGCGCTTTTGTAGCATCAACACTTCCGTTGTGGATCCCTAGTCCAGACCCTTATTGGTCCTGGCCTTGAGCCGCATAGGGGCCCGGATCTGAACTTAGGAGCAGCCTCCCACTTGGCGTCACGGAGTTTGGTGATGTAGAACCACTCCTGTTGCCATACCTTGATGGTTTCCACGAAGGCCCCTTTAGGCCAAGTGGTGTTGGGGAGCTTGCTCACCATGGCGCTGCCGCAGTCCGCATGCTGCCCGTCGACCACCTTCGGCTTCACATTGAAGACTTTTAGCCATAGGCCAAAGTGTGTGGGGATGCGGAGTAGCGCCTCACAGACGACAATAAACGCCGAGATGTGCAGGAAAGAGATTGGGGCTAGATCATGGAAATCTATCCCATAGTAAAACATGAGGCCGTGGACAAAGGGGTGGAGAGGAAACCCTATCCCGCAAAGAAAGTGAGGGATGAACACAACCCTTTCGCCAGGCTCCGGGGTGGGAATGATTTGCTCCTTGGCAGGGAGCCTGTGTGCGATGTCCGCAGACAGATATCCCGCCTCCCGGAGCTACTTGACGTCCTTCTCGGTGATTTGAGGAGGCCTCCCACTTTCCCTTTGAACCAGATCCGGACATGGCTAGAGAAGTTGGTGGCGGTGGAAAGATTGAAGCTTGGGCTGGAGCTTGAGGATGGGAAACAGGAGAAGGAAGAAGGCATGGGGAGAAAAGAGGATCTTTATCCACTTATATAGTCAATTAATATAAAACGCCCCCCTCCGGCCTTAAAACTCTCTTGTCCCCAAGGGGTAATGCGAATGGCGAAGTTGGATTAACCAAAACCATGTTGAAGAGGATTTCATGATAAGCGGACACGATCTCTATTTTGACAAGACGTGCCAATAGAAGTTGTGCCACGAAACACGGAGCGGAAGGTGAAAAAACGGTTCGAAATGTTAAGAAGCCAGGCGTGACGCTTCGCCTAAAAGTTGTCAGTTGACAGACATTTGTTCTGATTAAATATCTTGCCTTCGTGGCTAAGGGTTGTGACTATTATATAGAGCCGGATATAGTTCTTTTGTTCTGGAGACTTCTTTGAAGTACTCAGGAGGAGGAACCTGCCTTACAATGCCGAAGATGACCCGCGTGGCAAATATATCGTCATTGAGACTGGTTCAGGGGCTACTGAGCGAGTCCGGGATCAGGGAGTCCTCGGGTGTCCGGGCTGTGCGATATGGGCCGGACTGATGGGCCATGAAGATACAAGGCAGAAGACCTTCCCCCTTGTCCGGATGCGATTCTCCTATGCATGGATGGCAAGATTGGTGTCCGGATATGTAATTTCCTTCGTCTACAAACTGACTTTGTACAACCCTAAGCCCCTCCGGTGTGTATATAAACCGGAGGGTTTAGTCAGTGGAGGCTATCAGAATTTACATAGGCTAGACAGCTAGGGTTTAGCCATTACGATCTTGAGGTAGATCAACTCTTGTAACCCCTATACTCATCAAAGACAATCAAGTAGGAAGTAGGGTTTTACCTCCATTAAGAGGGCCCGAACCTAGGTAAACATAGTGTCCCCTTTGTCTCATGTTACCTTCAATCCTCAGACGCATAGTTCCGGACCCCCTTCCTGAGATCGACCGGTTTTGACACCGACGGAGAGCACATCAAAGCTTATCACATAAGGTAGAAAGCATGCCTTAAGCTTCTCCAGATGCTTATTATCTATACAGGAGAGAAGTCACATGTCTTCAAGAGGGGAAAGACATGTGATTGTTTTGCTCTAATTTTGTTTTTGCTCTGGTTTTCTTTTACCCATCTTCTCTCATTATCCAATATAAGATTCAGGGGGAGAAAGACACTTAAGGGAAGAAAATCTTCGGAATTCATTGCATATCTTTACTCCTTGGGGACATGTCTATATCCAAATAGAGTACCAAGTACTCACTCTCTACATGTCATCTCAATCTTGGTACTTTTGCGGTTTACTCTTCTTGCTTTGTTTAGTAGGTGTTCGTGTGTTATCTTACCCTGTTTTCTCAAGTTCACCTCCTCCAGAGCTAGCTCTATACCACAAGGTAAGTATATGCATCACATCCATGTGCATGATGACTTCTTGCTATTGTACATATTGTTTGCAAGAAAGAATCATGAACATGGAGGTACATTTCCTATAGTTACATCATTTTCTCTGATGCATATAACCAAGATACATGTAACTCATTGCTTGCTATGACATGCTTATGCATTCACATGCTCTTATATTCTATATTCACATGATTGCATACATGTAGGGGGAGCATATGCATGTTAAAAGTCTTTCCAAAGCTTTACTTGTTATCCTTCATATCTTTATCTGAAGCTTTGATGTATGTTGTCATCAATTACCAAAAAGGGGGAGATTGAAAGCACAAGTGCTCCCTGGGTGATTTTGGTAATTAATGCCAACATATCTCTCATTGGACTAATATTTTCATCTAGTATATTTCAAAAAGTTCAACAAAGGCGTGGCATGGACAAGAGGATGTGGAACCCCTTCAAGAAAATAAGGACAAAGATTGGCAAAAGCTCAAGACTCTTCATTTCTATTTTAGTGATCCAAGATCACATTGAGTCCATAGTAAAGCAAATACAATTAAAAGAGGATGAGGTGTTGCTTAATGGTCCACTTGCTCAAAGTGCTTAGTGATATGCTCCAAAGCCCTCAACCACTTTCTCATTTCCACATATGTCCTAAACCTAAAAGTGAAACTCAGCCCCACCAATTTGATCTACCCGGCACCACCGAGTTCACTTGACATAACCATAGCCAGAAACCCTAATCAGTTTGGTCTCACCAATGGGATCTCGGTCTCACTGAGATGGGCTTGCAAACTCTCTGTTACCTATTGTAGTTATTTCGGTCTCACCGAGATATGTAGTTTGTCCCATCGAGTTTGCTTGACCAACTCTCTGTTTGCTTATTACCAAAATCGGTCTCACAGAGTTTGTGTAATCGATCAAACCGAGTTTATGTTTTACCCTAACCCTAGCACATTGGTCCCACCGAGTTGATCATATCGGTCCTACCGAAAAACCTAACGTTCACATTTTGAACCAGGTCGGTCTCACCGAGTTTTACTATTTGGTCCCACCAAGTTTGGTAAATTGTGTGTAACAGTTAGATTGTGTGTGGAGGCTATAAATTAATACCCCTCCACCCCCTTCTCCATTTGTGAGACAGCCATCAGAATGTGCCTACACTTCCACTACTCAATTTCTGAGAGAGAACCACCTACTCATGTGTTGAGACCAAGACATTCCAATCCAACCACAGGAATCTTGATCTCTAGCCTTCCCCAAGTTGCTTTCCACTCAAATCATCTTTCCACCATATCCAAATCTGTGTGAGAGAGAGTCGAGTGTTGGGGAGACTTTAATTTGAAGCACAAGAGCAAGGAGTTCATCATCAACACACCATCTATTACCTTTTGGAGAGTGGTGTCTCCTAGATTGGTTAGGTGTCAGTTGGGAGCCTCCGTCAAGATTGTGGAGTTGAACCAAGGAGTTTGTAAAGGCAAGGAGATCGCCTGCTTCATGAAGATCTACCATAGTGAGGCAAGTCCTTCATGGGCAATGGCCATGGTGGGATAGACAAGGTTGCTTCTTCGTGGACCCTTCGTGGGTGGAGCCCTTAGTTGACTCACGCAACTGTTACCCTTCGTGGGTTGAAGTCTCCACCAACGTGGATGTACGATAGCACCACCTATCGGAACCACGCCAAAAATCTCCGTGTCTCCAATTGCGTTTGCACACTCCAATCCCATCCCTTTACTTTCTTGCAATTTGCATGCTTTACTTTCCGCTGCTCATATACTCTTTCCATGCTTGCTTGAAATGCATTGTGAATGTTTAAACTTGTGCTAAAACTCCACCTTAACTTGAAGGACTTAAAAACTGCTACTTTTCTTTGTTGAGGGTCGAATCAGCCCCCCTCTAGATGTTGGGGAATGTAGTAATTTCAAGATTTTCCTATGCACACGCAAGATCATGGTGATGCATAGCAATGAGAGGGAAGAGTGTTGTCCATGTACCCTCGTAGACCGAAAGTGGAAGCGTTAGCACAACGCGGTTGATGTAGTCGTACGTCTTCATGATCCAACCGATCAAGTACCGAACGCGCGGCACCTCCGAGTTCAGCACATGTTCAGTCTGATGACGTCCCTCGAACTCCGATCTAGCCGAGTGTTGAGCGAGAGTTTCGTCAGCATGATGGCGTGGTCACGATTATGATGTTCTACCGACGCAGGGCTTCGCCTAAGCACCGCTACAGTATTATCGAGGTGGACTATGGTGGAGGGGGGCACCGCACACGGCTAAAAGATCAGGAGATTAATTGTTGTGTCTATGGGGTGCCCCCTTGCCCCCGTATATAAAGGAGCAAGGGGGGAGAGGCGGCCGGCCAGGAGGAGGCGCGCCAGGAGGAGTCCTACTCCCACCGGGAGTAGGACTCCCTCCCTTCCTTGTTGGATTAGGAGAATGGGGGAAGGAGGAGGAGGAGAAGAAGGAAAGGGGGGCGCCGCCCCCCTCCCCCCTCCTTGTCCAATTCGGACTAGAGGGGGAGGGGCGCGTGGCCTGCCCTGGCCACCCCACCTCTTCTCCACTAAGGCCCATGTAGGCCCATTAATTCCCTGGGGGGGTTCCGGTAACCCCCCGGTACTCTGGTATATATCCGATAACCCCCGGAACCATTCCGGTGTCCGAATATAGTCGTCCAATATATCAATATTCATGTCTCGACCATTTCAAGACTCCTCGTCATGTCCGTGATCACATCCGGGACTCCGAACAACCTTCGGTACATCAAAACATATAAACTCATAATATAACTGTCATCGATACTTTAAGCGTGCGGACCCTACGGGTTCGAGAACTATCTAGACATGACTGAGACACATCTCCGGTCAATAACCAATAGCGGAACCTGGATGCTCATATTGGCTCCCACATATTCTACGAAGATCTTTATCGGTCAAACCGCATAACAACATACGTTGTTCCCTTCGTCATCGGTATGTTACTTGCCCGAGATTCGGTCATCGGTATCTCAATATCTAGTTCAATCTCGTTACCAGCAAGTCTCTTTGCTCGTTCTGTAATACATCATCTTGCAACTAACTCATTAGTTACAATGCTTGCAAGGCTTAAGTGATGTACATTACCGGCCCAGAGATACCTCTCCGACAATTGGAGTGACAAATCCTAATCTCGAAATACGCCAACCCAACAAGTACCTTCAGAGACACCTTAGAGCACCTTTATAATCACCCAGTTATGTTGTGACGTTTGGTAGCACACAAAATGTTCCTCCGGTAAACGGGAGTTGCATAATCTCATAGTCATAGCAACATGTATAAGTCATGAAGAAAGCAATAGCAGAATACTAAACGATCGTGCGCTAAGCTAACAGAATGGGTGAAGTCAATCACATCATTCTCCTAATGATGTGATCCCGTTAATCAAATGACAACTCATGTCAATTGCTAGGAAACATAACCATCTTTGATCAACGAGCTAGTCAAGTAGAGGCATACTAGTGACACTCTGTTTGTCTATGTATTCACTCAAGTATTATGTTTCCGGTTAATACAATTCTAGCATGAATAATAAACATTTATCATGATATAAGGAAATAAATAATAACTTTATTATTGCCTCTAGGGCATATTTCCTTCAGTCTCCCACTTGCACTAGAGTCAATAATCTAGATTACACAGTAATAATTCTAACACCCATGGAGCCTTGGTGTTGATCATGTTTTTCTCGTGGAAGAGGCTTAGTAAACGGGTCTGCAACATTCAGATCCGTATGTATCTTACAAATTTCTATGTCTCCCACCTGGACTAGATCCCGGATGGAATTGAAGCGTCTCTTGATGTGCTTGGTTCTCTTGTGAAATCTGGATTCCTTCGCCAAGGCAATTGCACCAGTATTGTCACAAAAGATTTTCATTGGACCCGATGCACTAGGTATGACACCTAGATCGGATATGAACTCCTTCATCCGGACTCCTTCATTTGCTGCTTCAAGCAGCTATGTACTCCGCTTCACACGTAGATCCCATAGCGACGCTTTGTTTAGAACTGCACCAACTGACAGCTCCACAGTTCAATGTAAACACGTATCCGGTTTGTGAATTAGAATCGTCCGGATCAGTGTCAAAGCTTGCATCAACGTAACCATTTACGATGAGCTCTTTGTCACCTCCATAAACGAGAAACATATCCTTAGTCCTTTTCAAGTATTTCAGGATGTTCTTGACCACTCTCTAGTGATCCACTCCTGGATTACTTTGGTACCTCCCTGCTAAACTTATAGCAAGGCACACATCAGGTCTGGTACACAGCATTGCATACATGATAGAGCCTATGGCTGAAGCATAGGGAACATCTTTCATCTTCTCTCTATCTTCTGCAGTGGTCTGGCATTGAGTCTTACTCAACTTCACACCTTGTAAAACAGGCAAGAACCCTTTCTTTGCTTGATCCATTTTGAACTTCTTCAAAACTTTGTCAAGGTATGTGCTTTGTGAAAGTCCAATTAAGTGTCTTGATCTATCTCTATAGATCTTGATGCCCAATATATAAGCAGCTTCACCGAGGTCTTTCATTGAAAAACTCTTATTCAAGTATCCCTTTATCCTATCCAGAAATTCTATACCATTTCCAACCAGCAATATGTCATCCACATATAATATCAGAAATGCTACAGAGCTCCCACTCACTTTCTTGTAAATACAAAGCTTCTCCAAAAGTCTCAGATAAAACCAAATGCTTGGATCACACTATCAAAGCGTTTATTCCAACTCCGAGAGGCTTGCACCAGTCCATAAATGGATCGCTGGAGCTTGCACACTTTGTTAGCTCCTTTGGATCGACAAAACCTTCCGGTTGCATCATATACAACTCTTATTCCAGAAATCCATTCAGGAATGTAGTTTTTACATCCATTTGCCAAATTTCATAATCATAAAATGCGCCAATTGCTAACATGATTCGGACAGACTTAAGCATCGCTACGGGTGAGAAGGTCTCATCGTAGTCAATCCCTTGAACTTGTCGAAAACCTTTCGCAACAAGTCGAGCTTTATAGACAATAACATTACCGTCAGCGTCAGTCTTCTTCTTGAAGATCCATTTATTCTCAATGGCTTGACGATCACCGGGCAAGTCAACCAAAGTCCACACTTTGTTCTCATACATGGATCCCATCTCAGATTTCATGGCCTCAAGCCATTTTAGGAATCTGGGCTCCCCATCGCTTCTTCATAGTTCGTAGGTTCGTCATGGTCTAGTAACTTAACTTCCAGAACAGGATTACCATACCACTCTGGTGCGGATCTTACTCTGGTTGACCTACGAGGTTCAGTAACAACTTGATATGAAGTTTCATGATCATCATTGAGGGAGTCCTGGACTAGGGGGTGTCCGGATAGCCGAACTATCATCTTTGGCCGGACTCCTAGACTATGAAGATACAAGATTGAAGACTTCGTCCCGTGTCCAGATAGGACTTTCCTTGGCATGGAAGGCAAGCTTGGCGATACGGATATGTAGATTTCCTACCATTGTAACCGACACTGTGTAACCCTAACCCTATTCGGTGTCTATATAAACCGAAGGGTTTTAGTCCGTAGGACGAACAACAATCATACCATAGGCTAGCTTCTAGGGTTTAGCCTCTCTGATCTTGTGGTAGATCTACTCTTGTACTACCCATGTCATCAATATTAATCAAGCAGGAGTAGGGTATTACCTCCATCGAGAGGGCCCGAACCTGGGTAAAAACATCATGTCCCTTGTCTCCTGTTACCATCCGCCTAGACGCACAGTTCGGGACCCCCTACCGAGATCCGCCGGTTTTGACACCGACATTGGTGCTTTCATTGAGAGTTCCTACGTGCAATAGCCGTTGCCGTCAGGAAGGATGCATCATCCCGTCTTTAAAGACGATACTATCTCCAAAGGATCCTTGGCCACTGGTCAGACTCTTCGGTTAGGTGGTTTTCTTATGACCGCCAGCTCGTCCACCGCGCCGACGATGACTTCTCGGGTCATCGAAACCAATCTTCACGTTAACTCGGAACTTGCCGAGCAGTTAGATCCGATTGAGCTCTCCTCCAGAACGAGCTCTTGGATCGCATCGCCGCCTCGAGTCGCCACGGACTACGCACCAGATCAGACCTAAAACCGATCTGAGAGAGATCAACTCTCCCCAGGCTACCCATCATGTTGCTGTGGTAGAGGAGCAATACGGCGATTCTTCTTCTATCTTAAGGACTAGCTACGTCCGGATTCCCGATCCCTCCATGCCGGATTCCCGCAGAGGGACGGATGTTGATCAAGCCCTGAACTTAAAGTCAGGCGGCGGGTTGGATTCATTGGATAGCATTCAAAAATCCAAACTTCCAAGTTCGGAAACTTCTCGGCCCCTGAGTCTTAAATTGGACGGGGTTCCGGATCTAGGTCCACCCGCCCACCCAAACATTAGCGATCTATCCCGAATTCGGCAAGAGCCCGCTGAAACAGTACATCATTACTGGGCCAGATTCCTCCTGGTTATGGACAGGTTAAATGACTGCCGAGAGGAGGACGCAATCTCACTTTTCTACAATAATTGCACGGACAATGGAATCCTAAACGCCATAAGTCGTCACGAAATTACACGCCTTGCTGACTTGGTGACCATAGTACAAAAGTACTGTGCGATGGAGAGTGCTTGGAAAACCGAAAGTAAATTTTGGGATAATCCGGCCCCGAATACAGCCCTAGTCCGAAATAAAAGGGTGCATCATCACCAAGCACCTGGGTTAAACATCAAAAAAAAAACCCCTAAAGAGCACGGAACCGTCTTTGGAGGGTTGGCTAAACGGACCTCGCAAAATTCATAGCATGAGGGTGCCACTCCAACTCATAGCCTTCGAGCATGTTGGATACTACGGCAGGTGGCCAAAAGTGGCGAAGAGCTTTTAGCCTCAGAATCCCAGCCCAGCAACACCAGTACGGTATTAACAGTCTTCGAGACATTCACATCAAATAACATGCGGAAACAAACACTCCGCAACCTTGCCGAAGTCTACCAAGTAGCAATAATAAATCCATGGAGTGACACGGCTATTACCTTTAATGCCAAGATTTAACCCAAATTCTAAACAGCCCGAGCACCAGCCGCATTGGTCCTCAGTCCAATAGTGGACGGCTTTCGCCTTACTAAGGTACTCATGGATGGCGGCAGCGGACTAAACCTCATCTACGAGGAAACCCTCCGAAAAATGGAAATAGATTGGAACCGCATTGAGCGAAGCAACACAACCTTTAGAGGAATAATCCCTAGCCGGAAGCATGCTGCACAGAAAAATCACAATGGACGTAGTGTTCGCTCACGGACAATTACAGGTCCGAGGAGGTCACATTTCAAGTGGCCCTGCTCAGCAGCGGATATCACGCTTTATTAGGGCGAGAGGCATTCACAATTTTTCAAGCTATACCCCATTATGGGTACATGAAGCTTAAAATGCCCGGACCTAACGGAATCATCACTCTCGCTAGTGATCCGAACATAGCACTCCGCACCGAAAACAAGACAGCTGCACTAGCCCTCGAGGCACTATCCGAAGCCCTAGCGGCCAAGGAACTCACTGTGATGCGCTCCACGGTGAACAGGGACGATGTGATACTTGATAAAAGATCCAAGTCCACCTCTTTTAAACCAGCGGATGAAATAGTCAAATTCCAAGTCCGCCCAATGGACCCTGCAAAGACGGCCTCCATTGGGGCACAACTAAACCTTGATGTAGACGCCGCTACGAGAATTTCTACGAGAAAATCGGGACATTTTTTCCTGGCACCCTTCGGACATGCCAGATTCCCACGTCGGCTGGCCGAGCACAGCCTAAATACCCTAAAAGGATTCAAGCCGGTCAAACAGGCTCTTTGGCGCTTTTCCAACCCAAGAGACAGGCCATGGGAGAGGAGCTAGCCAAACTTCCGAAGCCGGATTCATCGTAGATATAAAACATCCGGACTGGCTAGCAAATCTGGTGATGGTACCAAAGAAGGATAAATCCTGGGCGCCTATGTGTTGATTTCAAAGACCTTAATAAGGCTTGCCCAAAGGATCCCTTCCCCTCCCTCGCATTGATCAAATTATCGATGCTACAGCAGAGAACGACTCATTGTGCTTCCTCGACGCATTACTCGGCTACCACCAAATCAGGATGGCGGAGCTGCACCAAGCCGCAACAAGCATTCATCACTCCATACGCCCATCCTGCTTCAACACAATGCCCTTCAGCTCAAAACGCCAAGCAACATATCAGCGCATGATTCGTATACATGTCCGCAAACCAGATCGGCAAAACAAAGGAAGCATTTGTAGATGACGTGGTCGTCAAATCCAAGCATGTCGAAACTCTAGTAGACGACTTGAGGCTCACATTCGACAATCTCCGAAAATATGACATTAAGCTCAATCCGGAAAAATGCGTCTTCGGCGTTCTAGCCGGAAAGCTCTTGGGCTTCATTGTGTCCTAAGAGGAATTGAAGCAAACCCAGCCAAGATCCGAGCTCATACAATTGGATATTCCAAAAGACCTCAAACAAATACAAAAATTGATCGATGCATAGCGGCTCTAAGCCGCTTTATTTCCGCTTGGGAGAAAAGGCGTTACCCTTTACCGCCTCCTCCCACAAGACCGAACACTTCGAGTGGACGAATGCCGCCACAACCGACTCGAAGAAATAAAAGCCATATTGGCAACAAATCTGGTCTCGGCATACCAACATGGGCGAACCAATGTTATTATATATCGCCGCAACACATCAAGTTGTCGGTCTGGTGCTCGTCGTCGAACGAGAAATGGACGGACACGGGTTCCCTCTTCAAAACCGGTTTACTATGTGTCCACCGTCCTAAATCCATGCAAGTCCGGTACCCACATTATTAAAAGATAGCATACGCGATGTTCATGGCATCCGGAAGCTGCGACACTACTTTCAAGAGTGTTCGATAACGGTAGCCTCCGAAGTACCTCTTAACGACATTATAAACAACCGCGACGCGACGCGCCGGATTGCTAAATGGGCCATAGAGCTCCTTCCATTCGACATAACCTATAAGCCATGACGAGCTATTAAGTCGCAGGATTTGGCCAACTTCGTGGCCGAATGGACCAAGTCAACTCCCTAAAGAGTACGGCACATACTCCAATTGGATCATGCACTTTGACGGCTCCAAAATGTTGGCCGGCACGGGCTGGCGTCGTCTGGCGCCGCCAATCGGGGACACAGTCCAATACGCCCTTCGGGATAATGTATACGGACTCCAACAACGCAGTCAATACGAGGCCCTTTCGCACGCCTCCGGATGGCGCTCCATGGGCATTAAACGCCTAGAGGTGCGCGATTCAACCTCGTGATATCTCAAATAAACGGAGACTTTGATGCCAAAGATCCGAAAATGGCAGCGTACCGCAATGCGGTCCTAAAAATGTCGGCATGGTTCAAGGGATCGAATTTCATCATATAGCCCGGATAACAACCAAAGCGGCGGACGTATTGGCACGCATCGGGCGAAAACGCCCGATGTCGCCCCGCCCAACATCTTCCCGGAACGGTTGTTCAAGCCATCCGCATTTATGGGAAGGGAGTCCGAAATAACAATCCGGACCCAACCGCACTGCCTGACACCGAACACTCTGACACAATTGGAGGCTTTGCCAACGAGATAACACCCTCCGCCCACGAAATAATGGCGGTTATCGCCCCGTGGACGGAACCATTCCTAGCCTACCTAACTAGGCAGGAACTCCCCGAAGACCAAAATGAGGCTCGCTGCATAGTACGGCGATCCAAAGCCTATAAAGTCCATGAGGAGAGCTCTATAAGAAAAGCACAACAGAGTCCTTCAAAGGTGTATCTCCGAAGAGGAAGGGCGAAACCTCCTGGCTGAAATTTATGCCGGACCGGTGGGCACCACGCCGCAGCCCGGGCCCTTGTAGGCAAGGCCTTCCATACAGGATTTTATTGGCCGACGCCCCGGGCAGATGCGCAGGATTTAGTCCAACGATGCGTCGGTTGCAAGCTTTTTGCTAACCAAAGCCACATGCCACCCACCGCCCTCAAAACTATACCCATCACCTGGCCGTTCGCAGTCTGGGGCTTGATATGGTTGGACTCCTTAAGGGAGGAACCCACAAGCAAAAATACCTATTGGTCATGGTGGATAAATTCACCAAATGGATAGAGGCCAAGCCTGTTAAAATGGCCGAATCCAGGCCGGTGATAGACTTCATATCAGGGGTAGTGCACCATTACGGCGTCCCCCATAATATCATCACTAATAATGGCACCAACTTCATGGCCGATGAGGTCAAATTATGGTGCAAAAACATGGGCATCAAGCTCGATTACGCCTCAGTCTATCACCCTCAAACCAACGGTCAAGTCGAGCGAGCAAACGGTCTAATCATGAGCGGCATTAAACCCAGACTAGTGCGGTCCCTCAAGGAATCTAACACGCACTGGGTTGAGGAGCTCGACTCCGTACTCTGGGGGCTGCGGACCACACCGAATCGTACTACCGGATTCACACCATTTTTTATGGTGTACGGCGTAGAGGCAGTCTTGCCCTGCGACATAATGCATGACTCACCTCGCATGCGCATGTATGAAGAAAGAGAAGCCGAGCTCGATTGGCAGGAAAGTTTGGACGCGTTGGAGGAGGAGCGCGACGTGGCAAAAGCTCGTTCCGCATTTTATCAACGGCAGGCTCGAAGATATCAAAGCAGAGAAGTACGGGCCAAAGCTTACAACGTTGGCGAACTAGTTCTACGCCTGCCGGACAAGAAAAGGACAAACTCAAGCCCAAATGGGAAGGTCCCTTCATCATCGACCAGGTCCCGACCGGTGGAGCATACCGTCTCATAAACGCATCGGATAACCGACTCGAGCCGAACCCATGGAACGCAGCCCGTCTACGAAGATTCTACGCCTAAGCGCCGGACTCCGAGTTCGTCTCCTTCCTCTGTCCACATTTTCTATTTTTGTTGTCTTTTATTTCTCTCCTTCCTCCTCCTTCTTCTTGAAGCCTTTAGAGGCTCGTTTGCACTTTGTTCGCACATACTTGACGCGCTGTCCGCGCTCATTATACCCGGGGCTTCTTTAATGTAAGCTTATTTATACGGGCTTCATGCCCAACACATGTGTCAAACTTACGCATGTACCTTTTACTCACCATTATATGCATCGATATGACTTAAGTTTTGGCCAAGCTGGGTTGCTGGCTCTGTGCTTACCCCTACGTTCCCGATTGTTCGGCTAGGTGGTAAAGGGAGCACCTCTGCGATTGTTACCGCCGGGTCACCGGATGTGTACCTCGGTAGGTGAAGCCGAAGCTAAGCGTTCTTAAGGGAATATTCGGTCGGTGAACTGAAAGATGATTTTTAACTATTTATCCATCTGCCCCGGATGATTTTCTGCTTTCTTAGCAGTCTAGACATGCACTTTAGGGCATGCCTCCCGAGAAAGGAACCCTTAACGGAACTATTCTCCCCGGAAGATGTTTCTTACTATCCATGTAATATAACATAACTAGTTGGGCACTTGTCTGATACAGCAATAATGACCCCTATGCCTTGTCTCCATGCATGCCCCGGTTCTTACATAACCGCGAGGGTATTCAGACACACTCCAGACTATTGGGTCCCGAGGTCGAAGCGAAAAGGTCCGCTATGACAAACGATCTACAATCCGGCTAGAAGACATTTTTCATGTCATATTCAATTACATAGTCAACTCAACTAATTGTATTCCTCCTCAATGCCATCTAATAGGCTATCTAATTTACAATCTTGCTGGGAATACTTGGCAGCCAATTCTACTTGGCCGTACACTAAGATTACAGGATCTCCTTCCCATCGGGCCCCACAGTCCGACCTCGGCCATGTGGTTTGGGTCAGCTTTTACTGCAGCGTCTTTACCATGGCCCAGCCTCCCTGGCGCCTTTGACGGCAGGCCGATATCTTCCATAGTCGGAAGCGCCACCGTGCTCCTTGAAGCCGCTCTGCCAGCTCCCCTATGCTGCGGGCGGGGAGATAGATGGCCACAAGGCTCGGCGACGCTTTTCATCACCTGCCGAACTCGTTCGTAGCCGACGCAGTTCGGGAAGAAGATCACCAAGAACTGGGCATCTCCTCCTCGTGACGACCTGTGAGCAAACCTACATACATGTTTATGTTAGTCGCCTTCCTCGCCAAACTCTTTCAAAGTTCGCTTAAGCACTTATCGAAAATGCCGCGACGGTTGCCGATTCTCCTTTACGGAGTCGCATAACTGGGCACGAACATCCTTTAGTTCCTCACCCAGTTGGGTGTTGGCATCTTGGAGGTTATTTTTCTCCTGCCGCACCCTCATAAGCACGCTCTCGCCAGCCTTTAGCTGGCGCAGGAGCTGTTGCTTGTCCGGATCCATCCCGGCGCTATCTGCAATGTTAATGTCAGATTTATGCACACGCCGCACTTTGCGAAACTACTTCTACTTTGAAGGGCATATATTACCAGAGGGAGTCTTCATGGCTTCCCTGGTCGCGGCCAGTGCGGCCTCAAGTTGGGCCTTGCACTCTTCAAGCTCCTGGGACAAACGGGTATTCTTTTCGGTAAGAACCTGCATTCCAAATGATCCTTAAATCAGTTATCCTAACTATTTTAAGTCTCGAGGGCTACTGGCATATATAATTGTCAAAATTCCTTACCCGTATGTCTTTCACATACTGCTCCATGGCTCTGGCTCTGCCATCTTGAGCGGCACGGAGGTGTGCTTCTCCCGAACTAAAGGCTCCAACGCCTCTTGGGAGAAACATGCGTCACGTAGAATAGTCCGGCGGTGCCTATGATTCATGGCCCTCTCCACCTCCGACTTGGTGGCGGATAGTCTGTCAGCATCCTCCGTTGGAGGAGCATCCGACGCGCGCCTCATGTTTGTACCCCCCTTCCGGACTCGGCTTTTGAGCCTGGTTGGGGGAGGTCCGATTATAACTTCTCCTGACTCGGTCCGCGAGCGCTCTTTTCCTGAAAAACCACGAGCGTCGGTGTGCCTCCCAAGAACCTATCCTTAAAACACGATGGCACATCATACCATTGCGGCGGCGTCTCGAGTCGCATCAGCACTTCTTTTTCCTTTCTTTGGGCCGAGCTGCCCCTTGTTGGACGGCCACGGCAGGCTCGGCTTCCCGTTCTGAAGGCACCCCCTGCGAAACACCATCAAATACATGGTGATTAGAAGTAAAAGCACGGGTGGGTCATGGTATCCGGACTTCGGTCACGGTTACCTGGGAGGCTGGAAATAATCCGGGGTAGTCGGCCGTAATGGCAACCAAAGCATTGTCGATGCTAAGTGGGTGGAACACCCCGTCGATCAGCTCCACCTTTACATCCGGGTCCTCTTCGGAGGCCGGATGGAGTGACCGTTTCGGATCCCCGGGTTGTGGGGTTGGGCTGTGTATCTTCTCCATGGCCCGGCGCAGTTCCTGCGTAGAAACCATGAAATGAGATATTTAACCACGGGAACATGGATCGGACGGGCCACAAAGATATTTTCTTACCCAACTTCGAGGATTATTCGAAGAAAAACCGTTCAGTGGACTGACGCGGAGAAACTCCTCCTCTTCCACTTTGTACATGGCGGACAAGGTCTTCACCAGTTCGGTGACCGATCCCGGCCCTTTGCGGCCATGGCGGGTGGCATCGTCCTCCCCGTTGAAGTCCCACATGGGGTGGCCCCTATATTGGAGCGGCTGCACTCCCCTTAGAATGCAGATTGCCATGACTCCAATCATGGTCAATCTGGCATGAGCCAGTAATCTTATTCGGCTCATCAAGTAAAGGACGTCCCGGTCATTTTCCTCCGTGGCTCCGCGGGCGCCAGCTTAGGCACTTCTTCAAAGGAGCGTTGCTAAACTCCGGAAGGCCGATCCGAACAGGATCCGGCAGCGGGACGTCCTCCATGTAAAACCATTCCGAGGGCCAGTCCTCGGACGCCTTGTTTGGGGTTCCGGATAAGTATACGGTCTCGGCGATGCGCCATAGTTCGGCTCCGCCCACTTGATATATTGACCCTTCGTGGGAACGAGGCACAAGGCAGAACAATCTCTTCCACAGAGCGAAATGGGCCTCAACACCCAGAAACAGCTCGCAAAGGGCCACAAAGCCCACTACATGCAAGATGGAGGCAGGCGTAAGGTTGTGCAGCTGGAGGCCGTAGAACTCCAGAAGCCCCCGGAGAAACGGATGGACTGGAAATTCAAGTCCTCTCATTAGGTAAGAGACAAAGCATACCCGCTCTCCCTTAAAGGGATCGGGGACGCTCTCCGCCTGCTTCCCGCCCTTATAAGTGGCGAGTACGGAATGCACCGGAACCATGAAGGCCGGGGGAAGGGATCCCTTGGTTTGGAGCACCACCAATTCGTTGTGCGGGACTGAGCATCTCCCCCAATCTCCGGGCTGAGGGCTGGGAACGCGAGAGAGGAGCCGCGTCGACTGTCCATGGTGGAGTGGGTTTTTTCTCAAAGGCGCTCTGATGAAGGCTTGCGAAGGGAGGATGGTGTGATCCGGATCTGGATCCCCGTCTCTTTTATAGACGGCTCATTTGCACAGCAAGGGGGTAAATGTAAAGATACCCTGACTTTTCACATTCGTTCGACACGTGGAAGATGGCCATTATTGGGCGTGGAAGCCGAGAAGCGCGATATTCACAAGAAAGCCGGACACTATTCAACACAGGATTCGGAGGGGAACCCGCCTTGCAATGCCGAAGACAATCAACACGCCGGACTTATCATCATTGAAGCCTGGTTCGGGGGCTACTGTGGGAGTCCTGGACTAGGGGGTGTCCGGATAGCCGAACTATCATCTTTGGCCGGACTCCTAGACTATGAAGATACAAGATTGAAGACTTCGTCCCGTGTCCGGATAGGACTTTCCTTGGCGTGGAAAAAAATCTTGGCGATATGGATATGTAGATTTCCTACCATTGTAACCGACTCTGTGTAGCCCTAACCCTATTCGAAGTCTATATAAACCGAAGGGTTTTAGTCCGTAGGACGAACAACAATCATACCATAGGCTAGCTTCTAGGGTTTAGCCTCTCTGATCTCGTGCTAGATCTACTCTTGTACTACCCATGTCATCAATATTAATCAAGCAGGAGTAGGGTATAACCTCCATCGAGAGGGCCCGAACCTGGGTAAAAACATCGTGTCCCTTGTCTCCTGTTACCATCCGCCTAGACGCACAGTTCGGGACCCCCTACCCGAGATCCGCCGGTTTTGACACCGAAAATCATCATTAACTTCCTCACTAATTGGTGTAGGTCTCACAGGAACCGATTTCTGTGATGAACTACTTTCCAATAAGGGAGCAGGTACAGTTACCTCATCAAGTTCTACTTTCCTCCCACTCACTTATTTCGAGAGAAACTCCTTCTCTAGAAAGATTCCGAATTTAGCAACAAAAGTCTTGCCTTCGGATCTGTGATAGAAGGTGTACCCAACAATCTCTTTTGGGTATCCTATGAAGACACATTTTTCCGATTTTGGGTTCGAGCTTATCAGGTTGAAGCTTTTTCACATAAGCATCGCAGCCCCAAACTTTAAGAAACGACAACTTTGGTTTCTTGCCAAACCACATTTCATAAGGCGTCGTCTCAACGGATTTCGATGGTGTCCTATTTAACGTAAATGCAGCCGTCTCTAAAGCATAACCCCAAAACGATAGCGGTAAATCAGTAAGAGACATCATAGATCACACCATATCTAGTAAAGTACGATTACGACGTTCGGACACACCATTACGTTGTGGTGTTCCGGGTGGCGTGAGTTGCGAAACTATTCCGCATTGTTTCAAATGAAGACCAAACTCCTAACTCAAATATTCTCCTCCACGATCAGATCGTAGAAACTTTATTTTCTTGTTACGTTGATTTTCAACTTCACTCTAAAATTCTTTGAACTTTTCAAATCTTTCAGACTTATGTTCCATTAAGTAGATATACCCATATCTGCTTAAATCATCTGTGAAGGTAAGAAAATAACGATACCCGCCGCGAGCCTCAATATTCATTGGACCACATACATCTGTATGTATGATTTCCAACAAATCTATTGCTCGCTCCATAGTTCTGGAGAACGGCGTTTTAGTCATCTTTCCCACGAGGCATGGTTCGCAAGTACCAAGTGATTCATAATCAAGTGGTTCCAAAAGTCCATCAGTATGGAGTTTCTTCATGCGCTTTACACCGATATGACCTAAACGGCAGTGCCACAAATAAGTTGCATTATCATTATCAACTCTGCATCTTTTGGCTTCAATATTATGAATATGTGTATCACTACTATCGAGATTCAACAAAAATAGACCGCTCTTCAAGGGTGCATGACCATAAAAGATTACTAATTTAAATAGAACAACCATTATTCTCTGATTTAAATGAATAACCGTCTCGCATTAAACAAGATCCAGATATAATGTTCATGCTCAACGCTGGCACCAAATAACAATTATTCAGGTCTAAAACTAATCCCGAAGGTAGATGTAGAGGTAGCGTGCCGACAGCGATCGCATCGACTTTGGAACCATTTCCCACGCGCATCGTCACCTCGTCCTTAGCCAATATTCGCTTCATCCGTAGTCCCTGTTTCGAGTTGCAAATATTAGCAATGTAACCAGTATCAAATACCAGGTGCTATCATGAGCATTAGTAAGGTACACATAAATAACATGTATATCGTGATATACCTTTGTTCACCTTGCCATCCTTCTTATCCGCCAAATACTTGGGGCAGTTCCGCTTCAAAGGACTAGCCGCTTGGCAGAGAAGCACTCGGCCTCGTGCTTAGGTCCAGACTTGGGTTTCTTCTCTTGAGCAGCAACTTGCTTGTTGTTCTTCTTGAAGTTCCCCTTCTTCTTCACTTTGCCCTTTTTCTTGAAACTGGTGGTCTTATTGACCATCAACACTTGATGCTCCTTGATTTGTACCTCCGCAGCCTTTAGCATTGCGAAGAGCTCGGTAATCGTCTTATCCATCCCTTGCATGTTATAGTTCATCACGAAGCTCTTGTAGCTTGGTGGCAGTGATTGAAGAATTCTGTCAATGATGCTATCATCTGGAAGATTAACTCCCAGTTGAATCAAATGATTGTTATACCCAGACATTTTGAGTATATGCTCACTGACAGAACTATTCTCCTCCATCTTGCAAAGAGAACTTATTGGAGACTTCATATCTCTCAATCTGGGCATTTGCTTGAAATATTAACTTTAACTCCTGGAACATCTCATATGCTCCATGACATTCAAAACATCGTTGAAGACCCGGTTCTAAGCCATAAAGCATGGCACACTAAACTATCGAGTAGTCATCAGCTTTGCTCTGCGAGACGTTCATAACATCTGGTGTTGCTCCTGCAGCAGGTCTGGCACCTAGCGGTGCTTCCAGGACGTAATTCTTCTGTGCAGCAATGAGGATAATCCTCAATTTACGGACCCAGTCCGTGTAATTGCTACCATCATCTTTCAACTTTTCTTTCTCAAGGAACGCATTAAAATTCAATGGAACAACAACACGGGCTATCTATCTATAATCAACATAGACAAGCAAAATACTATCAGGTACTAAGTTCATGATAAATTTAAGTTCAATTAATCATATTACTAAGGAACTCCCACTTAGATAGACATCCCTCTAATCTTCTAAGGGATCACGAGATCCAAATCAACTAAACCATGTCCGATCATCACGTGAGATGGAGTAGTTTCAATGGTGAACATCACTATGTTGATCATATCTACTATATGATTCACGTTCAACCTTTCGGTCTCCGTGTTCCGAGGCCATATCTGTTATATGCTAGGCTCGTCAAGTTTAACCTGAGTATTCCGCATGTGCGACTGTTTTGCACCCGTTGTATTTGAACGTAGAGCCTATCACATGCGATCATCACGTGGTGTCTCAGCACGAAGAACTTTCGCAATGGTGCATACTGTGGAGAACACTTATACTTTGATAATTTAGTGAGAGATCATCTTATAATGCTACCGTCAATCAAAGCAAGATAAGATGCATAAAAGATAAACATCACATGCAATCAATATAAGTGATATGATATGTCCATCATCATCTTGTGCTTGTGATCTCCATCTCCGAAGCACCGTCATGACCACCATCATCACCGGCGCGACACCTTGATCTCCATCGTAGCATCATTGTCGTCTCGCCAATCTTATGCTTCTACGACTAACGCTACCACTTAGTGATAAAGTAAAACATTACAGGGTGATTGCATTGCATACAATAAAGTGACAACCATATGGCTCCTGCCAGTTACCGATAACTCGGTTACAAAACATGATCATATCATATAATAAAATTTAGCATCATGCCTTGACCATATCACATCACAACATGCCCTGCAAAAACAAGTTAGACGTCCTCTACTTTGTTGTTGCAAATTTTATGTGGCTGCTACGGGCTTAGCAAGAACAGTTCTTACCTACACATCAAAACCACAACGATAGTTTGTCAAGTTGGTGATGTTTTAACCTTCGCAAGGACCGGGCGTATCCACACTCGGTTCAACTAAAGTTGGAGAAACTGACACCCGCCAGCCACCTGTGTGCAAAGCACGTCGGTAGAACCAGCCTCGCCAGAAGCGTCTGCGTAATGTCGGTCCGGCCGCTTCATCCAACAATACCGCCGAACCAAAGTATGACATGTTGGTAAGCAGTATGACTTATATCGCCCACAACTCACTTGTGTTCTACTCGTGCATATGACATCTACGCATAAAACCTGGCTCGGATGCCACTGTTGGGGAATGTAGTAATTTCAAAATTTCCCTACGCACACGCAAGATCATGGTGATGCATAGCAACGAGAGGGGAGAGTGTTGTCCACGTACCCTCGTAGACCGAAAGCGGAAGCGTTAGCACAACGCGATTGATGTAGTCGTACGTCTTCACGATCCGACCGATCAAGTACCGAACGCACGGCACCTTCGAGTTCAGCACACGTTCAGCCCGATAACGTCCCTCGAACTCCGATCCAGCCGAGTGTTGAGGGAGAGTTTTGTCAGCATGACGGTGTGGTGACGATGATGATGTTCTACCGACGCAGGGCTTCGCCTAAGCACCGCTACAGTATTATCAAGGTGGACTATGGTGGAGGGGGGCACCGCACACGGCTAAAAGATCAAGAGATCAATTGTTGTGTCTATGGGGTGCCCCCTTGCCCCATATATAAAGGAGCAAGGGGGGGGAGAGGCGGCCGGCTAGGAGGAGGTGCGCCAGGAGGAGTCCTACTCCCACTGGGAGTAGGAATCCCTCCCTTCCTTGTTGGATTAGGAGAAGGGGGGAAGGAGGAGGAGGAGGAGAAGAAGGAAAGGGGGGCGCCGCCCCCCTCCTTGTCCAATTCAGACTAGAGGGGGAGGGGGCGTGCAGCCTGCCCTGGCCGCCCCTTCTCTTCTCCAATAAGGCCCATGTAGGCCCATTAATCCCCCGGGGGGTTCCGGTAACCCCCAGATTCTCAGATATATATCCGTAACCCCGAACCATTCCGTGTCCGAATATAGTCGCCCAATATATCAATCTTCATGTCTCGACCATTTCGAGACTCCTCGTTATGTCCCCGATCACATCCGGACTCAACAACCTTCAGACATCAAAACATATAAACTCATAATATAACCGCCATCGAAACTTTGTTGCATGGACCCTACGGGTTCGAGAACTATGTAGACAATAGCGTAACTGGATGCTCATATTGGCTCCTACATATTCTACGAAGATCTTTATCACTAAACCGCATAACAACATACGTTGTTCCCTTTGTCATCGGTATGTTACTTGCCCGAGATTCGATCGTTGATATCTCAATACCTAGTTCAATCTCGTTATCGCAAGTCTCTTTACTCGCTCGTAATACATCATCCCGCAACTAACTCATTAGTTGCAATGCTTGCAAGGCTTAAGTGATGTGCATTACCGAAAGTGGGCCCAGAGATACCTCTCGATAATCGGAGTGACAAATCCTAATCTCGAAATAGGCCAACCCAATAAGTACCTTCGAGACACCTCAGAGAGCACCTTTATAATCACCCGTTACGTTGTGATGTTTGGTATCACACAAATTGTTCCTCCCAGAACGGGAGTTGCATAATCTCATAGTCATAGGAACATGTATAAGTCATGAAGAAAGCAATAGCAGAATACTAAACGATCATGTGCTAAGCTAACGGAATGGGTGAAGTCAATCACATCATTCTCCTAATGATGTGATCCCGTTAATCAAATGACAACTCATGTCAATGGCTAGGAAACATAACCATCTTTGATCAACGAGCTAGTCAAGTAGAGGCATACTGGTGACACTCTGTTTGTCTATGTATTCACACAAGTATTATGTTTCCGGTTAATACAATTCTAGCATGAATAATAAACATTTATCATGATATAAGGAAATAAATAATAACTTTATTATTGCCTCTAGGGCATATTTCCTTCACTAGACACCTCTTCTCGATCCTTTCAATGGGTATCTTTGGTTTAATCACCTTTGGAGGAAGATGGATGAGTCTACGATGGGGAGTTTTAGACGTAGAGTGCCTATACTTGATGGAGAGTTCTTTCATGCTTGGAAAAATGAGATGCTTGAGATTTTCAATGAATATCATTTGAACAAGTATATTAGTTGCCCTTGTGCGCCCCTTGTTGACCCCCTGCGTCCTACCCCTGATGAGTCACTTGACATGATTCGCAATCTTAGGACCATTAAGCTTATCATTAGAGGATTGCCTAGAAATCTGATTGGTTGCTTGCCTACTCTTGATTGTGCTTACACCATATGGAGATTTCTTGAGGAATGTTTTCCAAACTATTCCTTGAAAAAATCTAGATGTGATTCTTCAAAAGTCCATTGCTTTAAATAAAATGAATCCTAATGATCCTAAGTTTGGTGATCGTTTATTTGAGCTTCATGACCTTATGTGTGCCAAAGGAGATGTTGGAACCATTAGTAACGTCATCTCGGAAGTCATTAGAATTCATAAAGATGAACATTGCCATGGTCTTACATCTAATGAATCACCCTCTCTAGGTAATGATCAATCACAACACGATGTTGAACATGGATACTATGATGTGGATGATGACCGAGTTGTCGAAAAAGCTTCCCCGCATGCTTAGAGAGAGAGTTGTCGATAAAAAAAAATACAAACATAGAAGCATCATGCTTATTATTATAACAGCAAAGAACTTTAACATAAAACTTTATCACATAACTTTTATCATATAACTTCTCATGAACAAGTAACAATTCATCACAACATTTAAGTATAAAGCATAAACTCTATCAAAAATCAACAAACTATGTTCTCAATCAACTTTGCAACTACAATTCATATTTTCAGGAAGGGTTACGTATCAGAGCCTTTTGGCAAGTCCACATACTCAACCATCATTTAACCTTCTATGATTGCTAACACTCACAGCATACCCATGAACAAAAAGTTTCAGCCGGACACATAGAAAGATAGGGGCTTATAGTTTCGCCTCCCAACGTATTCACCCCAGGTGTGATGTCAACAATAATAACTCATGCTCACTCATATCCAACTGGATATATGTGCCTAGATCTTTCCTCACCACATGATGCTTTCAAAAAGAGAAAATAAATAGGAATAGGGAAGAATACTTTGACTCTTGCATAAAAGTAAATACATAAAAGTAAAAGATAGGCCCTTCGTAGAGGGAAGCAGAGGTTGTCATGCACTTTTTGTTTGTATGCCAAATCCCTTAATGCAAAAGAACGTCATATTGTATTGCCCCTTATGATAGCAACCTTTATTATGTAGTCTGTCGCTTTTATTATTTTGCCATCACAAGTTCGTACAACACTCAATTTTCTCTTACACTAAATGATCCAACACATTTAGAAGCAATTTTTGTTGCCTTATTGCATCGATGAAAACTTACTTGAAGGATCTTACTCAATCCATATGTAGGTATGGTGGACTCTCAGAATAAGATTTTGGGTTTAAGGGTTTTGGGATGCACAGGTAGTATCTCTACTTAGTGCGGAGTTTTTTGCTAGCAAAGATATTGAGCAAGCACCACATGTTGAAGGATCTATGACAATATAACTTCTGTGTGGATATGAACAAACATAAATCATTACGTTGTCTTCCTTGTCCAACGTCAACAATTTTGACATATAATATTTAATGGGGGCTCACAATCATAAAAGATGTCCAAGATAGTGTATTTGCATGTGAATCCTCTCTTCCCTTATTAATTCTTTCATGAATTGCATCATTGACCAATGCTATGGTTGTAAATCTCCAATAAATTTTACCACTTATACTTTTCCTTATGTGATGTCATTACTTACCATAAGATTAGCATATGATCTTTTTCATTTATTTTTTTCTTTTTATTGAAACATAAGAGTAAAGAAATAAAACTCAAAGTACTCTTTGTTGTATATCTCGCACACGATTACATAGATAGATAGATCACTAAGCAAGCACTAGAAAATAGATCGAACTAAACTTTTATTCAACTAAATCATAGGATAATTAAAGATCGAACTAAAATAGATAAAGACAAAGATAGTGGTGGTGATACGATACCGGGGCACCTCCCCCAAGCTTGGCACAAGCCAAGGGGAGTGCCCATACCATGTACTCAATTCTCCTTTGGTGGGGAAGATGATGATGGTGGTGGTGATGAGGTAGTGAGTTTGTCCTCTGGCTTCCATGGAAGCGGTTCACCATCAAAAGAGGAAGCGCGAGTCTCACGAGTCCTGCAACTGGCAGCTAAACTCATACCTTTAAATCTCGCCTCATATTCAAATACTTGATTTTGGAGATCATAGATTTGGCTTTGCAGAAAATTGATTTGCTCGTTGAGGGTGAAGACGATGTCCTTCATGGACCAACCATCCACCTTGTGATCATGGGTGAACTCCGTAATCATGAGGTGATTGGCACTGAGCCCACGTTCCACCATCCCCTTGCACTTGAAGACCTCCTGCTCAATGGCTTCTAGTCTGGCCTCCACGGTTCCCGTTCTCTAGGGCCCCGGAACATCCTGGATGTGGAGCACCCCCTCACGCATCTCAATGGCTTGAGGGTGCTGCATCACCTCCTGCAAAAACGGTTTGAGAACCTTCTCAAAGAACTTGTCCTTGGAGGAACTCGGAGTGGCCATGGCGATCTAGATCTGTCAGAAAACAACAAGAAAGAAGAACAGAAGATTTCTTCGTGATATGATGGTAAATACGTTCATGGGGTATATAAAGATTTTTTTTTATCTTGGGAAACAAGAAAACGAGAGGAAAACGGAGTCGGGAAGGTTCCCGAGGTAGGCACAACCCACCTGGGCACGCCTGCCAAGGCAGGCGCGCCTTGGTGTCTTGTGCCCTCCTCGATTGCCTTCCTGGTTGTTTCTTCTTTTCCTAATTTTTGTAATATTCCAAAACTGACAAAAATTATTTTTGCGGACTTTTCGGAGTCCGTTTACTTACCGTATCACGTACCTCCTCTTTTTCCAGGATTGTGGAGTGTTCCGAAAGGTTTCTTTTATGTGTTCCTCTAGTGTCATGGTTTGGATAATGTTGCTTTCAACACTAATAGGTGTACCTGAGATATAGTGCTTAATTCTTTGCCCATTGACCACCTTCGGGTTAGTACCTTCGGCATTATTGATCTTGATAGCGCTATAGCGATAAACCTCCTCGATAATATATAGTCCTTCCCATCTAGATAGAAGTTTTCCTGCAAAGAATCTAAAATAAGAGTTGTATAAAAGAACATATTCTCCAACTTTGAATTCCCGCTTTTGGATTCTTTTGTCAGGCCATATTTTAACTTTTTCTTTAAATAATATGGCATTTTCATAATCTTCGGTTCTCCATTCATCTAATGAGCTAATTTCAAATAACCTCTTTTCACCGGCAACTTTGAAATCATAGTTGAGTTCTTTAATTGTCCAATATGCTTTACGTTCTAACTCAAGAGGCAAATGACAAGCTTTTCCATAAACCATTTTATATGGAGACATACCCACAGGATTTTTATATGTTGTTTTGTAGGCCCAAAGTGCATCATCCAATTTCTTAGACCAATTCTTTGTGGACCTATTAACAGTTTTGTGTAATATTAGCTTTATTCTCTATTGCTAAGTTCAACTTGACTACTAGATTGAGGATGATAGGGTGAAGCAATTTTATGGTTAACATCATATCTAGCAAGCATTTTACGGAAAACACCATGAATAAAGTGTGAACCACCATCAGTCATTAAATATCTACGGACTCCAAACCTTGGGAAAATAACCTCTTTAAGCATTTTAATGGAAGTGTTATGATCAGCACTACTAGTTGGAATAGCTTCTACCAGCTTAGTAACATAATCTACCGCAACCAAAAATATGTGTATACCCATTAGAGGAAGGAAATGGTCCCATATGATCAAGTGAATAATTCATATGCATTTCTTGACGCTTACAGATATTACCAATTCATTGACATTCATCACAAGATAAAACAAACTTACGGGCGTCCTTGAAAAGAGTAGGCCAATTTATTTTTTAAACCAGATTGCAATACCTTGTGAGCAGCTCTATCTCCCGCATGATTCCCTCCATAAGCTTCGGAGTGACATTTCCATAGGATTTTTTTTCTTGTTCATGCTCAGGTACACAACGTCTAATAATACCATCTACCACTTATTTATAAAGATGTTGGGTCATCCCAAAAGTAATGTCTTAAATCATAGAAGAATTTTTTCTTTTGTTGGTAAGTGAAACTAGGTCGTATATATTTAACAATAATATAATTAGCATAGTCAGCATACCAAGGAGTATTATGAGAAACATTTATTGCAGGTAGTTGTTCATCGGGAAATCTATCATCAATAGTTAGTGGGTCATCAAGAATATTCTGTAACCTAGACAAGTTATCAGCTACGGGTTCTCAAATTTCTTTTCTATTAGTAATATGTAAATCAAATTCTTGTAGCAAGAGGACCCACCTAAAGAGTCTAGGTTTAGCATCTTTCTTTTCCATAAGATATTTTCTAGCAGCATGATCAGTGTGAACAATTACTTTGGAATCAGCAATATAAGATCTGAATTTGTCACAAGAAAACACAACTGCTAAAAATTATTTTTCAGTAGTAGCATAATTTCTTTGGGCACTGTCTAGAGTTTTGCTAGCATAATGAATAACATTTAATTTCTTATCATCTCTTTGCCCTAGAACAGCACCAGCAGCATAATCACTAGCATCACACATAATTTTAAAAGGCGAGTTCCAATCACGTGGTTGAACAATAGGTGCAGAAGTTAAGGCTTTCTTAAGTGTTTCAAAAGCTTCTACACAATCATCATCAATAAAAAATGGAACATCCTTTCATAAAAGATTTGTAAGAGGCCTAGAAATTTTAGAGAAGTCTTCAATAAATCTCCTATATAAACCAGCATGACCTAGGAAACTACGAATACCTTTAATATCTTTATGACATGAAATTTTCTCAATTGCATCCACCTCAATACCTCGTTCAGAAATTTTATGCCCCAAGGCAATACCTTCATTTACCATAAAGTGGCACTTGTCCCAATTCAAGACAAGATTAGTTTGCTCACATCTCTGCAAAATGCGATCAAGGTTGCTTAAGCAATCATCAGAAGAAGTTCCATAAACAGAAAAATCATCCATTAAAACCTCAACAATCTTTTCACAAAAATCAGAGAATATAGCGATCATACATCTTTGAAAGGTAGCAGGTGCATTGCATAAACCAAAAGGCATACATCTATAAGCATAAGTTCCAAAAGGGCAAGTAAAGGTGGTTTTATCTTGATCAGATTGTGAAACAGGTATTTGAGAGAAACCAGAATATCCATCAAAAAAACAGAAGTGTGTGTGTGCTTACATAATCTTTTCCAACATTTGATCAATAAAAGGTAGAGGGTAATGATCTTTTCTAGTTGCTTTATTTAATTTTCTAAAATCAATTACCATTCTATAACCAGTAACAATTCTTTGTGGAATAAGCTCATTTTTATCATTAGGAACAACAATAATACCTCCCTCCTTAGGGACACAATGAACATGACTTACCCATCTACTATCAGCTATGGGATAGATTATACCTGCTTCCAGAAGCTTTAATGTTTCAGTTCTTACCACTTCTTTCATTTTAGGATTCAAATGTTGTTGATGATCAACAATGGGTTTAGCATCAGGTTCCATATTAATCTTGTGCAGATAGAGGGAGGGACTAATGCCCTTAAGATCATCAAGAGTATATCCAATGGCAGCATGGTGCTTATTCAAAATTTTCAATAATCTTTCTTATTCATGTTCTGAAAGGTTAGCACTAATAATAATAGGATATATCATTTTCTCATCGAGATAAGGATATTTTAAAGTGTCGGGCAATTGTTTTAATTCAAACAAATGATCACCTTTACGTGGAGGAGGACCTCCTAGAGTTTCAATAGGCAAACTGTGTTTGAGCAGAGGTCGTTGTTCAAAGAATTTTTTATCTATTTCATTTCTTTCATGCATATGCATATCATTTTCATGGTCTAGCAAATATTGTTCTAGTGGATCAGTAGGAGGCACGGCAATAGAAGCAAGACCAATTATTTCATCTTTACTAGGTAATTCTTTCTTATGAGGTTGCCTATTAAACTTGGAGAAATTAAACTCATGAGACTCATCACCAAAGTTAACACCGACAGTTTTTTTCATAATCTATTTTAGCATTAATGGTGTTCAAGAAAGGTCTACCAAACATAATGGGACAAAAATCGTCTTGTGGGGAACCAAGAACTAGAAAATCAGTAGGGTATTTTATTTTCCCACACAAGACTTCAACATCTCTAACAATCCCAAGTGGTTTCTCCATTAGAAAGTTTAATTGTAACATCTATGTCTTCTATTTCAGCGGGTGCTATGTCATTCATAATTTCTTTGTATAAGGTAAAAGGAATAACACTCACGCTAGCACCTAAGTGTAACATCCCAAAATTTTCCAAATTTTGGAATGTTAATAATAAGATATGATTGAGTGAGTTGTTGTGATTGTCAGGTAAAAAAAACTTTTTGAGGCATGTTAAAAAAATCAAATTGGATTTCTTTGTTTTGGACTCCTATGAAGTATTCTGAACCACCTTTAGATTTATGGAGTGAGAATAAAATGACTTTCTCGAATTGGTGAATGGATATTTCATTTGAAGTTCTTTGACATTATGAGTTTCAGTGAAGTTGGATCTTATATGGAATTTTAATACCATTTAAATATTGCAAAGCATTCAAGTAAAAAAATTAATGAGAGATAATATGACTTCTCCATAAGAAAACGTTAGAAAATATTTAATAGGGCTCATTTGAATATTTGATTGAGTTTCAAATCATTGTGGTTCTTATAGGGAATTTATAATGACCTTAAAAGATTAGAAAAACATATAAAATTGAATTGGGCCATTCCACAATTTCTCGCGCATTGTTTCTATCTCTCTGCAACCGAATTGGGCTAAGTCCACCTCACTTCTATATTTATTTTTCTTTCTCTTGCTCCTTGGGCCTAGTATTTCCACTAAAGCCCATCTAGCTTTCAATCGCCAAGCCCATGCGATGCTTCTTCTTCCTGTGTGCGTGAACTAAAACAGAGAGTTACAGAAAACCTTCACCATGGCGCCTGTACCTCTTCCTCCTCCTCTAGCCAGGGGCGGAGCTCTGTTGGGGTCAAACTGGGCCATGGCACGCCCAGGTTTTTTGCACTTTTAATTTTACCTATGCATCAAAGCAAAGCCCACATGCAGCCCAGTAAGCATATAATCGATCCAAAGCGCTCGAGGTCTCTCAGTCGCAAGTCGCCATGCTCTCTCGCACCCAGCTGGCACGAGCTCCTGCTGTTTCTCACGGCTGCAGCAGGCAGGAGGCAGAGACATCGACGAATCAAGCAACCAATCCATCTAATTTCCTTGCAATTACGATTAAGCAAGTGATCACAGCTAATCTAATTTCTTTTCCCAAATACTGAGTTCAACGATGTAGTCAAACACATCATATAGTCCTGGTTAGATAGTCTGATTGTTCCACTCAATTGAGGGGCATGAATTAGATGAAAATAGTACTACATTTACATCTAATTTTCCTGCAATTGCTTCATTAGATATCCTGATTTTCCACTCAATTGTTCTTTGCATTTTACAAATCACAACATATATTTGGTAGCCAAATCACAACATATATTTAGTAGCCATAAGCAATGGTAAGCAAGCTCACTCACACCTAGAGAAAAATTGATTTTGTTTTCAAAAGAAAAATGATCATTTCAAAATTCACTTGATATATACATATATTCTCACTCCATCTTGTAATCCTGTTTTACAGATTATGAGTATGACTCAGAATTTTTTTCAAAAAAACAGTGCTCATCCTTTGTTTGGCCCGCCCAACATTTTCTTTGAAGCTCCGCCACTGCCTCTAGCATTTGATTATTTCACCTTTTCGACTTGCCACCAACACGAATAGTATAGAGGAATGCCAGGAGAACTCATTCAGGGAATTAAAACTCAACTTCGTTGCTTTAATTGGACGAATGGATCCGTGAAACGTTCCTGCACAATCAGCCATTAATGGCCACAGTAAGCTCCTATGATCTCCCCGTACCGACCCCCTCCTCCACTATAAAAGGACCCCGGAAAGCACAACATATCTCTCCATCCCTAAGCCTGAAACCCCTCTCTGTATCGCTCTCCTACGCAAGCAATTGCTCGCCGGAGTTCGTCATTCACTGCTGCTTCCGACGAAGGTGGACCTGTCTCTGGTGAGCCCCTCGTCCCTCCAATTCTTTCTCGGGATGTGTATGACCCGTGTGAACCTACTTGACCCCTTCAATCTCACGAATCCGCAGCCGGAGAGTGCCAACAACCACGATCACATCCAAGGGAAACTCCGGCGTTCTCCAGCCGCGCATCCCTGACACCAGTGGACGAGATCGAGAGCGTCTCGATCGCCAACATCTTCGCCTCATTCACCTCTACACCGTGCACTACCCCATCATCCCCGGAGCCGTCCTAAGCTTCGGAACCAAGCACGTCCGTACGCCGCCCATCTCCGGCGAACCCCACGGTGAGCACCCAGCACTTGTTTTTACACCAAGGGGGTATCCACCAATCACGTGATGACACGTGGTATACAATATATAATCCCGTAATACATTTTCAGAAAAATAGCCAAACTTCAAAAAATCGTATCTCTCAAACCGTATGTCCGAATTCGATAAATTTTATACCCCCAGATTCGCTAGAACATGTATTTTCTCACGGAACTGAAATATTTCACTTTTGAGCAAATTCAAATTTAGTTCTGATTTAAATAAGAAATTGAGTAATTTTGCTATATCTTTTAATCTATAAACCATATGAAAATATACCATGTACCAAAGTTGACCCTTGAGACCATACCTTTCAGTTAAAACACTTTCAATAATTTTTCAGCTACGTCTAGCTACTACTTTGTCCTCAACACTCCAAACTTCCTTTCTTTTATCGTACTTCAATTCCATCATTAGTTTAATTTTATTTCTTGACACAATCTTCTTGAGAAGACCACCATGATTGTTCTCTGATCATACACCCATAGGATTTAACCGTGCACTTATAAAAGTTTAGTTCAATTCTTTTAACATGGACCTTAATTCCATCAAACTCCATAAACACAATTTCATATGCTTTAAACCTATGCTATATTCCCATTCTTGATATTATCTCAATCCCTAATCAAGTCCTAACAACTTCTGTAGGAATGTTATCCGCTAATTATTTTGTATTCTAATTTTTTTGGTACCTTTTATTTGGATGTTTATTTGGATGTTGTTGTGTGTTGAAGTATTTTCTTTCATCGTTAGATATAACGTAGAGTAAAGGAGTGACGCTAACAAGTAGGGAATCAACTTCAAGACCCAGGCAAGTTGCAAATTGATCATGCTTCGACCTATATTTTCATACTATGCATATCTCCATAAATTTTAATACTATGCATGTTTTATAAAAGTTTTGCAAAGTATTATTATTTTTAGCTAGAGCCATAGGTTCAAGACTCACCACCACGCTTGCACAAAATGGGCGGGATGAAAACCAAACTTGTTTTAAACCTTAAACTTGCTCTCTTTGGAGCAAAGTTTTGAGAAAATCTTTTACTTCTACTCTCTGGGCGGAATGGTATGACGAGAGCGTCTACAAGTGTCGAGGTCTTGCAGTGGATGCGCCCGACTAGGGTCTTGCACACAGGTTTTGGTGGGGACCGCCATCCAGGGGAATGAGATCTTCCAAGTACAGTTCGATGTAGCTTCCAGTACAGCCACATGCTATTATGGGCTCTGGCTTAGCTTAGTACTAACGGGAAACCCTTACCTCGGGACCGCCATCGGAGAGGGGCTTTCATTGCCTAAGTTGCGGGCGGCTTGGTCAGGTATAGGGGGCTGTTACGGAAAGGCTTCGTCACAATCTCCTCCTAGTCATACACCCAAGTATGTAACGGTAAACGGGGTTGGTTGTGTCATTTGGGGAACGTGTACGACCTCTACAGAGGGTTTAACCTAATCGACTAGTCGTGCCCCTGGTTATGAAAGAATCTCCCCTCTCTTTTCTAAAAGTCTGTTTTAAGGGTTAAAGTTGAGGAATGAGCACAGTGAATGTGTTTCACTTCAACCTTATGTATGTTTTAAACTATTTTGTAGAATGAGCACTGATGCGTATATCCAAGTGTCTCACTCCTACCTTTTATACTAAAAACTATTTCTATTTCAAAAGAAGTTTACAAAATTTAGTATAGGAGAAAATTGGCTTTATGCAAAGGAAACCTCCACCAATACTTACCCTCCATATATAATCTGTTATACTTTCCTTTGCAACTTGCGAGTATATTCCACGTACTCATCTGCACCTGTCATGTGCAGATCTTGACAGATTAAGAGACGATAGGGTTATGGTCTACACTCAACGAGCCCAAAGGGCGTTGATGGAGCCCTAACTTAGCGACTCACGCATAATTCCAATCAGACATGTGCAAGCTTGAGTTGTGCTTAAGGTATGATATATATATATATATGGATCTACCGTTGTAGTAGAATGATGTATGACTTACTGATATTCATTCTTGTTACTATGTGTGCTAGCTCTCATCCAGGGATAGCACATTAAGCACAGAGACTTGGATTCTACCAAATCCGGATCGTGACACTGAGTCACATAAACCATGATAACAATGATCTCCTATTTTAACTGAGACAACAGGCATGTCAACAACATGTCTATGTTTATATTCTTCATTAGGTTTAACAATTCTAGCAGCTTCATCACAGAAGTAAATAACATGCCCATCAATATTTCTTACCAGGATGTATTTAAGCATAGCAACACTAGGTTCTATTTTAATTTGCTCACCAGTTTAGGTGCTTTAATATTATTTTTGTGAACCATAGTTGAAACCTTAGCATGTTTATTTATCCTTACAGGGAAAGGTGGTTTTTTCAATATAAGCAGTAGGCACAACTGGATCAACATTGTAAATAATAGTTTCATCTTTAACCATGACCGGTTCTTTAATTTGTTATTTAATAGGGGAATGGTATTTAAACCACTTCTCCTTAGGGAGATCAACATGAGTGGCAAAAATTCGCAAAAAGAGGCTACTATCTCAGAGTCAAGTCCATATTTAGTGCTAAACTTGTGAAAAGCATCAGTATTCATAAAAGATTTAACATAATCAAATTCAAGATTAATACCTGACTCTTTACCTTCGTCGAGTTCCCAATCTTCAGAGTTGAGTTTAATTCTTTCTAAAAGATCCCACCTGAATTCAGTAGTCTTCTTCAAAAAATAACCAGTACAAGAAGTATCGAGCATGGATCGATCATCATGAGAAAGCCGAGCATAAAAATTCTGAATAATAATTTCTCTAGAGAGATCATGATTGGGGCATGAATATAACATTGACTTAAGCCTCCCCCAAGCTGAAGCGATAGTTTCTCCTTCACGAGGAGAATATATATATATATATATATATATATATATATATATATATATATATATATATATATATAATCTGATCACGATGAACTAGATGCATAGGATATTTTTTTTTTGGTAAAATTCCAATTTCAATCAATTCCAGTTCCAAGATCCAATATCATCGTATATCCTATACCATATCAATGCTTTTCCCTTCAAAGATAAAGGGAAAACCTTCTTCTTAGCATTATCTCCAGGCAAACTTGCAAGCTTAAATAATCCACAAATTTCATCCACATAGATCAAGTGCATAGCAGGGTGTTCAGTTCCATCTTCTGCATAAGGATTAGCTAGCAGTTGTTCTATCATACCCGAAGGAATTTCATAGCCAATATTTTTAGTAGGTGCAATAGGTTGAGGGGCAACTAATTTTTCTTCCGGTCGAGGTGAAGATACCCCGAACAAACCCCTCAAAGGATGGTTCTCCATAGTAACAAGTGACAATAAATTTCAGCACGTAGTAATAATTTTTCCTTACCAATTTTCACTTACCAAGAGCGCTTCAGTCCCCGGCAATGGCGCCAGAAAAGATTCTTGATGACCCAAAACTATAGGGGATCAATCGTAGTCCTTTCGATAAGTAAGAGTGTCGAACCCAACGAGGAGTAAAAGGAAATGACAAGTGGTTTTCAGCAAGGTATTTTCTGCAAGCACTGAAATAGTAGGTGATGCGACTTGAACTAAGTCGGTATTTCCCCAAAGAGGAAGGGATGATGCAGCACAGCTACGGTAGGTATTTCCCTCAGTGATGAGAACAAGGTTATCAAACCAGTAGGAGATCACGCAACACCACGTAAATAGCTCCTGCACACAAAGAACAAATACTTGCAACCCGACGTAACAGAGGGGTTGTCAATCCCTCACGGGTAAAAAGATAGGTAAAATTGTAGTAGATTGGATAAATAGATCTTGCTGGAACGCGAGATAAAATAAATAAACAAAACTTGCAGCAAGGTATTTTTGTATTTTTGGATTAATAGATCTGAAAATGAAAGCAAATAAAAATAGACAGCGAAGGCAAATATAATAAAGAAGAGACCCAGGGTCCGTAGATTTCACTAGTGGCTTCTCTCGAGAAAAATAGCATACGGCGGGTAAACAAATTACTGTTGGCCAATTGATAGAACTTCAAATAATCATGACGATATCTAGGCAATGACCATTATATAGGCATCACGTCCAAGATTAGTAGACCGACTCCTACCTGCATCTACTACAATTACTCCACACATCGACCGCTATCCAGCATGCATCTAGTGTATTAAGTTCATGGAGAAACGGAGTAATGCAATAAGAACGGTGACATGATGTAGACAAGATCTATTTATGTAGAAATAGACCCCATCTTTTATCCTTAATAGCAACGATACATACGTGTCGGGCCCCTTCTTCACATCGGGATCAAGCACCGTAAGATCGAACCCATCACAAAGCACCTCTTCCCATAGCAAGAAAAATTGATCTAGTTGGCCTAACTAAACAAACGATTCGAAGAAGAAATATGAGGCTATAAATAATCATGCATATAAGAGATCAAAAGACTCAAATAACTTTCATGGATAAAAACATAGATCTGATCATAAACTCAAAGTTCATCGGATCCCAACAAACCCACCGTAAAAAGAGTCACATCAAATAGATCTCCAAGAGACCATTGTATCGAGAATCAAAAGAGAGAAAGGAAGCCATCTAGCTACTAACCACGGACCCGTAGGTCTACAATGAACTACTCACGCATCATCAGAGAGGCACCAATGAGGATGATGAACCCTCCGTGATGATGTCTAGATTGGATCCGTGGTTCGAACTTGCGGCTGCTGGGATTGGTTTCCGTCGACTCCCCTAGGGTTTCTGGGATATTGGGGTATTTATAGAGCAAAGAGGCGGTGCGGGAGGCCATCGAGGTGGGCACAACCCACCTGGGCGCGCTTGGGCCCCTAGGCGCGCCCTGGTGGGTTGTGCTCCCCTCGGAGCTCCCTTGAGGTACTTTCTTGGCCCAACAGGTGTCTTCTAGCCAGAAAAAATCACCAAAAAGCTCCACTGCATTTGGACTCCACTTGGTATTGATTTCCTGGGAAGTAAAAAACAAGCAAAAAACTGCAACTGGCACTGGGCATTATGTCAATAGGTTAGTCTCAAAAAATGATATGAAGTTGCTATAAAATGATTGTAAAACATCCAAGAATGATAATATAACAGCATGGAACAATCAAAAATTATAGATACGTTGGAGACGTATCAACATCAAGCTTAATTCATGCTCGTCCTCGAGTAGGTAAATGATAAAAACAGAATTTTTTTATGTGGAATGCTGCCTAACATGTTCATCACATATTCTTTTCTTTGTAGCATAGACATTTGGACTTTTATATGGTTCAAAGTAATAGTCTAGTTTTGACATGAGGACTTTAATACTCAAGCATATCAACAAGCAACCATGTCTTTCAAAATATCAACACTAAAGCAAGTTATCCCTAGCCCATTATGCTCAATCATCGATCCATTCATGAAACACACTCGCATATTAGCTACACCCAATGCTTAAGTACGATCATAGTGCCCCTTAGTTGGTGCTTTATAAGAAAAGATGGAGACTCAAGTAAAAATAAAAATTGCATAAAGTAAATAGAAAGGCCCTTCACGGAGGGAAGTAGGGATTTGTAGAGGTGCCAGAGCTCAAAGCGAAAAAGATAGAGATAAAAACATTTTGGGGGGCATGCTTTTCGTGTCAACGAAAATGATCGAGTAGTTCCCATACTTTATATGCTAGATATATCATATGCGGTTCTCAAACAGAAAATAAAGTTTATTCCTTTTTCCGCCCTACTTTCACTTTCCATGGCTGACCGTATCCATACCAACACTTACCAAGGAATTTATTATTTGACAACATAAAGGAAATTCATCTTTCATTTCGGGACTGGGCATCACTACTAGGGAAAACCTTATGCACAGAAATTTAGCAACAGCGCGGGTTAAAAAAGGGCGCTAGTGCTAGATAGAAGTAGCGGTTGTAAAAAAACCGCGCTGCAGATACAATTGTAGCAGTAGCGCGTGTGGCCGTAAAAGCGATACTACTAATATTCCCACTGGTGGAACGATAGGCTACGACAGCAAGAGCGGGTTTGAGGAAGCGCGCTACCGCTAGGGCATGAGTAGCAGCGTGTTTCCCAAGAAGAGCGCTATCGCTAATGGAAATAAAATAAAATGAAAACAAATAGAAAAGTAAATGAAAATGAAAGAAACAGAAAAAGGAGAAAGAAATAAAATAAAATGTAAAGCAAAATAAATGAAAAGCTTAAAAACAGAGAAAGGCATAGTCAGAAGGCAGTGTTCGTAAGAGGCGCTTATAGCTAACGTAGGCTAGCTGCTTCCTAGACCCCCGCTTATAGAAATGTAAAAGGAAATAAAAAGGAGAAAATTACATAGCTATAGCAAGAGCGCTGCTTTGTAAAAGCGCTATAGCTACATTAGCTATAGCGCTGCTTATGTAACCGCACCGCCGCTAATTTTGACTTAACTAAAAACCGCTTTCCCAACGGCCACCAGTTGCCCCCAAATCTCGTGACCCACCCCGCCGCCATCTCCCCGATTCGCCGTCGCCCCACTTCGCCGCCGTCTCCTGCCGACGTCGACGCCCCCGGAGCCACCAGAGCCGTGCGCCGTCGACGCCACCGGAGCCGCCCCCAATGCCACGGAGCCATGCGGCCTCATCAACGCCACCGGAGCCACCAGATCCTCCCTCGCCACAATTGCCTCCCTCGCCGTCACCGGAGACGCCCCTGCCTCCCTCGCCACCACCGGAGCCATCCTCTGTAAGCCCCCACCCCTCCTCTCTCTCTCTCTCATGCATAGGTTAATTATCTAGGTTATTTAGGCAAAAAATTAGTTAGGGCTTTGACAGAGAACTAGTCAGGTTAACTAGTTTAATTAGGTTAATTATCTAGGTTATTTAGGCAAGTTTTATTTTAAAGATGATCCCTTCCTAGACTTTTATTGTTGATTATATCTTTTCATTGAAGTGGTCATGTTATATCTTTTCATTGAAGTGGTTCGATTGTGCCCAAGTGGCTTTGTTGTTTAAATGAAGCTGAGTGGCCTATATATGTTTTGCCGAATGTTGATTCATTTCCGCTCCGCAAATTTCAGGTTCTCGATTTGTCCACTTTTTAGCAAAGGTCATGCCGAAATTTTCCGTGAATTTCAGCATGACTTGTGCTACAAACTAGGACATATCGAGTGCCCGGATTTTCCGCACCTGTGAAGGAGTCAACGCTCCTGCAAAACAATAGCCATTTTTATGTCATTATTCATTTTATTAGGTCTAGAATTAATTGACTAGATTTAATCGTAGGAAACATGGCTAGCAATGATGAAGGACAGGGTTCTGGTGATTGCGACGACGCTACGGGCGGCGCATAAATTTTTTAGCCTTACCTACGATCAACCGATGTTGTATCTGGGCCCACCGGTGGCATCGGGATCGAGACCGACACGCAGCACCAATGCCGAGATCGAGACCGGCACCGAGACTCGCATCAAGCGCCGAGACTAGCGCTGAGACTGAGACCGGCGCTGCCTCGGGGAGCAGAGCCGGTACTTTAGAACCGAAAGCAAAGAGGCTGCGGCTTCCTAACAAACTCAGGACTACTAGACTGGTGGTCACGGAGGTGGACGACGGCAATTTTGAGCCAAAGGTGCCCGAGGAAGCGCGTCGATGCTACGGCAATCAAATAGGCTGCATCGTACGGACAACCGCCACCATCAACGATGAGAAACTACAGAAGATAGAAAATATGAGGAGCTCCCTCCTAAAGAAGTTTCACCAGATATTCTTGTTCCCTGGGCCGGAATGAGAAGGATTATAAAGATCCAGACGAGGACCCGGCAATGAAGAATATAAACAAACACGCCATGACCAAGTTTAGCGACGCGTTGGCCGCCTGGAAAACTCGAGTGAAAGCAAATATCATCGACAAGATGGAACCCTACTCCGAGATTGTAAAGGATAATCCGATAGTCACGGAAGAGCAGTTTCAAATATTCAAGGAGGCTTGCGAGGCCGAAGCTGCCAAAAAAAGTCTAAGTACATGAAGGGGCTTCAAGAGAGGAACATTGGGAGCCACCACCTCGGAAGCCGTGGTTACGCGGAAAGAGGTCCAAATGGGCCAAGGAGGACGCTGAAGCCGCGAAGTCCGGGCATCCTGCACTTTGGCAGATTTCACCGCCCCGCAGGAGCGTGACGCCCCGAGGGCCCGCACCGCTGGGACCTAGTGAAGAAGGTTTACGAGACAACACCGGTCATTACGGAGTTCATGAGACCGCTGGTAATTTTAGTTTCTGGTCAAATCGACCGCACACGTTAGTCATATTTGTAAACGATCCTTGTGCCTTTTGCGTAGAGAGCAGCACCGGATTGCGGCCGAAAGCGACTCGCCGTTCGAGGCATTGGCGAGAGGCCAAGTGGGACACTCCATTCAACCGGGCGTTGAACATATTGAAACGACAACCGGTGGATACTCGACCGTCATATGGACGCGTGCACGGTGTCGGAGACGGCGCCACGTGGAAGAAGTACTACCGTGAGACCACGGAGGATAGAAAGGAAAGACGGAGGTTAAGTGAAGAAAACATCGACAAGAAGGTTGATATTGCGGTTGAGAAGAAATATGTCTCTTTTTGTTGCTCAACTATATATATGTGTTGCATATCATCGACTCATGTGACGATGCAGGTGCATAGATCATCGATGGTGAATAAGTGCTACGCCAGGAGTATATATACGACAAGTGGTCGGAGTGTCAGGCTCAGGTGTACCGGTTTCCGGTTTCCAAGCGATTAGTTTGTTTAGGTTCACGCTAATGCGAGAGAGGGATACGAACTCATGTACTCAAAGTGATAGCTCTTCTCGTGTATATCATTGTTTAGATGGATGACGATGTATTTGCAAGTAATCGAGACTTGTATCGCTATTTTCGAGATGATGACGAGAGACCACTTTGTGTTGGATGATGATTATGATGAGACTATTTGTATGTATATGCTATGATTACAGCTGTGGTCTCGCAGGCATTTGTATGTGTATCATGATGAAATTTGTATGTGCTAAAGATTCTTCTATAAAGCCTGTTCAAATACAAAACAAATATGCCAAAAAAAACAAAAAACTACTAAAATTAGCGATGGCGAGTGTATGAAAGTTAGCAGCAGCGCCGATAGCGATGGCCCACCAGAGCGTGCTAGAGCTACTAGCGTGAAGCTTCCCTAAGCTGCCGCTGTTGCTACACTTGTGTAGCAAGTACTGGTGAGCACGCGCTACTGCTATGTGTTAGCTGTAGCGCCTTATTAGTAGCGCCACTCCCCGCGCTACTGATACACCTAAAACCCGCGCTGCTGCTAGCCTTTTCCCCAGTAGTGCATCCCTAATACCTTTGCCGTACTCCCGTGCAATGACAAGTGAATAAACACTCATCTTGAGAATAACACATCTAGCATGGAAATATATCAGCCACCCCCTACCATTTCTTGAGCGGTATGAGCACACAAAAGAGAAATATATTTTGAAAATTAGAGGTGACACATACAAATTTGCTTAGAACGGCAAAAGGATACCGCATATAGGTAGGTATAGTGGACTCATGTGGCAAAAACTGGTGTAAAGGATTTTCATTGCACAAGTAGTGATCATACTTAGTGCAAATTAAGGCTAGCAAAAGATTGAGAAGCATCCAACCAAGAAATAAAAAATCTCATAAGCGAGCATTAAGCATAATTAACACTGAATAATGCACCACAAGTAGGATGTAATTTCATTACATAACTATTGACTTTCGTGCTTGCATAGGGAATCACAAACCTTAACACCAATATTCTTACTAAAGCATAATTACTCATCAACATGACTCACATATCACTATCATCATATCTCAAAACTATTACAAATAATCAAGTTTATTTTGTCCAATGATCTTCATGAAAGTTTTTATTATATCCTCCTTGGATATCTATCACTTTGGAACTAGTTTCATATGTTGCTTTTAATAAGCTCAAACAAATATAAGTGAAGAACATGAACATCATATTTTTTCTCTCAAATTAATCTAAGTGAAGCATGAGAGAATTTCTTCAAAGATAACAAAGCACACTGTGCTTAAAAAGATATAAGTGAAGCACTAGAACAATTCCAAGGCTCTAAAAATTTAAGTGAAGCATAGGATCAAGCATAGCATAATTTGGCTCTCCAAAATAGGTGTGTACAGCAAAATAAAAATTAAAAAAAACAAAGACTCATATCATACAAGACGCTCCAAGAAAAACTCATAATATGTGACGAATAAAAATATAGTTTCAAGTAAAATACCAATGGTTGTTAGAAGAAAGAGGGGATGCCTCTCGGGGGCATCCCCAAGCTAGTTGCTTGATACTTCTTGAATATTATCTTGGGGTGCCTCGTGCATCCCCAAGATTAGCCTTTTGCTAATCCTTATTCCTTCATCCATCGCGATCTCACCCAAAACTTGAAAACTTCAATCACACAAAACTCAACAAAACCTTCGTGAGATCCGTTAGTATAAGAAAGCAAATTACTACTATAAGTAATGTTGCAAACCCATTGATATTTTACTTTTGCATTATATCTACTATATTAAAACTTTTATATGGCAAAAACTCTTCAAAGGAAACCATAGAATCATCAAAACAAGCACACAACGTAAAGAAAATAGAATATGTCAAAAACAGAACAGTTTGTAGCAATCTGAATATTTTGAATACTTCTATAACTCCAAAAATTATGAAAATTAGGACAACGTGAGAAATTTGTATATTAATGTTCTACAAAAAGAATCAATATTTTATCACGCTTCTTTTAAAAATGAGAATTATTCTCGTGAGTGCAAAAGTTTTTGTTTTTCAACAAGATCAAATCAACTATCACCCAACATGATCCCAAAGGCTTTGCTTGGCATAAACACTAACTAAAACACAAAAACCACAATCATAACAGTAGCATAATTGTTCAAACACTCAATAATAGAAAGAAAAAGACAAAAATAAATTTTATTCATTGGGTTGCCTACCAACGAGCGCTATCGTTTTACGCCCCTAGCTAGGCATAACGTAAAAGATCTAAGTATTTTGTCTTTGTTTCTAGATCCATATGATTCCCTCATGATTGATACATATGGTGGCTTAATTCTAGTTCTAGGGAAGCGTTCCATACCCTTCCTTAGTGGAAATTGAAATTTAAGATTGCCTTCTTTCATATCAATCACGGCACCAATAGTACGTAAAAACGGTCTACCAAGAATAATTGGACAAGATAGATTGCAATCAATATTAAGAACAATAAAATCTATGGGCACATAATTCCTATTTGCAAGAATAAGAACATCATTAATTCTTCCCATAGGCTTTTAATAGTAGAATCCGCCAAGTGCAAATTTAGAGAACACTCTTCAATATCGGTAAGATCAAGCACGTCACATAAAGATTTCGGAATTGTAGAAACACTAGCACCCAAGTCACATAAATCAAAACACTCATAATTTTTTATCTTTACTTTGATAGTAGGTTCGCATTCATCACATAATTTTCTTGGAATTGAAACCTCGAATTCCAACTTTTCTTCTAAACTTTCATCATAGCATCAATAATATGTTTAGTAAAAGATTTATTTTGTTCATAAGCATGGTGTCGGTGTCAAAACCGGCGGATCTCGGGTAGGGGGTCCCGAACTGTGCGTCTAGGCGGATGTTACAGGAGACAAGGGACGTTTTTACCCAGGTTCGGGCCCTCTCGATGGAGGTAATACGCTACTACTACTTGATTAATATTGATGATATGGGTAGTACAAGAGTAGATCTACCACGAGATCAAGGAGGCTAAACCCTAGAAGCTAGCCTATGGTATGATTGTTGTTCGTCCTACGGACTAAAACCCCCGGTTTATATAGACACCCGATAGGTTAGGGTTACACAGAGTCGGTTACAATGGTAGGAGATCTACATATCCGTATCGCCAAGCTTGCCTTCCACGCCAAGGAAAGTCCCATCCGGACACGGGATGAAGTCTTCAATCTTGTATCTTCATAGTCTTGGAGTCCGGCCGTGACGATAGTCCGCTATCCGGACACCCCTAGTCCGGACTCCTTCAAGAGTCTCGAACCAGGCTTCAATGACGATGAGTCCGGCACGTTGATCGTCTTCGGCATTGCGAGGCGGGTTCCTCCTCCCAATACTTCATAGAAGGTTTTGAACATGAGGATAGTGTCCGGCTCTGCAAAACAAGTTCCACATAACACCATAGAGAGAATAATTCTTGCACAGATCTGCTGACGTATCCCGCGGCGTGACATCACACCACGGCCAAGCCTTTATATGAATCGTTTTTTACTGTTCCACCTCAGCGTGTTTAGCGAGGCGGTTTCCTTGGCACGTCTTATCAAAGCATAGATCGTGCCCCCTTATTTCAGGATTCTCATCAATACGGACGCAGTAACCCATCCGCGCCATTGATTACGGCGCTTGGGAAATAAGCGAGTTTTACCAGTTGGTGGGGACGATAGCTTCATTCTTCTATATAAGGGGATAAGGATCCACCTTTTCACCCACGCCTTCTTCCTCCTTTGCTTATCCATTTCACAAGACTCGAGCTCCAAATACTAAGTTCGTGATATCCCACCTCAACCTTTCTCCAATCATGTCAGGAGCGGGAGGCAGGTGGATGGCCTCCTCTGTCACGGAGGGGCACATCGCAAGACTGCGGGAGGCCGGATACTTGTCCGCCAACATTGCGCACAGGCTTCCCGACGAGGGGCAACTCATTCCAACCCCTGGGCCCCGTGAGAGGGTGGTGTTTCTCCCCCACTTCCTCCGCGGACTAGGCTTTCCTCTTCACCCATTTGTCCGGGGGCTCTTGTTCTACTACGGCCTGGACTTCCATGAGCTGGCCCCGAATTTCATCCTCAACATCTCGGCGCTATCGTCAGGTGCGAGGCTTTCCTCCGCATCCAGCCCCACTTCGCTTATGGCTGAAGATCTTCAACGTCCCGTCAAGGTAGTGGGCGGCCGCTGCTGAAAAGGGAGGCGCCATGGTTGGCAAGATGGCCAAAGTCCCATGGCTCAAGGCGCCTTCTTGAAGACAATAAAGGTGGCAATCGGGGTGGTTCTACATCACCGAGCCCCGCAACACCAAATGGGTGGCGGCCCCGATTCAGATCTGGCTTCCCACACGGCTCTTGTCATGGAAAGAGACGGCCCGACGCGTGGGGAATTCGGACGAGACACCCGGACTGCAAACATGCGTCCGAAACCTGGTGGCCAAGAATCTTAGGCTGGTCGACGTAATCCAGGTGATGCTCATCCGCCGGATTCTCCCATGCCAACAACGGGCTTTTAATTTGTGGGAGTTCGATCCGGCACAACACCAAACCTTGAGTCGGCTCTTGGACACTACAGACGAAGACGCCTGGAGGGTGCTGTTCTAGGGCGCTGGCCCCAAAGATCCGCTACCAAAGATCGCGGATACAGCTCGCAGCGCCCAGCCGGCGAGGTAAGTTATTTTACCCTTTACGGGACTCTTTTTTCATAGATTGACTCTACATGGGATCTAAAACTCCCTAATCTTTGACAGACTCGGCTGAAGACGTCCGGACAGATTAACTGTCCGGCTCCTTTGCCAGAAGACCCAGCGGACGCCCGATTGACGGGGCTGCTGGCTCCGGCATCGTACGTGGTGCCGGAGAAGAAGGCCAAGAAGGAGGCCACGGGAACTCGAAGGAGCTCCCGATGCCAGGTGCTGTCAGATTCTGAAGCGGAATCTTCTCCTGAAGACGAGGAGGAAGAAGAAGAAGCTCCTCCCCCAGCGTGGGAGGAGAAGAAAAGGAAGGCCGCCTAACCGGGAGGCCGGAGGGTCCAAGAAGGAAGAAACCTTCCTCCGACTTCTCCACCAACGCCGACGACGATGGGGAGGATCTGGCCTACAAGGGCCAAGCCTGGCGAGATCGTAAGTGTCCGGATACCCATGGTTTATTATTATTGCAGAGTGTTCTCTAATGTTGAACAACTGCAGCAGCTCGCCCAAGGGCGAAGTTCGCCAATTCATCGAGCGGGTCCCCGGCTCGCCGGAAATGGAGAGTACTTGCCTGACCGCCTCCTCGCCTCACGCTGCAGACGACATCAGGTGGGGCCCCAAGGGGCTTGGTCAAGAGGAGGCAGCGAGGAGGTGCCACAAGGCGACCTCCCGACTCCAGCGCTGCTGGGGCAAGATCCCAGGGGCTCTAAGCCCGACCTCGTCCGGACTCCATGCCGAACCATCAGCGTTCAAGTCCGGACAGCGGATCCTTCGCAAGAAGGGTAAGACGCCGGTGTCCTCCATCCAACCAGATGCACCAGATAGCTTACAGGAGGCGCTTAACAGCGCTTCCATCAAGGAGGAACACCGCACTGTCATCAGTGCGGTGATCCGGACAGTTCAGTCCGCCAAGAGCGGGCTGACCGAAGCCTGTACCAGCCTTCTAACATGCTTTGACGTAAGTTTTAGAATATGTAAAAAATATAACCGCATAGACAAGAGTTCTCGATGCTTAGTTCGGTGTTCGGAAAGAAAAGCCGGACTAAGGGTCTAAAAAGATATACGAGGGAGTCTAACATAAGTATGTCAATATGGGAATGCAGGCGCCGCTGACCTCCGCCAAGACCGATCTGGAGGTCAATGCATTGAAGCAGTAACTCGAAGCGTCCGAGAACGAGCTCGGACAAGCCAAGAAGGAGCTCGAGGACAAGGAAGGTAAGTAATACCTTATTAAAGAAATACCTTATAGAAAAGGCTTTGGTTGCAAAAATAATAGGAATAACTTGGTATCGCAGGGCCACTTAACGAGGTGGCGACCGAGGGAAGCGGTGTCCGTGGTCGAAAACAAAGCGGTTATGGAACGCACCGAGCGAGAGAAGGGGAGGCGCTGGCCAAGGTATTTACAAGAGCTCCAAGATCTCGTGGAAAAACACGAGAGTTTGGAGCGTGACTCAAGACTCGAGAGTCCGAGCTTGCCTCGCTCTTGAGAGTGCCAAAGTTGCTAAGGCCGAGGCCCAAAAAGCCCTCCAAGAAATTGAGTCTTTAAAGAAGATAGCGGCGGTAAGGCATTCTTTATGCAAAGCAAGCATGTGAAAGTGAATTACCTGTTACTTACCCGGATTCGAGCTCTCCAGAGCATTCGCAGATTTGCCCCGTAGTGCGCCCGACGCTGCCGCATTCTACCGCACCTGTGAGGGGAGCTCCACGGAGAAGGTGTTCTCGGTCTCGGTATGTCGAGGCCGACCATCCGTGCCCTCGAGCGACCAGCTGAAGCAGCTGGTCGACCTCCATAAGGTCGCCGAACAGGCCATGAAGGGCCTTATAGCGCTGGCTGTGGCCATTGGAGGCCATGCCCGGAGCTACTTCGCTTGGTGCAGCGGCTGGTGGATGCCTGTCCGCGGCTTGAAGTCATCAAGCGCTCGTCTGCATTGAAGGTGTCCATCGGGCCTTGCCCGTGCTAAAGTGCACTGGGCAAGCTGGATGCGAGAGGCTTGTGACGGACGGGCCAACCCGAAGGGCCATGAGCATCGCACGCTCAAATGTACTATGAGGGCCTCTCAAGGGTGCCCGCCGAATAGCGGATGAGTGCTCCAGAGATGTAATTTTTGAGTAAACTCGCATTTGTTATCCTGCATACCAAGACTTGTTCATATGCGCTTAAGCAACGCTTTTATTAATTTAAAATATTACCTTCAGGCGGCCGCTTATCAAATTTGAGAGATGGAAAGTCGTTGGCTTCAGCCCCATGCCACGAAAGTCTTTGGGGTGTTCGATAAACTTGAGCACTCTTGTTCCCATTCTTGGGTCCATCTAGGAGGCGCCAACACTACGTAACAAGGCAACCGGACTTATAATGCTTGAACACTCTCACTTAGCCATAGAATTCTATAATTTTAAATTTCATGCGGCCCCTAGTATTCGAAGACCGAGTTTGGGGCGCTTATCCACGCCTGGCCGACAATTCCGGTTCCTCGCCTAAGCGGCATAAGTCTTTAGGGACCCGAAAAAACCTCTCGAACAGCGATCGCTCTCGCCCTATCATGTCGGTCAGTTTTAGCTTTCTCCATCGAGGTGCTCGACCAAAGATAACTGGGCACAATCGCAGTGGTTCTCCCGGTGCTACCTTAGCCGATATAGCGGAACGTAAGGTACCAAAACACGGGAGCCGGAAAACCCAACTATTGACCCAAGACATGATTCGAGCCAATTCATATAATGCTATAAGTTCGGGTGCCGCACTTGTGAAAGTGTTCGACTTATCACACCATAATTTTGGGATACTTGAGCCCTCGGTGTATTGGCCGCACTAAAGTGTAATGGTTGCAACATGTCATGAAATGAACACATGTATATAAAAAGGAAGTAGAGCAATAATAAGCAAAAGCTGTGTATTGTTTATTCAAAAAGGTACTGCAATGGAAGCGTAACGATACAAATAGTGCGATAAGGTGGGATGGGACTATCTAACATGTCCCCCTCCGTGGGTAAGTCACTGGATGATATGTAAAACAGGTATAATGCTCGTAATAGAGACCACCTGAACACTCGACGTGGCTTTCCGCTTCCTTGGCTGTTGCATCGTGAGTTCGGCGATTCGAATGCCGGACATGACTTCTTAAAGACGGAGTCCTGAAAGTAAAAAAAAAGGAAGAAAAAGAAAAAGGAAAAAAAAGAAGTGACACAAACGGGAGCCCCTGGTGCGGTCGAGCCGCATTCTTGGCGTGCCGTTGTCTTGCCCCTCCCCATATGCCCATGGTATCTCAAGAGCGTAATTATGTACGCGTAATACGAGCTTCGTAATTTCGCGAGGGCTGGGGTTGGGGCCGGATTGCTACTCGTGCTTGAATCGTACCAGGTGGTCTTGTTGCAGGTTACTCCGCGCCGCTTGGCGGTGTCCGAACGCCTAGTGGCCGGACTCGAGAATTGCCGTGAGAGGCTGCTTTGCACCTCCGCCATGAGGGTCAGCCTTATGCTCCTCCGCTCGGAGAGAGCTGCTCGGTGTTTCCATTGACCGTGATTACTCCTCGAGGGCCTGGCATCTTGAGCTTGAGGTATGCGAAAAGCGGCACCGCATTGAACTTTGCAAATGCGGTTCGTCCGAGCAGTGCATGATAGCCGCCATGAATGGGACGATGTCAAGATTAACTCTTCGCTTTGGAAGTTATCCGGAGATCCAAGACCACTTCGAGTGACCGAGCCTGCATAATTGGCCTCTACACCGGTATGACGCCTTTAAAGGTCGCCTTTGTAGGTTTAATCCTTGAGGGTCTATGCCCATTTTGCACATCTGTATCCTCGATAAAGCAGGTTCAGGCTGCTACCGCCATCCATCAGACTCGTGAGGTGAAATCCACAATAATTGGGTCAAGAACAATGCGGCAAAGCCACCGTGACGGATGCTAGTGGGTGGTCCCTTCGATCGAAGGTGATCGGGCAGGAAGACCATGGGTTGAACTTTGGGGCGATCGCTCCATCGCATATACGTCCCGTAGTGCACGCTTCCTCTCCCTTTGGGTATGTGGGTTATGCGATATCATGTTCACCGTCCGCACTTGTGTGGGAAAACCTTTCGTCCTCTATTGTTCGGGCGGCCGGGCTCTTCCTCGTCATCGCTATGCAGCCCCTTGTCATTGAGCTCGGCACTTAACTTGCTCGCTTGCTTTAACACCCAACAATCCTCTGTTGGTGTGATTGGCTGGTTTTTCGGGGTGCCATGTATTTGGCACAAGCGATCGAGTATGCGGTCCAAGTTGGACGGGCCTCGGGTATTTCTTTTGAATGGCTTCTTCCACGACCGGTTTAGAGCCTCTCAATCCGCATTGACGGTCAGATCTTCGTGATTATCACCGCACGCGGCGCTTGTTCTTGTTGCGACGCCGACCGCCATTGCTGTCTATCGGGAGGCTGATCGCACCCACGGACACCTATGGGGCCGGGCGGACCAGGCCCCTTGTGGTTCGGAGGGGGCAGTAGATCGCATCGAAGAGCGGATCGAGGCGAGGCACACGAGCGCTTACCCAGCTTCGGAGCTCTCTGGAGAGATAAAACTCCTACTGCTGCTTGTTTGATGTATTGTGTTCTTGCTTGGGAGCAATGCGAGCTACAAAACCTAGCGTGGGTGTATCTAGTCTCCGGTGGGTCGAATGAACTGAACCAGCCGAACCCCTTCTACGCTATGCATGGGCCTCCTTTTATATGCTCAAGGGTCTCCACAGTGGCAACATAGGCGGGGTACAAATGTAAAAACAGGAGTTGGTACACCTACTCGCACAAAGGTACAAAGGCAAAATACCTAACTCGACGGCAAGGGACAAAAGCAATAAATGCCCGCCGTTGTCGCTTCCGAATAAAGGCAACAGAGGCCGTCAGGAGCGCCTCCGCTCGCCACGATGGCAAGCTTGTCAGCGCCGCCTATCGCTGCTCTCCGCTGGCTGCACAGCCTCTCGACACGCGCCCATGGAACGGTCCCATGCCGACACGTCGCTGGATGAGCTGGAGCGGAAAGGGAGAAAGGTTGCATGCCGCGGCAAGCGCCTTGCCGCAGCCGAATCCTTGTCGCGCCCGGAGGCTTGTCGCGCTCCGGGCCTTCCCGGCAAGCTCCTCTTGCCGGGGCCTTGTCTTCTGCGTGCCTTGAGCGGCCTTCCCGACAAGCTCCTCTTGTCGGGGCCTTGTCTTCTTAATCAAATACTTTGTTCTTGAATGGCTCCAAGGAAGCCATGGAGGATCTTGGCGGTGACGAGGCAAGCCTTGCCGCGGGGTGCTGCAATCGTCTGCGCACGTAGCACGGGATACTAGGGTACCCCTACTCTAGTACACCAACAGAGCCCCCTGCTCGGGCCGCACGCGTGCCGAAGCGCTTGTCGGGCCAGGCCCAATCGCACACGGACACGCGCGCCTCGACCACGCCGCAACTCGCCCGGACCCACCACGATCCCCACTAACGGCACGCACCGGACGTGGCGCTGCGGCGAGATCGTGGGCGCGTCGTGGGGGGTTCTTTATTAGTATAAGCGAACGCCCGCCTCCTCCCCTTTATAAGCGGAGGAAACAGAGGCAGGCCGACCACCCCGCCATTGCTGTCTTGTCAAGAAACCACCGCCGCTCCCTCTTCTTCTCCGGTCATGAAGAGAGCAGCGCCCGCTTTCGCCGCAAGCACACTCACGCCCGCCGGCCTCCTCCGCCCCCGCCATGGCTCCGAAAGCCGATAAGGAGAAGGGCGTCTGTCGGCCGGTCAAGAAGCGGCTCAAGGGCGTTGGCGCAAGGAGCGAGCCATCTTCCCCGCAGCTCGGCGCAAGGGAGATGCGGACGCCTTTCTACCTCTTCTCGGTCGACGGAGACTCAGGCGCATCCGCCGCGAGGGTGCTCTCGCCTCCGCCTCCGATTTGGCCCCAACAGGTACCCTTTCTTCGCTTCTTTTTCTATTATTGCGGGCTTTGCCCGCCCTTTTCCGAGTTCTTTTGCGACATAATGAACACCTTTAGCCTCCGCCTCCTTGACTTCACCCCCAACGCCATCTTGACCATGGAAGTTTTCGCGCATTTGTGCGAAAACTTTGTCGGAGTCCACCCGAATGTGGCTCTCTTCCGCCATTTCTTTGTTCCCCGCGTCGAGAGAGGAGAGCCACTTGCCGGAGGGATAGCTCGGGTCTCTAGGATCGGCAAGAAAGAGGCCTACCTAGAGGGAGAGTTCCGCAACAAGTGGGAGGAGTGGAGAGCCAACTGTGCCGGGTCAGAGGAGAACCCGCAGCCCTTCACCGCCGCAGGCGCCAAACCCCAATAGTGCGCGGCAGGATTGGAGTAACTTGGCGCCGAGGACGCGAAGTCAAGATAGTCAGACCAATTCTGCGCCTCGTGCTTGCCGGTTAATCAGAAGGCGCAGCTTGGCGCAGACTTCATTCGCCGCCGCATCGCTTCCCTCGCAGAAAGGAGGAGGCCTGCTTGGGAGTTCCAAAACGCGGCAGATATCATGAGGCTGCGCCTGGTTTGAACCGGAACTTCACCGTCATGGAGCTGGACTCGACATCGCTCGAGCTGTTCAAGAACGCACCCCACCATCCAGAGTGGTTTAGGTTGCCGCGGGGTCGTCCCTTTGTGCAATAACTCGGCGCCGACCGCATCCGCGCCATGATGCCACCGTGCGACTCCCACGGATCGCCCCAACTCGGCAGGAGCCCCTCGACGAGGTCGTGCAGCAATTCTTCGACGATTTGCAAGAAGTGCCGATCCGCCCGACGAAAGCGTAAGAGGCTCACCCGCGACACCACCGACTCGTGAGATGGCGAGGATCGCCACCAGGTGGAGGAGGCGGCAGAGCGCCGCCACCGGAGCCTTCGGGTTCACCGTGGAGGAGGCGGATGCGCGAAGGCGGCAAGCCTTGCCGAAGCGAGGGAGGTCGCCGGGCGAGGACGAGCTTATCGAGCCCGGGCCGGGTCGAGTGGACCCGCCGAGGGCGCTTTCCCACCGCCAAGCGACTTGCCGCCAAGCCATCCGCCAAGAGGCGCCTCCGCAGGGTTGGAGACGAAGTCGGGCGACAGAACGCCCACAAAGAGCAGCGCCAAGGCCACGCGCTTCCACCGCGGCAAGTGAGGTTGTCGCGGAGCACCCCACACTGCAGCGACAACCGGGCGGATCTTCGTGCCACCGCCGACGCCTCCGCCAAGCGGCCAAGAGAGCCCACGCCCCGCCTCGTCAAGACCGGAGGCGAGCCGGAGTTTGACTTCTCCGTGCTCAGCTCCGAGGAGGAAGGCGAAGAGTAAGCTTCGAGATTGTGCTTGTATTTCTTCAATTTTATTGCTTCATCTTGAATCTGATTTGCTTGCTCGATTCTTTCCTTTTCGTGACGCCGCCTGCCCAGAGCAGCGAAGAGGGCGAAGATCCCGACGGTCGCCATCGAGGACGATTCTCCCACTGTAACGGGGACGCGTCTGAGACTCCCTTTGCCGGACCAGCGACCTTCCTCAGAGCAGCCCCAAAGATGCCCCCTGCAGTAAGTGCGCAGTTTTCTTACTATTAGGTGTGCAGGGGTGCTCCTTCTTTGTTGATATCTGACTGTGTGCTTGTGTAGGAGCAGAGCAGCCTCATCAGGAGGGCTCGGAAGCCACCTCCGAGATCCTGCCCGCTGCCACTACGCCGCCAAGGGAGAACTCCCCGGCATGGGAGTGCCCTCCGACAAGGGAGGCCACCCCGACAAGGGAGGCCACTCCGGCAAGGGAGGCTACCCCAGCAAGGGACGACGCCAGTGACCCTCCAGTGGTCGAGGCCATGGCTGCGGATCCCGCTGCAGGTAATTCCCTTACACGAAAATTTCCCTTGGGCTTGCTTTCTTTTGTTTCTCTTTTTGAACATCTGCTTGACTGCTCTTTCTTCGTCTAACGCAGAGCCGATGGAGGTCGAGGCCGCCGGCGAGGAGGAAGCGCGCGGCAACACCGACGAGGCCGCCGTCGAGGAAGAAGAGGTCGCTGTCAGGAAGAAGAGGCCGCCGCCGATGAGCCTGTTGGCGAAAAAGGCCACCGAGGCTGCCGACGCGGAGGCCGGTGAGGGGTCGGGCGATCAGATCGACGGCCCTGAGGCCGCAGGAGCGGCAAGCGCCACACCGACAGCCGACTTCACACCAAGCGGGCGGGCGGGCTCCGAGGAGCTCCTCAAATGGCGCCACCCAAGGCCGGGCGAAGGCGTTTTCATCAAGCTCCTTGGGAACCGAGCCTGTGGCGCCGGCCGAGGGCGAGACCTTCGACGGGCGAAGCTACTCGCCTCCGCTGGGTTGACGCTGGTGGACGCGCCAAGCAAAGCAGCTGCGAAGTCTCGAGGAGGAGCAATGGCTGGAAGAAGCTGCCGCCTACCGCGCCCGGCAGCCAGGTTGGAGACCCGGGAGGCACTTGTCGCGAGGGCAGGAGCGACATGGAGAAACGCGCCAAGAGCTCCGAGCGCCAACCAAGAAACCCTCCGCGACGAGCGGAAGCGCTGGGGCAACTCGCAGAAGAGCGCACGGCCTTCATCCTTGAGAAGGCCGCAATGAGGAGGAGCAATGGCTGGCTGCCGAGAAGCTTCGCCATGAGGAGAAAGTGAGCCGGGCGCAATGGAAGGTCAACCTGGATAGCCACGAAGAAGACCTTGCTGCGAGGAGTCACTTAGCGGGCTCAGCAGGAGCGGCGATGCCGCCAGAAGCCGCCGAGGCCGCCAAGGAAGAGTCAAGGCGAAGGTGGCATAGCTGGAGGCCACCCTCAAGAAGAGCGGCGAAGAGCTTGCCGTGCTCAAGCGTGAGCGCGCGAGAAGGACGCCACACCCTTGGCGAGCTGCAGAGCCGCCTCACCGATAGGGCCAAGGAGCTCGGCGCCGCCAAGGATTCCAAGGCGGATCTTGAGCTGAAGCCGACCACTCGACGCAGACGTTGGATGGCGCCAGAGAGCGGGAGGTGGGCTTGTTGGAGGCGATCAAGGCCAAGGAGGAGCTGGCTGGCGAATGCTGCCTCCGTCCGTAACACCTTGAGGGAGAGCGTGGAGCACTGGACCGAAGGTCTTGTGGACACCGCCACGACATCCATAACGAGCCGATGGAGCTGGGATGGCGGACCTTGCGCATTCTCCGACGAGCATCTCCAACCCAGCGCCAAGCTCAGCTTATTCTTCAAAGGCGTGGTGGACGGGCCTCCCGGCGACTCCGAGAAGAGGTCCCAAGCAGCCGCCGAGGAATCACGCCAGTCTGCGCTGGAGCCCTCGAGAAGGTGTTGCTCAAGGTGGCCTTCCGCAATCCGGGCCTCAACCTTAACGGCGTCCTCCGATCCTTGCCGCCAGACGCCAACGTGGAGGATCTCAAAGCCCTTGTCGCATCCATTGTGGACAAGGTGAACAAGATCAAGCGGATTGAGGGCGACCGCATAGACTAGGCCGCCAACTTTATCTTTCCCTTGTCGCTGCTGATCATGTTTAGAACACTTTGTTAGATCAAACAAGTTATTTTGTAATATACTCTATCTTATGCGATCAATGCAATGTTATTTCCTCTACTTGATTCCTTCCTTTGTACGTTTCTTCCTTACGCATTTGGGGGACTCGTCGGTGCGGGCACTTCTGCCGCGAGCGCTGAGTGCGGAACGTCAGCAGCCTGCTGGCAGTGCCGCCTCTGACAAGCAACCTTGCCGCGACTAGCCGCAGCTCACTTAAGTTGTTGAGCGGACTCGAAACAAAGTAAGGGCGCGACTAGTCATGAGTTGGTTCCTGTCGCATGTGTTCTCCATACAAAGTACTATCGCTCGAGGAAGATAACTTAAAAATTTAAAATTGATTGCTCAAACTTTGGCAACTTAGCTTTTCTGCCTCTTGCTTCCCGATGAGGTGAAACTTCCTCGGCGGTGCCTGGTCCATAGTATTATCTCCTCCTCCCTGGTTAACTTGTGCATCGAGGGAGTCTTCCTTTCTTTGAGAAAAGAAAAGAAGAGGAAATAACGTTATGGAGCCGAGCGGCTCGATTCTGCTATCGGGTGTGGTTGCTGCACAAAGTGTTAGCCAAAACATGCAATAAAATGATGAAAGCATGAACTTGACAAGTTGTGCGCAACACATGAGCTTTTATCGATGCACGGGGTCTGCGCCTCGCTTTGTAATGAAGGATTACATGCAACAACGGCAAGACTTGTACAAAAAGGTGGTTGTCGGAACGGGTTCCGACAACCGCGCTTCTACGGGTAAAATCTTACGAAGATGCTCAATGTTCCAGGAGTTGCTCACCGAATGCCATCTTCGGGTCTCAAAGGCGGACAGCGCCAGCCTAGTGACTCGCTTTCACCCGATAAGGGCCTTCCCACTTCAAGGCCAACTTGTTTGAATTCTTGGCGGATCTGAACGCTACCAAGAACAAGGTCGCCTTCCTCGAGACTTCGGCATTAACCCTGCGGCTATGATAGCGACGCGAGCTTGGTGGTAGCGAGCAGCTCGACAATGCCTCAAGACGATCCTCCTCAAGGAGCAGCGTCATCTTGTCGCAGCTGCTCTTGCTCAAGCTCATCATAAGTGAGCACTCGAGGCGATCCAGATACGAAGTTCCGTGGGGAGAACTGCCTCTGCTCCATAGACTAGAGCAAAGGGTGTCCGCCGTGGCTCGATTTGGTGTCGCCCCGATCGACCAAAGAACCACCGGCAGCTCCTCGATCCAGCTTTCTTCCGCACTTGTGCAGCCCGTCGAAAGTTCTGGTCTTGAGCCCGCCAAGAAGCACTTCAAAGATTTGCCCTCTCTCGCTTGACCATTGCTTCTCGGTGAGCAACAGAAGCAAAGCAGACCTTGGCGCCAAGGTCTTGGACGTCGCATGAAGGTGCGACTCTGAATTGTGTGCCGTTGTCGGTGATGATCCGGTTAGGGATTCCAAACGGCAAACAATCGACCAAGAACTTGATCACCGACCGTGCTGTCACCTTCCTCATCGCTTCCACTTCCGCCACTTTGTGAACTTGTCGATGGTGACGTACAATTACTCAAAGCCCCCGACAGCTCGGGGGAAGGGGCCGAGGATGTCGAGCCCCCAGACCGAAAATGGCCAAGACAAAGGGATCGTCTGGAGAGCTTGAGCTGGCTGGTGTATCTGTTTGGAATGGAACTGGCACGCTTCACACTTGGTTACTTGTGCAGTTGCATCCTGGAGGGCTGTCGGCCAGAAGAAACCTTGCCGGAAAGCTTTGCCAGCAAGTGCTCTCGCGCCAATGTGGTGACCACATATGCCTCCGTGTATATCTCCGCCAACAGCTTCGGCCCATCTTCCACAGGGAATACACTTCAATTTCACACCATTGAGTCTTCTTCTGCATGTGATGCCGTCGACAAACCGGTACATACTTGACCGCCGGGCTACTCTTTCCGCTTCTTCTTGCTCTTCGGGAAGTTCTCCGTCTCAAGGAAATGGACAATCTCTGCTGCGCCCTGTAGCTTGTGGCTCGACAACAAGGACTAAAGGCACATCTGCTGCTGCGGGAACATCAGCTTCCACGGCGAGGACCTGAGGTCCTGCCGGAGCTTGATGGTCCCCGACAAGCTTGCCGGAGCAAGACTTGTCGGGAGCGTCTGCTTCAACGAAACAAACCCTGGGGTCTGTCGGAGCAGACTGCTCCTCAGCACTGTTGGTGTTGATCTTGGGGACCTTTGCAACGACGGGCTCGGGAAGCTCTGTCGGAAAGTAGTCACCAGAGGCCAACTTCCTCTTTTGCCTTGTCCAGCTTGATGGTGTTACGGTTATCGAGTCAGCTTGAGCACGAAAATCCCTGGTTCCATTGTGCAACTTAAGTGCAGCGCACTTTGACAGCCGTCAAGAATATCATTCTCGAGCTCTTGGAACATGTTCCATTTGCGAGGCCGTCAAAGTGCTCTTCCAGCTTCCTCACTTCATCGACGTGAGGCTTCCATCAACGGACTCTGGTAATCTTTGTTCACTTGGCGGACGATGAGTTGTGAGTCTCCCCGACAATAAGCTTTTTGATCCCAAGGTCCACGGCGATCCGAGACCGCAAGCAAACCTTCATACTCTGCAGTATTGTTTGTCGCTTGCTCCTTGGGAAAGTGCATCCGGACGACGACTTGAGGTGCTCTCCGGTGGGTGCGATAAGCAAAGACGCCGCACCGGCGCCTTTGCAGCGAGAAGGCACCATCAAAGTACATCAGCCACTCTTTGCTTGCTTCTTTGACGGGAATGCTCGCCTCTCGAATCTCTTCATCCGCGTTGGCGCCCACTCTGCTATGAACTCTGCCAACGCCTCGCTTTGGATAGTTGATGTGCTTTCAAACTTGAGACCAAAGCTTGACAGCTCCTGTCCACTCGACAATCCTGCCTGCCGCTTCGGATTCTCGCAGATTCCTCTTCAAATGGAAAGCGAAAGTGACAACTGTGATCTCATGTGCTTGGAAGTAATGGCGCAGCTTTCTCGAGGCCATGAGGAGGCCGAAAAGCAATTTCTGCACAACTGTGAGTACCTTGACCTAGCCCCTGCAGGAGGGAACTGACAAAGTAGACTGGGCGCTGCACCATCCTTTTCTGTATCTGGTCATGCGTCTTCGTGGACTCGTCCTTGTCGGGACCAGAGCTTGTCGGCGAAGCCCCCTGCTTATCGCTGGATGTGCTTGCCGTGGTTGCTGGCTCGTCATCCGCCTCCCTCTCCGCTACAAACGCAGCACTAACCACTTGATTGGTTGCCGCTATATATAGCAGCAACTTCTCTTGTGGCTTAGGTGCGACAAGTGTTGGAGTGGAGGACAGGTATCTCTTCAAGTCCTGCTGAGAGCAGCCACGCAGCCGGCAAGTCTTCGTACATCCTTGACGCGCTTTGGGGCTTCAATCTGCTCAATGGCCTTGATCTTGTCGGGATTAGCTTCAATCCCTCGCTGAGACACAAAGAACCCGAGAAGCTTGCCGGAAGGGACTCCAAACACGCACTTCTCGGGGTTGAGCTTAAGGCATCCGTATGAAACAGAATGTGCCACATGGTGTAATGAATGTGGTCTTCTCTTCATCTTCTTCAGCCATGAAGATCTGATGGTATCCTGAGTATGCATCAAGAAACGAAAGCAAATCACATCCAGCCGTGGAGTCAACAATCTGGTCAATGCGCGGCAAGGGAAATGGATCTTTGGGACAAGCTTTATTAACATCCATGAAGTCAATACAAAGTCTCCATTTTCCATTTGCCTTCCGCACGACTATAGGATTGGCCAACCACGTAGGATGGAGCACTCCTCTGACGAGGCCTGCTGCTTCCAGTTTCTTGATCTCTTCTGCTATGAATTCTTGGCGCTCCACTGCTTGCTTCCTGACTTTTTGCTTGACGGGTCACAAGATGAGGACAAACGGCCAGGCGGTGCTCAATCACTTTCCTGGGAACACCGGGGATGTCAGACGGTTGCCATGCAAACACGTCGACATTCACCCGCATGAAAGCAACGAGCGCGCCTTCCTATTTAGGGTCGAGAGAGGCACTGATGGTGAAGGTACCACCAGTGCCGTCCTCCTTGGCGGGCACCTTCTTGGTCTTCGGCGGAGCCACCATCTTCTTGCACTTGCCGGTGGAGCTCGATGGTGCGTCCTCGACAGTAGCGCAGCACTCCGAAGAGGTGCGCTTGCCGGAGTGAGCATCAGAGCCCTTGCTGGACTTGGACTTGGCCTCCTTCCCCCCGGGAGCTTCAGCGGCAAGTGTCTGGCAATCCGTCGCGGCTGCTGCATCCCGGTAGATCTTGTCGGCACAGATAAGGGCATCCTTCTTGTCGCCGTGGACAGAGATGACGCTTATCGGGCCTGGCATCTTGAGTAGATTGTAAGCGTAGTGAGAGGCTGCCATGAACTTGGCGAGTGCTGGACGGCCAAGTATCCCATTGTAAGGCAATGGGAAATCGGCAACGTCGAATGTAACCCTCTCAGTCCTGAAGTTCAGCTCGCTGCCAAACGTAACCGGCAACGTAATCTTCCCCTTTGGCTTGCTCCTTCCCGGATTGATTCCTTGGAAGGTACCGGTCTCTTCGAGCTCGCTGTCAGGGATTTGAAGCTTCTGGAGCACCGCGGAGGAGATCAGATTCAAGCCGGCCCCGCCGTCAACTAACATCTTTGTGACCTTGAGGTTGCGGATGGTTGGAGAGACCAACATCGGCAAACACCCGTCCGCAGTTATGCGATCAGGGTGGTCCTCAATATCAAAAATGATAGGCGTGCTGGACCACTTGAGAGGCTTGCGTGACTCTACGGATGGTTCCGCTGCATTGACCTCCCGCATCCATTGCTTGAGTTGGCGGTGGGAGGTATGCGAAGCACCTCCGTCAATCTGAGAGAACCTCTGTGGCTTTCTGAAACTCCTGCTCGTCAGCGTCGTCGTCCTCCATATCTTCGTCGTCGTCATCATCTTCATCCTTGTCGCGGCTGCGGGGAGGTCGATCTCCTTGGCGCTGCTTGGCCTTGTCGCGGCGTCCTCCCCGGCCGGGACGTTTCTTGCTTGCTCCCCCAGCACCTTCCTGGGCCTTCTCCTTGTCGCGTCGCTCGTACTCAGCTCTCTGCTGTTCAACGAGCTGCTCGACCTTCTTGCAGCTCTGGAGGTCATGGCCCTTGGTGCGGTGGATCTTGCAGTACTGCTTGCCGGAGCTGTCCTGCTTGTCGGCGGCCGCCACCGACTGGTGGTTGGCGTCAGCGGCAACTTCCTTGCCGGAGCCACCAGCCTTGGCGTTCTTGTCGCCACCTCCATTGCCGGACTGCTCGACTGCTAGCACCTCTCTGGCTTTCTTCTTCCTGTTGCCTCGCCGCCAGCCCTTCTTTGCCGGGGCGGTGTCATCAACCGCCGAGATCCTGCTTCGCATTCTCTCTGGCAGTCTCCTCCCTTCCTCAGTAGCGTGCACACTTGTCGGCTAAGGCGCATAGCTCACCGACGTCCTTGACTTTGCACATCGCCATCTCCTCCCTCATCCTGCGGTTCCGCACATTACGATGAAATGCGCTGATCACCGCGCAGGGTGGACGTCTCGATGCTGTAGTGCACACGGCTGAATCTCTCGATGAACTTGCGCAGGACTCTCCTTCCTTACAGGCGGCAGATGAAGGTCACTCTCTTGGCCTTGAGGCTTGTGGCCACCGTGAAGGCGCCAACAAACTGATGGCACAGATCTGCCCAAGAGGATATGGAGCTGTTCGGCAAGTGCATGAGCCAAGATCTCGGCGTTGGGCTTGAGCACGGCGGGAAGTAGTTGGCGAGATCTTGTCGCCCCGTCCCCCGCAGCCTGCACCGCAATGGTGTAGATGCTAAGGAACTCCGACGGATGCGCCCCGCCATCATACTTCTCCGGCACGCGTCTGGTTTGAAGTTTTTCCGGCTGGCCACCGGACTTGCCGCAGCTCACGAGTGAACGGAGGGCAACCTACCGCGTCACGGCAAGTCGCTTGGCTCCTCCGGCCGCGCATGTCAACAGAAGGCCCAGCGCCGCTTTGTCGGATCGACGTCGCGCTTCTCTTCGCGCTCGATGCGAGTTCGAAAGCGCCCTCTTGTTGTCGCTCATGAAGAACTTGGCGCTGATCGCGGCGAGCTCGCGGATCCGATGACGCAGTGGAGTCGCTGTCGAGGTGGATCCGGTGATTCGGCGATCTTGGCCTTCTTGGCGGAGAGTGCACGGTGGTTGCACCTCCGACAGTCTCATCGCCACCGGCTCGTGCCTTGTCGTCTCGCCGCGGCAATGATGACGTTGGTTGCCGCGGAGCGTCGCCGTTGGCAAAGCCGATGAGGCTCGGGATAGTGGCCCTCCACTCGTCGACCGTGGCGGCCGTTGGAGGGTAGTCGAGAGCAGCTGAGCTCTCACCGTAGCTTCACCGGGTAGTGGGCGGCATTGGAGAACGGTGCGAGGAGCGGATACGCCGGACTTCTAACCACGTTAGAAGGAGCAGCACCCGTCCAGCGACCAGATCTCACTCGTGCCAGCATGTTGGCGCGCATGCTGGTCCCTGAGGGTCTCGATCCAGCGAGCGTATGGCGTTGTGAACGCCATGACGTTGTTGGTCCCGCATCTCTGGGATGGGCGCGGGGATGCGCGGACGCCGAGGTTTGCGGGCCTTGTCCTTGGACTTGGCAACGCCGCGAGCACCTTCGTCGGCGCCCGTTCCTCCGCCAGCGTCTGCCCCACCACCCGCTTGCTGCGGTGAGGGTGGGTACGACGCGACGGCTTCGCTGCCGCCGAAGCTTTCTTCTTCGGTGGCATGCTGAGGAAGATGTTGATGACGCTGCTCGTGTGAACGCCGGATCAGATTCACACGGTCTCGACGCCCCCTACCTGGCGCGCTAAAGATGTCGGGGAGGCTGATCGTACCCACGGACACCTATGGGGCCGGCGGACCAGGCCCCTTGTGGTTCGGAGGGGGCGGAGATCGCACGAAGAGCGGATCGAGGCGAGGCACACGAGCAGTTTACCCAGCTTCGGAGCTCTCCGGAGAGATAAAACTCCTACTGCTGCTTGTTTGATGTATTGTGTTCTTGCTTGGGAGCAATGCGAGCTACAAAACCTAGCGTGGGTGTATCTAGTCTCCGGTGGGTCGAATGAACCGAACCAAATTAACCCCTTCTACGCTATGCATGGGCCTCCTTTTATATGCTCAAGGGGTCTCCGGCAGGTGGCAACATAGGCGGGGTACAAATGTAAAAACAGGAGTTGGTACACCTACTGCGCCAAAGGTACAAAGTGCAAAATACCTAACTCGACGGCAAGGGACAAAAGCAATAAATGCCCGTCGATTGTCGCCTAACAGGCAACAGAGGCCGTCAGTGCGCCTCCGCCGCCACGATGGCAAGCTTGTCGGCGCCGCTTATCGCTGCTCTCCGGCTGGCTGCACAGCCTCTCGACGCCGCCCATGGAACGGTCCCATGGCGACACGTCGCTGGATGAGCTGGAGCGGAAAGGGAGAAAGGTTGCATGCATGCAAGCGCCTTTGCCACAATGAATCCTTGTCGTGCCGGAGGCTTGTCGCGCTCCGGCCTTCCCAGCAAGCTCTTCTTGCCGGGCCTTGTCTTCTGCGTGCCTTGAGCGGCCTTCCCGACAAGCTCCTCTTGTCGTGGCCTTGTCTTCTTAATCAAATACTTTGTTCTTGAATGGCTCCAAGGAAGCCATGGAGGATCTTAAGCGGTGACGAGGCAAGCCTTGCCGCTGGTGTCAGAATCGTCCGTGCACGAGTACGGGATACTAGGGTACCCCTACTCTAGTACACCGACACTGTCCTTGGTATCCGGACTATCAGGATGTTTGGCCAAGTTGTTTCTTCGAGCTAGCCAGCTGTCCTCTCCCGCACAAAAGCGAGTCATGAGGGTTGTGAGGGCTGACATAGATTTCGGCTTTTCCTGTCCTAGGTGCCGGGCAAGCCACTCGTCGGATGTTATGTTTGAAGGCTGCAAGGGCCTCTGCATCCGAACAGTCAATGATTTGATTTTTCTTTGTTAGGAACCGAGTCCGTAATTGTCCGCCGATTCTTCCGCTGCTGAATTATGTGGCTAAGGTCATCGGCGTCTGGTGGTCGCACATATGTGCCCCGGAAGTTATCAAGGAATGCGGCTTCCAGTCCTCCCAACAACCAATTGATTCTTTGGTAAGCTATTGAGCCAGTGTTGAGCTGGTCCTTTAAGCTTGAGTGGGAGGTATTTGATGGCATGTAGATCATCACCGCGGGCCATGTGGATATGGAGGAGATAATCCTCGATCCAGAGCGCGGGATCTGTGGTACCATCGTATGATTCGATGTTTCCGGGCTTGAAGCCCTCGGGGATTTGATGATCCATTACTTCATCTGTGAAGCATAGTGGGTGTGCGGCGCCTCTGTATTGGGCTATATCACGACGTAGCTCATATGAGCTTTGTCTACTGTGTTCGGCCCGGCCGGTTTTGCTGTGTCCGGCGCGACGGTAATCATCCCGCATTGCTGGGCGCCCACGGGATCTGTAGATCGATCTTGTATGTTTTGCCTTATCCTCCAATATATCTCGCAAGTCCGGCACGTTTTCCCGTGCCTTGGTACTTTTTGAGCGGTGTCGGGGTGTGGCTTGGGCGGAGGGCCGAGAGGCTTCTCTGTCGCGGCCACGAGGTGGCCGGTCTGCCATGTCGTGCGTTGGTGACTTGGGTGCTTCCTCCTCTAGTCGAGGCAACGACCTGGGTTTGGGGTAGCTTTTGGAGGTGCGTTCGAGTTCATACTCTTCGTCTGCAACGTCTTCAGTCCATCTGTCAGCAAGCAGGTCTTGATCAGCTCTAAGCTGTTGTTGCTTCTTCTTGAGGCTACTTGCCGTGGCTATAAGCCTGCGTTTGAAACGCTCCTGTTCGGCGGGATCCTCGGGCACGACAAACTCGTCGTCGTCGAGGCTTGCCTCATCTTCGGAGGGAGGCGCATAATTATCGTCCCCAACCTCTTTTTCTACCGCACTGTCGTGCGGGCTTGCTTCTCCCTCCTCCTGTGCTGAGTCCTGCTGGAGGGGGTTCTCTTTGGCACTGTCCAGGGTGTTATTATCTCCCATGCCGGAATCACCATTTTTATTGTGGCGGGATTTAGAACGGCGCTGCTGACGTCGGTTCTTCGGCTGTTTCTTGGAGGGGTCATCCTCCGTTGTTCCATCGCCGTTCCCATCTTTTGGGATGTCCACCATATATATGTCATATGACGAGGTGGCCTTCCAAAGGTGCCAGTAGGCGCTGGGTCTTGGTCGTCTCCGGCATCGTCGTCCATACCGTCGATGTCTTCGGAGTCGTAGTCTAGCATGTCGGTTAAATCATCGACAGTGGCTACCAAGTGGGTGGTGGGTGGGTGTTGTATTTCTTTGTCGTCCGCATCGCAACCTTCCTGTCCGCAATCCGGCCAGGGCTCTCCGGATAAAGAGAGAGATTTTAGTGAATTCAGGATGTAGCCAAAGGGCGAGTGCTGAAAGATGTCCGCAGCAGTGAACTCCATGACCGGCGCCCAATCGGATTCGATTGGCAGGGGTGCGGAGGGTTCGGAGTCCGGAGAGGAGTCCGGCACCTGAGTCGAGGTCTTCACAAAGGACAGGGATGGAGTTCGCTCAATCGCCGTAGAGATTGTAGCCCCGAGGCGGTGTCCAACCACTCGCCCTCGATCGGGGAATCCGGCCCCGGATTAAGGGTCGAGCGGATACCGGTCACGGCCTCCGAGGCCTTTGTTCGGTGCGAGCTAGATCATGCCCATCGAGAGCAGTCTGGCGCTTGGCTGCGGCTCGAATCCGTCGAAGATCAAGTCTCCGCGGATATCGGCCGTATAGATTAAACTTCCAAATCTGACCTGATGGCTAGGGGTGTAGCTTTCGATCTGCTCCAGATGGCCAAGCGAATTGGCCCGCAGTGCAAAGCCGCCGAACACGAAGATCTGTCCGGGGAGAAAAGTCTCGCCCTGGACCACGTCGTTGTAGATGATCGAAGGAGCCATCGGGCCTATCGGTGACGACACAGAGGAACTCTCAATGAAAGCACCAATGTCGGTGTCAAAACCGGCGGATCTCGGGTAGGGGGTCCCGAATCGTGCGTCTAGGCGGATGGTTACAGGAGACAAGGGACGCGATGTTTTTACCCAGGTTCGGGCCCTCTCGATGGAGGTAATACCCTACTCATGCTTGATTAATATTGATGATATGGGTAGTACAAGAGTAGATCTACCACGAGATCAAGGAGGCTAAACCCTAGAAGCTAGCCTATGGTATGATTGTTGTTCGTCCTATGGACTAAAACCCTCCGGTTTATATAGACACCGGATAGGTTAGGGTTACACAGTCGGTTACAATGGTAGGAGATCTACATATCCATATCGCCAAGCTTGCCTTCCACGCCAAGGAAAGTCCCATCCGTACACGGGACGAAGTCTTCAATCTTGTATCTTCATAGTCTTGGAGTCCGGCAGTGACGATAGTCCGGCTATCCGGACACCCCCTAGTCCGGGACTCCCTCACATGGGGTGAATTTATCATGGATTGCAACAAAGAGATCCAATCAATCAAAGATCAACTATCATAATTAAAGTCTTTGTAATCCAAAAGAGTGGGCGCATCACTAGTTAAAGTTTTGACCACTTCAAACCCACTTTTATCAATTTTCTCAACAAGATTTTCACCCTCCGAATTATCGGGACGCCTTCTAGCTAAAGTTGAATCTTCTTAAGTCTCTTTATATCAATCTTAATTTTACTAAACAAAGAATCAATAGAAGAAACACCAATCATTTTAAGATTTTCATCACTTTTATAAAAGCAATCACTAGAAAATGCTTTTTCTAAAAATTCTCTTCTAGCTCTAAGCATAGCGGTTCTTTTCTTACTTTCATCCATAGAAACATACAGATATTTAATTGATTCTTCTACCTTAGGCACAAAAATTTTCATCTTGAGATTTTCTACATCATGAGAAATTCTATCAATACTTCTAGACATATCATCAATCTTATTCAGCTTTTCTTCTATTGCAGCATTGAAAACTTTTTGAGTATTGATAAATTCTTTAATATTATTCTCAAGATCAGAGGTGTTTATATTATTATTATTATTATTATTATTATTATTATTATTATAAGAAGGATTACCATAGGAATTACCATAATTATTAGAGGAATTACTAGGAAAAGGCCTAGGATTAAAATTACCTCTATAAGCATTGTTATTGAAATTGTTTCGCGAGATAAAATTCACATCTATGGAATCACTATTTTGCTCAATCAAAGTAGAAAAAGGCACATCATTAGAATCAGTAGGGGCACTTTTATTAGCAACCAATTTCATAAGAGCATCAACCTTTTCACTCAAAGAATTTATTTCTTCTACCGAATTGACCCTTTTACTAGTAGGAGCTCTTTCGGTATGCCATTGTGAATAATTTGCCATGATATTATCAAGCAATTTAGTAGCTTCACCCAAAGTAATTTCCATAAAAGTACCCCCCCCCCCCACGGCGGAATCTAACAGATTTCTAGAAACAAAATTCAATCCCGCATAAAAAATTTGTATGATCATCCAATGATTTAAGCCATGAGTAGGACAATTTCTTAGCATATATTTTATTCTTTCCCAAGATTGTGCAACATGTTCATGTCAAGTTGCTTAAAATTCATGATTTGCTTCCTAAGGGAAATAATTTTCGTGGGCGGAAAATACTTAGTAATAAAAGCATCCTTGCACTTATCCCAAGAATCATTACTATTGCGTGGAAAAGAAGAACAAGAAATTTTTTCAAGATCTCGCAAAGAAAACGGAAATAATTTCAACTTCGCAATATCATTGTCCACATATTTTTCCATTAGCATATCGCATAATTCCACGAATGTGTTAAGATGGGATGCGGCATCCTCATTAGGAGTACCGGAAAATTGATCTTTCATAACAAAATTCAGCAAAGCGGCATTAATATCACAAGACTCTGCACTAGTGGCGGGATGAGCAATCAGAGTGCTAATAAAATAATTGTTGTTGGTATTGGAGAAATCACACAACTTGGTGTTCTCTTGAGTCATCGTGACTAAGCAACAAGATTTTACTCAAAAACAGATCTGACGAGAAAATGGCAAACGAAAAAAGGGCGAATACAATGGTAAATTTTCGTGTAGTGGGGGAGAGGAAAACGAGATGCAAATGGCAAATAATGTAAATTGCAAGGAGATGAGATTTGTTATTAGGAACCTAGTAGATGTTGATGATGTCTCCCCGGTAACGACGCCAGAAATTCCTTTTGATGCTGCTTGAACTACGTCGGTATTTCTCCAAAGAGGAAGGGATGATGCAGCACAACTATGGTAGTATTTCCCTCAGTGATGAGACCAAGGTTATCGAACCAGTAGGAGAACCACGCAACACCACGTAAACAGCTACTGCACACAAAGAACAAATACTTGCAACCCGACGTAAGAGAGGGGTTGTCAATCCCTCACGGGTAAAAAGATAGGTAAAATTGTAGTATATTGGATAAATAGATCTCGCGGGAACGCGAGATAAAATAAATAAACAAAACTTGCAGCAAGGTATTTTTGTATTTTTGGATTAATATATCTAAAAATAAAAGCAAATAAAAATAGATCGTGAAGGCAAATATAATAAAGAAGAGACCGGGGGCCGTAGATTTCACTAGTGGCTTCTCTCGAGAAAAATAGCATACGGTGGGTAAACAACTTACTGTTCGGCAATTGATAGAACTTCAAATAATCAAGATGATATCCACGCAATGATCATTATATAGGCATCACGTCCAAGATTAGTAGACCGACTCCTGCCTGCATCTACTACTATTACTCCACACATCGACCACTATCCAACATGCATCTCGTGTATTAAGTTCATGGAGAAACAGAGTAATGCAATAAGAACGATGACATGATGCAAACAAGATATATTTATGTAGAAATAAACCCCATCTTGTTATCCTAAATAGCAACGATACATACGTGTCGGTTCCCCTGCTGTCACTGGGATCAAGCACCGTAAGATCGAATCCATCACAAAGCACCTCTTCCCATGGTAAGAAAAATCGATCTAGTTGGCCTAACTAAACCAAAGATTCGAAGAAGAAATACGAGGCTATAAATAATCATGCATATAAGAGATCAAAAGACTCAAATAACTTTCATGGATAAAAACATATATCTGATGATAAACTCAAAGTTCACCGGATCCCAACAAAAACACCTCAAAAAGAGTTATATCAAATAGATCTCCAAGAGACCATTGTATTGAGAATCAAAAGAGAGAGAGGAAGCCATCTAGCTACTAACTACGGACCTGTAGGTCTACAATGAACTACTCACGGATCATCGGACAGGCACTAATGAGGATGATGAACCCCTCAGTGATGGTGTCTAGATTGGATCTGGTGGTTCTGGAACTTGCGGCGGCTGGAATTGATTTTTGTCGACTCCCGTAGGTTTTCTGGAATATTGGGGTATTTATAGAGCAAAGAGGCGGTGCGGGAGGCCACCGAGGTGGGCACAACCCACCTGGGCGCGCCTGGGCCCCCAGGCGCGCCCTGGTGGGTTGTGCTCCCCTCGGAGCTCCCCTCAGGTACTTTCTTGGCCCAACAGGTGTCTTCTGGTCCAGAAAAATCACCAAAAAATTTCGCTACGTTTGGACTCCGTTTGGTATTGATTTCTTGCGAAGTAAAAAAAGCAAAAAACAGCAACTGGTAGTAGTCCCAAAAAATGATATGAAGTTGCTATAAAATGATTGTAAAACATCCAAGAATGATAATATAACAGCATGGAACAATCAAAAATTATAGATACGTTGGAGACGTATCAGTAGGTAACAAATAGTTTGATAGCAAGATAATTTTTAATCGATAAGTAACAGTAATAGTAAATAAAGTGCAGAAAGGTACACCAATCCTTTTGTTGCAAAGGACAGGCCAAAACGGTCTCTTATGATAAGCAAAGCGTTCTTGAGGGTACACGGGAATTTCCCCATATCACTTTCATCATGTTGGTTTGATTCGTGTTCGCTACTTTGATAATTTGATATGTGGGTGGACCGGTGCTTAGGTGCTATTTTTACTTGAACAAACCTCCTATTTATGATTAACCCCGTCGCAAGCATCTGCAACTAAAAGAAAAGTATTAAGATAAAATCTAACCATAGCATCAAACTTTTAGATCCAAATCGGTCCCTTACGAAGTAGCGCATAAACTAGGGTTTAAGCTTCTGTCACTCTAGCAACCCATCATCTAATAACTACTCCATAATGCATTCCCTTAGGCCCAAATATGGTGAAGTGCCATGTAGTCGACGTTCACATGACACCACTAAGGGAATCACAGCATACATATCATCAAAATATCGAACACATATCAAGTTCAAATGATTACTTGCAACATGACTTCTCCCGTGACCTCAAGAACAAAAGTAACTACTCACAAATGATAATCATGCTCAAGATCAGAGGAGTATTAAATAGCATAATGGATCTGAACATATAATCTTCCACCAAATAAACCATATAGTAAACAACTACAATATGTAATCAACACTACTAGTCACCCACAGGTACCAATCTGAGGTTCCAGTACAAAGATTGAACACAAGTGATAACCTAGGGTTTGAGAGGAGATGGTGTTGTTGAAGATGTTGATGGAGATTGCCCTCCCAAAGACGTGAGGGTTGTTGGTGATGACGATGGCTTCGATTTCCCCCTCCGGGAGGGAAGTTCCCTCAGCGGAATAGCTCCGCCGAAGGGCAAAAGTGCTCCTGCCCAAGTTCCGCCTCGAGACGGCTGCGCTTCGCCCTGAAAGTCCCCTCCTATTTTTTCTAGGTCAAAATGACCTATATACCAGAAGATGGCCACCGGAGGTGGGCTAGGCTGAGCACAACCCGCCAGGGCGCGCTTGGGGGTCCTGGCATGCCCTGGTGTCTTGTGCTCATTAGGTGGCCCCTCCAGTAGTTATTTGCTCCTCTATTTTTTATATATTCCAAAATAATTCTTCATAAATTTTCAGCTCATTTGGAGATGTGCAGAATAGGTAACTCTGACGTAGCTTTTTCAGGTCCAGAATTCCAGTTGTCGGCATTCTTCCTCTTTGTGTAAACCTTGCATATTATGAGAGAAAATTCATTAGAATTACTCCATAAAGCATTATTATGCGTAAAAACATTATAAATAATAGTAGGAAAACATGATGCAAAATGGACATATCAATAAACAACTAGGTGATAGCAAGATATATATCATGAAACATTATGGCTATCACAAATTAAAGTGCATAAGTAAATGGCTCGGGTAAGACAATGCGGAGATGACGATGTATCTGAAGTTCAGACCCTTGTGGGTGCTAATCTGCGTATGGAGCAGTGCAAAGGCACAACACTCCCCAAAAAGTCACTAGGACCACAGGAATCTCCTCACGCCCTTGCACAATGCAAGATGCTGTGATTCCACTAAGGGACCCTTGAGGGCGGTCACCGAACCTATACAATTGCCAACCCTTGGGGCGGTCACCAAACCCGTACACTTTGGAAACCCTTGGGGCGGTCATCGGAACCCTTACAAATTGCTCAAGGCAATCTCCACAACTTAATTGGAGACCCCGGAGGTTGCCCGGAGCTTTACACCATAATGATTGAGCTGTGCAACACCACCAACCATCTAGGGCGCCCAAGCACCCAAGAGAAACAAATTCTAGGGTACCAAGCACCCAAAAGTAATAAGCTTCTCAACTTTTCACTTCCATGTATCACCATGAAAAACTCAAACCGATGCAACTAATGCAATGGCAAGAACACATGAAGTAGTCAAGTCCCTCACTCCCAAATTCCACCAAAACAATGAAAGCTATGGAGGAATATGAGAGGAAGAACAAGGAGAACACCAAGAACTCCAAGATCTAGATCCAAGGGGTTCCCCTCACATAGAGGAGAAAGTGATTGGTGGAAACGTAGATTTAGATCTCCTCTCTCTTTCCCTCAAGAACTAGCAAGAATCATTGGAGGGATTGAGAGATAACAAGCTCGAAAAGGTCAACAACGGGGGCAAAACACGAGCTCAAAGTATAAGGTCCATTGGGGAATAAGACCCCCTTTTATAGGTGGGGAAAAAATCTAACCGTTATGCCTTCAGCCCGCACATAAGTGGTACTACCGCTCAGGGGAGCGGCACTGCCGCTTAGGGTGGTAGTCCTAGGTGTAGCACTGAGAGAAAGCAAGTCCAAGCACGGTAGTGCCGCCTGAGCGGTACTACTATCCTCACAAACAGTATTACCACTTAGTGTCTCAGGACATAGAGAACTAGCGACAGCAGAGGGAGGGTGACTATAATAAGATTTAAATTTGTCACAAGCAAATACAACTGCTAAAAATTATTTTTCAGTTGTAGCATAATTTCTTTGGGCACTGTTTAGAGTTTTGCTAGCGTAATGAGTAAGATTCGATTTCTTATCAACTCTTTGTCCTAGAACAACACCAACAACATAATCACTAGCATCACACATAATTTCAAAAGGCAAGTTCTAGTCAGGTGGTTGAACAATAGGTGCAGAAGTTAAGGCTTTCTTCAGTGTTTCAAAAGCTTCTACACGATCATCATAAAAAACAAATGGAACATCCTTTCGTAAAAGATTTGTAAGAGGCCTAGAAATTTTAGAGAAGTCTTTAATAAATCTCCTATAGAAACCAGCATGACCTAGGAAACTAAGAATACCTTTAATATCTTTATGACATGAAATTTTCTCAATTGCATCCACCTTAATACCTCATTCAGAAATTTTATGCCCCAAGGCAATACCTTCATTTACCATAAGTGGCACTTCTCCCAATTCAAGACAAGATTAGTTTGCTCACATCTCTACAAAACTCGATCAATGTTGCTTAAGCAATCATCAGAAGAAGTTCCATAAACAGAAAAATCATCTATTAAAACCTCAACAACCTATTGACAAAAATCAGATAATATAGCAGTCATACATCTTTGAAAGGTAGCAGGTGCGTTGCATAAACCAAAAGGCATACGTCTATAAGCATAAGTTCCAAAAGGGCAAGTAAAGGTGGTTTTCTCTTTATCAGGTTGTGACACTATTTGAGAGAAACCAGAATATCCATCAAGAAAACAGAAGTGTGTGTGCTTAGATAATATTTCCAACATTTGATCAATAAAAGGTAGAGGGTAATGATCTTTCCTAGTTGCTTTATTTAATTTTCTAAAATCAATTACCATTCTATAACCAGTAACAATTCTTTGTGGAATAAGTTCACTTTTATCATTAGGAACAACAATAATACCTCCCTTCTTAGGGACACAATTCACATGACTTACCCATCTACTATAAGCTATGGGATAGATTATACCTGCTTCCAGAAGCTTTAATGTTTCAGTTATTACCACTTCTTTCATCTTAGGATTCAAACGTCGTTGATGATCAACAATGGGTTTAGTATCAGGTTCCTTATTAATCTTGTGCACACAGAGAGTGGGACTAATGCCCTTAAGATCATCAAGAGTATATCCAATGGCAGCACGGTGCTTATTCAGAATTTTCAATAATCTTTTTTCTTCATGTTCTGAAAGGTTAGCACTAATAATAACAGGATATATATTTTTCTCATTGAGATAAGCATACTTCAAAGTGTCAGGCAATTGTTTTAATTCAAACACATGATCACTTTTACATGGAGGAGGACCTCCTAGAGTTTCAATAGGCAAATAGTGTTTGATGAGAGGTCGTTGTTCAAAGAAAATTTGATCTATTTCATTTCTTTGATGCATATGCATATCATTTTCATGGTCTAGCAAATATTGTTCTAGTGGATCCGTAGGAGGCACGGCAATAGAAGCAAGACCAATTATTTCATCCTTACTAGGTAATTCTTTCTGGTGAGGTTTCCTATTAAACTTGGAGAAATTAAACTCATGAGACTCATCACCAAAGCTAACACCGACAGTTGGTTTTTCACAATCTATTTTAGAATTAATGGTGTTCAAGACAGGTCTACCAAAGATAATGGGACAAAAATCGTCTTGTGGGGAACCAAGAACTAGAAAATCAGTAGGGTATTTTATTTTGGCACACAATACTTCAACATCTCTAACAATCCCAAGTGGTGTGATGGTGTGTCTATTAGCAAGTTTAACAGTAACATCTATGTCTTCTATTTCAGCGGGTGCTATGTCATTCATATTTTCTTGGTATAAGGTAAAAGGAATAGCACTCACGCTAGCACCCTAAGTTACATATATCATGATAACAATGGTCTCCTATTTTAACTGAGACAACAGGAATGCCAACAATAGGTCTATGTTTATCTTTTTCATCAGGTTTAACAATTCTAGCAGCTTCATCACAGAAGTAAATAACATGCCCATCAATATTTCCTACAAGGAGATATTTAAACATAGCAACACTAGCTTCTACTTTAATTTGCTCGGCAGGTTTAGGTGCTTTAATATTACTTTTGTGAACCACAGTTGAAACCTTGGCATGTTTCTTTATCCTTACAGGGAAAGGTGGTTTTTCAATATAAGAAGAAGGCACAACTGGATCAACATTGTACATAATAGTTTCATCTTTAACCATGACCGGTTCTTTAATTTGTTATTTAATAGGGGAATGATATTTAAACTAATTCTCCTTAGGGAGATCAACATGAGTAGCAAAAGATACACAAAAATAGGCTACTATCTCAGAGTCGAATCCATATTTAGTGCTAAACTTGTGAAAAGCGTCGGTATTCATAAAAGATTTAACACGATCAAATTCAAGCTTAATACCTGACTCTTTACCTTCGTCAAGTTCCCAATCTTCAGAGTCGCATTTAATTCTTTCTAAAAGATCCCACCTGAATTCAATAGTCTTCTTCATAAAAGAACCAGTACAAGAAGTATCGAGCATGGATCGATCATCACGAGAAAGCCGAGCATAAATTTTTTGAATAATAATTTCTCTAGAGAGGTCATGATTGGGGCATGAATATAATATTGACTTAAGCCTCCCCCAAGCTAGAGCGATACTTTCTCCTTCATGAGGAGAAAAAATATATATATAATTCCGATCACGATGAACTAGATGCATAGGATAAATTTTTTGGTAAAATTCTAATTTCACACTACAAAAAAGACACTTCCGTGATGATACGTGTTTGTCACAGTAGGTCATGTTTTCTGTCATGCATGTACATCCATGACAAATTTATGACAGAATCAAGATAGTCATACCTGTGTTGTTGTAGAAGTGTTCCATGACATTACCAAAATTATCATCACGGAAGTTTCCACTTCCATGACTATAAATCGCGTGTCGATGTACAAAAGTAGGGGCTCTCCTTTTTACCCCTTTACTTCTGCACGGGCAGTCAGAGCCGCGCATGTGGCCACATTAAGTAGGGCAGAGGAGGGAAGCCAAAGGAGCAAGACAAGTGAAGCAACGCCAAGGCCAGAGACGCAAAGAGCAGAGGTGCGAGGTGGGCTCCCCCGGCAAGGCCCTTGCCGGGGTGGCCTCCGCAGCCCCGGCAAGAGCCTTGATGGGGCAACTTGCCCGACACCAGCAGAGCGCGCCAGCCTTGAGCCCAAGGGTTCCAACGCCATCAACCACATTGGAACCAAGGCTCGGGAGGCACCTCCATGGTGGCATGCAGATCTTTGTGAAGATCATAAGCACACAAGATCAGATGAGGACCAGAAGACGACGATCCTCGGCAAGATCCTGGCCGAGGAAATCCACAAGACCCCCGGCAAGATCCTTGCCGGGGATGACCGCGATGCCACGGCAAGATCCTTGCCGAGGCCCCTGCAAGACCCTTGCCGAGATCACCCGCGGGGCCACGTCCAGGCCCCCGTCTGCCAAGACTCCGTCGTCGTTCCCATACAGCAGCCAGCCCAACCAGCTGGTCAGGCACCTGCATAGCGACGCGCAGCCTCCAGGCCAACTCAGCAAGCACCTGCGTGGTGGCATGCCGATCTTCGTGAAGACTCTGCCACCGCGCTAGCCCAGCAGCCAGCCAGCGTGGCGCTACAACACCTCATCAGTTCGGACGCGCGTTGAAGCCAGGCGAGGCGGCGACAGCTAGGATGAGCTTCCCCGCCGTCCCCAATAAAGCAATAAGGGCACATCGGCAGCGCATTAAATGCGTTTGTCCGGCGGTGCCAGAGGATAGACTTAAACATTGTATACCTTTCCACCTCCTGTATGCCACTGTGGCGACCCCTTTGGACTATAAAAGAGGCCCGAGGCGTACTGGAGGAGGATTCGGATCTTTTGGAAGACGCATGCACCACATCTAGTTCGAGATCTCAAGAACACTCAAATATACACCAAAGCATGACTAGGGTATTACGCATCCTTGCGGCCCGAACCAGGGTAAACGATCTTTGTGCTGACTACCAGACCCGCTCTTTGCACAACCCCGCGCCCGCCAACCGTAGAAGGGATCCCAGTGATTCGATAGGTGTCGTTTCCACCGACATCTTTAGCATGCCAGGTAGGGGTGCGCAGTTGTGAAAATCCGGTCTAGCAGTTAGTTTAGCAGTTCCTCATCACCAAGGCTCCCAAGAAGAAGATGATCACGGCGATCGGTTCATCGGGAGCCGAGCGGCCCGTAGCAGTGCGGGCAAGTGGTGGGACGGTCACGGACGGAAGCCGAGGCGCGGCCCGTGAACACCCACATTGCTCTGGCAGTCAAATCCTGGCGAGCGGCGTCGTTCGTGCGCGAGACGACGGGCCGCATGCCGCCAAATCCAAAGATGGAGCCGGGGCCCCCACAGGCAGTGCGGGGCCCTCCAAGGGCGGCGTCGTGCCACCCGTCGGTGGCGCGGCGACTTCCAAGACGCCTACGCAGGCGCCCACGACGCGCTCTTCCCAGGTTGTGCCCGACGAGCCGCGTCACGGCGCTGGTGACCCCGGGCGCCGCCATGGAAAGAGTCATGTGCCTCATTCACGGGACGTAGAAGACCAGCAAGCACGCCGAGGCGCTGGCGAAAACGGCGCGCAGCCGCAGGGCCGTGATAGAGCTCCTTCTAACATAGTTAGAAGTCGGAGCGCGTCATGGCCCACGTAGCTTTTGCCGCCACCCACGCTAGCAGAAGCTTTGGCGCGCGCAGTTGCTCCTCAACATTCCTCCCGCTACGAAAAAGCTCGACGAGTGGAGAGCCACCATCCGGAGCCTCGTCGGCGTCGCCAACAAAGATGAGCGGCGACCAGCGGGGCTGTCGGTGTCAAAACCGGCGGATCTCGGGTAGGGGGTCCCGAACTGTGCGTCTAAGGCGGATGGTAACAGGAGGCAGGGGACATGATGTTTACCCAGGTTCGGGCCCTCTCGATGGAGGTAATACCCTACTTCCTGCTTGATTGATCTTGATGATATGAGTAGTACAAGAGTTGATCTACCACGAGATCGTAGAGACTAAACCCTAAAAGCTAGCCTATGGTCTGATTGTTGTTGTCCTACGGACTAAACCCTCCGGTTTATATAGACACCGGAGGGGGCTAGGGTTACACAGTAGTCGGGCCATAAGGGAGGAGACCTACATATCCAGACGCCAAGCTTGCCTTCCACGCCAAGGAGAGTCCCATCCGCATACCGAGACGAAGTCTTCAATCTTGTATATTCATAGTCCAATAGTCCGCCAAAGGATATAGTCCGGCTGTCCGGATACCCCTAATCCAGGACTCCCTCAGTAGCCCCTGAACCAGGCTTCAATGACGATGAGTCCGGCGCGCAGATTGTCTTCGGCATTGCAAGGCGGGTTCCTCCTCCGAATACTCCATAGAAGATCTTGAACACAAGGATAGTGTCCAGCTCTGCAAAACAAGTTCCACATACCACCTAGAGAGAATAATATTTCCACCAATCTAATCTGCTGACACACTTGATATCATGACATCATACCATGGCCCGGTCATTATTCGAACCGTTTTTATCAACCAGCCTTGGCGCATATCACGAGGCGGTTTCCTTGGCACGTCTTGTCGAGGCAGAGATCGTGTCCCCTTATCACGGGATTCTCATCAATACGGACGTGGGTAACCCAATCATGCCCGTTGGTATGACTCCTCGATTGTAGGCCAGTCCCAAACAGTCACGAGGAGGACGCCTGGTATTCACCCTCTTTATAAAGAGACCAAGGCCTATCTTTTTTACTCCTCGAACTCAATCGAATCCTTCCCCCACCTCGAGTTCCAACACTCGAAGCTCAGGTCAGGTGCTTCGGACCTTCAACCATGTCCGGATCCAACCTTCAAGGTCGGTGGATGCCTTCCTCCGTCATGGAGGAAGACGTCAAAAAGTTAAGAGAGGCTGTGTTTCTCGACCCGAGATCCCACACCGCTGCCTGCTCAAGGGCATGTCATTCCCACTCCAAAACCCGTCGAGAGCGTTGTGTTCATATCACACTTCCTCCGAGGGCTAGGCCTTGCTCTAGATCCCTTCGTGAGGGGGCTCATGTTTTACTATGGGCTGGATTTCCATGATCTGGCTCCGGATTCCGTCCTCCACATCTCGTCGTTCATCGTCGTGTGTGAAGCTTTCCTTCCTATTACCCCTCACTTCGGCCTATGGCTTAAGACCTTCAAGGTGGAGCCGAAGATGATCGAGGGGTGGCATGCAGAGTGCGGAGGTGCCGTAATAAGAAAAAGTGTCGATGCCCCATGGCCAGAGGGTTCTTTCCAGGAGGTGTCCAGCTTATGGCAACGAGAATGGTTTTATATCGCAGCTCCTAGGGGTACCAAGTGGGTGGCTCCCCCTGGTTTTCGCTCGGGCCCCCCGCCACAACTAGCGTCATGGGTCAACAAGGGGCTGGACTGGGGGCCAGTAAAGGATGTGCCAATATTGCAGAGCCGCATCCAAGATCTCCTAGAGAGAGACATCAGCCTAGTCACGGTAATGCAAGTCATGTTAGTTCATCGAGTCCTCCCCTGCAAACGTCGTCCCCTCTGCATGTGGGAGTTCAACCCGGAGGGACCGCGAGCTATCCATCATTTCCTCGGCATGACGCTCGAGGAGATGTACAAATTGTTCTTCGGACCACAAATAATGTGCCCAGACACCACCGACGATGCGGGTTTGAACTGCAGTCGTCCAGATACCCAAGTAAGTAGCCCTCAGAATCAACATGTCACATCTTTATTTATCACAACATCATTCTGAAAGGTCACTCTTTGACGAGGACTGGGTAACAAAGGTGAAGTTGGTCAGGTGTCCGGCCCCCCTCCCCGAGGTCTCACCGGATCCTGTACTAACAAGGATTCTGGAGCTCGAGCCTTATCAAGTGCCCTCAGGGGAAGACAAAGGGGGAAAGAAAGAGGCTAGCGCCTCCGCGAAGGAGGATAACCGGAGGGAAGAAACTGAAATTCCCCCTTCCCAAGGAAGGAAGAGGACCGCCTCTGAAGACCCGGAGACAATGTTCTCCAAACGGGGGAAGAGATCTTCGCCCGAGGGTCCTGGCCCGGGGAATACCCCGGCCGCACAACGCCCACAAGGGGGTCAGCCTTCAACCGAGCTGTAAGTAGAAAGGGGACTTTAATAATAAAAACGTCCTGCTTAACTTATGAGAAAAATAACCGAAATATTTATTCTGTAGTCCGGATCATAGCCCTTCTCAGCAGAGTTCGTCTTCGGGGGATCTTCTTCCGGAGATGATGGAGAGCAAAACGCCTCCCCATGCCTCCCTCCTTACGAGGCGGGCGACCCCGAGGTGTCGTTGCGGAGGGCTTCTCCTGATCCGGCGAGGCCAGAGGGTAATCCTTTGGCCGCCCAAAGTCCTTAGTATCCGGCTCTTGAAGAGAGCAACCGAAAGAGTCCGACACCGTCTGTTATGCGGTCGGACACACTGAAGGATTTGCTAGAGCAAGCGGCTATCTCAGAAGCGCACCGTACACTAATGGGCACGGTGATTGAGAGGATCTCATCCACCGAAAGCGGGTTGCATGAAGCCTTTATGAGTCTACTGAAAGGTTTTGAGGTACGTGAAATATTGTGTATTTTTTATAGTACAACACATGTTAAGGTGTGTCCTATGCAGATAGTAGCCCCTGAGACTCTGGTTGCTGTCGAAAACAGCGGCAAACAGAGGATCATAGTCCCAGGTAATAATCCAGCCGCCCTCATATGCAGGTGGCGGAAGGTCCAGTGGCTAGCCGGACTGGAGAGGTTGCCGAGCTCAAGCGGCAACTTGATGCGGCAGATGCCGACATCGTGCTTGTCAACAAGCGGCTTGACGAGGCAAAGAGTATGTGATTTCTCCAGTGATCGATACATAGTAATAATAGCATGATGCCAGTGTCTTTAATATGTTGCGCCTGCAGATGGAGCTGCGGCCGTGGAGACCCTTCGAGCAGAACTTGCCCTAGCCAAAGAACAAGCCAGGAAAAGTGATGCGGCCGCCCTGAAAGCGGTCGAGGAGCCGAGAGCCGAAAAGGCTGCTCATTGCCAAAGCAAGGAGGAAATAGCCAAGATGGCTGTGGAGTTGAAGGATGCCGCCGGTCGTTACGAGCTTCTCAAAAAGGAAGATCGAGCGAAGATGACGGACCTAGAGAAGGTTGTCGGCGTTCTGGGAACGGGGGTACCCAGACTTGCCTGCCTGCGGCCTGCGGCGTGGCTCAAGGGGTGGCCCAGCACGGCCCATCTTCATCAGCACAAGCTCAAGACCCTCGCAAGGGGCCAAGCCTCGCGGGGCGGACGACAGGAAGCTTCCTCAGGCACGGCCTCGTCAGGCTGGCTCGCGAGGAGGCGGGGAGATCAAGGCATGGTACCTCACGAGGTGCCCATGATGCAAGCCATGACGACCAAGGGCGCCAGGAGGGCGCCAGCCCGCGCAGTGTCCTCATTTCCTCTTTGGTGCAAAGGGGGCAAGCGTAGGCGAGAGCATCAAGAAAAGGCATCCGTTTTGGTGCAAGAAGACCAAGACCGTCGCAACGGCAGGAAGGAAGTCATCGTGGAGCCCAAGCCGGCGTCACCACCAGAGCCTTTGACAGGCGAGGACCAACTTTAGTCAGGATGAGTGTACTAGATGTTCCCCTTCAAAATGGCCAATTGTTGGCGCCCTTCCCGCTCAATATTTGGGAAGAGGCCCAGGGCCTCTGCCTATAAATAGGACTAGCCACCCACAGGGTAGGGGGAGATCGAATCTTGAATATATAGAGAGAGAGGGAGCGACTGAACTCCCCCTAGCAGTTCATCGCACCGGCCAAGAACAGACCCTCGCGAGGATGTTCTTCCTTGTATTGTTCTTCATCAGCCCAAGAGGCAATCCACCACACCACACACTGGAGTAGGGTGTTACACCACAATGGTGGCCCGAACCAGTATAAACCTTGTGTCTCTTGTGTTGTTCCTTTGGTAGTTTAGACCCTTGCGAGGCGACGAGGTGCAGGTAGGTAGGGGGCGAGACCTCCATGCGCACCCCAGAGTTCGAACCTAGAGGGTCTGCCGGAACCCGAAATCCGACATTTGGCGCGCCAGGTAGTGGTGCGCCGGAATTCGTCTTCCGACGCCCTATTCTTCGCCGACCATCGCATCCATGTCAGACGCTTGCCGTTCGCGCTGAAGCGCCGAGCCGCTCGCTACCTGCCGCCCGACGGCCCCGTCGGCGGCCGCTTCGCCGTTCCTCGCCCCTGCCATTAACGCCACCACCGCCCGGCGGGAACGGAGCAAGCATCGCCCCAAAGATCCGTCTGTGAGGCGAGACGGCCATACCGCTTCTCCTTCACTCGCCCAGCTGGTTCTTTCCGTCTCAAGCGCTCTGCGCGCTTACGAAGGCTCGAGCTGCGCTCATCGCGGCAACGAGCTCTGCGTTACCGCTTCGCCGATAACGTCTACGAAGAGTGGCTCGGACCGTGTCGCTGAAGCCGTCTGCGCCGCCAAGTAGGGCTCCTCAGCTCCTTCTCGCTGCAGCCCGCCTCTGGGCGCGGCGATGAAGCTCGAGGGTGCCTCGGCCTGCCTCCTCAAGAAGGCGCCTTGGCCCCCAAGGCGCGTGGCCCCTGGCGGAACCCACTCCGTCCGGCACCGGCAAAGCAAGAGCAGAGCTGTCAAGAGGTCCCTCGTCCCCAAGAACCTGCCCGAAAGTGCTCCTCGCACCGCTCGCTATGACCAAGGCCTCGCTTCCAAAGACGCTAAGACCTCACACGCTTCCCAAAGGTAGCGCATGGGGACCCGCAAGACCAGGCTCTTCGTCACTAAAGGCCTCCCGTGGCCACAGCAGGCTGCCACGCCTTCACCACCGAGATGCGCAGCGTCACGTGGCCCGGCAAGTTCAAGCTAGACCTGCCTCCTCGCTACGACGGCACGGCCGACCCTGAGTTCCTTCAGCTCTACGAAGCTGGGCATCGGCCGCCAACGGGGACGAGAAGGTCATGGCGAACTGGTTTCCCATGGAACTCAAGGACGGGGCCCGCACCTGGCTCCTGAACCTGGCTCCTGGCATGATCTCCTCCTGGGACGAGATGCGCACCCGCTTCATCACCAACTTCCAAGGTACTCGTGACCGGCCTCCTGTCATGGGCGACATGCACCGCATCAAGCAGCAGCCAGGGGAGACCCTGCAGAAGTACATCCAGCGCTTCAACAACGCACGCCTCAAGATTCCCAAGGTGACCGAGGAAGCCATCATCTCAGGCTTCTCCGACGGTGTGCGTGACGTCAAGATGAAGGAGGAGCTGGCGATGCATGAAGATCTGTGCACTTCCTTGGAGCTGTTCAACTTGGCAACCAAGTGCGCCAGGCCTGAGGAAGGACGCCTTTCCCTCCTCGAGCTGCCAGCCGCAGACCCAGAGGAGAAGAAGCCCAAGGCCAAGGACATGAAGCGCAAGGGGGCTGCCGTGCTCGTGGCAGAACCAGACACCAAGCGAGGCAGAGATCAACCCGAGTCTTCCAAGGGCAGCCGGTACTTTGTGTACCACGACCTCCACACCCACAACACCAACGAATGTCAAGAGCTCCGAGCCGTGCGAGAAGGGAGAATCAGTCGACGCCCCAACCGCAACGATCGAGGCTACGACCGAGGAGGAGGAAGAAACACAGGATGCTGGGAAGACTGTGGCCCTCGCCAAGGGTGGCGTGACCGACCTCACGAGGATCGCTGGCAGGATCAGCCTCGCGAGGGAGGCTGGAGGGATCAGCCTCGCGAGGATCGCCCGCAAGGAAACGCAGGCCTCCCTCCTCTGCCGCCGCAGCCAAGGAGAAATGAGGACCATCATCAGGACGAGGGGGCTGGGGGCTTCCAGGAGCCGCGCGCGATCGCTTGCATCCTGGGCGGAGCTCAAGCCCCAGCCTCTCAACGCATCTTCAAGCAGTTCGCCCGCGAAGTGAATGCAGTCCTCCCCAAGCTCGAAGCCACGCGCCCTCTCAGGTGGTCAGCGTGCGCCATCACGTTCAGCTCAGCGGATCAGCTCAAGTGCGCGGCCACAGCCGGAGTCCTCCCGATGCTTTGTTCCCCAATCATCAGCAACGTGCAAGTCACCAGGACCCTCATCGATGGCGGAGCAGGGCTCAATGTCCTGTCCGTAGAGACATTCAACAATCCCCAATTTCCTTATAATCAGCTTCAGCCAACCAAGCCTTTCTCTGGAGTCACCGATGGCTCCACGGTTCCGATTGGGCAGGTCCGCCTCCCCGTCACCTTCGGGGCGCGCGATAACTACCGCACCGAGCTCATCGACTTTGATGTCGCCCACATTCGCCTGCCATACAATGCCATCCTCGGGTACCCAGCTCTGGCCAAGTTCATGCCCGTGACTCATCACGGCTACAACGTCCTCAAGATGCCAGGAAGCGGCGGAGTCATCACGGTGCCTTGTGAAGAAAGAGACGCAGTGTGCTCCCTAGAGCGAGCTTTTCAACCCGCATCACTTGAAGACCCAGATCGCAGGAGCGGGAGGCTCCCCGAGACCGCTCCCAAGAAGAAGAAGACATCGCCAGGCCCGACCCCTCAGGAGGCAGGCCCCTCATGGTCCGCGCCTGTTCAGGGCGTACCTCCTTCTGTCGCATAGGAAGGCGCGCCCGGCGCCCTCCTCAAGCAAGGCTCGCGGGCTCTCTCCTGGAGGGCCACCGACCTTGCTATGGTCACAAGGGAGGCGCTTGGGCACCACTTGGAGGCGTGTTTCAAAGCATGTTTCCCTCGGTAAGGAGTGAGGCAAGGAGGGCCAAACCCTCAGGAGTTCGTCAGCCAGATCATTCAGGAGCTGCAGGAGTCAAGAGTCATGAGTGGCAGCCGCCGCTTACCCGCTGTAGCTCCCCATCCAGGCGAGGATGGTGGGCTGCGCGTCTGCATCGACATACCAGGGCTCAACCGAGCCGCCTCTTAGGAGCGCTTATGGCCCTCACGCATGGGGCGCTGCGAAGGTCCACCCCACAGGTACGTTCGCATGCCCTACGGCGTGCAGAACGCGGCCACCACGCGCCAGCGCCTCATGGGGAGCATCCTGGAGGCTCAAGAGGCCAGGCGTTCTGCAGTCCTGGCGGAGATGGAGATGGTCCGCGAGGAGCCACCAGCGCCTCCGGAGCATCCCGAGGCTCCTGGGCCTGGGGGCTCGTGAAGGTCAGCTTCCGCAGCCCACGATGTCCGCTACTTCAGCATCCCTTCGTCTTCAACGTTATCAGGTGACATCCTTCAAGTTTCATTTCAGTGGGAGCGCCCCTGTGGCTGCATCATTCCCAGCCGCGTGGGTCCATCCTGCGGCGTGTATCCCTTTACTTCATGTTCCTAGCTTACTTTGTTGGGGCGCCCTCGGGCTGCATCATCCCCAAGTCGCTCGGGCCAGACCCAGCGGCCTGTACCCCTCTTGCGTTTATTTCGGGTCATGCATTCGACCCATCATGATTGTTATTTGATGTCTGTCTGTGGCACCCCTTCTTCCTTCATGTCGGCCGCTTGCACGTTAAAGGGGAGGTACCTGAGCATCGCGACTCATGGGCTCCTACTGGCTCTCTAGCCCTCACCCTCTGTCCTTGTCCACGACATCGCGACCTGGCATACCAGCGGCGGCTGAGACCCGCTCGAGGGCCGGGACCCGAGGACGTAGAGCGTCGGCATCTAACCAAATTTGCAGGAACACATCACAAGTTAAGGCCCAGTGCCAGGTGCAAACCGCCTTGAGGTAGGGCCCCGTGAGTCCCGCGCTGGCTCATGGGTGCCCAGATACACCTCGTCAGGCCCTACCATGCCAGCCACGTGTCAGGGCGGGGTTGTACACGCCCCGGGGGCTCCTCCCGAAGGGGAGCCCCCTCCCACGCACCAGTGGAAGCACCATGCTCCGCGCTGGCTGACAACACTGCCGAGGAGCGGCTATGCCCGTACACATACAGAAGCGCTATGCTCCGCGCTGGTGATAAACAACTGAGGGTGGCCCCCGGCCGCATCAACCTCAGGGAGCCCAGAGCTCAATGTCTAGCCTCATCGCAACGCCTCCCCTCGGGAGTGCCGCATGAGGGGGCTAGGCACAGGGGCTACGCCTGGGTCATGCCCAGACGCACGCCACCCAGTCAGGCCCCTCGGGCCTGGTTCGTCGCACGTCCCTCCGCGAGCGGAGCCAAGGTACGAAGGCCGTTTGAACGTCAAGGGGGACTCCTGAGTATCGCGACTCAGGAGCCTAACTGGTCACGTAGCCCCTCACTCCTTAGTTCCGAAAGGCTAACGGCGGTTTAGATATGCGCGGGGCCGGGCTCTGCAGACGTAGAATGAGAAATTCACCCATACATCTCACCTCCCTACTTGCTGTTCGTGCGCCAAGGGGGACTCCTGAGCATCGCGACTCAAGAGCCTAACTTGTCACGTAGCCCCTCACTCCTTGGTCCCGTCCTGGTTTCCGGTCGGGGCTAATGGCGGCTGAGGTATCTTGTGAGGCGAGCTCTGCCGGCGTAGAACATAAGCAAGTAGGAAGGAAAGGCGCAAATCTCAAGGAATTTAAAAGCAAATATTACAGTCCATAACTGTTGTCACAACACCAAACGCAAGTTTAAACGCCTCCCCGAGGCATGATGCATGTTGCAGGAGCTGAAAGCAGAGCAGGAGCCACAAAGGAGTCACTCGTTGACGGCGGAGTTGCGCTGGGCGGGTTCGCCTCGTGAAGCCTCAGGACCGGCAGCGCCTCGCTTCGGCTTGGTGCTAAAGGCCTGGAACTTCGCCAGCAGAGCCTCCGCTCGACCCTTCACGGCCTCAGCAGCGGCAGCGGCAAGCTCGCCGCTCACGGGCTCAAAGAGCTGTCGAGGTCGACGCCGGGATCGCGAAGGTAGACGTGGGTAAGGGCCAGCGTCGGCGTGCAGAAAGACAGGACAGCGCTTGCCTCGGCCCGTAGGGCCAAGGCCAAGGTGACATCTTCAAGGGCGCGGATCAGGAAGGGAAGTAGCTTGGCAGGGCCGTCCTCGGCGCTGGCCAGCGGGCTTTCCAGGCCGATGTCGTAAAGCGACCTCAGCAAGGTGCGAGCCTTCACCTCCATCTCCGCAAAGGCCACGCGGTCCTTCGCGAGGACCCGCGCCTTGCCGTCCAGCTCGACCCTCTTCATATCCAACTCCTGCTCCAGCGCACCCAGGCGGTCACGGCGCTTGTTAAGCTTGGCGTCCCGGTCGCCAGCGGCTGCCTCATGAGCCTTTATGTCTTCCTCCTTCTCTTGGCGAATGCGGGCCTCCTTGGCAAGCTGGTCACGCAAGCCCTGCAGCTCGCTCTCCAGCGCCTTGCAGCGACCTCAGACATCGGCTACCTCCCCCAAGGCGGCGTCACAAGCAGTCTTCGCCCCAAGGACAGCCTGCTTCTCCTCGTCACAAGCCGTCGCGGCTTGAACCAGCGCCGCTCGAATCGAAGCGTCAGAGCGAACCCAGCCGGAGGCCAGCTCCAAGCGCCCGGCCACCAAGCAAGGGTCGGCGCCCAGAAGATCCTGCCGCAGTCGGTCCAGTTCAGCAGCAGCACGATCCAGGACAGTGGAAGGAATCGGAGAGACAATAGTTGGTGGAGTAGGAGGAGAGGACGGCAGCGTAACCACAGCATCCTGAGGCGGGACCTTCTGCGCCCCAACAGCAGCGGCGGTGGCATCAGGCAAGGATACATCGGGAGTCGCTTGGGACATGGGGGCTGAGCTCGCCCCAACTAGCTCCGTCAGGCCTCGCGAGGATGACCGGGAAGGAGAGGCCCGTGTCTTGTCGTCACCTTCTTTCGCGGGCGAAGACACTGCCCCAGACGGAGCCTCAGGAGCTCCCCTCAGCTTCTTCGCCGCAGGCGCCAGCCTAGCCAAGGAATATAGATATCAAGCCTCAGCGACAAAGCAAGGGATAAAACAAGAATCAAGAACTTACTGGTCATCGCTCGCAGGCTCGAGCAACCTCCGGCCATACTTGAAGCCCGAGAGCCGGCTGCAGGGATCAGCCTCAAGAGGCCCGGGAGCAGGAGGCACGTCTGCGGATCGCCTCGGAGCCGGGGCAGACCCGCGGGGGACCAGCCCAGTCCTGTCCTTCTTCGGGATCAGGGGCAAGCTCTCGCCGCCCCGCTCATCGCCATCCTCGTCGTTGATGTCTACTACACAACCTTCTTCTTGTAGACGTTGTTGGGCCTACAAGTGCATAGGTTAGTAGGACAGTAGCAAATTTCTCTCAAGTGGATGACCTAAGGTTTATCAATCCGCAAGAGGCGTAGGATGAAGATGGTCTCTCTCAAACAACCTTGCAACCAAATAACAAAAAGTCTCTTGTGTCCCCAACACAACAAATACAATGGTAAATTGTATAGGTGCACTAGTTCGGCGAAGAGAAGGTGATACAAGTGCAATATAGATAGTAGACAAAGGTTTTTGTAATCTGAAAATACAAAAACAGCAAGGTAACTAATGATAAACGTTAGCGTAAACGGTATTGCAATGGTAGGAAACAAGGCCTAGGGTTCATACTTTCACTAGTGCAAGTTCTCTCAACAATAATAACATAGATGGAACATATGACAAGCCCTCAACATGCAACAAAGAGTCACTCCAAAGACACTAATAGCAGAGGACAAAAGTAGAGATTATGGTCGGGTACGAAACCACCACAAAGCTATTCTTTCGGATCAATCTATAAAAGAGTTCGTACTAGAATAACACCTTAAGATACAAATCAACCAAAACCCTAATGTCACCTAGATACTCCATTGTCACCTCAAGTATCCGTGGGCATGATTATACGATATGCATCACACAATCTCATATTCATCCAACCAACATAAAAGTACTTCAAAGAGTGCCCCAAAGTTTCTACCGGAGAATCAAGAACGTGTGCCAACCCCTATGCATAGGTTCCCAATGTCACGAAACCCGCAAGTTGATCACCAAAACATACATCAAGTGGCACAGGATATCCCATTGTCACCACAGATAATCACGGCAAGACATACATCAAGTGTTCTCATAAAGACTCAATCCGATAAGATAACTTCAAAAGGGGAAACTCAATTCATCACAGAGTGGAGGGGGAGAAACATCATAAGATCCAACTACAATAGCAAAGCTCGGGATACATCAAGATCCTATCACCTCAAGAACGCGCGCAAGAGAGAGATCAAACACATAGCTACTGGTACATACCCTCAGCCCCGAGGGTGAACTACTCCCTCCTCGTCATGGAGAGCGCCGGGATGATGAAGATGGCCACCGATGATGGATCCCCCTCCGGCAGGGTACCGGAAAGGGTCCCGATTGGTTTTTGGTGGTTCTGGAGGCTTGCGGCGGCGGAACTCCCGATCTATCTTCTGTTCTGGAAGTTTTAGGGTACGACGGTATATATAGGTGAAAGGAGAACGTCGGTGGAGCTACGGGGGCCCCACGAGGCAGGCGCCTGTGGGAGGGCGCTCCCCCCACCCTCGTGAGCACCTCCCGTATCTTCTGACGTGGGGTCCAAGTCCATCAGGTGGGTTTCCTTCCAAAAATAACTTGTCCAGTTGATTTCGTTCCGTTTTGACTCCGTCTGATATTCCTTTTCCTTGAAATACTGAAATAGGCATAAAACAGCAAATCTGGGCTGGGCCTCCGGTTAATAGGTTACTCCCAAAATAATATAAAAGTGGATAATAAAGCCCAATATTTCCTAAAACAGTAGATAAAGTAGCATGGAGCAATCAAAAATTATAGATACGTTGGAGACCTATCAAGCATCCCCAAGCTTAATTCCTGCTCGTCCTCGAGTAGGTAAATGATAAAAAGAATTTTTGATGCGGAGTGATACTTTGGCATAATTTCAATATAACTCTTCTTACTTGTGATATGAATATTCAGATCCGAAAGATTCAAGACAAAAGTTCATATTGACATAAAAATAATAATACTTCAAGCATACTAATCAAAATAATTATGTCATCTCAAAATAACATGGCCAAAGAAAGTTCATCCCTACAAAATCATATAGTTAGGCTATGCTTCATTTTCGTCACACAAAGATGTTCCCAACTTCTATACCCCGATGACAAGCCAAGCAATTGTTTCATACTTAAATAATCTCAAACTTTTTCAACCTTCACGCGATACATGAGCGTGAGCCATGGATATAGCACTATGGGTGGAATAGAATATGATGATGGGGATTGTGTGGAGAAGACAAAAAAGGAGAAAGTCTCACATTGACGAGGCTAATCAACGAGCTATGGAGATGCCCATCAATTGATGTCAACATGAGGAGTAGGTATTGCCATGCAACTGATGCACTAGAGCTATGAATGCTCAACAAAAGAGAACTAGTGGGTGTGCATCCAACTTGCTTGCTCATGAAGACCTAGGGCATTTGAGGAAGCCCATCGTAGGAATATACAAGCCAGGTTCTATAATGAAAAATTCCCACTAGTATGAAAAGACAACTTATGAGACTCACTATATGAAAAACATGGTCCTACTTTGAAGCACAATATATGAGACTCACTACATGAAGAACAAGGTTCTACTTTGAAGCACAAGTGTGGAAAAAGAGATAGTAGCATTGCCCTTTTTATTTCTTTTTTTGGGCCTTTCTTTTTTTGGCCTTTCTCTTTTTTTGGGCCTTTCTTTTTTTGGCCTTTTTTTTATCTGGGCAATGCTCTAACAATGATGATCATCACACTTCTATTGATTACAACATAAGGATTACAACTCGAAACTAGAACAAGGTATGACTCTATATGAATGCCTCCGGCGGTGTACCGGGATGCTGCAATGAATCAAGAGTGACATGTATGAAAAATAATGCATGGTGGCTTTGCCACAAATACGATGTCAACTACATGATCATGCAATGGCAATATGACAAAAGTAAAGTATGTCATGATGATGATGAACGGAACGGTGGAAAGTTGCATGGCAATATATCTCGGAATGGCTATGGAAATGCCATAATAGGTAGGTATGGTGGCTGTTTTTAGGAAGATATAAGGAGGTTTATGTGTGATAGAGCGTATCGTATCACGGGGTTTGGATGCACCGGCGAAGTTTGCACCAACTCTCATTGTGAGAAAGGGAAATGCACGGTACCGAAGAGGCTAGCAAAGGCGGAAAGGTAAAAGTGTGTATAATCCATGGACTCAACATTATTCAAAAGAACTCATATACTTATTGCAAAAATTTAGAAGTCATCAAAAATCAAGTACTACGCGCATGCTCCTAGGGGGATAGATTGGTAGGAAAAGATCATCGCTCATCCCCGACCGCCACTCATAAGGATGCACAAGCCAGGTACACTTCATGTTTCAAATTTGTTACATAACTTTAACCATACGTGCATGCTAAGGGATTTGCTAACTTCAACACAAGCATTTCTCAAATTCACAACTACTCAACTAGCATGACTTTGATATTATCACCTCCATATCTCAAAACAGTTATCAAGCATCAAACGTATCTTAGTATTCAACGCACTCAAAAGAAAGTTTCACATATCTTGAACACCAAGTATATTAACATTAAGCAAATTACCATGCTATTAACGACTCTCAAAATAATATAAGTGAAGCATGAGAGTTCATATATTTCTTCAAAATAAAACTACCATTGTGCTCTAAAAGATATAAGTGAAGCACTAGAGCAAACAACAAACTACTCCAAAAGATATAAGTGAAGATCAATGAGTAGCCGAATAATTATGCAACTATGTGAAGACTCTCCCATTTAATAATTTCAGATCTTGATACTTTATTCAAACAGCAAGCTATGCTAAAGAAAACTACATTGCAAGGATAGCACAACTCATGTGAAGAAGCAAAAACTTAGGCTCAACCGATACTAACCGATAGTTGTTGAAGAAGAAAGGTGGGATGCCTACCGGGGCATCCCCAAGCTTGGATGCTTGATACTTCTTGAAATATTATCTTGGGGTGCCTTGGGCATCCCCAAGCTTGAGCTTTTATGTCTACTTAATTCCTCTCATATCATGGTTTCTCTTTTTATCAAAAGCTTCATTCACACCAAACTCAACAAGAACTCGTGAGATAGGTTAGTATAAACCAATGCAAAACCTTATCATTTCCTACTGTAAAAAATCACTAACATTATTATTCAACATTGAATACTAAATGCCTCTGCATATTTAATACTCCTATCATCAAATAGAAGCATTAAACAAGCAAACATATGCAAACAATGCAAACATAACAGCAATCTGCCAAAACAGTATAGTGTGTAAAGAATGCAAGGGTATCAATACTTCCCTGACTCCAAAAATTATGAACTAAAATTACCACTGTAATAAATTTATCAGAGCTCAGTATGCAAAAAGATTCAACATTATACCACTCTCTGTCTTTTCTAGATAATTTTTGCAACAGCGGTAAACTTTCTGTTTTCAAACAGCAACATGCATACTTGCAAAATAAGCATGGCAAAGGCTATCCTTGACTTTTTTTATTGAAAATAAAGATGCAAAACACTAATATAACTAACAGCAAGCAAAACAAAACAAAATGACATGACGCTCCAAGAAAAACACATATCATGTGGTGAATAAAAATATAGCTCCAAGTAAAGTTACCGATGAACGAAGACGAAAGAGGGGATGCCATCCAGGGCATCCCCAAGCTTAGGCTCTTGGTTATCCTTGAATATTACCTTGGGGTGCCTTGGGCATCCCCAAGCTTAGGCTCTTGCCACTCCTTATTCCATATTCCATCGAATCTTTACCCAAAACTTGAAAACTTCACAACACAAAACTTAACAGAAAACTTCATGAGCTCTGCTAGCGAAAGAAAACAAAACACCACTTCAAGGTACTGTAATGAACTCATTCTTTATTTATATTGGTGTTAAACTTACTGTATTCCAACTTCTCTATGGATTATAAACTATTTACTAGCCATAGATTCATCAAAATAAGCGAACAACACAATGAAAACAGAATCTGACAAAAACAGAACAATCTGTAGTAATCTGTAACTAACGCAAACTTCTGGAACCCAAAAAAATTCTACCAAAATTAGACGACCTGGACAATTTGTTTATTGATCAGAAGCAATTGGAATCAGTATTTTATCACGTTCTGGTCATTTTTAACAATTCGGGCACTGAGCACAAATATTCTGGAAATTACAGCAAGATCAAATAACTATCATCCAAGAAGATCCAATAGGTTCAACTTGGCACAAACACTAATTAAAAGATAAAACCACATCTAAACAGAGGCTAGATGGATTATTTATTCCTAAACAGAACCAAAAAGAAAGAAACTAAAATAAAATTGGGTTGCCTCCCAACAAGCGCTATCGTTTAATGCCCCTAGCTAGGCATTATGATTTCAATGATGCTCACATAAAAGATAGGAATTAAAACATAAAGAGAGCATCATGAAGAATATGACTAGCACATTTAAGTCTAACCCACTTCCTATGCATAGGGATTTTGTGAGCAAACAACTTATGGGAACAATAATCAACTTGCATAGGAAGGTAAAACAAGCATAACTTCAAAACTTTGAGCACATAGAGAGGAAACTTGATATTATTGCAATATGTAGAAGCATATGATCCTCTCATAATAATTTTCAGTAGCATCATGAATGAATTCAACAATATAACCAGCACCTAAAGCATTCTTTTCATGATCTACAAGCATAGAATTTTTATTACTCTCCACATAAGCAAATTTCTTCTCATGAATAATAGTGGGAGCAAACTCAACAAAATAACTATCATATGATTGAAAATTAAGATCAAGATGACAAGTTTCATGGTTATCATTATTCTTTAAAGCATACGTGTCATTACGATAATCATCATAGATAGGAGGCATGCTTTCATCATAATAAATTTGCTCATCAAAACTTGGGGGACAAAAAATATCATCTTCATCAAACATAGCTTCCCCAAGATTGTGGCTTTGCATATCATTAGCATCATGGATATTCAAGGAATTCATACTAACAACATTGCAATCATGCTCATCATTCAAATATTTAGTGCCAAATAATTTAATGCATTCTTCTTCTAAGCGTATGAGACAAACTCAATTCCATTTTTTTGTAGTTTTCTTTTATAGACTAAACTAGTGATAAAACAAGAAACAAAAAGATTCGATTGCAAGATCTAAAGATATACCTTCACTTACCTAGCCTCCCCGGCAACGGCGCCAGAAAAGAGCTTGATGTCTACTACACAACCTTCTTCTCGTAGACGTTGTTGGGCCTGCAAGTGCACAGGTTTGTAGGACAGTAGCAAATTTCCCTCAAGTGGATGACCTAAGGTTTATCAATCCACAAGAGGCATAGGATGAAGATGGTCTCTCTCAAACAACCCTAAAACCAAATAACAAAAAGTCTCTTGTGTCCCCAACACACCCAATACAATGGTAAATTGTATAGGTGCACTAGTTCGGCGAAGAGAAGGTGATACAAGTGCAATATAGATAGTAGATAAAGGTTTTTGTAATCTGAAAATACAAAAACAGAAAGGTAACTAATGATAAACGTGAGCGTAAACGGTATTGCAATGATAGGAAACAAGGCCTAGGGTTCATACTTTCACTAGTGCAAGTTCTCTCAACAATAATAACATAGATGGAACATATGACAAGCCCTCAACATGCAACAAAGAGTCACTCCAAAGACACTAATAGCGGAGAACAAACTTAGAGATTATGGTCGGGTACGAAACCACCACAAAGCTATTCTTTCGGATCGATCTATAAAAGAGTTCGTACTAGAATAACACCTTAAGATACAAATCAACCAAAACCCTAATGTCACCTAGATACTCCATTGTCACCTCAAGTATCCGTGGGCATGATTATACGATATGCATCACACAATCTCATATTCATCCAACCAACATAAAAGTACTTCAAAGAGTGCCCCAAAGTTTCTACCGAAGAATCAAGAACGTGTGCCAACCCCTATGCATAGGTTCCCAATGTCACGAAACCCGCAAGTTGATCACCAAAACATACATCAAGTGGCACATGATATCCCATTGTCACCACAGATAATCACGGCAAGACATACATCAAGTGTTCTCATAAAGACTCAATCTGATAAGATAACTTCAAAAGGGGAAACTCAATTCATCCCAAGAGAGTGGAGGGGGAGAAACATCATAAGATCCAACTACAATAGCAAAGCTCGGGATACATCAAGATCGTATCACCTCAAGAACACGAGAGAGAGAGATCAAACATAGCTACTGGTACATACCCTCAGCCCCGAGGGTGAACTACTCCCTCCTCGTCATGGAGAGCGCCGAGATGATGAAGATGGCCACCGGTGATGGATCCTGTAACGCCCCGGATTCGATGCGCCAGGTGTCTTCCAGTTATTCGCCGTCGTGGCCATGTCATGTGCTTGCGTGTCTCTCTTTGCCATGTCATCATCTACATTTTTATCATGTCATCATGTGCATCTCATTGTGCATACGTGTTCGTTTCATGCATCCGAGCATTTTCCCCGTTGTCCGCTTTGCAATCCGGCACTCCTATGTTCCCCGGCGTCCCCCTTTTGTCTCTCGTTGTGAGTGGGTGTTAAACATTCTCGGAATGGCCTGAGGTTTGCCAAGCGGCCTTGGTATAGCACCGGTAGACCGCCTGTCAAGTTTCGTGCCATTTGGAGGTCGTTTGATACTCCAACGGTTAACCGGGTAACCGTAAAGCCCCCTCTCTTTGTTTGCAGCCCAACACCCCTTCCAAAGTGGCCCAAAACCCAGCAAACTCCCCTCCATGCTCTCGGTCGTTCGATCACGATCGTGTGGGCGAAAACCGCACCTCATTTGGACTCTCCTGGCTCCCAGAATCTATAAATATGCCCTCTCCCCCGGAATTCGCGGTCTAACCCTAGTCATCCCTCTCCTCGCGCCATCGGACACTTCTTCCGCCGACGGACATGTCCGCTCCGCCGCCCCCGACCAACCACAACGCGACCCGTCACCGCCGCCCGACCACACCGAGGCCCGCTGGCCTAGATCCGCCCCAGCGCTCCAGCCGCCCGCCACGCCTCCCAGCGTCCTCGCCGCGCCTCTGCGGAGTCACCCGCCGCCGCCTCGGCTTCCGCGCGCCTCGCGGCGTTGACCTGCCCGCCGCCGCCCGTGCTCCTCCGCCTCGGCCGCCGCCCGCGAGTGCCAAAGCTTCGCCGGCTCGCGCCCTCTTCCCATGACCCGTGCTCGCGCCCGGCCGTTCGCCCGGCCGCCCGCTGGTAACCGCCCGGCCGGCGCCGTCCTCCGCTTGCCACCTCCACGCCGGAGCTGCCGCCTCCCTCGCCCGGCCGCGGATCCGCCCGTGCGCCACCGCTTCTTCGCCGGAGCGCCCAGTCCGGCCACTCCTTCGCCGGATCCGGCCTCCATGGCCCCGACCGCGCCCGTCTCCGGCCACCGCGCAGCTCACCGGAGTTCGTCCTCGCCGGAGTTCTCACCGGAGCCGGATCTGAGGGTGGATGAGATCCACCACTCCCTCGAACCAAACGCCTTTCCCCGCCCGGATCTCTCCGTCCCGGAACCGTCCCGTCCCGGGTTGACTTTCCGGAGGTGATTTTCGTCTAAGTCCCCAGATCTGTGTTATTTCATGCCATGTTCGTTGCATCGTATATCTGCATCCGTAGCTCCGTTTCGTGCGTGTAATATGTCAAATTGTTCGCCTTGACGAGTGCTTCATTTAATACCATTGCATAATTTTCATTTGAGCTCATCTGGATGCCTGAATCATCGTTGCAAAAGTGCTATGTGATGTTAATCTGCTGGAACTGTTATAAATTGATGATTTGTCATTTTTGTTGCATTTGATGTGTGTATCTTATGAGCATGAGCTCTACATGTGTTTTGATCTATGCCATGCCAAATTTACAGTGGTGCCATCCTTGTATTTTTGTGATTCCTGTAGTGAGTGCATCAAGCTTGTTAAGTAGTGTACTTGCTGTTGCTGTTTTGCATGTCTGGATCTGCTATATCATGATGCTATGTTAACCTGCTTCTACAAGTCATTCTATGCATAATCTGGAGATGTTCACTAAGGATGTTTTATTCTACATGTCATGGTCTATCCATTCATTGCCAAGGTTGCATTTATAGCTTACTGTAACTTGTTGTAATCTTGATCTAAAGTTGCTAAATAATGTTGCTGTCAGCCTGTTAACTTTAAGTTCAGTTTTGCCATGAGCTTTGCTAGTGATCCATGCACCCTATGAACTTGCTCTTGCCATTCTTAGCTTCATGAACATTTCTTCTTACTGTGAGTTGCCTTTCCATGCCATTTATTGCTCTGTGATGAGTGGTTCAAGCTCACCAACATGCCTACTTATCGTTGTTCCTGCCATGTAGGAATCTGTCATATAACTTGCCATGTTTACATGGGTGCCATCATATTTTCTGTGCCCTTTGGCTCATGGTCATTAAAGGACTTTTGTTCTATGCAATTAGTAGATTCATTCCATGCCTTTGTTTGCCATGATAAGTTCCTGTAGCATGTTGTTTTATAGCTATAAACATTGCAACCTTATGTTATTTCTGCTAAAGTCTGAAACTGTCATTATTTGCAATCTTGCCATGTCGTTTTGAGCATGTTCTAGTGATTTATGGAGATAGCTCAGTGTTCATGTTTTGTCATGATTTACCTGTACATCATGCCCATGCCTTTTGTTCTCATGTTAAGATGTTGTAGCTTGTTGTTTCGGTGCTTTCAATATTCCTAGTTACTGTTTTGGACAGATTGTTGCTATAACTTGTTTCATGTGTGTGTTGAACCGTTGCTCCGTTTTGAGTGTGCTCTATATGAAACTTGCGTGATTTTGCATGTAATTTCATATTATCATGTTGCATCCTTGTTTTGAGGTGTTTGCTTGATATTTGTATTCATTTTTCATCAATGCCATGTTTAACTTGTTTTGCTCATACCTTCTAGGCCGTAGCTCCGAATCTAATGAACTTTATATGTAACTTGACTAGAATTTCGTGTAGATCATCGTGGTGCATCTTAAATTGCTGTTTAACAACTTGAACATAAGGTTATTCAGATCTGGACCAATTTCAAAATTTGCATATGAGGACTTACCGGAATTGTTCTATGTTGTTTCCGGCCTCATTAAAATTTGCTTTGAGGTGTTGTTCTTGTTTGCATCATATTTTGCCATGAGTAGCTCCATGTAGCCTTGTCATGCATCATGCTTGTTGTGCATCATGCCTTGTTCATGTGTGGTGTGTTTACTATGTTGTGTGCTTCTTCTCGATAGTTCCCGTTTCGTTGCGATCGTGAGGACTCGTTCGTCTACGCTTGATTCGTCTTCGTGGCTTCATCTTCTTCATGGACTCGTTCTTCTTCCTTGCGGGATTTCAGGCAAGATGACCGCTACTTTGGATCTCATTACTATCATTGCTATGCTAGTTGCTTCGTTCTTTCGCTATGGTGCGCTACCTATCATTTGCTCTTCAAGCCTCCCAATATGCCATGTCAGCCTCTAACCTTTGCACCCTTCCTAGCAAACCGTTGCTTGGCTATGTTACCGCTTTGCTCAGCCCTCTTATAGCGCTATGAAGTTGCGTGAAGTTGAAGATTGCTCCATGGTGGACAGGATTTTGGTTGGGATATCACAATATCTCTTATATTATTAATGCATCTATATACTTGGTAAAGGGTGGAAGGCTCGGCCTTATGCCCGGTGTTTTGTTCCACTGGCCGCCCTAGTTTCCGGCATATCGGTGTTATGTTCCCGGATTTTGTGTCCCTAACGCGGTTGGGTGATTTATGGGACCCCCTTGACAGTTCACTTTGAATAAGACTCCTCCAGCAAGGCCCAACCTTGGTTTTACATTTTCCTCACCTAGCCCTTTTCCCTTGGGAGTCGCGCTCTCAAGGGTCATCTTTATTTTCCCCCCCCCCCCCCGGGCCAGTGCTTCTCCAAGTGCTAGCCCAAACCGAGCGATGTCCGGCGCCCCCTGGGCAATCAGGGTCTATGCCAACCCGACGTCTGGCTCATCTGGTGTGCCTTGAGACCGAGATATGTGCAGCTCCTATCAGGATTTGTTGGCACATCCGGGCGGCTTTGCTGGTCTTGTTTTATTGCTGTCGAAATGTCTTGTAGCCGGGATTCCGAGACTGATCGGGTCTTCCCGGGGAGAAGGAATATCCTTCGTTGATCGCGAGAGCTTATCATGGGCTAAGTTGGGACACCCTGCATGGTTTGAACTTTCGAAAAGCCGTGCCCGCGGTTATGTGGCAGATGGGAATTTGTTAATATCCGGTTGTAGTAAACTTGAAGCAAACTCTTCTAAAATACACCAACCGTGTGCGTAACCGTGAGTGTCTCTTTTTGGGGTTGATCGAGAGGAGAACACGGTTCTTGGGTTATGTCTGACGTAAGTAGGAGTTCAGGATCACTTCTTGATCATTGCTAGTTGACGACCGTTCCTTTGTTTCTCTTCTCGCTCTCATTTACGTATGTTAGCCACCATATATGCTTAGCCGCTGCTGCAACCTCACCACTTTACCTCTTCCTTACCCGTTTAAGCTTTGCTAGTCTTGATACCCATGGTAATGGGATTGCTGAGTCCTCGTGGCTCACAGATTACTACACCACCGATTCTTGTGTACAGGTTATGCGATGATCATGACGCGAGAGCGATGCTTGCTTATGCGTTGAGTTCTTCTTCTTCTGCTTCTTCGATCAGGGGATAGGTTCCAGGTCGGCAGCCTGGGCTAGCAGGGTGGATATTGTTTGAGTTTCTGTTTATGATTCATCCGTAGTCGGATGTTGATCTTGTATGTTGTATTGTTGTATTCGTGTGGCATTGTATGCCTTATGTATGTATCCCCATCTTTTATGTAATGTTGATGCAATGATATCCACCTTGCAAAAGCGTCTTCAAGATGCGCTTCTATCCTTGGTGGGACCATCGAGTTCCTTTAGGATAGGGTCGCATCTTGGGCGTGATAACAATTCCTCCCCTCCGTGAGTGCAGGAAAGGGGTCCCGATTGGTTTTTGGTGGTTCTGGAGGCTTGCGGCGGCGAAACTCCCGATCTATTTTATGTTATGGAAGTTTTAGGGTACGACGGTATATATGGGTGAAAGGAGAACGTCGGTGGAGCTACGGGGCCCCACGAGGCGTGGGGCGCCCGGGGGGGGGGGGCCCACCCTCGTGAGCACCTCCCGTATCTTCCGACGTGGGGTCCAAGTCCATCAGATGGGTTTCGTTCCAAAAATAACTTCTCCAGCTTGATTTCGTTCGTTTGACTCCGTCGATATTCCTTTTCCTCGAAATCGAAATAGGCATAAAACAAAGAACTGGGCTGGGCTTCCGGTTAATAGGTTAGTCCCAAAAATAATATAAAAGTGGATAATAAAGCCCAATATTTCCTAAAACAGTAGATAAAGTAGCATGGATCTATAAAAAATTATAGATACGTTGGAGACGTATGAGTCGTCGCTCGGCAAAAGGCGGAGAGCGCGGGACCTGCGCCAAGGGAGGGGCGCTCTTGACTCCCCGTCGGTTGCCTCGGAGTCAGGCCCTCTTCCCGCTCCTCTTCTTCCTCCTCTCCGCTGGAGTCGCCGGAGGACACGTTCACCATCGCCAGGGCTGCCGGGTCCTCGGGAACCTCCGCGGGCACGGGCCCGTCCCCATTGAAGACGTGCATGGAGTCCACAACCTGCTCCCAATCATCTCGAAGGAACAAGGGTACAAGAGCGCCCTCCAGCCTCGCCACGTCTCCCCCAACCAAAGATTGGAGGACCGCAGCCAGATCTTCGTCGGCCAAGACTGCGGGGCTCGGGCGGGGCCTCCACAACGGAAGCGAGTACTGACGAAGCGGGGCCACCTGGTGCTCCAGGAACTCCCTCAGGAGCGACGCCCTGGTCAGCTTCGCCGTCGCCATGTTGCCCGGCCACAGATCCGCGTTCATCTTCTCCAAGATCGCTTCACGCTGGGATCCACGAGTTCCACGCGAGACCAATCGTCGGAGGTCGTGGGCTGCTCCGTTGGCAGAATCAGCCGAGGATGGATGCGCCCAGCGTCTACCATGACCCACTTGCTCCTGAAGCCCTCAATCCTCTTCCCGGGCTTCGAGATGGCGTTGGAGCTGCCATACACGAGAAAGCTCGCGCACGCGGAGATGGGCCCGCGAGAGGTCGGGAGGCAGAAGTAGTGGCCTAGCAAGGCCACTGAGGGCTGCACGCTGACATGAGCCTCACAATAGTAGGCGAAGATCGCCAGAAGAAGAACAGAGTTGGGGTGGAGGTGCAGAGCTTGCAGTTTGTAATGGCGGAGGACAGAGAAGAAGAACTCAGAAAAGGGAGGCACCAGACCGGCAGCAATGGCACTCACGAAGAGCAGATAGAAGGTGCTTCCTTGGCCCTCGGGAAGGGCGGAGCCGGCCCTGAGCACCGCTGCCCCGTCTTTGCCTTGCGCCGCCACCATCCGGCGCACCCGGGCAAGGCCCTTCTCCGACACGTTCGGCGAGTCCAAGGCGGGTGAGTACCAAGCTCCGGCTGGGGTCTGGCGAGGCGCCATGTCTTGCTAAGGCACACGGTCGAAGTAGATCTGGAGATTTCGGAGGCAGGGAGGAAAGGCGCAAGAAAGGGGATCTGGGTAATGACCAGAGGAGGCAAAGGAAGCAAAGCCTAGACAGATGCCGCTCTTTTGTCGATTCACGCAGTTGCTAAGGCGCCCACGTCCAATCAACCGCCACGCGACGCCCGAGGTCAAGAAGTTGTTAGGGGCCCGCGGCGCTTCACACTTGCCCTTCGCTTCTCTCGCCAGCCAAGTCCAGCGCGCCTTGGGCCCGAGAGCTACTGTCGGCGTTCTGGGAATGGGGGTACCCAGACTTGCCTGCCTGCAGCCTGCGGCGTGGCTCAGGGGGTGGCCCAGTACGGCCCATCTTCATCACCAGAAGCTCAAGACCCTCGCGGGGCAGACGACAGGAAGCTTCCTCATGCACGGCCTCGTCAGGCTGGCTCGCGAGGAGGCGGAGAGATAAAGGCGGGGTACCTCACGAGGTGCCCATGACGCAAGCCATGATGACCAAGGGCGCTAGGCGGGCGCCAGCCCGCGTAGTGTCCTCATTTCCTATTTGGTGCAAAGGGGCAAGCGCAGGCGAGAGCATCAAGCAAAGGCATCCGTTTCGGTGCAACAAGATCAAGACCGTTGCAACGGCAGGAAGGAAGTCATCCTGGAGCCCAAGCCGGCGTCACCACCAGAGCCTTTGACAGGCGAGGACCAACTTTGGTCAGGATGAGTGTACTAGATGTTCCCCTTCAAAATGGCCAATTGTTGGCGCCCTTCCCGCTCAATATTTGGGAAGAGGCCCAGGGCCTCTGCCTATAAATAGGACTAGCCACCCACAAGGTAGGGGGAGATCGAATCTTGAATCTAGAGAGAGAGAGAGAGGGAGCGACTGAACTCCCCTAGCAGTTCATCGCACCGGCCAAGAACAGACCCTCGTGAGGCTGTTCTTCTTTGTATTGTTCTTCATCAGCCCAAGAGGCAATCCACCACACCACACACTGGAGTAGGGTGTTACACCATAATGGTGGCCCGAACCAGTATAAACCTTGTGTCTCTTGTGTTGTTCCTTTGGTAGTTTAGACCCTAGCAAGGCGGCGAGGTGCTGGTAGGTAGGGGGCGAGATCTCCGTGCGCACCCCAGAGTTCGAACCTAGAGGGTCTGCCAGATACCCGAAATCCGACAAAGGCCATGGTGGCGCCCAAGGACGCCCGCTCTACAATTAGAGCGATGAAGGAGGAGCTGTGTCACGCCGGGGATATCGCGGCTGGGAAGCCCTTTATGCTGCGGATGAAGTTCGTAGATCCTAAGTACGCTCCTCTAGATCGGCTGTGGAGTTCTGCAGACGCTTATCTGGATTTGGCAGCAAGTGCTACTGATGTAGCCGAATACTTCAAAGATAAAAAAGATCACGAAGTGGAGAAGCTGTTCTGGTCACAATTTAACGTTCCAGCACGTCCGCTTCCTTTGAATGATTGGATGGCCGAATGGGCCGAGCTCCATAGGTTGTCCGGGCTCGCCATGAGGTCTGTTGTGGATCATCTATGGCCGGAAGGGCCAAGGCCAAACAGTTACTTTAGTTTGGTGCAGCAGTTCCTTGGTGCTGCGCCGCGCATCGACGCTATGAAGAGGTCGGCGTGCATCGAGGGTGCGCGGATGGCGCTTGCCCATGTCAAGACATACTGGGCGGAGATGGAAGCCACCGCAATTGCAACCCCGAGTTCGGCAGTTAGCCGAGTAGCTGCCGAGCACTATTTTGACGAGGTCCTTGAAGGCGCTCGTTCAATAGAAGCTCGGTGCTCGAAAAATGTTATGTTCTAGTGACATGTATTCTCATTAAAAAACAATGTTTTAATAAATTGTAAAGGCTATTTTTATACTTTTGCCTGAAAGTATTATTATGCCTCCTGTGCAGCCGTTTATGTATATATGTATATAACCTGAAAGTTTGCGATGCGTTATTTCAGCCCCCACGCATATAATGCGGGGGAGTTCGCAGAAGACGCGTGTTCACACTTGATCCAACGTCTTGGTCCATTAAGGAGGTGATAGATCAGCGAACTAGTCAATCGCACAAGATTGCTTTAACACTTTCACTTAGCCATAGGAGTTTGTGACAAGGGGCTACTATATAGCCCTGGTGGCTCCGCTCATCCGAATACGGGCGCCAGATACGCCTGGCCGAGAAACGGCCCTTCATTAATGCGGAGGAATCCCGAAGATTCCGCTAGTCATCGAGTGGTTGGCCAGTCACGCGCTTTATCATGACCGTCAGTTTTCAGCTTTCTCTACTGAGGTGCTCGGCCGGCCGAATCGGGGCACAATCGCAGTAGTTCTCCTGGTGCCACCTTAGCCGATAGAGCGGAATGTAAGGTAGCAAAACACAGGAGCCGGGCAAACCCAACATTTGACCAAAGACATGATTCGGAGCTAATGCATATAAGGCCTAACTCATGACGCGGAACACTCCCTAAGGTATTCGGTCTTTGAAATATATACCGGGCTAAATGATGCCCTTGGATAATGAGCCCCTGGTGTCCGGGTACGAGCAATATTCTGACGTGGCCACATGCCAAGAACGTCAGCATCCATCTCGGTTGTATTGAGAATCCGGAGGATGTGAACAACAAAAGACAGTAAAAAAGGTTTACACAGGGTCTTAATCTAAAGAGAAACCTTTGAACGGGTACCTACTGCACGTCTGCGCCTGTGTCTCCGTTGTGCCATATCCTGGACGGGAGTAGCACGATTGTCATCTGTAAAAGAGAGGAACTTAGTTCAAAGTTGTCATGCAAAAATTCGGCTATTAGAAATAAACCATTTAAAAGTCAAGACTGGTAAAGTTGAGCCGAATTATCGCTAAGAAGCCCCTGGTACCGTCTAGGGTATAACCATCAAACCAATCTCTATCCAATGGTTAGCCGGACTCGTCTAACTGTGTCTGTGGTCTTAACGACCGATCATCTGTTCTGGTGGAGAGGTCGTTTAGTGTTCGGCTGTTAAAGCATTCTTCTGCTCGTAAGGAGCGCTCAACATTTCCAGGTACTGTGATGGTGTCCCGCGGACCGGGCATTTTAATCTTGAGGAAAGCATAATGCGGTATTGAATTAAAATGAGCGAAAGCCTCTCGTCCGAGTAGTGCTTGATAGCCACTTTGGAATGGAGCAATGTCGAAGGTTAACCTTTCGCTTCGGAAGTTGTCAGGCGAGCCGAACACAACATCTAGTACTAGAGAGCCCCTGCAGCGGGCCTCTATGTCTGGTATTACTCCCTTGAAGGTAGTATTACTGTGGCTGATTTTTGTTGAGTTTATCCCCATTTTGCGGATTGTGTCCTGGTATATCAGATTTAGACTACTGCCGCCGTCCATAAGGACTCGTGTGAGATGGTATCCGTTTATTATTGGGTCCAGCACCAAGGCAGCTGATCCTTCATGCCGGATGCTTATTAGGTGATCCCTGCGATCAAAAGTGACCGGGCAGGCCGACCAGGGGTAGAACTCAGGGGTGACGGGCTCTACGGCTTGTGTATTTCGGAGTGCATATTTGCCTCTCCTCTTTGTCACGTGGATCACGTTTACTGTTTTGACTTCTGGTGGGAATTTTTTCTGTCCCCCAGTGTCCTGCTGGCTAGGCCCATCCTCGTCTTCGCTCGGTGTGTCCTCCCCCTTGTGTTCGGTGTTTAGCTTGCCGACCTTCTTGAAGACCCAACATTCTCTGTGGGTATGATTTGCAGGTTTATCGGGGGTGTCGTGGATCTGACATAGTTTGTCTAGAATCTTGTTTAGGCTGGTCGGTCCATCTCTGTTGCCTTTAAAGGGCTTTTTTCCGTGACCCGGCCGAGAGCCCCTCGAATCCGGCGTTTACCGCCGTGTTATCTGGCTGTCTTCTTTATTCCGGGCGCTTGTTTTTACTGCGTCGTGGTTTTCCATTGCCATCCCTGACTTCGGATGTGGTTGGGTCGCTGGTCTTTGCTTCGGCTAACCAGTTGTCCTAGCCAGCAAAAGCGGGTCATCAGGCTTGTTAGGGCTGCCATTGTTCTCGGTTTTTCTTGGCCGAGGTGTCTGGCAAGCCATTCGTCTCGGACGCTGTGCTTGAAAGCTGCTAAGGCTTCGGCGTCCGGACAGTCGACGAGTTGGTTCTTCTTAGTGAGAAACATGTTCCAAAGCTTTCGGGCTGACTCTCCGGGCTGTTGAATTATATGACTCAGATCGTCTGCGTCCGGAGGTCGGACATAAGTCCCTTGAAAATTAGCCCGAAAAGCATCCTCGAGCTCCTCCCAACTTCCAATGGAGTTTTCGGGGAGGCTTTTTAGCCAGTGCCGAGCTGGTCCCTTGAGCTTGAGGGCAAGTATTTGATGGCATGGAGATCGTCTCCATAAGCCATATGAATATGGAGGATAAAGTCCTCTATCCGCACCCTCGGTGCATGGTCCCGTCGTCGCCTATATGTTCACCGGTTTGAATCATTCCGAAATTCATGGTCTAATACCTCGTCGGTGAAACATAGGGGCGTCTTGGCGCCCTATGTTAGGCTGTATCATGGCGTTGACGGTTGTAATGTTTGGTTTTGGCTGAGTCTTTGGGCGCGTTTCCTTGATCCGTAGATGGATCTGGTTGCGCCGGCCCTTTGATGCGAGTCTTCGCGTGGGTCATGTACTGACTTATGTGCGGCCTCATTGGCCACTCTATCGCGGCCACGAGGTCGTCGATCCGATTGGTCAGCGGTTTTATTTTTTGGCTGTGGGGGCTCTAAGGCCTCATCGTCGAATTCAGGCAGGAGCTTTCGCTTTGGGTAGCTCTTCATGTGGCGCCTGCCACCATACTTTTCTGCTGTATCGAGCACTTTGTTCCATCTACTATTGAGTGTGTTTTGTGCGGCCTTGAGCCTTTGCTTCTTCTTCTTCAGACTCGTTGCAGTGGCGATAAGCCTTTCTTGCTCCAGCTGCCTTTCCGGGATGATGCGTTCATCGTCATCCGGACTATTATCTTCTCCGGAGACGGGTTGATTAGCTTGACGCTCGGTGTCGCCGTGTTCGTACAGCGGCTCCGTACTTTGTTCGTCGTCCGCTGGCTCACCCTGCTCTATCGCTGGGTCTATTTGGTCGTCGTTTCCTCCAGAGTCGACCAGGGTATTGTTTCTTCTTGCGCTGTTATCGATGTTTTTGCCGAGGCGGGATTTGGAGCGGCGCCTACGGCGCCGCTTTGATTGCTTCTCGAGGGAGCTATCTTTCGCTGCATCCTTCCGTTCCTCGTCACTATTTTCTTTAGGTGTATCCACCATGTATATGTCATGTGATGAAGTGGCAGTCCAGCGCCCTGTTGGCGGTGGTTCCTGTTCGTCTCCTGCATCGTTGTCCATACCATTGATGTCTTCAGAGTCGAAGTCGAGCATGTTGGTTAAATCATCGACACTGGCTACTAAGTGGGTGGTGTGTTGCGAGTGAATTTCTTCGTCATCCGCATCCCATTCTAGCTGGACATAGTTCGGCCAAGGTTCTCCTGACAGAGAGAGAGACCTTAACGAGTTTAGTACATCGCCGAAGGGCGAGTGCTGAAAGATATCCGCGGAGGTGAACTCCATGATCGGCGCCCAATCAGATTCGATAGGCATGGGCGCAGGCGGTTCAGAGTCCGTGGCCGGAGACGAGTCCAGTAGTCCGGCGTCACGGCTCTCGCGAGGGGTAAGGTCAATATTCGGCTCCATCGCCGCTGAGGGTGCGGCCTCCAAGGCGGGGTCTATCCGTCCATCCTCGGATGGCGCGATTTCCCGAACACTGTCCGACGGTAGAGCTACATCATGCTCGTCGTGATCGTGCGGCACACCCGGCATGGGCTCAAATCCGTCGAAGATCAAGTCTCCGCGGATATCGGCAGTGTAATTCAAGTTTCCAAACCTGACCTGATGGCCAGGGGCGTAGCTCTCGATCTTCTCCAGATGGCCAAGCAAGTTGGCCCGCAGTGCGAAGCCGCCGAATACAAAGATTTGTCCGGGGAGGAAGACCTCACCTTGGACCGGATCGTTACCGATGATTGAAGGGGCCATCAAGCCTTACGGCGACCGCATAGTGGAACTCTCAATGAAAGCACCAATGTCGGTGTCAAAACCGGCGGATCTCGGGTAGGGGGTCCCGAACTGTGTGTCTAAGGTGGATGGTAACAGGAGGCAGGGGACACGATGTTTACCCAGGTTCGGGCCCTCTCGATGGAGGTAATACCCTACTTCCTGCTTGATTGATCTTGATGATATGAGTAGTACAAGAGTTGATCTACCATGAGATCGTAGAGGCTAAACCCTAAAAGCTAGCCTATGGTCTGATTGTTGTTGTCCTACGGACTAAACCCTCCGGTTTATATAGACACCGGAGGAGGCTAGGGTTACACAGAGTCGGTTACAAGGGAGGAGATCTACATATACATATCGCCAAGCTTGCCTTCCATGCCAAGGAGAGTCCCATCCGGACACGAGACGAAGTCTTCAATCTTGTATCTTCATAGTCCAATAGTCCGGCCAAAGGATATAGTCCGGCTATCCGGATACCCCCTAATCCAGGACTCCCTTAGGGGCCCTCAAGCCGACGCTCTGTCGAGCCACCGCATGCCAGTGGTGGAAGGACCGGAGGTGCTGTATCCACGGTGCACTCTCCTCCCGCACGCCAGCCATCGCGGGTGTCGGGCCGTCATGATGACGCTTGTGATAACATTTCCATAGCGTTGTCCGACCCACGGACCCACCGCGACCAGTGCCAAGTTCTTCGGGAGCGATCCCATGAAGACGCTCGAACCACCATCGAGCGCCGGCGTGAAGCACGCCACCAATCAGATAGGCGGGCAGGGCCCGCTATGGACCACCCAGCACCGGGAGGCTCTGGCGGCCTACCCTACGAGGTGGGTTGCCCAGCCTTTACCCGTGAGTTGCTGCAGTTCCAGTGGCCCTCCCACCGCACGTTCAAGCCCGACGTTGGTGAGATGTACAACGGCAAGACCCACCCGTCGGAGTTCCTCAGCATCTACACCATCGCGATGCAAGCTGCCGGAGCCCGTGACAATAAGGTGCTTGGCAATTACTTCTCGTTGGCACTTAAACCCAATGTCATGTCATGGTTGATGCACTTGCCGGCGGATTCCATTTCTTCTTGGTCGGATTGTCTCATGAGTTCGTTGGCGCCTTCACTGGAGGCCACCAAGCTCATGGCCAGGCAAGCGATTTGCATATCATCCCCCAGAAGGAATGTGAAAACCTGTGCAAGTACATACAGAGGTTCAGCCGGGTGCAGTACAACATCCCAGATGTTCATCCCGCTGTCGTGATCTGCGCATTCCATCAGAATGTGCGCAATCGCAAGATGCATGAAGAGCTGGCGATGAACAAGGTCAAAGATGTGGCCGAACTTTATGTTCTGGCCGATAGGTGCGCTTGAGCTGAAGAGGGAAGGAAGTACCCCGGTGAGGACGCCGGTGCAGAAACCGACTCCACAGACAAAGACACAGCCGCCCCGACGAAGAAGGGCCGGCGCTGCAACAAGAAGCGCAAGGGCAAGACCGTGCTTGCCGTCGAGGGATCCGAGGACACCGGCGCTGCCAAAAAGGCCAAGGCAGACGACCCCAACAAGGAAATTGCCGGGTGCGCCGCTTGCCGGGCCTTGGCAGCTGCCGACAAGCCAGGAGGCACCGACAAGCAGTACAGCAAGATCCATCGCACCAAGGGCCACGACCTCCAGAACTGCCGGCAAATCGAGCTGCTTGTTGAGAAGCAAAAAGCTTAGTATGAGAGGCGAGACAAGGAGAAGGGGCAGGATGGTGCCGAGGGATCCGGCAAGAAGCATGGCGGCCAAGGAGGTCGCCGCAGCAAAGATAACCAGCAAGAGAGGCCCGCTCGGGGCCGCAACAAGAAGCAAGAAGATGATGGTCAGTACGAGGATGACGAATCCGATGAGCATGAGTTCCAGAAGGCTACAGAGGCCATGTGCGTCGACGGTGGCGCCTTGCTGCACACCTCTCACTGTCGGCTCAAGCAGTGGGCGCGTGAGATCACAGCAGCGGAACCATCATTCGATGCTTAAAAGCCACTGAAGTGGTCCAGCGCGCCTATCATTTTTTACGCCGAGGACCAGCATGATCGCACAACAGCGATCGGGTGTTTGCCGTTGTTGGTTTCGCCAACAATAAGCAACCTTAAGGTGACGGAAATGATAGTTGACGGCGGGGCCGTCCTGAACTTGATCTCGCCTGTTGTGATCAAAAGGCTGCAGATTCCTAATGGAGACCTCGAAGAGACGGGCACATTTCAAGGGGTCAACCCGGGAAGTAGTCATCCGAAGGGTAAGGTCACACTGCCTGTGACGTTTGGAGGCGAGTTAAATTACAGGACGGAGAGGATTGTTTTCGATGTAGCCGAGATCCCCTTGCCCTACAACGGGATCCTCGGGCGCCCAGCACTAGCCAAGTTCATTGCGGCCTCACATTACGCCTACAACACGCTGAAGATGCATGGGCCGATGGACATCATCACCATCCCCTCCGACAATAAGGATGCGCTGATCGGCGCTGACCAACTCTACCGGGAGGCAGTTGCAGCGACTTCCGCCAAGGCACTTGCTCCTGCCGCCGAAGCCTGGGGGGGGGGGGAAGAAGACCGGTAAGGCCTCTCGCACCCACTCCGGCAAGCGCACCTCTTCGGAGTGTAGTGCTCCCGTCGAGGACGTGCTAGAAAGCTCCACCGGCAAGAGCAAGAAATCCAGGGCTGCACCACCAGAGACCAAGAAGGTGTCCGTCAAGGAGGATGGCACGGGAGGGGCTTTCACCATAAGCTCCACCCTCAACAGCAAATAGGAAGGCACGCTCATCACTTTCCTGCAGGCGAATGTCGATGTGTTTGCATGGCAAGCATCCGACATCCCCGGTGTTCCCAGGGAGGTGATTGAGCACCATCTTGCTGTCTGCCCTCATTTGTGACCCGTCAAGCAGAAGGTCAGAAAGCAAGCTCTGGAACGGCAAGAGTTCATCACAGAGGAAATCAGGAAGTTGGAAGCGGCAGGCTTGGTGAGAGGGGTACTCCATCCGACGTGGTTGGCCAATCCGGTGGTGGTGCACAAGGCAAATGGGAAGTGGAGACTGTGTATTGATTACACAGATATCAATAAGGCTTATCCGAAGGACCCTTTCCCGTTACCGCGCATCGACCAGATTGTTGACTCCACGGTCGGGTGTGACTTGTTATCATTCCTCGACGCTTACTCGGGATACCACCAGATCTTCATGACGAAAGACGATGAAGAGAAGACAACATTCATCACCCCATGTGGTACATATTGTTTTTTACGAATGCCTTTCGGGTTGAAGAGTGTTGGCTCAACGTTTGCAAGAGCAGTCCAAATTGGTTTTGAGCCCCAGCTGCATAGAAATATGGAAGCTTATATGGATGACATAGTGGTCAAAACCAAGGACAGGGCGACACTCATACACGATTTAGGAGAGACGTTTGCAAATTTGCGCAAGATCAACCTCAAGCTGAACCCTGAGAAGTGTGTCTTCGGCGTTCCGTCCGGCAAACTTCTCGGGTTCTTTGTGTCACAGTGTGGGATCGAGGCAAACCTGCATAAGATCAAGGCCATTGAGCAGATTGAGGCGCCTAGGCGGATCAAGGATGTGTGTCGGCTCACTGGCTACGTTGCCGCCATGAGCAGATTCATCTCCAAGTCTGCTGAGCGCGCCCTCCCCTTTTTCAAAATCTTGAAAAAGGCGGGCCCAATGGAATGGACCCCAGAGGCCGAAGCAGCACTGCGGGATTTGAAGAAATACCTCTCCTCCACACCAATACTGGTTGCGCATAAACCACAAGAGCCGTTGCTGCTGTATCTAGCGGCAACAAATCAAGTGGTCAGCGCCGCGCTAGTAGCGCAGAGGGAGGTCGAGAAGAGGTAGTGGCAACGGCAGGACGGGCGGATGGCGAGCCAGAGCTCCCCCCGGCAGGGCCTGGTGCCGGCAAGGCAATGCCTCCGGCAGAGTCTGATGCCGGCGGGACAGGGTCTGCGCAACCGAATGAAGTGGTGCAGAAGAAGATGATGATGCAGCACCCGGTTTACATTGTAAGCTCCCTCTTGCAGGGGGCTAGGTCAAGGTACTCCGGTGTGCAGAAATTGCTCTTCGGCCTCCTTATGGCCTCAAGGAAGCTGCGTCATTACTTCCAAGCACACGAAATCACCGTCGTCACCCACCTCCCATTGCAATGGATATTGCATAACCTAGACGCAACCGCGAGGATTGTGGAATGGGCTTTGGAACTGTCGAGCTTTGGTTTGAAGTTTGAAAGTACTTCGACAATCCAGAGTAGAGTCTTGGCAGAGTTCCTTACTGAATGGACCCCAACGCCCGACGAAGAGATCCAGGAGACCACTCTCCCCGGCAAGGAAACAAGTCACAACTCGATTATGTACTTTGATGGGGCTTTCTCGCTGCAAGGCGCCGGTGCTGGTGTGCTACTTGTTGCACCCACCGGAGAGCACCTCAAGTATGTAATCCAGATGCACTTTCCCAGGGAGATCTCAACGAACAACACTGCTGAATATGAGGGGTTGCTTGCTGGTCTCAGGATCGCGGCAGACCTCGGGATCAAGAAGCTCATCGTTAGGGGTGATTCACAACTTGTCGTCAAGAATTACTTTCTTTACCATTCTTGGAGACCAACAGGGCTGTCTCACTATCTTGAACCTTATCTGCATTACTTTATCTACCATTGCATAGTGGGGTGCTCTTCTCCAATATTCTGTTCGCATATTACAAGAGAAACAAGCAGACACATCATGGGTTTAGCATGTAGTATACGAAACTCATTTTGGTAAACCAGTTCAGTAGTAAGGTGGAGAGGATAACAACATGAAACAAACATATATCTATGTACTATGGTCACTGTATTGTCCATATCATTCTAGTTTTTGTTGCCTAATCAAGATAGAGACACGGTTCAACTCATATATTTTTAGGACACAACAGCATAGATAGAATATAAGTGTGAGTAACTACATAGCATTGGCAACACTTGTAATGTGCATCACATGAGAACATAACTGTTTATACAACTGAAACTGAAATCAACATAGAGCAACAAGTTAGAATAGCAATCCAGTTAAAGAAATAGGTTTAAAACATACGTGTCGCACCATTGGAGTTTCAATTGGATCCTTTAAATTCGAAAGTAGTTGGTATGAGTAAATACAGTGATGCAACAGCAAAGGAGTATGGACCATAGCTACGGAATCTGACCTGAGAACAGTTGCTCTTCTGCTTTAAATGTGGAGTTTGGGTTTGCTATGGTGGTCTTCGTGCTTTGGGAACTGCAGTTGCTTTACAAACTGCCCGTGTGGGGGTACTCTGTGGTGGACATGGTGCTTTGTCAACTAGAAGTGGGTTACTATTCGCTGGGGTTGGGGTTAGATGGGTTGTAGCTGGTTCTCTGCCCAACGGTGTAAGTGTGCAATCTGGAAGAGTCTCGATTATGTGTGGTGGGGCTAGTTTGTGGGCCAGTACAACTATGGTTCTATCTGCATCGACGGGTAGCACTGTCTTTTGTGAAGAATGGGTTTTTTCTCCCTTAGATACTGCCATCACCCCTCCAATTCAAATGGCTGATAAACAGGAAAAGAAATTGAACGTACAGACATTGTATGATAGACATATGTGGTAATTCACGTATATGTTGTGTAACCAAACAGGACAGCATGACACAATTTCACATATATGATGCCTAACTAAACAGGATAGCATGACACAGTTTCAGATATATGATGGATAACTTAACAGGATATAATGGCATAATTCAACATATGATAAGTATCTAAACAGGATGACATGACAAAACTATATGATGTCTTTCTCAAATAGGTTGGGATGAAATAATTCACATACATGTTGTCTAAGTATACAAGATGGCATGATACAATTGACATAGTTGATTCATATACTAAGCAGCTGGCACTCGCATGTATGATCTCTAAACTAAGCAGATTGAATTCAATATTGTGCATATGATGTCTAAACTAAGAAATGCAAGACACCATATACATGATATGAGAAATATAAACATTGCAACTTAGAGCATACACCTCAGGTGGGATATAGGACTGGGCATCTGTCTCTGAATCCTCCTCTGAGGAGCTCCCTGTAACCTTCGAGATATATACTTCGAGATATATGCTTCAACAGGTACCATTGCCTGCTCTAAAGACCTTGTTTTCACTCCTGATTTTTCCATAACTGGCTCAAATGGCTGATACACATGAAGAGTAGTTCAATATACACAGATTGTCGACAAATGGAATACGTAATGAAAAAAAGATGGCATGAGATAATTCACATATATGATGCCTGGCTACAAGGCGGTGCATAATTCACATATATGATAACTGGCTAAAAAACATGGCATTGCATAATTCACATATCTCATATAGAAAGCAAATAGGAGGCATTCACACAAAGCATGTCTAATCTAAGCAGATGGCATGCCAATGCAAGACACCATATGCATGATATGAGCAATATAACCCTGCCAAGTTAGAGCATGCACCTCGGGGATACGACCGTCATCTGCCTCTCAATCCTCCTCTAAGGAGCTATCTCAGAATCAAAGAAGAAATCTGCATTGACAGTAGCACTGACCGCCGTAAGACCTTGTTTTCACTCCAGATTTTCCCATGACCGACTCAAATGGCTGATGCACAGGAAGAGTAGATGAATGTATAAACATTGTTGACAAATGCAATAAATTATGAAAAAAATATGGCATGATACAATTCACATATACAGTGACTGGCTAAACAGGATGGCATTGCATGATTCACGTATATGATGCCTGACTAAAGAAGATGGCATTGCATAATTACCATATACTCCCTCTGTTCCTAAATATTTATCTTTTTAGAGATTTCAAATGGACTACCACATACAAATGTATATGAACATATTTTAGAGTGTAGATTCACTCATTTTTCTCCGTATGTAGTCACTTGTTGAAATCTCTAAAAAGACAAATATTTAGAAACGGTGGGAGTATGATATAGAAACCAAACATGTGGCATTCACACAAAGCAAATCTAAACTAAGCTGATGACATATAAGATGTATAATGTAAGCAATGTGAGGCGCCATTTGCATGATATGACCAACATCAGCATGCTAGGTTAGAGCAAACACCTCAGGTGGTAAATAGGAGTGGTCGGCTCCCTCTGAATCCCCATCTGAATACTTATCTTCCTCTGGAATACAATCTGGAATGGCGAGAGGGGGGCACTTAGCCCACCATGGAGCGGCGTCTGCATGACATTATATTCCCACGCAACGGTCTTATCTTTTTCTCCACATGTTCAGTATGATTGTGTACAATAACTGACATGCATAATAAAAAAATAGTTAGATTTTGTAAGGCCTAAGGGGTGCATGTAGAAATCAAGACTGATGGTAGCAAATGAGTGGATAGATCCAAAACTAATGATAGCAGGTAGATTATAGCTTCAATTTTAAAAATATAGAGAATGGATCATCTACTGTTTGTTGCCCACCCAACTCGTGTAGCTGCCGGAGGTCGTGCAGCAGCAGTAGCGCGAGCGAGAGCAAGAGTAGAGCAGCAGCACGAATGAGAGCAAGATCGGAGCAGCAGCGCGACCGACATCAATAGCAGAGAAGAGCAACAGCACGGACGAAAGCAAGAGCAGTGTAGTAGCGCGACCGACAGCAACAAAAGAGCCGCAACAAAAGAGCCGCAACGAGAGCGAGAGCCGGAGCAGCTGCAGCTAGTGCCGGTGTGGAAGTCACCATCGAGGAAGCAACAACATAGGGAGAGACGTCGTGGATGAATTGGCCGGCGACGGCGACGGCGCCGTCGACGGAGACCCGCCATGGCTGCTCGGTATCGAGCACTGGCAGCCCCGTGAGATCGAATAAAAGATAAAATGCAGCGGTGAGTGCATAACCTCCTTTGTGGCGCCGAGTGGGCCTCGGCTTCATCGGAGGAATTGGTGAGGGTGTTGCAGTTCAGGTGGGGCAGGTCAAGACGACGCTGTGGGGATGGAGGTGGCGCGATAGACAAGGCGAACGTCGGGGCAGCTCCTTGGAGATGGTGGATGGGGCGGCTGATCCGGCGGGACGACGAGATCAACAACGGATCCTCATCCGGTTCGGTGGATGAGGGACGGCGAGCTGTTGCGGTGGACGACATCATGGGGGAAGAGTCTACGGCTGGGCGGCGGTCGGGAGGCCGACGGAGGAGCGTGGGGTTTCGCGGGTTTTGGCGGCCTCGGTGTACGAATGGGGGGGTACAAACGGGAAGGTAGGGGGAGCCATGGCTTAGGGACGCGCTTGTCCGAAATGTAGGGTAAGTTACCATCGTACCCCCACCGGTTTTGACACCGCGACGTCGAGCCGTCATTTTCGGCTGAGGGGTAGAAGGGGGATTTCACGTGTCTTGGCTGCGGGACCGATTTTGGATGAGGGAGTTTTTGCGCGCATCAAAATTTTGGGATAAGAAAGGCGCGGAGCGGGTTGAAGAGGCGGGAGTTTCAAAGCAGATAAGACAAAAGATACTCGAGCTTGAAAATTTCAAGATAACAAGGCGCGGATTCCTTGTTCGGCGGAACAAGCTTAACGTGTACAAAAAACAATTCATACAAGACACAAGAGAGTCATGTCCCCTTTTACTATATTACTATAGATGTCATTGAAAAAACTACAAGAAAAATGTAAAAAATCGGAGAACAAGATTACCTCAGACAAGACCAAATCGATTCGCACTTCCCTCAACAACAACAAAAATCAAATCAATTCCCACCAAAAGAAAGAGTCATGTCCCTTTTTATATGATTACAAATGCCAGGATCTCGAATTTCAATTTTTGAATCCACGTTATGTTGAATTCGAATATATCGTTAGGTGACCTTGCGATTTATAATGGATGTAGTCTTACATTTTGATCTTCCATCATATATGAACATTTTAGTCCACCCTATGAACATATATATTGTCGTCTACCATATGGACTAAATTTGAATCAATTTTCCTTATTTGAATACGATTGTTGTCAAGTTATACAATCATTTAAATATTATCTTGATAACAAAAAACATGCATATAGCAGTAATCATATTTCACTATGAACTACATGTACCATACGATTTCCAATTCAAATATTTGTATCCATTTTATGTTGTATTCAAATAAGATTACATTGGTCTAGGTAGCGAGATGTTCGGGATAATCTAAACCCTGTTTTCATATGTATATTTTTTGGCTGAATTGGGACAAGTTTTGGTATAAGCTTCTTGCAAAACCGGAAATTCTCTCAACAAGCCTCGTAGTTCCGAGAGGGGACGTGTCACCTTTGTGTGCGAAACGATATATGCTGCCTCCCCCGGGATTTTCTTTACAGAGGCAACATAGAACTGTATGAGTGCCCTGTTAAATTTTGGAATTATTCCGGGTTCATTTGACCTTTTTATACATTAATTGAGTTTTTGGACATTTAATGTGCATAATCCAAATTTTAACTGCAAGCACATGCTCCGGTGCACCAAAGTTGGTTGAAAAATCACATGTGTGTCCTTGGGTGAACTTCTAGGTCCCATGCAAGAAATGGGAATCAAATTCAAACATCTTGGCGTCATGACTCAGCCGAGAACATCGAGAAACTTGGTTTTAAAATTCATGTAAATCCAAAACTCGCCTGGAAATCATGAAACTTGGCATGGTGTCATGTCATGGCACTAACATGTTGTGGTAAAAAATTGTACGATTTGGAACAAGTTTTGGTATAAGCTTCTTGCAAACCGGAGCTTTTCTCAAGAAGGCTCGTGGTTCTGAGAGGGAACGTGTCACCTTTGAGTGTGAAACGATATATGCTGCCCCCCCCCCTTGAGTTTCTTTACAAAGGCAACATAGAACTACATGAGTGCCCTATTAAATTTTGGAATTATTCCGGGTTCGTTTGGCGTTTTTATACATTAATTGAGTTTCTGGTCATTTAATGTGCATAATTCAAATTTGAACTACAAGCTCATGCTCCCGTGCACCAAAGTTGGTTGAAAAATCATATGTGTGTCCTCGGGTGAATGTCTAGGTCCCATGCAAGAAATGGGAATGAAATTCAAACATCTAGGCATCGTGGCTCGGCCGAGAACATTGAGAAACATGGTTTTAAAATTCTTGTAAATCCAAAACACGCCTGAAAATCATGAAACTTGGCATGGTGTCATGTCATGGTACTACCATGCTATGGTAAAAAAATTGGCCGAATAGGAACAATTTTTGGTATAAGCTTCTTGCAAACGGTAGCTTCTCTCAAGAAGGCTCATGGTTCTGAGAGGTAACGTGTCACCTTTGTGTGCATAATTCAAATTTGAAATACAAGCACATGCTCCAGTGCACCAAAGTTGGTTGAAAAATCACATGTGTGTCCTCGGGTAAATTTCTAGGTCCCGTGCATGCAAGAAATGGGAATGAAATTCAAACAACCAAGGCCGTGGCTCGGCTGGAAACATTGAGAAACTTGGTTTTTTAATTCCTGTAAATCCAAAACATGCATGAAAATCATGAAACTTGGCTTGGTGTCATGACATGGCACCAACATGCTATGGTAATTTTGCTGTCCGATTTGTGAAGGCGCACACATTAACAATCAACAAAGTCATTTTGGAACAAGTGTTGTCACGTTACAATCGGGAACACGAGTATTATTGAAACCGTGGGCGTTCTATTTACCATTTACGTGCAGCCACGCGTCCCCTTTTTTAGTAGCTAGGAGGCGCCGTGCAGGGTAGCTATTTGAGTACGGGAGGCGTGCGATCAGACCCCTGCGCGTGCTTATCGGGAGGAGAGCCCTTTGACCTCCATCTGTCGTCCACCTCTCTCCCAAGGTCTCCATTAATGGCGCCCGAGCCTCTATTTAATGGCGTGGCTATGTCTCCCTCGACTGAGATTTAAGAGAAAAAAAGAAAACCTAAAAAGAAATTTTTGCACGGATCTTGATGTAAGATCCGACGGACCTATATAGCATCTACTACGACTTATAGCAAGACTGATGAATATATAAGGACGACATTTAATGGGATAATAATTGTCTTACATAATTAGGAAGATAATTTAAAAGCCACATGCGGCTACACCGAAGGTCAAAAGAAGAAGGAAGACAATGATCCGCTCACGATCTCTACTTTCTTGATGCGTTGCTGCAGGCCGCGGGAACTAGTCTCCGCGGCGAGCGGTGATGAGCTCTGTCGTGTCCTCAAGACGCTGCTTGAGAGCATCCACAGATTCCTCCACCAGCCTTTGGCGCTCGATGCGGAGCATGTCATTCTCGTCCATAAGTTTCTTGATGATGACGCCAGTCCTCTTGAACAACTCATTGGTCTCCTCCTGCTGCTCTGCACTTCGGACGATCTTCGCCCTCAGCAGGTCGCGCTCGGCCCGGAGCCTCTCATTGCCCTCCCTTAGTTGTCGGATGACGCCGGTAGCCTGTTCAGACGAGGCTTTCATGTCGTCCTGCAACCTCGCCCAGCCAGATATCTGATCCATCTGGCTATGGATGATCGCATGCATGCGCCTGTAAGAGTCGTCGCTTGCCCGCGAGACATTTTCCCAGGCCGCCGTGGCACGGTGGGACATCTCTGCTGCATTCGCGGCACGGCGAGACATCTCTGTTGCTTCCACGGCGCGGCCGGAGCAGTCTGCTGCATCAACGGCGCGGCGGGACCTTCTGTCTTCAACAAGGCGTGACAGACCTGTCTTGCTACTTCCGCCTGATGGGACATGTCGGCTGCTTTCGAGGCGAGGCGGGACATCTCTCATGCTTCCACTTCCATGCTTGCCTCTCCCTGGTGGTAATCTCTCGACCCAGAACTCACGCTGGCCATGGCAGATGCAAGGGAAGGATGATGAATGACTTTTGTTTTTGTGGATGAGGAGTTGAGGAGGAATGTACAGTCATCTTGGCATAGTAGTGTTTATAACTGAGTACTAATACGCTCCTAAGTGGGAAACCAAATAATCCCAAAACACTTAGGCGTGGTGCATTAACTTCTACCTCGTTTCTTGTTTCTTGACATATCAACCAATAAGAGATGTGGGTGTGCATGCTTTTAATGACTTGAGACTACCAAACACGACAAGCAGTGGTTAGTTCATTGCATGCAATGCTATTAATTAGCAAATAAACATTAAGTTCTCTCGTTTTCCCCTCCTCCTTGGTCATGGTGACGACGGAGAGAGTAGGTTGTGATCGGTGTGAACAGGTTTGCAATTAAATATAGCGTGGTAGTAGTAGTAATTTGGAATGTGACGAAACACGCTCAAAATTTATTGACGGTTTAGTTTTAAAGTGCGGCACTATTCCCGGATGGCGTAACGTGGGCACGTGTTCTTGCCGTGGTGTAGCATATGCCATGGTACTAGTTCTTTTTCTAGTGTTGTGTACGTGCAATAACTGGCACCATCGGATACATATCTTACGCTTATTGGGGCGTTCGACAGGAATAGCCTCGTGGTGAGCTATAGACTAGTCCTTTTTTCAAATGCATTACACCTGTCTCTCGGGACTTATCGCACGCACCATCTCTAGCTCCCTAGGTCGATGCCACCCACATACACTTGTACTCTGAGTTTAGTACGTTATACAGGAAGAGAAGAGGTGCACGCACACACCCGTCCTCTCTCACACACGCATCTGTAGCTACGAATTGTAGTGTTCTCAACCATCCGATTGGCTCTATAGGTTTTATGTTGCTCCTTGGCCTTGAGATAGTACTAGATGTCTTCATTTATTACTTTGTAGACTCATTTTGCATTGGAAAGCGCTATGTCATGGTAACATATTATGTTACTCTATTTGCCTCTCTCCTCATTAATTACTTGCCACCTCATCATTTTTGCTTATGTGGCATCTATGTTACTACCTATGTTACTCCCACTATGACCAGCCTTATGCGCAGAGAAATTAGGATCGGAGGGAGTACTACTAGTAGTAGTACTACTTTGATGTGTCGCGTCAACTCGCACAAGTATGCAACACTTCCTGAACAAACAAGCATATAAGCTGTTATACTTCTTACCCAAAGGATCTTTATATCCAACAGACACAAAATATCCGTTCGACTATTGGAAATTACTTTAACTGTTGATCTGGTGTCGAAGTAATTGCTGCATCGCCACCAAAGCCCACCATCTCTTAAGCTAATAAAGTAGACCGAGCTAACCCCTATATTAGCATATTACTAAGATAAACAGAAGGCACTGTAGAATCATTTAGGACGTGAGCTTGTCAATCTGAATGTGGAGGGACACCAGCTTAGCCCCGGCCAGCAGCTTGGGCGGAACTATGAAGAAGGTCAGCTCCTGCACGGCGACATAGCCGAGATCCCTACTGCTTGTCACCTCTATTTCCACATTGACGGCGTCGGTCCTGCCTTTGGGCTCCCCCGGCGGGCCGTTCACCCATAGCTTGGCCACATAGTGCGGTAGTGGGGACGCCCCTGCTCTGATGGAGATGACTGGCACGGCGATAGGTGCGCTAATGTCGAGCACACCGCCGACCAAGAAAAACGCGCGGCCATCCTCCTCCGCGAACAGCAAGAGTCGTGGCTCCTATAGTGGCACTTGTAGCTGGAGCGCCTTGCCGTACTGGATCCTGTGCACGGGCATGGGATGCACGATGCTGATGTGGTGGGAGAGCCACGGCGGCGGGCCTTCATAGCCGCAGACGGGCACGGGGCATATGCAGGGCGCGAGCGGACACATGCTCTGGTGATCAGCAAGCTTGTGGTAAGTGACGTAGAGCCCACAGCCTTCGTGCGGGCACTCCACCCTCACCGATGAGAGGACGACGTCCACCGCCGTGTTCCGCACATCGAAGCCACTGCTGCGCTCGCACTTCTGGCACTGCCGCTGGTTCCCGAGGCGCTCGACGTGGTGCTATCTCTTGAGCACTGCGTTGGATTTCCCTTGAAGAGGAAAGGGTGATGCAGTAAAGTAGAGTAAGTATTTCCCTTAGTTTTTGAGAACCAAGGTATCAATCCAGTAGAAGATCACACACGAGTCCCTCACACCTACACAAACAAATAAGAACCTCGCAACCAACGCGATAAAGGGGTTGTCAATCCCTCAACGGTCACTTACGAGAGTGAGATCTGATAGATATGATAAGATAATATTTTTGGTATTTTTATGATAAAGAGAAATAAAGATGCAAAGTAAAATAAAAGGCAATAAAAATAACTAAGTGTTGGAAGATTAATATGATGGAAAATAGACCCGGGGGCCATAGGTTTCACTAGTGGCTTCTCTCAAGATAGCATAAGTATTACGGTGGGTAGACGAATTACTGTCGAGCAATTGATAGAATTGAGCATAGTTATGAGAATATCTAGGTATGATCATGTATAAAGGCATCACGTCCGTGACAAGTAGACCGAAAACGGTTCTGCATCTACTACAATTACTCCACACATCAACCGCTATCTAGCATGCATCTAGAGTATTAAGTTCATAAGAACAGAGTAATGCTTTAAGTAAGATGACATGATGTAGAGGGATAAACTCATGCAATATGATATAAACCCCATCTTTTTATCCTCGATGGCAACAATACAATACGTGTCATTTCCCTTTCTGTCACTGGGATCGAGCACCGCAAGATTGAACCCAAAGCTAAGCACTTCTCCTATTGCAAGAAAGATCAATCTAGTAGGCCAAACCAAACTGATAATTCAAAGAGACTTGCAAAGATAACCAATCATACATAAAAGAATTCGTGAGGAGATTCAAATATTGTTCATAGACAATCTTGATCATAAACCCACAATTCATCGGATCTCGACAAACACACCGCAAAAGAAGATTACATCGAATAGATCTCCAAGAAGATCGAGGAGAACTTTATATTGAGATCCAAAGAGAGAGAATAAGCCATCTAGCTAATAACTATGGACCCGAAGGTCTGAGGTAAACTACTCACACATCATCGGAGAGGCTATGGTGTTGATGTAGAAGCCCTCCGTGATCAATGCCCCCTCCAAATAAGCAAAGACCGAAAAGGCCCCAAGATGGGATCTCACGGGTACAGAAGGTTGCGGCGGTGGAAATAGGTTTTTGGCTCCGTATCTGATAGTTTGGGGGTACGTAGGTATATATAGGAGGAAGAAGTACGTCGGTGGAGCAACGTGGGCCCCACGAGGGTGGAGGGCGCGCCTGGGGGGGGGGGGGGTAGGCGCGCCCCCTGCCTCGTGCTCTCCTCATTGATTGCTTTGCGTGGACTCCAAGTCCTCTGGATCACGTTTGTTTCAAAAATCACGTTCCCGAAGGTTTCACTCCGTTTGGATTCCGTTTGATATCCTTTTCCTTCGAAACACTGAAATAGGCAAAAAACAACAATAAGGGTTGGGCCTCCGGTTAATAGGTTAGTCCCAAAAATAATATAAAAGTGTATAATAAATCCCATTAAACATCCAAAACAGAATATAATATAGCATGGAACAACAAAAAATTATAGATACGTTGGAGACGTATCAAGCACCCCCAAGCTTAATTCCTGCTCGTCCTCGAGTAGGTAAATGATAAAACAGAATTTTTGATGTGGAATGCTACTTGGCATAATTTTCAATGTAATTCTCTTATTTGTGGTATGAATGTTCAGATCCGAGAGATTCAAGATAAAAGTTCAATATTGACATAAAAAATAATAATACTTCAAGCATACTAACTAAGCAATTATGTCTTCTCAAAGTAACATGGCCAAAGAAAGTTATCCCTACAAAATCATATAGTCTGGCTATGCTTTATCTTCACCACACAAAGTATTTAAATCATGCACAACCCCGATGACAAGCCAAGCAATTGTTTCATACTTTTGGTGTTCTCAAACTTTTTCAATCTTCACGCAATACATGAGCGTGAGCCATGGACATAGCACTATATGTGGAATAGAATGGTGGTTGTGGAGAAGACAAAAAGGAGAAGATAGTCTCACATCAACTAGGCGTATCAATGGGCTATGGAGATGCCCATCAATAGATATCAATGTGAGTGAGTAGGGATTGCCATGCAACATATGCAATAGAGCTATAAGTATATGAAAGTTCAACAAAAGAAACTAAGAGGGTGTGCATCCAACTCGCTTGCTCATGAAGACCTAGGGCATTTTGAGAAAGCCCATCATTGGAATATACAAGCCAAGCACTATAATGAAAAATTCCCACTAGTATATGAAAGTGATATCATAGGAGACTCTCTATCATGAAGATCATGGTGCTACTTTGAAGCACAGGTGTGGAAAAAGGATAGTAGCATTGTCCCATCTCTCTTTTTCTCTAAATTTTTTATTTGGGACTTTTCTCTCTTTTTTATGGCCTCTTTTTTTTATTTTTCGTCCGGAGTCTCATCCCGACTTGTGGGGGAATCGTAGTCTCCATCATCCTTTCCTCACTTGGGACAATGCTCTAATAATGATGATCATCACACTTTTATTTACTTACAACTCAATACTTAGAACAAAATATGACTCTATGTGAATGCCTCCGTGATTGTACGGGATATGCGATGAATCAAGAGTGACATGTATGAAAGAATTATGAATGGTGGCTTTGCCACAAATACGATGTCAACTACATGATCATGCAAAGCAATATGACAATGATGGAGCGTGTCATAGTAAACGGAACGGTGGTAAGTTGCATGGCAATATATCTCGGAATGTCTGTGGAAATGCCATGATAGGTAGGTATGGTGGCTGCTTTGAGGAAGGTATATGGTGGGTGTATGATATCGGCGAAAAGTGCACGGTATTAGAGAGGCTAGCAATGGTGGAAGGAAGAAAAGTGCGTATAATCCATGGACTCAACATTAGTCATAAAGAACTCATATACTTGTTGCAAAAATCTACAAGTTATCAAAGCAAAGTATTACGCGCATGCTCCTAGGGGATAGATTGGTAGGAAAATACCATCGCTCGTCCCCGACGGCCGCTCATAAGGAAGACAATCAATAAATAAATCATGCTCCGACTTCATCACATAACGGTTCACCATACGTGCATGCTATGGGAATCACAAACTTTAACACAAGTATTACTCAAATCCACAACTACTCAACTAGCATGACTCTAATATCACTATCTTCATATCTCAAAACAATTATCAAGCATCAAACTTCTGATAGTATTCAACACACTCATAAGATTTTTTTTACTAATCTTGGATGCCTGTCACTTTAGGACCAATTTCTCAATTTAAGCAAATTACCATGCTGTTTTGTAGGAATCTCAAAATAATATAAGTTAAGCATGAGAGAACAATAGTTTTTATAAAACAAATCCACCACCGTGCTCTAAAATATATAAGTGAAGCACTAGAGCAAAAACTATATAGCTCAAAAGATATAAGTGAAGCACATAGAGTATTCTAATAAATTTTGAATCATGTGTGTCTCTATCAAAAGGTGTGTACAGCAAGGATGATTGTGGTAAACTAAAAAGCAAAGACTCAAACCATACAAGACGCTCCAAGCAAAACATGTATCATGTGGTGAATAAAAAATAGCTCCAAGTAAAGTTACCGATGGACGAAGACGAAAGAGGGGATGCCTTGGGGGGCATCCCCAAGCTTTGGCTTTTTGGTGTCCTTAGATTATCTTGGGGTGCCATGGGCATCCACAAGCTTAGGCTCTTGCCACTCCTTGTTTCATAATCCATCAAATCTTTTACCCATAACTTGAAAACTTCACAACACAAAACTTAACAGAAAATCTCGTGAGCTCCGTTAGCGAAAGAAAACAAAACACCACTTCAAGGTACTATAATGAACTCATTATTTATTTATATTTGTGTTAAACCTACTGTATTCCAACTAATCTATGGTTTATAAACTATTTTATTATCCATAGATTCATCAAAATAAGCAAACAACACATGAAAAACAGAATCTGTCAAAAACAGAACAGTCTGTAGTAATCTGTAACTAACGCAAACTTATGCAACTCAGAAAAATCTACCAAAATAGGACGACCTAGATAATTTGTTTATTGATCTACTGCAATTGGAATCCGTATTTTATCACGTTCTGGTGATTTTTAACAAAAACATTTCGTGAACAGAAAGTCTCTGGAATTTTCAGCAAGATCAAATAACTATCATCCAAGAAGATCCTATAGGTTTAACTTGGCACAAACACTAATTGAAACATAAAAAAATCTAACCAGAGGCTAGATCAAATATTTATTCCTAAACATAATAAAAAGGCAAAAAACTAAAATAAAATTGGGTTGCCTCCCAACAAGCGCTATCGTTTAACGCCCCTAGCTAGGCATTGATAATTTTAATGATGCTCGCATAAAAGACAAGAATTGAAGCGCGAAGAGAGCATCATGAAAAACGTGATAAACACATCTAAGTCTAACATACTTCCTATGCATAGGCATCTTATAGAAAAACAAATTATCATAGCAAGCAAAATCTAGCATATGCAAGGAAGCGGAAAGGAACGATAGCAATCTCAACATAACGAGAGGTAATTTAGTAACATGAAAATTTCTATAACCATATTTTCCTATCTCATAATAATTACATGTAGGATCATAATCAAGTTCAATATAGCTACCACATACAATATTCTTAAAATGATCCACATGCATGCAAAGTTGACACTCTTCCAAAATAGTGGAATTATCATTAACTAAAGTCATGACCTCTCCAAACACACTTTTATCAAAAATACCATAAGATTGAATATTCTCCAAATATGTGGGATCTAAAGTTGACACTCTTCCAAACCCACTTGCAATATTATTGCAAACACTATTATCAATCTCATATTCATCATGGGGCTTAAATAAATTTTCAAGATCATAAGACGAATCACCCCAATCATGATCATTTAAACAAGTAGTAGACATAGCAAAACTAGCATCCCCAAGCTTAGGGTTTTGCATATTATTAGCACAATTGACATCAATAGAAGTTATAGTAACATCATTGCAATCATGCTTTTTATTCAAAGATCTCTCGTGAATCACTTTATAAAGCACTTCATCACAATTTTCAGATTCACGAATTTCAAGCAAAAGCTCATAAAGATAATCTACAACACTCAACTCACTAGCAATAGGTTCATCATAATTGGATATCTTAAAGAGATTAGCAAGGGGATGAGGATCCATAAAATTTTAGCAAGCGAAGATGCAAGCAAAAAGAAGGCACATGGTAACACAAGATCGAACGGAAGGAGGGCGAATAAAACGGCAAGGGTGAAGTGGGGGAGAGGAATACGAGAGGCAAATGACAAATAATGTAATGCGAGGGATAAGAGTTTGTGATGGGTACTTGGTATGTCGTGAATTAACTTGACTTGGCGCGAATCTCCCCGGCAACGGCGCCAGAAATCCTTCTTGCTACCACTTGAGCACTGCGTTGGTTTTCCCTTGAAGAGGAAAGGGTGATGCAGTAAAGTAGCGTAAGTATTTCCCCCAGTTTTTTAGAACCAAGGTATCAATCCAGTAGGAGATCATGCACGAGTCCCTCACACCTACACAAACAAATAAGAACCTCGCAACCAATGTGATAAAGGGGTTGTCAATCCCTCAACGGTCACTTATGAGAGTGAGATCTGATAGATATGATAAGATAATATTTTTGGTATTTTTATGATAAAGAGAAATAAAGATGCAAAGTAAAATAAAAGGCAATAAAAATAACTAAGTGTTGGAAGATTAATATGATGGAAAATAGACCCGGGGGCCATAGGTTTCACTAGTGGCTTCTCTCAAGATATTATAAGTATTACGGTGGGTAAACGAATTACTGTCGAGCAATTGATAGAATTGAGCATAGTTATGAGAATATCTAGGTATGATCATGTATATAGGCATCACGTTCGTGACAAGTAGACCGAAACGATTATGCATCTACTACTATTACTCCACACATAAACCGCTATCCAGCATGCATCTAGATTATTAAGTTCATAAGAACAGGTAATGCTTTAAGCAAGATGACGTGATGTAGAGGGATAAACTCATGCAATATGATATAAACCCCATCTTTTTATCCTCGATGGCAACAATACAATACATGTCGTTTCCCTTTACATCACTTTGGGATCAAGCGCGCAAGATTGAACCCAAAGCTAAGCACTTCTCCTATTGCAAGAAAGATCAATCTAGTAGGCCAAACCAAACTGATAATTTATAAGAGACTTGCAAAGATAACCAATCATACATAAAAGAATTCAGAGGAGATTCAAGTATTGTTCATAGATAATCTTGATCATAAACCCACAATTCATCGGATCTCGACAAACACACCGCAAAAGAAGATTACATCGAATAGATCTCCAAGAAGATCGAGGAGAACTTTGTATTGAGATCCAAAGAGAGAGAAGAAGCCATCTACTCCCTCTGTCCCAAAATATAAGAACGTTTTTTACACTACACTAGTGTCAAAAACGTTCTTATATTATGGGACGGAGGGAGTAGCTAATGACTATGGACCCGAAGGTATGAGGTAAACTACTCACACATCATCGGAGAGGCTATGGTGTTGATGTAGAAGCCCTCTGTTATCAATGCCCCCTCCGGCAGAGCACCGGAAAAGGCCCCAAGATGGGATCTCATGGGTACAGAAGGTTGCGGCGGTGGACATAGGTTTTTGGCTCCGTATCTGATAGTTTGGGGGTACGTAGGTATATATAGGAGGAAGAAGTACGTCGGTAGAGCAACATGGGCCCCACGAGGGTGGAGGACGCGCTTGGGGGGGGGGGGGTAGGCGCGCCCCCTGCCTCGTGCTCTCCTCGTTGATTGCTTTGCGTAGACTCGAAGTCCTCTGGATCATGTTTGTTCCGAAAATCACGTTCCCGGAGGTTTCATTCCGTTTAGACTCCGTTTGATATCCTTTTTCTTTGAAACACTGAAATAGGCAAAAAAACAGCAATTCAAGCTGGGCCTCCGGTTAATATGTTAGCCCCAAAAATAATATAAAAGTGTATAATAAAGCTCATTAAACATCCAAAACAGAATACAATATAGCATGGAACAATAAAAAATTATAGATACGTTGGAGACGTATCACGCGGCAGTCCGCGCAGGCCAGGTGCCCTCCCTTGCACCGCACAAATCAATCGAACAGCACATCAATCAAGAAACCTGCACCTTGCTCGATCAGCCGAATGGAGGAGGTGTATTCGAACCTCATACACTGGAGGCTTCAAGGGGCGGAGGCACAAGGAGCAACGGAGCAAGGTGAGGTCCATCGAGACCATAGAGAGCTCCATCGTCGGGTCCTGTTCCGTCTGCATGATCTCGCCCTCCTCGTGCACAACCATCTCTCGCTTTATTAGGGCCGGGGCATTACAAATCTTTACCGTCACATATTCATACTACTTCAAGGTGCATTAAATCAACACATGCAAGTATCAAAAGGAGAGTCACGGCATGCATGTATGTGTTGTAATTAATGCATCGGTAAACGCAAATTATTGAAATATATCGAGTGCAGTGCTTTGATGTGTCGCTTCAACTTGTACAAGACTGAGAAGTTTGATTACTACAACACGCTCTCGCCTTAACCGCATCTGCCTTTGGCTGCATGACAGGTGGGCCACCCACCTATTGGCCCACCTGTCATACACGCAAAGGCGGGAGCAGTAAGTCAATGAAGTTGTGTCCCTTGCTCGCCCATGAGCATGGTGGCTGGCAGGACTAGGAGAAGCTTTCGTTCAATACACGCTCTCCCTCCCGCAAGCGGTGGACATGCAGCAGTTCAATCGGTGTCAGATGGCCATAAGCATGCTGTTGTACTCCTCCGCTGCAGTAGTACTCCATCATTGTTTGACTTCCTGAAGAGGTAGAGAGCCAAGCGCAGCCCGGACGCTCGTGTGGCAGTTTCATGTGTAGAGTAGTCTAGGATAGCGTGTACCGTGCCTGTAAGCTTAAAATCGTTGGGGTCGACTCCATGCTCTTTTTTTGATTAAAATAATCTTCTGGCCCTACCTGTCATCCTGGTGATTCTAGTTTGCACGCTCATCTGGTCAAGACAGGAATATATATTCTAATTTGTGGTGGGGTAAATGTTAGAGGTTGCAGGAAATGGAGTATTGCACACTGCGGGTCTTTCAGCCAAGTTTAGAGGCAACCATGTGGGGCCAGTGCTATGATGTGTCATGTCAACTTGTACAACAAGGAGAAGCTTGATTTTACTACTACACGCATTCTCCCTTGCCCATGCGCGCGGTGGCTCGCAGACGAGGACATGCTTTTGCTTATAGTACTACAACAAGCTATCCCTCCAGCTCGTCGTGGACGGACATGCAGCAGTGGATTCGATACTTTGTTCATCTTCTTGAAGAGGCGAAGAGCCAAGCGCCACCTGAACATGGCAGTTGCGAACCTTGGAGCACGCATATAAAAAAACGAGACCAAACCGGGCTAGACTAGCCTGCTGGCATTTTTTATAGAAGAAAACTCCGTGAGCATGCTCATCTGGTGATTCTAGTTTGCACGCTCATCTGGTCAAGACAGGAATATATATTTTAATTTGTGGTGGGGTAAATGTTAAGAGGTTGCAGCAAATGGAGTATTGTACACTGCGGGTCTTTCAGCCAAGTTTAGAGGCAACCATGTGCGGCCAGTGCTATGATGTGTCGCGTCAACTCATACAATGAGGAGAAGCTTGATTTTACTACTACATGCCTTCTCCCTCACCCATGCGCGCGGTGGCTCGCAGACGAGGACAGACTTTTGCTTATAGTACTACAACAAGCTATCCCTCCCGCTCACGGTGGACGGACATGCAGCAGTGGATTCGATACTTTGTTCGTCTTCTCGAAGAGGCGAAGAGCCAAGCGCAACCCGAACGTGGCAGTTGCGAACCCTAGAGCACGCATATAAAAAAATGAGACCAACCCGGGCTAGACTAGCCCGTTGGCATTTTTTATGGAAGAAAACTCCGTGAGCACGAAACGCTCAAGCCGAGACTTGAACCCTCGTGGGCTGGTTGCGAACTCCCGCGCCTTGCCAACTGAGCTATGCTCAGTTCTCAGGAGATATAGGCAGGCTCTTGCATGAGACAAAATTGCCATGTGAGCCCACTATTACTTAGTATAGCCCTGTAAACCAGAAAGGAGTATTTGCCTTTCTAGAGATTTCAACAAGTGACTAGACTACACCGATACGGAGTACATATGGAGCAAATGAGTGAATCTACACCGTAAATAAATACGTAGTTCTCTCGTTTTCCTATCCGCCTTGGTCGCGGTGCACAATATTGAGTATACTAGTACTATCATCTTGAAATTTATGAAGTCACCATAGGCACCTCGTCGTCGACGGGGACGTCTCCTGACACGCGATAGACGCGAGCGGCAGTCGCCTCCATAGGTGCTTGAATGCCCAGGAGGGAGAAGGTAGCGGTTCTCGAGACGTTGAATGGTTAATGGTGCATCCTCAAATTACATGCAGAGGGAATTAATTGGAGAAGCAGAATAGAGCGAACACGATGTGAATGCAACAGAGTTTGGATTCTCATATAAAGGCGCCCCACCACTCCATCCATCTACTCCTAGCCTCTATGCAACACTGCTCACTCCAATCCAGGACCAAGTGACCAGAAGCCAGAAGCACCTATGGAGGCGATGGACGCGAGCGGCAGACGGCTGTGCCAAATCATCCAAGGCGCCGGCCTGCAGCCCCGCCCCGTGCAGCATTTCCAGACGATGCTGGCGACCGCCGGCGTCATAGCCCTCACCGACGCCGGCTTGACCTCTCGCATGGACGACATGATGGTCAACTCCATCCGCAAGTTCACTGCCGTCAAGAAGCGCGCGGACGACCTTGCCGTACTGCTCCAGCCCGCGCGCCCAGGCTCCTCATTGCCTACCACCCTCATCGGCCTGCATGGTGACGAACTCTTTCAAGCCCTGGTGTCCCTGCAGGTGCTGGAGGTCACGACGAAGAATGTGCACCTAGAGGGCGTGCTCGTCGCGCAACGCCTCGCCATGCAAGAAACCGTCGACCTGCACATCCACGTCTACGAGCAAATCGTCTACATAGGCCACTACAAGGCCAGCGAGGACAGAAAGACGTTGGCCTTCTTCCAGCGGCTGGAATCTTTGGACGCCATTGTTCAGAAGCACGTCAACCTGGCCACGAAAGCCGCTGCTACTTAGGCACCGTTGGTGGGCCGACGCCCTGAGTCGAGGAGGCGGACGTCGTCGATGGATGCATATCTTCTTCTTGCCTCCTGTAACCAGCACTGCATCGCCTCGTGGCCTTAATGTTTTACTAGTATAGGAGTATATGGCATTTTTATTCCAGTAGTAACGTTTTCACTGTGAGGTGGGGCAGCAGTTGAGCAAACCGACCATTGGCAAATCCCCACCCCGCCCATCGGGCGTCGGCTGAGTTTATAATTATAAGAGAGAAACGAGGGAGAAGAGCTAGCTGTAGCACATACGCTGTTGTCAGATGGGACTCGCATTGATAGAATAGGAGTACTGAGCACTCGTACCTCTTTTTTTAGGGAAAAAGCAGTCGTATGTCTAGGACTACCACTAGTTGGGCGCGTGCGACCTATGCCTGTCATCACTTTAGGTCTGCTTTTCGAACCGCAGCTATGCTTCACCGTACATATTTTTTCATGCATTTATCCTCCTATATGTACTCCTAGGCTATTTCCACGTGCTCCCTTTTGCCGACATGTGGGACATAGAGCATCTGGGTCGTAGTGCATGCACGGCTCGGAGCATATGCCGGGGTACTTTACATTTCAGACCTCACGAATTACATGCAAACCCCCCGCAGAAGAATAAATAAATAAATGAATTACTACATGAAACTGGATTATTTTCATAGAAACTGGAGCACGTTCATTAAATTTTGGACATAACAAGTTTATAAAAAACTACCGGACCTAAACCAGTCTAGGGGCCTCTTTGATTCACAGGATACTGAAAACACAGAAATGGGGAAAGTATGATGGCGATGAAACGAGATTTAGGAGAACTCTAACTCGCTTAGAGGTTAGAGTTAGATTCTAACCCTGAACTAACTCTAAACCAAAGAGGTGTATGGATGGCAGGGTTAGATTGACAATAAATGTTCTTTCTCAATCATTTGACTACTTTGGACCCTATTTCCTGCCGGATTTGGTGTGGCCGGCTCTTGTGTGGCCTCCTCCCACTCAAATTGACATAAACAAACCATCTTTACAAATCAAGCATGCAAAACATGATAAATTTTACTTTGTCCATACAATTGAGATATCCCACTTAAACATACAAGTCCTCAATCAAGCTTCACAAAAAAATACATTCCATGAAACAAAGCATGAGCTAACTCATCACAGAAGTCATTCACGATAGGGACGGAGCCCGGAGCCCCTCACGCACCCAGGGAGGAGCTCATCATCGTTGCTCTGGAGGACGGCTCTGTAGAGCCCAAGCCCCAGGAACCGCTCCTACGCCAGCGCTTGCGCGTTGAGGTCGACACCGGCATGGGTAGCAGGGCCACTTGCTGACGACTGCGAACCGAATCCTTGGGCCTCTAGAAATAATGCAAGCCTGAAATTGAAATACCTAGAAAGGTGAACTGAATCTTTGGGCCTCTAGAAATAATGCAAGCCTGAAACTGAAATACCTAGAAAGGTGAACTGAATCATTGGGCCTCTAGAAACAATGCAAGCCTGGAACTGAAATACCTAGAAAGGTGAACTGATTCTTTGGGTCTCTATAAATAATACAAGCCCGAAAGTGAAATACCTAGAAAGGTGAACTGAATCTTTGGGCCTCTAGAAAGATTTATTACCTCCTCAAGTAGCATCAAACAATTCCATGTGTGCACCACAAATCTATACCAAGTTTAATCAGGATCTACTTTTCCAAATCAGAATTAGCGCTAGAGCGAGCAACATCAATGATATGGTTGTGAGACAGAGAAGGAACGAACAAACTTACCCCTCTCGCGGCCTCCCTAGTAGATGCGCCACCGCCGTGCAAGACAGAGGGAGAAAAACGACCGGTGAAGGGGGAGCGGGGCGAGCTTCGAAGGCCGGAGGGAGAGGGCGGACGGAGGAGAGAGAGAGGGCGAGCGGCGGATCGGGCTTGGGCGGCCGGCCCGATGGGGAACAGAGAGGAGTCGTGCGAGGGGGGGGGGGGAGGGAGCGATCTGGTGCGGGCTGGGGATATTTTTTTAGTTCTCTTTTAGTGGGCCCGAGGAGAACTAACCCAATTAGAACCTCTCCACCGGGCTAGTTTTTTAGCTAGGTTAGATAAAACTATCTCAAACTAACCCCTCTTGTTTGGATAATTTGAGTCTATTTCAACCCAAACTAGCTCTAACTCAGGGATCCAAACAAAGAGGAGTAGTATCGTACATGCTACAGTCTGGACCGTGGCACATTGTTTCTTATGGCCATATCAGCACATTGTTTTCTACTGCTGATTCACTGGGTTGCCGTGGTTCGCACTCCTCCAACGTGAGTAGTAGTACTACTACTCCCTCCGTTCCTAAATATAAGTCTTTTTAGACATTTCAAATTGACTACAACGTATGGATGTATGTAGACATATTTTAGAGTGTAGATTCACTCATTTTGCTCCGTATGTAGTCACTTGTTGGAATCTCTAGAAAGACTTATACCTCATGATTCTTTGCTCCTTCTTACTACTACGTACTACTTCACCGACATGTGGGACAACCAGCAACATCTGGGTCGACGTAATGCGTGTCATGCACCAGATTAGAGTGCGGAACGGAAGGGGGGCATCATCCCGGTCGTACCGCCAGTAATTCATGACTATAGTGAGTAGTCATATCAAAAGTCTTTCCAGCAGTAACGCGCCGTCAAATCGCACAGCCCGACCTTTCCAGCAGTAAGTAAGTTGAATCCGCTACTCCCTCACCCTCCTCGCCTCTCATCAAACCACCTCGCGAAAAATCGCAGCGCCAGCATCTTGCCGGGAAAAGCCCTGCCCTCAACTTTTAACTACGCGAAAATAGTTTGAGCTTGTTCGTTCTATATAAATACTAGTATTGTATGTTTATTCACCCGTCGGGTTGTTCAATGAATGGAGGGCCGCGGAGCACAAGTGAACAATACTAGTAGTAAGTAGGAGTCGTACAGTTAGTCACCTTAAATAGAGAGTTTTTTTTCTTTAATGCCACATACACAAATTGAAACGCTTGTTGTGGAGAGAAAAACATAATCACTCCACTATATATGTACGCAGGGCCTCGAGCTACTGGCTTTACTAGGGTTGCTCTCTTCATTCTCTCATCCTCTCCAGATCTAAACAAGACAGCGGTAGCGACAGTTTATCTCTGCTCACCGCTGGTCACAGATCCGGCCGGATCCCTTCGGCTGGTGTGTGTAGAGGACTAGGTGCATCGTTCACGCGGTCATCACCGGCGAGGGAGGAAACCCACAGCTGTCGGAGGGGCCCGATCCTTGATACGTCTCCGTCGTATCTACTTTTCCAAACACTTCTACCCTTGTTTTGGACTCTAACTTGCATGATTTGCATGGAACTAACCCGGACTAACGATGTTTTCAGCAGAATTGCCATGGTGTTATTTTTGTGCAGAAATAAAAGTTCTCAGAATGACCTGAAACTTCACGGAGATTATTTTTGGAAATAATAAAAAATACTGGCAAAATAATCAAGGCCAGGGGGCCCACACCCTGTCCACGAGGGTGGGGGCGCGCCTACCCCCTGGGCGCGCCCCCTGCCTCGTGGGCCCCCTGGTGCTCCACCGACCTCAACTCCAACTCTATATATTCGTGTTCGGGGAGAAAAAATCAGAGAGAAGGATTCATCGTGTTTACGATACGGAGCCGCCGCCAAGCCCTAATCTCTCTCGGGAGGGCTGATCTGGAGTCCGTTCGTGGCTCCGGAGAGGGGAATCCGTCACCGTCGTCATCATCGACCATCCTCGAACACCAATTTCATGATGCTCACCGCTGCGCGTGAGTAACTCCATCGTAGGCTCGCTGGACGGTGATGGGTTGGATGAGATTTATCATGTAATCGAGTTAGTTTTGTTAGGGTTTGGTCTCTAGTATCCACTATGTACTGAGATTGATGTTGCTATGACTTTGCTATGCTTAATGCTTGTCACTAGGGCCCGAGTGCCATGATTTCGGATCTGAACCTATTATGTTTTCATGAATATATGTGAGTTCTTGATCCTATCTTGCAATTCAATAGTCACCTACTATGTGTTATGATCCGCAACCCCAAGTGACAATAATCGGGACCACTCCCGGTGATGACCGTAGTTTGAGGAGTTCATGTATTCACTATGTGTTAATGCTTTGGTGCGGTACTCTATTAAAAGGAGGCCTTAATATCCCTTAGTTTCCAGTAGGACCCCGCAACCATGGGAGGGTAGGACCAAAGATGTCATGCAAGTTCTTTCCCATAAGCACGAATGACTATATTCGTAATACATGCCTACATTACATTGATGAATTGGAGCTAGTTCTGTGTCACCCTATGTTATAACTGTTGCATGAATAATCGCATCCGGCATAATTCTCCATCACCGATCCAATGCCTACGAAGCTTTTCACATATTGTTCTTCGCTTATTTACTTTTCCGCTACATCACATACAATCACTACAAAACTATCACTTTTACTTTTACCACCATTACCGCTACTATCATACTACTTCGCTACTAAACACTTTGCTCCAGATATTAAGTTATCCAGGTGTGGTTGAATTGACAACTCAACTGCTAATACTTGAGAATATTCTTTGGCTCCCCTTGTGTCGAATCAATAAATTTGGGTTGAATACTCTACCCTCGAAAACGGTTGCGATCCCCTATTCTTGTGGGTTATCAAGACTATTTTCTGGCGCCGTTGCCGAGGAGCATAGCTCTATTCTTTGAGTCACTTGGGATTTATATCTGCTGGTCACTATGAGGAACTTGAAAGACGAGAAAACCAAAATTTATCCCTCAACTACGAGGGGAGGTAAGGAACTGCCATCTAGCTCTGCACTTGATTCACCTTCTGTTTTGAGTAAGCTTGCGACATCTAAGCCTCCTTCTGCTATTAATTCTGATATGTCGCATGTTATTGATGATGCCACTTCTGCTATGCATGATACTTATGATGAAACTACTTTCTATGCTTGATACTACTGTGCCACTAGGTGAATTTCTTGATGAACAACTTGCTAGGGCTAGAGAGAATGAAATTATTGAAACTGATAATATTAATGAAAGTGATGATGAAGATTCTCCCCCTAGATATGAATTGCCTGTTGTGCCTGAGGGTTATTGTCAGGACCCCGATTCCAAGTCACATCGATCTAGCCGGTAACACCTCATATCACTTTGCGGCCTCACGCACGGTATTCCCACGGGTGTCGCCTTACCATGGACCGGGACCATTTGCGCCTTTTGGCTCACGTATATGACAGTGTCGCTAACATCCATATGATGAGAACCCGGGCCGACATGGCTAGTCGTGAACCCAAAGCGGCACTAACCCATGGGGACAGGCATACATGAATCAACTTCGAGCATGTCGGTCGCCAGCGTGTGAATCCGGGCTGTAGGGCTAATAGGACTCCGGGAACCCGGGCTGTAGCAGGCTAGGCAGGACTCCGGATGTCACCGCGTGACATTTCCCCGAAGGGACAGACACAGGAACAAAGTGAATCACATGCTGGCCAATCAAGTGTCCTGAGCAGTAGTGCTGGGCTAGCAGGACTCCGGTGAGCCGGGCTGTAGCGGACTACTATGGCTCAAGGAAGCACTAGACTACATTTCCCCATAAGAGAGGCTGCCAAGGATAAACTGCTAGATTGTCGGATCCCACACATACCAAGCATTACAAACATACACACAATATGCCCGATATGTGTAAATACAACATAGCACCATAACATAACTCTACGACTCAAGTATTTACTCATTAGGCTCCGAGGAGCGAGACATTACAAACATGGGTCTCATGGCCCAACATTCAGAGCATACAAAACAAAGCACAAGCGGAAGTTTAACATGTCTGAGTACAGACATCTACAAATGAAAAAGGCTGAGAAGCCCGACTATCTACCAGATCCTGCCGAGGGCACAAGATCGTAGCTGAGGTAACAAGCTAAACGTCGAAGTCCACGCGGAACTACTAGCGAGACTGACGTCTCTCTGCAAAACATAAAATAAGCAAACGTGAGTACAAATGTACTCAGCAAGACATACATCAGAACTAACTACATATGCATCATTATCAACAAAGGGGGTGGTGGAGTTTGACTGCAGCAAGCCAGCTTTGACTCGGTGGCTATCCTAAACTACATTTGCAAGTAACTCTTTTGAGGTGGCGCTGCGAGTCCACATATTCACCATATCAATACACCACTATGGATCCGCTCCCGTCTCCCGGCCTAAAACGCCATCCATAGCACTCACGCTTATCTTGCGCATTTTAGAGTATCCACTTTCGCTTGTCTATGAACCGTACAGCAACCTGTAAGTCCTTTACCGCGGACACGGCTATTCGAATAGATCATATTAACCCTGCAGGTGTGTACTTCTTCACACACGCTCTCGCCACTTACCGCCATGTACACCTCGTGTATCTCGTCAACCTTCAAGCGGAAGCCTGGCGAGGGAGTCGGCCACGACCTGACTAACCACACAAGTCTCTAGTCCAGGTTTATCGCCTATTTGGGTTCCATCCGCAAGGAGATCCGGCCGGGGTGTCGCTCACGGCCCCAAACGATGTGTGCAGGGTTCCCAAGCCCACCTCGACGGGTGGTTCTACACTTGGTACACCGTGCCACGGGGCCTAGTCTGTCCCAAGCCCACCTATACCGGGTGCCACTTGGTAGACTACTAACACTACCTACAAACACCAGAAACTAGTTGCAACTCCTGGACAGAGATCAAGTTGATTAATAAGCCGAGAGGGGTCGAGTTACCGGAACCCAATGTGTGGTAATGGCTGTTCATGGATCACAAACACAGAACTCAGTTCCCGAGGACGGTTTCAATGAGACAACCGACCATGCACTCCTACATGGCCTCTCACCGCTACCTTTACCAAATCGTGTTCAGACACTTAGCTCTCACACAGTAGGACATGTTCACACTCCTCCGATTCATCCGCGATGAATCAGACCTGACACAACTCTAAGCAATAGCAGGCACGACAAACAAGCATGAATGAGTAGGCACATCAGGGCTCAAACAACTCCTACTCATGCTAGTGGGTTTCATCTATTTACTGTGGCAATGACAGGTCATGCAGAGGAAAGGGGTTCAACTACCGCATCATGTATCAGTTGAAGCGTTGTTGTCCTAATGCAGTAAAAGAGAGTAGGAGCGAGAGAGTGGGATTGTATCGGAATGAACAAGGGGGTTTTGCTTGCCTGGCACTTTTGAAGATAATATAGTTCTTCATCGGTGTCATTGAACTCATCGTCAGAGGCACGTCTATCGAGAGGGGACAAACATCGACAAACAAAGAAGAAACACAATCAATGCAATGCACAATATGATGCATGAATGTGACATGGCAATATGCTGTTGATTAAGCTAATGCATCTAGCAACAAGTTAAATGAAGTTGGTTTGAATCAAAGATTCAAATTCAAACTCCATATGTGATGGTTTAAATGCCCTTTATATGATTTGTCCTAAACATCAGCTATAGGTTGTTCTAACATGCATGAAAAAGGTATAGATGGATAGATTGGATTTTTCTGATCATTTTTCATATATAAATTATTTCATTCTGAGTTACGGTTGAATTTATATGAATTTTAGAAGTTTATACTATTTTCTAGAATTTCTGAATTATTTTAAATCCAGAAATCAAATACTACATCAACATTGCGTCAGGGTGATGTCAGCAGGTCAACTGACCCGTTCCAGGTCAAACCTGACCAGTGGGGTCCACTTGTCAGTGACACAATGCTCTCTGGGTCACAGACATGTGGGGTTAGGTCAACAACCACATCAGCATAGTCAACACTGACGCGTGGGTCCAGCTGGCTTATAAGCTAATCTAAGAATAAACAAAAACCTTGGTTAATTAGAAGTGGGGCCCATCTGTCAATGGCACACGTTTAACTAATGGCATCATTAGTGCTAAACTAAGGAGCCACGTCAGCGGTTAGCGCCGGTGATGACTGGAGCATGACGGCGCTCGCCGTCCGGCCAACTCTGGCGTCGGGAGGACGCACGGCTGGTCTCGTTGGAACGGCCGCGACACGGCGCGTCCAACGGTGGTTGCGGCTGCGGCTGGGGTGGCCGGAAGCAGCAACTGCAGCGAGCGAGGCGGCGGCCGGAGCTCGGGCCCGCTCGAATTTGGCGTTGTGGTTTGCAAGCGAGCGGAGAGATGGGCTAGCGGGGCAGTACGTGCGTGTGCGGGTGTGTTGGACAGGTCGTGGTGACCGACTGGCAACCGGAGCATCACCGGCGATGAGCTCGGCGGCGGCGGGTTTCGGTCGTCAAGGGGGCGGCGTCTACGGCTCGAAATCAAAGGGGAGGATGGAGGGGATCCACGCAGGAGCTCACAGTGGTTCGTTCGGTGGCCTTAGCGAGCTTGGGTAAGCGTCGGAGCGGGCGCACAGTCGTCGGCGATCTCGGTGGCCCGAGGTTGAAGAAGACGGTGGTGAGGGCGTTCGGATGCGTCCGGCGTCGCTTGGCTTGGTGATGAGGTAGCTGGCAACGATACGGATCTCGGGAACACGGAGAGGGAGCGAGGGAGTGGCTGGCTGCGGTGTTTCTCAGCGGAGTGGACATGGCGGCTTCGGCCATGAGGGGAAAAGAGTAGGGGAGTGAGAGGGAGAGAGCAGGGAGGCAAGGGAGCGGCCGAGGGGGGGGGGTGTGCTGGCCGTTTCCCAGGCACGAGAACAGGGCGAGGGGGAAGCAGGAGGTGGAAGCAGGAGGTGGGGCTCGGGCGCGCGCGCGTCGACACGCCTCTGCCTACTGGCAGAGGTTGAATACGGTGGGGAGTAGGGCTGGGCCTCAGCCACAGTGCTGGGCCAGCTGGGCTGCCAGGTGAGCGCCAGGTAAGTTCTCTCTCTCTGGTTTCTCTATTTTAATTTCTATTTTCTATTATTATGTAATCTTTAGGGCTTTTCTAAAAATACCTAGACCCTTTCAAAAATCACTAAAATGCACATGCCTACTGTATAGAATATATCGAACATGGAACATTTCAATTTAGGAGTATCTGGACACTTAATATTTTATAGAATTTAAATGTCCAAATTCAAATACTTATGATTTAATTCAGTGACCTTAGGATGACCTAGAAAATTGTGCACCATTTTTGTCAGAGGTTTAAGACCAAGGCAAAGATGATGAACATTTTAGAAGGGCATTTCAGGTTCATTGAAAATGATTTTATGTGGAACCTATTTGATTTGTTCTGGTGCTAGGGTTTGATCGGTCCCCATTTCAAATTCACATAACTTTAGACATGATGCATGGATGCAATGCCACTATCTGCAACCAAATTCTAGGGCTGTGACAACTATAAATGAAAAAGGCTGAGAAGCCTGACTATCTACCAGATCCTGCCGAGGGCACAAGATCGTAGCTGAGGTATCAAACTAAACGTCGAAGTCCACACGGAACTACTAGCGAGACTGACATCTCTCTGCAAAACATAAAATAAGCAAACGTGAGTACAAATGTACTCAGCAAGACTTACATCAGAACTAACTACACATGCATCATTATCAACAAAGAGGGGTGGTGGAGTTGACTGCAGCAAGCCAGCTTTGACTCGGTGGCTATCCTGAACTATGACTGCAAGTAACTCTTTTGAGGTGGCGCACACGAGTCCACATATTCACCATATCAATACACCACTATGGATCCGCCTCCGTCTTCCCTACGAACGCCATCCATAGCACTCACGCTTATCTTGCGCATTTTAGAGTATCCACTTTCACTTGTCTATGAACTGTTATAGGCAACCCAGAAGTCCTTTACCGCGGACACGGCTATTCGAATAGATGATGTTAACCCTGCAGGGGTGTACTTCTTCACACACGCTTTCACCACTTATCGCCGTTTACATGACATGTAATCGGCAACCTTCAAGCGGAAGCCCAACGAGGGTGTCGGCCACGGCCTACCTAAACACTCAAGTCCCTAGTCCAGGTTTATCGCCTATTCGGGTTCCATCCGTAGGGAGTCTGGACAAGGTTTCCACTAACGTCCCCGAACGATGTGTGCAGGGTTCCCGAGACACCAAATGGGTGAATCGGTACACCATGCCACGTGCCTATCGCAACACAGTCCACCCCTAAGGTCAGCGCTGCGTGCGGCCCCCAGCATGCTACAAACACCAGAAACTACTTTGCAACTCCCGGACAAAGGACATGGGTGGTTTAGAAGCCGAGAGAGTCAATTAAGGATCCCAATGTGTGGTAGTAACTGTTCATGGATCACAAACACAGAACTCAGTTCCTGAGGACGGTTTCAATGAGACAACCCACCATGTACTCCTACATGGCCTCTCACCGCTACCTTTACCAAATCGTGTTCACACGCTTAGCTCACACATAGTAGGACATGTTTACACACCTCCGATTCATCCTCGATGAATCGGACCTGACTCAACTCTAAGCAGTAGCAGGCATGACAAACAAGCATGAATGAGTAGGCACAACAGGGCTCAAACAACTCCTACTCATGCTAGTGGGTTTCATCTATTTACTGTGGAATGACAGGTCATGCAGAGGATAAAGGGGTTCAGCTACCGCAGCAAGTAACAGATGAATTGTTGTTGTCCTAATGCAGTAAAAGAGAGCAGGAGCGAGAGAGTGGGATTGTATCGGAATGAACAAGGGGGTTTTGCTTGCCTGGCACTTCTGAAGATAATATAGTTCTTCATCGGTGTCATCGAACTCATCGTCGGTACGTCAGCTCATCGAGGGGGACAAACACCGGCAAACAAGGAAGAACACAATCAATGCAATGCGACAATACGATGCATGAATGTGACATGACAATATGATGTGATTTGAGCTAATGCAACTAGCAGCAGGTTAAATGGAGTTGGTTTGAACCCTGGGTTCAAATTCAAACTTCATATGTGAAATTCGAATGCCATTTAATTGATTTGACCTGATCAGCAGGTATAAGTTTTTTAAACATGCATGAAAATGGTACAGACGGAAATATTGGATTTTTCTAATCATTTTTCATATATTATTTATTTGATTTGGAGCTACGGTTGATTTTCTATGATTTTTAGAAGTTTTGGTTACTTTTTGGAATTTCCTGTATAAGAAAAATTCCAGTAATTAGTTATTGCGTCAGCATGATGTCGTGGTGACATCAGCAGTCAACGGGGCGGTCCAGGTCAAACTGACCAGTGGGTCCCGTCTGTCAGTAGTTAGTTAAACTAACTAAATTTAGTTAGCGCTAATCCTGGGTTAGTTAGCAGGGCGGGCCCCACCTGTCATAGACTCAGGGGGGAGTCAACCTGGGCCCACCCAGTCAAGTCAACGGGGTCAAACCCGCCGGACTTGGTCCACGGTTCGTCGCCGGTGAGGCCAGAGACGGCGGAGGCATTCGGGTTTCGTCCCACGACGACCAAATTGAAGGCCGAGGCCATCTATGGAACGAGGAGACTCGTCCGCATCGAATGGTGCGAGCGGGAGGAGCTAGGGTGGAGCAAGCTCGCCGGAGTGGAGCTCGTGGCGGCGCCGGAGTTCGGGTGTGATGCGAGCGAGAGCTAGGGGGCACGAGAAGGTGAGCTGGGGCGTGCTACGGGCTCGTGGGGAGGCACTCAGTGCATTGCTGTGGTCTACTGCGAGCTTCAGCAGCCGTAGCCACGGCGGGGACATGGCCGGTGGCGAAGAGCTCTCGGGCTCGTTGCGAACGGCGGCTAGAGAGGGAGGTAGGGCACGGGGAGAGGGGGAAACGATGGCGGAGCTCACAGCGGGTGCAGCGGTGGCCTCGACGAGCTCGGGGAAGCTCGGGAGGCGGCGAATCAACCGCGGCGGTCCTCGGTGCTCGTTGGTGAAGACGATGGCGATGGCGTCACTGCAGGGCTCCTGGCGTCGCTTGGCGCGGTGAGGAGGAAGAGTAGGTCGAGCCGGAGCTTTGGGATGCGTCGGGGAGGTGAGGCGGTGGCTGTGGCCGCGGCAACGGCGAGCGGCGGCGACGGGCGTGTTCGGGAAGAGAGAAGAGAGGGGGGAAGAGAGCTGCGAGGAGGGAGGAGGTGCAGAGGGTCGAGGGGGGGTGCGTGGCACCCTCGGGTGCCTCCAGCAGTGAGCAGGTAAGCAGGAGGTGGCCGGCGTGTGGTCGCGTGTGCCATGTGTCACATCCTAGCTAGTCCATGCATTAGAGTGTTGCATCATGTTTATCTTTCATCAGAAACTTGAATTGGGGAAGACAGAACCCCCAGAACCCCTCTGATTTCAACTAAGGTTTACTAAAAATATTTTCAATGAACATGAATTGCCCTTCTAAAAAGTTCACCCTCTTTGTCTTGGGTTAGAACCTCTGGCAAAATTGGCGCACAATTTTCTACGTCAACAGAAAGTCATTGAATTAAATCATATGTAAATTGCATTTGGGCATTTAAATGCTAGTAAATATTTTAACTGCCCAAATAATTCTGGAAATAAGTGTGGGCTGTTGGAAATAATCTGAACAGAGCCCATGATTATTTGCAGGATTTTTGAAGGTGTCTAGGTATTTTTAGAAAAGCCCAACACTTACAGAAAAATAGAAAACAGAAATTAAAAGAGAGAGAGAGGATCTTACCTGGCGCCCATCTGGCAAGCCCACCTGCCAGCCCAGCCCAGCCACCGCTCCAGCGAGCTGCTTGGCTTGGCCAGGCAGGCAGCCAGGTGCTCGACGGCGGCACCAGCGTGCGCCACGCAACTGCTCGCCGCCCTGCCTCCTCCTCGCACCGTTCTGCCGTCCCGGCTCGGTCGTCCACTCCTCCCCCGAGCTCGCAGACACCCTCTCTCCTCCCCAGCTCCTCTCACTCGCTCGCCCGCACCATGGCCGACGCCGTCGCGCCCGCGCCACCATGAAACCCGTGCTCTCCGTCGTCCCCATGCTGCGCCACCGTGTCCGTTCGCTCCGCCATCGTCGACTACATCGAGCAGGCCGAGCCCCGAGCGCTCGCACGCTCTACAACACCTCCACCGACCCCGTTTTTGTCGACCACTGCCGGAGATCCCCTTCGTCGTCGCCACCGCATCAGCTCGTCCCCGACCTCGCCGAACGTTCCGACGTACTCGCCGTGAGCCCAACTACCTCCCCATCCCTCTCGTTCTCGCTCTCGAGCCCCGCACCGACTGCACTGAGCTCGGCCGCATCCGCCGCCGCCACCGCACGTCGCCGTCGTGGCCACAACCACGTTGGCTCGACTCCGAGCACACCACCGCACTCACCGCACTCCCAGGAGCCCAAAGCACCTCACCACGTGCCTCGCCGTGCCCCGTAGCCTCGGGCTCATATTCACCCGACTCCGGCGACCGCCAAGCTCGTCGCCAGCGACGTTTCCGGCCACCCCGAGCTCAACCACCGCCACCAAACGCCGCGGCTTGTTCCCGACTACAGGTAGATGGCCTCCGCCGCCCATTTGGTCGCCGGAATGCACAAACGCACTCTTGCCACCGCGTCTGGCTTCGTCGACGGCTAAACGCCGACGTGTTTGACCCTTGACTTTGACTAGAGTGGGCCCAGGTTGACTCCCCTGAGTCTATGACAAGTGGGGCCCCCTCTTCTAATTATCTAGATTAGTTTTAACTAATTTCAACTAGTTTAATTAACCACTGACATGCGGGACCCATTGGTCAGGTTGACCTGGACGTCCCCTTTGACCACTGACATCACCCTGACGCACTGCTGATGCAATAACTAATTTCTGGATTTATTTGTATTCAGGAAATTCCAGAAATTGTTGCAAACTTGAAAAATTCATAGAAATTAATCTATAACTCCAAATGCAAAGTTTTATATATGAATTTTGATCAGAAAAATTCAATCTATCCATTGGTAATGGTTTCATGCATGAAAGAACAAGTTAACCTTGCTGTTTAAGCAGAATATGATAATGCACTAATATGGCTATGTTAAATGAGCTAACATTTGAATCCTTGATTCAAATGAGTTCATTCCTTTCTGTTCTAGCTTGCATTAGGCCAAGACACATTCATATTGCCATGTCATAGCATGCATCATATTGTTGCATATCGTCATGTGTTGATTATGTTCAGTGTGGCTTTCGTGGTAGGTTACGTCTCGAGGATAACCCGAATATCCATCGAAGGGCAGTACCCTACTATCACTACATCGAACCAAGCGACCCGTTGATCATTCCGATACAAACCCATGATCTCGCTTCTGCTCTTGTTTACTGCATTAAGACAACGCGTTTCAAACTGCTGTGTGTTGCGGTAGTTGAACCCACTTCCTTTGCATGACCTGTCATTGTCACAGTAACTAGATGAAACCCACTAGTATGTGTAGGAGTTGATTGAGCCATATTGTGTTTCCTACCATGCTATGCTTGCTATGCTTAGAGTTGTGTCAGGTCTGGCTCATCGGGATGATGAACTAGAGTGAAAGGTTGTGTCGGTAACAAGAGTGAAGTGTTGGACACGATTTGGTAAAGGTATCGATGAGAGGCCATGTAGGAGTACATGGTGGGTTGTTTCATTGAAGCCATCCTTAAGAACTGAGATCCGTGTGTGTGATTTAAGACTCAGCTACTACCACACATTGGGATCCTTAATTGACCCTCTCGACTTATTAACCACTCTTGTCCTCTGTCCGGAGTTGCAAAGTAGTTTACGGTGTTTGTAGCATCTTTGGGGGCCGCACACGTGTGACCCTAGGGGTGGTCTGTGTTGCGGTAGGCACGTGGCACGGTGTACCGATTCGCCCGTTTGGTGTCTCGGGAACCCTACACACATCGTTCGGGGCAGTTAGTGGAAATATCGCCCGGACTCCCTGCGGATGGAACCCGAATAGGCGATAAACCTGGACTAGGGACTCGTGTGTTTAGTCAGGTCGTGGCCGACACCCTCGCTGGGCTTCCGCTTGAAGGTTGCCGAGTACATGTCGTGTAGCGGCGATGAGTGGTGAGAGCGTGTGTGAAGAAGTACAGCCCTGTAGGGTATGAAACTATTCGAATAGCCGCGTCCGCGGTAAAGGACTACTTGGTCACCTATACAGTTCATAAACAAGTAAATGGATACTACTAAAAGCCTCAAGATAAGTGTGAGTACCGCGGATGGCCCTCTCGTAGGTTGACGAGAGAGGATCCACGGTGGAGTATTGTGATGGTGATTAGTGGACTCATGTGCGACAAATGCTTTCCAAGTGATGTCACGTAGGATAGCTTAGCCAAGAGTCAAAGCTGGCTTGCTGCAATAACTCCACTACCTTCTTGAGAATGTGCATGTATAGTAGGATTCTGTTGTAAGACTTCTTTGAGTACCTCCGTACTCATGTTTGCTTAATTAATGTTTTCAGATGACAACACCGCCCCTCCGATGGGTTCTATGTAGACCTTGATGTCGACGAGTGACTAGCCACCCAGGTGGTGATCCAAGGCTTGTGAAGGGCCATTGTAGATAGAAGGGCTTCGTCAAGCCTTCTTTCTTTTTAGTGTCTGTACTCAGACTAGTTTGCTTCCGCATGTGCTTGTATGTTTGTATGACTTGAGTGTCGGGTCATGTGAACCCTATCTGTATGAACATGTTATGTATGGCTCCTCAGAGCCTCTTAAATAAAGTACTTTGAGTTGTAGAGTTTTGTTGTGATGCCATGTTGTATGTACTCATATCGGGCATATTGTGTGTATGATTGAAATGCTTGGTATGAGTGGGATCCGACAATCTAGTTGTTTATCCTTGGCAGCCTCTCATATGGGGAAATGTAGTCTAGTGCTTCCTGAGCGATAGTAGTCTGCTACAGCCCGGTTCACCGGAGTCCTGCTAGCCCAAAGACTACCGCTCGACACTTGACCTGGCCGGCATGTGTATCACTTCGCTCGTTCTGCATCCCTTCGGGAAATGTCACGCGGTGACATCCGAGTCCTGCCTAGCCTGCTACAGCCCGGATTATCGGAGTCCTGTTAGCCAGTGCTACAGCCCGGATTCATACGTTGATGACCGACATGCTCGATGTGATTCATGTATGCCTGTCCCCATGGGTTAGCGCCGCTTTGGGTTCCACGACTAGCCATGTCGGCCCGGGTTCTCTGTCATGTGGATGCTAGCGACACTATCATATACGTAAGCCAACAGGCGCAAACGGTCCCGGGCCATGGTAAGGCGACAACCGTGGGAATACCGTGCGTGAGGCCGCAAAGTGATATGAGGTGTTACCGGCTAGGTCAATGTGACTTGGAATCGGGGTCCTGACAGCGTTGACATCAGAGCCGGACTGCCTGTAGGTTCACTAAGCCAAACTGGTCGATGTCGAGTCTAGAAATGCTTTACTTATATGTAGGGGAATTGATTGTGGGAGGGACGTAAGGCTCTTTTTACTCCATTACCTTATGCCCTCTGATCTGTGTCATTCTCTTCTCATTCTACGTGGGTTTAGGACTAGGCTCTCTTCTCTCTATCAGGTTCACGTGTTACTAATCCGTAGTAACTTATAGGATTGTTGGTTACCAGCCTCAGTTCAGTTTTCTACTACTTTTAGTATGTTATCAATTAAACCAGAACCTTGATATGATGTTGTTGAGTGGTTTCGCAATCTGATTTTGAATGTCTCAAATCTGTTCTTGAGCATTTACAGCTGTTATGTTGTCCGATTTTCCCTAGAAATTCTGATGTCCTTGCATTGTGGCTCTGCTTTCAGATGGCCACTCGTGCTCAAAACCAAGTGGCAAACATCTAGAATCAGCCATGGAAATAATATTCTTGTCGATAGATTAGTCTTTCTTGCATCACTAATAGCTCTCAAGTCCTCGGACATAAACATCATCTTGGGTATGGACTGGATGTCAGCCCATCATGCTAAGATTGATTGCTCTACTAGAACTGTTCAACTCACCCACCCTTCGGGCAAGACAGTCAATGTTTTGACCCGAGTGTCTGAGCGTCAGCTCTACTCCTTAAATGCCAACTCCCTTCCAGACCTTGAAGATATTCCGGTAGTCCGTGACTTCCCGGATGTCTTTCCAGAGGAACTGCCAGGTGTTTCACCTGACAGAGATGTCGAGTTCGTGATAGACCTTGTTCCAGGAACCGTCCCAATCTCTAGAAGACCTTATAAGATGGCACCCCTAGAACTAGCCGAGCTTAAGAAACAACTCGATGAGTCCTTGCAAAAGGGTTTAATCCGTCCTAGTTCCTCTCCATGGGCTTGCCCCGTCCTCTTCGTCAAGAAGAAGGATGGAACGGATCAGATGGTTGTAGATTACCGACCTGTCAATTTGGTCACTATCAAGAACAAGTATCCGCTCCCCAGGATCAACGACCGGTATGATCAGCTCACTGGATCCTCAGTCTTTTCCAAGATGGATTTGAGGTTGGGCTACCATCAAATCAAAATCAAGAACGGGAACATTCCTAAAACGGCCTTTGTTACTCGTTATGGCCAATACGATTACACCGTTATGTCCTTCGGTTTAACCAATGCCCCAGCCACCTTCTCCCGGTTAATGAACTCGATCTTCATGGAGTATTTGGATAAATTCATCATGGTTTACCTCGATGATATACTCATCTACTCCAAGAATGAGGAAGAACATGCTGAACATCTAAGGCTAGTATTGATGAAACTTCGAGAGCATCGCCTTTATGCCAAATTCTCTAAGTGTGAGTTTTGGTTGCCAGAAGTAACCTATCTAGGACATGTAATCTCTGGTAAGGGCATTGCTGTCAATCCCGAGCAAGTTCAAGCCGTCCTTGACTGGACTCTACCTGAATCGATCAAGCAAGTTCGGAGTTTCCTCGGTTTAGCGAGCTATTGCCGCCGCTTCGTCGAGAATTTCTCCAAGGTTGCTAAGCCTCTAACGGAACTCCTCAAGAAAGATAAAAAGTTCGAGTGGACCCCACATTGCGAGTTCAGCTTTCAGGAACTGAAAAGACGCCTGACATCTGCTCCCGTACTTGTTCCACCAGATTTTTCTAAGGACTTTTTTATCTATTGCGACGCCTCGCGACAAGGACTAGGTTGCATACTCATGCAAGATCGTCATGTGATTGCCTACGCTTCTCGACAGTTGCGTCCACATGGGGATAACTATCCCATACATGATCTAGAGCTTGCAGCAGTGGACCATGCACTCAAAACATGGCGACATTACCTTCTTGGTAATCATTGCGAAATCTACACTGATCACCAAAGTCTAAAATACATCTTCACCCAACCGGATTTGAATCTTAGGCAAAGACGTTGGGTTGAGTTGATTACGGATTACGACTTAGGAATATCTTACACCCCAGGCAAAGCCAATGTCATGGCTGATGCTCTAAGTCATAAATCTTATTGCAACAACCTGATGTTACATCAAAGTCAACCACTTCTCCACGAGGAATTTCGTAAGCTTTAACCTTCACATTGTTCCTCGAGGATTTCTTTCCACCCTGGTGGCGAAACCCAACCTTACGGATCAAATCATAACCGCCCAGCGGTATGATAGAGGAATATCTCGGATCAAGGAGAACATTGCTAGAGGAGCTGCTAAGTGTTTCTCCATAGATGAGCGAGGTGTTGTCTTCTTTGAGAACCGCTTGGTGGTTCCCAAGAGACAACAACTACGCCAACTGATCCTTAAGGAAGCTCATGAATCCCTTCTCACCATTCATCCCGGTAGTACTAAAATGTATCAAGACCTACGCCGGAGGTTTTGGTGGACTAGGATGAAGAGATAAATCGCTCAATACATTGCTAATTGCGACGTCTGTCATCGAGTTAAAGCAGAGCATCAACGGCCTGCTGGCACCCTTCAACCTTTGGAAATTCCTGAATGGAAATGGGATAAAACCGGTATGGATTTCATTACCGGGTTTCCCAGGACCAAGAGAGGGAATAATGCTATCTTCGTTGTTGTCGATCGTCTTTCCAAAGTAGCGCACTTCCTACCTATTCGTGAGAGTATAACCGCTAGCCAGCTAGCTGATTTGTACATCTCCCAAATAGTGTCTCTTCATGGTGTTCCATTGGAGATTAACTCAGACCGTGGAAGTCTCTTCACCTCTCGATTTTGGGAAAGTTTCCAAAATGTTATGGGAACTCGTCTCTGTTTTAGCACCGCCTTCCATCCTCAATCAAGTGGTCAAGTAGAACGAGTCAATCAAATTCTGGAGGATATGCTTCGAGCTTCCGTCATCTCTTTCGGCATGAATTGGGAGAAATGCCTTCCATTCGCCGAGTTCGCTTATAACAATAGTTATCAAGCTAGCTTGGGCAAAGCTCCTTTCGAAGTTCTCTATGGACGAAAATGTCGAACGCCTCTTAACTGGTCAGAAACCGGGGAAAGACAAATCTTTGGCTCGGATATGATCCAGAAGCGAAGAGCAGGTTCGCGTTATTCGTGAGAAATTGCAAATAGCCCAATCTCGTCAAAAGAGCCAATATGACCGCAAGCATAAGCCTATGTCTTATGAAGTTGGCGAGAAGGATTATCTTCGGGTTACTCCTCTGAAGGGAACCCATCATTTCGGTATCGAAGGCACATTGTCTCCTCGTTACATTGGACCCTTTCGCATTCTTGCCAAACAAGGAGAAGTTGCCTACCAATTGGAACTACCTCCGCATATACCAGAGTTCATGATGTCTTCCACGTTTCTCAACTCAGGCGTTGCTTCTCGGATCCTATCCGTGGAGTGGACCACGAAACGCTTGATCTCCAAGATAATCTCACCTATCGAGAATATCCCGTTCGTATCCTTGATCAAGCCGAGCGTACCACTCGACGCCAGAATATCAAGTTTCTCAAGGTTCAATGGTCAAACCATTCCGAGCAAGAAGCTACTTGGGAAAGGGAGGATCGTCTTCGACTTGAGTACCCCACCTTCTTTCCGACGGATCCAAAATATCGGGACGAGATTCTTTTGAGTGGGGGTGAGTTGTCACATCCTAGCTAGTCCATGCATTAGAGTGTTGCATCATGTTATCTTTCATCAGAAACTTGAATTGGGGAAGACAGAACCCCCAGAACCCCTCTGATTTCAACTAAGGTTTACTAAAAAATATTTTCAATGAACCTGAATTGCCCTTCTAAAAAGTTCACCCTCTTTGTCTTGGGTTAGAACCTCTGGCAAAATTGGTGCACAATTTTCTAGGTCAATGTAAGGTCATTGAATTAAATCATATGTAAATTGCATTTGGGCATTTAAAAGCTAGAAAATATTTTAACTGCCCAAATAATTCTCGAAATAAGTGTGGGCTGATGGAAAAAATCTTAACAGAGACCATGATAATTTGAAGGATATTAGAAGGTGTCTAGGTATTATTAGAAAATCCCAACACTTACAGAAAAATAGAAAACAGAAATTAAAAGAGAGAGAGGATCTTACCTGGCACCCATCTCGCAAGCCCACCTGCCGGCCCAGCCCAGCCACCGCTCCAGCGAGCTGCTTGGCTTGGCCAGGCAGGCAGCCAGGTGCTCGACGGCGGCACCAGCGTGCGCCACGCAGCTGCTCGCCGCCTTGCCTCCTCCCTGCACCGTTCTGCCGCCCCGGCTCGGTCGTCCACTCCTCCCCCGAGCTCGCAGACACCCTCTCTCCTCCCTAGCTCCTCGTGGACTCATGTGCGACAAATGCTTTCCAAGTGATGTCACGTAGGATAGCTTAGCCAAGAGTCAAAGCTGGCTTGCTGCAATAACTCCACTACCTTCTTGAGAATGTGCATGTATAGTAGGATTACATTGTAAGACTTGCTGAGTACCTCCGTACTCATGTTTGCTTAATTAATGTTTTCGGGGCGACAACACCGCCCATCCGATGGGTTCTATGTAGACCTTGATGTCGACGAGTGACTAGCCACCCAGGTGGTGATCCAAGGCTTGTGAAGGGCCACTGTAGATAGAAGGGCTTCGTCAAGCCTTCTTTCTTTTTAGTGTCTGTACTCAGACTAGTTTGCTTCCGCATGTGCTTGTATGTTTGTATGACTTGAGTGTCGGGTCATGTGACCCCTATCTGTATGAACATGTTATGTATGGCTCCTTGGAGCCTTTTAAATAAAGTACTTTGAGTTGTAGAGTTTTGTTGTGATGCCATGTTGTATGTACTCATATTGGGCATATTGTGTGTATGATTGAAATGCTTGGTATGAGTGGGATCCGACAATCTAGTTGTTTATCCTTGGCAGCCTCTCATATGGGGAAATGTAGTCTAGTGCTTCCTGGCGATAGTAGTCCGCTTCTGACCGGTTCACCGGAGTCCTGCTAGCCCAAAGACTACCGCTCTGGACACTGGCCCTTTGCATGTGTATCACTGCTCGTTCACGTGTACATCCCTTCGGGGAAATGTCACGCGGTGACATCCGGAGTCCTGCCTAGCCTGCTACAGCCGGGTTACCAGAGTCCTGTTAGCCCAGTTCTACAGCCCGGATTCATACGTTGATGACCGACATGCTCGATGTGATTCATGTATGCCTGTCCCCATGGGTTAGCGCCGCTTTGGGTTCACGACTAGCCATGTCGGCCCGGGTTGTCTGTCATGTTGATGCTAGCGACACTATCATATACGTGAGCCAAAAGGCGCAAATGGTCCCGGGCCATGGTAAGGCGACAACCATGAGAATACCGTGCGTGAGGCCGCAAAGTGATATGAGGTGTTACCGGCTAGGTTGATGTGACTTGGAATCGGGGTCCTGACAGCGTTGTAGCTGACATGCGTCACTGACCAGTAGGCCCCACTGGTCAGGTTTGACCTGGTCCGTCCGTTGACCTGCTGATGTCACTAATACGTCATGCTGACGCAGTAAATATTTTCTGGAGTTTTAAATAAATCAGAAATGATTTATTTATTTCAGAAAATATCCAAAACTTCTAAAAATCATATAAATCAACCATAACTCCAAATGAAATAATTTATATATGAAAAATTATCAGAAAAATCCAATCTATCCATCTGTACCATCTTCATGCATGTTAGAACAACTTTTGTTCACTGTTTAGGTCAAATCAACTAAATGGCATTTGAATAATCACATATGGAGTTTGTATTTGAATCATGTATTCAAACCAACTTCATTTAATCTGTTGCTAGTTGCTTTAGCTCAAACCACAGCATATTGCCATGTCATTATCATGCATCATATTGTGCATTGCATTGATGGTGTTTCATACGTATTGCGGTGTTTGTCCCTCTCGATGGCAACGTGCAAGCGATGAGTTCGATGACACCGATGAAGAACTATATTATCTTCAGAAGTGTCAGGCAAGCAAAACCCCTTGTTCATTCCGATACAATCCTACTCTCTCGCTCCTGCTCTCTTTCATTGCATTAGGACAACAACGATTCAACTGTTACATGCTGCGGTAGTTGAACCCCTTTCCTCTGCATGACCTGTCATTGCCACAGTAAATAGATGAAACCCACTAGCATGAGTAGGAGTTGTTTGAGCCCTGATGTGCCCACTCATTCATGCTTGTTAGTCATGCCTGCTATTGCTTAGAGTTGTGTCAGGTCAGATTCATTGGGGATGAATTGAAGGTGTGTGAACATGTCCTACTGTTGAGAGCTAAGTGTGCGAACACGATTTGGTAAAGGTAGCGGTGAGAAGCCATGTACGAGTACTTGGTGGGTTGTCTCATTGCAGCCGTCCTCAGGAACTGAGTTCTGTGTTTGTGATCCATGAACAGTTACTACCATACATTGGGTTCCGGTAACTCGACCCCTCTGGACTTATTAATCAACATGATTTCTGTCCAGGAGTTGCAACTAGTTTCTGGTGTTTGTAGGTAGTGTTAGTAGTCTACCAAGTGGCACCCGGTACAGGTGGGCTTGGGATAGACTAGGCACCATGGCACGGTGTACCAAGCATAGATCCACCCGTCGAGGTGGGCTTGGGAACCCTGCACACATCGTTTGGGGCTGTGAGCGACACCCTGGCCGGATCTCCTTGCGGATGGAACCAGAATAGGCGATAAACCTGGACGAGAGACTTGTGTGGTTAGTCAGGTCGTGGCCGACTCCCTCGCCAGGCTTCCGCTTGAAGGTTGCCGAGATACACGTCGTGTACATGGCGGTAAGTGGCGAGAGCGTGTGTGAAGAAGTACACCCCTACAGGGTTAATACGATCTATTCGAATAGCCGTGTCCACGGTAAAGGACTTCTGGGTTGCCTGTACAGTTCATAGACAAGTGAAAGTGGATACTCTAAAATGCGCAAGATAAGCGTGAGTGCTATGGATGGCGTTCTCGTAGGGAGACGGGAGCGGATCCATAGTGGTGTATTGATATGGTGAATATGTGGACTCGTAGCGCCACCTCAAAAGAGTTACTTGCAAATGTAGTTCGTGATAGCCACCGAGTCAAAGCTGGCTTGCTGCGGTTAAACTCCACTACCCCTTTATTGATACCGATGCATATGTAGATAGTTACGATGTAAGTCTTCTTTGGGTACATTTGTACTCACGTTTGCCTATTTTATGTTTTGCGAGAGACTTCAGCCTCACTAGTAGTTCCGTGGACTTGACGTTTAGCTTGTTACCTCAGCTACGATCTTGTGCCCTCGGCATGATCTCGGTAGATAGTCGGGGCTTCTCAGCCTTTTTCATTTGTAGATGTCTGTACCCAGACATGTTAAGCTTCCGCGTGTGCTTTGTTTTGTATGCTCTGAATGTTGGGTCATGAGACCCATGTTTGTAATATCTCGCTCCTCGGAGCCTATTGAATAAATACTTGAGTCATAGAGTTATGTTGTGATGCCATGTTGTATTTACACATATCGAGCATATTGTGTGTATGTTTGAAATGCTTGGTATGTGTGGGATCCGACAATCTAGTTGTTTATCCTTGGCAGCCTCTCTTATGGGGAAATGTAGTCTAGTGCTTCCTTGAGCCATAGTAGTCCGCTACAGCCCGGTTCACCGGAGTCCTGCTAGCCCAGCACTACTGCTCTGGACACTTGACTGGCCGGCATGTGTTTCACTTCGTTCCTGTGTCTGTCCCTTCGGGAAATGTCATGCGGTGATATCCGGAGTGTTGCCTAGCCTGCTACAGCCCGGGTTCCCGGAGTACTGTTAGCCCAGTGCTATAGCCCGGATTCACACGCTGCTAACCGACATGCTCAAAGTTGATTCATGTATGCATGTCCCCATGGGTTAGTGCCGCTTTGGGTTCACGACTAGCCATGTCGGCCTGGGTTCTCTATCATATGGATGCTAGCGACACTATCATATACGTGAGCCAAAAGGCGCGAACGGTCCCGGGCCATGGTAAGGCGACACTCGTGGGAATACCGTGCGTGAGGCCGCAAAGTGATATGAGGTGTTACCGGCTAGATCAATGTGACTTGTGAACTAAGCTCTTTTCTGGCGCTGTTGCCGGGGATGCTAGGTAAGCGGCACTCACACCCCGTCAACTAAGCTCTTTTCTGGCGCTGTTGTCGGGGAGGTGAGTGCTTGAAGGTATATCTTTAGATCTTGCAATCGAATCTTCTAGTTTCTTGTTTTATCACTAGTTTAGTTTATAAAAGAAAACTACAAAAAATGGAATTGAGTTTGTCTCATACGCTTCATCTTTTTAATATCTTTCGTGAGTATGATGGAAAGGAAAATTGTGCTCAAGTACTAGAAGAAGAATTACATAGAATGCTTGGCATAAAATATGTGAATGATGAGCATGATTGCAATGTTGTTAGTATGAACTCCTTGAATATCCATAGTACTAATGATGATCGCACTAGTTATGATGAAAACGTCTCCTATAAACATGTCAATTTTTCAGGAGTGCATTGGGTTTGCAAGTACACACCAAATAGGGAAGATAGATTTTGTAAGAGGCATAAGTACTTAGAAACTAAATGGTTGCAAGAAAGGCTAGATGTTTGTGTTGAAAATTTAAATTTTCTTAGCCGTACTTGTGAACTTTGCAATGAACATGGTCATTTAACTATCCGATGCAAATTGTTTCATGATCTAATCGTTTCCAAAAATTGTGATGACTTGATTTCCCTTGCACATCATAATGAACTTAGTTTGCTTATGGGCTATGAAGAAATGAAACGTATAACTAACTATCTTCCAGTATTTGCCCGTGATAAACTTCTTAATTTTGATGTAGAGGAAATTTATATGTATTGTGCGGTGAATTGCATTGAAAATCCTTATATTGCCAATTACATAAAGAAAAGAAAGCAAATAGAAGATGAAGAGAACACTAATGAAAGGGAAGAGACTTCCCAATATCCTCCTATTATTTCTTATGATGAATCAGGTAACGAGGAGGAGCTTTCTATTCAACCAATCTCATCAATAAGGAGCTCCAAACAGAGGGATAAACCCGCACATGATGTGAAGAATAGAAAGAAAAAACGGAGAAGCAAAGGTAAAAAGATATCCCTCCCAAATGATGTTGCTCCTACTACTCATTGTGATGATGATAATTGCTATACTATTGGTGTTATTCATACTATTAATGATGAGAGTGACTAAGCTTATGATATGAAAAGGCCCAAGATTGGGGATGCTATGTTTGATGAAGATGGTGTTTTTGAGAATATATTTGCTGAAATTAATGTTTGTCCCAAGCTTGGGGATGCTACATTTAATGAATATGATATTTTTAGCCTCCCGAGTTTTGATATGCAAAGTTGTTATGATGATAGCATGCCTTCTACCTATGATGATTATATTGATGAAAGTGGGTTTGGAAGAGTGTAAATTTTAGGAAGTAATGATCTCACTATTTTGGAGGATGTTGAATCTTATAATATTTATGAAAGTGGATTTGGAGAGGTAATGACTTTATTTAATGATGAGTCCACTATCTTGGAAGAGGTTTCAATCGATTATGATGAGAACAAAGTTGCTACTTATGATGATTATTGTGATAAAACTTATGCTATAAAAAATAGTGATGATTATATTTATAAAACTTGCCATAATTATGATTACCCTGTTTCTGAACATTACTCTTTTAATGTGGAAAAAATTTATAGAATTCAAGTCTCTTATGATACTCCCACTATTCCGAATGAGAAGAATTTTGCTTATGTGGAGAGTAGTAAATTTTCTATGCTTGTAGATCATGAAAAGAATGCTTTAGGTGCTGGTTATATTTTTGAATTTATTCATGATGCTACTGAAAATTATTATGAGGGAGGAATATATGCTTGTAGAAATTGCAATAATATCAAGTTTCCTCTCTATGTGCTTAAAGTTTTGAAGTTATGCTTGTTTTGCCTTCCTATGCTAGTTGATCATTGTTCCCATAAGTTGTTTTCTCACAAAATCCCTATGCATAGGAAGTGGGTTAGAATTAAATATGCTAGTCATATTCTTCATGATGCTCTCTTTATGTTTCAATTCTTATCTTTTATGCGAGCATCATTGAAATCATTATGCCTAGCTAGGGGCGTTAAACGTTAGCGCTTGTTGGGAGGTAACCCAACTTTATTTTTGTTTCTTGATTTTTGGTTCTGTTTAGTAATAAATAATCCATATAGCTTCTGTTTAGATGTGGTTTTGTGTTTTAATTTGTGTTTGTGCCAAGTAGAACCTTTGGCAAGACTTGGGTGAAGTCTTTATGATCATGCTGTAAAAAACAGAAACTTTAGCGCTCACGAGATTAGCTAAAACTTTTTACTGGAGAGTGATATTTAGTTGATTCTTTTTGAAGATGATTACTAGAAAAATTACTCAGGTTCACCAATTTATTTAGAATTTTTGGAGTTCCAGAAGTATGCGTTTGATACAGATTACTACAGATTGTTCTGTTTTTGACAGATTCTGTTTTTTATGTGTTGTTTGCTTATTTTGATGAATCTATGAGTAATATCGGAGGGTATGAACCATAGAGAAGTTGGAATACAGTAGATATTATACCAACATGAATTTATAATGAGTTCACAACAGTACCTAAGTGGTGATTTATTTTCTTATTCTAACGGAGCTTACGAGTTTTCTGTTAAGTTTTGTGTTGTGAAGTTTTCAAGTTTTGGGTAAAGATTCGATGGACTATCGAATAAGGAGTGGCAAGAGCCTAAGCTTGGGGATGCCCAAGGCACCCCAAGGTAAGATTCAAGGACAACCAAAAGCCTAAGCTTGGGGATGCCCCGGATGGCATCCCCTCTTTCGTCTTCGTTCATCGGTAACTTGGAGCTAAATTTTTATTCACCACATGATATGTGTTTTACTTGAAGCGTCAATTTATTTTGTTAGTATTTGCTTGCAGTATGAATAAAATACCAAGACCTGTAATTCTTAAATGAGAGAGTCTTCACATAGCTACATAATTATTTAACTACTCATTGATCTTCACTTATATCTTTTTGGAGTAGTTTGTCATTTACTCGTGTGCTTCACTTATATCCTATGAGTAAATGGTTGAATGATTTGAGTGTCATAAATATGAAATTATATATGTTTCATATGCTTATTCCATGGGGAGTAATGACTTTACATATAGGAAGTAGAGGTGGTAAATTTATTGATGGTTAGCAAACATTGTATTGGTCACTTGAACAATTCAGAATACTGAAGGAAGAGAGATTTCACATATAAATATACTATCTTGGACATCTTTTGCAATTGTGAGCACTCATTAAAATATGACAAGCTAAAAGGTTGATGTTGGACAAGGAAGACAACGTAATGGGTTATGTTTTCTTATATCCGAAATAAAGTATATTGTCATGGATCGCCCAACACGTTGAGCTTGCCTTTCCCCCTCATGCTAGCCAAATTCTTTGCACCAAGTAGAGATACTACTTGTGCTTCCAAACATCCCATAAACCAGTATTGCCATGAGAGTCCACCATACCTACCTATGGATTGAGTAAGATCCTTCAAGTAAGTTGTCATCGGTGCATGCAATAAAAATTGCTCTCTAAATATCTATGATCTTTTAGTGTGGAGAAAATAAGCTTTATACGATCTTGTGATATGGAAGCAATAAAAGCAACGTACTGCATAATAAAGGTCCCTATCACAAGTGGCAATATAAAGTGACGTTCCCTCGCATTAAGATTTTGTGCATCCAATTATAGAAGCGCATGGAAACCTCTGCTTCCCTCTGTGAAGGGCCTATCTTTTATTATTGCCTTTTACCCTATGCAAGAGTCATGGTGATCTTCACCTTTCCTTTTTACATTTTATCCTTTGGCAAGCACCTTGTGTTGGAAAGATTCTGATATATATATCCAATTGGATGTAAGGCATCATGAACTATTATTGTTGACATTACCCTTAGTTGGGAGGCGAATCTATAATCCCCTATCTTTCTCTGTGTCTGATTAAAACTTTGGACCCATAAATATCGCGTGAGTGTTAGCAATTGTGAAAGACTATATGATAGTTGAGTATGTGGGGTTTGCTAAATTAAAGCTCTGACATAGACTCTTCCTAAAAATAAGATGAATTGTAATTGTTTGATGACTGATAACATGGTTTGTTAGTTTTCAAGAAAGTTTATGATCTATACTTTAACATGTGAATAGTTTGTTACTTGATCATGCAAAGTTTTATGATATGAGCTACTGTTATGACATATAATGATGCTAGAAAAGGTGATTGAAATTATCATTGATCAAACTTGTGCACCTGCTAGCATTCACACTTCATAAATTCTTTCTTTTATCATTTACCTACTCGAGGACGAGCATGAATTAAGCTTGGGGATGCTGATATGTCTCCAACGCATCTATAATTTTGAAGTATTCATGCTATTATATTATGCATCTTGGATGTTTATGGGCTTTATCATGCACTTTTATATTACTTTTGGGACTAAACCTATTGACCCAGAGCCCAGTGCCAGTTTCTGTTTTTTCCCCTTGTTTTAGTGTTTCGCAGAAAAGGAATATCAAACGGAGTCCAAACGGAATGAAACCTTCGGGAGAGTTATTTTTGGAACGGAAGCAATCCAGAGGACTTGGAGTGCACGTCAGGGAATCAACGAGGAAGGCACGAGGCAGGGGGCGCGCCCACCCCCTGGGCACGCCCTCCACCCTCGTGGGCCCTCGTGGCTCCCCTGACCGACTTCTTTCGCCTATATATGTCCATATACCCTAAAACCATCGGGGAACAAAATAGATCAGGAGTTCCGCCGCCGCAAGCCTCTGTAGCCACCAAAAACCAATCGGGACCCTGTTCTGGCACCCTGCCGGAGGGGGGATCCCTCACCGGTGGCCATGTTCATCATCCCGGCGCTCTCCATGACGAGGAGGGAGTAGTTCACCCTCGGGGCTGAGGGTATGTACCAGTAGCTATGTGTTTGATCTCTCTCTCTCTCTCTCTCTCTCTCTCTCTCTCTCGTGTTCTTGAGGTGATACGATCTTGATGTATCGTGAGCTTTGCTATTATAGTTGGATCTTATGATGTTTCTCCCCCTCTACTCTCTTGTAATGGATTGAGTTTTCCCTTTGAAGTTATCTTATCGGATTGAGTCTTTAAGGATTTGAGAACAGTTGATGTATGTCTTGCCGTGCTTATCTGTGGTGACAATGGGATATCACGTGATCCACTTGATGTATGTTTTGGGGATCAACTTGCGGGTTCCGCCCATGATCCTATGCATAGGGGTTGGCACACGTTTTCGACTTGACTCTCCGGTAGAAACTTTGGGGCACTCTTTGAAGTACTTTGTGTTGGTTTGAATAGATGAATCTGAGATTGTGTGATGCATATCGTATAATCATACCCATGGATACTTGAGTTGACATTGGAGTATCTAGGTGACATTAGGTTTTTGGTTGATTTGTATCTTAAGGTGTTATTCTAGTACGAACTCTATGATAGATAGAACGGAAAGAATATCTTCGTGTTATTTTACTACGAACTCTTGAATAGATAGATCAGAAAGGATAACTTTGAGGTGGTTTCGTACCCTACCATAATCTCTTCGTTTGTTCTCCGCTATTAGTGACTTTGGAGTGACTCTTTGTTGCATGTTGAGGGATAGTTATATGATCCAATTATGTAATTATTGTTGAGAGAACTTGCACTAGTGAAAGTATTAACCCTAGGCCTTGTTTCAACGCATTGCAATACCGTTTGTGCTGACTTTTATCATTAGTTACCTTGCTGTTTTTATATTTTCAGATTAGAAAAACCTATATCTACAATCTATATTGCACTTGTATCACCATATCTTCCCCGAACTAGTGCACCTATACAATTTACCATTGTATTGGGTGTGTTGGGGACACAAGAGACTCTTTGTTATTTGGTTGCAGGGTTGTTTGAGAGATACCATCTTCAACCTACGCCTCCCACGGATTGATAAACCTTAGGTCATCCAGTTGAGGGAAATTTGCTACTATCCTACAAACCTCTGCACTTGGAGGCCCAAAAACGTCTACAAGAAGAAGGTTGCATAGTAGACATCAGGATACACCAATCACGTTCGACGAGGAAGATGAGCCAAGGGCCCGCCCCCTCCGAGCACCCGCCGCACTAGTCCTCGGTCCCATAGTTCATGGCTTCAAACTAACCAAGGTGCTAATGGACAGAGGCAGTGGTTTAAACCTCATTTACGAGGATGCCCTTGACAAAATGCAGTTCGACAGATCTCGCGTTGTACAGAGCTACGCTACCTTTCGAGTAATTATCCCTGGCAGAGAGGCATGCTGCTCCGGACAAGTCACTCTCAATGTGGTATTCGACACTCTTATGAACTACTGTTCCAAAGAACTACTCTTCCACATTGTGCCCTTCCACAGCAGATACCACGCCCTGTTGGGGCACGATGCATTCGCAAGGTTTCAGGCCATACCACATTACGGGTATGTGGAACTCAAACTGCCAGGGCCCAATGGCGTGATCACAATTGCAAGCGATCTGGATAGAGCCCTTCGAGCCGAAAACAAAACATCATCGCTCGCCCTCAAAGCATTATCTGAGGTTGTCGAGCCGATCTGGATTTTACCTTGGGGTGCCTTGGGCATCCCCAAGCTTAGGCTCTTGCCACTCCTTGTTCCATAATCCATCAAATCTTTACCCAAAATTTGAAAACTTCACAACACAAGACTTAACAGAAAATATCATGAACTCCATTAGCGAAATAAAACAAACCACCACTTTAAGGTACTGTAATGAACTCATTCTTTATTTGTATTGGTGTTAAACCTATTGTATTCCAACTTCTCTATGGTTCATAAACTCCATTACTAGCCATAGATTCATCAAAATAAGAAAACAACACACAAAAAACAGAATCTGTCAAAAACAGGACGGTCTGCAGTAATCTGTATCTAACGCAAACTTCTTTAACTCAGAAAAATCTACCAAAATAGGAAGACCTAGATATTTTTTTTATTGATCTACTTCAATTGGAATCATTATTTTATCATGTTCTGGTGATTTTCAACAATTGTTTTCGTGAGCAGAAAGTTTTTGACTTTTTCAGCAAGATCAAATAACTATGATCCAAGAAGATCCTATAGGTTTTACTTGGCACAAATGCTAATTAAAACACAAAAACAAATCTAACCAGAGGCTAGATCAAATATTTATTGAATAACAGCAAGGAAAAATATTGGGTTGTCTCCCAACAAGCACTTTTCTTTAAAGCCTTTTAGCTAGGCATTGATAATTTTAATGATGCTCACATGAAAGACAAGAATTGAAGCACAAAGAGAGCACCATAAAACATATGAGAAACACACTTAAGTCTAACATACTTCCTATGCATAGGTATTTTATAAGCAAACAAATTATCAAGGCGAGCAAGATCTAGCATATGCAAGGAAGGAGAAAGAAACAAAAGCAATCTCAACATGACGAGAGGTAATTTAGTAAGATAAAAATTTCTACAACCATATTTTCCTCTCACATAATAATTACATGTAGGATCATAGGAAAATTCAACAAAATAGCTATCACATAACATATATTCTTAACACGATCCACATGCATGCGAAGTTGACACTCTTCCAAAATAGTGGGATTATCATTAACTAAAGTCATGACCTCTCCAAACCCACTTTTATCAAAAAAAAGCACAAGATTGAACATTCTCCAAATATGTGGGATCTAAAGTCGACACTCTTCCAAACCCACTTTCAATATTATTAAAAACATTATTATCAATCTCATATTCATCATGGGGCTTAAATAAGTTTTCAAGATCATAAGAAGAATCACCCCAATCATGATCATTGCAACAAGTAGTAGACATAGCAAAACTAGCATCCCAAGCTTAGGGTTTTGCATATTATAAGCACAATTGACATTAATAGAATTTATACTATCATCATTGCAATCATGCTTTTTATTCAAAGATCCATCATGAATCACTCCATAAAGTACTTCATCACAATTTTCAGATTCACGAATTTCAAGCAAAACTTCACAATGATAATCTAGTGCACAAAACTCACTAGCAATTGGTTCATCATAATTGGATCTCTTAAAAAGATTAGCAAGCGGACGAGGATCCATAGATCTTAGGTTCTCTGTTTAGCAATAAATAAACAACTATTCCAACCAAACGAGCAAACGAGCCAAGTAAGACATCAAAGCAAACGAAAAGACGAACAAAAGAAGGGTGAATAAAACGACAAGGGAGAAGTGGGGGAGAGGAAAACGAGAGGAAAATGGCAAATAATGTAATGCGAGGGATAATAGTTTGTGATGGGTACTTGGTATGTCTTGACTTGTGCATAGACTCCCCGGCAACTGCGCCAGAAATGGCTCGTTGTCGGGAGATCAAATCTTGACGTGACTTGGTGTAAGCCTCCCCGGCAACGGCGCCTGAAATCCTTCTTGCTACCTCTTGAGCATGTGTTGGTTTTCCCTTGAAGAGGAAAGGGTGATGCAACAAAGTAGCATAAGTATTTCCCTCGGTTTTTGAGAACCAAGGTATCAATCCAGTAGGAGGCCACACGCAAGTCCCTCGTACCTACACAAACAAATAAGAACCTTGCAACCAACATGATAAAGGGGTTGTCAATCCCTTCACGGCCACTTGCAAAAGTGAGATCTGATAGAGATGATAAGATAATATTTTTGGTAGTTTTTATGATAAAGAGTGAAAGTAAAGAACGCAAAGTAAAATAGATGTAAACTTATATGATGGAGAATAGACCCGGGGTCATAGGTTTCACTAGTGGCTTCTCTCACGATAGCATAAGTATTACGGTGGGTGAACAAATTATTGTCGAGCAATTGATAGAATTGAGCATAGTTATGAGAATATCTAGGCATGATCATGTATATAGGCATCACGTCTGCAACAAGTAGACCGACTCCTGCCTGCATCTACTACTATTACTCCACACATCAACCGCTATCCGGCATGCATCTAGAGTATTAAGTTCATAAGAACAGAGTAACTCATTAGGCAAGATGACATGATGTAGAGGGATAAACTCAAGCAATATGATATAAACCCCATCTTTTTATCCTCGATGGCAACAATACAATACGTGTCGGTTCCCCTTCTGTCACTAGGATCGAGCAACGCAAGATTGAACCCAAAGCTAAGCACTTCTCCCATTGCAAGAAAGATCAATCTAGTAGGCCAAACCAAACTGATAATTCGAAGAGACTTGCAAAGATAACCAATCATACATAAAAGAATTCAGAGGATATTCAAATATTGTTCATAGATAATCTTGATCATAAACCCACAATTGATCGGATCTCGACAAACACACCACAAAAAGAGTTACATCGAATAGATCTCCAAGAAGATCGAGGAGAACTTTGTATTGAAATCCAAAGAGAGAGAATAATCCATCTAGCTAATAACTATGGACCCAAAGGTCTGTGGTAAACTACTCACACATCATCGGAGAGGCTACGTTGTAGATGTAGAAGCCCTCCGTGATCGATGTCCCCTCCGGCGGAGCACCGGAAAAGGCCCCAAGATGGGATCTCACGGGTACAGAAGGTTGCGGCGGTGGAAATAGGGTTTCGTGGTGCTCCTGGATGTTTTCAGGGTATATGAGTATATATAGGCGAAGGAAGTCGGTCAGGAGAGCCACGAGGGGCCCACGAAGGTGGGGGGCGCGCCCAGGGGGCAGGCGTGCCTCGCTGCCTCGTGGCCTCCTCGGTTGTTTCTTGACGTCCACTCCAAGTCCTCTAGATCACGTTTGTTCCAAAAATCACGTTCTCGAAGGTTTCATTCCGTTTGGACTCCGTTTGATATTCCTTTTCTGCGAAACACTGAAATAGGCAAAAAAACAACAATTTGTATTGGGCCTTGGGTTAATAGGTTAGTCCCAAAAATAATATAAAAGTGTAAAATAAAGCCCATTAAACATCCAAAACAGAATATATAATAGCATGGAACAAAAAAAATTATAGATACGTTGGAGACGTATCAGCAGCCTTGAGCCGCTTTATCCCCCGCCTTGGTGAAAAGGTACTGCCGCTGTACAGACTGCTCAAACGGACCAAGAACTTCGAGTGTACCGATGAAGCAATTGTCGCACTGGAAGAAATAAAAATGTTATTAGCTGGCAATCCTATACTAGCAGCACCTAGCGTCGGCGAACCCATGCTGCTATACATCTCGGCCATGAATCAAGTGGTGAGCATGGTTCTCATGGTAGAACAAGAAGCGGAAGGCCACAAGTTCCGGGTGCAGAAGCCAATCTACTACGTATTGGAAGTTCTCACCCCATGCAAGTCTCGATATCTGCATTATCCGAAGATAGCCTATACAGTCTTTATGCCATCCTGAAAGCTCTGGCACTACTTTCAAGAGTGTTCGGTCACGGTGGCATCTAAAGTACCACTGAACAACATAATCAACAACAGGGACGCCACTGGCTGCATTGCCAAATGGGCTATAGATCTCCTTCCTTTTGAAATCATGTACAAACCATGCCGAGCTATTAAATCTCAGGTGTTGGCCGACTTTCTCGCCGAATGGATAGAACCCGAGCTCCCCAGGGAATATAGTACATACTCACATTGGACAATGTAATTTGACGGCTCAAACATGCTAGTTGAACTAGGGGCTGGGGTGATCCTTACATCCTCCACTGGTGATAACATCTGGTACGTACTACAAATTATGTACACTGATTCCCACAACACAACCGAATACGAGGCCTTGCTGCATGGGCTTCGGATGGCAACATCAATGGGAGTACAACGGCTTGAGATATGGGGAGACTCCAACCTCGCCATCTCCTAGGTCAATGGCGAATTTGACGCTAAATATCCAAAGATAGTGGCATATCAGAATGTCGTCCTTCAAATATCCGCCCGATTCGAAGGGCTAGAATTTCACCACGTCTCCAGAGACAACAATCAAGTTGCTGACGTCCTTGTTCGCATGGGTGCCATGCGCGACCCGGACCCTAAGAACACCTTTGTGGAACGACTTTTTAAGCCATCCGTGGTGTGGCAGGACGAGGGAAAGGACTTGGGAGCCAATGGCCCAGAACTGATCATCCCTCCTGACATCGAGCCAGACAAAGAAATCATCGGAGGCTCGGCAATTGAAGAAACATCTTCGGCTCACAAAGTCATGGCTGTAATCGCGCCATGGACCGAGCCCTTTCTTGCCTACCTTCTTCAACAAGAGCTCCCCGATAACCAGACGGAGGCACGCCGCATAACAAGAGGTCCACAAGGGCAAACTGTACAACAAAAGCACTACCGGAGTCCTCCAGAGATGCATATCTGAAGAAGAGGGGCAACAACTTTTGGCCGAGATACATGCTGGCATGGGCGGTCACCACGTGGTAGCTTGGGCCCTGGTAAGCAAGGCCTTTCGAGGAGGGTTGGCCCACCGCTCGTGTGGGCGCTCACACATTAGTCCAACATTGCGTTGGATGCAAGCTTTTGACAAATCAAAGCCGCATGCCCCACATGGCTCTTTGGACAATTCCGACCACCTGGCCTTTTGCGGTCTAGGGTATGGACATGGTCGGACCACTTAAAGGGGGGACCAAAAAGAAGAAATACCTATTGTTCATGGTCTTTACTAAATGGATTGAGGCAAAACTAGTAACTTCAGCCAAGTCCGGACCAGCCATTGATTATATATTCGACATGGTCCATCGTTATGGTGTCCCCCACACTATAATAACGGACAATGGGTCCAATTTCACAGCCCAGGAGGTAAAGGACTGGTGCGCTAACATGAGCATCAAGCTCGATTACGCCTCGGTATATCACCCACAGACCAACGGACATGTAAAATAGGCCAATGGACTAATCATGAGTGGCATAAAGCCCCGTCGGGTCCATTCCTTGAAAGAATCTGATTGCCACTGGGTGGAGGAGCTCGACTCCGTATTATGGGGACTGCGCACCACTCCTAACCGGTCAATGGAATACACGCCTTTCTTCATGGTGTACGGTGCAGAAGCAGTCCTCCCCTGCGACCTCATTCATGACGCGCCTAGAGTGCGCATGTACAAAGAAAAGGAAGCCGAGTTAGATCGGCAGGACAACCTGGACGCCCTGGAAGGACAACGCAACATAGCTTGAGCCCACTCTTCGTTTTATCAACAACAAGCCCGGCGCTATCAGAGCAGGGAAGTTCGGGCAAAGGCATACAACATAGGCGAACTCGTCCTACGACTCCCTGAGAAGCAAAAGAACAAGCTCTCGCCCAAATGGGAGGGTCCCTTCATAATCGATGAAGTACTAGTAGGAGGAGCATATCGTCTCCACAACCAGCGGAAAATTGTCTCGAGCCAAACCCATGGAACACAGCTCGGCTTCGGCGCTTCTACGGCTAGTCCGGCATCGCCACTCCAACCAAAATTTTCTTTGATACAGTTTTCCTTCTTTTTTTCGGGATGGTTAGCACCTCCCAGGTTGTGTTCGGTTAAACCAAACTATGTTAAGTTATTTTGGTATACATCTTCAAATGTACTACCTAGATCTACCTGGGGGCTTCTTTAATGAAGCCGACCAATATACTTTTCGTGCACCTATTCGCCTTTGTCATGTTTGCACCCTTCCCGTAACGTTTTAGGCCATTATATGCACCAATTTGACTTAAGTTTTTGCCAAGCTGGGTTGCTGGCTCCTATGCTTACCCCCTACATTCTCGATTGTTAGGCTAGGGGTAAAGGAAGCACCTCTGCAATTTTTACGACTGGGTCAGCCGCGTACGTACCTCAGACGGGTGAAGCCGAAAGCTGTGTTCTTAAGAAAATAATTGGTCGGCCACGAGGGAAGTGAAAATAATTTGGTGCTCACCACCAAAACGCCGGGGTTCTTTTCCCTAAGTAACTAACACTTGCATACTGAAGGTATCCAGCTGAAACGCCTATGGTCAACATAACAGCCCGAAGAAAGGAACCCATGGAGGAACTATTTTCTTCGGAAGATGTTTCTTACGTTAAAAAGTAATATAACATAACTTCACGCACGCATTTTGTCTGTTCACACCAAATGGCCGGATTGCCTGTTACTCGAAGTGATTTCCTGTTCCCATAGGCCACATTGTACGGAACACTCTCCAGCCAATGGCTGGGGAGGCGGAAGCCGATGGCTGGTTAAGACAACGTTTACAGTACGGATGGAGAATATTTGATGTAAAGTACATAGATACATAGAATCAAATGCCCTATTCCTTGTCTAGATTATCTATCATGATATCTAGGGCACAATCCTCCTGGGAGTACCCAGCAGCAGGCATCACTTGGTCATATCCAAGTGGAGAGGTATTTCTTGCCCATCCGGCCCCGCCGGTCCAACATGAGCCATATGCTCTGGCTCGAGTTTGGTAAAACGGGTTTTCACCATTGCCCACGCCTCCCGCACTCCTTCTCAAAAAGCAGATATCTTCCATAGCTCAAAGCGACGATGAGCTCCTTTAAATCGATTAGCCACTTCGGCCATCCCTTCCGGAGACGTCTCGATCTGCCACAATGCCTTGACCATGCTCTTCATAGCTTTTCGAGCTCGCTCATGCATGATGGACAGTTCCTTTAAAAGGTACCCCCAAATGAGTTAATTTCTTCTTCAGGATGCCCGGTGAGGAGACCTAACACGAGGCATGGCATGTCTTTTACACTCATGCAATATATATATCCTCCGTGACCTCCGATTCATAGCAACGAGAGGGGAGAGTGTGTCTACGTACCCTCGTAGACCGTAAGCGGAAGCGTTTATTAGTGCGGTTAATATAGTTGAACTTCTTCACAATCCAACCAATCGAGTACCGAACATACGACACCTCCATGTTCAGCACACGTTCAGCTCGGTGACGTCCTCGCCTTCTTTATCCATTAAGACGGCGAAGTAGAGGATGAGTTCCGGCAGCACGACGACGTGGTGATGGTGGTGGTGATGCTATCTCTGCAGGGCTTCGCCTAAGCACTCCAAAAATATGACCGAGGGACGAAGCTGTGGAGAGGGGCGCCGCGTACGGCTAAGAGATCGCTCGAGCTTGCACACTTTGTTAGCACCTTTAGGATCGACAAAACATTCTGGTTGCATCATATACAACTCTTCTTTAAGAAATCCATTAAGGAATGCAGTTTTGACATCCATTTGCCAGATTTCATAATTATAAAATGCGGCAATTTTTAACATGATCCGGACAGACTTAAGCATCACTACGTGTGAGAAAGTCTCATCGTTGTCAACCCCTTGAACTTGTCGAAAACCTTTTGCAACAAGTCGAGCTTTCTAGACAGTAACATTACCATCAACGTCAGTCTTCTTCTTGAAGATCCATTTATTTTCTATGGCTTGTCGATCATCGGGCAAGTCCACCAAAGTCCACACTTTGTTCTCATACATGGATCCTATCTCAGATTTCATGGGCTCAAGCCATCTGTCGGAATCTGGGCTCATCATAGCTTCATCATAGTTCGTAGGTTCACCTTGGTCTAATAACATGACTTCCAGAACAGGATTACCGTACCACTTTGGGGCGGACCGTGCTCTGGTTTACCTACGAGGTTCAGTAGCAACTTGATCTAAATTTTCATGATCATTATCATTTGCTTCCTCTCTAGTTGATGTAGGCATCACGGGAACGGATTTCTTTGATTTTCTACTTTCCAATTCGAGAGAAGGTACGATTACCTCATCAAGTTCTACTTTCCTCCCACTCGCTTCTTTCAAGAGAAACTCTTTCTCTAGAAAGGTTCCACTCTTTGAAACTAAGATCTTGCCTTCAGATCTGTGGTAGAAGGTGTACGTGCTCAATTGTTTCCTTAGGGTATCCTATGAAGACGCACTTCTCCAATTTGGGTTTGAGCTTATCAGGCTGAAGCCTTTTGACATAAGTGTCGCAACCCCAAACTTTAAGAAACGACAGCTTAGGTTTCTTGCCAAACCATAGTTCATACGGTGTCGTCTCAACGGATTTAGACGGTGCTCTATTTAACGTGAATGCAATTGTCTCTAATGCATAACCCCAAAACGATAGTGGTAAATCGGTAAGAGACATCATAGATCGCACCATATCTAATAAAGTATGGTTATGACGTTCGGACACACCATTACGCTATGGTGTTCCAGGTGGCGTGAGTTGCGAAACTATTCCACATTGTTTTACATGAAGGCCAAACTTGTAAGTCAAATATTCGCCTCCGTGATCAGATCATAGAAACTTTATTTTCTTGTTATGATGATTCTCTACTTCACCCCAGAATTCTTTGAACTTTTCAAATGTTTTAGACTTGTTTTTCATTAAGTAGATATACCTATATCTACTCAAATCATCTGCGAAGGTCAGAAAATAACGATACCTGCCGCGTGCCTCAACACTCATCGGACCGCATACATCGGTATGTATTATTTCCAATAGTTCATTAGCTCGCTCCTTTGTTCTGGAGAACAGAGTTTTAGTCATCTTGCCTATGAGGCATGGTTCGCAAGTATCAAATGATTCAGAATCAAGTGATTCCAAAAGTCCATCTGCATGGAGTTTCTTCATGTGTTTTACACCAATATGACCTAAACGGCAGTGTCGCAAGTATGTTGCACTATCATTATCAACTTTGCATCTTTTGGCGTCAATATTATAAATATGTGTATCACTATGATCGAGATTCAGTAAACCATTCACATTGGGTGTATGACCATAGAAAGTTTTATTCATGTAAACAGAACAACAATTATTCTTTGACTTAAATGAATAACCGTATTGCAATAAACATGATCAAATCATATTCGTGCTCAACGCAAACACCAAATAACATTTACTTAGGTTCAATACTAACCCCGACGGTAGAGGGAGTGTGCGATGGTGATCGTATCAACCTTGGAATCACTTCCAACACACATCGTCACCTCGCCCTTAACTAGTCTCTCTTTATTCTGCAACTCCTGTTTCGAGTTACTAACCTTAGCAACTGAACCGGTATCAAATACCCAGGGGCTACTATAAATACTAGTAAGGTACACATCAATAACATGTATATCAAATATACCTTTGTTCACTTTGCCATCCTTCTTATCCACCAAGTATTTGGGGCAGTTCTGCTTCCAGTGACCATTTCCTTTGCAGTAGAGGCACTCAGTTTCAGGTTTGGGTCCTGCTTTGGGCTTCTTCATGGGAGCAGAAACTTGCTTGACATTCTCCTTGAAGTTCCCTTTCTTTCCCTTGCCCTTTTTCTTAAAACTAGTGGTCTTGTTAACCATCAACATTTGATGATCTTTCTTGATTTCTACCATCGCTGATTTCAGCATCGCGAAGAGCTCGGGAATCATTTTCGTCATCCCTTGCATATTATAGTTCATCACGAAGTGGTAGTAGCTTGGTGATAGTGACTAGAGAACTTTGTGAATCACTATCTTATCTGGAAGATTAACTCCCACTTGATTCAAGCGTTTGTAGTACCCAGACATTCTGAGCACATGCTTACTGGTTGAGCTATTCTCCTCCATCTTGTAGGCAAAGTATTTGTCAGAGGTCTCATACCTCTAGACACGGACATGAGTCTAAAATACCAATTTCTATTTTTGGAACATCTCATATGCTCCGTGGCGCTCAAAACATTTTTGAAGTCCCGGTTCTAAGCCGTAAAGCATGGCGCACTAAACTATTGAGTAGTCATCATATCGAGCTTTCCAAACGTTCATAACGTCTGCATCTGCTCCTACAATAGCTCTGCCACCTAGTGGTGCATCAAGGACATAACTCTTCTGTGCAGCAATGAGAATAATCCTCACGGACCCATTCCGCATCATTGCTACCATCATGTTTCAACTTTTTTTTCTAGGAACATATCAAAAATAGGGGAGCTATATTCCGAGCTATTGATCTACAACATAGATATGCAAAAACTATTAAGATTAAGTTCATGATAAATTTAAGTTCAATTAATCAAATTACTAATGAACTCCCACTTAAATTAACATCCCTCAAGTTATTTAAGTGATACATGATCCGAATCAACTAACCCATGTCCGATAATCACGTGAGATGGGGTAGTCATCAATGGTGTACATCTCTATGTTGATCATATCTACTATATGACTCATGTTCGACCTTTCGGCCTCCAGTGTTCTGAGACCATGTCTGTACATGCTAGGCTCGTCAAGTTTAACCCAAGTATTCTGCATGTGCAAAGCTGTCTTACACCTGTTGTATGTGAACATAGAGTCTATCACACCCGATCATTACGTGGTGTCTCGAAACGATGAACTGTAGCAATGGTGCATACTCAGGGAGAACACTTTTACATTGAAATTTAGTGAAGGGATCATCTTATAATGCTACCGCCGTACTAAGCAAAATAAGATGCATAAAAGATAAACATCACATGCAATCAAAATATGTGACATGATATAGCCATCATCATCTTGTGCTTTTGATCTCCATCTCCAAAGCATCATCATGATCTCCATCATCACCGACTCGACACCTTGATCTCCATTATTGCATCTTGGTCGTCTCGCCAACTATTGCTAACTCATAGCGATACAGTAAATCAATTACATGGCGTTTGCATTTCATAAAATAAAGAGACAACCATAAGGCTCCTGCCGGTTGCCTGATATCTTACAAAACATGATCATCTCATACAATAACGTATACCACATCATGTCTTGACCATATCACATCACAACATACCCTGCAAAAACAAGTTAGACGTCCTCTACTTTATTGGTGCAAGTTTTACGTGGCTGCTATGGGTTTCTAGCAAGAACCGTTCTTACCTACGACAAAAACCACAACGGTGATTCGTCAAGTTTGTTGTTTTAACCTTCTTCAAGGACCGGCCGTGGTCAAATTTGATTCAACTAAAGTAGGAGAAACAGACACTCGCCAGCCACCTTTATGCAAAACTAGTTGCATGTGAGTCGGTGGAACCGATCTCATGTGCGTGGACATGTAAGGTTGGTCCGGGCCGCTTCATCCCACAATATCGCCGAATCAAAATAAGACATTGGTGGTAAGCAGTATGACTAACACCGCCCACAACTCTTTGTGTTCTACTCGTGCATATCATCTACGCATAGACCTGGCTCATGATGCCACTCTTGGGAATCGATGCATGGAAAACCAAAAAAATCTACGCACACGCAATGATCTATCCATGGCGATTCATAGCAACGAGTGGGAGAGTGTGTCTACGTATCCTCGTAGATCGTAAGCGGAAGCCTTTAACAACACGGTTGATGTAGTCGAACTTCTTCGTGCTTCAACCGATCAAGTATCGAACGCACGACACCTCCGCGTTCTACACACGTTTGGCTCGGTGACGTCCCTCGCCTTCTTGATCCAACAAGACGTCGAGGTAGTAGATGATTTCCGTCAGCACGACAGCGTGGTGAGGATGATGGTGAAGTGATCTCCGCAGTGCTTCACCTAAGCACTACGAAAATATGACTGGGGTGTAAACGGTGGAGGGGGGCGCCGCACACGGCTAGGCAATTTTCTGGTCTATGCTAGGCGCCCCCTCACACACATATATATAGGTGGGAGGGAGGGAGGAGCACCCATAGGAGGCACCCAAGTAGGAGGAATCCTACTTGGAGTCCCTCCCAAGCCGCGCCCCCTGCCATATATAACCGAGGGGGAAGGAAAGAGGGTGGGGAGAGGGAAGGAAGTGGAAATCCTAATCCACACTTTCCTTTCCCTTCTCCCCTTTCCTTCTCCTCCTTAGACCCGCCCATATGGGGGCGCACCAGCCCCTTGTGGCTGGTACGTTTCCCCTCTTGGCCCATAAGGCCCATATCTTTTGCCGGGGGTGCCCGGAACCCCTTCTGGTGACCCGATAAATACCCGGTATGTCACGCCCAATATGCGACCCTATCCAAAAGTAACTCGACGGTCCCACCAAGGATAGACCCGCATATTGAAACACTTTTGCAAGGTGGATATAATTACATCAACATTACATAATAGATGGGGATACATACAATACATACAATGCCACAAGAATACATCAACATCATATACAAGATCAACATCCGACTACGGATGAAACATAAACAGAAACTCGAACAATATCCACCACCTTTAGCCCAGTGCCGACACCGGAACCTATCCCCTGATCGAAGAAGAAGCAGAAGAAGAACTCCAATACAAGCAAACATCGCTCTCGCATCAAGATCATCGCACAACCTGTACCTGCAACTGGTGTTGTAATAATCTGTGAGCCACGAGGACTCAGCAATCCCATTACCATGGGTATCAAGACTAGCAAAGCTTAATGGGAAAGGAAGGGGTAAAGTGGTGAGGTTGCAGCAGGGATTAAGCATGATATGGTGGCTAACATACGCAAATGAGAGCGAGAAGAGAAACAAAGGAACGGTCGTGAAGCTAGCAATGATCAAGAAGTGATCCTGAACTCCTACTTACGTCGGACATAACCCAGAAACCGTGTTCTCCTCTCGATCAACCCCGAAAAGAGACACTCACGGTTACGCACACGGTTGGTGTATTTTAGAAGAGTTTGCTTCAAGTTTACTACAACTGGATATTAACAAATTCCCATCTACCACATAACCACGTGCACGGCTCTCGAAAGTTTATACCTTGCAGGGGTGTCCCAACTTAGCCCATGATAAGCTCTCGCGATCAACGAAGGATATTCCTTCTCCCCGGGAAGACCCGATCAGTCTCGGAATCCCGGCTACAAGACATTTCGACAGCAATAAAACAAGACCAACAAGACCTCCCGCGTGCCGACACCACGATAGTAGCCACAGATCTCTCGTCTCGTGCCACGACCGGATGAGCAGTCCGTACAACTAAAACCAAACCTCAAGTTTCCTTGAGGGGCGCCAAAGCACTCTAGTTTGGACCAACACTTAGACAAGCATTGGCCGGGGCTGAATAAAGATGACCCTTGGGTTAATTACTCCCAAGGGAAATGTAGGTGGTGGTGAGGCAAATGGTAAAACCAATGTTGGGCCTTCTTTGGAGGAGTCTTATTCAAAGCGAACTGTCAAGGGGTCCCATAAATCACCCGACCGCGTTAGGGACGCAAAATCCGGGAACATAATACCGATATGATGGAAACTAGAGGCGGCAAGAGTGGAACAAAACACCGTGCATAAGGCCGAGCCTTCCACCCTTTACCAAGTATATCGATGCGTTAATAATATAAGGTATATTGTGATATCCCAACAAGTAAACATGTTCCAACAAGGAACAACATCTCCATGTTCCAACAAGGAATAAACTTCATCTTCACCTACAACTAACAACGCTATAAGAGGGGCTGAGCAAAGCGGTAACATAGCCAAACAATAGTTTGCAAGGAAGGGTGCAAAAGGTTAGAGGCTGACATGGCAATTTGGGAGGCTTGAGCAGCAGGTAATAGGTAGCGCAAAGATAGCGATAGAACGAAGCAACTAGCATAGCAATGATAGTAGTGAGATCCAGGGTAGCGGTCATCTTGCCTGAAATCCCGCAAGGAAGAAGAACGAGTCCATGAAGAAGACGAACGGATGAAGCCGAACCAAGCGTGAGACGAATCGAATCCTCACGATCGCAACGAAAACAGGAACTAACAAGAAGAAGCACACAACATAGTAAACACACCACACATGAACAAGACATGATGCTCAACCAAGCATGATGCATGACAAAGCTACATGAAGCTACTCATGGCAAGAGATGATGCAAACAAGAGCAACACATCAAAGCAAGTTTAATTGAGGCCGGAAACAACATAGAACAATTCCGGTAAGTCCTCATATGCAAATTTCGAAATTGGTCCAGATCTGAATAACTTTATGTTCAAGTTGTTAAACAGCAAATTAAGATGCACCACGATGATCTACACGAAATTCTAGTCAAGTTACATATAAGGTTCATTTAATTCGGAGCTACGACATAGAAGATATGAGCAAAACAAGTTAAACATGGCATTGATGCAAAATGCATACAAACATCAAGCAAACACCTCAAAACATGGATGCAACATGATAATATGAAACTACATGCAAAATCAAGCAAGTTTCATATAGAGCACACTCAAAACAGAGCAACGGTGCAACACACACATGAAACAAGTTATAGCAACAATCTGTCCAAAACAGCAACTAGGCATATTGCAAGCATCAAAACAACATGCTACAGCACCTCAACATGAAAACTAAAGGCATGGGCATGATTTAAAGGTAAAGCATGACAAAACATGAACACTGAGCTATCTCCAGAAACAACTAGAACATGCTCAAAAAGACATGGCAAGATTGCATATAATAACAGTTTCAGGCTTAGCAGAAATAACATCAGGTTGCAAAGTTTAGAGCTATCAAACAACATGTTACAGGAACTTATCATGGCAAAAAGAGGCATGGAAAGAATCTACTAATTGTTTAGAACAGAAGTCCTTTACTGACCATGAGCCAAAAAGGATCATAAAATATGATGGCACCCATGTAAACATGGCAAGTTATATTACAGATTTAAACATGGCAGGAACAACAATAAGTAGGCATGTTGGTGAGCTTGAACCACTCACCACAGAGCAATACATGGCATGGCAAGGCAACTCACAGTAAGAAGACATGGCATAGAAGCTATACATGGCAAGAACAACATCATAGCATACACGGATCAACTACAACAACCTTGGAAAAATTGAATAACATGTAAACAATCTGCCAGGAAACATTTTATAGCAAAAGTAGAGCTCGAGTGAGTGAAGCTAGGGTGATCCATAATTGCAAAAAAAAGGCATGTATGGATAGAGAAAAACCATATCTTCAAATCATCCTTACTGAAGTATCTCAAAATAAGCATGGAACTCTCGGTAGCATTAAGTTTACATGGCATAAAAATATCAGCAGAACAGGGGCTGAAATCAGCAACATCATGAAGCCTAGTTTGCATGCTTATGCTAGTCACCACAGAGATTACAAAAATACATGGAATACACCCCTGTAAAGATGGCATGACATATTACAAAACACATCTAGGACTCAAGTTCATAGGGTGCACACATCAATCATGGAAAAAATGACAAAAGTGCATGTTCTGATAAGAAACTGAAACTAACATCACATAGCCCTCTTCCAACAGCATTTAGGGAATCAAGATAAGCTCAAATGAAAATGATGCAATGAGATGAAACGATGTACTCTTCAAGGCAAACAATTTTACATATTACACGCACAAAATGGAGAAACGGATGCAGAGTTATGATGCGATGAAAATGCATGAAAATATTAGCAGATTCGGGACTTAGTGAAAAACAACCTCCGGAAAAAGTCAACGGGACGAGGACGAGCGGGACGGAGGGATCCGGGGACGCCGTTTGGTTCTGTGCGCTGGTGGATCTGATCCCACCTTGCCGGATCCGGCCGGAGAGGAACTCCGGCGAGCTCCTCCGGCGAGGTGAGGCGGCGAGGAGGAAGCCGGAGAGGGGCACGGGAGCAGAGGAGGTCCGGGGACGCCGTGGACGTCGGCATGGGGCGAGAGGAGGCGAGTCCGGCGAGGGAGCGGCCGGACTTGGAGCTCCGCGGCGGAGAGCTGCGGTTCGGCGAGGGGCCGCCAGCGACGGGCTTCTGGAGACGAGGCGGCGGGAAGACGCTGCTGGCGGCGGCGGGCGACGCGAGGCGCGGGCAAGACTCATGGCGGCAGCTGGGCGGCGGACGGGCGCCGGCCGGCGCGACGGCCACCGCCGGAGACGAGGAGGCGGCGGCGCTGGGATTCGGGCGGCGGCGCGAGGCGGCTCCGGCTGGCGCGGGTGGCGGCGCTGGCGCCACGGGCCCGGCCTTGCCTGCCCGGGCGGGCCGGATCTGGCCCGGCGCCGCCGGTGGGAGGTGAGAGGAGGTGAGGTGGCGCGCCCCGGTTGGCTGAGACGGCGGCGGCAATGATGTGGCGCTCCATGATTGGCCGGGGTGAGGTGTCCGGCGGACATGTCCGGGCGGCGGTGGACGTATCCGTCGGCGGGAGGAGGAAGAAGCTAGGGTTAGACCGGAATTTCGGGGGAGGTGCATATATATATAGGTAGAGGGAGCTAGGAGTGTCCAAATGAGGTGCGGTTTTCGGCCACGCGATCGTGATCGAACGACCGAGAGTATGCAGGGGAGTTTGCTGGGTTTTGGGCCACTTTGAAAGGGGTGTTGGGCTGCAACAAAAGAGGGCTTTTGCGGTTACCCGGTTAACCGTTGGAGTATCAAACGACCTCCAAATGGCGCGAAACTTGACAGCGGTTCACCGTGGTATACCAAGGCCGCTTGACAAACCTCGGTCCATTCCGAGACCGTTTAACACCCGCACATGAAAAGAGGCAAAAGGGGCGCTGGGAGACATAGGAGTGCCGGATTGCAAAAGCGGACAACGGGGAAAATGCTCGGATGCATGAGACGAACACGTATGCAAAATGAGATGCACATGATGACATGATATGAAATGCAGATGATGACATGGCAAAGTGCAACACGCAAGCACGTGACATGGCAAAGACGACGAATAACTGGCAGACACCTGGCGCAACGAATCCGGGGCCTTACACGGTACCCCATGGAACACTTTTGGTGTCTGAATACCATCGTCCTATATATCAATATTTACCTGTCGACCATTTCAAGACTCCTCGTCATGTCTGTGACATCATCTAGGACTCCGAACAACATTCGGTAACCAAATCACATAACTCATATAATACTATATCGTCATCGAATGTTAAGCGTGCAGACCCTACAGGTTCCAGAACTATGTAGACATGACCGAGACACCTCTCCGGTCAATAAACAATAGTGGAACCTGGTTGCCCTTATTGGCTCTTACATATTCTACGAAGATCTTTGTCGGTCGAACCGTTATGACAACATATGCAATTCCCGTTGTCCATCGGTATGTTACTTGCCTGAGATTCGATCGTCGGTATCTTCATACCTAATTCAACCTTGTTACCGGCAAGTCTCTTTACTCGTTCCGTAATACATCACCTCATGACTAACTCCTTAGTCATTTTCTTGCAAGCTTATGATGTGTATTACCGAGAGGGCCCAGAGATACCTATCTGATATTCGGAGTGACAAATCCTAATCTCGATCTATGCCAACTCAAAAAACACCTTCGGAGATACCTGTAGAGCATATTTATCATCACCCAGTTATGTTGTGACATTTGATAGCACACAAGGCATTCCTCCGGTATCCGGGAGTTGCATAATGTCATTGTCGAATGAATATGTATTTGACATGAAGAAAGCAATAGCAATAAAACTGAACGATCATAATGCTAACCTAACGGATGGGTCTTGTCCATCACATCATTCTCCTAATGATGTGATCCCGTTATCAAATAACAACTCATGTCCATGGTTAGGAAACCTTAACCATCTTTGATCAACGAGCTACTCTAGTAGAGGCTAACTAGGGACATGGTGATTGTTTATGTATTCACACATGTATTAAGGTTTACGATCAATAAAATTCTAGAATGAATAATAAACCTTTATCATGAATAAGGAAATATAAAATAACAACTTTATTATTGCCTCTAGGTCATATTTCCTTCACTTTATGCAAAAGAAGTTGCATGTCAGTCGGTGGAACCGGTCTAATGTGCGTGGACATGTAAGGTTGGTCCCGGCCGCTTCATCCTACAATGTGCCGAATCAAAATAAGACGTTGGTGGTAAGCAGTATGAACATCACCGCCACAACTACTTTGTGTTCTACTCATGCATATCATCTACGCATAGACCTAGCTCGGATGCCACTGTTGGGAAACGTTGCATGGAAAACAAGAAAAATTCTACGCACACGCAAGATCTACCCATGGAGATGCATAGAAACGAGAGGGGAGAGTGTGTCTATGTACCCTCGTAGGCCGTAAGCAGAAGTGTTTATTAACGTAGTTAATGTAGTCAAACTTCTTCGCGGTCCAACCACTCGAGTACCGAACATACGACACCTCCACATTCAGCACACGTTCAGCTCGGTGATGTCCTGGCCTTCTTGATCCAGCAAGACGGTGAAGTAGTGGATGAGTTCCGGCAGCACGACGGTGTGGTGACGGTGGTGGTGATGCCATCTCTGCAGGGCTTCGCCTAAGCACTCCAAAAATATGACCGAGGGACGAAACTATGGAGAGGGGTGCCGCGTACGGCTAAGAGATTGTCGTGGGCTATCTGTGGCACCCCCTCCCTAATATATATAGGTGGGGGAGAGGGGAGGCAGCCAGGAGGCGCCCCAAGTGGGGCCGAATCCCACTTGGGTTCCCTGCCCCAAGCCCCCCTTCCACATCTGTGTTGGAGGGAAAGGAAAGGGGGGAGAGGGAAGGAAGGGGGAGGCCGAATCCCCCTCCTTCCTTTCTCCCATAGGCCGGCTACCATAGGGGGGTGTGCCAGCCCCTTGTGGGTTGGTGTGCTCCCCTCTACTGGCCCAATAGGCCCATCATCCTCCCGAGCTTCCCGGAACCCCTTCCGATATTCCGTTGACTACCCGGTACCTCCCAAAACTCTTCCGGTGTCCAAATATCATCATCCTATATATCAATATTTACCTCTAGACCATTCCTGAGCTCCTCGTCATGTCCGTGATATCATTCGGGACTCCAAACAACATTCGGTCACCAAATCATATAACTCATATAACACTATATCGTCAACGAACGTTAAGCGTGCGGACCCTACGGGTTCGAGAACTATGTAGACATGACCGAGACACATCTCCGGTCAATAACCAATAGTAGAACCTGGATGCCCATATTGGTTCCTACATATTCTACATAGATCTTTATTGGTCGAACCTTATGACAACATACGTATTTCCCTTTATCTGTCGGTATGTTATTTGCCCAAAAGATCGTCGGTATCTTCATACTTAGTTCAATATCGTTACTCGCAAGTCTCTTTACTTGTTCCGTAACTCCTTAGTCACTTTGCTTGCAAGGCTTCTTATGATGTGTATTACCGAGAGGGCCCAGAGATACCTCTCTGATACACGGAGTGACAAATCCTATTCTCGATCCATGCCAACACAACAGACACCCTCGGAGATACCTGTAGAGCATATTTATGATCACCCAATTACGTTGTGATGTTTGATAGCACACAAGGTATTCCTTCGGTATCCGGGAGTTGCATGATCTCATAGTCAAAGGAATATGTATTTGACATTAAGAAAGCAATAGCAATAAACTGAATGATCATATGCTAAGCTAACAGATGGGTCTTATCCATCACATCATTCTCCTAATGATGTGATCCCATTATCAAATGACAACACATGTCTATGGTTAGGAAACCTTAACCATATTTGATCAATGAGCTAGTCTAGTAGAGGCTTACTAGGGACACGGTATTTGTTTATGTATTCACACATGTATTTAAGTTTCCGATCAATACAATTCTAGCATGAATAATAAACCTTTATCATGAATAAGGAAATATAAAACAACAACTTTATTATTGCCTCTAGGGCATATTTCCTTCAGTTGTGGCCGTGAGCGGCGGTGATTGCGCCGACCATCGCCGTCCGATGAACTATCCTCTCGAACCTTGGGTCCACCAGTGCCATTGATCATAAATCCTAAGTCACTTGGCGACTGAAAGAGCCAACGGACAAGAGGGTCTAAGACTTATTGTAAGTTTTTTTTGGCTACTTATAATAGTTATTTTTATAATACTCTCTGCGATCCATTATAAGTGTCGTGGTTTTAGTTCAAATTTGAACTAAAATTATGATACTAATTATGGACCGAAGGTAGTAGTTTTTTTAGGGGTGAAACCAAACTTTATTCATTAAATACCATAGTTTGTGGGATATAGATTGGATCGTGGGGTTGAATCAACCACACATGACACCCCTGATCTTAAGATAGAGAAATCTAGCTAAGCTATGAGATTTACCGATTGCCACTTGTCCTTCAAACATAAAATTACAAGTATAGTTGCTGCCCTGGTTCTAATTTCAGAGATGGCCGAGCCATACCGGCCTCGACTATTCTTTCCAATATCGCTTACCACCTGTTTAGCATCAGAGGCAATTGTGAAGCTTTGAAGGCCTAAATATTTTGCCAGAGACATGCCTTCACGGCTTGTGATAGCTTCCAATGTAGAGGCTTCCTGGAGTCCCAATATGATGATGGGGGAGCTTCCCAGATAATTTCCAAACTGGTCTCGGAACACTACACTGTAGCAGCGGAACCCCTCGTATTTGTGTTTGAAATGTGAGCATTGACATTTTTGCAAACCCTGTCAGAGGAGCCCTTGGTCGGGTGGTCCTTCCTGTTGCAGTTGAGTCACACGCCTGTTAGCGATCGTTGACCCCTGCTCCTTAGGGTAATTACAATAGCAGACTTATTACTGGCTCACATGGCAATTTTTTCCTATGTGAAAGAGAAAGACATGAAAAACCAAGGGGAGTGGACATGCATGCAAGAGACTAGCTATAGTCATGCTCCTAGGCAGATACAGTAAATATGAGGAAAGAGAGATAAGATGGGAAAAGTACTAGTCTTATAGCCAACCTTATTGTATGGGTGAGTATAAGTGATGACTATACATGACATGAAAACATCATTTTGCCAGTAGTTGATTGTGCTATTAACAATGCTCTTAAGGTTTCAAGCTCTGAGATGGACCGTTCAATGAATGAATTAATGAGTTGTGTGGGGACCGATGCACCTTGTATAATAGTTTTTTTCGATAATGCATAACTTATTGATCAATCAAAATGTTTAATCAAATAGAAACCGGGTAATGGAGGTGCATCAAGCCACAAGTGGCGACCCTCATATGAAGAAGTCAAAAAATTAGACCAAACTATGTGCTTCCTTGTTACTCTCCTTACCTTCACAAATAAACTCACACTTTCTAAATAGATGTAAATTCTCTTTAATCTCATTAATAATTGGGCTATGTCTACCTTTAGAATCTGACTTAATATCTCGAACTACATGTTTGCAGTCACATGGAATAATAATGTCATCCCGTAATAGATCAATGGCCAAAACTCGAGCTTCACGGCAAGCCATGGCTTCGATATATGTCGAGTCTATGGCTCTCGGGAAAACAACAACTGAAGATCTAGTATATAAGCCACTATGGTTGTGACAAACTGTTGAAACAACACCGGTGTTGCCACTCCGAGAGAGGCTACCATCGACTTTGATCATTGCTATCCTCGAAGGTGGAGGACTCCATGCCTGTTGTTGCCTTGGAGCTCAAACTGTGGCTGGGCCTTCTCACGCAGGGACCTTTAGACTATCTAGCTCATAAATAAAACGTTCAATGAAAAGATGAGTTGCAAAGGTACTTTGGAAGAACCCCTCATGGATTGATTTTCTTTTTGTCGTCCCTATAGCCCAGAGCGTAAGACATCAAACATGGAAACAACCACTATTTGGCATTAGGTTCACTCGCAACTATCAGTTGTTCTGCAAGGTCCTCATCGACCAACATCCATACGCATCTTGCCATTGTACACTCAAGTAGCTAATGACGACACGAGTCTCTAGCACCACAAAGTTGACAACAATCAAACTATGACAACTTCCTGTGGTGTCGAACATCTTGAAAAGGCAATGATTTCTTAGCTAGCCTCCCCCAAAATTTTGAAGCTTCTCCGGAACATCCACATTCCATAACTTACTCCAGGATTTGGATTCTGTAACATGATCAGAGGAAGATGCATGGCCTTCTAGCCAATCCTCCGGTCTTTTCTTCGTTGTGACTAGCATACGGTATGCCGACCTTATGGTAAAAATTCCATTGTTTTCAAAGTTCCATGCCCAAAAGTCCTCAACCTTCCTTGTGCAAAGAGGTATGCTCATAATTGTAACTACATCAAAGGGTAAGAACGTTTGCTCAATCACATCAAGCCTCCATCTAGCACTCGTACTATCAATGAACTCACTAATATAATTTGGCGGTGCAACCAAAATACAAGCAATATGTGTCGGGGATATACCCCGCAGTATGACCCGGCCGGAGTTATGACCCAGCTGGGACTTGGTATTTCATTGGTAAACCGCCTGAGGACTGACGATTCACTAATGACCCGGCCGAGCCTGGTGACTCATTGGTAATCCGGCAGACAGTGGTAAGCCAGCAGATAGTTGTAAGCCCGCAGACAGTGGTAAGCCAGCAGACAGTTGTAAGCCGGCAGAGAGTGGTAAGCCAGCAGATAGTTGTAAGCCGGCAGACAGTGGTAAGCCGGCAGACAGTTGTAAGCCGGCAGGCAGTTATAAGCCGGCAAACAGAGTCGCCTGGGGTTAATAAGCCCGAGACGTTAAGAATCCCAAGACGTTAAGAAGCCCATGGAGAGAAGCCCGTGAAGAGAACTCAACATAGTTTAAGTCTTAATCCGACTAGGACTCTACATGTAACCCGCCCCTTCAACTTATATAAGGAGGGGCAGGGCACCCCAAGGAAGAAATAATCTAGAAGGCTAGACACAACTAGTGGAGAGCCGGTTTATGCGTTGACTCCCTCATGAGCATAATGAGACCTAGCCACAAATAGCATGTAGGGTTATTATCGGATGATGTTTCCCGGGGCCCAAAGCTGTCTAAATCTTTGTCTTATGTGTTGATCCGCCTCGCGTCTCTCATCCCGATCAACCCCTCTCAAGCTACCACATAGATGCGTTGGCCTCACAACTAAGTCCTCACACTAGGACATCTACCGTGACAAATCCACGACAGTTGGCGCCCACCGTGGGGCCTGCGCATGGTGGTGATGAGTTCTTGAAGGGATCTCTTCCGAGGATCGAGAAGATTGCAATTTTTTCGGATGAAAAATAACTGGTTTGGAAGGATTCACATCGACCAGAAGTTCATCAGTCAAAGATTAAAGGAATTTTTTAGCGATGGATTATACAAAGTTGAGATCAAGAGAAGTTAGGGTTACGCCTCCATCCTACGACTTATTTGGTGGACGTTGAGTCGTCGAGATCAAAGAATTTTCCTAAAGTATCCGATCAAACGCTGCTGTCGCGTGTACCTGTACTAAACTCCAAACCAGAGAAAACAATGTCAACTACGACCCGGAGATTCGGGCGAGGCCCTCGCTTTGTTCTGTTTCCGTCTCCAACCAGAGCAACTCCAAGTGACCCCGTAGCGCAAGCCCGTCTGGCCGCATCCGCGGTTTCTCACTGCCTCGAGCCGCCTGGTTCCACTACTGAGCCACCCCTGCATTGGAGCCTCTCCGTGTTAAGACGCCAAGCCTCCGCCGACGAGCCGGCCGGTTCTTTCGCTACGCCTTGAGCTTCCACCTGCGCTGCTGTGACCCACGGCTCTGCGGCAAGCCGCCAACGCCTGAGTCGTCGGCCTCGTGCCGCCCCTTCCTCTGCATGCCCGCATCACTGTCTCTGCTGCGACAAGTCGCCGGATCACCTCCGCGCTAAGTCGTCGTTGTGGATGCCTCGCCCTGCTTCCCCGAGGGCCCCTCGAGCTGTTCCCCAGGAGCAGCCTGCTCACCTCTGCCACCCACGAGTCGCTTGAAAACCATCGTCGACGGGTCGCCTCGCCTCAGCAATGAGCCGACCCGCTGTTTCTGGACCGCCGTTGTGGCTTTACCTGGCCCTTCCGAGCCGCTCAATCACCAGCTCTGTCCTGTCTACGCCAAGTTGCCGTTGCCACTGCAGGTACACCTCGAGCAGGCCGCCGTCGCAAGTCGCCCCCGCGCCTGCAGCTCTGCCTTGCTTCAGCCTTGAGCCGCCTGCCTTCGTCTGCAAGTCAACGCCACGCAAACTCCGCCTTCGAGCCTCTCTCCATCAAGCCGCGGTGCTGCCGCGCTGCCAAGCTGTCGTTACCGTCGCGCCGCCCTAAGCCGCCACCACCTCATCGCTCCGCCTCCATTCAGAGCTGCCCTAGTCCTTGTCGCGCCGTCCAGTTAATGTGTCGTGGAGCGCCCTGCATCGTTGTTGCCTCGGCCTCATCTACATCGTCAAATCGCCTTTGTCCGCACCCGCGAGACGGCCCTTTTTCAATGCATGCGACCCACCATGCGACGCTCCAGCTGTGGTCGGCTTCGAGCCGCTGCCTCGCTTTTGCCGCTGTCTCCGGGCCGCTTTTGCCTCTGCTCGCCGCCGCCCGAGATGCCACGGCAAACCGCTCCGCGCCGTGAGCCGCTTGCCGCTGCACTCGGCCTGGTATGTCCATGCGTCGCGGCCTCAAGACGTCTCCTCCATCGTCGCATCTCACCCGTTGCTTCAGCAATGCAGCGCTCCTGAAATCACCAGCCTTCACCTATGGCCCGGCCCCGTCACGGCTCCGCACTGAATGGCCGCTCCGGCCGGTTTTTGCCGCACCCAACCAGCTCACCACCCCGTGCTGCTGCTGAGTCACCGTTGCTTACTTCCGCTGCTGCTGAGCCAGCCCTGGCCTGTGCTTGAGCCGTTGGATTCTAGCTCCACTGTGGTTCGCCTCGGCTGCCGCTGCTCTGCCTGACCCACCCACGCTTCCGAGCGCTGCCGCACCCTCTGTCTGGTCAACTCATGCAACGAAGAGCCTGGAGACCAATACGAGGAAATAGCTGGGAATACATACAGCAAGGTGCAAGCAAGTTTGCTCAGCCGAGAATTTATGGAAGGTCTCAAAGAAAGACAAAGGAAGGCCTCTTGGGGCTAGTGCTACATCATGTAGACATACATCTAGACGGGTTGTCTTTTTCATCCGACGACTACGTCTAGTATCATCCAACACTAGTATCCTATTCATCCGGCAAAAATATCAGGTGATATCCATCCAAGTTTATTTTATTAACACATATTGTTTTCATCAAAGAATAATTACTTGGTCTTATAATATTTTCGCAGGACCATTATTCCTTACAAAAAGGTGTCGCAAAGGGGCGTGCACCAATATTATTTTTGCACTAAGCGCTTGTCCGTGCCGTGTTGCTGGACGGATACATGCACAAGTCGCCGCCCACAATACATCAACACACGCGACTAGCTCATCGTCCGCGCCCACGACCGCCTCGCCAGCGTCTGTGCTGTTTCCAACGCTGCGGCCGACTCTCTCGTCCGCGCTGGCTTACAACACCGCGGCCGACTCGCCCGTGATTAATTTTAGCTTAACCATGGTGATCATCAACTCGGCGGTGGATAATTACTGGCCTGACATATCAGGTGAAATCCATCCATTATATTTTTATGTTACATATTGTTTTTTTAAGAGAAATTACTCTGGCTTGCAAGTTCTCCAATGTAGGACAAGTTGTCTACTAAAAAAGGGACTATTATATCACTGAGTTGTTAAATGACTCATACCGGTTTATATCATGGTCAAATATGGAGAATCTCAAGACAACTCCTCGAGTCGTCTTAAGACTCGGGGGCTACAATGACACGACTCAGCCAGTTCAAGAACCCTGGGTCATTGGAGGAAAAAATAACTCGGCTCCGGAGGCTACTGTCCTATTGGTGAAAATTTGAAGGCCGTCAGAAAATTTTTGGCTTAAAAAAGTGCCTGACAATCATAAAAATCCGGCTCAATAGAAGAATTCCGGGTTATCAGGAAAGATTCCAGTTCAAAATACGGTTCAAGGGAAATCTATCTCCCACAAAGCTTTGAAAGCTCTCAATATCCGGTTTAAAATTCCGGCTCAAGAAGAATTTATCTCTCGCAAGGTTCGAGTTCTTAGAAAATTAAAGGTTGCCGAAGAGGACCTACTGCCATGATGCGCGGTTCAAACATGGGTATCCTGCCTTATTGGCTTATACACCCTGTTACAAATTTCATGGGGGCTTCCTGCTCACTGAGCATAGCTATGACTACCCTTTGATCTGGCTTATAGGCTGGGCTATAAAAATCACTTGGGGGCTTCCTGTTCAAACATAGGTGTATTCACCAAAGAGAACATAGCGTTACTACCCTCTTGACTGGCTTGGAACACCAGGTGTATTCACCAAAGTTTCCGGGTTATCTTGTTCAAACATAGGTGTATTCACCAAAGAGGACATAACCTTTTAATTGGCTTGGAATGCCAGGTGTATTCACCAAAAAATCCGGGTTATCCTGCCTTTGTATGTCTGCCACTCCGCCCAGGTAATCCTGGAATGACACAGTCAATCTTATAAAGACCCTAAACTTGTCAAAGTTAAAACAGTGATTGGTCATGTGAGGCCCGGCTTACAGGGTTTGAATGAAGGATTAACTCAATGGTTGTGCGGCCCATGAAAGCACTTGAAATTTCGGCTTAGCGGCCTATGAAAGCCTTGCTCTTTCTGATTTGTTATTTTCTTTGAACATTGCTTTGATTCATATCCTTGTTCCATATTAACATATGGTTTAAACCAATTTAGGCCATGTAGCCTTAATCTTTATGACTCATATTTGAGCATATTTGGGGTTTTGATAACCCGTCCTGATAGAGGGCGTTAAGTTGCCAGGATATCTTTTCCTTGAGCAATCAAAATCATGATATTGCATGCCTACGGGTCAATACCCGCGATGGATTATATTATTCAAATCTTGAATAGCCAACATGGCTGGATTTTTATTATGGTTATCAATAACCAGTATTATGATTGAGGTTTTCAAAGTCGCTTTAGCGGAATGGCTATTATTTTATCAATGGATATGATTTATTCTACAATGGAAGGAATAGTCTCGAGTCGCTGCAGGCTTACGACCCGGCACTTGGGGGCTGCATTATTCAAGTTGAGATTACATCAAATATGCAAGTCCCACGTCACTGCCAGCATGCACCATGGCACTTGGGGGCTAATGCAAAGTCTTTTTTACTTGCCTTATTGAAGACCCGACTCATCACATCGTAATGAGCCGGCCCTTGGGGGCTACCAATTCTCCTGTTAAAAATTCAAGGTACACAAGTTAAATCCAATATATTGAAGGGTCCATTGCTCAGTTGGTAAAGCAGAAAGCTCTTAACCTTCTGGACGTGGGTTCAAGCCCTGTGATGAAGGCTACATCATATGATTTTATTTTCAATGATCATATCTGCAAAGTCCCTGCTCATTATTGCATAATGACCCGGCCCTTGGGGGCTACACTGCTTGAAGTTTTTATGAGCTTAAGGCAATTACAAGTCCCAGGTTGCTGCAAGCATGACAACCCGACAATTGGGGACTACAAGTGATATGCATATAAGGGAGGTACATTTTCAAGCTTGATGTTAGCAACAATTATGACCCGGTGCCATCAATATTTACAAACCGGCAATTTTGGCTATGTTAAAACCGGTAAGTTCTACATCTACAAGCCGGCTGAAAATCAGATGAGTATTTCAAGACCAATATTTTTTGTTAAGCATTGGGAGCTAAATCAAATGAATTATTCTTCACAATATTTTTCTGTGAGAAAGCAATGTCAGCAAATTGATTATGAGGTTGACCTATTGATCCGGACTTTTCAGAAGAAGGAAATGACAAGGACTTAAAGATGATCAGGATCAGTTTAATATGGATAAATTCAAATTAAGCTGGGGGCCAATGTCGGGGATATACCCTGTGGTATGACCCGGCCGGAGTTATGACCCAGCTGGTACTTGATATTTCATTGGTAAATCGCCCGAGGCCTGACGATTCACTGATGACCCGGCTGAGCCTAGTGACCTATTGGTAAGCCGATAGACAGTGGTAAGCCGACACACAGTTGTAAGCCGGCAGACAGTGGTAAGCCGGTAGACAGTTGTAAGCCGGCAGACAGTGGTAAGCCAGCAGATAGTTGTAAGCCGACAAACAGTGGTAAGCCAGCAGACAGTTGTAAGCCGGCAGACAATGGTAAGCCAGCAGGTAGTTGTAAGCCGGCAGACAGTGGTAAGCTAGCAGACAGTTGTAAGCCAGCAGACAGTGGTAAGTCGGCAGACAGTTGTAAGCCGACAGACAGTTATAACCCGGAAGACAGAGTCGCCTGGGGTTAATAAGCCCGAGACGTTAAGAAGCCCAAGACGTTAAGAAGCCCATTGAGAGAAAACCGTGAAGAGAAGTCAGAATAGTTTAAGTCTTAATCCGACTAGGACTCTACATGTAACCCGCCCCTTCAACTTATATAAGGAGGGGCAGGGCACCCAAGGAAGAAATAATCTTGAAGGCTAGACACAACTAGAGGAGAGCCGGTTTATGCGGCGACTCCCTCGTGAGCATAAGGAGACCTAGCCACAAAAAACATGTAGGGTTATTACCGGATGATATTTCCCGGGGCCCCAATCTGTCTAAATCCTTGTCTTGTATGTTGATCCGCCTCGCGTCCCTCATCCCGATCAACTCCTCGCAAGCTATCCCATAGATGCGTTCGCCTCACGACTAAGTCCTCACACTAGGACATCTGCCGTGAAAAATCCACAACAATATGTATCATATTTTTTGTCCCTGGGAATCCAATTATGAGCCCAAATTCTCGCACTCACCATCTCTCATCCTTCTAATCAAACCTCGGCCAAGAACATATCTTCCTTCAAGCACCGAGCGTCAAATTTGAGGGGTGGTTGCCCAGCTCTGCTGAAAGAATAGTGCCAGATGGAAATTAAATAGCTTTAAGCATTTTTTGTGAACAAAAGACCAGGAAACTGAAGTATGCGCTGTGACTGCCTAGCCAAGAGAGCTGAGTTGAACAACTTGAAATTTTTGAAACCCAATTCTCCCATATAGTTCGGTTGTGTCATATCTTCCCAAGAAACTGTGCTGGTTTATGTTCTCCTGCTTTACTTCCCCGCCAGAGTTGCCAGATTACTTTATTAGCAGTGGTGGAGCAAATTTCAAAATGAAAGCAAAATACATATGAAAATAGGCGCGACTCACATGAAATTACGGGCCAATCGAATACATTTTGCTTCTTGATTCCTTTGGCAGGTCCATGCATATGTGGCACAAAGTAGTTGGGCTGACGGCCGTGCGGCGGGTGGAAGCCCAAGCTGAGAAGGAAAATAAGGGAATTGGGCGGGCGACTTAGAAATTAAATCACCATAGATGGAGACACGTCACAGAGAGATGACGTTGAATTATAGGAAAAATAAGAGACGCACGTCCCAATATGTTATAGTATGTTTTAGCTTATCACACGAGTTGTTGCTGAGGGTTTTTGTCTAGAGAGCTTTACATACGTGAAGTTTCACGTATACAAAAGTCAATCAAGCTAGCTATGCGTGTACTCTAATTCAATCAAATACATGATAAGCTGGGCCACTGGACCAGAACGATTTGTATACATTGTTGAAAAGTTTGCACTTTGGAAGGAGGGCCAGAGCCCGGAATTGTCCCCAAGAGGATCTCCCTCTATTTATTAGGGTGCTCACACAAACCTCTTGGCAACTTAAAACATGACTTAGAGAAAACTAGCATCACTTGTGCCACAGATTTAACAATTACCTCTTTAGCTGACGAGAAATTTTCCTAAATCCATCTGTTTTACTTTGCTCTAAAGTTTTTCTATAATAGGTTTTTCTTTTGACAATTTTTTTAAAATAATAGGTTTACTAGAAGAAGAAGAAGAGGAAGAAGAAGAAACCGAAATCACTAATTGAGGAGCGCTCCTCGCAATGATTAGTCGGGGAGCGCTCCTCGCGCGCCAAGTGTCACGCGCGGAGCGGTCGGGAGACTTTTCCCAGGCACTCCGCGCGCGACACTTGTCGCGTGCACGGCGTCTCCCGTGTTTTCCGGTTTCCGGTTTCCCTTTCTAGTTTTTCCTTTTTTCACTTTAGTCCTTATACTTTTAATGTTTTGTAAAACCTTTTGATCTGTTTTGAGATCTGTTTTCTCTTTGGTGTGGGCGAACCGTCATGGAGCACTGTTCTTTCTTTGCCGTCCTCTCCTTCCGTCGCGGCTGCCGCTCTTGTCGCGTGGTTACGGCGGCCCCTGTACCGGTCGCCGCGCTTGTTGCCTGCTTTTACGGCGGTCCTTCTTTAGCATCGACCGCGCTTCCCCGTTCGCGTGATCGCCGTTCCCTACCGGTTGCCTTTGTGGGTTCCCTGTTTCCCTTTCTTGTTTATCTTTTTGTTCCCATTATATTTCCGGGATATGCAGATTTATGGGGTAGTTACGGGTGGGGACTACCAACACTATCTGATGTCAAGTTTCAACTGGGTTTTGTGGGATTAGTTCTTGATAATCATTGTGTTCCTTGCAGTTATGGCTTGTCCTTTTTGCCGTATGCCTGGTGGCCCGTGTTCGTTTGTTGATTCTTCTGTAGATGGGTTCAGTGTGGTCCTGGATCGGCGTTGTTGGAGGCGTGTTGTAAGAATATCATTTTATAATTGTTCAATTTTTGGCACACATGCTTATTTCTTTTGATGCTACTCATGTTGTTTAGGTTTTGATTATGATCCTTGTTTTGATTTGTTGTGCAGTATGTTCCATGCAGTGTTAGAGCTCATCTTGCTCATGACATCGAGGAGTGTAGGGCTTTAGCCATAAGGAGGGGCGACGAAGATACTGATCTTGCTTTTCAGTGCAATGAGGGTTATTTGTATGGTGTTCTATTTAGTCATGGTCGGTTGAGGAGAAAATTCCATGGTCCTTCCTGGGAACGATTGGTCAGTGATTATGGTGTTTGTCCTCGTGATATAATGACCATTAGGCTTGAACATTATGGAACATGGATTGGTATTGATTTTTATCGTGTTGGTCGTGGAGATGCGTTGTCTCCTTTATCGTCTGTTGGTAAGGTTTATTTTAAGGAAGTTTTTAGCTTGTTTTATTGCACATGATGATTTTTCTGTTCCCTTGAGCCTCTGTAATTATATTTTGTAGCTCTTGATGGTTTGAGCGACTCCGAGATGGAACTTGTTGGGAGTTGTTATTACACTCATGGTGTTTTTCTTAATTATCAGCAGATGTATTTCATGAGCTGTCAACTCTTTGATGATGTCTACATAACGTGTTGTCCTTTTGTTCACAGGATTGATTCCATGAATGTTAATGGTCATCATATGGTCAGATTTTTTTCCCACTGTTTTTCCTTTGTTTCTGTTTATTTATTTATTTTTATTATCTCTTCTATTTATAGTTTTGAATTTTTGTTCTATTTCTGATAGCTTGATGTTTTTTGTCAGGTTATTTCTGGTATTGTTGAGAGGAGTTTGAACGAGTTTGTGACTTTTCCTAGGACTGGCGTTTTAACCCTTGAAGTTACTTTGGAATCTGGTGATGATGATATATATGTGAGCATTCCTTGCTCCTACTTCATTGGCTTGGGTAGTAGAATTGTGTTCAAACAGGAAGGTTTCATTGATTTTCTCCAGGCATCGTCTATTGAAGTAAACAGCTTGGTGATAATAACTTTCAAAGAACGTGATGGGAGGCTTGTTGTTATCTTCAATCTTCTGCCGCAGTGATGTTAGTTATAGCCTTTGAACATAAATGGATTTTGTTTAAAAATCTATGCTACGGGTTAATGTTGTCTAGATATATGAAACGATATGAACCTAAGTGTTCATTGTTGTTGTATGTTTGTAGAAGAGGTATGGCTGTGCATCTCTTTTAAAGATGTTCTTTTGGACGGATGTTATTTAATTGGGGTCATAGTTATCAATACAGCAGATGCACGTGTGTTGTTTACTCTGAGGCACGACTGTGCATCTCTTTTATGTGAGGCACGTGGATTAAGCAAATGAAGGCACAGAATTGAAGTCAGTGCAGGCACGGTCGTGAGGAGGCACGGGTATACTGAGAGCTACGTGTGTGCAGCGCCAAAGTTGTACGGGCGAGATACTATGGGTTTCATGTGAGAGGCACGTGTGTGTGTAGCATGTAGAGTTACTGTTGGTTTTATGTGAGGCATGTGGATTGAGCAAAACGGAGGCATGGAAATATAGTCAGTACAAGCACGGTTGTGGAGGTACGGGTATACTGAGAGACGCGTCTGTGCAACACCAAAGTTGCATTGGCGATCACGCGTGCGGAGCACGTAGAGTTACTATGGGTTTCAAGTGAGGCACGTTGATCAAGCAAACAGAGGCACTGAAGTGCAGTTAGTACAAGCATGGTTGTGTGGAGGCACGGTTTTGAACCCTCTTGCTGTTGTCAAGATTCTAGAGGCATGGATGTACGGCAGTAGAGGCATCAGTCCGAATATCTGGTTAGAGGGGCTCGGTTAATGATGCAGAGGTGTGTAGTCTCTAGGGTCACGGGTGCGTGGCACCACAGGCATGGATTGAGTAGACACTTAGTGAGTCACGCTTGTACATAGGTCAGTTGCAGACAGTAGTGTAATTTTGTGGCATCGTGTAGAACTGGTGTACGGAGAGGAACCTGTGTACAATAGCAAGGATGTTCTGAATGGACGGAGCGGTGTTTGATGTGAAATGGAGGCAAGGATTTTTTTCAATGTGGTTAAGGTTACAAAGTTCTCGTCGCTTGTATTTGTGTGTATCGAATGATCTTCTGCAATATTTATGAATTGTTCACGCCAATGTTTAATAAGCATTGTACTGAAAGTTTACAACGATATCATCACATATTCTTGTAAATCTACGATGCATCTTGTAAAGGTTGAGTATGAAAATTATAATACAATATCGTGCGGGATATCTCTTGTTCTATAATCATGGATACAATATATGCTTGCTCAGTACTGGGACATAACTTACTAATTGCATTTAGACATGCAAAACATAGTATGCATTTGTACATGAGCACACCACTGTGTTCAAAGTTCAAACGTAAAATAGTAATACAATACACACAACATCTTTGAGCAACAACAAATATATTTACAACATAGGTTCATACAATCCAGATTAGTACATGAGCACACCACTGTGTTCAAAGTTCAAACGTAAAATAGTAATACAATACACACAACATCTTTGAGCAACAACAAACATATTTACAACATAGGTTCATACAATCCTAATTATGTTAATAGTAGTTCCTACTAGTTTAATGTGGACATCCATTTTCTCGTAATTTACCAACCACTGTTTCCCTTCCGGCGCTTCCAGCCGCTGGAAGATCCCTCGTCATTGCTCTTACGTGGGCGGAGTCTTTCTTTCATTGGTTGTTGGTGGAGGTGACGTAGCCCGTTCTTGATGATTAGGATTCTACGGTACAACTCGTAGCTAACATACCCGTCCTTTGTCGTGTACTCAAGGTGTATCGGGGAAAGTGGCTTCCACTCCTTAATCGGTGCTTCTCCTTTGGGAATGATTTCTTCATGTTCTTGTATGAGGGGTCGATGATGGCCGCTGCAAGGTCACCCATGGAGTCCCTTTCTCCACCACCATTTATGCAGAATAGCCTCTGGATGTCGACGTGGTGCTCGTCTGGAATTCTGATGCATGCACATGTAAGCATGGTCTTGTCGTTCCTGGTGTCGACGGTAGTGAAATTTACCGCTTTCCGTTGCAGTAAGTCAACTAACGCCTGGGAGCGCTCGGACCTGCAATAGTGGTATACAAGGACATGCTCGCGCATGGCAAGTTGGCCGACGGCGATCCCTTGTCGTATGTAACTGCTCTTACGTGTGTACTCGAGGTCGAGGCCGATGAACTTGTTCTTCTCCTCCTTTAGCCATTCTTCGTACTTGTTGATGATCCGCTCCACGGTCCTTGGGTCGTTGGTGTACACCACCTCGAGTACAGTTGTACCGTGGGTAGTGATGTGTTCGGTGAGTGTTGTTAGTTTCCCGTCATCCATGGCTGGAGGTGTGCGGTGGTGAACTGCGGCCGGCGAGAAACTTTCGAGGAAGAGGATGAAATGGAGTCGGAAAAGTGAAAGGGTTCTTTTGTTCTGCAAAAAAGGAAACCGCCAAAGAGCAGTTGCTAGTCACGCGGCGGTTCCAGGCGTAGAATTTCGGAAACAGGGGTTTGTTTTATCAGTTTTTTTAAGATTTTCACTTGTCTTGTTCATTGAATTTTTTTATTCGCTGCGTGCTGCCTGCGTGATCCATCTTTGGCTGTGAAAGTAGTCGTGTAAATGGTAGAACACTCAGCAGATGCATGGTCGTGCCTTTGTTGTGAAACGTTTTTTTCAATTAATAATCTTCCTTGGTTAGGGAGGCACGATTTTTATGTTATTCGGTGCACAAGTGTGTGTTTAGGAAAAGTTGAAGTAAATATAGTTCGGACTTGAAACGGAGTCCTGTTTGGTTTTTAATTGAGATATGTTTCACTAGATGGTTTGAATAAGTTTGATAACATCACATTGCTAGAGGTTTTGAATCACAAACTGATTCTTGTTTCGTTTCATTTTTGAAAATGAATATTTTTGTTTTTTGTTTTTTTGAATTTTGAACTTTTCAAAGGATAAGAACTACATTTTTTCGAACGAATCATTTCGATGGTTCAAACAACATTTGTTTTAAAGGATCATTCCGATGGTTGAAACAGCAAGTTGAGTGTCCATAAGAGCTACATAAGTTGCAAAAGATTATTCCGATAGTTCAAGCAAGTACATGGTCCATAACAGTTAAATTACTCTACCATCCTAACTATCAAACTTATAGTAATCAGTGTTTTGCTCCTGGAGGCATCATGATGAAACGAACGTTGAACATTCTAGGAGATACACTGTTTGCTTCCATTTTAGGTGATGGTTCCGACGGAATCTACATAATGCGCTGAATGATGATGGACACAGAACGGTCATTTCGCTCTTTGAAAGTGATTAGAACAACGTTCTTTTCAACGAAGGATGAAGCTGATATGAAGTCTCTGAAAGAAGACTTTTCTATTACCATCCTGCCGTCGTTTTTGTAGATGTAGTACGATGAAGGAGTGATGACATGTGTAGGTTCATCAGGAGCTTCAAGGGTTACCCTGCCATTGGTTGGCATGCCCACCCATCTCTTCAGTGTTGAGACAACGCTCCTCGGAATTTTGTAGAAGAAAATCGAAATTAAATAGAAATTAAAACCGTTTATTTGTCACTTGGACAATAAATAAAAGAATGTCTGAATATGGTGAGTGCACAAACATTAAGAAATTCCATATTGGAAGTAATATAGTTCCTGGCATGTTCAGGTTTGTGCGTAAACAGATAAAACAACATATTAAGAGAACAATGGAAGTTTTGTTGTTTTAGGTTTGAATAAATAGGTTCTTTAAAATTTTACATATAAGCAATATTACGTCAGTATCGTTTATATTACATATGAGCAAAATACGTTTGGTATTTTAACAAGGACAGTTGTAACCAACCATGACGTAGTCTTTGGTGTTAGTGTGAGTCAGGACATGGACAAATGGACGGCAACGGATGAAAGTATCTCCGAAAAGGCGTTGTAGAAAGAATCGTGTCTGGTCGTAGGTAAGCTCAATATCCTTAGAGTAGACATAGCAGTGAACATGGTCGAAATCGTCAGAAGAAAGATCGTCGAGAGCTAGAAAAATAAAAAGCTTTTAAAGTTAGATAAAGTTATATCCAACACGGGGTTAATGTTATTCAGTTCGATTCATGCATATAAAATTACAGCGAAAGAAGATAAGTTTGTAATGTTTGTAATATTAAATACCTACCAACATGGGGTAATGGAAGCAGCCTTTTGTTATCTCGTTATGTTTGTATTTCGAGATTGAGACCCTCGTCTGGTGGTTCAAATTCTATGCGGTCTCCAGCACGAAGTTCATAATCAGCCGCAAAGATGTTCCACTCACCACCGCAGAACTTTGTGTAGTTCGCCCTATGCTTAAACAAAGCATTGTAAGACCTTCCTTCATGTGTAAGAAGGGCTGGCTCTACCTGCTGTTTACGCAATTTTCTTGCTTCTTTCTTCTCCTCTTCAATGTATTCAGCGAGAAAAGCTCTGACATTCAAGGTACATACTGGAAAAAATAGTGCAAATAACAACCCGTAAGTATAAATTTGAACTCGTGTACTATTAATGTTAAAAGTTTTCTTAAATTGGATATGAATTTTTTATAAGAATTACAGATAACAACATAATTGTATTATAAATTAATGGACTATATTAATTAGGGCATAGGCAAGCAAACTAATGGAAAATGAAAACACAAGGCAAAAGGTCTTGTGAAGTGGAAGCAGGGGGACCTAGTGTAGGTGCAAGGGGGTATGAGTGACAGTGACGATTTTTACTGTGTTGTAAGCAACTAATTTGTTAGTGATGCTTACTAACCATGCGGCTCCAGCAATTTTCATCAAGAATAACCTCAAACTCCTGGATAACTTCAGGGTGTGGTTTGCAAGGGCCGCCTGGTTGGCGGCAGGTAGGGAAAGTCATACCTAAATATTTCAGAAAAGCTATGTTAAGAAAACAAGAATATCATAAAAATTTAAAAACAAGCTTCAACATGGAAGGTAGACAACGACTAGCTTCAAATATGTTAGCCATATTGAAGGTAGGCAACAACTACAAATTTACCATAAATCTTCTCATCTACTCTTTCAAGAAAAGCGATGATGTGAGTTTATAACACTTGTTTAGATTTTCAAATGGTTTTTATATTCCTTTAGAGAATGAAGTCGTTGTACCGGATCGGATGCTTCAATAACTATCAAATGAAAAACCTAAAATGTAAATATGGATCGGAGCATGCTTCTTACGCATATGCTTTTTACCTGGGACAGAAGAAGAACGAGGTTTGACGAAAGGAGATTTGGGTAGGGGAAGCTTAGGGCAAGCGCACACGGCTAGCAAAATCTACGAGAGAAGCACGGCTTGGAAGTTAATCAGGAGACCCAATAAAAACTCTACAATAACTTGTTTGAAATGATACTGTGTGCGGGGAAGAAGCACGAACCCTAGAAGTAGGCGGATGGATAAGGCAGATGGCTTGTGATGGGAAGCTTAGGGCAAGCACCCACGGCCAGCAATCTACGAGAGAAGTATGGCTTAGAAATTAATCGATTGTGTGCGGGTTAGAAGCACGAATCCTAGAAGCAGGAGACGGAGAAGAAGCACGAACCCTAGAAGCAGGCGACGGAGAAGGGAAATGAGTTGTGTTGTGGCTGAGGGAGTTGGAGCTTATTGAAATATAAAGGAGACGGGAGAGAGCAAGAGTAGTAATGAGTGCTTCTTGTTTTATTTGTTATTCTGCGAAATGGAATGAATGCTGGTTGTAGATGGTGTGCGTGCATTCCGAGGTGTTATGGGGAGACGAGATGTTTGACTCGTTCAGCTGCCTCCCGTTATAGTTGTCCAGTTGTGCTGCCTCCGAGCGGAGTCTTTTACGTGCCTATCCTGCCTCACATACTTTCTGTGAGGCACGGTTATACATGTTGAAAAGCATGCTCGTGCTTCTGTGTTTTTTAATCACATGTTTAATCAGATATGGTTGGGTGTTTCTTTAGGAGAGGACCGGTGATGATGTTATTAGATGCACGGTCGTTGTAACAGGAGAGGCATGGTCGATATGTCAGGGGATGCAAATTGATGGGAGGCATGATTGTTGCTAATGAGAGGCACATTTGCATCTGAAATCGAGTCACAGTTCATGACTTTGGTATTGCATTTTTTCCAGGTAGTCGTTGACCCAAGGGAGTCACTGTTTTTATGTACACTGGCTTCAGGTGGGATTATGTATGATAGCCCACGGTTATATGTATGTCAGAAGCATGGACGTGCTTTTGGTTTGTCAATGTTTCTGGTGGTACGCATACATGGTGCGTTGATGTTAGTGAGGTTTGTCTTTTAACCAAAGTGGATGCACGCGTGTGGCTTTTGTTCTCGCGAACCGTGCTTCCATTTTTTCACTCCCAGTGTAGTATTTGTACGACAGGGTCATCTCGTTTGCCTCTTCGCATTGTTCTCTCAGTCAAAAGATGTGCTGGTGACCGATGGGATGGCTATTTATTGTTAGTATTTATTGTGCCAGATACCGTGCTAGAGTTAACCTAGAGGCTCCTCGATTACAACGTGGCAGTCGTGACTTTTGAAGTGCATGGTTTCACGAGCTGCAGAAGCACAATCATCCATTCACCGTTTCCTTAGCAATTAAATGGGCGCATGGTAACTTAGTCGTCTCTCCCCAAAGGTTAAGTAGTGGTCTATTCCTAGAGGTTATCGCGTCTTATTCCCTCCAGAGAAGTGCAGGTAGCTCCTGTCATCCTCGCCTCGAACGAGAAGCATAGCCAGACTCCATTGTCGTCTCAGCCTCGGTTCCATGGACGACTTCAGGAACACTACTGAGCGTCTCTCTATAGATGCTGATGGTAATACCAAGCTCGATGTGTTGTACACCAATGAGCCCCACAAGGTGGAGGAGATTCTTACTCTCTATGAGGAATAGCTGCGTGAGGACAGGTACAAGTTTGTTGGTCTTGATCTGGAATACACACGAGAGGATTATTTTGATCGTAGTAGAAAAGTTGCCATTATGCAACTGGTGATGTGCAAGCATGTTCTTGTTTATCACTTGTGCAAGGTCAGGACGGAGTGCGCTGCTCTGAAGGATTTCCTTCGGAACAAAGGTATAATTTTTGCTAGGTCAACGTCAGGAACGATAGGGATGTTCTCGCAAACAGTTACCTCAAAATCCCAAGAGAGTGTCACATCGACCTTCAAGAGGATCTCATGATCAAAGGAGGCAATCTAAGGGATTCAATGGCAGATTTGGCAGAAGCCGTCATAAACAAATATTACTTGAGTATGAAGTCTTCTTTTCCACAAGGTCTGCATGACTACTGGGAATGGAAGCCGCTTTCCCTTGAACACCTGAAATATGCGGCATTGTAAGTGAAAATTTCGTCTTTATATTTTTGTTTTATTGCAACAATAGTACTTTTTCCCCTTTACGTATATCTTCATTCTCATCCGCTTTTTTTGGATGGTATGTCAGCTACGAGCTCTACCGCCGAGTTCTGTCTATGAAGGACATGATGCATCCTCGTTGTCTTCCCGACCTCGGACGCCTTTGATGCTTTTGAGCAGAACTCCATTTGAGTAGAATCATCCTGGTGGTCTGAGCAGAATGGACTCCTGGAAGACTTTCATTTCTTTTTTTTTGTATAATTAATGAGTACTTTTAGTTCAATCCTATGGAGTACCGTCTCATGTTATGTGAATATAATTTCTTATCTTTTTTCATGTTACAAGTTCATTGTTGACGTTTGCGCGAGTTCATGTATATTTAGAGAACCTGTTGAAGTGGCGCATATGTATTGTTTGGGCGAAGCGCGTTTTGTGTTTGGCTTTTATTCAGTGCCGTTTGTTTGTGTTTGTATTGTTGTCTTCTACACGTTCGCACAAGAGAGGCACGTCTGCTAACGTACGAGGCAACATTTTAGTTTCGTGTCTTTGTGTGCTTTAGGACCGTGCCTTGATAATCCGGGCATCCGTGTATGTTCAGGCTTCACTTCCGTGGCTTCTTTCCGTCTATGCATGTACATCCGTGACACACGCCATGTCTCAGAACGTGCTGGTTTCACACGGCAGTTCCTCTTGACACTACACAACCGTGCCTTTGCCACCACTCTTTTGTGCGTCCAGGTTGTTTGTACCCGTGCTTCGATAACTATGAGAAGCCGCAATTTCGTGCCTATATACGCTTTAATTCGGTGTCTCCTATGCGTGCATTTGCGAGTCTCAGGCGTCATGCTGGCTGTGACTCTACGTGCCTCTGGTGCCAGACGCCCGTCTGTGAGGGGACGCATATGTATTGTTTGGGAGAAGCGTGTTTTTTTGGCTTATATTCACCGTTGTTTGTTTGTGTTTGTATTTTTGTGTTTTACACATCGCACAAGAGACGCACGACTGGTAATGTACGAGGCAAAATATCCAGTTTCCTTTCTTTGTGTTCTTCGGGACCGTGCCTCTAGAAGCCCGCATCCGTGTCTGTGGAGGCTGCATTTCCGTGGCTTCTTTTCCGCTATTAATGTACCTTATGTGGTGGTGTCACACGGCAGTTTCTCTTCAGACTACACAACCGTGCCTCTGCCACCACTCTTTTGTGCGTTCAGGTGGTTTGTACCCGTGCCTCGAGAACGCCAATTCAAAGTCAGCACTGTGCGACAAAAGTCGCAATTCCGTGCATGTATACGCTGCAGTTCTGTGCGTCCTGTACCTGCATTCACTTGTCTCAGGAGACACGCTAGGTGTGACTCTACGTGCCTGTGGTGCCAGATGCCTGTCCGTGAGGGGATGCGGTGGCCGTGACTCGTCGTGCCCTTGCTTCTACACGCCCGTGCCTCTAGACGCTTTAAAACTGTGGCTCTTTCACTCCTACCGTTGATTCGCTGCTTGTATTTGATGTATCCTCATGTGATACACTTCACGTGTCTATGTGTCTGCGGTGTCACATGGCTGTCCCTCTTGAGAGTTTGCAACCGTGCCTCTCGAACAGAGTGTTCTTACCGATGCCTCTGCCACCTCTCTTTTTTGCATCCAGAGGATTTGTATGCAGAAGATTTGTATCTGTGCCTCGATAATGCCAATTCGAAAACCGTGCTTGTGCGTCGGAGAAGCTGCAATTCCATGTCTGTATGCAGAGGGTGTCTAGCCATGGCTCGAGAACGTTAATTGCAATGTCGTATTCGTGCCTTGCCAAGCCGAAGCACGTGCATGTAGAGGCTACGTTTCCGTGCCTTTGTTGCCTGCATTCACGTGTTTCCGGGGAGTTGTTGCTTGTATCTCTACGTGCCTGTGGTGATACCCGTGTCTGTGGAATAGACACGTATGTGCGTTGTGTGCCTGCATACCCGTGCCTGATAAACACGTATGTGCGTGTTGTGCCTGCATACCCGGGCCTCACCTAAAACCAGCCTTGACTATTGAGGGACAGATGTTGTGAATCTAGCTAGATGAGGCCCGGATGAGTTTTGGCCTCCGGATCTAAGGCGTACGGCTGGCTGTTTGTTTGCTTCATTGGATTCTTCCGTTGGTGGTCTTTTTTCAAAATAGGAATTGATGACCGATGTGCCAGCTGTTCGATGTGACTATTCAGTGTGTCAGTTACCATAAAATAAAGTTAGAGGCTCCTCGATTTCTCCACGGCATCAAATATTTGTGCACAGCCGTGACTTTACGAAGTGCATGGTTTAATGAGCTTCGGAAGCACAACCATCTATTCGCTGTTCCTAGTTCACACGTTAATGCACATTGTAACTCAAAGGTCCCTCGCCAAGGTTAAATACTGGCCGTGTTTGTGAGGTTTTCACGTCAGATTGTAGCCACGTAACATCGCCGGTTCCCAGTCTCCTCGCCACTCCCCAACCTTGTCGCAGGGTCTTAGGAATATCCATTGGCACCTTGCTGCTTGTTGCCATGGACGACTTTTTGAACACCACCGAGTACCATTCTACAGTTGCCGATGGTAACACGAAACTCGACGTGTGGTACACCAACGAGTCTGGTAAGGTGGAGGAGATCATTCGCTTGTACGAGGACTGGTTGTGCGAGGAGAAGCACAAGTTTGTTGGTCTCGGCATAGAGTTCACGCGAAAGGATTGTTACGGGCATAGAAAAGTCGTTGTCAGTGTCAAAACCGGCGGATCTCGGGTAGGGGGTCCCGAACTGTGCGTCTAGGCGGATGGTAACAGGAGACAAGGGACACGATGTTTTTACCCAGGTTCGGGCCCTCTCAATGGAGGTAAAACCCTACTCCTGCTTGATTAATATTGATGATATGGGTATTACAAGAGTTGATCTACCACGAGATTAGAGAGGCTAAACCCTAGAAGGTAGCCTATGGTATGATTGTTGTTGGTCCTACGGACTAAACCCTCCAGTTTATATAGACATCAGAGGGGGCTAGGGTTACACAGAGTCGGTTACAAGGAAGGAAATCTACATATTCGTATTTCCAAGCTTGCCTTCCATGCCAAGGAGAGTCCCATCCGGACAAGGGACGAAGTCTTCAATCTTGTATCTTCATAGTCCAACAGTCCGGCCAAAGGTTATAGTCCGGCTGTCCGGATACCCCCTAATCCAGAACTCTCTCAGTGGTGTCGGAGTAATGGGCCACGGGTAGGCTAACCCGAGGCCCAGAACCTTTCAAGACATCGGTGCAGGCTGCGCCCCTCAAGACCCCAAGACGAAGAGCCGCCTTCTGGAAGCCGGCTGTGAGGCAGCCGACTGCTCGCTCGCGGCCGAGTCCCGGAGGCAAGATCAAGACCGGCCGACTCCGGCCTGGCGGCTTCAAGAGAAGCCGGCCACAGGGAGTCGGCCCGCGGCACCAAAGAGTACCCGTACCCTCATCAAGAGGGACGAGACGGGGAGTGGCTACAGTAAAGCCCACTCCCACCCCCTTTTCCAAGCGGCGCGTGGGCCACGGCAACGCGTACTCCACGGAGATATCCCTCCGCACGCATCGCCGCCATGCCGCCCCGACGCCAAGACCAATGGGCAGAGTCCTGCACCCACGATGGCCTGTCTGTACGACCCTGGGGCGACGGGTGCCACCAATCATCGGGAGTCCAGAAGACGGCAAGAGCGCCACCTGTCGGACCCATTGGGAGTCGGCCCCCGGGAGTCGGCCAGCCCCTCCCACGGGCCCCACACGCCATTAACTGCATTAAGACGGGAGTGGCAATGATGATCGCCCGCCAGCGGCGGTTGCCACGACCCCATGACCAAGCTCGAAGTCATTAGAAGCACGTCTCTGATGTCAATGATGCCGACAAGACCCGCCAACAAGTGACACGGCTCGTCGGCACCGTGCACCGACCAGCCGGGCCCCAGCAATGATCGGCGGAGAAGACGGCGGCCATAGAGGACGGCTGGGCCCACACCCAGCCGGATTACCATTGTACCCCTGGGGGGTAGGCCTATATAAACCCCCCAGGCACCCATGCAAAGGGTTCGAATCCATTAGCACTAGACTAGACCACATAGGAAGGAGATAGCTAGCCTTGCCTTCTCCTACCTCTAGCATACAGCTCAAGGAGCAACCTTGTACTCACTAGTGCCTTAGTGATCATGCGGAGACTCCGCGGAGCAGGATTAGGGGTATTATCTCCAAGGAGAGCCCCCAACCTGGGTAAAGTACGTCGACGTTCGTGCTTACGCCTCATCCCGCTTCCAGGCACCAGCGACGTTCTACTTGCTCCCACCATGATAAGCCATCCATTGGCATATGTCGCACCCAACCCCCGACATTTGGCGCCCACCGTGGGGCGAGGTGCACCGTCATCCGGAGATCTGCTCTGGACGGCAACCCTTTTCCTCCCTGGCAGACGCAGCCAGCCCGACACGCCAGAGGGAATCTGCGCCGATGCGCTGCATGGCGCCGAAATCGCCTGTGCGGCCAGCTGCCTCGCCGACCTTGTCGGTGAGGTTCGCCTCTCCGACGAGCCCGCATCTGGCGCAGGCACGGGCGGCCCCGAGAGCCTCCTCGCGGGCCTCCTTGACCAACTCCACGTTGCCGGCGAGCGTTCCGTGGACTTGGAGTCTGTAGGCTCCACCGACCCGATGTTGGTCGAGTCTGACACCGCGTCGCTCGATGCATTCCCCACCAACGTGGTGGTCTACGACGAGCCGCTCCCTCGTGCGGAGAGCGACAGAAGCACCAGCATAGAGGTGCTCGTCATCGTTCATGGCGAGCATTCTGGCGGAGGAGCTCATGACTGACTCGACGCGGCGCTACAAGACCTGACCGCGCCCATTCCTGAAGACGCTGACGCCGAGACGCTGGAGGCACGCCGCCTTCAGCTCGTCGAAGGCGCAAAGAAGCTAGCCAGCATGAGACGCCTGTCAGAGGCCTACCAGCGCGAGATGGATCGCGCCGTGGGTGGCTCGCCGGCTCCGACTGGGCCTAGCCGCCTTGGCGCGGTCCAGCAGCGCGGCGTTGCCATCGCCAATCTGTTTGGGGCAAATCGCCCCGTATACGCCACACCTGTGGAGAACATCCGAGCCACCCAGGCGGCGGCGGATGAGCTGGACAACTTCGAGGGCGAAGAGCGTCGCCTAATGACGGAGCGAGTCCAGCGGCTCCTCGACGCGGCCGCCGTGTAGAATGAGGCCGGCTGCCGCACGGAGGCGCCGCATCGGCAAAATGACGACCTACCTCCCCGCCGAGACCAAGGCACGACATCTCGGACGCCGACTGTCGACGTCCGCGGAAGAAAAGGCAAGGAGCCGGCTGCCAGCCGTAGTCTGACTCGCGTTACCATAGAGCGCGATCAAGATGGCCGCCCCAAAGCAGTGGAACGACGGGAAGACTGCCCGCCTCCTCCCCCTCGCAAGGAAAGGTGAGTCTCCCCGCCGCCTGTTGACCATCCGACTCTCGGCGACCGCCTTGGCCGCTGAGAGGGGGTCGGAGAAAATGACGCCCGCCACCGGATCGACCGACTCCAGCGATCCCTGGCACTGGAAAAATAAGATGAGTTGGGCCCGCCTTGTTTCGGCCCCCGCATTCGAGACGATCCCTTTCCCAAAGGGTTCATGCTCCCTAGAGACACGCCCAAGTACACCGGCTTCGTGAAGCCGGAGGACTGGCTAGTTGACTACTCCACGGCCGTCAACATAGCGAACGGCAACAAGCGTCTTGCCGTGAAGTACGTTCCGCTCATGCTCCAGGGCACGGCCCGGACATGGCTGAACAGCCTGAAGCCTCGCAGCATCAACAACTAGGTTGACTTCACCGACGCATTCATCTGCAACTGCACCAGCACGCACAAGCGGCCTCCCAAGCCTCGCCAGCTTTCCTTTTTCGTGCAAGGCCCCAACGAGTCAACTCACGACTACCTCACTCGTTGGGCGGAGCTCCGGAACTCCTGCGAGGGCGTGCACGAGGTGCAGGCTATCGAGTACTTCACCCACGGGTGCAGAGAAGGCACCCTCCTGAAACGCAAGCTCCTCTGCGACGAGCCAGAAACCCTCGACGAGCTGCTAATCATAGCAGACAAGTATGCCACGGCCGACTCCTCCATGAAGGCGGAGATTCAAGTTAGTGCGACTGGCAAAGTGGCCCCTCAGGCTCCTAGAACTCCGGCTGGAGACGCCAGTCGGCGACAGCAGCAAGGCGACCACGAGCGCAAGGCCCCACAGCTGGCTTCCACTAGTCGGCAAGTGGCGACAGTCGAAGACCAGCAGCCAGAAGGGTAGCCTCCGCCCAAGCGTCAGAAGGGCGGCAAGCCCGACTGGTTGCCGGCTTTCTCCTACGAGCAGACCTTGGATGGACCCTGCAAGTTCCATAGTGGCGCGAAGCCGTCCAACCACACCACTCGGAAATGCCACTGGCTCACCAGGATCGCCAAGGGAGACGGCCTTTTGCCTCCCCCGCCTGCTGGGCAGCCGCCTCCTCCTCCGCCCCAGCAGCCGGCGGTCAGACCAGTCGGCGCAGTACAAGACGAGTACCCAGAAGAGCACGGAGCCTACATAGTGTTCACCAGCGTGGCTGATGATCGACGCAGCAGGCGGCTGCAGCAGCAAGAAGTGAACGCAGTAGCATCAGAGACACCAGAGTTCATGCACTGGTCTGAGAAGCCTATCAGCTGGAGCAGAGCTGACCACCCAGAGGTGACGCCCAATCCCGGCTCTTACACCTTGGTCGTGGATGCCACTTTTGCCACGGATAGATGAGCCGCTCGCTTCTCCCGAGTCCTGATAGACGGCGGCGGCAACATCAACATCCTGTAAAAGGACACGATGGAGAAGTTAGGAATCAAGCAAAGACAGCTTCAGAACAGCCAGACTGTATTCCATGGCATTGTTCCTGGCCTTTCCTGCTCACCAATCGGCATGATCCTGATAGATGTCCTCTTTGGAAACAAAGATCATTTCCGCCGAGAGTCAGTTTGGTTTGAAGTGGTGGATCTCGAGAGCCCATACCATGCATTACTTGGCCGACCTGCCCTGGCCAAGTTCATGGCGGTCCCCCACTATGCCTACCTCAAGATGAAGATGTCGAGTTCCAAGGGAATTCTGACCGTAGCCGGCGACTACAGTCAATCATCCGCCTGTGCGGCTGAGAGCAGTCGGCTAGCCGAGTCCCTCGTGATTGCAGCTGAGAAGCGGCTCCTTGACCGGGTTGTGGAAATGGCAAGCAAGCAGCCGGAGATGTCGCCCAACCCCAAGGAGTCGGAAGCTGAGGGCTCGTTCAAGCCGGCCAAAGAGACGAAGAAAATACCCTTGGACCCAGAGCACCCAGAGAGGTATGCTGTCGTACGTGCAAACCTCGATAGCAAATAGGAAGGCGAGCTCGTCGATTTCCTTCGTGAGAATCGGGACATCTTTGCATGGTCCCCCAAAGACATGCCAGGAGTTCCGACAGAATTCGCCGAGCACTAGTTACATGTCCAATCCGATGTCAAGCCAGTCAGCCAGCCCTTGCGCCGCCTGTCAGAAGAGAAGAGAAGAGTTGTTGGAGAAGAGATAGCCCGACTCCTTGTCACGCCCAATATGCGACCCTATCCAAAAGGAACTCGACGGTCCCACCAAGGATAGACCCGCATGTTGAAACGCTTTTGCAAGGTGGATATCATTACATCAACATTACATAATGCATAGGGATACATAATAAGGCACGAGTGCCACAAGAATACATCAACACCATATACAAGACCAACATCCGACTACGGATGAAACATAAACAGAAGCTCAAACGACATCCACCCTGCTAGCCCAGGCTGCCGACCTGGAACCTATCCCCTGATCGAAGAAGAAGCTGAAGAAGAACTCCAAACAAGCAAGCATCGCTCTCGCGTCAAGATCATCGCATAAACCTGTACCTGCAACTGTTGTTGTAGTAATCTGTGAGCCACGAGGACTCAGCAATCCCATTACCATGGGTATCAAGACTAACAAAGCTAAAAGGGAAAGGAAGGGGTAAAGTGGTGAGGTTGCAGCAGCGACTAAGCATGACATGGTGGCTAACATACGCAAATGAGAGCGAGAAGAGAAACAAAGGAACGGTCGTCAACTAGTAATGATCAAGAAGTGATCCTGAACTCCTACTTACGCCGACATAACCCAGAAACCGTGTTCTCCTCTCGATCAACCCCGAAAAGAGACACTCACGGTTACGCACACGGTTGGTGTATTTTAGAAGAGTTTGCTTCAAGTTTATTACAACCGGATATTAACAAATTCCCATCTGCCACATAACCGCGGGCACGGCTCTCGAAAGTTTAAACCCTGCAGGGGTGTCCCAACTTAGCCCATGATAAGCTCTCGCGATCAACGAAGGATATTCCTTCTCCCGGAAGACCCGATCGATCTCGGAATCCGGCTACAAGACATTTCGACAAGAATAAAACAAGACCAGCAAAGCCGCCCGAATGTGCCGACAAATCCCGATAGGAGCTGCACATATCTCGTTCTCGGGGCACACCGGATGAGCAAGACGACGGGTTGGCATAGACCCTGGTTGCCCAGGGGGGGGCGAACATCGCTCGGTTTGGACCAGCACTTGGAGAAGCACTGGCCCGGGGGGGGGGGGGGTAAAATAAAGATGACCCTCAAGAGCGCGACTCCCAAGGGAAAAAGGCTAGGTGAGGCAAATGTAAAACCAAGGTTGGGCCTTGCTAGAGGATTCTTATTCAAAGCGAACTGTCAAGGGGGTCCCATAAATCACCCGACCGCGTTAGGGACGCAAGATCCGGGAACATAATACCGATATGACGGAAACTAGGGCGGCAAGAGTGGAACAAAACACCAGGCATAAGGCCGAGCCTTCCACCCTTTACCAAGTATATAGATGCATTAATAATATAAGAGATATTGTGATATCCCAACAATAAACATAATCCAACATGGAGCAATCTTCATCTTCACCTGCAACTAGCAACGCTATAAGAGGGCTGAGCAAAGCGGTAACATAGCCAAGCAACGGTTTGCTAGGAAGGGTGCAAAGGTTAGAGGCTGACATGGCAATTGGGAGGCTTGAAGAGCAAATGATTGGTAGCGCAGCATAGCGATAGAACGAAGCAACTAGCATAGCAATGATAGTCATGAGATCCAAGGTGACGGTCATCTTGCCTGAAATCCCGCAAGGAAGAAGAACGAGTCCATGAAGAAGATGAACCAAGCGTAGACGAACGAATCCTCACGATCGCAACGAAACAGGAACTAACAAGAAGAAGCACACAACATGGTAAACACACCACACATAGACAAGACATGATGCACAACAAACATGATGCATGACAAATCTAGATGAGGCTACTCATGGCAAGAGATGATGCAAACAAGAACCAACACATCAAAGCAAGTTTAAATGAGGCCGGAAACGACATAGAGCAATTCCGGTAAGTCCTCATATGCAAATTTCGAAATTGGTCCAGATCTGAATAAACCTTATGTTCAAGTCGTTAAACAGCAAGTTAAAATGCACCATGATGATCTATCCGAAATTCTAGTCAAGTTACATATAAAGTTCATAAAATTCGGAGCTACGACCTAGAAGATATGAGCAAAACAAGATAAGCATGGCATTGATACAAAATGCATACAAACATTAAGCAAACACATCAAAACAAGGATGCAACATGATAATATGAAACTACATGCAAAATCGAGCAAGTTTCATATAGAGCACACTCAAAACGGAGCAACGGTTCAACACATACACCCTATACAAGTTTAAAAGGACAAGCTGTCCAAAACAGCAACTAGGCATATGGCAAGCACCAAAAAAACAAGCTACATCATCTTAACATAATAACAAAAGGCATGGGCATGATGTACAGGTAAAGCGTGACAAAACATGAACACTGAGCTATCCCCATAAACCACTATAACATGCTCAAACACACATGGCAAGATTGCAAATAATAACAGTTTCAGACTTTAGCAGAAATAACATCAGGTTGCAATGTTTAGAGCTATCAAACAACATGTTACAGGAACTTATCATGGCAAACAAAGGCATGACATGAATCTAATAAATGCATAGATCAAATTTCCTTTAGTGACCATGAGCCAAAAAGGACCAGAAGATATGATGGCACTCATGTAAACATGGCAAAAGATATGACAGATTCATACATGGCAGGAACAACAATAAGTAGGCATGTTGGTGAGCTTGAACCACTCACCACAGATCAATACATGGCATGGAAAGGCACTCAACAGTTAGAAGACATGTGTATGAAGCTAAACATGGCAAGATCAAGTTCATAGGGTGCATGGATCACTAGCAAAACACATGGCAAAACTGAACTTAATGTTAACAGGATGACAACAACATTATTTAGCAATTTTAGAGCAAGATTATAACAAGTTCCAGCAAACTATAATTGCAACCAGGGGCATGGCTGGATATATCAAGACATGTATAAAAAAACATCCTTAGTGAACATCTCCAGATTATGCATAGAATGACTTGTAGGAGCAGGTTAACATAGCATCATAATATAGCAGATTGAGACAAGCAAAACAGCAACAGCAAAGACCCTACTTAACAAGCTTTATGCACTCACTACAGGACCCACAAGAATACATGGATGGCACCACTGTGAAGATGGCATGACATAGATCAAAACTCATGTAGACATCAACCTCATAGGATGCACACATCAATCATGGCAAAAAAGACAAATCACCAAGTTATAACAGTTCCAGCAGGTTAACATCATATAGCACTCTTGCAAAGAAGATTCAGGCATCAAGATGAGCTCAAATGAACATGATGCAATGGAGTGAAATGAGGTACTCGTCGAGGCGAACAATTTGACATATTACACGCCCAAAACGGATCTACGGATGCATAGTTATGATGCGATGAAAATACATAGCAGTTTTCAGAGGGGGGAAAAGTCAACCTCGGGCACGGACTTCGAGGTTCACCGGATCCTTGCCGGAGACGAGGAGGAAGAGGCCGGGGAGGCTCGGGGAGGCGCAGGAGGTGGCCCGGACGGATCCGGCCGGATCCCGGGCGGCAGCCCGGACGAGGACGGCGGCGGCGGAAGCAGCCGGGCCGGCATGGCCGGAGGCGACGAGGGTGGCAGGCGCCGGCGGAGGCAGCGCGGCGGCAGGCGGGGCCGAGGCGACGAGGGTCGGCAGGCGCCGCGGAGGCGAGCCTTGTGTGGCCAGCTCCGGCCGTGGAGCGGCAGTTAGCCAGCGATGGCGACTTCAGCGGCGAAGAGAGCCGCGCTCGGCGCTGGACGGGCCGAGGGCGGCGGGATCCGGGCCTTGGTCAGACGGCAGACTCAGCGGCGAGGCGGAGTGGCCTTGAGCCACGTGGCGGGCGGCCATTGGCGCGAGGCGGCGGCGGGGAAGCGTCCGGACGGTGGCGGACATGTCCGGGTGCGGCGAGGCGATTTGATCTAGGGTTTCGGGGGTTTGGACTGCGGAATTTCGGGGAGAACACATATTTATAGGTAGAGGGAGCTAGGAGAGTCCAAATGAAGAGCGATTTTCGCCCACACGATCGTGATCGAACGACCGAGAGCATGGAGGGGAGTTTGCTGGGTTTTGGGCCACTTTGAAAGGGGTGTTGGGCTGCAAAGAGAAGGGGGCTTTTACGGTTACCCGGTTAACCGTTGGAGTATCAAACGACCTCCAAATGGCACGAAACTTGACAGGCGGTGTACCGGTGGTATGCCAAGGCCGCTTGAAAAACCTCGGTCCATTTCGAGACCGTTTAACACCCGCACATGAAAAGAGGCAAAAGGGGGACGCCGGGTGACATAGGAGTGCCGGATTGCAAAACGGACAACGGGGAAAATGCTCGGATGCATGAGACGAACACGTATGCACAAAGAAATGCACATGATGACATGATATGAAATGCACATGATGACATGGCAAAATGCAACACGCAAGGAAATGACATGGCAACGACGGCGAATAACTTGCAGACACCTGGCGCATCGGATCCGAGGCGTTACACTCCTAGCAGCCGACTTCATTATGGAAGTGTTCTTTCCAGAGTGGCTAGCCAACTCGGTCCTGGTGCTGAAGAAGAACAAGCAGTGGCGAATGTGTATTGACTACACTAGCCTCAACAAAGCATGCCCCAAGGACCCGTTCGCCTTGCCAAGGATCGACCAAGTGATAGACTCCACAGCCAGATGCGAGCTGTTGAGTTTCCTAGATGCATATTCAGGATATCACCAGATCAAGTTAAACCCAGCTGGCCGACTGAAGACCGCCTTCATCATGTCGTTTGGAGCCTTCTGCTACCTGACCATGATGTTTGGCTTGAGGAATGTCGGCGCCACCTTTCAGCGTTGCATGCAGAAGTGCCTCCTCAAGCAACTCGGCAGAAATGCCCACGTTTACGTGGACGATGTGGTGGTGAAGACGGAGAAGCGTGGAACACTGCTGGAAGACCTCAAGGAGACCTTTGAGAACTTGCGCCGATTTCAGATCAAGCTCAACCCTGAGAAGTGCGTCTTCGGAGTACCAGCCGGCCAGCTTCTTGGCTTCCTGGTCTCTGAGCGCGGCATAGAGTGCAACCCAGTGAAGATCAAGGCCATTGAAAGGATGGAAGTACCCAGCCGACTGCTAGACGTGCAGAAGTTTACCGGCTGTTTGGCATCCATCAGCCGATTCATCAGTCGACTGGGCAAGAAGGCCCTCCCCTTATACCAACCCATGAAGAAGACCATTTTTTTTGAGTGGAACCATAAGGCGGACGAAGCCTTTCTCCAGTTGAAGAAGATGTTGACTACTCCACCTGTTCTAGCGGCTCCGACTCCCAAGGAGCCCATGCTCTTGTACATCGCCGCCACCAGTCGAGTAGTCAGCACAGTCATAGTGGTAGAGCACAAGGAGGAAGGCAAGGCACTACCAGTCCAGAGACCGGTGTATTACTTGAGTGAAGTACTGTCGACCTCCAAGCAAAACTACCCCCACTACCAGAAGATGTGCTACGGCGTACACTTTGCCGCAAAGAAGCTAAAGCCTTACTTTCAAGAGCACCCAATCACTATGGTCTGCACAACTCCACTGGCAGAGATCATTGGAAGCCGAGATGCTTCAGGCCGAGTGGCCAAATGGGCCATAGAACTGGCTCCCTACACCATCTACTACCAGCCTCGCACGGCCATCAAGTCGCAAGCATTGGCCGACTTCCTCGTCGACTGGGCCGAGACCCAATACCTGCCACCAGCGCCCGACTCCACTCATTGGCGAATGCATTTTGACGGCTCCAAGATGCGCACTGGCCTAGGAGCCCGCATCGTCCTCACCTCTCCCAAAGGCGACAAGCTCAAATATGTGCTGCAAATCCATTTTGCCGCCTCCAACAACGTCGCCGAATATGAGGCGCTCATTCACGGGCTCCGGCTTGCCAAGAACTTCGGCATTCGCCGGATCACGTGTTATGGCGACTCGACTTGGTGGTCCAACAGATCGCCCGTGGGGCGTAAAGATGCAAACATGGCGAGCTACCGCTTCCTCGTGCAGCAACTCAGTGGATATTTTGAGGGGTGCGAGTTCCTCCATGTGCCAAGAAACGACAACGACCAAGCAGACGCCCTGGCGCGAATCGGCTCCACCCGTCAAGCAATACCGTCCGGCGTCGCCCTTCAACGCCTCCTCAAGCCGTCTGTCAAGCCTTCACCAGAATCAGACTCCATCTTTGTGCCGGCTCCTCCCAAAGAAGTCGGATCCGACTCAAGAGCCCCAGCAGACGGCACGAGAATTTTGGCAGACGGCTCCGGGATCGCGGCAGTCAAAGCCATCTCGGGGACTTCAGAACCCGGCCCGGATCATGCGGTCAGCCCGGGACTTGAGCTCGACCGGGATCGCGCTTAATCGGCCCGGGGACTTCATCGATCCAGCAAGCAGCTGCCGACTCCAACCCACCGCCTCCCGGCCCAGCCGCCCTCGTCCAAGTCGCAGTCCTGGCAGTCGAAGAAATAGCAGCACCCTCATGGGCCCAGCCCATCCTCAAATTCCTGGTGAGCAAAGAGCTGCCGACCGATGAGATCTTAGCTCAAAGAGTGCAACACCGAATAGCAGCCTACACCATAGTCAACAGACAGCTGGTTAGGCGCAACGTCACTAGCGTCTACCAGCGTTGTGTAGACCCAGAGCAAGGCCAAGCAATTCTCAAAGACATCCATCAATGCGAGTGCGGCCACCATGCGGCTTCAAGAGCACTCGTCGCCAAAGCCTTCCGACACGGTTTCTTCTGGCCGACTGCTGAAAGTGCAACTTCTCTAGGTGGTTTTGGTAATTCATAACAACATATAGCTCATTGAGCTAATGCTATTCCAAGATGAACATTTCAGGAAAGCTCAATGAATGGCATGGCATGGATGATGAAAGTGGATCCCTCAAAATGCTAATGACAAAGGATTGGCTCAAGCTCAAAAGCTCAAGACTCTTCATTTTATCTTTTAGTGATTCAAGATCACATTGAGTCTATAGGAAAAGCCAATACTATCAAGGAGGGATGAGGTGTTGCTTAATGAGCCTCTTGCTTCATGTGCTTAGTGCTATGCTCCAAAACTCTCAGCTACTTTCTCACATCAACATATGACCTAAACCTAAAGCCAAAATCGGTCTCACCGATTCTTCCTATCCGGCGCCACTGAATCCAAATGTCATAGCCACTGCCACAAACCCTAGGCAAATCGGTTCTACCGATAGGGACCTCGGTCTCACCGAGATGGGATTGTAATCTCTCTGTTTCCTTTTCGTAACTTTTCGGTCTCACCGAAAGCGCGGATCGGTCCCACCGAGATTGCAATGTAAACTTTCTGTTTCCCTTTCGTAACGTTTCGGTCTCACCGAAAGAGCGGATCGGTCCCACCGAGTTTACCTGAACAACTCTCTGGTAAGCTAATTACCAAAATCGGTCTCACCGAGTTTGTATGTCAGTCTCACCGAGATTACATTATGCCCTAACCCTAACCATATCGGTCCTATCGAGATGCAAGTCAGTCCCACCGAAAACCCAAACGGTCACTAGGTTTACTAAAATCGGTCTGACCGAGTTTGTTGATTCGGTCCCACCGATATTGGTAAATTATGTGTAACGGATAGATTTTGTGTGGAGGCTATATATACCCCTCCACCTCCTCTTCATTCGTGGAGAGAGCCATCAGAACAAACCTACACTTCCAACTTACCATTTCTGAGAGAGAACCACCTACTCATGTGTTGAGACCAAGATATTCCATTCGTACCATATGAATCTTGACCTCTAGCCTTCCCCAGGTTGCTTCCCACTCAAATCTTCTTTCCACCAAATCCAAATCCTATGAGAGAGAGTTGATTGTTGGGGAGACTATCATTTGAAGCACAAGAGCAAGGAGTTCATCATCAACACACCATTTGTTACTTCTTGGAGAGTGGTGTCTCCTAGATTGGCTAGGTGTCACTTGGGAGCCTCCGACAAGATTGTGGAGTTGAACCAAGGAGTTTGTAAGGGCAAGGAGATCGCCTACTTTTGAAGATCTACCGCTAGTGAGGCAAGTCCTTCGTGGGCGGCGGCCATGGTGGGATAGACAAGGTTTCTACTTCGTGGACCCTTCGTGGGTGGAGCCCTCCGTGGACTCGGCATGGCAGGTTACCCTTCGTGGGTTGAAGTCTCCTTCAACGTGGAGTGCGATAGCACCACCTATCGAACCACGCCAAAAACATCCATGTCTCCAATTGCGTTTGAATCCTCCAGACCCTTCCCTTTACTTTCTTGCAAGTTGCATGCTTTAATTTCCGCTGCCTATATACTCTTTGCATGCTTGCTTGAATTGTGTGATGATTGCTTGACTTGTCCTAAGATAGCTAAAATCTGCCAAACTCAAAAACTGGGAAAAGGCTAAGTTTTTAATTGTTCAAATAGTCTAATCACCCCCCGTCTAGACATACTTCAAGGTCCTACAAGTGGTATCAGAGCTTGGTCTCCATTTGCTTTGATTTCCATAGCTTTTGGTGGTCATAGCCTTGGTTTCACAACCTAGGAGAGTATGGCGTCTAGCGAGGAAAATTGTCACCGTAGAGGTCCTTACTTTGATGGTACTAATTTTGCTAGTTGGAAGCATAAGATGAAAATGCATATTCTTGGACATAACCCGCCGTTTGGGCAATTATTTGTATTGGCTTGCAAGGTGAATTCTTTGATGGGAGAGAGCCAAACCGTGAAGCTAATGCGGAAGAATTGAAGATGCTGCAATACAACGCTCAAGCTTGTGATATCATCTTCAACGGATTATGCCCCGAAGAATTCAACAAAATCAGCCGTCTTGAGAATGCAAAGGAAATTTGGGATACTTTGATTGATATGCATGAAGGTACCGAATCCGTCAAGGAATCCAAGTTGGATGTGCTCCAAAGTCAACTTGACAAGTTCAAAATGAAGGATGGTGAAGGTGTCATTTGAAATGTCTTGTGAAACTTGCACTTATCACAAATGAGATTGCCGGCTTAGGGAGTGAAGAGATGGTGATAGATTCATCATCAAGAAGATCCTAAGAGCATTGGATGGAAAGTATGATACCGTGTACACTGATTCAAATGATGCCAAACTACAAAGATCTCAAGCCAACGGAAGTCATTGGAAGAATTTTTGCTCATGAGATGTCACTTAAGGATAAGGAGGAACTTCACAACAAGTCAAGTGGTGCTTACAAAGCCTCAAGTGAAGCCCCCACATCATCAAGTGAGAAACACACCTTCAATGAAGAATTGAGCTTAATGGTGAAGAACTTCAACAAATTCTACAAGAGTAGAAGCAAAGAAAGAAGCTCCAAGTAAAGGTCTTACAATGACAAAAGATCTTCTAGTCGAGAGCGCAATTGCTACAATTGTGGGAGACCCGGACACTATTCAAATGAGTGTACGGCACCCTACAAAAGAAGAGAAGATTCTCCCAAGAGAAGAAGTAGAAGAGAAGAATCACCACCAAGAGAGAGAAGGAGTAGAGATGATCGTTATGAACGAAGATCCTCACGGAGAAGCAAGGATTCGGAAAGGAAAGACAACTCATCAAAGAGCTACATAAAACAAAGACATCAAGCTCATGATGGTGAATGGGTATCCGGCTCCGACTCCGACAATCACTCCGAGAGAAGCTATCACTCCGACTCCGAATATACTCAAGATGAAGGTGTTGACGGTCTAGCACTTGTGTCAACCAACTCCTACGACATATTTGAATCACCAAATGAAGGAATTGGAAGATGCTTCATGGCCAAAGGTCCAAAGGTAACACATCCTGAGTATGTTGATTTCAATAGTGATGAAGATGACTTGCTAGTTGATGATGATTTACTTGTTGACAACTCTAGTGATGAATACTATGATGAAACGTCAATTAATCATGCTAATCAAGGTGAAACGAATGACAATGATAAGGAGAAAATTGAGCGTCTAACTAAAGAAATAAACACTCTTAAGTTAGCTCATGAAACTATCTTCGAAGATCATCGAGAACTTTTAAGGGCTCATGAGAAGTTACGCTTTGAAAAGCTCAATCTTGAGCAAGAGCATGAGTTATTAAAAGAAATCAATGATGATCTGCGTAAGAAAAGTTCTTCTTACATTGCCAAGCGTTTACTCTTATCTACTTACATGCCTCAAGTCAAGTCTAGTAACAAGATGAAGAAAGATTCTTCCTCTAGTAGTAACAATAACAATGCTAAATCCAATATTGTTGTTTCTAGTAGTTCTCTTGATTCCACGAATGATTCTCTTAGCCAAGTTACACTTGAGCAAGAAAATAGCTTATTGAAGGGAATTATAGAGAAAGGTGTATACAAGAGCCTTGCCGGGAGTAAGCAATTGAGGAAATTGTATGCATAAGCAAGGAAGGCACCGGAAGAATCAAGGTGTTGGTTTTGAGCGAAAGTTCAATGCCAATGGAGTTGAGTGGGAAGAAGATCAATACCCCAAGACGAAGTTTGTTCCTCAACAAGAGAAGTATGATCCTACTTCCTTCAAGGGAACACAAGCACAAGATGATCTTCCACCACAAGACCACAAGAACAAAGGCACGGACAAGCATCAAGAGGAGATTGATGCATTTGAAGAGGCACCTAAGGCCTTGGTCAAGTGGATTCCCAAGACTACGTCAAGTTCTACCTCATCAAGTACAACTACAACTCCAAGGATTCCCATCAAGATGATGTGGATCCCGAAGAAGAAGAACTAGAAAGTTCTTGTGGGTGACTCCGCCAACATATTTCATTCATATCATTATGGCAAGGACAAGTGCAATCAACTTCCATATCTTGCACTAGTTCAAGGAGTCACAAACCCTCATGTTGGTAAGGCAAGGGACAAGGTAACCTAATGATTTCATGGACATCATTTTGTGTGTGCATCACTCTATGTCTATGGATATACTTGTTTGTTCCTTGTGGGACTAACCCATGTAGGTATTGAAAGTGCAACTCACTCCAAAGGATTGCTCCAAAAGATCTACATCAACATTGAGCATCCACATCTTCAACACCTACATGAAGTCATCATCGACAAAACCCAAGGTTAGTTCATCCCTCTTAGGGGATCTCACATCTAGGGGAGCTTAACTCTAAGAATTGAGTCAAAGAAACTCTAATGATGTGAACACATAAATGCTTTATGTAAAAGTGGTAACCCCACTTGAGCTTAAACGATGAGTATGACCTATGATCAAATGTCTATCATTTGACTCCTAAGTCAATATACTCATATATATGACCTAGTCATCGCCAATTGTTTGATAGATGCTAGAATTGGTTGTGCATGCTTTGCCACATATTTCATTTACCATCTTATTGTGTGAGCATGTTGGTTGCATACTTTACTCATTCGAGGACATCCACTTGTTGTTTAGATTGATTGGCTTCTTTTTCTTTGGCCAAGTAGATGGACAAGAATGCCTAAGAACCTTTTCTAGCTATCTATGCTTTTCTCGTCTCAAACTCTATTCATGCTACATCACAAAATTTGATCAAGTCAGATTCGAACCACTCTGTGTGAGGAGCACTTTCGAGTCCCCGATTCGTCATAGACTTAAACTTCCAAAACTTCTTTGTGATTCTCGGTCTGACCGATTCCTCCATTTCGGTCTTACCGTGATCACTTATTCGATCTAGGTTTTCAATCTCGGTGGAACCGATTTGAACTCTTCGGTCACACCGAGTTGCAATAAGCATACCGCAGTTTGCATCTCGGTGCCACCGAGTTGTTCCACTTTCGGTCACACCGGCGGTCGAGCTATATATAGTCACGGGAAAAATTTTGGAAATTTCTCGAACCTCTTCACCCGCGCAATAGCTTCGCTTCTGCCTCCGTGGTCTCCGGATCGTCTCCTAAATGCCGGCCGCCTCCACAGCCGCTGGTATCCGCCGCCGTCAATGGAATTCAACCCGCCGTTGCCGCCGTAGCGAGTCTCCGCCGAACTAGGGTATGGACTCGATCACAGTGCTTTCCTCGTCCGATTCTCAGCACATTGAGTTCTTATTGATTCTTGCCACGATTGAAACACTCCTATCCAGTCAATGCAATCCTTAGAATAGTTTTGATTCGAAAATTTAGGGTTATGTTTCTGCCGAAACCATCCCGGACCCATCGAGTTGAAAAAATCGGTCCCACCGATTTGGCTTATGCCATTGCACTAGTGAGACTCGGTCTGACCGAGAATTGCTAATCGGTGAGACCGATTTTAGGACTTTGTGAAACCCTAGCAGTCTCGGTGCCATCAACTGTGACTTCGGTCTAACCGAGTTCATCGATTTAGGTTCCAAAACTGCTTCGGTATCACCGAGTTTGAAAATCGGTTGATTGAAATGCTTCGTGGAAAACTAAAACTGAATTTTTGAGTCATTCTTTTGCAAAAATCTCTGCATTTTGTGATGCTCATCCACTCTACCTCATCTATAACTCTTCACATGGTCAGCAGTCAGTGTTTGCAGCATGTCGGACGAGTGTGATCGAGCAGTCGGAGGAGCGGTGAACATGAGTGAGGGCACTAGTCCCTCCAGCTCTTCAGATGAAGGCAGCAGGAGCACCCCAAGCAATTTGCCTAAAGCTTCCACCAGGCAAAGGAAGAAGAAAACCTCAGATTCTGAAGATGAGGATTATAGGGCAGAAGAGGATGAGGCAACCTCCAAGAAGGCAGTGCTCAAAAAGGAGTATGGCTCAGCAGATAGCACAAAGCATGTACTCAATAGGAAGGTTCCTGCCAAGAGGACACCAATGCCAAAGGTCGAGCATCAACTCAAATTTCTGAAAAGCCTGACCCCAAAGAGCGATTCTTCTTTGAAGGAAAGAAAAGGAAAGAAAGGGTCAAGAAGACCACAGTTAGAGTTATTGGGAAGCCTTCCATGATGGAAGAGGAAGAAGAGTTCTTTGCACCAGCACCCAAGGCACCAAAGCTTATGGGTGATGCTATAAGATCAGGGGCTGCCACATCTAAGCCCAAGGAAGCACCCAAAGCTTCCCCCAAGGCCAAGTCTGCACCAAAGAGGAATACCAGGAGTATTCCAGCTACTGAGAAGAACAAGGTCCCAGTGCCTGAGGTTGCTGATGAAGAAGGACAAGTTCTGAGGAAGCTCAAGCCCAAGATACCAGACCACAATGATGCCCATCTTGTGGCTGAGGATATGAAGATCAGAAGAGACAATGGGTTGAGGCTATGGAGGATGACAGATCCACATGCCACAAGGAGAAGAACTGCTGTGGACTATAGGTTCCACACCAAGGAACAGCAAGACTTTTATGAGACTATTCTGCTAGATAAGAAGCCCATAGTGTGTGATATGAGGTGGGTCGACTGGACCTACATGAAAGAAAATGTAGAGCACTATCCTGGAGTGCAAGACCGTTTTGTTGTTGTTGGAGTTGCAGACTTCGTTGGGCAAAAGCTCACCAAGCTTGGAGCGATGAACTTATCATGCAGTTCTACTCCTGACACACTTTTATCCAGATGGCAGGATAGTGTGGATGTCTGAAGGTACAAGGTACCAGTCAACTATTGAGGAGTGGGGAAAGCTGATAAATGCCCCAAAGGAGAATCAAGATGACCTGGATGTATATGCCAAGAAGAAAATGGACCACAATTCCATGGCACACATGTACAAGGAGATCCCAGAAACAACCATTGAGACACATAAGTTTGGATCAGTCCACTTCCTTCATCGGGGCTGCCAACTATCAACGACATCTTAAGGCATACTCTCGCCTAAGTCTGGTGACCACAACATGATTAGAGGGCATGCAATCAACATGTTGCATTTGTTTGATGTGCCACAGAAATTCAAAGTCATGAGCCTTATGGTTGAAACCATTAAGAGGACTGCAGCAGACCAAAAGAGAAGTTGCGGATATGCCCCTCAGATCCAGGAGTTGATTAACTCAAAGATGGGCACATGCAAATATCTATTGGATAAAGAACATTTTCCACTTTATCCAGACTTTGAGGACAATGAGGTTGTCATGAATGAGAATGATCCATCGTCAGTTCAAGCACAAGAGAAGAAGGAGAAGGCAATGAAGGAGAAGGCTGCCAGGATGCCAACTCAAGAGGAGGCATCTGAGTATTTCTTGAAGAACAAGCAGGAGCAGCTCGGATACTTAATAGCATCAACTCTGAGGATTGTGAAGGGATTGGCCACCCTCACTCAAAATCAGGAGAGCTTGGAAAGAATCATGGAACAAAAGTTCTATGACTTAGATGTGAAAGTAACTGAGATTCAGTCTGCTATGGAGCAACTATAGGATGACATGCAGGAGAGGAAGGGCAAAACAACAACTGATGCATTTGCCAGAGTGCCTAGAGCCCAGAGGTCATCTGCTGTGCAGTTCGACACGAGCCACTTCATCTGCACCAGCTACAACCTCGGTGCCACCATCTCCGGCACCTACACCAGCTCCGGCTCCATCTACTTCAAGCTGAAGCTTTCGTCCTCGGCGCTATCCGGACACCACCACCGAAGATCAAGCACGAGAGTTGATCTATCACTATGCATTTTCTATGAACTTTTGGTAACTTGTTGCCAAAGGGGAGAAAAATGTATAGATCATAGGCTTCAAGAGAGAGTGTTGCTTTTGTTCTCTCTTGATTTGGTGGTTTTTAAACTTGTTTGCTTTTGATTGCTTGAGTTACTATGTTTGTGAGACATTGATGATCATGTGTTTGATCATAAGCTACACTTGGTGATGAGTGCATGTATTCAATACGTATCATTTTGAGCGCTCCACCAAGATGTATGTGACATGGAAGAGTAACCCATGAGCCTAATTCCTTTTGCATTTGCAGTCCAAAGCAAATCGTAAACTATGCACAAATTTAGGGGGAGCTCTTGCTTATCACATACTTCTCAAAGCGATGATGTTTTTCAATCTTATTATCATTTGTCGAAGCTTTGATCTATATGTTGTCATCAATTACCAAAAAGGGGGAGATTGAAAGTGCAACTATCCCTAGGTGGTTTTGGTAATTCATAACAACATATAGCCCATTGAGCTAATGCTATTCCAAGATGAACATTTCAGAAAATTCAATGAATGACATGGCATGGATGATGAAAGTGGATCCATCAAAATGCTAATGACAAAGGATTGGCTCAAGCTCAAAAGCTCAAGACTCTTCATTTTATATTTTAGTGATTCAACATCACATTGAGCCTATAGGAAAAGCCAATACTATCAAGGAGGGATGAGGTGTTGCTTAATGAGCCTCTTGCTTCATGTGCTTAGTGATATGCTCCAAAACCCTCGACTACTTTCTCACATCCACATATGACCTAAACCTAAAGCCAAAATCGGTCTCACTGATTCTTCCTATCCGGCGCCATCGATTCCAAATGTCATAGCCACTGCCACAAACCCTAGGCAAATCGGTTCTACCGATAGGGATCTCGGTCTCACCGAGATGGGATTGTAATCTCTCTGTTTCCTTTTCATAACTTTTCGGTCTCACCGAAAGAGCGGATCGGTCCAACCGAGATTGCAATGTAAACCTTCTGTTTCCCTTTCATAACGTTTCGGTCTCACCGAAAGAGCGAATCGGTCTCACCGAGTTTACCTGACCAACTCTCTGGTTAGCTAATTACCAAAATCGGTCTCACCGAGTTTGTATGTCGGTCTCACCGAGATTACGTTATGCCTAACCCTAACCATATCGATCCTCTGAGAGATGCACGTCAGTCCACGAAAACCCTAACGGTCACTAGGTTTACTAAAATCGGTCTGACCGAGTTTGTTGATTCGGTCCCACCGAGATTGGTAAATTGTGTGTAACGGTTAGATTTTGTGTGGAGGCTATATATACCCCTCCACCTCCTCTTCGTTCGTGGAGAGAGCCATCAGAACAAACCTACACTTCCAACTTACCATTTCTGAGAGAGAACCACCTACTCATGTGTTGAGACCAAGATATTCCATTCCTACCATATGAATCTTGACCTCTAGCCTTCCCCAAGTTGTTTTCCACTCAAATCTTCTTTCCTCCAGATCCAACTCCTATGAGAGAGAGTTGAGTGTTGGGAGACTATCATTTGAAGCACAAGAGCAAGGAGTTCATCATCAACACACCATTTGCTACTTCTTGGAGAGTGGTGTCTCCTAGATTGGCTAGGTGTCACTTGGGAGCCTCCGACAAGATTGTGGAGTTGAACCAAGGAGTTTGTAAGGGCAAGGAGATCGCCTACTTCGTGAAGATCTACGCTAGTGAGGCAAGTCTTTCGTGGGCGACGACATGGTGGGATAGACAAGGTTGCTACTTATTGGACCCTTCGTGGGTGGAGCCCTCCGTGGACTTAGCATGGCTGTTACCCTTCGTGGGTTGAAGTCTCCGTCAACGTGGAGGTACGATAGCACCACCTATCGGAACCACGCCAAAAACATCCGTGTCTCCAATTGCGTTTGAATCCTCCAAACCCTTCCCTTTACTTTCTTGCAACATGCATGCTTTAATTTCCGCTGCCTATATACTCTTTGCATGCTTGCTTGAATTGTGTGATGATTGCTTGACTTGTCCTGAGATAGCTAAAATCTGCCAAACTCTAAAACTGGGAAAAGGCTAAGTTTTTAATTGGTCAAGTAGTCTAATCACCCCCCCCCCTCTAGACATACTTCAAGGTCCTACAACTGCCTTAGAAGAGGCCATGGAATTGGTCCAAAAATGCAAGGGGTGCCAGAAGTTCCGCTCCAAGCCGCATCAGCCGGCTTCTGCACTCAAGACCATCCCCATTGCCTGGCCCTTTGCACTTTGGGGCCTGGACATGGTGGGACCATTCAAGACGGCACGAGGTGGCCTAACTCACTTACTTGTCGCGGTGGAAAAGTTCACCAAGTGGATAGAAGCAAAGCCCATCAAGAAGCTGAATGGCCCGACTGCCGTGACTTTCATCTCCAACATCACAATTCAGTACGACATACCGCACAGCATCATCACCGACAATGGCACAAATTTTGCCAAGGGTGCCTTGGCCCGTTTCTGCGCAACACAGGGCATCCGACTGGACTTAGCGTCCGTTGCCCATTCGCAGTCAAACAGCCAGGTAGAACGAGAAAACGGCCTCATCCTATCTGGCATCAAGCCTCGACTGGTCGAACCGCTGGAGCGTTCGGCGGGCTGTTGGCTTGACGAGTTGCCAGCCGTCCTCTGGAGTCTGCGCACGACTCCAAACAAGTCAACCGGCTTCATGCCCTTCTTCCTCGTCTACAGCGCTGAAGCCGTCATCCCTACGGACACAGAGTTCGACTCCCCACGAGTCACCATGTACACCGAGGAGGAAGCAGAAGAAGCACGTCAAGACGGTGTCGACCTGCTGGAAGAGGGCCGGCTGTTGGCACTCAGCCGGTCCAGCATCTACCAGCAGAGCCTGCACCGATACTACAACCGGAAGGTCAAGCCGAGATCCTTCCAAGAGGGAGACCTTGTGCTCCGGCTGATCCAGCGAACAGCTGGCCAACACAAGCTCTCAGCACCTTGGGAAGGCCCTTTCATCATCAGCAAAGTGTTGGGCAACGACTCCTACTACTGATCGGCCTTTCGAAGCCCCGAAACGCAAGAGGGATGACTCCGGCAAAGAGACGGAGCGACCATGGAATGCAAATCTCCTCCGAAGATTTTTACAGTTGATGCAGTATGTACCACGCTACCTTTTGTATTAAAGTACAAAGACTTTGGGCCCCCCGAGAAGAGCTCGGGGACTGCCCTCTTTTATCTATATGATAAGAATTATGCCTACAAGTATGTTGCTCTTTGATATGCCGCTTGTCACCGGGTTCTACTAGTCGACCCGGGGGCTTGCCGCCTTGCACTATGAAATGCTTCCTGCAGCCGGACAAGTAGTGTGTGACACCTTAGCCGCCGTCTCACGCCGGAAGCATGGCTATAAGCGAGTGTCACAGTGGCGAGGAGTAAGGTAGAATGGGTGTCCACATGAAAAATGACTAAGGACTCAAAGCATAAACATGGCTTAAGCAGGCTGCCAGCCTTTTTTGCAAAACCGACTCCTGAACAGTCGGCTCGCCGTCTTCTACTCAAATTGCCAAAGAACTCTAAACGGCTAAGTACTTGCCTTCCCAAAGTAGCCAAGTACTTGATCCAGCAGCAGTCCGCAGAGCGGCTGCCCGGCTGGCAAGAGGGCAACCGAGGGAAGGCGGCAAAGGAAAAAGCCAAAAGAGTAATGAGCAACAGAGAGATAGAACTCAGATGAATATTTACATAATAGAGGCCCTTGGCCGAATCTTCCAACAGAAGTTCAAAATACACCCGGCAGGTGGAATTGTGCAAATTAACAAGTTCTTCAAGACTATTAAGCAGATAAAATAGAGGGTAAGGTGGCAGCTTAGGAAGCGGCAGACGGGTTCGGGGGATCAGAGGCGTCGGCGGTGCCAGTCGTTGGGGCGGTCGGCTAGGCGGTCTCGGCTTGATCTCCTCCAGTGGCAGCCGGCTCGGCCGGGCACGGCTCGTTGCTAGAGGCACTGTCGAGCTGAGGCTGGCCATCTGCCCCATCTGATGGCGCCTCCACCTCGCCTCCCTCCTCCGCCTCGCCTTCCTCCTCACCGCTGGAGCCAATCACCTCCGCCGACTCCTCGCCATAGTCTGGGTTCATCCCAAACCACTCCGGCGGCGCCTCCTCGCCGTCTTCAGCCCGCTCGGGGACGAAGATGCTGGTGCGGTGTACTAGGCGATTGATGCCGCGCGCTTGATGAGGGCGTCTTCCACGACCGCCAGCTCCGCCTGGGCCTCTAGCCGGAATGTGGCGAGCAGGTCTAGATCCAGCCCAGGATACCATGCTTTGACGAACTCCAAGGCCTGGCGCGCTCCGGCCCGGGCCGAAGAGCTCTTCCAGGCCTCAAGACGGCCAGCCGCGACCTCCAGCCAGTCGGCAGTCCGACTGGGAGTGCGTGGAGCCTGCATGTCCGGCCACAAGGTGGTGATCGCCTGGGCGTCGACTCGTTGAAGTCGGCGCAGCATCCGGTGGGCCGGCCGAAGGCGGGCCTCAATGCTCAAGATCTGCTCATCAAGGGTTCGGGGGGCGTCGGCAGCGATCTCCGCGCCATACGCCCTCCGTCCCTCGCGATCCGCCTCGATGGATTGATTGGCGGCCTACGAGTGGCCAGGTAAGAAGTCTGCCACGACGAAAGAGTGAGGAACAGGTCAAAAAACTAGAAGTCGGCTCGACCTATAGTCGGCAACTCAAAGAAAAAAATGAGAAAGCTCACCGTCGACGAGGTCCTCGATCTCATGGAAGTCGGAGGCCAGCATTGCCTCCTTGTCAGTCCAGGAGGAGCGCTCGCTCGCGAACTCGGCCAGGAGGGCGGTCTCCTTTTCCTTCGCCTCATCCTGGGTCTTCTTGAGCAGCTCCTTCTGCTCTGCCAGTTGTGCGACCAGCAGGTCGTGCTCTGCGGCCAGCTTATCACACTCCTCCCCCTTGGCGCACAACAAGGTGTTGGCCTCGCCCAACTGCTGCAGAGTGGCGTTAGTCGTCAACAAAGAAGTTCACTGGGGAGATCTGGTGTCACACCCTGATTTTCGTGGCACAACACTTAAGATGATAAATCATGATAAAATGTGGTTTGACAAAAACTTTTGTGTGTTTTGGTCTTTGCTTGATTTGATTTTTGTCTGTTGTTTGCAAGTGCTCTAAAAATCAAATAAATCCTCCAACTTCGATACTTCATTTCCTTGCCCCAAACTTCTGCCCAATGATCATGCCATGTGTATAGAGCAATATAGTATTTTCTTACAAAAATAATTTGGCCAAAAGTATTTTCTAAAATTAGTTCTTCAAAAACCCTGAATTGAGGTTTGCCTTTGCAAGTACTTAATTAAAGGGCAGTAAAAATATTTCCAAAAATATTTTTGACTCCTATTAGATATAGGATACCCAGAAACCACAAAAATATAATTTTAAAAGTTATTTTAATATTTTATTTAAAAGCTTTTTCTTAAGGCCAGAAATGGTCTTTAATAGGGAAAAATTATTTTATTGTTTTAAAAATATTTGACAACAACCTAGGGAAACTCAGTGGACATATATTGTCCATATATAAGGGTTTCAACACATGGTCATGTTCAAAATATTGGCCAAATCCCTCAAAAACCCTTTCTGGATATTTCAAGCTTTTGAAATATTTACAAGGGAAATATTCTCCAAAAATTCCAAGAAAATTCTAGCATATCACATATGACATTTTTGATGGTCTTGCAAAGTCTCATGTCATGGAGAACAGTATAACCCCATGAAACCCTCCCAAAACCACTTCTGTCCTTTTTCAAGTTTGAACAACTTTGCACTGCCAAACATGTCCAAATGTTCTCAAACCTTGTGAACATGCTCAAATGGTCTAATAATGCATCTAGACCAAGTGGCACAAGTTGGAGAACAAGTTAACTTGATCAAAGTGCCCCAAAACCCTTCCTGTCCAGAACCAAATTTGAACAACTCTACATTGGCAACTTTCTCCTTTTGATCTCAGCTTTTGTGGACATGCTCATAACGTCAAATGATGACACTACACCAAGTGGTGCATCAAGGAGAAATGATTTTTCTCAACTAGATCTACACAAGTCCATTTCTGCTAATTTCTAGGGTTTACAAAAGTTGCATTGGCAACTTTTCCCAAATGAACTCAATATTGGTGAAACCGCTTATTTTCTCATGCCATTTGACCCGGTCAAGCCTTATGACAAGAGGAGTTCATCTTCTTGCCCAAACCAGCAACAAACACCTTCTGTCATTTTATTAAAACCCCTGTTTTGACCATTTCCACTCTTCTCCATGCCCTCAACTTTTTACCACAGCCCCTCCTAGTCCACTTGCACCTACAGTAGCAATGGCAAATCCATAGCTCAATTATTGGAGGGGTAAAACCCCACTTTCTCTCTCTAGACAGCCCATTTCCCTCTCTCCCTCAACCTCTCTCCTCTCCCTCTTGGCTGTCCAGGGCATCCAAGGCCCTCTCCCCTTTGTTTACTCCTCCCTAAACAACCTAGACACAAGTGGGCACGCCCTACAAGCCAAAGGCATGCCCTGGCATGCAATTGGCGTGCTCCAGAGCGCGCTACAGTGCACACCCGCACTATAGCCGCCCCCCTTCCACACGCTTCCGGCCACCTAGGGCCTCCCCCTCGTGTCCGCCGAGGTCACCTCGACGTTCGTAGCACGCTAGACTACCGTCCCCCTCCTCTCTCTCCCTCTCCGGATCTCCTCGCGTGCGGACAAAGCACCGCCCGAGCGCTCCAGTCGCTGGCCGGGGCAGGGACCCGCTTTGCAGCGTAACCCGCTCCCTCTCTTCTCCCCCTGGGCGTAGTCCACCCCCACGAACGCCTTAGACACGGCGCATCACCATTCCGAGGCCCGTAGCGACGAGCACGAGCTCGCCGGCGCATGAGCCCACGGTGAGCCGAGGCCTTCGCCATATAAAGCCGCCCCAGGCCTCCATCTGGATCCTCTTCGCCCCCTCTTCCTCCTAGAAGCCCCTTGACCCATCCAACCCTCTTGCCGATCCCCCCCGTCGCTCCCCACGGCCGAAGCCGAGCCGCCGGACTTCGCTTAAATTCGTGCCAACCCGAGCTCACCTCCCTCCGTTTCCTCCACCCAAAGACTCCCCGTGGTCCGGAGACCCTCCCCACCTCCTCGAACCGTCGCAGGGATGCACGAACGCCGAGAGCTGCGGATGGCCGATGACCTCCTCCGCCGCCATCCAAGCCGTCACCACTATGGCCATCCTCAGCGTGCGTGAAGCACCTAGACGGATGCGTCGCAGCCTCCTGAGCACGCTGGTGGGTAGAGCGTCGCCGGAGATGCTCTGTAGCCCCGGCAATCGCCGGCGGGAGCCGCTCCTCCCGTGGCGGGCCTTGGGAGGTTGAAAAGCGACTTGCCGCTTTCGGCCCCCGCGTCGGCGACCAGGCGGGCCCGCCCGTTTAAGTGGAACGGCTCGGCGAATCCGCCTTGATGTCGCCCGTCGCGCCAGCGTGGCGAGCGGCTGAGCCCAGCCGGTGTCTTTGCGATCTTTACTGCGCCACAATACTTGATTTAGGTATAACTTGAATATTGTCCTTTTTCTTTTCCAGAGAACTTCATGAATCCATAAACTATTCAAATAGTGTCCAAATTCGATGAATCAAATTTCTACTGACTCCATAAATCATGTTCTATTTAGTGGGCCATAGTGGACATTTTTGTTGTTCTTAATTTTCACTGGACCCTTTAAAAAGGTCATTTATCCACATAAGTCCACTTCAAAAATCCATATTATATTAATTTCAACTCCAAATCTAGTGAAACCAATTTCTAAATGTTTCTAAAATCATGCCTGAATTAATGGGTACTTTTACTCATTTTTATAAAATGGCATTCTGTGTACAACTTGTGGATCCATCAAATCCATTGAGTCCATCATATCGAAATGTTTAGAAATATCCATTGATCCACTTCCAATGAAATCACTTTGGTCATTCCTCATATGAACAGAGGTATCCAATAAAAGTCAAATTAATATTTTTAGAGCACTTTTATTTTCTGCCTTGTTGTGTTGCTTATTGTGTTGTTTCCGACGTTAGTTGATGAAGCAAACGAAATACTCGGGGATGGACCAGAAGGATTGAAGACTCTGAGGAGCCAGGCAAGCAGCCCTTTGACCATGTCTATGAAACCCTTTTTTTTATGCGTGCCATATATCACTTTTATTGCTTGCATCGGAGTCATGATATTGTGGTGACCACATGGGGTGGCTTGCCACCGTTACTTCCTCATTGATACTTGCATTGTGCATGACCCTACCTTCTTATGAGGGTTATGCCGGTGGGAGTAGATAGGATGCTAAGGTAGTGCTACGCAAAAAGGGACGGGTATATGCATGGTGAAGGAGGCAAAGTTTTTCAAAAGACTTTTTCGAAAACCCCGTCGGGTGCCACTTATGCCCGAGGGAGATGATGGAATAGGTAACCACTTGATGACGAAGTGGTGTACCGAGGCAAGTGTGTGTGTTGTTTCCGAAAACGGATTAGATTTAAGATTTGTCGACTGTACCAACCTTACATGCGCAACCACTCTACCCTTATATGGGAAAGGGCATTATTGATTACCTAGGTTGATACTAGCTTGGAGCCCGCATTACTAGTAACGGGGGAGAGTTGGTGCTCTCTCTCGGGACGGGGTCGTGCCAGGTAATGTGACCATATTTGTCTTCTGAGCCGGATACACCGTTGTGTCCCCTCTCGGATGTTACGATCTCGAGTGAGTCTCGTATGATGTACATCGTGAGGATACTGAGAACAACAAGTGGACTCCTTGTTAGTGTCGTCTAGGGAAAGATAGTGATCGGGTGCTTACCCCGGGTACTTGAGGTACCGCGGGTCGTGGATGACACGGAAGTTCCCCGGATCTTGTGGGTAAAGTGTGCAACCTCTGCAGAGTGTAAAACTATTTGAATAGCCGTGTCCACGGTCAAGGACAGATTAGGCGGTCTTTGCTTAAACTACGACCAGAGTTTCACAACTGTGTGTGTGTGTTGATAATACTACTTGGGTCAAGACAAAGGACTTGACATGATGAGTTGGGTTGATGCCCTCTCTATTTATGTTGATATCTGTAACCTGTCCTCATGGTTACTTAAATTCTCCTGATGCATGTCTTACAAGTTGTTGAACATGTCATTGCACTCAAAACTAGCTTTCTGCAAAAATTTACCTATATCATGCATTGTTGTATCTTGAACCAAAATATGGGTTGCTTGCGAGTACATTCAAAGTACTCATTGGCTTGCCACTGGTTATTTTATTGGCCAGGCATGAAAGAACATGATATGATGAAGAATACTTTTGTGACGAACATGCGAGCTAGGACCCTTCCCAGTCAGAATGCCTGTAGGGTTAAGGCAGATGGCATGGGTCCAAGTTATCGACGAAGATTTCCGCTGCGATGTTATACTCAAGACTCGACCATAATGGTCCTACTTGTGTATGTCTGATGCGTATGGATGTAAGACTCTAGTTATTCAGCTTACGTGTGTTCAAGTGAGCATTTATCTCTGGGATCCTTTGTACACGTGCATTCGGTGATCTCGACTTATGATTCGGGGTCCCCACAGAGCTGGTATCAGAGCCATCCTGACTGTAGGAAGCCTTAGTTAGCATGGTCGTTAGTTAGGATAAAACTATTTCCAAAACTATTACAAGTTTTCAAAACTATCTATACTTCTCTTCCCTTCTCGCTTTTCAAAAACTAAGGTATACTTTCCCCATCGATCTCTTCCCTTCAAAACTATTGCAAGCGGTCGCTAGCACCCTCAAGCCCCGACCACGGGATTCCTTGTAATCCTCGTGGATAGCCTAGAAGGACTACACCTTGCCAAACACTCACCCACCTCTTCTGAACCCAAGATTCGCGACACCACAACAAGACGATGCCAACAGAAGATACGCCTTTGAAGAATGAGGACATGAAGATCCAAAGGATGGTGACACCTTTGAATTTGCCCCAGGATGATGCAACCTTGTCGTATGACGATCAGGGTGTAAGATATGCAAGACCATGATAGACATCACTAAAAGAGCAACCATGTCCTTACCGTTGTTGTATCGACAACCACCGGTGGATGAGAACCTCGCCATTTGGTCCGCCTCACTATAGTGAGCAGGAAAAGCAGTTCTCTTCATCCCCCGCTCTTGGTGTCGATGTTGTCATCAACATAACCGACATGTTGGACCTCTACTATGCCTTGTTAATGTCCTTGCATAAAGGATTGCAAACCTGGTACCATCGACGCCTTAGAAGACAAAAAGGGATTGTCATGATTAAGAAGACAACGGAAGACCGAGTCAATGCACCTTTCTGAAGCCACCTCCACCCCGTCAGCTCATCAGGTGAGAGATTGTTGAAGATTCTTCAGGCCAACCCGGATTGTTTCATCGAACAAGTACAAGAGACGTAGCAACACCCGAGGAAAACCCAGGAGACTGCACGAGGCACGGAGGAAAGCACGACTACTGAATCCGAGAACCCCTAGGGCAGGATGAGTCGTGTACCCCCTATGCGCAGTCGAGTCCGTATGATGGTTTGAATTGAACCATGATTGTGTGTTGCTTGATTTTATTTGTTTGTGTTTTGATATCAGTCGCCCTTTTGCCCGAGGCAACTAGTACGCTGACTATATCACACCTTATTTTATTGTTTGTGTTTGGCCCTTTCAGCACTTGTTTGTTTGCACTTGCACTATAGAACCCCATTTAGGCATTCCCCTCCTCTATGCTACTTTTCCCTCTCATCTCTCTCCTCAACTGAAGACAAGCAAGACAAGATGCACCAAGGGTTCTACTCCGGCGACCAACTAGCACTGAAGACTTTTGCTGCCGCCTCTTCGACCAAGTACAGCCCCGTAGAGTTATGCTTATCCCTCATGACTGGAACCCCATCCCTAGACCCATTTGAGACTTCATGAGATAACCCATCTCGAATCCTTAACCATGTGCTTAACTCTCAGACTTGCAAAGAGAACCAGTTAAGCCTCCATAACCTCGCTCAACATTGGGTTCACTATGGAACTAGTGGACGTAGGGAAAGAGCACCTTACCATCCTAATATAGCACCGGAACTGATGATGCCATAGGGAAGACCAATTTGAGGACATAGGAATAGAGGACAAATGACTTGATGAGTTTATATCAATGACTTTGAGGAATCATCCGAGTCTATTTGGTGGATTATGAGGTTTTCATGTTGGTAGATGAACTTGGTGGGATCATGATCATAGGGTAGCATAGCTTTCATTACCCCTGAGTAAATTGGATTTAATAGGACGATTATGATCGCAAACTGAAATTCTTGGGAGTATAAGGATTTGACTTAGCCAGGGGATATTGATAGGAGATAGTTGATATTACGACTATGACTTGGGGGAAAGTGTAGAAATTCTCGTTGGGCACAAGATTTGGATTTAAAAAGGTGATCCTAGTTGAGTATAGATGTTGAGTAAGTCTACATGGTTCGGAGTAAATTGGATTCAGATTGATAATCTTGATCGTGATACCACGTTTCTCGATTGGACAATAAACTAGGAGATTGGATTAATTGTCGGAGTTGATATAAGCTTGACCTTGGAGTTTATTGACCATTGATAATGGAATTGGTGGACTTACTATAGTAGAGACAGCCCTTTCAAGTGTTTGGGGATTATATGGACTTTAGGAGATCATGTGGAACATCATAAACATTGGATTTGTAGGATTAAATGGATTATGTAGTGATTGATGGAAGTTAATGGGTTGTTGGTTGATTCATAGGAAGGAAACAAGATCTTGGAGTGGCTTACGACGTGTTTTCTTAGGATAGAGGTGCTTTATCTTAGACCTTGGAAGAATAGGGTGAGCACTTGGATTGTCATGTTTAACTCCATCTTGGAAGCTTGTATACCCATGGATTTTTAGGGTAGCCATACATATGACTTTGGGGATCGTAGACATATATGACTTTGCTAGACCTCCTCTCAGGAGTCATGATGATATGAATAGCATGAGTGATGGTTGGAGTTGACCTATACGTAATGATGATATCGGTGATATGATGTGATTTGTTTAAAGGACTAGATAGAACAATTGGCATCTCAGGAACCGTGCTTAAGGATAAGGTGACAAACGTTCGCTCGCACACTAGAATCCTTGAAACCCTTAAGCCCTACCAAGCCACAACATGGTCGGAGCCTGACCTTGGGCTTTTGCTCTAGGACAAGGAAACCTTGGCCAATACCCAACCATGACCACCACCGATACCCCAACCTATACCCTATGTACCCTGTGGGCAAGTCTTCACGGAGTACTCAGACAAGTTAGTTGCCATCTTTCCTTGATGACATACTTGCCTACCCGAAGACGGAAAAAGAACCGTTCAGCCGGTTAGGGAACATCTGAACACCGCCATGTCAAGGAGGAAGAACTATACCAACCATCATCGTCAAGGAGTGAACTTCCTTGTCAAAGACTGTGCATATCTACAAACCACTCCTCTCAAGGGAACCAAGCATTTTCATGACAAGGAAACCCACGCCAAGATTCATCAGCCCCCTTCGAGATCACTCCAAGATTTAACAACCCCCTTAGAGATCGCCACAAGATGAAGAGAAGGCAGTTACCAGATGGAGTTACCACCTGAGTTACCCACTGTGTGTAATGTTTCCACATGACACAACTCCGGAAGTGTTTCCAACTCCCTAACTTGCCCGATCTCTACGAGGGCATTGACCACCAAGCCATCGACCTCCAGCCCAATATGACTTACGCGAAAGCCCTAGTGGCAATATGGATCAAGCAGGATATCATACACGAAGCCACACCATCGAGTACTTCAAGGATCAATGGAGCACCACTCGGAAGCACAAGCGGTATGAGGACAAGAAGACTACCCCAGATCCAGTTTTCGTATTCCTTTCCACGCCTAGTTTGGGAATCTCGGGGACGAGATTCTTGTAAGAGGGGTAGGTCTGTCACACCCTGATTTTCGTGGCACAACACTTAAGATGATAAATCATGATAAAATGTGGTTTGACAAAAACTTTTGTGTGTTTTGGTCTTTGCTTGATTTGATTTTTGTCTGCTGTTTGCAAGTGCTCTAAAAATCAAATAAATCCTCCAACCCGATACTTCATTTCCTTGCCCCAAACTTCTGCCCAATGATCATGCCATGTGTATAGAGCAATATAGTATTTTCTTACAAAAATAATTTGGCCAAAAAGTATTTTCTAAAATTAGTTCTTCAAAAACCCCTGAATTGAGGTTTGCACTGCAAGTACTTAATTAAGGGCAGTAAAAATCTTTCCAAAAATATTTTTGACTCCTATAGATATAGGATACCCAGAAACCACAAAAATATAATTTTAGAAGTTATTTTAATATTTTATTTAAAAGATTTTTCTTCAGGCCAGAAATGGTCTTTAATATGGAAAAATTATTTTATTGTTTTAAAAATATTTGACATCAACCTAGGGAAACTCAGTGGACATATATTGTCCATATATAAGGGTTTCAACACATGGTCATGTTCAAAATATTGGCCAAATCCCTCAAAAACCCTTTCTGGATATTTCAAGCTTTTGAAATATTTACAAGGGAAATATTCTCCAAAAATTCCAAGAAAATTCTAGCATATCACATATGACATGTTTGATGGTCTTGCCAAGTCTCATGTCATGGAGAACAGTATAACCCCATGAAACCCTCCCAAAACCACTTCATCCTTTTCAAGTTTGAACAACTTTGCACCGCCAAACATGTCCAAATGTTCTCAAACCTTGTGAACATGCTCAAATGGTCTAATAATTCATCTAGACCAAGTGGCACAAGTTGGACAACAAGTTAACTTGATCAAAGTGCCCCAAAAACCTTCCTGTCCAAAACCAAATTTGAACAACTCTACATTGGCAACTTTCTCCTTTTGATCTCAGCTTTTGTGGACATGCTCATAACCTCAAATGATGACACTACACCAAGTGGTGCATCAAGGAGAAATGATTTTTCTCAACTAGATTAACACAAGTCCATTTCTGCTAATTTCTAGGGTTTACAAAAGTTGCATTGGCAACTTTTCCCAAATGAACTCAATATTGGTGAAACCGCTTATTTTCTCATGCCATTTGACCCGGTCAAGCCTTATGACAAGAGGAGTTCATCTTCTTGCCCAAACCAGCAACAAACACCTTCTGCCATTTTATTAAAACCCCTGTTTTGACCACTTCCACTCTTCTCCATGGCCTCAACTTTTTACCACAGCCCTCCTAGTCCCCTTGCACCTCCAGTAGCAATGGCAAATCCATAGCTCAATTATTGGAGGGGTAAAACCCCACTTTCTCTCTCTGGACAACCCATTTCCCTCTCTCCCTCAACCTCTCTCCTCTCCTACTGGCTGTCCAGGGCATCCAAGGCCCTCTCCCCTTGCTTTACTCCTCCCTAAATAACCTAGACACAAGAGGCCACGCCCTACAAGCCAAAGGCATGCCCTGGCATGCAATTGGCGTGCTCCAGAGCGTGCTACAGTGCACACCCGCATTGTAGCCGCCCCCTTCCAACCGCTTCCGGCCACCTAGGGCCTCCTCCTCATGTCCGCCGAGGTCACCTCGACGTCCGTAGCACGCTACACTGTCGTCCCCCTCCTCTCTCTCCCTCTCCGGATCTCCTCGCGTGTGGACAGAGCACCGCCCGAGCGCGCTAGTCGCTGGCCGCGGCAGGGACCCGCTTTGCAGCGTTCCCCGCTCCCTCTCTTCTCCCCCTGGGCGTAGTCCACCCCCACGAACGCCTTAGACACGGCGCATCACCATTCCGAGGCCCGTAGCGACGAGCACGAGCTCGCCGGCGCATGAGCCCACGGTGAGCCGAGGCCTTCGCCATATAAAGCCGCCCCAGGCCTCAATCTGGATCCTCTTCGCCCCCTCTTCCTAATAGAAGCCCCTTGACCCATCCAACCCTCTTCCCGATCCCCCCGTCGCTCCCCACGGCCGAAGCCGAACCGCCGAACTTCGCTTAAATTCGTGCCAACCGGAGCTCACCTCCCTCCGTTTCCGCCACCCAAAGACTCCCCGTGGTCCGGAGACCTCCCCACCTCCTCGAACCGTCAGCGAGGGATGCACGAACGCCGAGAGCTGCGGATGGCCGACGACCTCCTCCGCCGCCATCTAAGCCGTCACCACTATGGCCATCCTCAGCGTGCGTGAAGCACCTAGACGGATGCGTCGTAGCCTCTTGAGCACGCTGGTGGGTAGAGCGTCGCCGAAGATGCTCTGTAGCCCCGGCAATCACCGGCGGGAGCAGCTCCTCCCCGCGGCCAGAGCGCACGCGGGAGGTTGAAGGCGACCTGCCGCTGGGCCCCATGCGTCAGCGACCCAGAGGGCGGGGCCCGCCCGTTTAAGTGGAAACGGCTCGGCCGAATCCGCCTTCGACGTCGCCCCGTCGCCCAGTGTCCGAAAGCCTGGGCAGCCCGGTGTCATGCTAAATCTACTGCGCCACAGTTTAGGTATAACCCGAATATTGTCCTTTTTCTTTTCCAGAGAACTTCAAGACTATTCAAATAGTGTCCAAATTCGATGAATCAAATTTCTACTGACTCCATAAATCATGATCTATTTAGTGGGCCACAGTGGACATTTTTGTTGTTCTTATTTTCACTGGACCCTTTAAAAAGGTCATTTCACCACATAAGTCCACTTCAAAAATCCATATTATATTAATTTCAACTCCAAATCCAGTGAAACCAATTTCTAAATGTTTCTAAAATCATGCCTGAATTAATGGGTACTTTTACTCATTTTTATAAAATGGCATTCTGTGTGCAACTTGTGGATCCATCAAATCCATTGATTCCATCATATCAAAATGTTTAGAAATATCCATTGATCCACTTCCAATGAAATCACTTTGGTCATTCCTCATATGACCAGAGGTATCCAATAAAAGTCAAATCAATATTTTTAGAGCACTTTTATTTTCTGCCTTGTTGTGTTGTTTATTGTGTTGTTTCCGACGTTAGTTGATGAAGCAAACGAAATACTCGGGGATGGACCAGAAGGATTGAAGACTCTGAGGAGCCAGGCAAGCAACCCTTTGACCATGTCTATGAAACCCTTTTTTTTTATGCATACCATATAGCACTTTTATTGCTTGCATCGGAGTCATGATATTGTGGTGACCACATGGGGTGGCTTGCCACCGTTACTTCCTCATTGATACTTGCATTGTGCATGACCCTACCTTCTTATGAGGGTTATGCGGTGGGAGTAGATAGGATGCTAAGGTAGTGCTACGCAAAAAGGGACGGGTATATGCATGGTGAAGGAGGCAAAGTTTTTCAAAAGACTTTTTGAAAACCCGTCGGGTGCCACTTATGCCCGAGGGAGATGATGGAATGGGTAACCACTTGATGGCCGAAGTGGTGTACCGAGGCAAGTGTGTGTGTTGTTTTCGAAAACGGATTAGATTTAAGATTTGTCGACTGTCCCAACCTTACATGCGCAACCACTCTACCCTTATATGGGAAAGGTTGATACTAGCTTGGAGCCCGCATTACTAGTGACGGGGGAGAGTTGGTGCTGTCTCTCAGGACGGGGTCGTGCCAGGTAGGGCGGCCATGACTGTCTTTACAGGGCACCGGATACACCGTTGTATCCCCTCTCGGATGTTACGATCTCGAGTGAGTCTCGTATGATGTACATCATGAGGATATGGAACAACGAGTGGACTCCTTGTTAGTGTCGTCTAGGGAAAGATAGTGATCGGGTGCTTACCCCGGGTACTTGAGGTATCGCGGGTCATGGATGACATGGAAGTTCCCCGGATCTTGTGGGTAAAGTGTGCAACCTCTGCAGAGTGTAAAACTATTCGAATAGCCGTGTCCACGATCAAGGATAGTTGGGGCGTGCTGCTTAAACTACGGCCAGAGTTTCACAACTGTGTGTGTGTGTTGCTAAAACTACTTGGGTCAAGACAAAGGACTTGACATGATGAGTTGGGTTGATGCCCTCTCTATTTATGTTGATATCTGTAACCTGTCCTCATGGTTACTTGAATTCTCCTGATGCATGTCTTACAAGTTGTTGAACATGTCATTGCACTCAAAACTAGCTTTCTGCAAAAATTTACCTATATCATGCTTTGTTGTATCTTGAACCAAAACATGGGTTGCTTGCGAGTACATTCAAAGTACTCATTGGCTTGCCCTTTGGTTATTTTATTGGCCGGGCATGAAAGAACATGATATGATGAAGAATACTTGATGATTGAACATGCGAAGCTAGGGCGCTTCCCGGTCGAGAATGCCTGTAGGGTAAAGGCGGATGGCATGGGTCCAAGTTATCGGCGAAGATTTTCTGCTGCGATGTTATACTCAAGACTCGACCATAATGGTCCTACTTGTGTAATACTGATGCGTATGGATGTAAGACTCTTGTTATTCAGCTTCTGTGTGTTCAGTGAGCATTGATCTCTGGGATCACTGTACACGTGCATTCGGTGATCTCGACTTATGAGTTGGGGTCCCCACATCCGGTCCGACTGCTCAGCAGTCGGCCCGAATCTCGAGGACTACAGCCCGCGGGTGCGCCAGTGCGCCCCCGCAGAGAAGGAAGAGAACTTACTCCGGTTATCCGACAAGTCGGCGGCCTGCTTGGCCAGCTCTTCGACGTTGTGGTTGAAGGCGGTCGCACGAAGATTGTGATAATCCTGTGACAAACATTTCAGACAAACGTTAGTACTTGGAACTAGCCAATTAGAGTTCGAGCCGCTTTGCTCGGCCGGCCCGAAACTTCGAGGACTACACCGATGGGTGTTGGCGCGCCCCCATGAAGAAAAACAAGAAACATAAACAAAGAAGGAGGAAACATACCCGGATGGCTGCTCGCGATGCCAGATGCTCTTTGGTGCAGCTCTGGAGGGCGTCGCCTTCAGCTCGGATCTTGGCCTGGACGTCCAGAAGCGCCTGGTTCAACGGGCATGTCCCGCCTACCAGCACCCACGCAGTGGGCGCGGCGCTTGTCGCCTCGGCGTCTGGGATCGTCGAGCTCGCGGCGCCGGTCTCCAAAAGCGCGGCGCGAAATGTCGCCGCCAAGACGGCGGCGCGTTGGCGAGCCGACTTGAAGGAGTAGGCCCGCCATGACCTCGTCTTCAGTCGGCGGCACTGGCGGATCCGCTGGCTGCTCGCCTTGCACGCTTCCAGACGGTGGCGGCGGCGGCGGCGGTATGATCACGTCCGGCATGGAGGCACCGCCGCCTTCCCTCTCCATGACGGGGTTCTTGCCGCCGGCTTCCCCAGTCTGCCCCGTGAACTCCGGAGGCAGCGGCGCAGAGTTCAGCAGGATAACGAACACCGCCGACTGGCGGGGTGCGGCTTCCTCAGCCTGCCGCTTCGCCGCGACAGCGACTTCGGCCTCCACCAGCTTCTTCTTGGCGGAGGCCTCCGCCTTCTAGGCCTCCACCTTCTCCAGGCGGGTGGCCTCTTCCTCATCGCGCTTCTCTTGCGCGTTCCGCTCCGTCGCCTCCCGGAGGTCGGCGGCGGGGTCAATCTGCCGAGTGGTGGCAGACATCTCTGCCGACCCCATGACGGAGGCGGCGGCGACCCTCTCAAGAGTGAGGGGAGCCCTGTAGCAAGGGAAGCAAGTAAAGACTTAGACAAAAGCCACAAAGAAGGAATAAAGGCGGTAAGATGGAATACTCACGCGGAGACCAGCAGCGGCTTCTTCACTTCCTTGCAGAAGCGGATGGCCTTCGCGGCCACCTCGTCCCGCTTGGTCGCCGCAGCCGAGCTCTTGGGCTTCTTCGGCCGACTATCGAACAAGGTCGGCACGACCCTGCGCTTCTTCCCGCCACCTGGAGCGCCCGGTGCAGCAGAAGAGCCCGCGCCGGGCTGGCCGACTCCTGGCTGGTGACGGGGGGCGACCTCCTCATCATCATCAGGCCAATCCTCTAGACTGGCCCTGAGCCGCGGGCCGCCTCCTCCCTCGGCGTCGTCTTCCAAAGCCGCTGCCCACAGATCGGGGTCGTCGACGTCGCTCTCCGCCCGGTCGGCGAGGAATTCGCGGGCCTGCCCTGCGGTGCCGGCTGATGGATTGAGGAGGGGATTCTGACCAAAGCCGACTGGTCAGGTCGGAGAAGACAAACTCGGCAAGAAAGAAGACAAGTCAAACAAAGAAGGAAAGAGGCAACTCACTATAGGCGGGGGGTTGGCGCGAGAGTACGTCTCCTTGCCGAACCGCCAATCTTCCAGGAGCTTGTTGTCCGAGAGGTAGTGCACCATGTAGGCTACCTCCTCGTGAGGCATGTCTTTGGTGCACAGCCGGCTCGGATCTTGGTGCCCGCTCATATGGCATATCATGTGGGGGCGACCTTGGAGCGGGAGAACTCGGCGCGCCACGAAGCCGGCCAGCAGATCTGGACCAGTCAGGCCCTCCAACTGCGTAGCACTCGGAGTCGCGTGACGGCGCCGGCTCCCGCACGCGTCAGCGACTTGGCCCGATACGACCAGTTGGGCAGCCTCCCAGCCGGTGGGCTGGTTTCGAAAGCCGGCAGATTGACCCAATCGCCCTCCGCGAAGACGCTCTTCACGTAGAAGTACGATCGCTGCCACATCTTCACCGACTTTATCAGCTTGATGGTGGGGAAGGGGTTGTCGGCCCCCGACCTCCGCACGGCGATGAACGCCAAGACTGAGCCGGCACGCCTGCGGCCTGGGTGCCGAGCTTGGAGAAGAAGAACTCGCCCCAGAGCTCGATGGTGGGGAGGACTACGAGGAAGCCTTCGCACAGGGCGACGAAGGCAGAAAGCAGCACCACCGTGTTGGGCGTGAGGTGGTGCGGCTGGAGGCCGTAGAATTCCAGAAAGGAGCGGAAGAAGCTGCTCGCCGGCAAGCCTAGGCGCAGCGAGGCGGTCTGGCGGAATATGACCCTTCGCCCTCCTCCAGCGCGGTCAGATTTCTCGGCGCAAAGGCGCTTTTCGCACGTAATCCTTGCCGGGGAGCCGACGCGTCTTGCGGAGGAAATCGATGTGGTCGTCGTGGACCTCTGAGCCATCCCAGGTGCCGGAGTGCACCGAGGGAGGCGCGGCGGCGGAGGAAGAGCTCATCGTGAGCGGATCGCCGCAGCGTTCGGCAAAGCTTGGGGCACGGCGGTGCGAGGAAGAAGAAGAAGAAGAGCAAGGAGTAGCGTAGAGGAGCGGCGCGCGTGCTCTGCTGCTCCCCCTCCTCCCCCTACTTATAGCCTCATGGGCTACGAAACCGAGGGGGCGGTCGTGGGATTTACTGCGCCACGACCCCACGACCCCCCACGTTTATCGCACGGAGTTACTGCGCGCAGTAACTCCGAGGGAACCCCAACCGTTCGCCACGGCCGCAGCGGATCCGCTCGTGCGCCGAGGCGCGGTAGTGGCGGGCCCCGCCTGAAGGCCTGTCCCGTCACGCGCGTGGGTGAGCAGACTGGCCCGGCCGCGCGCTGCCACGTGACTGGCCCGAATCGGGCGGCGGCCTGGAAGCTTAGCCAGCACGCCACTTGGATCCCGCCGCGGCGTTCGAAATATTGGACAAGTCAGAGTTGGGCGAGTCCGACTCCTTCTAGTCGGCCCGGCAGAAGTCAAGCAAGATCCATGTCTCGGGCACCCGGAAAGAGAAACTGCTGAGGCTCCTCGGCTGATCGTCCGCGGCGCCTCACCAGCTTCGGGGACTACTGTCGGAGTAATGGGCCACGGGTAGGCTAACCCGAGGCCCAGAACCTTTCAAGACATCGGGGCAGGCTGCGCCCCTCAAGACCCCAAGACGAAGAGCCGCCTTCTGGAAGCCGGCTGCGAGGCAGCCGACTGCTCGCTCGCGGCCGAGTCCCGGAGGCAAGATCAAGACCGGCCGACTCCGGCCTGGCGGCTTCCAGAGAAGCCGGCCACAGGGAGTCGGCCCGCGGCACCAATGAGTACCCGTACCCTCATCAAGAGGGACGGGACGGGGAGTGGCTACAGTAAAGCCCACTCCCACCCCCTTTCCAAGGGCAGGCGTGGCCACAGTGCGCCGTACCCACGGAGATCTCCGTCCGGCGCGGCACTGTCGCCATGCCGGCCCTGACGTCAGCACCAGTGGAAGGAGTCATGCACCCACGACGGCCTGTCTGTACGACCCTGGGGCGACGGGTCCCACCAGTCATCGGGAGTCTAGAAGACGGCGAGAGCGCCACCAGTCGGACCCGTTGGGAGTCGGCCCCCGGGAGTCGGCCAGCCCCTCCCACGGGCCCCACACGCCATTAACCAGACAAGACGGGGAGTGGCAACAGTGATCGCCCGCCAGGCGGCGGTGCTGTTGCCACGACCCCATGACCAAGCCCGCGTCATTAGAAGCACGGCTACGATGTCAAGCAGCCAAGACCCGGCCAACGACACGGCCTATCACCGTCGTACCGGACCAGTCGGCGGGCCCCAGCAGTCGGCGGAGAAGACGGCGGCCAGAGAGACTGACGGCTGGGCCCACACCCAGCCGGATTACCATTGTACCCCTGGGGGGTAGGCCTATATAAACCCCCCAGGGCACCCATGCAAAGGGTTCGAATCCATTAGCACTAGACCAGACCACATAGGAAGGAGATAGCTAGCCTTGCCTTCTCCTACCTCTAGCATACAGCTCAAGGAGCAACCTTGTACTCACTAGTGCCTTAGTGATCATGCGGAGACCCCGCAGAGTAGGAGTAGGGGTATTATCTCCAAGGAGAGCCCCCAACCTGGGTAAAGTACGCCGGCGTTCGTGCGTTCCCCTCATCCCGCTTACAGGCACCGTCGACGTTCTACTCGCTCCCACCATGATAAGCCATCCATTGGCATATGTCACACCCAACCCCCGACAAGTAGCCCCTAAACCAGGCTTCAATGACGATGAGTCCGGCGCGCAGATTGTCTTCGGCATTGCAAGGCGGGTTCCTCCTCCGAATACTTCATAGAAGATTTTGAACACGAGGGTCGTGTCCAGCTCTGCAAAACAAGTTCCACATACCATCGCAGAGAGAATAAATATTTTCACAAATCTAATCTGCTGACGTATTCCGCAGAGTGACATCACACCACAGCCAAGCCTTTTTTCGAATCGTTTTTTACAGCCCACCTCAGCGTGTTTCGCGAGACGGTTTCCTTGGATCGTCTTGTCGAAGCAGAGATCGTGTCCCCTTATCACGGGATTCTCATCAATACGGACGTGGGTAACCCAACCGTGCCTTTGATTACGGTGCTTGGGTGATAAGCGAGTTTTACCAGGCTAGTGGGGGCGCATAGTTTTGTCCGCCCATATAAAGGGATAAGGATTCACCTTTTTCTACCCCACGCCTTCTTCCTCCTTGCTCATCCATTCTCGCGCACTCGAGCTCCAGCGCCCAAGTCCACATTCTCATTCTCAACCTTCTCCAACTATGTCCGGAGCGGGAGGCAAGTGGATGGTCTCCTCCGTCACGGAGGGGCACATCAAGAAGCTGAGGGGAGCCGGATACCTGTCCGAAGATATCGCACACCGGCTCCCAGATGAGGGGCAGCTCATCCCCACCCCCAGGCCCCATGAGAGGGTAGTGTTTCCTACCCATTCCCTCTGCGGACTGGGATTTCCCCTTCACCCATTCGTCCGGGGCCTCATGTTCTACTACAGCCTGGATTTCCACGATCTGACCCCGAACTTCATCCTCAACATATCGACGTTCATCATCGTGTGTGAGGCCTTCCTCCACGTCAAACCCCACTTCGGCTTATGGCTGAAGACCTTGAATGTCAAACCAAAGGTGGTGAGCGGCCAGCAGGCGGAGTGCGGAGGCGCCATGGTGGGCAAAATGCCCAACGTCACATGGCTCGAGGGCTCCTACGTGGAGACCATAAAGGGGTGGCAATCGGGGTGGTTCTACATCACCGAGCCGCGCGGCACCACATGGGCGGCGGCCCCCGAATTCCGATCCGGAATCCCTATGCGACTCACCTCCTGGAAAGAGAAGGGCCTGCCCTGGGGCAATTCGGTAGAGCTGACCCGACTCCAGACCTGTATCCAAAACATGGTAAACAAGAAGCTCAAGCTTGTCAACGTAGTCCAGGTCATGCTCGTCCGCCGGATCCTCCCGTGTCAACAGTGGGCGTTCAATTTGTGGGAGTTCGTCCTGGCCCAGCACCGGACTCTGAGCGAGCTCTTTGACACGACGCACGAGGACGCCTGGAAGGTGTTGTTTAAGAGGGCCGAGGTTCCCCCTCCCCTTACCGAGGATCGCGGGTTCAGCGCACAGCGTCAAGCCGGCACGGTAAGCTCTTACCATTTACAGGGTATTCATTTTCCATAGTTTGAAAATGCGCAAGATCTGAGCCCCCATGCCTTTGACAGGACTGGGTGGAGACATCGGGACATATTGACTGCCCGACCTCTCTGCCCGAAGGCCCTGCGAACGCTCTCCTGAAGAAGTGCTTACACCGGCTCCTTATGAGGTGCCGGAGAAAAAGGTCAAGAAGAAGGCTACAGGAACCCGAAAGAGTTCCCGGCGCCAGGTGTTATCGGACTCATCGTCCGATGACTCCGAGACGCACTCCTCCCGTGGAAACGAGGAGGAGGCAAATAAAGGTTCTTCCCCTCCAGCCGGGGAAGACAAGAAAAGGAAGGCCACCCCAACCGGGGGGGCGGAGGATCCAGGAGGGGAAGGACCCTCCCTCCGGACTGTTCCACCAACGCCGCCGATAGCGAAGACGAGTGGCCACCCAGGGCCAAGCCCCTTGCAAAGTCGTAAGTATTCGGATGCCAGAGTAACTCATAGTGTTCCTTTATTGCACGGCTTCTCCTAACGCCGAATATAATCATACAGTCCGCCCCGAGCCCGCATCGACATATCATCGAGCGGTTCCTTGGATTCGTCGGATGTGAATAGCTTTTCACTTCCGGCCGCCTCCTCTCCTCGCCCTACGGACAATGCCGAGGTATTGTCTCAAGGGGTTCCAAACCGAGGAGAGGTAGTCCTGGGGGCGCCTCAAGGCGACCTTTCGGACTCCAGGCACAAACGGAGCAAGGCTACCAAGGGCTCCAAGTCCGGCCCTCGGCCGAACATCGCGCCGGAACCTCCAGTGGTTCCGGACTCCGGCAGGCAGCCCCCTTCCAAGAGGCGCAAGCCGCCCGTGCCGGTGACCTCCGCCCATTCGGAGGCACCGGACATTTTGCTGGAAGTGCTTGGAGGCGCTTCCATCGACGAGGAGAACCGCACTATCATGAGTGCGGTGATCAAGAAGGTTCAGTCCGCCAAGAGCGAACTGACTGAAGCCTGTGCCAGCCTTCTAACAGGCTTTGAGGTAAGTATTAAAAATATAGGAAAATATTACCGCATAGACAGCAGCCCCTGATGCTCTGTTTGGTGTTCGCAAAGAAAAGCTGAATAGAGGATCAAATAATATATGCAGGAGTCTAATACAAGTATGTCTATATGCGTATGCAGGCTTCGCTGCTGACCTCTGCCGCACTGACTGCAGAGGTCGCCGCACTGAAGCAGAACCTCGAGCGGTCCAAGAAATAGCTCGGCCTTGCCAAGAAGCAGCTCGAGGGGAACAAAGGTAAGTAATACCTTGTGTACGTATAAAAAGGATGTAGTTGCAAAAAATGACAGGATCATTGTGGATATACCAGGAGCCACCACCGAGGTGGCGACCCTGAAGCAAGCGCTGTCCGAGGCCGAAAACAATGCGGCCACGGAGCGCACCGAGCGGGGGAAACAAGAGGCGCGGGTTGCGGAGGTGCAACAAGAGCTCCAGGCTCTCGTGAAAAAACACGAGAGTTTGGAGCTTGACTCGAAGACGCGAGAGTCCGAGCTTACCTCGGCCCTTGAGAGCGCGAAGCATGCCAAGGCCGAAGCCCAAAAGGCCCTCTAGGAAATTGAGGCGATGAAGAAGATAGCGGCGTGTAAGGCATTCATTATGCAAAGCAAGGGCATGAAAGTGAATTACTTGTTACTTACCCGAGTCCGGAGCTCTCCAGGAGCATTCACAGATTTGCCCCGCAGTGTGTCGGATGTTGCAAAGCACTACCGAGCCGAGGAGGGGAGCTCGATGGAGAAGGTGTTCTGATCTCAGTATACAGAGGCCGAACACCCGGTGCCCTTAAGCGACCAGCTGAAGCAATTGGTTGAGCTCCATAAGGCGGCCGAACAGGCCATGAAGGGTCTTATAGCCCGGCTGTGGCCTGGAGAGGCCATGCCAGGGAGCTACTTCGGGCTGTTGAAGCGGCTTGTCGATGCCTGTCCTTGGCTTGAGGTCATCAAGTGCTACGTCTGCATCGAGGGCGCCCGCAGGGCGCTTGCCCGTGTTTAAGTACACTGGGGCAAGATGGACGCTGAGAAGCTGGTGAAGGATGGGCCACCGCAGGGCAAGGAGCATCGCCACCCTGAAATGTACTATGAGGGTGTCCTGAAGGGTGCCCGCCTTGTGGCGGATGGATGTTACAAAGATGTAATTTTTGAGTGAACTCGTACGTGTGATCCTATACGCTAAAAACTTGTTCATATGCGCTATGCAACGCTTGTTTGAATTTAAAATATTATCTTCTATGCGGCCGTTTATTAAATCTAAGAGATGGCGAGTCGTCGGCTTCTGCCCCCATGCCACGAGTGTTGGGGTGTTCGGGGTAAACCTGAGCACTCTTTTTCCCATTCTTGGGTCCTTCGAGGGAGGTGCTCAGCACAACGAACAAGGCAATTAGACTATAATGCTTTATCACTCTCACTTAGCCAGAGAATTCTATAATTTTAAATTTTTGGCGAAGCCCCTAGTATTCGGAAGGCCGAATCCGGGGCACCATACACGCCTAGGTCGGACAAGGCTGACTCCTCGCTCTAAGCGGCATAAGTCTTTAGGGACTCGAGACCTCTCGAACAGCGACCAGCTCTCGCCTTATGATGACAGTCAGTTTTAGCTTTCTCTACTGAGGTGCTTAGCCCAGCTGAACCGGGGCACAATGGTAGTAGTTCTCCCAGTGCTACCTTAGCCGATATAGTGGAACGTAATGTACCAAAACATGGGAGCCGGGAAAACCCAACTAGACCCAAGACATGATTCAGAGCCGATGCATATAATGCTATAAGTTCGGGGTGCCGCACTTTTGAAAGTGTTCAGACTTCTCACGCCGTATTATGGGGTACTTAAGCCCCTGGCGTATTGGCCGTACCAAAGTGTACGGGTGCTAAATGTCATGAATGAACATATATACATAAAAAGGGAAGGAATAGAGAATGCGGAAATAGACTAGTGCTATGCATTGTTTATTCAAAAAAAGGGTGCATTAAAGCGGGACGATACAAGTATAAGCAAAAAATGGGACTATTTGACATGTCTCCTCCAAGGGTAAGCTGCAGAATGGTATTTAAAGCAGGTATTTCATTCGTTATAGAGACCACCTGGGAGTTCCATGATGAGACGTAGCTTTCGGCCCCCTGGTCCTTGTATCGTGTGTTCGGCAATTATACTGCCGGATAGGGCTTCCAGAGAGTAAAGTCCTGAAAGAGAGAAAAAATAACAAAGTAGGGAGCCCCTAGTGCGGTTGAGCCGCGTCTTGGGGCGCGCCGTAGTCGTGCCCCTCCCCCTGTGCCCATGGTATTTTCAATGCGTAATTATGTAAACGTGGCACGTATTTTGCCGTTTGGCTGGGGCTGGGGTAGGGGCCGCATTGCTATGCGATCTCGGAACGTGCCAGGCGGTCTTGTTGCAGATTACTCCGGGCGCGCTAGAAGGCGTTCGGGCGTTCGATCACCGGACTGGAGAATTGCCTTGAGAGGCTGCTTTGTACTTCTGCTGCGAGGGCCGCGGTGTGCTCCTCCGTTCGGAGAGAGCGCTCTGTGTTTCCATTGACTGTGATGACCCCCCGAGGTCTTGGCATCTTGAGCTTGAGGTATGCATAGTGCGGCACCGCATTGAGTTTTACCGTCACGGTTCGCCCAGCGATGCATGATAGCCATCATGAACGGGACTATATCGAAGATTAACTCCTCGCTTCAGTAAATTATCCGGGATCCGAAGACCACTTCCGGTGTGGTGAGCACATGCAATGGGCCTCTACTCCTGGTATGACGCCTTTAAAGGTCATTTTTGTGGGTTTAATCCTTGAGGGATCTATACCCATTTTTCGCACTGTGTCCTGATAAAGCAGGTTCAGGCTGCTGCCGCCATCCATAAGGACTCGAGCGAGGTGAAATCCGTCAATGATTGGGTCTAGGACCAATGCGGCGAATCCGCCGTGGCGGATACTAGTGGGATGGTCCCTGCGATCGAAAGTGATCGGACAGGAGGACCATGGGTTGAACTTTGGGGCGACTGGCTCCAACGCGTATACTTCCCTTAACACACGCTTCTCCTCCCTCTTGGGGATGCGGGTTGCGTATATCATGTTCACCGTCCGCACTTGTGGGGGAAACCCCTTCTGTCCTCTGGTGTTCGGCGGTCGGGGCTCCTCCTCGTCGTCGTTATGTAGCCCCTTGTCTTTGTTTTCGGCATTTAACTTGCCGGCCTGCTTGAACACCCAACAATCCCTGTTGGTGTGGTTGGCTGGCTTGTGGGGGGTGCCATGTATCTGACACAAGCGATCGAGTATACGGTCCAAACTGGACGGGCCCGGAGTACTTCGTTTAAATGGCTTTTTCCGCTGACCGGCCTTGGAGCCTCTGAATCCGGCGTTGACTGCCGTATCCTCTGTATTGTTGCTGTTGATGCGGCGCTTGTGTTTGTTGCGATGTGACCTACCATTGCCGTCCTTGGTATCCGAAGTACCAGGGTTCTTTGATATGTTATTGCTGCGAGCCAGTCCTCTCCCGCACAAAAGTCGTTCATGAGCGTCGTGAGGGCTGCCATAGATTTCGGGTTTTCCTGGCCAAGGTGCCGGGCAAGCCACTCGTCGCGGATGTTATGCTTGAAAGCTGCTAGGGCCTCTGCATCCGGACAGTCGTTGATTTGATTTTTCTTGGTTAGGAACCGTGTCCAGAATTGCCTGGCCGATTCCTCTGGCTGTTGAATTATGTGGCTCAAGTCATCGGCATCTGGTGGTCGCACATAAGTGCCCTGGAAGTTGTCGAGGAATGCGGCTTCCAGATCTTCCCAACAGCCAATGGATTCTGCTAGCAGGCTGTTGAGCCAATGCCGAGCTGGTCCTTTAAGCTTGAGTGGGAGGTATTTGATGGCGTGTAGGTCGTCACCATGGGCCATGTGGATATGCAGGGGGTAGTCCTCAATCCATACCGCAGGATCTGTTGTACCATTGTATGATTCAATATTTACAGGTTTAAAACCCTCTGGGATTTGATGATCCATTACTTCATCTCTGAAGCATAGGGGGTGTGTGGCGCCTCTGTACTGGGCTATATCATGACGCAGCTCGAATGAGTCTTGTCTGCTATGTTCGGCCCGGCTGGATTTACTTTTATTGTATCCGGCGTGTGATGCCCGGATAATCAAGCTACAGTAACCTCTGTTAATGATGCCACGTCACCACTCTTACTGTTGCTAACGTCGCAATGATTCGAAACCTTTTCAAATTCAAATTCAAATTAATGTCAAACGACAAAGTTTTCAAAATATTAAACTAAAATGTTCGGAGTGCGATTAAATGCCTAGGTGATTATAGTGCAACGAACACCCTTTTTGAAAATGTCTAAATATATTAAAATGAAATAAAACAGAAAAGTGAAATAAATAAATAAATAAAAGGAAAAGACAAATCTAACTAAAAATAAAAAGAGGCACCCCCCCACTGGGCCATCTGTGGCCCAGTGGCCAACCAAGCCCAGGCAAAGGCCCGACCGGCCCAGCCCGGCCGACCCACTCCTCCATATCCCCACCAGGAGGAAACCCTAACCCACGACCCACCTCACTCCCCACCCCACGATCCCACTCCCTCTCCCGGTCCAGATCGGATCGGGCGAGGCTCCGCCGCCTCGTCAACACCCGCCGTCGCCCGGCGCCGAGCTTCGCCGCCCCCACGCCAGACGCCGCCTCGCAGATCGCCTCCCGCTCCGCCGCTCGTCCCCGTCGTCGCCCTCGACCTCCATCGAGCCAATTGCCCCGTCCCTGCTCCTCGACGTGAGCTCCGCCTCGCCCCTCCCATCCTCTCTGTCCCGCACTTCGTCACGTGCACCGCGCGACCCGACCGCGCCCTGGCCCGCGCTCACCGTGGCCTCGCCCCACCCGGCGTGCCCCTGTACACGCGCCCGGGCGTGCGCCGATGCTTTGCCTCTTCCCTCACCGTGCCCCCTTCCCCCGCCGCCCTACGCCCGTGCGCCCATGCAGCGCCGTCCCTTGCCGCTCCGCTGTTCTAGTCGGCATCGCCTCTGTAGCCCGCTCCTCCTCCATCCGCCCCCTGTCCCGTCTTGTCGCCATCCCGTCCTCACTTGGGTTGGCGCTCGTGAAAGCCCCGCCATGGTCACCAACCCCTGCTCGGCGACTGCCGCCCGCCCAGTGTGCGCCGAACAAGCGGGTGCTAGGCACCGTTGCGCCCACGCCCGTTCGGGCGACAACCGCGCGCCCATGCGCCCGAAACCCGCAAGGCCCCCTGAGGCCAATGACATGGGGGCCCCAGCCCAGAACGTTTTCATAAAAAAAAGGAGAATAAAAATAAAATAAAATGTGATAATAAATAATAAAAATAATTAATTAATTAACTAACTAATTAATTAACTTAATTAATTCTGATTAAATTAACCAATTAAGATTAATTAACCTAATTAACTAGTGTTAATTAGCTAATTAATTAGTATGACCAGTGGGGCCCACCCCCTAATTAATTATGATTAGTTTAATTAATCTGTTTAATTAAAATGTGTCCGTGACCAGTGGGACCCATGGTCAGTTGACCGATCAACTCATTGGACTGGCGACGTTAGCATGACCTCATGCCGATGTCATTAATCCATTTTTCAATTAATTTAAATAATTAATTAAATTCCGTAAATTAATAAATTCTTTAGAAAATCATAACTTTAAATCAGAACTTCGGATTAAATTATTTTCAACATGAAAGTTGCTCGAATCGGCAGAGGCGAACCCGGATATGCAGCCCGTTAAATCCGCCACGCACCCATAACTTATCAAACTCGCAACTTTCCCTCCGGCTCCTTCCGCCGAAAACGCCAAACACCGGATACTTTCCCGGATGTTTCCCCCCTTCACCGGTATCACCTCATACCGCGTTAGGGCACGCCCAACATCACGCTTTGCTTTGTCATGCATCGTCATGCATATGTTTGCATTGTATTCATTGTTTCTTCACCTTCTTGTTTCGCTAGACACCGAGACCGACGCCGCTGCTACCCAGTACGACTACGGAGTTGACGACCCCTCTCTCTTGCCAGAGTAACCAGACAAGCCCCTCCCCCCCTTTGATCACCAGATATCGCCTATTCTTCTCTATACTTCTTGCAGTAGAGTAGTGTAGCATGTTACTGCTTTCCGTTATCCCTATCCTGATGCATAACATGTCCTTGCTACTACTGTTGTTACCTTTACCTGCTATCCTACTGCTTAGTATAGGATGCTAGTGTTCCATCAGTGACCCTACACTCTTGTCCGTCTGCCATGCTATACTATCGGGCTGTGATCACTTGGGAAGTGATCACGGTCATATACTATATACTTTACACTATTACATTACATGTGATACTGTTCGGAGATGGGGGCTGAAAGGACAGGTGGCTCCATCCCGGTAGAGGTGGGCCTGGGTTCCCGACGGCCCCCGACTGTTACTTTGTGGCGGAGCGATAGGGCAGGTTGTGACCACCTAGGAGAGAGGTGGGCCTGGCCCTGGTCGGCGTTCGCAGATACTTGACACGCTTAACGAGATCTTGGGATTTGATCTGAGTCTGGCCATTTGGTCTATACGCACTAACCAACTACGCGGGAACAGTTATGGGCACTCGACGCCGTGGTATCAGCCGAAGCACTTCGTGGCGTCAGCGACTGAGCTGCGCGCGCCGGATTGGACTGGAACGCCTGCTAGGCTAGGTCTGCTTCTGAAAGTGCAACTATCCCTAGGTGGTTTTGGTAATTAATAACAACATATAGCTCATTGAGCTAATGCTATTCCAAGACTATTATTTCAGGAAAGCTCAATGAATGGCATGGCATGGATGATGAAAGTGGATCCCTCAAAATACTAAGGACAAAGGATTGGCTCAAGCTCAAAAGCTCAAGACTCTTCATTTTACATTTCAGTGATCCAAGATCACATTGAGTCTATGGGAAAAGCCAATACTATCAAGAAGGGATGAGGTGTTGCTTAATGAGCCTTTTGCTTCATGTGCTTAGTGATACGCTCCAAAACTCTCAACTACTTTCCCACATCCACAAATGACCTAAACCTAAAGCCAAAATCGGTCACACCGATTCTTTCTATCCGGCGCCACCGATTCCAAAAGTCATAGCCACTGCCACAAACCCTAAGCAAATCAGTCTTACCGATAGGGATCTCGGTCTCACCGAGATGGGGTTGCAATCTCTCTGTTTCCCTTCGTAACATTTCGCTCTAACCGAAGTGAGCGATCGGTCCCACCGAGATTGCAATGTAAACTCTCTGTTTCCTTTTTGTAACATTTTGGTCTCATCGAAAAGAGCAAATCGGTCCCACCGAGTTTACCTGACCAACTCTCTGGAAAGCTTATTACCTAAATCGGTCTCACCGAGTTTGTGTAATCGGTCTCACCGAGATTACGTTATGCCCTAACCCTAACCATATCGGTCTCACCGAGATGCATGTCAGTCCCACCGAAAATCACTAACGGTCACTAGGTTTACTAAATCGGTCCGACCGAGTTTAACGATTCGGTCCCACCGGGTTTGGTAAATTGTGTGTAACGGTTAGATTTTGTGTGGAGGCTATATATACCCCTCCACCTCCTCTTCATTCGTGGAGAGAGCCATCAGACTGAACCTACACTTCGAACTTACCATTTCTGAGAGAGAACCACCTACTCATGTGTTGAGGCCAAGATATTCCATTCTTACCATATGAATCTTTATCTCTAGCCTTCCCCAAGTTGCTTTCCACTCAAATCATCTTTCCACCAGATCCAAAACCTATGAGAGAGAGTTGAGTGTTGGGGAGACTATCATTTGAAGCACAAGAGCAAGGAGTTCATCATCAACACACCATTTGTTACTTCTTGGAGAGTGGTGTATCCTAGATTGGCTAGGTGTCACTTGGGAGCCTCCGACAAGATTGTGGAGTTGAACCAAGGAGTTTGTAAGGGCAAGGAGATCGCCTACTTCATGAAGACCTACCGCTAGTGAGGCATGTCCTTCGTGGGCGACGGCCATGGTGGGATAGACAAGGTTGCTTCTTCATGGACCCTTCGTGGGTGGAGCCCTCCGTGGACTCAAGGCAGCCGTTACCCTTCGTGGGTTGAAGTCTCCATCAACGTGGATGTACGATAGCACCACCTATCGGAACCACGACAAAAACATCCGTGTCTCCAATTGCGTTTGAATCCTCCAAACCCTTTCCCTTATATTCTTGCAAGGTGCATGCTTTATTTTCCGCTGCCTATATACTCTTTGCATGCTTGCTTGAATTGTGTGATGATTGCTTGACTTGTCCTAAAATAGCTAAAATCTGCCAAACTATAAAATTGGGAAAAGGTTAAGTTTTTATTCGTCAAGTAGTCTAATCACCCCCCCCTCTAGACATACTTCAAGTTCCTACAGGTGGTATCAGAGCTTTGGTCTCCATTTGCTTTGATTTCCATAGCTTTTGGTGGTCATAGCCTTGGTTTCACAACCTAGGAGAGTATGGCGTCTAGCGAGGGAAATTATCACCGTAGAGTTCCTTACTTTGATGGTACTAATTTTGCTAGTTGGAATCATAAGATGAAAATGCATATTCTTGGACATAACCCCGCCGTTTGGGCAATTATTTGTATTGGCTTGCAAGGTGAATTCTTCGATGGGAGAGAACCGAACCGTGAAGCTAATGCGGAAGAATTGAAGATGTTGCAATACAACGCTCAAGCATGTGACATCATCTTCAACGGATTGTGCCCCGAAGAACTCAACAAAATCAGCCGTCTTGAGAATGCAAAGGAAATTTGGGATACTTTGATTGATATGCATGAAGGTACCGAGTCCGTCAAGGAATCCAAGTTGGATGTGCTGCAAAGTCAGCTTGACAAGTTCAAAATGAAGGATGGTGAAGGTGTCGCTGAAATGTACTCTAGGCTTGCTCTTATCACAAATGAGATTGTCGGCTTAGGGAGTGAAGAGATGACCGACAAATTCATCATCAAGAAAATCCTAAGAGCATTGGATGGAAAGTATGATACCGTGTGCACATTGATCCAATTGATGCCAAACTAGAAAGATCTCAAGCCAACAGAAGTCATTGGAAGGATTGTTTCTCATGAGATGTCACTCAAGGATAAGGAGGAACTTCACAACAAGTCAAGTGGTGCTTACAAAGCCTCAAGTGAAGCCCCCACATCATCAAGTGAGAAACCAACCTTCAATGAAGAATTGAGCTTGGTGAAGAACTTCAACAAATTCTACAAAATTAGAAGCAAAGAAAGAAGCTCCAAGTCAAGGTCTTACAATGACAAGAGATCTTCTAGTCGAGAGCGCAATTGCTACAATTGTGGGAATCCCGGACACTACTACAATGAGTGTACGACACCCTACAAAAGAAGAGAAGATTCTCCAAGAAGAAGAAGCAAAAGAGAAGAATCACCACCAAGAGAGAGGAGGAGTAGAGATGATCGTTTTGAATGAAGACCCACACGGAGAAGCAAGGATTCGGAAAGGAAGGACAAGTCATCAAAGAGCTACACAAAACGCAGACATCAAGCTCATATTGGTGAATGGGTTTCCGGCTCCGACTCCGACAATCACTCCGAGAGAAGCTATCACTCCGACTCCGAATATACTCAAGATGAAGGTGTTGCCGGTCTAGAACTTGTGTCAACCAACTCCTACGACATATTTGAATCACCAAATGAAGGAATTGGTAGATGCTTCATGGCCAAATGTCCTAAGGTAACACACCCCGAGTATGTTGATTTTGATGTTGATGTAGATGACTTGCTAGGTGATGATGATTTACTTGTTGACAACTCTAGTGATGAATACTATGATGAAACGTCAATTAATCATGCTAATCAAACAAATGACAATGATAAGGAGAAAATTGAGCTTCTAACTAAAGAACTAAACACTCTTAAGTTGGCTCATGAAGCTATCTTCGAAGATCATCGAGAAGTTTTAAGGGCTCATGAGAAGTTACGCTTTGAAAAGCTCAATCTTGAGCAAGAGCATGAGTTCTTAAAGGCAATCAATGATGATCTCCGTAAGAAAAGTTCTTCTTACATTGTCAAGCGTTTACTCTTATCTACTTACATGCCTCAAGTCAAGTCTAGTAACAAGTACAAGAAAGATACTTCCTCTAGTAGTAACAATAATAATGTCAAATCCAATGTTGTTGCTTCTAGTAGTTCTCTTGATTCCACTAATGATTCTCTTAGCCAAGTTACTCTTGAGCAAGAAAATAGTTTATTGAAGGGAATTATAGAGAAAGGTGTTTACAAGAGCCTTGCCGGGAGTAAGCAATTTGAGGAAATTGTATGCAAGCAAGGAAGGCACCGGAAGAATCAAGGTGTTGGTTTTGAACGAAAGTTCAACGCCAATGGAGTTGAGTGGGAAGAAGATCAATACCCCAAGACAAAGTTTGTTCCTCAACAAGAGAAGTATGATCCTACTTCCTTCAAGGGGACACAAGCTCAAGATGATCTTCCACCACAAGACTACAAGAACAAAGGCAAGGACAAGCTTCAAGAAGAGATTGATGCATTTGAAGAAGCACCTAAAGTCTCGTTCGAGTGGGTCCCATAGACTACGTCAAGTTATACTTCATCAAGTTCAACTACAACTCCAAGGATTCCCATCAAGATGATGTGGATCCCGAAGAAGAAGAACTAGAGATTTCTTGAGGGTGACTCCGGCAACACTCTTCACTCATATCATTTTGGCAAGAACAATTGCAATCAACTTTCACATATTGCACTAGTTCAAGGAGTGACAAACCCTCATGTTGGTAAGACAAGGGACAAGGTAACCTAATGTTTTCATGGACATCATCTTGTGTGTGCATCACTCTATGTCTATGGATATTCTTGTTTGTTCCTTGTGGGACTAACCCATGTAGGCAATTTGAAAGTGCAACTCACTCCAAAGGATTGCTCCAAATGATCTACATCAACATTGAGCATATACATCTTCAACACCTACATGAAGTCATCATCGACAAAACCCAAGGTTAGTTCATCCCTCTAAGGGGGGGATCTCACATCTAGGGGAGCTTAACTCTAAGAATTGAGTCAAAGCAACTCTAATGGTGTGAACACATAAATGCATTATGTAAAAGTGGTAACCCCACTTGAGCTTAAACGATGAGTATGACCTATGATCAAATGTTCTCATTTGACTCCTAAGTCAATATACTCATATATAGATGACCTAGTCAGTGCTTGATAGATGCTAGAATTGGTTGTGCATGCTTTGCCACATATTTTAATTGCCATCTTATTGTGTGAGCATGTTGGTGCATATTTTACTCATTCAAGGACATCCACTTGTTGTTTTGTTTGTTTGGATTCTTTTCTTTGTGCCAAGTGGATGGACAAGAATGCCTAAGAACCTTCTTTAGCTATCTATGCTTTTCTCTTCTCAAACTCTATTCATGCTACATCACAAAATTTGATCAAGTCAGATTCGAACCACTCTGTGTGAGGAGCACTCAGAGTCCCCGATTCGTCATAGACTTAAACTTCCAAAACCTCTTAATGATTCTCGGTCTGACCGATCCTTCCATTTTGGTCCTACCGAGATCATCAAGTTGATCTGAGTTTTCAATCTCGGTGCAACCGATTTGAACTTTAGGTCTCACCGATTTGCTTTAGAACACAAGTTATGCATCTCGGTGCCACCGAGTTGTTCCACTTTCGGTCACACACCGGCCGGTCGGGCTATATATAGCCACGGGCAAAATTTTGGAAATTTCTCCGAAACCCTTCGCCTGCGCAACAGCTCGCTCTGCCATCGTGGTCTCCGGATCGTCTCCTCGCCGCCAGGAGCCTCCTGTCGCTCGTCTTCGCCGCCGTCAACGGATTTCGTCCCCGCCGTTGCCGCTGTAGCAAGTCCACCGCCAAGTTAGGGTATGGACTTGATCTTTGTGCTATCCACGTCTGATTCCTGGCCATATTGTTTTCATATTGAATCTTGCCACGATTGAAACTCATATATCCAGCCAAAGTAGTTCATAGATTAGATGTGATTCAAATTTTTAGGTTTAGGTTTCCACCGAAACCATCTCGGACCCACCGAGTTGAAAAACTCGGTCTCACCGATTTGGCTTATGCCATTGCACTAGTGACTCTCGGTCTGCGAGAATTACTAATCGGTGCAACCGATTTGAGAATTCTGTGAAACCCTAGCAGTCTCGGTACCACCGAACTGAAACTCGGTCCAACCGAGATCATCAGTTTAGGTTTCAAAAACTGCTTCGGTATCACCGAGTTTGAAAATCGGTGGATCCGAAATGCTGTCTGTGGAAAACTAAAACTGAACTTTTGAGTCATCTTTTGCAAAAACCTCTGCATTTTGTGATGCTCATCTTTTCTATCTCATCTATAACTCTTCACAGGGTCAGCAGTCAGCCTTTGCAGTATGTCTGATCAAAGTGACAGCGGCGAACAGTCGAAGAGCAGATGAACTTGAGTGAGGGCACTAGTCCCTCAACTTCAGATGAAGGGAGCAGAAGTACTCCTAGCAACCTGCCTAAGGCTGCAACTAGGCAAAGGAGGAAAATAACTTCAGATTCAGAGGATGAAGATTATAGAGCTGAGGAAGATGAGGCTATCTCCAAGAAAGTTGTGCTCAAGAAGGAATATGGCTCGACCAAAGAATGCAAAGCCAGGCATGAAGATCAAAAGGCCTGCAGGAAGACAACCAATGTCCAAAGCCAGAGTGTCTACACAAGCTTCTTTGGAAACCCAACCCAAAGAACCTGCTGCAGAAGGTAAGAAAAGAAAGGAAAGGGTCAAGATGACCATGGCCAGATTTATTGGGAAGCCTTCCATGATGGAAGAAGAGGATGAACTTCTTTTGACTCCAAAGGCACCAAAGCTTATGGGAGATGTTGTTAGATCAGGGGCTGCAAAATCTAAGCCCAAGGAAGCACCCAAAGCTGCCCCCAAGGCCAAGTCTACACCAAAGAGGAATACCAGGAGTATTCCAGCTGCTGAGAAGAACAAGGCCCCAAAGGTGCACGAGGATCTTGATGAGGAAGATGAAGAAGGACAAGTTCTGAGAAAGCTCAAGCCCAAGATACCAGACCACAATGATGCCCATCCTGTGGCTGAGGACATGAGAATCAGGAAGGACTCAGGATTGAGGATATGGAGGATGGCAGATCCATATGCCATAAGGAGAAGAACTGCTATTGATTACAGGTTCCACACCAAGGAACAACACGACTTTTATGAGACCATTTTGCTGGACAAGAAGCCCATAGTTTGTGATATGAGGTGGGTCGACTGGACCTACATGAAGGAGAATGAAGAGCACTATCCTGGAGTGCAAGACAAATTTATTGCTTGTGGAGTTGCAGATTTTGTTGGGCAAAAGCTCACAAATTGGAATGATGAACTTATCATGCAGTTCTACTCGACATCACATTTTTACCCAGAAGGAAGAATTGTTTGGATGTCTGAAGGTACAAGGTACCAGTCAACTGTTGAAGAATGGGCAAAGCTGATAAATGCCCAGAGGAAAATGAGGATGACCTAGACATTTATGCAAAGAAGAAGATAGGTCACAATTCAATGGCTCACATGTACAAGGAGATTCCAGACAAGGCATTAGGAACTCACAAGTTTGGATCAGTTCACTTTCTGCTGTCAGGGTTGCCAACCATAAATTGGATTCTGAGGCACACATTGTTGCCCAAGTCTGGTGACCATAACATGATCATAGGGCATGCCATCAACATGTTGCATGTGTTTGATGTGCCACAAAAGTTCAAATTCATGAGCCTGATCATAGAAACAATCAAGAGGACTGCAGCAGATCAGAAGAGGAGCTGTGGATATGCACCTCAGATTCAAGAATTGATAAACTCAAAGTTGGGCACAGGAAAATATCAGTTGGATAAGGAACACTTTCCACTTTATCCAGACTTTGAGGACAATGAGGTTGTCATGAATGAGGATGATCCATCATCAGTTCAAGCTCAAGAGAAGAAGGAGAAGGCAAAGAGGGAGAAGGCTGCCAAGATGCCAACTCAAGAGGAGGCATCTGAGTATTTCTTGAAGAACAAGCAGGAGCAGCTCGGATACTTGATAGCATCAACCCTGAGGATTGAGAAGGGATTGGCCACCCTCTCTCAAAATCAGGAGAGCTTGGAGAGAATCATAGAACAAAAGTTCTATAACTTAGATGTGAAAGTAACTGAGATTCAGTCTGCAGTGGAGGAACTACAAGAGGACATGCAGGAGAGGAAGGGCAAAACAACAACTGATGTGTTTGCCAGAGTGCCTAGATCCCAGAGGTCAGATGCAGTGCCAGTGACAGAGACAAGAGCAACTTCATCTGCACCAGCTACAGCCTCAGTGCCACCAGCTCCAGCACCTACATCAGCTCCAGCTCCATCTACATCAATCAAGTCTTCGTCAAGGAGCCATCTCTACACCACCACCAGAAGATCAAGCCCGAGAGTCGATCTAGCACTATGCATTTTCTATGAACTTTTTGGTAACTTGTTGCCAAAGGGGGAGAAAAATGTATAGATCATAGGCTTCGAGAGAGAGAGTGTTGCTTTTGTTCTCTCTTGCTTTATTTGGTGGTTTTTCAATCTTTGGTTGCTTTTGGTTGAGATACTATGCTTGTGAGACATTGATGATCATGTGTTTGATCATAAGCTACACTTACGCATGTTTGATGATATTATCCTATCTATCTTATGTGATCACTCACTATGCTTGGTGATGAGTGCATGTATTCATTGTTTATTATTTTGAGCGCTCCACCAAGATGTATGTGACATGGAAGAGTAACCCATGAGCCTAATTCATTGTGCATTTGCAGTCCAAAGCAAATCTAAAACTATGCACAAATTTAGGGGAGCTCTTGCTTATCACATAATTCTCAAAGCGACGATGTTATTTAAATTTTATTATCATTTGTCGAAGCTTTGATCTATATGTTGTCATCAATTACCAAAAAGGGGGAGATTGAAAGTGCAACTATCCCTAGGTGGTTTTGGTAACTCATAACAACATATAGCTCATTGAGCTAATGCTATTCCAAGACTATTATTTCAGGAAAGCTCAATGAATGGCATGGCATGGATGATGAAAGTGGATCCCTCAAAATACTAAGGATAAAGGATTGGCTCAAGCTCAAAAGCTCAAGACTCTTCATTTTACATTTTAGTGATCCAAGATCACATTGAGTCTATAGGAAAAGCCAATACTATCAAGAAGGGATGATGTGTTTCTTAATGAGCCTTTTGCTTCATGTGCTTAGTGATACGCTCCAAAACCCTCAACTACTTTCCCACATCCACAAATGACCTAAACCTAAAGCCAAAATCGGTCACACCGATTCTTTCTATCCGGCGCCACCGTTTCCAAAAGTCATAGCCACTGCCACAAACCCTAAGCAAATCGGTCTTACCGATAGGGATCTCGATCTCACCGAGATGGGGTTGCAATCTCTCTGTTTCCCTTCGTAACGTTTTGGTCTAACCGAAGTGAGCGATCGGTCCCACCGAGATTGCAATGTAAACTCTCTGTTTCCTTTTTGTCACATTTCGGTCTCACCGAAAAGAGCAAATCGGTCCCACCGAGTTTACCTGACCAACTCTCTGGAAAGCTTATTACCTAAATCGGTCTCACCGAGTTTGTGTAATTGGTCTCACCGAGATTACGTTATGCCCTAACCCTAACCATATCGGTCTCACCGAGATGCATGTCGATCCACCGAAAATCACTAACGGTCACTAGGTTTACTAAATCGGTCCGACCGAGTTTAACGATTCGGTCCCACCGAGTTTGGTAAATTGTGTGTAACGGTTAGATTTTGTGTGGAGGCTATATATACCCCTCCACCTCCTCTTCATTCGTGGAGAGAACCATCAGACTGAACCTACACCTCCAACTTACCATTTCTGAGAGAGAACCACCTACTCATGTGTTGAGGCCAAGATATTCCATTCTTACCATATGTATCTTGATCTCTAGCCTTCCCCAAGTTGCTTTCCACTCAAATCATCTTTCCACCAGATCCAAAACCTATGAGAGACAGTTGAGTGTTGGGGAGACTATCATTTGAAGCACAAGAGCAAGGAGTTCATCATCAACACACCATTTGTTACTTCTTGGAGAGTGGTGTCTCCTAGATTGGCTAGGTGTCACTTGGGAGCATCCGACAAGATTGTGGAGTTGAACCAAGGAGTTTGTAAGGGCAAGGAGATCGCCTACTTCATGAAGATCTACCGCTCTCGAGGCAAGTCCTTCGTGGGCGACGGCCATGGTGGGATAGACAAGGTTGCTTCTTCGTGGACCCTTCGTGGCTGGAGCCCTCCGTGGACTCGCGCAGCCGTTACCCTTCGTGGGTTGAAGTCTCCATCAACGTGGATGTACGATAGCACCACCTATCGGAACCACGACAAAAACATTCGTGTCTCCAATTGCGTTTGAATCCTCCAAACCCTTCCCCTTATATTCTTGCAAGTTGCATGCTTTATTTTCCGCTGACTATATACTCTTTGCATGCTTGCTTGAATTGTGTGATGATTGCTTGACTTGTCCTAAAATAGCTAAAATCTGCCAAACTATAAAATTGGGAAATGGTTAAGTTTTTATTGGTCAAGTAGTCTAATCACCCCCCCTCTAGACATACTTCAAGGTCCTACAGCTTCCGGCCGCCCACGCAACATGCAGGTGTGCTAAGGGCGATGGGACCAGACCCCTGTGCGCTTAGGTTTAGACCGGCGTGCTGACCTCTGTGTTGTGCCTAGGTGGGGTTGCGACGTTATGATCTTCCGCGGTTGGGCATGACCCAGAAAAGTGTGTCCGGCCAAATGGAATCAAGCGTGTTGGGTTATGTGGTGCACTCCTGCAGGGAAGTTAACCTATTCGAATAGTCGTGATCTTCGGTAATAGGACGACTTGGAGTTGTACCTTGACCTTATGACAACTAGAACTGGATACTTAATAAAACACACCCTTCCAAGTGCCAGATATAACCCGGTGATCGCTCTCTAACAGGGCAATGAGGAGGGGATCGCCGGGTAGGATTATGCTATGCGATGCTACTTGGAGGACTTGATCTACTCTCTTCTACATGCCGCAAGACGGAGGCTGCCGAGCGTAGTCTTCGGCAGGATTAGCTATCCCCTCTTATTCCGGCATTCTGCAGTTCAGTCCACCGATATGGCCCTTTACACATATATCCATGCATATGTAGTGTAGCTCCTTGCTTGCGAGTACTTTGGATGAGTACTCACGGTTGCCTTGTTCCCCCTTTTCCCCCTTTCTTTACCCGATTGCTGCGACCAGACGATGGAGCCCAGGAGCCAGACACCACCGTCGACGACGACTCCTACTACGCTGGAGGTGCCTACGCAGCCCGCTAACGACGGCCAGGAGTAGTTAGGAGGATCCCAGGCAGGAGGCATGCGCCTCTTTCGATCTGTATCCTAGTTTGTGCTAGCCATCTTATGGCAAACTTGTTTAACTTATGTATGTACTCAGATATTGTTGCTTCCGCTGACTCGTCTATGATCGAGCACTTGTATTCGAGCTCGCGAGGCCCTTGGCTTGTATTATGATGCTTGTATGACTTATTTATGTTTTAGAGTTGTGTTGTGATATCTTCCCGTGAGTCCCTGATCTTGATCGTACACATTTGCGTGCATGATTAGTGTACGATTGAATCGGGGGTGTCACAAGTTGGTATCGAGCCGATTTCTGTAGGAATCCCCTTCCCAACTCCTTGGCGAAGTCGAGTCTAGACGTTGCAAAAACTTTTACTAACATGGTCAGGTGTCTTACCGCTGCGCCGCCATTGGGTGGTATTAGGATCTTTTATTCCTCGTCTATACTCTGAGATTCTGATCTCTCTTCTATTCGGGTTAAATGATTTTCTAAAATCTAACTTTAGGTTCTCGAAAACGCTTTCTCCCGGAGAGCCCCTTCAGTCCAGATGATCGCCGACTGCACATGAAGATTTCAAAGTTACTTTCCGATACTCTTTCGGGACTGCCCATTGCTTTTGCAATTCACTACCACCGAAATATCCCTATGAATAAATTCATACACCATTCTTACTTAGTTCCAGTTACTCTTTTTATTACAAGATGCCCTGAAATACTCGTTGTTGTTCTTAGAATACTTATGCCTACTGCCTTGCAGTTCCTTGCCACCTGAATACCCCTACGGATAATTTCTCGCACTTACCGAGTATCCACTCATCCCTAGTTGATTCATCTATGTCACCAATCCTCGATATATCATTCGATCTTCCAAAAATCCTAAGCATCCTATTGCTCTTGAAATTCTTGATTGCTTGCATTATGGTTAATCCCGTAAGTCTAGTAATCTTGTTGACATCCATTGTCATTGTCATTTTGAGTCCGCTAATTTGATTTGTTGTGAATGCTCGCAATCCTCAAACAGATCCTAGAATTCATCCTTCCAGCTCAGACATCGTTTTAATCATGAGCTGGTTCTCGCCAATTAAATTGTCGTCGATTGTGCCCCTAAGTCTATTGAACTTATCCATCCTTGATCAGAGCGTCTGCTTCTGATCCTTCGCTTTGTAAATCATAATTCCTTAGCAATTGAGCTCTAAGTTATTCAGTTGTTTCTATAATCCAATGTCTTTGCCTTGCTTCTTCTCTGGTTGTGTGCCGATACTCACCCCAGATCCTTTGTTGGATTTTATCCGACAATATCCTTCATATTCAATAACCTTGAGCCTTTCCTAGGATATATACCGCCTTTGGTAAATTGTATCCTTTGCTTTGTCAACCATGCTCTACTTTCAGCTTGAGTTAATTACTCCTGAAGTTCATGGTATATGTTTTAAGAAGCCCCGATGGCTTGAACCTATGCCTTCCTTAATATGTGTGAACTAGAAAGTTTTCACGAGTCATACACTCCTGGTATTTTGCCAGATAATATTTGAACACTACAACCTCCTCGAAAGTGAGAAGTGAATGAAAGGTTATGCATTGGAGAAGTGGGAGTCGACCTTGAACTTTTGTTCATGCACATGGACACGATGTAGATCTTATCATTAAAGCTTCTCTTAAATTAATTATCCCTTTGGTATAAGTTCATCTTATATCTGGGATTTGGCCTTTTGCAATCATGGTTCCGACCATGTTCTCTTTTAAATACCATTTCTTGTGCAAGTTTAAGCACTTGTCTTCTGTAGAGCAATACCCCAGTCCAACGTCTACTTTGATCTGTCATCGAGTATTACCCCCTGGTATCTCGAGATTATCATGGAACTGCGTAACTTCTTATGAGTTCTTCATCAAGTGCTACATTCCCACTGATTCCAATTTTTCACGGGCTCTGAGTTTTAAACACTCAAAGACACCAATAACTGAACCGAGTCCGCTTTTCTGGTTCAACAACTCTTCAAGAAGCTTCTATAAGTACGAAGTTTGTACCCGATCACGCCATTCCTAGCCTGTTTGACTATATCATTGTCGTGATGATTCTAACTGTGCTACCTGGTCCTTATTCTCGGAGCACCAATTTGCGACGATAGCTAAGCTTACGTCGATTTTCCTCGTCATACCCTTTCACCTTAAACAACAAGCTTGAGTTCGAGTTTGTGTCGTAACTATGGTTCGAATAACCTCTTGCTTCATCATTCCTTTGACTTGATGTCGTCGCTGATTGATTACATCTTCATGAAATCTCTCGACAAAGGTGTTGTGATCATCATCAACCTTATGAGCTCTTCCAGGATATCAACCAGATTCATGAAGAGAAATACCATCCTTGCTCTCGATGAGTTGTGTTATCATCGGCCACTTATTGCCTTCCCTCCAACACAAACTTGTTCGTGTTTCGTGTTATACCTTGAGTTCCTTGCTATCCAACTTATGTTATGATTCTACCGCGGAGTATTACCATCTTTGATGTCGTGGAATGTTGTGAGGATTGCTCCACCTCTTCAGAATTCTTGCTATAACGATACTTCTCACCATCACCATTCTTTCTTGGTCCTCGTGTTGATTCCAACCGGGGTACCCACAAGTGAGCGGTGCTCTTTGGATTCTGCCCTTCTAGCAACCCTCTTGCTTTGAAGTTAATGGTCGGCCGTTCATTCTTAGATTGTTGATTATTGAATCACCATTAAGACGTTGGTCGTGCAACCCAGCCCATATTCAGGTGCACCTTTCAACCAATGTTTAAATGTGTATCTTTTCCTCGAGCATACATCATTATACCATTTGATCTGACAAATGTTATCTCCTTGTTCACATAATTGTGGAAATCCATCTTTGTTAATCTCGATAAATTGCCGCTGATTCCATCAGCCACCCCCCCTCATCCTCTCCTTGGATTAATGATGATGAACCCCTTGTATATCCAAGCCCGACCTTTGCTTGAAGACCATGTCAATGCTATCTCGAAGCATGTCTGTGATACTCCGATTTTCAACAAGAATATTTAAAGACCCATTATAAATGTTTCTTTATCAATTATCCAAACACCGTTGTATGGGTAATGTCACGAAATTTCTCTTCCCTACCTAAAAGGTTTTCTACATTATATCCTGTCATGGATATCCTGCTCTGCTTATCATTGGGAAGGATATACCCTCGAATATCCGATAATCATATTTTCCTTTCCATTATTTGGTTTAACCTTTCTGGTGATCATTATGGTCTAAGCAATATTAATTCCCTGCTTATGTAAACCCCTCGGTGTACAATTCTGTCAGTAAGACTCTGTTACTTTTGTTGATGACATTCCAGTCACCACCGATGGACGAGAACTTTGCCTATTGGTCCACCTCGTTGCAACGAGCAGGAAAATGGTTATCTTCGTCCCTCGCCATTGGTACCAACGTTGTTGCCGACATAGCTGACATGGTACTCCCTGACATGCCTTGCTATCATGACCGTGCAAGATGTCACTACTCCAAAAAAAACCCACATGGTGGGCCCATAACCCACAGTTCCACAGGATCGAAACCCGACTCTCCTGTACACCCCCAATTTCCAAAGTTATTCCTCGCGCTTGACTTCTTATGTAACTTACGGGCCCCTTGCCAAGTGATCTATTCGGTATCGGGCGCAATACTTATTCTCGTTGCCGAACCCCTTCACCTTCGATAGGCATTGAGCGATTTCCTATCGGTTTGAAACTTCTCATGGTACCTTCTTACTTTGCTCTCGACATCTTCTTAAGTTTCAATTCGAGAGATACTTATGCTTCTTCCCCTGGGTTAACCGTCTGATGCTCGATCTTGTTAGAATCCGTCCGTATAGGGTTCTCCCTTCTCACCCTTCCGTAAGTACGGTGAAGATCCTGAAGGAAGGACGACAAACTTCATCATGAGGACCTGAAGCAGAGAAATTAAGACATCAATGTATTGGATCAACCTCTTCGAGAAGAGTAACGAAGACCGAGAACCCTCACTAGAATTTCTTAACCAGAACTTTCCCCCTTACTCCCCTCTTAAATCTCGGGACGAGATTTCTTGTAGTGGAGGAGAATTGTGACGCCCGGATAATCAAGCTACAATAACCTCTGTTAATGATGCCATGTCACCACTCTTACTGTTGCTAACCTCGCAATGATTCGAAACCATTTCAAATTCAAATTCAAATTAATGTCAAACGACAAAGTTTTCAAAATATTAAACTAAAATGTTCGGAGTGTGCAGTTAAATGCCTAGGTCATTTTAGTGCAACGAACACCCTTTTTGAAAATGTCTAAATATATTAAAAATGAAATAAAACAGAAAAGTGAAATAAATAAATAAATAAAAGGAAAAGACAAATCTAACTAAAAATAAAAAGAGGCACCCCACGGGCCATCTCAGGGTTCACCGCCAAATTTAATCGGCCAAAGGCTCACCGACCGGCCCACCCGGCCGACCCACTCCCTCCATATCCCCACCAGGAGGAAACCCTAACCCACGACTCCACCTCACTCCCCACCCCACGATCCCACTCCCCCTCTCCCCGATCCAGATCGGATCGGGGCACGACCCCGCCGCCTCGTCAACACCCGCCGTCGCCGGCGCCCGGAGCTCGCCGCCCCCCCATGCCATGACGCCGCCGCCTCGCAGGGACGCCTCCCGCTCGGCCGCTCGTCCCCGTCCCCGACCTCTATCGAGCCCATTGCCCGTCCCTACTCCTCGATGTGAGCTCCGCCTCGCCCCTCCCTCCTCTCTGTCCCCTTGCCGTCGCGTGCACCGCGCGACCCGCCTTGCCCGCGCTCACCGTGGCCTCGCCCGCCCGGCGTGCCTCAGACGCCGGGCGCGCCCGATGCTTTGCCTCTTCCCTCACCGCCCGCCATCGCCGCCTTGCGCCACGTGCGCCTTGGCCGTCAACGCCCGCTGCTCCGGTCGGGCGCCTCTGCCGAAACCGCTCCTTCCTCCGTCCGCCCGTGTCTCGTGCGCGTTGCCATCCCGTCCTCGCCCGGTTGGCGCCTGACGAGCCCCGCCAGTGCTCAAGAACCCCGCCCGGCGACCTGCTCCGCCTCCTGTGGTGCACCGAACGAGCGGGTGTCAAGCACCGTACCACGCCCATTCGGGCGACAACCGCGCGCCCATGCGCCCGAAACCCGCAAGGCCCCCCGAGGCCAATGACATGGGGGCCCCAGCCCCAGAACGTTTTAATAAAAAAAAGGAGAATAAAAATAAAATAAAATGTGATAATAAATAATAAAAATAATTAATTAATTAACTAATTAATTAATTAACTTAATTAATTCTGATTAAATTAACCAATTAAGATTAATTAACCTAATGATTAATTAACCTAATTAACTACTGTTAATTAGCTAATTAATTAGTATGACCAGTCGGGCCCACCCCCTAATTAATTATGATTAGTTTAATTAATCTGTTTAATTAAAATGTGTCACTGACCAGTGGGACCCATCGTCAGTTGACTCACCAACTCGTTGATCGCCGACGTCAAGATGACCTCATGCCGATGTCATTAATCCATTTTTGAATTTATTTAAATAATTAATTAAATTCCGTAAATTAATAAAATCTTTAGAAAATCATAACTTTTAATCAGAACTCGGATTAAATTATTTTCAACATGATAGTTGCTCGTAACGACGAGACGAACCCGGATCGCAGCCCGCTCGTTCGCCACGCACTCCCTAACTTATCAAACTCGCAACTTTCCCTCCCTCCTTCCGCTCAAAATGCGAAACACCGGGATACTTTCCGGATGTTTCCTTCACCCAGTATCACCTCATACCACGTTAGGGCACGCCCAGCATCACGCTTTGCTTTATCATGCATCGTCATGCATATGTTTGCATTGTATTCATTGTTTCTTCACCCTCTTCTTTCGCTAGACACCGAGACCGACACCGCTGCTACCCAGTACGACTACGGAGTTGACGATCCCTCTCTCTTGCCAGAGCAACCAGGCAAGCCCCCCTTTGATCACCAGATATCGCCTATTCTTCTCTATACTGCTTGCATTAGAGTATTGTAGCATGTTAATGCTTTCCGTTATTCATATCCTGATGCATAGCCTGTCCTTTCTACTACTGTTGTTACCTTTACCTGCTATCCTACTGCTTAGTATAGGATGCTAGTGTTCCATCAATGACCCTACACTCTTGTCCGTCTGCCATGCTATACTACTGGGCTGTGATCACTTCGGGAGGTGATCACGGGCATATACTATATACTTTACACTATTACATTACCTGTGATACTGTTCGGAGATGGGGCCTGAAAGGACAGGTGGCTCCATCCCGGTAGAGGTGGGCCTGGGTTCCTGACGGCCCCTCGATTACTTTGTGGCGGAGGCGGCAGGCAGGTTGTGACCACCTAGGAGAGAGGTGGGCCTGCCCTGGTCGGCGTCAGCGGATACTTAACACGCTTAACGAGATCTTGATATTTGATCTGAGTCTGGCCATTTGGTCTATACGCACTAACCAACTACGCGGGAACAGTTATGGGCACTCGACGTCGTGGTATCAGCCGAAGCACTTCGTGACGTTAGCGAATGAGCGGCGCGCGCCGGATTGGACTGGAACGCCTGCTAGACTAGGTCTGTTGCCGGCCGCCCACGCAACGTGCAGGTGTGCTAAGGGCGATGGGCCTGCACTTCGCGGCGCTTTAGGTTTAGACCGGCGTCTTGACCTCTCACAGTTGTGCCTAGGTGGGGCTGCGGCGTGTTGATCTTCCGCGGCGGGCATGACCCGAGAAAAGTGTGTCCGCCAAATGGGATCAAGCGTGTTGGGTTATGTGGTGCACCTGCAGGATGTTAATCTATTCGAATAGCCGTGATCTTCGATAATGTGACGACTTGGAGTTGTACCTTGACCTTATGACAACTAGAACTGGATACTTAATAAAACACACCCTTCCAAGTGCCAGATATAACCCGGTGATCGCTCTCTAACAGGGCAATGAGGAGGGGATCGTCGGGTAGGATTATGCTATGCGATGCTACTTGGAGGACTTCAGTCTACTCTCTTCTACATGCTGCAAGACGGAGGCTGCCAGAAGCGTAGTCTTCGACAGGATTAGCTATCCCCCTCTTATTCTGGCATTCTGCAGATCAGTCCACCGATATGGCCCTTTACACATATATCCATGCATATGTAGTGTAGCTCCTTGCTTGCGAGTACTTTGGATGAGTACTCACGGTTGCCTTGTTCCCCCTTTTCCCCCTTTCTTTACCCGATTGCTGCGACCAGACGATGGAGCCCAGGAGCCAGACACCACCGTCGACGACGACTCCTACTACGTTGGAGGTGCCTACTACTACATGCGCCCGCTGACGACGACCGGGAGTAGTTAGGAGGATCCCAGGTAGGAGGCATGCGCCTCTTTCGATCTGTATCCCAGTTTGTGCTAGCCATCTTATGGCAAACTTGTTTAACTTATGTCTGTACTCAAATATTGTTGCTTCCGCTGACTCATCTATGATCGAGCACTTGTATTCGAGCCCTCGAGGCCCCTGGCTTGTATTATAATGCTTGTATGACTTATTTATGTTTCAGAGTTGTGTTGTGATATCTTCCCGTGAGTCCCTGATCTTGATCGTACACATTTGCGTTCATGATTAGTTTACGATTGAATTGGGGGCATCACACGGCGTGACGGTTATCGTCTCTCGTAGTGGGGCGCCTTCGCGATCCGTAGATCGATCTTGCTTGCTTTGCTTTATCCTCCAGTATGTCTCGCAGGTCTAGCGTATTTCCCTGTGCCTTGACATTTTTCTTTGAATGGCGACGGGGTGCGGCTTGAGCTTTTGGCTAAAATGCCTCTCTATCGCGACCGTGAGGTGGCCGATCAGCCGCGTCATACGCTGGGGATGTAGGTTTTAATACTTCCTCCTCTAATCGGGGTAGCAACCTGCGCTTTGGGTAGCTCTTGGAGGGGCGTTCGAGTTCATATTCCTCGGCCGCAAGGACTTCAGTCCATCTGTTAGCTAGCAGGTCTTGATCAGCTCTGAGCTGTTGTTGCTTTTTCTTAAGGCTATTCGTTGTGGCCATAAGCCGGTGCTTGAAGCGCTCTTTCTCGACGGGATCCTCAGGCACGACAAATTCGTCGTCGTCGAGGCTTGCCTAGTCTTCGGAGGGAGGCATGTAATTATCATCCTCTACCTCTCTATCTGCCGCTCTCTCAGAAGGGCTGGCTTCTCCATCCTCCTGTGCTGAATCCTGCTGGAGGGAGTTCTCTTCGGCACTGTCCGGAGTGTTATTATCTCCTGTGCCGGTATCACCGTTTTTGCTTTGGCGGGATTTAGAGCGGCGCCGCTGACGTCGATGCTTGGGTTGCTTCTTGGAGGGGTCATCCCCCGCTGTCCCGTCGCCATTGCTTTCTTTGGGTGTATATATATCATATGATGAGGTGGCTGTTCAGTGCCCTGTGGGCGGTGGTTCCTGTTCGTCTCCTGCATCGTCGTCCATACCGTCGATGTCTTTCGAGTCGAAGTCGAGCATGTCGGTCAAATCATCGACAGTGGCTATGAAGTGGGTGGTGGGTGGGCGTCGAATTTCTTCGTCATCCGCATCTCAATCCTACCGGTCATAATCCGGCCAGGACTCTCCTGACAAGGAGAGAGACTCAGTGAGTTCAGTATGTCACCGAAAGGCGAGTGCTGAAAGATATCCGCGGCGGTGAACTCCATGATTGGCGCCACATCGGATTCCGTTGGCAGGGGCGCGGGTGGTTCGGAGTCTGGAGGAGAGTCCGGCAATTTGGAGTCACGGGCCTCGCGAAGGGTAAGGCTGGTATTCGGCTCGATCGTCGTTGAGGCTGCAGCCTCCATGGCGGGGTCTAACCACCCGTCCACGAATGGCGCAATTGGCTCCGAATTGAAGGTCGGAGCGGTTGCAGGTGCGATCTCCTGAACACTGTCCGGCGGCAGAGCTAAATCATGCCCATCGTGTGATGCGGCGCATTTCTGAGGGCTCGAATCCGGTGAAGATCAAGTCTCCGCGGATGTCGGCCGTAATTTAAGCTTCAAACCTGACCTGGTGGCCGGGCGTAACTCTCGATCTGCTCCAGATGACCAAGCGAAGTTGGCTCGAGTCTGAAACGCCCGAATCACGAAGATCTGTCCGGGGAGAAAAGTCTCACCCTGGGCAGCATCGCTAACAATGATCGAAGGAGCCATCGAGCCTAATGATGACGACACAAAGGAACTCTCAATGAAAGCACCAATGTCGATGTCAAAACCGGCGGATCTCGGGTAGGGGGTCCCGAACTGTGCGTCTAGGCAGATGGTAACAGGAGACAAGGGACACGATGTTTTTACCCAGGTTCGGGCCCTCTCGATGGAGGTAAAACCCCACTCCTGCTTGATTAATATTGATGATATGGGTATTACAAGAGTTGATCTACCACGAGATCAGAGAGGCTAAACCCTAGAAGCTAGCCTATGGTATGATTGTTGTTGGTCCTATGGACTAAACCCTCCAGTTTATATAGACACTGGAGGGGGCTAGGGTTACACAGAGTCGGTTACAAGGACCGAGATCTACATACCCGTATTTCCAAGCTTGCCTTCCACGCCAAGGACAGTCCCATCCGGACACGGGACGAAGTCTTCAATCTTGTATCTTCATAGTCCAATAGTCCGGCCAAAGGTTATAGTCCGGCTGTCCGGATACCCCCTAATCCAGGACTCCCTTAGTCGTTGTCATGCAACTGGCTATGCGGAATCATTTTTTGCTCTATCACTTCTGCAGGGCCAGGACGGAGTGCCCTGCCTTAAAGGATTTCCTTGAGAATAGAGGTATAACTTTATCTAGTGTGGGCGTCAGGAATATTAGAGATGCTCGTTTTCAAGATTTCATCAGAATTCCAGAAGGGTACCATATCGACATCCAAGAGAAGTTTATGATCAAAGGCGGCGAAGAAAGGGACTCCATGGAGGACTTAGCAGGAGCCATCATTGACGAATCTTATTCGAAGTTGGAGTCATCTTTTCCAGAACTTCTTCGTCACTACTAGGATTGGAAGTACTTACTTTCGATCACCTGAAATATGGAGCTACTGTAAGTGAAGATTTCATTTTCGTTACTGCCTTTGTTGCTAGAACAGTACTTGTTTTTTGTATATTCATGTTTTAATTTGATTTTCCTTTTGGAAGGGTATGTGAGCTATGAGCTATACTGTCGGTTTCTGTCGATGAGGGACATCCTGCATCGTCGCTGTCTTCCTGATCTCAGATAGCGAGGACGTTTCTGAGGAGTAGTCCAGGTGGAAGTGCTGGCAAGATGGATTGTGTGATGAATTGGTTATTTGATATTTATTGTATGGGGTTGTATTACATAGACTGATGAATTTGTAATTGTGGTTGTTTTATTTTGAACCGGATGGAGTTGACTAGTTTGGAAATTTAAGTTTATTTTCGTTCCATTATGTTTTTCTTGATTGGGTGCCTTCAAGAATATCTTCCTCTATGATTTGTTGCTACGAGTTGGTATAAGATGAGATGTATTAAGAGGAGCACTCAGATGTGCACTTTCGTGATTCTAGGCAGTGCACAGTCGTCTGTTCAGGGAGGCATTGTTTTTGTTTTAGGCAAGGCACGCTCTGGTCTTATTAGTTTGCTAGCTTCTTCACTGACAGGTAGGGGCTTTACTTTTGCTTTGTGTTTGTACTGTGTTTGGCACGGTTGTTTTTATATTGAATATATGGTTGTGGTTGTGTGTTTGAAATGGTTTTATGCAGAGCTTGAGTGTGTTTAAGATTCTTGATTTTCTCACTTTCTTTGTCTGTTTCAATATATGTTGTCTGTTTCAGTATATGTTGTCTGTTTTAGGCACGGTAATCCAGTGCGATACTTGTTGTGGGAGTATTGTGTTATCGATGGTTGCGTTTCTGTCTTTCTATTATTGTGGTGGTACTTCGATTTTGAAAGGCATGGCCGTGAAGGCATTGGATGCATTATCGTATGTTTGGTAGAGGCGTTATCGTTCCTTTCGGTATTAAATTTGGAGTGGCACTGCGTTATGTTAGTATGAGTCACTGTCATGGTTGTATGTTCTGTAATATTTCTAGTTAGTCTGCTAGTGAAGTCACGTCTGTCTAGTTAGTGGAGGCATGTGCTATGTTATGTTGAGTCGTAGTTACATGCATTGTTCGCAAATGCTTTCTCTTACACGTTCGCTCGGAGAGGCACGTCTACGATGTTACTCAAAGGCATGGCCGTGCCTTTCTTTCGAAACGTTTGCTTTCACTTATTTGCCGAGAGAGACTCGTTGTTGAAACTTGTGAGGTCACGGACCTTTTACAGTTGAAGTCACGGTCGTTCTTCTGTTTTGGTATTTTTTTTAGTTTAGTCGTCTATCACAGAGGATGGTTCTTCTTTCGTTAACTTGAGCCACGGTCGTGCTTCCATGACTCATTTGGCTGGGAGAGGGGCCGGTGTTAAGCTGTCGAGAGGGGACGGTCATGTGTTAACTGGTGCCGCACTTGTGTGTGTCAGCTTAGTTGTCTGTGGTTAGAGTGGCACGTTCTACGTGGATAAGAGGCATGACAGTGCCTCTATGACCCGGATTACTGGAGGTGAGTCATTTAGCTCCTTCGTCAGATGCTTACGAATTGATAGTGTTTTCCCTCTGTGTTTCAATTGTTTCTTTCATTATGTCTTATTGAAGTGAGTGGTGTTCTAGTGCAAGGAAGTGATGTGTTGAATATCATGTTTAGAACTTTTGGAAAAAATATGATTCTTATTTGTAAATGTTTGTTGTTCAGGAATTTAAGACTTGACCATTTGAACGCACAGCTGTGTTTAACGGGATCCATAGCAGATATCTTGGACGGACACAAAAATAGGTCAAACATTGTTGTGATTACATATGAGTCGATATGGCTGGCTGAAACAATGTTCGGATGGCTCCAGCTAAATTAAGGCACATTTAAGCAGTAGTCCTCTTCTTCCATCTCTTCTTCTTTCGCGTCCGATATTGTGCTTGTCGAGGACGATGCTCAGTGCCTCAAATACATGGCCTGTGTTGTGGTTGAATGTTATCATTTTGTAAGTTAGTTGTTCTCTCATCGGTTTCACATGGATCTGCAAACACATAACCGTGCAAATTAATAAAATTTATTGTAAAACGTAATGTTCAGCTGGCTTGGATGAATGTATGTTGATGTGTTGTTAATGAGAGTGAACTTACATTATTGATAAAAAATGAATTATTATTCATATTAATGAGCGGCATCAAATGCATGGTGTAAATAGCACTCTCATCCCTGAAAATTGAGAGCATTAATGTCTATGATTAGAAGGTGAACAATAGGTATGGGATGTGTAGTGGAACAAAAAGGTGCATGGTTTAAATGAGGTAGAGCTACAGTTAAAAGAAACTTACTCTTTGTCTGAATTACATACACTCTGCACAGGTTTGATATGAAAGGAGGCCATGGTGTGAGGATAGTTGTTGTAAGCAGAATGGTAAGCTCTCTTGAAGTTTTCGATGACAATGCCCGAGTGTTGCTTTATACCGTCGCAATTGATATAAGGACACAGAATTTCGAAGCGACGCATTGCAAGATTCACGATGATGAGGTAGATAAAATGTGGATCCTTTCTCACAGATATTAAGACCTAAAACAATTAACAGGGAATAATATCATTGTAACAAGAAAAACTTGTAGAATCAAAAACGAACACTGGGCAGATAGAGTGAGTAGGGTGAACTCACGATGTTACATTTGTTGGGCAGCCTATACCCAATAGTTTTTTCCACAATGTGTTCCGTGAGTAGTTCTGTGCTTGCTCCTAGAACTTTAAATTTATCCTGTAGAAAATTGAAGCTGTGTCACTCGGTGTGGTAGTAGTAGTAAATGTGGTTTGTTTTTATTATTTATGAGAAGCAAGAACTTACAGAAGCGTCCATGTACATAATATGCTTGTGCACAAATGCTAGCGTTGCATAGAATTGTTCTTTCATCAGCAACGCTGAGTAAGCATCGACCATAAATGAGTTGATATATCCGTATACCTTCATTGACAGACCTAAAGTTCGATGATCGGCCCAACGTCGATCCACGTAGAATATCTTCTTGCTGTCAAAAAAACAAATGAATTTTAAATTGTAAGATTTTCTTTTTTAACACAGGAGGAAATGATTAGTATTCAATTTCAATAGTAGAAGAATCGAGCCAAAACACTTGAATATGATAGCTTCAGGCAGAATATATTGCATTATTAAATGAAGGGACCAAAACTTTACAGTAACAGGAACAACGAATTCATTACCTATCATTTTGCTTGATACCTAGCGTATTGTCGACGATTGTTTCATACACTTCTTTCTCCTCGTTTGTGGAATCTCTTATTTCCAAAAGTTGGCAGTGATCTTGATGGTCATTCCCTTGGTTAGTGAATCGAGTATGTTCTAGCTCAGAATGATGTTGATGAGGCCGGAAGACATGACCACTGGAGTTCAATTGACCATTACTAATTTGTAGACGACCCTCATTATAATTGTTGTTTCTTTGGAACATTAGGCGTTGTGGTTGGTGCTGCATGCACAGTTCTAATGTTCTGACAGTTGGATCACCGGTTGAGCTTGAAGGAATATCTGTTGGAAAATGTTGTAGAGGATGGCGGGAATACTGCATGCTGTTGAACTGTTGTTGCAAGGCATTGTAACTTTGCCCATTAGACCCGCCTTTGTGTGGTTACTGATTGTTCTGCTCTTGAGGTTGGCGTTGTTGGCACCATGTAGTGCTATTATTCTGAGCATCATTGTGTTGGGGGTAGTGGGCATCACGGACAGTGGTTTGTTGCTGGTACTGCTTGTGACTTTGGTTGTTCATCGCATATGGTGAGCGCTGGCTTTTGTTTGAACCATCATTATTCTGAGCACCAGGATGTCGGTAGAAGTGGTTTTTGATACTAGGAGCTGGTTGGTTGTAGTGTTGGGACAAGGGAGTTGCTGGTAAACTTTGGGACACGACAGTTTGAGTTAAACCTGTAGAGTATGACGTATCAAAGGCTCAGGTGAGGTGGCTACCGCTGAAATTGATCCTGATATCTTTGGGTATAGGTGGCTCTTGATAGTTAGAAAGGGAAGATCTAGCCGACGAGCTTGAATTCTTGGCCAAGTGTGAGACGATGTCGAGGTTGGCATTGTTGTGATGCTACTTGGTTATGAAAGGGTTGTTTATTTTTTTTTGTTCAATGACTCTGTCAAGTTGTTCATAGATAGATGGGTCAGACCACATTTGATCATCATCAATGAATCCACAATTAAGGAGGCTTCTGTGGTTGTCATCTTGTAGAGACTGGTTGTTTGCAGTTTCTGTTGAATTATGTGGAGGCTCCAGTATCCTAACTCTTTTCATAGGAGGTGATGTACTCTTGTTACCTAGATCTTCTGACTGATTTAAGGACCTCTTGTGAGCTACCATTTGTGGTTCTGGTTCTGGCGGATGTGCGCTTGTGGTAATAGGGACGATGTCTGTGGGATCAATAGGTGGTTGCTTCGTACACTGTTCATGTTCTTCTGCAATGTTATTGTCTTCTGCATTGACAGATGGTGCAGCAACTAGTGGAGCATCACTAGTGGATGGAATTGCTTTTCCCTTGTCCAATACTGAGCCAGAACCGCTGGCAGAATCACTGGGGACTTCTACTGTAGGAGGAAGGGAGGAAGTAGCTCTTGTGCGTTCTGTTTCAGCAATGTTCTTCTCGTCACTCAAAGTTGAAACAAGATGGACCTTATCTTCATGTAGCAAAGAAGAACGTTGTCCAGTGACATTGTTTATTTTTGTGCAGGCTGGGATACAGTGAGGCTTTTTGTGTTGGTTGAAGAGTTGTTGTGGTATTTGTCGTAACCTGGACCGTGCAAGAAGTTGGTGACGTTTTCCCAACGTGATAAACAGGTGCTCCAAGTGTATCTGTTGAGATTGGATCAGTCAGTAATTGTTTGTCAACCGCAGAGTGCGAGACTGATGTTTCTGTTCTAGTAGGTTTTGTTGTTTCCTCTAAGAGTTTTTCCAGTGGGCTTGTCAGAGAGTTCTGGTCTGCAGATCCTCCAGTAGAATTTTGGGTTTCAATCGGTACAAAACACTCAGATGAATTTTCACATGTCATTATAATTGCCCTGCTCTCCAGCATCTTGGATGTTGACACGAAGGGCTCATGGACCGGCAAGCCATCAAGGCAGTTGTGCAGATGGTTATGAACTTTGTCCAGATGAATCTTGGCTTGTTCATCAATGTCCTCTTTGTTGTGGTCGATCATGTTCACTTCCAGTAGCAACTTAATCTGGGTTGATGATTTTAGGTGTGAAGATACACGAATTTGGGACTGCTCTTTGTCGTACGGATTCTGGGATTCTAGGTCAGGGGTATCGCAGCAACCCTTTAAATTTTCCAGGGAGTATGATGTGGCGTGAAGGACACTGGTTGAGCCACTGCTAGAAGAACTTTGACTGCTTGTCGTGCTAGAACTTGGAAGCGTAGAATATGTTGAAGGGAGTGATGAAAAAGTTTCTTTTTCATTTGAGTTGTCTGTTGCAAGTTACAATAAACGCCCTGGTCTCTGGTCTTGGTTTCTTTTGCACTAAGATCCCTACCAAGTGAAAGGAGCTTCTCCAATTTCTGCTCGAGAACTGGTTGAAACCCCGAGAAAAGTTCTGTGTACATTTCACTGATAACTTTGGCAATTTTCATCTTGGCCTGGAATTGAAAGAAAAACCATCAAATATTATTAACACCGAGAATTAAAAGAAGTTATTAATACCGAAAATGAAAAATATCTTGTGAACTATTGTATGTTGTGTCAATAATTGCAGAAAGGGCATGGAATAATGTGCGCAGAAGGACACATGGTGTGCTGCGGGAAGCGCGGCTAACAAAGTCCATGAATCATGGTGAACACATTCCTTGAAAGAGCGCAGTCGACCTACCTTACGAAGCATGGTTGATCTACCGTCGTAGGGAAGCAGTGCTACAATTAACACAAAGGCACATCTAACGTACTATAGGAAGCACTTCTATGTTTAACACAAAGGCACAGTTAACGTACTATAGGAAGCACTTGTAGTTTTAACACAAAAAGCACGGATGACGTACTATAGGGAGCACTTCTATATTTAACACAAAGGCACAGTTAACGTTCTATAGGAAGTACCTATATTTTTAACACAAAAGCATAGGTAACGTACTATAGGGAGCACTTCTATATTTAACGCAAAGGCACAACTAACGTATTATAGGAAGCACTTCTAGTTTTAACACAAAATTACAACTAACGTACTACAGGAAGCACTGTTAGTTTTAACGCAAAGGCACGGGTAACGTATTATATGAAAGCACTTCTAGTTTTAACACAAAAGCACAACTAACGTACTATAGGAAGCACTGTTAGTTTTAGCGCAAAGGCACGGCTAACGTATTATAGGAAGCACCTCTAGTTTTAACACCAAAGCACAGCTAACGTACTATAGGAGGCACTTGTATATCTAACACAAATGCGCAGCTAACATACTATAGGAAGCACTTTTATATTTAACCCAAAAGCACGGCTAACGTATTATAGCAAGCAGTTCTGGTTTTAACACAAAAGCACAGATAACATCCTATAGGAAGCACTTCTGGTTTTAACACAAAGGCACAGATAACGTCCTATAGGAAGCACTTCTATATTTAACACAAAAGCACAGCTAACGTAGTATAGGAAGCACTTCTATATTTAACACAAAAGTACGGCTAACGTCCTATAGGAAGCACTTCTGGTTTTAACATAAAGGCACAGCTAAGATACTATAGGAAGCACTTTTATATTTAACACAAAAGCACAGCTAACGTACTATAGGAAGCACTTCTATATTTAACACAAAAGTACGGCTAATGTCCTATAGGAAGCACTTATGGTTTTAACATAAAGGCACAACTAAGGTACTATAGGAAGCACTTTTATATTTAACACAAAAGCACAGCTAACGTACTATAGGAAGCACTTCTAGTTTTAACACAAAAGCACAGCTAACGTACTATAGGAAGCACTTCTGGTTTTAACACAAAAGCATAGCTAACGTCCTATAGGAAGCACTTCTGGTTTTAACACAAAAGCAGAGCTAATGTCCTATAGGAAGCACTTCTGGTTTTAACACAAAAGCACAGCTAACGTACTATAGGAAGCTGTCTGGATGAACACAATAGGACATGTATCTATTTCGTAAAAACTTAGGGAACATCATTTCAAACATAAAATCAGGTGCGAAAGCTGGAAATCACTTACGGAACAAAGTTTTTCTTGAGGCACAAATTCTTCTATGTAGGCTTCTTATGCAGGACTCATTTGGAAAAATGGCGCTGAAAGCCGTGTAGTGGTTGGAAAGGCGTCGCCTAATGTCTTTCAAATTGTCATGTGGAAGGAAAGAATTACAGTCATGTCAAATTAATATATGGCAGCTAAGTCATTATGTTGAGTCGAAAAGTTTGCCAAAGGAAAATGATGAAAAGTTGACTCACCGTGTGTTTCCCAAAAATTACGTCCTCTGTTGACAGGCTGTCTATGTTAGCATAGTTCTTAATGGCCTCTGTGTCCCACATGACAAGTCTTGCAGGAGTGTCAGGTTCCAGGTCCATAATCTTCATATCCAGGTACTCAAAATACGTTATCTGCAAGTGAGGAAGAGGTAAAAATTAATCATGTTATTGTAGCTGCTTGTGGGTATAAATAAGTGTACAAGTTAGTGAACGAACCACTGGAATCAGGAGGCAGCCACACAGGGCGCATGCGAATCCTTTGTCCTTGAAGGTCTGGAGTGATGTCACCAGTTTCTCTGTGACAGCATTGGACCAATCATATGATGATATGTTACTTGTTGGTCCTTCTAGAGCGGCTAAATAGTCGGGGCTAACGCAATCATATGTCGTTGGGCATAGAAATACCGCTGTTGCAAACATCACGAAAACCCGTTGAAACACTTCTCCTGTCAGCTCTGGGGTTATGAGATTAGTAAACTCTCTGATGTTTGGAGCATGCCGAGCACACCGAGTTTCAGACTTAACCTGACATCTGAAAGCTTCTGAGCATTTTCTAGGGATAATGTGCCCGCCCAGTGGAATTCCTAAGATCCGGTGCATGGTGTACGAGTTGATAAGGAATCTGTATCCACTAGGAAGTATGAAACACCTGGAAGGGCAATCAAAATAGCGGACAAGCCAGCGAACGAAACACCTTGGAAGCTCGCGACAACACAGATCTAGAAGGTACCCAAAACCAATATCTCTGACGTGCTGTTTTTGTGGTTATGTTAGATTTTCACAGACAGAAATGAATTTCCGGAAGCTAAGCTTTGTGCCGAACTCTTCTTCGTATTCACCCATTGCAGCAGCTCTATGGACAAAGATAAGATATGACCTTTAGCAAATGTATTGTTGAACCACATGCTTTTCTGGCAGAAGCTTACATATAAACTTCGAGTTAGCAAAGCAGAGATAAATATTTAAGCCGTGATTAAAAATGCAGCTAGAATGAGAGGCATTGATTTCCAAAGAAATTTCAACGACACACGCGAGATGCATGATAAAAACACCTACTTCGAGGCAGCAAGCTGCTTCTTTGTCATGTACTCCTCAACAAGCTTTTTGTGCGCTGCACGTTTTAACTCGATCCTTAGTCTCTTTGTCTCTAGTTGGTCATGAACCATGAAATCTTGGGTGACAATCTCCGTGCCATCGACAGACTGAGACTGAGTTTCCGATACCGTGGTGGAATCCATCTCATCGAACTCTACATAAGAGGTCATGAGATGTCATCGTTACCAGGTCAACTATGTAAGACAGTTCTTAGCAGTCCATGTGAGACCATCATCAACAGGTTGGTTGGCTAAGACGGGTTCTAACTCTGAGTTAGTAACTGCTTTGCAAAAATGGACGTAAATCCTTTGGATCTCTGCTATAGATTGCGGATCTATACAAATAATTTGACATGTCTCTAGTTGGTTAGCTCAGACGAGCGCTTAAGTTTTGCATGGCTGGAGATATAACTCAAGTTAGCAAAACCATGGCGCATGCATGCAGTTGGCATGGTTAAAGTGAGGTTAGCTGAGTCCTAATTTTAAATCTGTAACCCCTCTGCTGTTAAGACGGCGCAACAGTTTAAGCACGGACCAGCTGAAGATAATTGGATGTGGAACCGATATTCAAATCGCGCCCCACCCATCAGACAGACATGCGGTGTGTACGCAGCCCGCGGAATTGCTAGCACCGGTAATTTTTTTGTTCAAACGTTGAATCGGTGGCATAATCATGGTGAGGATGCAATGGATTACCTGAACAGGAGATCCACAGCGAGTGAGATGAAGGAGACCGATAATTTTTCAGTGACGAGCGAACTCTGCGGAGGGATCAGGATTGGCTTTCCTTTGGAGAGCTCGCTTGTCGCCACCGATGCTAGATGGAGAGAGATCTGGACCTCATCTGCGGATGACCCCACAAGTTAGTCAAAAACTTGGAGGAACTATTTGAGATCCCACATGTCAGTATGAGTTTGAAGTCCACCTACCACATTTTCTCACCTCAGATGGAGGTACTCCTCGTAGGACTCATATAAGGCCGACCCCACAAGTTAGTGAGAGACTTAGAGGAATTAGTAACTGAGAGCCCACTTGTCAGTGTCATAGACGGTCAAGTGAAGTTGACCTACCACATCTCGTCACGCCCAAGAAACATGCCCATCTCTCATGCGTCACAAAACTCACCCCACCTATCAGGTTATTCTTCTCCTGCACGCAAAAAAATGAAGTAGCCTCTCTCTTTCTTTCTCTCTCTCTCTCTCTCTCTCTCTCTCTCTCGCTCTCTCTTTATCTTTTCTCTCTCTCCGAGATTCAAAATCATTGAAAGGGATCGCTGACAAACTGCAGGGAAGGAGATCCCCCCACAATTTAGAAAGGTGTGACTTCCGAACAATCAGCGCATAAGATTCGGCAATCAAAGGTTAGTAAAAAAATTATCAACGCACCTTTTGCGTGGCGATTCCTGATACATGAGATTCAATTCGTTGATGAATTTGTTGTGGTCGGGATTGATAGAATAAAACTGTTTAGTTTTACACTGTAGCTTTGTTTTGAATTTTTTTTGTATCCTCTCGTCCTTGTAATACGAGGTTGTTACTTTTGTTAGGTTTCATGGTTATCTTTGTGTTAAGTGTTGCACAAGAAAATTAGCATGAGAGGATCTCGCTTTGGCTGAGGTTGTAGTTTAATGAAAAATTAATATATGTATATATTTATCTATGTTAATTATATAGAACTAAAAATATATCTCTGTTGACATCGACTTCGAAAAGTTTCAACACTGATACTGCAGGTTTATAACCTTTATATTTATTACGTCTCGTTTTCTGGGCAGATGTTCAGAGTGCGCCATCCGTCAGACAATAGGGACGGTCGGTCTTTGAACGACATCGGCAAGGATTATGGGAGGCAGGTAATAGTAAGGCAGTTGAACATTAGTGTTTGGTCTTTTATTTCTAGGACGTTTGCTGTCAAGGTGTCACCACTGAGAACACCAAATAGTAGATCATTAACAACAACAAAAATGATTTATATCCTGGATGAATGCTGAAATATCTGTTTATAATGTGCATCTACTCTGCAGTTGAGTATCGAGAGGTGGAAGAAAAAATTACTACAAAAAGAGAAGAAGATCAACGATGCAGATGCTGTCAAAGACGCACATGCTATGCGGGCTGGAATAATTGGAGTCAAGAGTGAGATACAAGTTCTTGGCAAACGCCCCAACCAGGAGCATGGTGTGCAACAGACACCTGCCAAGAGGAGCATTCTAAGCAGCAGAGACTCCACTAAGCAGATTGTGCAGGTAACGACGAAAATATCAAACGCTGGTTTTAACGTATGTGGAAGTTTTAGTCGCACGTGCCTCTAATTATTTTTTGGTTTGAAGACACAGATGCCCACAAAGGCGCAGAGCGGGCATTGTGACGGCTCAGCGTTTGTAGGCGGTCATAATGAAGAGGTGCAGCGTAACAGAATTTCCTTTGATGCAAGAAGGATCATTGGCAACAAAAGCATTGGTATTCAAGGATTCGGAACGGTTTGCACAAGAAAGAAGAGCCCAACGACAAAATCAAACATAGGAGCAATAAGCTCTACCATACAGCAGCATCAGAAAGCAATAGAGGTGACAACATATATGAACGTGCAACAACATTTAAAGCAAATGTATAATTTTTTTGTGAGCAATTTTTTCTTTGTTTTTGTCTCATATATTTAAATTGCAGTATCTTCCACACGCAGGTGTACGAGGAAGGAAGCAAGTATCGCCGTAGTCCACGAATCAATGAAAACATAAGGCAATGTCCTTTGAAAGGATCACCTGTGGCATTCAACATGAGGGGTCCTTCCAAAGGATCTCCGATGGCATTCAAAATCGTCAGCGAAATCACCAATGCACGGAGGTTGTTGCCAAGATTTTCTGGACAAGAGAGGCATGGGAAAACAAAGGTGACGTCGGAACTATGTTTTTTCAATTCAACACACAAACAGTTTTATGGGAGAACAGGGTAAAGTGGAAAACAGGAGGACAGCTGTCCGTCTTGTACGGCTGTATGTGCAGTTGTTCTTTTATATAGGATGTTGTTGTGCGTCTCCGGTTGTATGGTGTAAACAGAAGCACATCTGTGCCTCTTTGTGCAGATGTGTGTAGCATGGTCACATTCGTGATGTGAACAGTGCCTCTGGTGTACCGCTTATAATCGATGAAGAGGCACGGGTCTGGTTTTGGTATACCAGATGGGCCCTCATGAGTCATATAAATCTTTTGTTTAGAAATTTAAAAAAATGCATATGCTGCTCTGGACATCTAATTCTATTTCTTGCCATGTGTTCAGTATTTGGCGAGGGGGGGGGGGGGATAATAGATGAGGGAAAGAAATATCATAGTTCTCCATCCATTTCGAAGGAAACGCAACGTTCACAGCAGCAAGTAGCGTACAACGGCAACACGGATTGCATGGTAGAAGCAGCACAGTCCCTTCGTTGCACAAGTGCTGGAGAAACAGGGAGCAGCATTGCACAATGCAACATTGGAGAGGCAGACTCATTTATGGATTTGGACGTGCCATGCCGCTGCTGCTGCGTGTGACAAACAACACAGCAGCAGCAGCTCGGCTGTAAGTGGACCTGTGGCTGGTGATGAGACTGATGTCGTCAGAAGTGAATGCGATCAGACGAGCGAAGACACGGTAGAAAGAATCATCGTGGCACCGCCGACCATTGTAGAGAAAGAAATGGATGACATGTTTAAAGAAGGCATATACCCAACGATTCAGGAGGTCACCGAAGCGGTCGAACCAGAAGGTGGTATGGTATTCGGATCATTGGATGAGTGCTTTTTCTTTTTCTGCAGATATGCTAGAAAGGTTGGCTTTGCTGCCAAGCGATCAACGAGCAGAAGATCGACATATGATCAGCAGCTTGACAAGCAGGTTTTTCAGTGCACCAAGGAAGGGCAGAATAAAACAACTGAGAGACATGTTAAGGAGAGAAGGAGCAACTACTTGATCCAGACAAGCTGCCCAGTCCAAATAACAGCCAAGAGGGATACAGATAGGAGGAAATGGTATCTGAAGAACGTGCGTCTAGAGCACAACCACGAGCTTCACCCATCTGATCGGATGCTGAAGTTCATGAGATGCTATAAGAAGATGACACCTCAGGAGAAATTCTTTATACAAGTGCTGCAGAAGGCGAGGTTAGAACCAAGGAAGGTTATGTAGATTCTTGCTGCCATGGGGAAATCAAGGCGAGAAATTATGTTCGACACGATTGACAGGGCTAGAAATCAAGGCAACATTGCATGCCGGGACAGGGCTAGAGAGCACGGCACTGATATCGCAGACACCATGAAACTGTTTGCTGATATGCAGAGGCGGAGGCCGGGATTCCACCATGTGGAAGAGACAGAGAACAATGTAGTGCGCAGCCTATTCTGGACAAATTCCTTGTGTAAGATGAATTATGATCTATATGGAGATTTCGTGTCTTATGACACCACATTCTCTATGAATATATATGGCTTGCCATTTGCACCAATTATAGGTGTCGACAACCACGGGTCGACCGTCCTATTTGGAGTAGGCCTTTTGAAGGATGAGAAAATAGGGTCATTCAAGTGGCTCCTAAGCACGCGTTTGTCGAGGCAAAGGAGGTAAAGAGCGAAATACATAATAATGCATCAGGACCAAAGCGAAGACTGCAATAAAGGAAGCTCTTCCGAGGACGAGACACAGGTTCTGCTGGTGGCATATTAGGAAGAACCTGAAGAAAAATTAACGCGGCAGTGTTTGCGCAGCACCCAAGGATGTCTGATGATATATTTTGAATCGTCAAAAACTCACTAGATCAAGACGAATTTGAATGTGCCTGGAAAGCAGCAATTTCTCTGCACAAGGCGGAAGGCAACAAACATCTGAACACGCTATGGGAACTCCGAAATTTTTGGGTGTCGGCCTACTTCAAGGACTGTTTCTATCCTTTCTCGTCAACAACCACTCGCAGTGAGAGCACAAATTCGATGTGGAAGAATTACGTCGACCATAAGGACACTATAAAAAGGTTTGTTAATGCATATCACACGATTCAGCAAAATTGCCTCGCCACGCTTGACAAGAAAAGATACCGAAAAGAAGAGAAGGCACCATCACTAGAGACGGGTTTTCCGATTGAAAGACAAGCAAGTCAAGTATACATGAATGAAATTTTCAGGAAATTCCAGCTAGAGCTACGGAACCGGACTTACTTCAAGTGCTCTGATCTGGCAAAGGGGAGGCAGTATTTTAAAAAAAAAGATTATTGATCCTGGAGATAAAGTGTGGAGACCATATCCCGGCGAGGAATTTGACAGGTCTAAGTTCAGGGTAGATGTGGATGAGAAAAAAGATATATACAGTTGCAGCTGCAAGAAAATGAGTAGGGATGGCGTTCAGTGCTGCCATGTGCTTAAGGTGGTGGATCAAACAGGCATGATCGATCAACTTCCAAAATCCTTTGTCATCCCTAGATGGACCAGGAATCTATCAGAGAGTCTGAAAGTTCTGTCTACAAGTCAAGGTGATAGCATGACCATACAAGACGATGAAACTATGAGATTCGGCCTCGCTTACGCTCAGTTGTCAGATATCTGTTCAAATGCATGCAAAAAAGAGAAGGCATACCGTGTGCTGCGTGAGTGTACGGTAGATATGAAAATAAAAGTCATGGCGGCACTTGCCGAGGAACCGCATACGTGCATTCTTGTCGAAACTCTCAAGAACCCTCCCATGAGTGGCTCAAAGGTGCAAAAAGCAGATCGAATCAAAGCTGGTTACGAGAAGAAAGGAAAAGGCTACAAAGCCGCAACCAACTACGGCCGCTAGGAGAAAAGGGTCACAGGAAAACTAAGCGCCCGGATAACCCGAAGTGCGAGGAGAGGATGAGGATTGAAGAGGAAAAGAGGAAATCGCAGCAGGAGAAGAGGGCAAGGTCAATGAAATGGCCGACAACACCGACAACACCATCGAGGACATCAAATGGCTTAGGACAATGCACTCCAAGCCCAGGAGGAAGACGTCAGACGCCAGCAATTCCAACGCCCCCATCGACGGGGAGCATTTACCAAAGTCTTGCATCTACGCCAGAATCAAACATCACACAAGCCAGGCACACAGAATGTGTGCAGGGAAGCCCGGGACAAGGCACGGAATCTACGCATTCCATTTTCAGAAAGGAAAGGTCTGAGTGGAGACTTTTTGGTACCGGAGAACAGTACGAATAGAAAAATTAAAAGGTAATAATGCAGCTTAAACAGGACGTAAGCAAAAAATAGTTATGACCGTAATCTTTCGCTTTATTTTTATGTATGAATATTAATTTTATAGGTAAATAGGTTGAATAGCTACGCAGAAGGGTGGGGTTGCACAAGGGTCGAGAAGGAAGAATGGATCGCTGAACATTCAAAAACAAGGCCGCACGTGGAGCGTTGAAATAGCAAGCAATTGGTGGGGATTGTTTATTTTCTTGTGCTATGGTTATAAGAACGGCTTGTAAGTTAATTTGCTGCAGTTATAGAAACAAAACAAATTTAAATAAGAACGCCTTTTGCTTCCTTATGTATTTTTTACACGGCGGACGAAAATATCAGAGGCACAGGTTTCCTTGTTATTTTCCGCAGCCGCGTCAGTTTTTGAACGTGGATGTTGTAAGCATACAAGCATGCTTCTCTGCTGCGTGACAGAGAGATAAAAATAACCTAAGGGCACAGGCAGTCACGGCCATGCCACCGGTGAGTGTTCAACCGTGACTCTCACGGTTGCATGGTCATGCCCGCTGTTATGGAATGAAAACGTTTTTAAGCACAGAACCTGGGTCGTGCTTCTGGGGCTGCATAACTGTGGCTTTCGTGGTAACTGTGCCTCGCCTGTTCTAACGCACGCTCTTCTGTTAGGAATGCATGACTGTAAGTAATTCAAATAACCGTGCTTGCGATGCATGTCCAACCGTGCCTCATGTGCCTTCACGCGGTGCTTCTGTGATGCAAAGATTTCAAACACAATGGGTCATGGCTTTGTTTGCGTTTTTGTTTTTACAAATGGATATAGTGCCTGGCAGTAAGTTCACGGCGTTTGCTATGAGAGAATCACGTCTTTACATGCTACTAAGGCACGTGGAATCACGGCCGTGCCTGTGTGTGGCATGTAGAATAGTGCTTTACAATGCCGAAGGCAGGACCGTGTATCTCGTTCTTGAAAAGTCGTGATTCTACCATCACTTCATTCACTTGGTTTTGTCCGCGTTTTAGCAGAATCGTCTGCAAAGCAGAGGCACGGCCTTGAATCTTCTAGTGACTTAATTTTAACACGCACGTTGGGTTTCCGTAATTAACGCACGAACGTGGCTCCATGTAAAACACAAGCATGCCTCCCTGAGCATCTTTACCGTGCCACTCCTGGTTATAGATCAATGGATGCATTAGGAGCACAAAGAGACACGAAGGTGACCTCTGACTTGAAACACTGACACACTTGACGGTTCGTGCATTTGAGTTAAACTCTTACAATGAAAACAATTGTAACACGGACAGTCGTCCGATTCTATTAGGTTTCCGTAATAATCGCACAATCGTGACTCCGGGTAAGAATAAACCATGCCTCTCCACCGACTCATTGTGAATACAATTAGAAAACCTCTGTGCGTGACTCTATGTAATTAGAAGACCTTTGAGGGTTGTATGCCTGTGCTTGTGACCCTTGACACTAAAACACAGAGTAAACGCCCGTGCCTCTATGTTGTATGCACGTGCTTATGCCCGTACAAGGAAATACGCTTTTAAAAATAGGGTCTCTCGTATAGGCCATTCCGTGCCTCACAGAGTAAACGCACGTGGCTGTGCGTAAGACTAAGGTTAGCGTGACTCTATGTAATACCACCGACCATGCCTCTACGCGCTTCATGCCCGTGCCTGTGATAATTGTGATCCCGCGTAAAACGCAAGCATGCCTCTCTGGGCCTCCATACCGTGCCTCTCCTGGTGTTAGAGTCAACGGAGTCATCTGGAACACAAAGAGACACGAACGTAGACACGAACTGTTCTACATGCCTGTGTGGCATGTAGAACAATGCGTCACAATGCCAAAGGCAGGACCGTGTGTCTGGTACGTGAAAATGCCAATCCGTACCGTGTGTCTGGTACGTGACAAGCCGTGACAGGAGCGTTTCGGCAGAATCATTTGCATAGCAGAGGCACGGCCTTGAATCTTCTGTTGACTTAAATGTGAACGTGTCCGTGGAAAATTTTGCTGCTCATAGAGGCAAGATGACTGTAGAACCGTGCTTCCGGCATCAAACAGATTCTTCTATTGAATGTGTGCCATAAATAATTAATTCACGGACGGGCACGCCCGTGCCTGGTCTGCGTGTGCAACAGTGCATCTCGTACCTTGAAAGTCGTGGTTCTATTTAATGTTTCAAGCAGTCACCTACCATTGACTTGCTACGAGTAGTACTTAACCCGGGCCCCCCTGTCAGAAAGTAATTAATCTAGACCCCTCCGCTCCCCGTCGTGGGTATTTAACTAAGTCGTCTCGTGGATTGACATGTTGTAATCCATTTCTCTAGATCCACCTCAGTGAGCATTGGTCGTGGGCGGCGCCACCCCAGCAACGGAGGTGGAGATGGAAAGCGCTGCTCGTAGCATCAAGAGGTCGAGAGTGGCGCCGTCGGCGATGCCGCCTTCTGGTGGTGCGCTGGATGTCGGAGGGGATGGAAGCGGCGACCGTGCTCCCTCTTGTCCGGATCTCATCGGCGATCTCCCCGACGCCGTCCTAGGTGAGATCATCTCTCGTCTTCCCATCAAGGATGGCATCCGTACTCGAATCCTCGCACGTCGCTGGCGTCCTTTGGGGCCCATTGCTCCTCAGAATCTCGACTGTCGCGAGATCCCTATCCCACATCTCTTTAACGCCCTAGAAACAGTTCATATCGAGACTATGCCTCAGTTGTCCGCCTCCACCAAGGAGCGCGCTCGCAAATGCTATTCCGGAACACGGATCTGTCGAAATCCTGTTGTCAGTCTTCCGAACTCCATTCTGTCCGGCCATGTTGGCTCGGTTAGCCGCCTCTCTATCCCGGCGTGCTACCTACAGTGCAGACCCTCCATCGTTGATGCTTGGCTCTGATCCTGGAAGCTGGAGAATATCCAGGTTCTTGAGTTATACTAACTCTTCCCAAGATTTTTGACGCAAGAGGTAACACTACTAGATCTATGCACTTCAACTACGCCCTCGGCACCGGAGTCCGTGTTTCGGTTTTCCTCGTCTCTCCACACCCTCGGCTTTGCTCTTTGCGAAATACCAGACAATTACGTACGGACGCTTAAGCTACCACAGGTGAAAACACGCTCGCTTGTGGAGGTTGATATATCAGACGCGTCCCTGCAAAGCATAATCCACTTTAGTTGCCCTGCACTTGAGTCTCTCCTACTTGTTTGCAATGGAGGAGGTCGTCGCGTCACAATAAACTCGTGTAACCTTGTAAGCATTGGCATTTGTTGTCCATACAGAGACCTCATTATTCAGGATGTCCCTTCGCTTCGACGGTTGATTGTTGATTGTCTGGTTGATGACTGTTTGATAACCGTTGTCTCTGCACCTAAACTGGAGACGTTGGGTGAATTCGTGTTCGTGTCTCCCTCGACGTGTGTTGAGGTACTGACTTTCCTTCATACTGGAACAGAGCTGCACTTGTTCCGATGTTTGTTCTATTAATTTGATGGTTCTATTATTCATGCAGTGTCAGGAATTGGAGTTAACTGGTGTCTCTCCGTCTGAACCTTATCCATGTCGTCTCACGTGTCTTGAGGTATTGAGTTTTCACGATACTTCCAGCTTCACTTTGTTTGTGAGGAAACAAGTTTTGTTTCATCCAACCTTTATTCTATTAGTTTTGTGATCCATCTTCTGTTATTTTTCATCAAGGGTGTTAAGGCAGTCAGTCTAACAACATTGCGTCAATCTGCCAAGACCTTGCTTATCTACATTGATTATAAGGTGGACATTGTCGTTGATTTGCTACAATGCTTTCCAAAACCGGAGAACTTGTTTGTTGAGGTGATGATCTTCAGAAATGTGCATACTGTAGTATTCGTTCCTTTTCAAAATACTTGTCTTAATTTAGACTGAAATTGATGCACCCGTATCTACACATGATTTATTGTTGGATACATCCATATATAGACAAGTCTATGTCTAACTTCTTGTTACGGAGGTGGTAGAACTAATTGTTTATTGGTTTTTTGATGGTCTGTATCTCTTTTTGTAGACGCTAAGTATTTTCAACCTATCATTCATATTTTAGGTATCGTTGATTTCTTATGGTGAAAAAAACAAATGGCGTCGTAAGTACGGGTAGTTTCTCAAACATCATGACGTTAAATGCGAAGACGATGTATTTGGAAGATTATGTTCGTTGCGGGAGTTACGCTGAATTTGCGATGTTCTTTGTTCTTAGTGCAAAGGATGTGGAGACCATGACCATGAAGTTTACCTCCCCTCCCACAGAGTTCACGGCACTATTTTACGAAAAGCAACAAAGGGTTCTGGAGTGGCATAGAAGGGCTTCTAAACGTGCACGTCTAAGATTATCATCAAGTTGCAGCCACGCGTGTCCGCATTTAAGAAAGAGGAGTGTTGAATACCTGGATTTGATGGTTCCGTTCAGGTGTGGATGCTAAAATCAGGCCTTGTGTTAGTTGTCCAGGTGTATGGAGTTATTTGTTGTTGCGTTCTTTTGAGCTTGGGTTTTATGTAAACTTTATCAGACAACCATTGTAGTCTTTGCACCGTGTGTAGGCTTGTCTGTTTTTGTGTTGCATGCAGTCATGAAGGAAATGTGTGGCTTTGCGGCTTTGTACGGGCCGAAGGACCATAAAATGCTGTGGCACCAAGGTTAAGAGACAGAAAGTAGATTTAATGTTTCAGCGGAGAGATGCGCGCTGCATGTGTAACCTTGTTGTGTTGTATGTGCGATGGTGCCTGTATTATATATTTACCTGTCATGCACACAATGCATGCACAACCGTGCCTGTGTTGCAGGTAGAGCGGTGCTTCTCTGATGTACCTGCCATACACACTGAGGAGCTGCAGTTGAGCCTTGCACTGATGGAGCTACATTTGATCCGCTGCACTGTTTCTGGTCCTCGTACTGTGGTTATAAGAAACGGCTTGTAAGTTTATTTGGTGCAGTTGTAGAAACAAATCAAATGTAAGCATAACAGATTTTGCTTGTTTAGGTTATTACTCAGCTGGGAAAAAATTATAAGGGCGATAGGTTTGTTTGTAAATGTTTGCAGCCCTTTCTTTATGAAGTTGGATGGTGTAACAATACAACCATGCATCTCTGCTGCGACACAGGAGAGATGAAAAGAGCTGAAAGCATAGAGAGCCACCAAAACGGTGAACCAAACCTTTTTTGCGGGGCGTTATGTAGTGTTTCCGGTTACCGCACAACCGAGTTTCTACTCAACAGGCCACACCGAAATGCACCTCGAGGATTCTAGCCGTGACACTGCAGACTCACAACCATGCTTTTGACCTTGTCCTGGCATCGTGATTTTCGTGCTCTGCTTGAATAACGTGCCTTTCATAGCCACCCTACTGTGCGCGTAGAAAAGGAGCGACGCCAGCTGATAAAGTGATTTTTCTACTACTAGATGTGCGGCCCTCGTTGCATGACTTCCATGCGTTTGACAGTGGCTCTTTGGTACAAAACCGTGGTTGCAGAGAGTTCTTGCCCGTGCTTTTAAGGACAGTGTCTCTTGGATCGGTCATTGATTGCCTCACAAAGTAAACAGTGAGGGTTCACATCTGAATCCAATTCTGTTATGTTTCTGTAGTAAGCGCATGAACGTGACTCTACCTAATACTCAAGTATGCCTCCATGGGCTTCTCGTCCATGCCTCTCCGTCTAAACGAGTCGACGGAGTCATTCGGAAAACAGACACAAGCGAACATGACTCTTATCACTAAAATACAGAAAGTCACAAATGCACATAACCATGGCTGCATAGACTTTATCAAGAAAGAAGCGTGACGCAACTCAGTAAGGAACCATGACTGTATGGACTTCACGTCTGTGCTTTTAAATACAAGGAAATAAGCTTTCGAAATCAGTGTATCTCATATAGGCAATTTTGTGCTTCATACAGTAAACGCTCGTGGCGGTGCGTAAGACAAAGGTTCAGTTCCATGGGCTAGACGCTCATGCATCTTCGTCTGATCGAGTCTCACAGGCGAGCATGACTCTGTGTAATACCATCGACCATGCGTAATAAACGCATGATTGTGATCTTGCCTATTACTAAAGTATGCCTTCATGGGCTGCTCGTCCGTGCTTCTCCGTCTGAACGAGTCGACTGAATCATTCGGAACACAAACACAAGTGAACATGACTCTATTTAATAACACACGATGCCTTTGTGGATTTGACGCCCGTGGCTGTGACCCTAATGACTGAAACACTGAAATACTGAAACACAAAGAGTGCAAGACCGTGCTTTTAAAAAACGCGCAACAGCGGTGACATCTGCAATTATGTCCCTACACTGTGCCTAACCGTACCTCGTGTGCATAACTATGCTTGCGATGTGTGTCCAACCGTACTTCATGTCCCTTCACGCGGTGCTTCTGTGATGCAAAGATTTCAAACACAACGGGTCACGGTTGTGTTTGCGTTTCTGTTTTACAAATGCATATAGTGCCTGGCAGTAGGTTTCCGGCGTTTCCTGTGAAAGAATTACGTCTTTACGTGCTACTGAAGCACGTGGAATCACGGGCGTGCCTGTGTGGCATGTAGAACAGTGCGCGTCGTATCACTTCATGGCCGTTGTGTGGTTCGTGGCAAACAGTGCATTTGCCATGGTCGTGCCTGTGTGACAGGTAGAACAGTCCGTCTCGAATCACTTTTCTACGAAGTCATGATCGTCTATGTGTTTGTTGACAAACCATGGTTCACTGAATCATTCGGAACACAAACGCTAGCACAAGCGAGCATGACTCTATATAATACCACATGATGCCTTTGCGGATTTGACGCCCTTTCCTGTGACCCTTATCACTAAAACACAGAAAGTCACAAATGTACATAGTCGTGGCTGCAGAGACTTGAAGCCCTTTTAGTTAATGAAATGTACGGCATGAGAAAAAGACCGTTTATCCATCGACCGATATACTGAGTTTGCTGTTGGCAAGGTTACAGATTGAGCAAAAAAGGTACGGGCATTGTTTCAGCACACCTACGTAAATTCCAAAACGGAAAGTGGCGGGAACATCTCACTCCAGCACTGTTTTCAGCACTTACAAGTGAATGGATCCTTTAAATCCAGGTGCTCAACACATGCGTGCCTTAGATCCAAGTTCCCGTGGTTGCAACTTGGCGACAACCTAAGGCAAGCATGTTTAGAAGCCTTTTTGTCCCACTGAAGCACGTCTTGTTGCTGTTTGTAGAATTCTTCCGTGAAGTGTTCCTGAAGAAGAAACTTGATCCTCATAGTCTGCAGCTGTGCTGCGTTGAGAATAAAGAATGTTGCAAATCGAATGCTTTTTTCGCATTGAACATAGCTTTCCAGCGTCAGTGACTTCAAACGAACGTCATGATGGTGCTTGCAAGAACGGTCGTTCGCAAGACTTTCTTCATTGGAGGCTATTTCCTGAATAAACATGAATATTTTAAATGGTTAAGCTTGATAAAGAGTTATTCTGCTGGGAGAGCAAGTGAAGGAATAAGTCTATAACCTCTGTTGTAATAAAAGCTTTCTTTTTAGTTTTGTCCTAATACTGGTCCATGACTATATACACCTTTGTCCATTACATACAAATGTATGTGACGTTTTCCTTTTGTTGAATGGAGTTCTGCACCATGCATGGTATGTGTTTTACAATTTGTGTGAGAAGCATCACCTCGATATACAAGTTTTCCAAGCTTCAGAAGTGTTCCACCAAGGAAAAGACTGTGTGCCGGTCATAATCCATGCTGATAGACAACGTCTTGATAGAATGAACCGTTGTGGATGTGCTGACTATCGGCAAACACTTCATGTAGAATAAAACATAATATTAGTAGAGTAAAGGTTGAATTGTATGGAACTTGTTCGTACCAATGAATGGAGGTGAAATTATTGTTGAAAGTCAGTACCTGAATAATTATATGGTCATTTGTCATGCCGGATTCACAGAAAACATTAGATAATTTGCCCATGATCTGCAGTTTAGGTGCAGAGGTGATAACTATCCGCAACTTTTTGCAATCACCATCACAAAGCAACCGTTGAAGTGACGAGGCATCTTCTATAACAATTTTCCCATAGTAACCAGAAATTCCGATGCTTATAAGTTTAGGTGAGTTTATTCCGATGGAATGGTGCCTGACTGTCCAAACAAGCAGCAGAGACTCAAGTGTAGGAGAAGTAAGCTGATGATGCTTTGTAATGAGACGTCTAATACATCAAGATCTACTAGCGAGAGTCTCCTGAGCAGTGGTAGTTTAAGCACCCGTACATAATTGTCTGGTAACTTGCAAAGAGCAAAGGCGATGGTTTGGAGAGAGGAGGAAATCTGAGGGTTTAATGCTGGTGGTGATGGCATGAGCGAAGGGCATGAGAATGGCCCTATGTCATGTTGTCTCAAGCATGGTGGGAACAGTAGTAAAACTCGAGCACCTGGAGATTGTTCAGTCTTGGGGATCGAAGCCAGTCGTCGACCGTGGAGTGCCTGCAGTTGAGGTAGGACGCCGGAATGCAGAGGCGGCGAACTGCACTGTGACGCCCGGAGAGGATGGCCTCTGGAAGGTACGAATCATTATAGGAATTATCTTCACCGACATGTTCTCCTCTAAAAGAAGTTCCAGTGTATGTTACGAGGACGAGTTCCTCCGGTGTGGCGGCGTTCGCGGTGACCAACTCGAAATGTACTTGATCTAGAGGGTTAAAAAGATGTGGGACAGGGACCTCACGGCAGTCCAGATTCAGAGGAGCTGCGCGCCAAACAGGGCGCCACCGACGTACGAGGATTTGAGTGCGATCGTCTTCCTTAGTGGAAAGACGGGATATGATCTCACCAAGGACACCGTCCGGGAGGTCGCTGATGCGGTCGGGACCAGACTGCTCTTCTTGATCCTCGGATCCGGTAGGTGCACCCTCGCCGCTTCCAGCCGCTACCGCCAAACCACCAGAGGAAGGCGTCGTCGGTGGCGCGAGCCTCGCCCTCTTGGTGCTCGGGGCACCGGAGTTGACCTCCTGTAACATCCCAAATTTTCAAAATTTGGAATGTTAATAGGATCATTCTTTGTCATCATGATTTCTATGCATTCTTGAATTTTCTAAATATTCAAAGTGTTCTCCAACTCAAGGCAAAAATATTTGGAGTGGAGATAATATGACTTCTCCCCTATTAATTATATTTGGAAAATGCTAAGAATATATTCTGGTGTCTACCTAAATTATTTTGTCTTTATAGAAACTCAACATTGTTTTATAGTGGTAATTATAATGCTCTTTATGTGCTTGCATTGCATAAATTATAATTTTTTTCAAAAGTGCATATGTGTTTTAAAAATGTTCACAGTATTCTATATTACTAGTAATATTTTACTGTGTGTTCTGGTATTTTTATTTTATCTACACACTATTTTAATTTTAGCCACGATATCTTTTCATGTACAGTACATCCTCACAGATATTACTGTTCATATAGGCCAGCAGCAGCCCAACTCCTGTTTTGTCGCCCAGTGCGCTAGAGCAGGAGTACTTTTATCGTCGGCAGCCGACCCATTTCCCGCCATATGAGACCACCCACCCCGCAGCCTTTCCTATTTGTTTTTAATCTTTCTCACCTCTCGCCGGCTCGCCCGCTTGTCATCTTCCATCCCCGTTCGTGTTCTTCCTGGTCTCTGTAGCTACCAAACCAAACCGAGATCGAATCGATCGATTCGATCGCTCCATTGCACTCCCACCTCCATATATATACTCCCCACGTCCGGCTTGTTCGATTTTTTGGCAAAATCTCACGCTCCTGTGCCCTGGAACTCCTGATCGGATCTCCCCGAAGCCGCCGTCACAAAAGCTCCACCATCGTTGTTTCCGTTGTCGACAGAGGGTCTCTGAACTTTCCCTCCCCTCTGTTCTCTTTGCCTTGGTCTCCTCCATCCCCCTCATCTCTTGTTTTGCACAGGGGAGCACCGGGCCGCCGCCACGAGCGCAACCCGAAGAAAATCGCCGCCTCCCGTGCCCTATCTCGCCCGCACTAGAGGATCCCGATCTCGCCGCCGCCGTCTCGTTCAAGTCCGGCGCTGCCCCAGCCTCTGCTCTCCGGTGAGCCGATCTTATCCGTCCGATCTCCCTCCGACGATCCAAATTAAATCATGTTCTATTTTTTTTCTCGAATAGGAATGTGCTATTTAGTGGCCATTCGTCGTTTAGTCAATGTAGCGAACACTACCCAGCCACTAGTAATGCACCACGTGGCACAACCACAGATTCTCAAAGAGTTCTTCCGTAAATCAATTTTGGCACAGTTTATTTTGCGTAGATTTCGTATCAAATTTTCATTTAGGTATATCTTTAGATCCGTATATCCAAATTCATCGATTCTTTTTCATGTGTACTCATAGTGACCAGGAGAATATTGAAGAACCAAAGTTTCACATTTTTGAACAGTTCAAATTTGAATTTGTTTAAATTTGAATTCAGACTTCCGGAGGCCATATCTTTCAAATTGTTGATCCAAATTAGTTGATTCTTTTTCCATTGTGATCCTACTAGCATGTAGATATTATATGACTAGTAATATGTTCTGTTATTTAAGTCTTTATTTGAATTCGTTGATGTTTACTTTATTTTATTGTTATGTGAGCATAGTTTATTTATCGTTGCCTCCGTTAATCGTATAGATTGTCCGGAGTGTGAAGCGGATCAGAATTAATCGTTAGAGTACTTCAGCACCGTTCAAGGCAAGTTTGCACTTTTGATTTTGCTCATCCTATATTCTGCTATGCAAGTGTGGTTTTTATGCTATGACATGTGCTTGGTTTGATATGTATGTTCTTTGTTGTCATATTCTGATATTGATTGTATTATTTGATGGTGTGATCAACTTGCTATGGTAGACATGGGCATGTGTCGAGTGATCCATGAAAGTGGTGAGTGTTTATAGCCGTAGGCTCGGGATTATTAACCAGGTGAATGTGTCACTGGCAGAGCGCTCTATTGTCCCTAGAGAATGCGCCATTGACAGAGCGCACTTGAGGCGAGGTTTACTCGGAGGAGAGGCATGGACATCAAGCTCTCGGAGGCATAGTTTGTTCTTACTCGGAGTCACGTTTGTGCGTTTATTACGGAAATCTAATAGATTCGGGCGACTGTCCTTGTTAGAATTGTTTTCGTTGCATGACATTCGTGCCTTTATTGGGGAAACCCAATGGTTCGACCATGGTCTCCTCAGATTCGGCTGTGAACGCCACATGCCGTTGCTCATTAAACCCAGTCGTCCGACGGGCGTCTCCTCAATAAATAGTGTTGGTACCCTAGCTAATAACAACATATATCAACATTGGTCCTAGTTGCAGCTTCATACGACCACTTATGCCACACATGGAGCACAGCCTTGGTGCATGCTTTTTTTCGTGTGTCTATGTCTGGATAAATGTCTTAAGGAAAGGCAAATTGGTTCGGCCGAACACGCTGCATCAGCCGAATTGGTTCAAATCCCCGTGAGGCAGTTGGAAATGCCAATTTTTTTCTATGGGTATCGACACGTGGGGTCCCCTCATCATCCACACAAACGCGCCACCACATGTACCACATTTGGCTAAGTGCACCTAGTACTCCACATCATTTTCAACTTCTTCGTCCCCTTCTCGACAAGCGCCGCCGCCAGCTCCCGACGACGCATCTCTTCGCCGCCTGATCTGCGCGGCCGCTGCCAACTCCGGCAAGTAGGTGAGATCTCCCCTCATCCCCCTCGTGAATCTTCTTCCCTTCCCAAACCGCATGCGTCTCCCTCCGGGCGCGGATCTAATCCAGAAATTTTATTTGATACATGCGGTAGATGATTTGTTGATAGATATGATGGTTCTTTGTTAGATTGATGGATGTCGTAGTGTAGGATCTGAGCCGTACCAGGGAAAAGAGAGGAAGCACCGTGTATTGTACTATGGTAGCGTACAATTCAACTTAGAGTTCAACATGTTCTTTGTAGAATGGAGGAAGCACCATGTTGACTGTGCAACTCACGGTGCCGGACCAGCCTTTGTACTGCCACGTTGTTCGGCATCTACTTCCAGCCTACTTTTGTTTTTGCAGCGGTAACAATTTATCTGAACCTTCTGACAGTTCATTAATTTTGTTTTTTATTGCTATTTGCACTAATGCATTGTGTTTGTTATTTGTTTTTATCTTGCACAGATCATCCCATGCAATGTGAGATTGGCATTCAATGAGCTCGTCAGAGACACCGTGACCTTCGACGCTCTTGGGGGGCCGTACACTATGCAGGTCGATAAGGGGCGAACGATAACCCAGATTGGAGGAGATGAATGGGATCGTTTCATCGCCCGCTTGCGTCTTAGTGGGGGTGAATTGATCAGCTTCTCCTTCGTGAGCGTAAAGGCCAGTGATTTACATTATCTATCTGAATTTGATTTCTGATAGTGAGGATGAAGTTCATGAGGAGGACGATGGTGAGGATTCAAATGGTGATGAGAACCCACTTGATGAAGCACTCTATGCCCAAAGACTGAGGCTGAGCGGCGATGAAACGTGCAACCTCTAGGACATGCTTCCGCTACGTGAAGACTACATCGGGATGCCATTCGTGACACGCCTCACAAGGACGAACGTTAAACAGCATCTCATGGTATGTTACTTACTGTGGTAATTACATGATATGCATGCTTAATAAGTGTACTAGTTGATATGATATGCATGTTGTAGTACTGTGATATATCCTTATGTAGTGTAGTAATATGCGATGATATGGTTAGTGTCGTAGTAAACTAATGATATGCTTAATTACTGTAGTAATTTGATGATTAGCGTCTAGTGTAGTGATGTGATGATATATATGCTCAGTGTTGAATCCAATGATATATGTGTCTTCAAGTGTATGATTTGCTGATAATTGCACGTGACATGCTCATATATCATACCAACAGTTTTAAAAAATTACCTAAGAGGTTATCTGTTAGTTGTGGCATCGGGACGCATGAAGAAGGCATGGCTGCTTTGGACTACGCCTTACCGTAACGGGCTCCATCACCACCTGTGCCTCACGCAGTGAGACCTGACGGCCGCACTATCTTCAACCGGCGGGGTGGAAGAAGTTCCTTCATGGCAAGAATCTTGGGTAGGTCGGGGCATCCTACTCCTTATTGCGAACACCCGTCACCGTGACTTGAGGATGATGATCACCATCAACCTCATTTAGAACTGGCTGGGCCATGTTTCGATGTGAAATGAACTTGGTATGTTAGCTCTTGTTTCCAAGTACTTGTCGTGTATTACCGTACCTATCTATCAATATATATCTAGGTTCAGTAAATAGGCCGTGTATCGCTGTGAAATGAACTTGTTATGTTTGGGGCTTGTTTTGTTGTTGCCCCAGCGGTTATTTGAGACTTCCTTAAACTTGAAACTGTCTTGACTTGTTGTTGGATGCTTGGTGTTGTTGCTTTATTTGAGACTTCCATCAATCCTATGGATGAGAAGGCGAAGGCGAAGCTCGACCTTCAATACGACAAGCTCAAGCTGGACACATATGTTATGACAAGCTCAAGCTGGACACAGGCACGGGCATGAAGCGCTCAAAGGCATGGTCGATAGTATTATTACATGGACTCATGCTAGCCCGTGACTCTATCAGACGGAGATGCACGGGCGTTTGGCCCACAGAGCCGAACCTTTGTCTTACGCAAAGGCATCGTGTGGTATTATGTAGGGTCATGTTCTCTTGTGTCTGTTTTCCGATTGATTCCGTCGACTCGTTTAGACGGAGAGGCACGGGTGAGAAGCCCATCGAGAGGCATACTTTAGTATTAGAGAGAGTCACGTTCATGCGTTTATTAGCAAACCCGAGCAGGCGGGTTACGATATGATCACTCGCTGTTTACTTTGTGAGGCAATGAGTGGCAGATTAGAGAGACGCTGTTTTTGAACCTTTGTCTTACGCACAGCCACAGGCGTTTTCTCTGTGAGGCACGAAATGGCCTATGCGAGGGGCGCTGTTTTTAACATCATATTTCCTTGTATTTAAAAGTACGGACGTGAACTCCCTACAGACACGGTTTCGTATTAAGTTGTGTCATCCTTCTTTCTTGATGTTACATATATTATTCGATATAAAAGGCGTAGACGTTCGTGGCTATCTATATTTCCTTGTATTTAAAAGATAGCGACGACACGCTTTTAAACAAAGCACAAGCACAGTGGTTCCACGACAAGCACGTCTCAATTTGCAGAAACAGCACTGTCGTGATTCTACAGGACGCTATGTTCAAGGCTGTGCACCATGTTTCTACCCAAACGTTCACCACAGGGTCATGGACATACACAGAGGAAGTGCCATGTCGTGATAATGAGACACCTGCGATCTTACAATGTACAAGAGGCATGAGGAGATATGTAGATTAACATCACCACAAATGAAACAGATTATACATGTGCACGCGTATAGAGAGATGCATAAAAAGTGGACTACAAGAGATAAACTAAGTTGGTAATACTAAACGACCGATGGTATTAATTAATAATGGAAATTAACGACAGGCATACAATATTAGAGTCAAATTTATAATAGAGCACACACAATAAATAGAAGTCCTGATCATGATAGATCGACTGGGTCACTGGAAACTCAAAAGTAGTAGTAGCTAGCCTAAGTATATAGAACTTGCCTCCAAGCATGTGGGATGTGGCTTGCAGCAAATGAACGGAGAGCCAAGGCAAGGACCTAATCAAGGCGCCCGGGCTTGTGCCCTGGATGGTCCAGAGGTTGGACGAGAAGTGGGGGCGACGTCGGCGAGGTGGATGTGCTCTTTGAACGAGCTTCGCCAAAGTTTGCCTATGGTCGAAGTAGGCCGCCATGCTCGACTCGTGGACGGAGCTGCAGTTGTCCTCGTAAACAATCTGTCCGTAGATCTGGCTGAACTTGTCGATGTCATCATGCATGATGAGGCGCTGTGCGGCGAGAGCGACCTCCAAGTGTTCCTCCAGCGGCGTGCCGACCGGGAGCTGCAGGGCCATCAACGCGCTAAAGAGATCGTTCCCATGGAGGCCGGCGAGCCGGGTCACAGAAGCTGAGGCGGAGGCTCGGCCTTTACGGAGGCGACGCATGGAATGCAGGCGAGTAGTCAGGTCCTTCACCTTGCTGTTGGCGAAGCTGAACTTGTGAATGAAGTCTTCCAGTGCACCCTTGAGCCAGGCAGCGAAGCTGGCGTCAAAGAAGGAACGCACTGTGGCGGACATCAGCAGCCCCTGGAGGCGCTGCAGCGCGTTGGGCTGCGGGTTGCTCTCCCTGACCACCTCGATAAGACGTACAGTGGTCGCCTGAATCGCCTCCATGGCCGATCTCTCACCGTCTCGCTCTTGCTTTGATGGCCAGATAGTTGGATCAGAGTAGAAGAAGACGGATGGTGACACTTTTAAGAAAAGCACAAGCACAGCGGTTCCACGACAAGCACGTCTCGATTTGCAGAAACAAAACTGTCATGTTTCTACAAGACACTATGTTCTAGACTGGGAAGTGTGTTTCCACCCAAAACGTTCACCACAGAGTCACAGACATGCACAAAGGAAGTGTCGTGCAATGATAACAGACGCACAGTCTTACAGATACAAGAGGCAAGCCCGCCTCTGTATTGTAAAATACTTCAGCTAACGAGTTATTTGGAGAGGCACGGCCGTCACATCACACGTGACTGCCGTATTCCATATCATTTTAGTCGCTCGCTCTATTCACAAAAGGAAATCCAAACATACAGATGGTGCACAAAAACATGAAAACTTGATAGTTTTTTGAGCTTGTAAGTTGCTTCACGGCTGAAGATCACAAAAACAAGTTCCTGACAACCTTACAGACAATGGATAAAGTACAAGCTCGAAGTCCAAACTAGAAAGCACGCAACAACAGCTATCTCTGACAGCCGGATAACCGTTTTCAACATCCACAGGTCAATGGATCCGGCAAATCCATGATTGGACACTGCTTTGTCCAGATGTGTACTTTTAAATCCAAGTTCATATGCCTACAATACCCTGACAATATAAGACGAGCACGTCTAGAAGCATTGTTGCCCCATTGAAGCACCTCTTCTTGATTTTCATAAAATCCTTCAGTGATGTTGTCTGCGGGGGAGAGAAACTTGAGCCTCATAGTCTCTAACTCCTTTGCGTTCCGAACAAAGAACTTTGCAAATTCAATGTTTTTGTTGCAGTGTACATATTTTTCCAAATACATCGCCTTTCAAAGCGAATGTCATGCTGTTTGAGAAACACCCGGTGCTTGTGGCGCCACTTATTTGTTACACCTTCCTCGCGGCATACTCGTCCCTGAAAATGCATGAAGGGTGAGAATACTCGAGGACTACAAAGGGAGATAGAGGCCTCGAATATAGTACGCTGTGCATTGTATGTGCTTTCAATGTGTCTGGAAATCGTTACCTCGATAAACAGGTTCTCTAGGCTAGGAAAGCATCGCATCAAGGCAACAACCTTGTTCAGATTTAATGACATGTGGATAAGCAGGGTCTTCACAGATTGAACCGCCATTGATAGGCTGACTACAGACAAAGCCTGCGACAAGCACATATCATAAAATTAGCTGGATAAAAGGTCGTGTGACATGAAACTTCAGCACTGCAAAGAATGCAAGTAAAGAGTATAGTGCAAAAGGTGAGCACCTCGATAACTGTAGAGCCAAAAACAATCTTGGATTCAGGAAATCCTTCATAAAAATTACCCAAACACTCAAGCTTAGGTGCAGAAAAGACAGTTATACGCAAGTGCGGCTCTGAATATCGTGAATCAATCGTTTAAGTGAGGGCGCATCCTCAATAACGAAGTTCACCATTCTCACAAAGGATCTGAGATGACTTCAACTTTGCCTGAGTTTATTATGATGCAGTAGTCCAAGTTATTGCAAACAAGCAGGAGCCACTCGAGGGCAGGGCAACCATGGCTGATTATGCTTTGCAATGAGACGTCTGATATATCAACTTCCAAAAACGAAAGCCTCTTGAGGAGTGGAAGTTTAAATGACCGTGCATACTTTTCAGGTATCTGGCAAAGAGCAAATGTGACGGTGTGTAGTGAGGAGGAAAACAGCAGCGTGGAAGTCGGCGGTGAGGGCGCGGACGAAGAGATTTCGTGTGGTAGTGTGATGGTTTTTCCCACAAAACACAGGAACATGTAATAGAACTCGAGAACCTGGAGATTCTTCATTCTTGGGGATCGAAGCCAAAGCGTCAATCAGAGAAGTCTCAGAGTGGAGGTAGCACGCCTGAATGCAGAGACGATGAACTATGCCCCCATGACCGGAGAGGATGGCTTCCGGAAGGCACGAACCATCAACGTCAGGTTGAAAACTACACCGAGTTCCAAAATATCTAATGCGAATGACATCCTTACTAGGGAGCATGGACAGTACGTCGATATGAACTGTTTCTAGGGGCTTAAAAAGACGACGACATGGATCTCACTGCAGTCGAGATTCAGAGGAGCGGTGCGCCATAAAGGACGCCATCGACGTGCGAGGATTTGAGTGCGAACGCCTTCCTTAGTGGACAGACGGGAGATCACCTCACCGAGGATGGCGTCCGGGAGGTCGCTGATGCGGTCCGGACCAGACTGCTCTTCTTGATCTTCGGATAAGGTAGGCGCACCCTCGCCGCTTCCAGCCGCTACCGCTAAACCACGAGAGGAAGGCGTCGCCGATGGCACGAGCCTCGCCCTCTTGGTGCTCGGGGCACCGGAGTCTCCGTCTCCATTGCTGGGATCGCGCCGCCTGCGAGCACCGCTATATGTGGCGTGGATCTGGACAGACGGTGGATCTAGAGAAATGGACTAGGTTGTCCATCCACGAAACGACTTAAATACCCACGACGAGGAGAGGAGGGGTCCAGATTAATTACTTCTTCTATTTTTCTTTCTGACAGGAGGGCCCGGGTTAAGTACTACTTGTAGCAAGTCAATGGTAGATGGGTGCTTGAAACATTAAATAAAACCACAACTTTCAAGGTACGAAATGCACTGTTGCACTCGCAGACCAGGCACGGACGTGCCCCTTAGTGCTTTAATTATTTATGGCACACATTCACTAGAAGAACCTGTTGCACACGCCGGAAGCACGGTGGACTCGGTAGCAAATAGAGGCACGCACAATACGCCCACGAAGGCATGGGCTAGCACTCTCTGCAGCCACAGTTATGTATGTTTGTGACTCTATGTGTTTCAGCCATTAGGGTCACAGGCACAGGCGTCAAATCCACAAAGGCATCATGTGTATTATATAAAGTCATGTTCGCTTGTGTTTGTGTTCCGAATGATTCGCATTTACTCGTTCGCATCGGAGAGGCACAGACGAGAAGCCCATGGTGGCATACTTTAGTATTAGGCAGGGTCACAATCATGCGTTTATTGCGCATGGTCGATGATATTACATAGAGTCATGCTCGCCTGTGAGACTCGACCAGACGGAGATGCACGACCGTCTATCCCATGGAACTGAACCTTTGTCTTACGCATAGCCACGGGCATTTACTCTGTGAGGCACGGAATTGCCTATATGAGAGACGCTAGTTTTAAAAGCTCATTTCCTTGTATTTAAAAGCATAGACGTTGAGTCCATACAGACACGGTTCAGTACCGAGTTGTGTCACGCTTCTTTCTTGATAAAGACGTCGACGTTCGTGGCTATCTGTGTTTCAGTGTCAAGGGTCACAAGCACGGGCATACATCCCTCGAAGGCATGGCGTGCTATTATATAGAGTCACGCACAAAGGTTTTCTGATCGTGTTCCGAATGAGTCGGTGGACTCAGTCAAAAGGAGAGGCACGGACGTCCAGCCCACTGAGGCATGGTTCGTTCCTACCCGGAGTCACGTTTGTGCATTTATTATGGAAACCTAGTAGAATCGGGCGGCTGTCCTTGTTACAATTGTTTTCGTTGTAAGATTTTTAACTCAAATGCATGAAAGGCGACTTTGTATGTTTAGTAGCGTCACGATCCTTTACGCACGAAGACGACTTTTTGTGTGTCAGTGTTTCAGGTCACAGGCACGGTTGTCAAACTAACAGACGCATGATGTGTAATTATCCAGAATCACCTGTGTTCCAAATGCATCCGTTGACTATGTTACTAGGACAGGCACGGTCGGGATGGCGATGGAGGCATGCTTGTGTTTTGTGCGGAGCCACGTTCGTGCGTTGATTGCGGAAACACAACGTTTCGACGGGCGTCTCCACGTATTCGGGTGTGAACGCCACATTGCGCCGCCACGAAAACCCAAGGGTCCGACGGACGTCTCCTCCAGTGACGGTGGTCTGGCTCGTCGCCCGAGGCCAGGATCCGGCTATTTAAGGCGGACGGACGGCGTCTCGAAACCCTAGCCACACCCTCTTTCTTGGACTGTCCAGATCCACGCCACATAAAGGGGCGCTCGCAGGCGGCACGATCCCAGCAATGAAAACAGAGATGGAGGTGTAACACCCAGAACCTGATAAGATTCGATGTCTCTGCGCTTACAGTGCTAGTCCCTGGATCGACTCGCTAGCACACAAAGTACATATGAATATCAAATAACAAGTGCATCATTTACTATAACGTATGATCCAGAATTCATAAAGTATTACAAACTGAGTAGCACATGGCTAACTTATTCAATAATAACAGCGGAAAGGTAGCATAATCAACGATGAGTCCATCAATGCCCACTGGAGAACATGTTGAGTGAAGGCTCGCGATCCTAATCTCACTGATCATCTGAAAATCCTGCAACATGATAAGTTGCAGCCACAAAGGGTCAATACATTGAATGTATTGGCAAATCACACAATATGATATAGCAAACCTACATCCACAAAGCAATGTATGACAAACAAAACACACAAGTTAGTTTGGAGAAGAATGTCTTCACCTACCTCCACTACCGAACTCACAACCGTCTCTAATTTACTCGCCCAAGATAACCCAAAGAATCTAAATAAACATGACAAGAACTTCAGAAGTATGTCTCAAGTGCGCTCTGTCAGTGGCGCATTCTCTAGGAACAATAGAGCGCTCTGCCAAGGACGCATTCACCTGATTTAAGTTCCGAAAACTAGCCCACCGACTCATTCGGAATACAATCAAAAAACTTGTGTGTGACTCTATATAATAGCACGCCATGCCTTTGAGGGCTGTATGCATGTGCTTGTGACCCTTGACACTGAAACACAGACAACCACGAACGTCGATGCCTTTATCAAGAAAGAAGTGTGACACAATTCAGTACAGAACGGTGTCTGTATGGACGGCACGTCCGTGCTCTTAAATATAAGGAAATAAGCTTTTAAAAACAGCGTCTCTCTTATAGGCCAATCCGTGCCTCGCAGAGTAAACGTCTGTGGTTGTGCGTAAGACAAAGGTTCATCTCTGTGGGCTAAACGCACGTGCATCTTCATCTGATAGAGTCGCAGGCTAGCGTGACTCTATGTAATACCACCGACCATGCCTTTGAGCGCTTCATGCCCGTGCCTGTGACCCGAAACACTGAATCAAGGATGAGGGGCTGCTGCGGGTTACCGCTATAAACGCACGAACGTGATCCCATGTAAAGCATAACCATGCTTGTCTGGGCTTCATGGCGGTGCCTGTGCTCGCGGACAGTTCAATGGATTCATTTGGAACACGTAGACAAACTAACGTGATTCTACACAATGGCAAGCCCCGACTTTACGGGACTCACGACCGCGGCGAGCAATATACCAGACCAGCGTCTCTCGAATAAGCCATTCCATGCCTCACAGAGTAAACAGTGGGTGTTCTCATCTGAACCAATTCCGCTGGGTCTCCGCAATTAAAGAACGAACGTGGTTGTGCGTAAGAAAAAGCTTAACGACCGTGCTTCTTCATCTGATCGAGTGGACGGAATCATTCGGAACACAAAGACAGGCGAGCATGACTCTATATAATACAATACCATGCCTTTGAGGACTGTACGCCCGTGCCTATGAACCTTAACACTGTGACACATACAACGACAAACCTCCGCGCTTCTATCGAATAATATACGTAACATCAAGAAAAAAGCGTGACCCAACTCAGTACGCAATTGTGTTCGTAGAGAGTTCATATCTTGTGAACTTTTATTAACAAGAGTTCATGTCCGTAATACCACCGACCATGCCTTTGAGCGTTTTATGCTCGTGCCTGTGACCCTTAACATTAAACGCCCGTGCGTCTCCGTCTGATAGAGTCACAGGCTAGCGTGACTCTATGTAATACCATCGACTATGCCTTCCTGTGACCCGAAACACTGAAACAAAGAAAGGCAGGAATGCCCACGCCTTCATGTGTGCACAAGACATGACTCTAGTTGGTTCAAAAACTTTGGCTGCAGAGACTTCACGTCCGTGCTTTTAAAAACAACATCTCTAGAACTGGCCATTACGCTAATGTTCATCTGTACCCATAAACTTGGAATGAACATGATCCAGGAAAGTAAAACACATTTGTTATAAAAGTTACTGACGGCCCGAGGTAACGGAAGACAAAATAAAAAACTTTTAGTGCACTACTTAACAGCTTCAGATACGAGGACCAGGGTCGTTGCTGTCTACTTAGTCCGGGGAGACTTCTTTTTTGTTTGCTCGGCGCGAAGTTCCTCGATCTGTTTCTTCATAACGTATGATTCCAGCTTCAACTTATCGCGCTGAAGTTCGAACTGCGCCTTCTCATCTATCATAAGTGCAATGACGGCTTTGTTCTCTTTGTCCAACTTCGTGGATATCTTCAAGAAGTCTTCCACAGTATTGAACTTCAGCTGGTCAAAGGAGAAGATGTCAGATTGGTGGTAGGACGCACCCTCATCAACATTAGGATGAAGCTCACCACAATGATCCATGTTTCACAACTAAATCAAGTAGCCGAAAGAAAGAAAAAACGAATGAAGCCGAAGCAGAGCGAACTCAAAGATGAGGAACCCTCGCCAGCCGAGATCTTTTCCAGCGACTGGACATGGCGCTCTGAAGGAGTCTCCTTCTGCATAGCTGTGGCTGAGAGTGTCAGGATAGAGAACAGCAAGAGGAGTGGATGGCCTGGAGGCGGACAAAAGGACGAAGGGGATGTGGCTAGGGTTTCGAGACTCCGTCTGGCTTATTCACGTTTCACAACTAAACCAAGTAGCCGAAGGAAAGAAAAAACGAATGAAGCGGAAGCAGAGTGAACTTACAGATGAGGAACCCTCGTCAGCCAGGATCTCCTGCAGTGTCTGGACACTGGCTTCCGCAGTAGTCTCCTCCTGACCAGCCATGGCGGAGAGGGTCAGGATAGAGAGCACCAAGATAAATGAATGGCCTGGCTGCGGGCAGAGGATGGAAGAGTGTGTGGCTAGGGTTTTGAAACTCCGTCCGTCCGCCATAAATTGCCAGAGCCTGGCCTCGGGCGACGAGCCAGAGAGGCGTCACCGGAGGAGACGTCCGTCGGACCCTTGGGTTTCCGTGGCAGCGCCACGTGGAGTTCACACCCCAGTAGGTGGAGACGCCCGTCGAAACGTTGTGTTTCCGCAATCAACGAATGAATGTGGCTCCGCGTAAAACACAAGCATGCCTCCCTCGACATCCCGACCGTGCTTGTCCTGGTAATATAGTCAACGGATGCATTTGGAACACAAAGAGACACGAAGGTGACTCTGGATAATGACATGACATGCGTTTGTGGGCTTGACAACCGTGCCTGTGACCTGAAACACTAACACGCGTAAAGGACAATGACACTACTAAACATATAAAGTCGCCTTCGTGCATTTGTGGGCATGACAGTGGTGCCTGTGACCTGAAACACTGACACACAGAAAGTCGTCTTCATGCGTAAAGGACCGTGACGCTACTAAACATATCTAGTCGCCTTTGCATTTGAGTTAAAATCATGCAACGAAAACAATTCTAACAAGGACAACACCAACCTATTAGGTTTTCGTAATAAACGCACAGACGTGACTCCGAGTAAGAACAAACTATGCCTCAGAGGGCTTGATGTCCATGCCTCTCCTTTTGACCGAGCCCACCGACTCACTCGGAATACAATCAGAAAACCCTTGTGCGTGACTCTATATAATGGCACGCCATGACTTTGAGGGTTGTATGCCCGTGCTTGTGACCCTTGACATCAAACACGTATAGCCACGAACGCCGACGCCTTTATCAAGAAAAGAAGCGTGACACAATTCAAGACGGAATGGTGTTCAGATGGACTGCACGTCCGTGCTCTTAAATACAAGGAAGTAAGCTTTTAAAAACAACATCTCTCTTATAGTCCAATCCGTGCCTCGTAGAGTAAACGTCCGTGGCTGTGCGTAAGACAAATGTTCATCTCCGTGGGCTAAAGCATGTGCATCTTCGTCTCATAGAGTCACAGGCTAGCGTGACTCTATGTAATACCACCGACCATGCCTTTGAACGCTTCATGCCCGTGCCTGTGACTGGAAACACTAAATCAAGGATGAGGCGACTGCCGCGGGTTTCCGCTAGAAACGCATGAACGTGACCCCATGTAAAACGCAAGCATGCCTGTCTGGCCCGCCATACCATGCATCTCCTGGTGATAGAGTCAACCGAATCATTTTGAACGGATCCCTGCACTCTTCTCCCCTTCCCTCCCGCCCCTAGTTATGTTTCACGTGTGCCTCCTCATATACGGGTGTGAACGCCACGTGGCGCCACTCCGGAAACCCAAGGGTCCCACGGGCGTCCCCTCCAGCGACGCTGCTTTGGCTCATCGCCCGAGGCCAGGCTCCGGCTATTTAAGGCGAACGGACGGCATCTCGAAACCCTAGACACACCCTTTTCCTTGGGCTTTTCAGATCCACGCCACATATAGCCGCGCTCGCAGGCAGCGCGATCACAGCAACGGAGACGGAGATGGAGATCCACTCCGGTGCGCTGTTGGGGAACGTAGCAGAAATTCAAAATTTTCTACGCATCACCAAGATCAATCTATGGAGTAATCTAGCAACGAGGGGAAGGGGAGTGCATCTACATACCCTTGTAGATCGCTAAGCGGAAGCATTCAAGTGAACGGGGTTGATGGAGTCGTACTCGTCGTGATCCAAATCACCGATGATCCTAGCGTCAAACGGACGGCACCTCCGCGTTCAACACACATACAGCCCGGGGACGTCTCCTCCTTCTTGATCCAGCAAGGGGAGAGGAGAAGTTGAGGGAAAGCTCCAGCAGCACGACGGCGTGGTGGTGGTGGAGCTCGTGGTTCTCCGGCAGGGCTTCGCCAAGCACTATGGAGGAGGAGTAGGAGTAGGAGGAGGGAGGGCTGCGCCAGGGAAGAGGTGCGGCTGCCATCCCACCCCTCCACTATATATAGGGGCAAGGGGAGAGGGGGAGGCGCCCTAGGGTTTCCCCTAGGGGCGGTGGCCAGGCAGATTGGATCTCCCTAGGGAGACTTGCCCCCAAGCCGAGCAGGTGTGGAGGCTTGCCTCCCAAGCCGTGGAGGCGCCCACCTCCCCAAGTAACATGGGAAAGGGTGTGGGGCGCACAGCCCCTTAGTGGGCTGGTTTTCCCTTTCCCCTTGGCCCATGAGGCCCTCCAACACTTGCCGGGGCTCCCGAAACACCTTTCGGTCATCCTGGCCATAGCCTGGTACCCCCGGAACACTTCCGGACTCCAATACCCTTCGTCCAATATATCGATCTTCACCGTCGGACCATTCCGGAACTCCTCGTGATGTCCAGGATCTCATCCGGGACTCCGAACTACCTTCGGTAACCACATACTATTTCCCATAACAACTCTAGCGTCACCGAACCTTAAGTGTGTAGACCCTACGGGTTCGGGAATCATGCACACATGACCGAGACACCTCTCCGGCCAATAACCAATAGCGGGATCTAGATACCCATATTGTCTCCCACATGTTCCACGATGATCTCATCGGATGAACCACGATGTCGAGGATTCAATCAATCCCGTATTCAATTCCCTTTGTCTACCGGTATAGTACTTGCCCGAGATTCGATCGTCGGTATCCCGATACCTTGTTCAATCTCGTTACGGGCAAGTCTCTTTACTCGTTCCGTAACACATCATCCCGTGATAAACTCCTTGGTCACATTGTGCACATTATGATGATGTCCTACCGAGTGGGCCCAGAGATACCTCTCCGTCACACGGAGTGACAAATCCCAGTCTTGATTCATGCCAACCCAACATACACTTTCGGAGATACCTGTAGTGCACCTTTATAGCCACCCAGTTACGTTGTGACGTTTGGTACACCCAAAGCATTCCTACGGTATCCGGTAGTTGCACAATCTCATGGTCTAAGGAAAAGATACTTGACATTAGAAAAGCTTTAGCATACGAACTACACGATCTTTGTGCTAGGCTTAGGATTGGGTCTTGTCCATCACATCATTACGCTAATGATGTGATCCCGTTATCAATGACATCCAATGTCCATGGTCGTGAAACTGTAACCATCTATTGATCAACGAGCTAGTCAACTAGAGGCTTACTAGGGACATGGTGTTGTCTATGTACCCACACATGTATCTGAGTTTCCTATCAATACAATTATAGCATGGATAATAAATGATTATCGTGAACAAGGAAATATAATAATAACTAATTTATTATTGCCTCTAGGGCATATTTCCAACATGCGCCATGCACCAAGAGGGCGAAGCTTGCGCCACCGGCGACGCCGTCCTCTGGTGGTTTGGCGGTAGCGGCTGGAAGCAGCGAGGGTTCGCCTACCGGATTCGAGGATCAGAAAGCGCAGTCTGGTCCGGACTGCATCAGCGACCTCCCGGACGCCATCCTCGATGAGGTCACCTCCCGTCTCTTCACTGGGGAGGGCATCCGCACTCGGATGCTCGCACGTCGTTGGCGTCTTGTTTGGCCGACCGTTCCTCTGAATCTTGACTGCCGTAAGATCCATGTTGCTCGTCTTTTTAACGCCCTAGAAACAGTTCATGTCGAGATCATCAGTAGGGTCTCTGCCTACAACGAGGAGCCTGCTCGTATACGATACATCGGAACTTGGCATCAGGGAAAAACAGTTCCTGGTGAAGGTTCTTGCCTTCCAGAGTCCATCCTCTCCAGCCATGTGGGCGCAGTTCTCCGCCTTTGTATACCGGCGTGCTACCTCCAATGCGCACTTCACCGCCCACGCTGGCTTGAGTCCCCCAGATTGAACAATCTCCAGGTGCTTGAGTTTTACTACCTGTTTCCATGATTTGTGAAAGAAACTTTCAAACTATCGCACACATGCTCTTCATCTACGCCCTCACTACCGAAGTCCGTCTTTCGGTTTTCCTGTTCTCTGCGCACTATGAGCTTCGCGTGTTGCCAGATACCAGACCATTATGTAGAGGTACTTGAACTACCACCGTCAAGATACTTTCGCTTGTTGAGGTTGATATATCGGACTTCTCGTTGCAAAGCATGATCAACTCTAGTTGCCCCGCACTTTCGAAAGTGCCACCGCTTGTTTGCAATAGAGAAAGGCATCGGATCACAATAAATTCCCCTAACCTTGTAAGCATCGGCATCCGTGGTGAGATAGGAAAATTCATCATCGAGGATGCCCCCTCACTTCAAAGGTTGATTCACGATGTCCATAGCAATAACATGGAGGTATTCATCGTCTCGCACTCCAAACTGGAGACATTGGGCAAATTCAGGATCTCGCTAGACTCCACAGGTTCTTATGGTACTGACATTTCACAATAATTCCAGCTGCATTTCCTTGAGAAAGTAGTTTCATGTCATCCAACCTTTTGTTCTAATAATTTTATGTTTTATTTTCCATGTTATGTGAAGGATTTGGCGACGGCCAGCCTATCTATCTACAATGCGGCAATCTGTCAAAACCTTGTTTTTGGCCATGACTTATCAAGTGGACCTGGTCATTCACTTGCTTAAGTGCCTTCCAAATCTGGAGAACTTGTTTGTTCAGGTGATGATTCTCACGCCCAATGAAAAGGTCATACTGTGCATAGTGCAGCACTCCTTGCATCTCAAAAAGCTTATCTTACATTTTGTTTGCAATGAACACACCCTATGTCTAGGCATGTTATTATTATTATTATTATTATTATTATTATTATTATTATTATTATTATTATTATTATTATTATACATACATCCGTATCTAGGGAAATGTTTGACGAACTGATTGGGACGGGGGTCATGGAATTTATCATTCATTTTGTCCTTCCATAGATCTTGAGTATCTTTCAACTTTTATGTGTTTTCAGGGAGGAAACGTTCCTGATGGTGCAAGAAATTTTTGGCATCGCAAGCACCGTGCGTTTCTCAAAGAACACATCATTCATTTAAAGACAGTAACGCTGGAAGATTATGAAAAAAGCGGCAAGAATATTGAGTTTGTGTGTTCTTTATTCTGAATGCAACGGAGCTAGAGACCATGAGGATTAAGTTTGGCTTTCCCTCAGACTTCACGCAAGAATTTTACGAACAGCAACAGAAGTTGTTCCTGTGGGAGAATAAAGTTTCCAAACGCGCCCATCTCAAGTTATCAGCATGATGCAATGATCTGTGCTTGGATTTGAAACACAGGCGTGTTGAATGCCTGGATTTGTCAGATCCATTCACTTGTGCCTGCTGGACACATGGATGTAGTTAGTTCCTCAAGCTAGTACAGTTAGATGTTGTTGCGCCATTCTGTGTTATGTCTAAACATGGATGAAGCCTTTTGCACCGTTTTCTAAGCTTGTTATAACAATGCTTTTGTGCTATGCACCCGCTATTCTGAAAATTTGATAGTTTTATGTCACTATCGTGATGCTACAAAAACATTCTTGTGTGGTCGTCGACCATGGAACAAAAACATTTGGAAGAGAAGAGGCACTGCCTTGCCTGTTCTGCAAGGAACGTGCATCTAGTGCATGTAAACCAGTGCGTCTGCAGTGACCACACGGCATTGCCTCCTTTCGTGGTAGACTGTACGCGCACATGGCCGTGGCTCTGTTTAATCTCAAACTATGCTCCCAGCGACCTCAGACTGTACGTGCCTTTTGTGTAAACACATGTCCGTGAACGAGTTTATGTCTGAGTACAAACAATCGAGTCGGCACTGGCGTGCGTCGGCTTCAGGAGTAAGCGCGACTCTGTAGATTGTAGATTTTATGTGTGGCAGTGCTAGTGTGGCGCTCCTGTCTGACATAGGACCGTGCCTTTGACAAGCCAGTGCTACGTCACCAGAGGCATGGTTCCCCATGCCTGCCAAAGCAACATCTGTGCCTTGCTAGATTACAGTAACCCATGTCTCGTGGAACAATCCAAGACGAAAGATTGCCGGATGCGCCCTCTTTGAAATATAAAAATATTCAGGAGATCAATATTTGATGTGTTTAGACCGTCACACACCCTCTGAAGATTGAAAAAAATGAGATACATGCCTTTAGTCAAGTAACCATGTCCAAGCATAAACTTATATTAGACGAGTATACCTTGCAATGTTTCAAAAGAAGGCAACTGTTAATGATCATTCTTCAAGGATAGCCTTGATCATCAGGAGGTCATCAGTGTTCGCAAACCCTTGCCCTAAAAGATCACAGATGATGCTTTGCATCTTCTTTCTATTCTCCTTTAGCTTATGCACCTCCTCCTTCAGAAAATCCCTGTCCAGCTTAATCTCACCCTTGTCGTCCTTAAGATTATGAATGGCACTTGTGAGAGACATCTGAATGAGCTTGACGTCTTTATCAACGATGCCCATCCGCTTCTTCTGCCTGTCAATCTTCATGGTAGTTACATTAGTTCTTTCCACAGCTGCAACAAGATTCTCGAGCTTAAGGTTCACTTGTTCATTATACATTTTAAGCCTGATTATCTCTTCATCCTTTGCTTGCCTATCATCATTGCTCTCATCTAACAGCCCCCAGAGCTTGAGTAGGCACCTCAAGATAATGATAGGCCATGGGCGGTCAACCCATTCGGCGACTCCACAGTTCACGCCTCTCAGTGAAAAAAAAGGAACAAAATAAACAGAGACTATTAATACACTCCTGCAGTAAGCTCGAATATAATAAAGTTCACATATACTTGGTTTATAACCTCATTCAACTAACTATGAACCGTGTTTGTGCAATGTGGCACTTCAATGGTTAGGTACCCACAACACTAATTATGGTGCTTCGCCCACCCTGTCTGCGGAGTTATTTCATAATTGTACTAAGTTTCTTTTAAGCCAACTTGAATTAATCTGGAGCTACCTCTGCAGACAACTTATTTAGAGAGTTTTTTTAATAATATACTGTCTATTAAATAGAAGTCCCATTTGTAAATAAACATGAGAGTGTCTAGATCACTTCTTTTGTGTTCAATGATGTAAAATAAGTCGCGACCTTTACCCTTTTATGTAAAGTAAAAGGACTACACAATGTTTCCTACAATCAACCGGAAAACACAAGAAGAAATCAGTCTTCTTTGGTAGACTACAAGTCCTATATCCAAATAGTTTGATTCAACAAGAAAGTAAATCGGATTTTTGAAAGTGACTAACTTTCACAAAGATGTACCAAGAACCTCCTCCCCGTATCACTTCCTTCAAAAGCCACACACCTGAGAGGCTTGGTATCGTGAAGAACAAAGTAGAGAGGACGGTCGAGCTCTTTGCCACAGAAATCATAATCTTCGATGGTCTCAGGGTTCTCCTACAAGGACACATGAATGTTTAGAGCTCAGATCTTTTGTTTGGAAAACAAACCCCAGTTCAACGCTCCGCATGTAGCAGGAAATCACCTACATAGAAATCAAAATCCAGTTCAAGGAAGTTCAAGCCTTTTTTCCTCCCCTCTTGTCCGAAGTTTTGTGTCGACATGGCCCAAAGGATGTGAGCAGTTCCGATGCCGTAGGCGGCATTGAATTTGAGAGGAGAGAGAGAGAGGGGGGAGAGATATAGTGAGAGAGCGAGGGGGAAATGAAGGCGAGGGACTTCAACATGGTCCGGCTCGACCAAATACTCCACCTACTCGCCATTCCCACCAACCCCCAACCCCCTCCCACGCCCCTTTTTTGCGCTAGGATGGCAAGGAGCCATTTACTGTTGTCAGTAGTTTCAGCTTTGGTGGGCGAGTACACAAAATTTCTTCCCTCTCCATAATTACTCCATAAATACATCGTTATGTGTGTCTTCCCTTCCGAGTCACTTGCTCTTCCGCTCCCCTTCTCTAGTTCCTTCCATCTTTCTTGCTTCATCTTCTTCACTCTACAGTCCACATAGATGGATCTACGATTCGCCCACTTGCTCTAAAATACAGTAATTTTTTCCCCTCTGCTTAATACTTATGCGTTGTGCACTGTCTTCTTTTAGATGGATTCTTGTTGTCTGTTACCCTCTTAATTTTAGTTTTTGTGTTAATATCCTACCTCTTTGAAGAGGTTCTATAGGGGAATAATCTTGGAGGACAACAGTTGATTTTTTTCTGCTAGTTTGCTGCAAGAGCTTGTAGATTTGAAGAGGTCTGTGCGTGCTCTTTCATTTTTTACAGAGACACTAACATCAATGGATATCACCATATCAGCATTCGCTCCGCTCTGTCTTACTCATTGAAACAAGCGTGTATGAGTGATATACAGTCCTTTAATTCTTTGTACCATTAGAGGAGTGTCGAAATAAATTTTTATTTAATAATTAACGAACCCGAGTCTTATATATTGTTACATCTCGCAGACAAAGATGGCGTGTGATGCTTGTAGGAACCTCAACTGTCCCGGTGTTGAATCTGATGTTGCCCAATCTTTCTTGATTGTGTCTTTGCCTCGTTGTTATGAGTCATGCCTGGTAAGTTTTGCTACCAAATCACGCATGGCCAATAAAAAACCTACGTCACTGTATTTCTTACAGTTATCTTTATTCAGCAGTCAGCAACCACACGTATTCCTTCAGAGCGAACTATACTGCGCATGCTTGTTTTTATTTTATAGGCCTTGATGTAATTAGAAGTTCAATTGTTTTGTATAGGTTTAATTAAATATCATAGATGTTGCATGTGCACGTGCCTGAAAGCCAAGAAATTTCAAGGAAAAAACTCTTTCATGCATTTGTTTTCTGAAAATCAGTAAAACATTTATATACCTTTGTCTTAATTTTACTTTTAAGTAGTATGTCCCATGCTACTACCGGAACCAGGTCCTTTCTTTGATCTCTTTATGGAAAGGTGAAGCTTTCGAGGATGGTTTTGAAGACGAAGATTTTGACCTTGTGTTCGGCACTACTGAGGAATTGTCTTACAGGATTAAGTTTACAGATGGTAACCACATGTCTAAGTTTCATGGACCTGGATGGGAAAAGTTAATACGTGACTATGATCTGTTTTATGGTGATATTATACAATTGGATTTGCAAGCAGAAGATTTCTTCTTTCCCATTGACTTGATGTTGAGTGAATCTCGAGGAGGTCACAAAGCGTTACCCAAACCTTCCGTTGGTATTGTAGCGACCCGACCCGAATGGATCAAGTCTCTGTGCTCAGGCGTCATCCTTGGATCAGTAATGCTGACACCACACAGTACTTCGAAGGATTTATAACAGAGTAGCAATCACACACTTATTACATCGTTGTCCAAAAGAGGACTTATTACATTAAATATGGCTTAAGGCCATCTAATAATGATAACAGCGGAAGACTTGGAAGATAAGTGAGTCCATCAACTCCGGTAACATCACCGAGTATAGAACCACGACCTAAAGCACCTTACTGTAAATGCGAAAAAGTCTGCAACATGAAAGTTGCAACTGAAAGCAATTGACACATGGAATATGCCGCAATGTAACACATAGAGAGTAATGAAGGAATAAGCCTATACTACATGCATATATGGCTGATGGAAAAGCTCTCTGATTCTGAGCTTTGCATAAAGCCAGTTTTTCCCTACTGCAAAGGAATAAATTTGTTTAACTATCATGGTGGTTGTTAAACATTGAGAATGGTTGACATCCTCAATCCCAATTAAAAGTACTCACTAAAAACCCAACAATATTAATTAGAGTAACATGTTGAGATTCACATGATATTCAAGTACTAGATACTCAAGATGTCCATAACCGGGACACGGCTAATCATGATTAGTTTATACACTCTGCAGAGGTTTAGCACTTTTCCCCACAAGACTCGATCGCCTCTGTTTGATTTCTCGTCTTTGCAGGGTGTTTGAGAAACGGATGACCGAGACATAGTCTTTCAGAAGCGCTAGCACCTTACGACAGGTAGACCGGTACACCTACATCCCCTACATCTGCTAGTCCACCACTATAAGAGTTCGCACGACTTACTCAACTATGCCAGAGCCCATAATGGCTTGTGGCTGCACACGGAAGTTACTAGTTTGAATAATCTCATGATCCCTTTGAGCATGGGTGGCGGTCCCAAAAAAAACAGGCAATCACTGGATACCCCAGGTGCCTCAATCCACCCAGATGTGTATTTAAGTTGTCACCTTAAAGTAAACCATTAATTAACAATCTCACATCTGTCGTGAATATCTCTCAAACCCAATCCACGTCTACGAGCATAGCATGGCAATATAAGCATAACGTAGAAGTAACTCCCAAGGGTTTGAAAGTAACAGGGCAATAAGTACTACCTCAACTACTTCCCAATCCCACAATTTAATTAGATCCTATTCATGCAAGTGTTTGAGGAATAGATCTAATGCATAAAACTGGGTAGTAGAAAAAGGTATGATCAAGTGTTACTTGCCTTGCTGATGATCCGCGAAACCTAGAGATTCGAAATAACAAGCGGCGCACTCCGGGTGATCTATCGCAGACAAACAACAAGCATACAATAAGTACTCATCTAATGCGCAGGTAAATTTCGAATAAAGATCTAACCAGAAAGTTCAACTTAAGAACCCTGGTTGCAAAAAGAATCGAATCAAATAAAGCAACGAAAGTCAAACGACGAAAGAAAACAACTCGGTTCTAGCAAGTTGAAACTAAGTCAAATTTTACAGTAGCAAAACTTTGTTTAAGTTGATTAGTCGGAACGGCGGTTACGAGATGAAACTCCAGGCGTTTGAATCACCTGATTCCGATAAACGGCGAGAAAATAGACTAGAAAGAAAATCGGATCTGAAATCGCTATCGTAAAAATAGCGGAATAAATCCGATGAGAAAGAAAAAGCGACGAACGGTTGAACGAACGGACGTTCATTAACGAAACAAACCCGGTGATCTCGTTCGTTAGGACGAACGGTCCGGCGAACGCTTGCTAAACAAAACCGGAAAGTAAAACCGGCGAGAAAAACCGATCTAGGGTTTCGGAAAGAAAACCGAAACGAAAAACCGATCTAGAAAACCGGAACGGAAACCGGAACGATTTACGAAAAACTGAACCAAGGAAAAGAAAGGTGACGCGGCGCGGGGCTAGTACCTCGAAGAAGCGAGGGGCTCCGGCGGCGGCGGCGTTGGGTGGCGGCGGCGGTGTAGGGCGGCAGCGGCGGCGGTGTAGGGCGGCGGCGGCGGTGTAGAAGCGGCGGGCCAACTGCTGGAGGAGGAGAGGAGAGGTGTTGGTTTGATGTGTTAGAGGGGGTGCTTGGGTATTTATATTGGGGAGGAGGGTTTTTGCTTGGAGTAGGGACAAGAATTAGAGTAGGATTAGGAATCCTAGGAATAAAAGCGGAATAACGAACGGGTCCAAATCCTACTAGGATTTGTAAAAGAAAAGGAAACCGGGCGGCTCCTGGCTCCTGGCCTTGCTAGCGATGGCCTTGGCCTCTCTGGCGGCCGGTGGCTTAGCGGCTTGGGCCTTTGGCCCAAGGCGCCATGGATTCTTTTTTTAATCGGTTTCAGCAGAGAAATCTGAGAGAAAAAATCTAAACGAACTCCAAAATTAATAAAGTAAACTTTCCCCGACTCCTAAAAATGAGTCGAACAAAATGAACTTTTACTCGGGGCCTAAAATGCAATTTTTGAAAACACGCATTTTTCCCTAAGGCAAATAAAAGTGAAAAACTCCAAAATAAAAATCTTATTTGATTTTTTTATTAAATCCTCATTATTTCTTTATTTTGGGAAAGTCATTTTATTCCCTCTCTCAAATTTTGATAGTAGAAATAATTGAAGATAAATAAATAAAGTCAAATGATCCTATTTTCAAAATTTGAGAAAACTCAAATATGAAAATAATGAAATCTCCAACTCTCTCCGAGGGTCCTTGAGTTGCGTGAAATTTCTAGGATCAACAAAATGCAAGAAAATATGATATGCATGATGACTTAATGTATAACATTCCAAATTGAAAATTTGGGATGTTACAAACCTACGCCCCTTAAGATGAATCTCGCCCTCGAGATTCGGGTTGGCTAGAAAATAGGTGAGGGTGGTCTTTGAGCAAATCTTCTTCTCTTTCCCGGTGGCTTCATCCTCGGTGTGGTGGCTCCACCGAACTTTGCAAAACTTGACAACCTTGTCAGTGAGTAACTCTGCTGGCATAATCGAGAATCTTGACCGGTCTCTCCTCATATGTCAAATCATCCTTCAACCGAATTGCTTCAAGTGGCACTTGTATCTCTTAATGGTACCTCTCGCCATCTCGGAGTGACATTTCTTCACCGAGAAACATGGAATACATCATGAACTCCCCGACAGTCCCTCTGGCAATTCCAGCTTATAAGCAACTTCTCCCATGCGTTGCAAGATCCTATATGGTCCAACGAAACGTGGTGCTAATTTTCCTTTAACTCCAAAACGCTTATCTCCTCGAAGTGGGGATACTAGATAAACTCTGTCTCCAACTTCATATACTATCGCCTTGCGTTTTGAATCCGCATAGCTTTTACATGCAGACTGGGCTACTTTGAGCCTATCGTGAATCAACTTAACCTTCGCTCGCACTCCTTAATCAAATCTGATCCAAACAATCGACGGTCTCCAGCTTTGTCCCATGATAACGGTGTCCTGCACCTCCTTCCGTACAAAGCCTCGAAAGGTGCCATCTTCAAGCTAGTTTGGTAACTGTTGTTATAAGAAAACTCTGCATACGACAAGTTATCATCCCAACTAGATCCATAATCTAGTGCACAAGCTCTCAAAGATATCCTCCAAAATCTGATTGACTCTCTCAGTCTGTCCATAGGTCTGTGGGTGGAAAGCTGTACTAAATTCCAGCCTGGTTCCCAAAGTTTCGTGCAACTGATTCCAAAACTTTGAGGTAAATTGGGTTCCTCTGTCTGATACGATACTCCTCGGAACTCCGTGTAAACACACAATTCTGGTCATGTATATCTTTGCCAACTTAGCACTACTATAGGTAGTCTTGATCGAATGAAATGAGCTACCTTCGTCAAGCGGTCGACTATAACCCAAATCGAATCATAGCCTGAATGAGTCTTTGGCAAACCTGTGATGAAATCCATGCCTAGTTTATCCCACTTCCATTCGGGTATCGGCAATGGTTGCAACAATCCTGCGGCTTCGGTGTTCTCGCCTTCACCCTTTGACATACATCACAAACTGTTACATACTCGCAATATCTTTCTTCATTCCGGTCCACCGTAAAGTATTCTTCAAATCCAAATACATCTTGGTATTTCCGTGGTGAATCGAATATGGTGAATCATGTGCCTCTTGCGAATCAACTTCCCGATCTCCGTGTCGTTTGGCACATACACACGGTCCTCAAACCATAGGGTATCGTGCTCATCCTCACGAAATCCCTTAGCTTTTCCTTCGCTCATTTTCTCCTTTATAGAGGCAACTTCCTTATCTGCCTTTTGAGCTTCTCTTATTTTGTCCATCAACGTAGACTGAATCTCCAATGTTGCTACATAGCCTCTCGGAACTATTTCCAAACATAGCTCTCGAAGGTCCTCGGCTAACTCCTTGGGTATTCCTCCCACCATTAGTGTATTGACGTGGCTCTTACGGCTCAATGCGTCTGCTACAACGTTAGCCTTCCCGGGGTGATAATGCAAATCTCATATCATAATCCTTAATAAGCTCCAACCATCTCCTCTGTCTGAGATTTAATTCCTTCTGCGTGAAGATGTACTTCAAACTCTTGTGATCCGTGTACCCTCACAATGATTTCCAATGAGAAAATGTCTCTGTGTCTTCAATGCATGCACAACGGCTGCTAACTCCAAGTCATGTATGGCATAATTCAACTCATGAGGCTTTAGCTGTCGTGGAAGCATACTGAAACAACTCTTCCTTCCTGCATAAGCACTGCTCCAAGTCCTCGGCGTGAAGCGTCGCAATACACCTCATAATCCTTGGTCTGATCGGGCAAAATTAACACTGGTGAGGTAACCAATCTTTTCTTCAACTCCTGAAAACTTGCCTCACAATCCTCAGTCCATATGAACTTGGTATCCTTTTTCAGCAATTCCATCATAGGCTTTGCAATCCTTGAGAAATTCTCAATGAATCTTCGGTAGTATCCTGCGAGTCCAAGGAAACTCCGGATCTCTCCAACTGTCGTTGGTGCTTCCCAATTGGTTCTGGTCTCAACCTTTGTGGGGTCAACTGCTATCCCTTCTCCGGATATAACATGCCCAAGAAATCCAACTTCCTTTAGCCAAAACTCACATTTGCTGAACTTGGCATATAACTGATGTTCCCTTAGTTTCTCCAAAACCAATCTCAAATGTTCCTTATGTTCCTCTTCATTCTTCGAGAAAACCAAAATATCATCTATGAACACTAATGACGAACTTATCCAAAAACTCCATAAACACTTTGTTCATCGTGTTCATGAAATAGGCGGTAGCGTTAGTCGGTCAAATGACATAACGGTATATTCATACAGTCCATATCTCGTGGTAAATGATGTCTTGGGTATGTCCTGCTCTCGAATCTTCAACTGATGGTACCCTGATTGCAAATTGATCTTGGAAAACACTCTAGCTCCTTGCAAACGATCAAACAGATCATTTATCATTGGTAGTGGGTACTTGTTCTTGATTGTTACTTCATTTAAACCACGATAGTCAACAACCATCCTTAACGATCCGTCCTTCTTCTCTACTAAAAGTACGGGTGATCCCCAAGGCGAAGAACTTGGGCGTATATAACCTTTATCCAATAGCTCCTTAATCTGCTTCTTGATTTCCGCCAAATCACAATGCGGGCATCCTGTATAATTAAACCCGATATTGGGCCCATGCACGGCAAAAGTTCAATCAAAAACTCAATGTCTCTATCCGGTGGCATTCCTGGCAATTCCTCAGGAAATACATCAGGGAAATCCTTCACCACTGGCACCTCTTCCTGCACAACTCCTGAATAGGAATTTACTTGATTCCTATTTGGTCCATGTCGCGATACATACTTAATCCTTCTTCCTTCTGGTGTGGTGAGCAAAATCTTCTTACCTGCCCAATCGATGTTCCCCCCATGCACCGACAGCCAATCCATACCGAGAATCACCTCCAATCCTTGGGATTCCAAAATGATCAAATCCGTCGCGAACACATGCCTTCCTATACTTAATGGTACTTGAAAACATCCTTGTTCCGGCCATATATTCCGCTCCGGTGAGCTTACTAGCATAGGGGTTTTAAGAATCTGAGTAGGCAGGCTATACTTTTCTACAAATCCCTTGATAAGTATGAATGCGTTGCACCGGTATCGAAAAGAACTAGTGCAAGAAATGACTTAACCAAAAACTTACCGACATCGCATCAGCTGATCTTCAACCTCCTCCACATCAATGTGATTCACATTGCACTGTTGAAAGGGTTTGGCTTCTTTCCGAGCTTCCATTTCCACCTTGGCCTTCGGGACAGTCATTTGCATAATGTCCGGTCTTGGAACACTTGTAACGGTGACATGACTCAAGTCTTTCTTGGTTGGGGTTGATGGTGTTGTGCGGTTACGGCGTTGCTTCCTCCATTCCCATTTCCATTTTTGTGGCCATTATGGTTGTGCGAACTACCTCCTCCATGGGTATGCTTGGCCCGAACTCCCTGTTTAGGGGTATAACGGGCTTCTGCTGGGCTCGAGTTATACTTCCCTGCCCATACTTCCTCTTGCGGTTCTCAATTTCTTTGTTGCTTTCCTTCAATCATGAGGGCACGGTCTACCAACTCCTGGTAGTTATTGAAACTTGCTACCATCAACTACATGCTTAACTCATCATTCAATCCTTCCGTAAACTTCTCACCTTGCTTGCATACAGTAGCAACGTCATCTAGGGCATAACGTGCTAACTTACTAAAATCCCACATACCGCCAACAGTCCTTCCTCCTTGGCGTAAATTGCGAAACTCACGCTTCTTCATGGCCATAGCTCCTATTTGAGACATGGGCGGTCTTGGAAAGCTTCTTTGGCCCGATCCCATGTGATAGTGTCTACAGTGGTAAGTGGTCAGTAAAATTCTCCCACCATGTCAGCGGGTCCTTCAAGCTGGTGTGCAGCAAACTTCACCTTCTCTCCATCTCAGTACATCCTGCAGTGGTCAACTCCTCCCTACCTTACGGAGCCAATCATCTGCTACTATACTATCGGCTCGGTGCTCTTTGAAAACACCGCGGGTTCAGCCTTAAGAAACGAGCCGATGGTCAACTGGTGGTGGTGGCGGTGGGTTGTTGTTGGTGTTGTTGCCTTGATTACGTACTAGTGTTTGGATCAAAGTGTTCGCTCTTGAATCAAGCTGGGTGATCTCCGGCGGAAAAACAAACCCGGGGTCGCGTCTCGGAGGCATCTGATGGGTTTAGAAAAGACGAGAAATTAAGAATAGAATGAGGTCTAAGGAGAAACACTACCCCAAATGTACATGAGCAAAAGCACACAAAATCACTTCATTCAATTCAAACAAAGGGCTTACAACGGTCTAACTATCGCAAAAGTGCGTGAACAAAAATGTTACATGGAGGGAATACTACTAATATGTGGGGGTCATCTACTAATTTGAACCGGTGGAAGACTCCATGATGTCTGCTCCAGCTTCGTCTTCAAAGTCGGGTTCACTTGGATCCGAATCGGTGTCGTCGATGATGATGTAGTTGTTCGGTGACGGCGTACTTGTCTTCATTCTTGGCGCCAATTTCTTCTTGAGTTCTTCAATCTCATACTTAAGATCGCTATTGTGCCTTGCTACAGCTACGATCTCGTCCATGTAGTCCTTACGTGTAGACTTTAGTTCTTCTTCAAGTTCGAGGATCCTTCCCTTCGCATCCTTCAATTCGATCATATCATTGCACATCTGGTTCTCTGGCGTCGAATGTCTGGTTTAACTCTTGGATGAAAGCTGCAATGGATCTATCCTTCTTGGTGCTGACTATCTCCCATTGTTCATCTCGGCGTCCACAAATCGATAGATGGTGTCCTTGAGGTCTTCTTGGTAAACTTCTCCAATGCGTCCCATGGTGATATGAGCTGCCATGCTCTTTCCCAGACTCCAGGTTGGTGCACTGAAAACACTATCTATAGGCTTGGTGATTGGGGCGAATGTCCTTCCCGGAACGTGAGCTTGAATCTTCCAGCGCTCTTCTTCAGGCAGAGTGGCGTTGAAAGTCCCGGTGAAGCTTGGTAGTCCAATGTTCAGGTACTTGGTGACTTCCTTCAAGTGAAATCCAAAAGGTGTGCCTTCATCTGGTTGGGCGTACTTGATCTTCGCGTCCTTCATCCTAAAGTGTAGAAAAAGATGAGGAGTTAGAAAATGTGAAGAGAGTAGTGATCTATGGCTTTAACTTAGTGGTCGTGTCCTACAACAACAGTATGCTCGATACCATCTCTGTAGCGACCCGACCGAATGGATCAAGTCTCTGTGCTCAAAGGCGTCATCCTTGGATCGATAATGTCGACACCACACAAGCCGAAGGATTTATAACAGAGTAGCAATCACACACTTATTACATCGTTGTCCAAAAGAGGACTTATTACATTAAATATGGCTTAAGGCCATCTAATAATGATAACTTGAAGACTTGGAAGATAAGTGAGTCCATCAACTCCGGCATCATCGAGTATAGAACCACGACCTAAAGCACCTTACTGTCAATGCGAAAAGTCTGCAACATGAAAGTTGCAGTTCAAAACGGGTCAAGACATGGAATATGCTGGAAATGTAACACATAGAGAGTAATGAAGGAATAAGCCTATACTACATGCATATATGGCTGATGGAAAAGCTCTCTGATTCTGATTTTGCATAAAGCCGCTTTTTCCCTCGCAAAGGAATAAATTTGTTTAACTATCATGGTGGTTGTTAAACATTGAGAATGGTTGACAGCATCCTCAATCCCAATTAAAAGTACTCATTAAAAACCCAACAATATTAATTAGAGTAACATGTTGAGATTCACATGATATTCAAGTACTAGATACTCAAGATGTCCATAACCGGGGACACGGCTAATCATGATTAGTTTATACACTCTGCAGAGGTTTTGCGCACTTTTCCCCACAAGACTCGATCGCCTCCGCTTGATTTCTCGTCTTTGCAGGGTGTTTGAGAAAGCGGATGACCGAGACATAGTCTTTCGAGCGCTAGCACCTTACGACGGGTAGACCGGTACACCTACATCCCCTACATCTGCTAGTCCACCACTATAAGAGTTCGTGACGACTTACTCAACTATGCCAGAGCCCATAATGGCTTGTGGCTGCACACGGAAGTTACTAGTTTGAATAATCTCATGATCCCTTTGAGCACAGGTGGCGGTCCCAAAAAAAACAGGCAATCACTGGATACCCCAGGTGCCTCAATCCACCCAGATGTGTATTTAAGTTGCCACCTTAAAGTAAACCATTAATTAACAACCTCACATCTGTCGTGAATATCTCTCAAACCCAATCCACGTCTATGAGCATAGAATGGCAATATAAGCATAACGTAGAAGTAACTCCCAAGGGTTTGAAAGTAACAGGGCAATAGGTACTACCTCAACTACTTCCCAATCCCACAATTTAATTAGATCCTATTCATGCAAGTGTTTGAGGAATAGATCTAATGCATAAAACTGGTAGTAGAAAAAGGTATGATCAAGTGTTACTTGCCTTTTACGATGATCCGCGAAACCTAGAGATTCAAATAACAAGCGGCGCACTCCGGTGATCTATCGCAGACAAACAACAAGCATACAATAAGTACTCATCTAATGCAGTGTAAATTTCGATTAAAGATCTAACCAGAAAGTTCAACTTAAGAACCCTGTTTGCAAAAAGAATCGAATCAAATAAAGCAACGAAAGTCAAACGACGAAAGAAAACAACTCGGTTCTAGCAAGTTGAAACTAAGTCAAATTTTACAGTAGCAAAACTTTGTTTAAGTTGATTAGTCGGAATGGCGGTTACGAGATGAAACTACAGGCGTTTGAATCACCTGATTCTCCATAAACGAGCGAGAAAATAGACTAGAAAGAAAATCGGATCTGAAATCGCTATCAGAAAAATAGCGGAATAAATCCGATGAGAAAGAAAAATGACGAACGGTTGAACGAACGGACGTTCATTAACCGAAGCAAACCGGTGATCTCGTTCGTTAGGACGAACGGTCCGTCGAACGCTAGCTCAACAAAACAGGAAAGTAAAACCGGCGAGAAAAACCGATCTAGGGTTTGGAAAGAAAACCAAACGAAAAACCGATCTAGAAAACCGGAACGGAACCGGAACGATTCTGAAAAAACCAAACCAAGGAAAAGAAAGGTGACGCGGCGCGGGGCTAGTACCTCGAAGAAGCGAGGGGCTCCGGCGGCGGCGGCGTTCGGTGGCGGCGGCGGTGTAGGGCGGCGGCGGCGTAGGGCGGCGGCGGCGGCGGTGTTGGCAAGCTGCTGCATGCTGTGAGGAGAGGAGAGGTGTTGGTTTGATGTGTTAGAGGGGGTGCTTGGGTATTTATATTGGGGAGGGAGGTTTTTGCTTGGAGTAGGGACAAGAATTAGAGTAGGATTAGGAATCCTAGGAATAAAAAGCGGAATAACGAACGGGTCCAAATCCTACTAGGATTTGTAAAAGAAAAGGAAACCGGGCGGCTCCTCGGCTCCTCAAGGCTGCGCTAGCGATGGCCTTGGCCTCCTGGCCGGCCGGCTGGCTTGGCGGCTTGGGCCTTTGGCCCAAGGCGCTGCGGATTTCTTTTTTTTTAATCGGTTTCGCGCGCAGAGAAATACAGAGAAAAAAATCTAAACGAACTCCAAAATTAATAAAGTAAACTTTCCCCGACTCCTAAAAATGAGTCGAACAAAATGAACTTTTACTCGGGGCCTAAAATGCAATTTTTGAAAACACGCATTTTTCCCTAAGGCAAATAAAAGTGAAAAACTCCGAAATAAAAATCTTATTTGATTTTTTTATTAAATCCTCATTATTTCTTTATTTTGGGAAAGTCATTTTATTCCCTCTCTCAAATTTTGATAGTAGAAATAATTGAAGATAAATAAATAAAGTCAAATGATCCTATTTTCAAAATTTGAGAAAACTCAAATTTGAAAATAATGAAATCTCCAACTCTCTCCGAGGGTCCTTGAGTTGCGTGAAATTTCTAGGATCAACAATATGCAAGAAAATATGATATGCATGATGACTTAATGTATAACATTCCAAATTGAAAATTTGGGATGTTACAGGTATGTTCTGATCGCTTGTCAATATTTGTTCTAGTTTAACATTTATCTATTATAATTTTCTGTGGTATGCCGTTAATATTTATGTGCTTAATATCTGTGATATAATGTATTAAATCTTTCTTTGTACTCACAATGTAGTTTAAAACTATAATTTCCCTTTTAAAATCCAATATTCGTTTATTTTTATTTTAACTGCTCTATTCATTGCTTCACACATAGTGGCTAATACATGGTTGTATTTATTTAGCCCTTGAAGGCCTCAGTTTATCGGAAAGGAGCTACATAGACGAGACAGTCTACACCCGGGGCATAAAACTTTCCTATATCGACATGGCTTGCATGATCAAACTAGTCCTAAATGCTAAACACATCCCCGCCATTACCTTTGTGCATCGTCTATGTTTCACCAACGTTCACACATACCGTTTGGTACGTCGTTGTTTCTTTCTCTAAACCGCAATCAACATGCGTGTCTTCGTACTCTAATGCCAGAATAGTTTGTTATTGTATAGGAAATCCCAGCTATTGTTACCAATGATCTTAGGATGAAGCTTGGATATTTGCCTCTCAAGGGAAGCATCAGGCTTGTATAAATTTTCAGCAGCGTTGATTTGCCTGGCATCTACTGTATACACAAAGATGGAAGGATGGCGATCACCGGGATTTCTACTTTTGCAGATGCAGCTAGGCTGACAGTTGATTGTGTTGCACTCATTAGTATCCAGTGGCACACTGTGCGCGTGCAGGACTCGCTCTCACTTGTGATCACCGGTCTTTACAAAAAAACGGAATGACGCGATATGTGTACAGTGATGGAGGGATGGTATTACACCACATAAATTTTAGCTACTATGGTATTAAGTTAAGTATCGTACGTGTGTTATTTCAAACTATGAGTGCAGTTCAAATCATCATAGTACATACCTAATAGAACTTATCAGTTCAAATTCTTATTCAAACTATGGTACTGAAAGCAGATGCGATCCTAAATGTGGTTATCGTCGCTGTTGTTGTTGTTGTGGGTGTGTCTCTCGGTTCGGCATGTTTGCTCAGAGAGGCACTTGAACCTAGTGCAGATTCAGTCTTGTGTTAAGAAGACTCATGGTCATGCCTCTATGCTATGATTAGCTTAGCTGACTTCGTGCAGTAAGAGAAGCACAACCGTGAAGTTAGTCAAGGCACGGTCATATATTATAAGAGGGGACGGTCGTGCCTCCCAGTTGTCATTATTTTAGCTGAGTCATGTACTCAGATAGGCATGTTCGTCGAGCAAGCGGAGGCACGGTCCCATATTAGGAAGAATACTTGCGGTCGTGCGTCCCATGTCAAAAAGAAGAGTTGCGATCGTGCGTCTGTGCTCAGTATATTTGTAGTGACACGCTGCTCGGAGAGGCATGTGCATGAATCAAGTGGAGGCATGGATTACGGGTTGCTGCCACTGTCTGATGTCATTGTTCTCGCAACGACATCACTTAAAAAATACTACTTTTTTATAAATGGTGTTTTGCAACACCTTCATCCTCCAAACCTTCTTTCCAGATCCACCGCACTCGTCGCTCCTAGATGGAGTCCGACGCCTCTAGTACCAAGAGGGCAAGGCTCGTGCCACCGACGACGCATTCCTCTGGGTGTTTGGCGGTACCGGTGGGGACCGGTGAGGGTCCGCCCACCGGATCTGAGGAGCACGGGAAAAACTCGTCTGGACCGCATCAGTGATCTCCCGGACGTCATCCTAGGTGAGATCATCTCTCGTCTCCCCATCAGGGATAGCATCCATACTCGCATTCTCGCTCGTCGATGGCGTCCTTTATGGCCCACCGCTCCTCTGAATCTCGACTGCCGTGAGATCCTTGCCGCTCGTCTTTTTAAGCCTCTAGAAACAGTTCATATCGAGAAAATATCCGTGACGCCTCCTACCTGGGAGCTCGCCCGCGAAGGCACTTCGGAACTCGGTGCCCTTGCAAATCTGGCACTGACGATACCACCTTTCCGTATGCCATCCTCTCCGCCCATGTGGGCACAGTTCACCGTCTCTGCATACCGGCGTGCTACCTCCAATCCAGACCCTCCACCATCGACGCCTGGTTGAAATCATCCAAACTGAACAATCTCCAGGTGCTCGAGTTCTATTACATTTTCCCAGATTTCGTGAGAGAGTGTGTCGTACGACCACTCACACACCCATCATCTGCGCCTTTTGCACCGGCGTCCTTCTCTCAGTTTGCGTCCTCCCTACACACCGCCACCTTTGCTCTTTGCCAAATACCAGAAGTTGCGTTCATGCTCTTAAACTACCAGTGCTCAAGAGACTTTCACTTGTGGACGTTGGTATATCAGACATCTCACTTGAAAGCATCATCCACTCTAGTTGCCCCGCACTCCGGTGCCTACTGCTTACTTGGAATATGGAAAGCCGCTGCATAAGAATAAACTCACGTAACCTTGTAAGCATTGGAATTCGATGTGGACATGGCGAACTTGTTATAGAGGATGCCCCATCACTTCAGCTTATGGATATTCTCAGCAGCAACTTGCAGATAACTGTCATGTCTGCACCTAAGCTAGAGACTATGGGCAAATTCCATGATTTTTTCTCTGAATCCAAGGTCACGCGTAACCCTACAATTATCCAGGTACCTAGTTTTAAGCTACATTTGTCCGAGTAAACAAATTTCATGTAATAGAACCTTTTGCTCAATTTTTAAAATCGTTGTGTGTGCACCATGCAGGGTTTGCCGGCAGTCAGCCTGACAACAGTGCTTCAAACGGTCAAGACTTTGCTCATCAAGATGTGTTTTGAAGTGGACGTGGCAGTTTCCATGATGCAATGCTTTCGAAGCCTTGAGAACTTGTTTATCGAGGTGATGATTCTCCACACATTGAAAGCCCATAACATGCATACTGTACTACTTCTACTGTATGTCTTAAAAGGCTTGTCTTACGTTCGTCTGTAAATTGATACACCCGCGGCTAGACATGTTTTAGTATTACATACACCCGTATCTACAAAGAATCCAATAAATACCTTACACTGGTTGCTCTTTCGACAGAATCTCTGTTTTTAGAGCTTAAGTATTTTCATTCTACATGTACATCTAGGGAGGACTCTGTTGCAGAGAAACAAATACATGGCGTCGTAGGCACCGACCGTTTGTCAAACGATATGACTTTAAATGCGAAGACAAAGAATTTGGATGACTATGAACCCTGCTTGGTAAACATTGAATTTGTGAGATTCTTTGTTCTAAGTGCAAGCAAGCTTGAGACCATGAGGCTTAACTATCACTACAACCAAGACTTCATGGAATAATTTTACGAAAAGCATCAATAGGATCTTCTGTGGCACAAAAAGGCTTCCAAACGTGCTCGCCTTATATTATCAGGAGCGTGCAAGCACCGGTTCTTTTATTTAAAACTCACGCGTGTTGAATACCTGGATTTGACGGACCCATTCAGATGTGAGTGCTGAACACAGAGCTGGAGTAAGTTGTCCAAGCTTTCAGGGTTACATGATGTTGCGCCCTTTTGAACGTGCGTTTCATCTGAACATGAACAGACAACCCTTGTAATATTTTGTACCATCTGTAAGCTTGCCATAACAATCCTTGATTATAAAGTGTTGTAACTGTGCAAACGTAAGTGTTGTAACTGTGCAAACGTCAATGTTTCAGCGGAAAGATTCTGAGTATTTTACCGTCACGACACTGAATCTTTGTTAGTATAGTACGATGTTCCCACTGATATTGAAATCGTCAGTGGGAACCTTTCCAATACCGAAGCAAGTCCGTGATTGGTAGGCCAATAAAACCGTGTGTCTCGTGACATGACGGTTGTTCTTCGTCTTAAGGTCAAACTTTGTCCAGAAACTTCACAACCGTGGTTTTCTAACTGAGTATTAAGAAGGTTGGTACACGTGCATGTAGAGCCCTTACTTTGGCGCATTCTGCTCACACTTTTCTGCACCCAGAGAGGTTTTATGCTGAGTCAAACACTTTTCTGCATCTACGTGCCTCCATAGCTGACATAAGCCGTGACTGTTAGGTGCCCGTGGAGCCAGACGCCCGCGGGTCCAGAGAGCTCACAACGGTGCCTCTCCAGCAGAGCATTATCACCCATGCCGATGCCACCACACTTTTGTGCATCCATTGGGCTGACACTCATGCCTAAGAGGCTTCATTTCCGTGCCTCTGGTGTTTCAATACACGTGCCTCACATGACACTTGCCGTGACCCTTGTGATTGCAGAGAATACACACCCGTGCCTCCATAGCTGAGTATTCTGATCCATGCCTCTGCCACCGAAATTTTGTGCATTCAGAGGGTTGACAATCATACGTGCCTGTAGAGGCTAGACTTCAGAGCCTCCGGAGCCTGCACCCTTGTGCCTCACGTGCCACGAGCCGTGGCTTTTACGTTCTGCTGGAGACACACTGCCGTGGATCCAGAGACTTCACAAACGTGTCTTTTCACCTGAGTGTTCGCAGGCATGCCTCTGCCACCACACTTTTTGTGCATCCAGGGAGTTGATAGCTGGCTCTGTGGAGGCTTCAACGAGGTCCGTACTTGTACAGACTGCAATTAGATGCCTCCACCGCCTGCACGCAAGTGCCTCACATGACATTTGCCCCCGTGTCGTGGCGCGACACCCCTGTGTCTCTGCTGCATCACGCAACCGCAAGGCGTCTCTAATCGAGTATTCGCACATGCCTCCCCCACCAAACTTCTGTGTATCTGGACAGTTGATACCCGTGCCTCGTGAAGACGCACGTCTGTCCACGCCGTGACTATTCCACCACGTCTGTCAAAATCTTCTAGATTTGGTACTTATATATATTGTCGTATTTATGGATCGTAAAACCCTAACCCTTTTCCCAGATCCACCGCACAGAGACCTGCAACGGAGGCGGCACGAGCTTGGCAATGGAGATGAAGAAGCGTGCCTTTAGCAACAAGACGACGAGGTTCGCGACTGTACTCGTGCCCTCTAATCTCGTTAAGAGGAGCGGCTGTGGCTCGCCCACTGGATCCGAGAACCATGTTGAGTCTGGTCCGGACCGCATCAGCGATCTTCCCAACGCCATCCTCGGCGAGATCATCTCTCATCTGCCCATAAAGGAAGGCATGCGCACACAAGTGCTCGCATCTCGGTGGCGCCGCATATGGCGCACCGCACCACTCGATCTCGACTTTCGTGTGATCCTTGATACTCGTTCTACCAGATCTCTGGAAAAAATCTGTTGCCAAATCATCCGCGTTCTCCCGGGCAAGCAAACCGTCCAGGAAACATACGTCGGAACTCACTGCCGACATCGTAGTTGCAACAGCCACGGAGAATCTGTCACGATGGCTTAAGTATTCTCATATCTATCCTCTCCGATCACAAGGGCCCGATTCACGCCTCTGCATCCCGACAAGCTACCTCGATTGCTAACCTTGTGGCGTCGATGAGTTGTTCCTGTCTCGAATCTGGACCAACTCCAGGTTTTAGAGTTCTATCATATATTCCCAAAGTTCTTCTACCCAGGGCCCAGGCAAGCACGCAAAATCCCTTCTTCTATGCCGTCGCCACCAGCATCCATCTCGAGATTTTGCTTGTCTCTCCACACCATCACCTTCGCCATGTGCAAACTAGAAGACAATCTTGTAGAAAGGCTTTGCCTCCCACTGCTCAGGAGACTTTCGCTGGTGGAGGTTTATATATCGGATGTCTCCTTGGGGAAGTTCATCCACCACGGTTGCCCTGCCCTGCAGTGCCTGCTGCTTGTTTGCAACAAGAAATTCTGCTGTCTACGAATAAACTCAGCTAGGCTTGTAAGCATTGGCATTCGTTCCGACGGAGGAAAACTGACCATTGAGGATGCGCCTTCCCTCCGGAGACTGCTACATGATTCTGTAGATGCACAACTACAGATAACAATTTTGTCTGCACCTGTGTTGGACACACTGGGAAAAATTTCGGAATTACCCAACGAAACAAATATCGTCATTGGGACTGCAGTTATTCAGGTACTTCCTCTGCACATTACTTTGACCTGCATTATTCAAAAGCACTTGAGATTCACATTCATGAGCTAATAATATAACGTTATGTGCTCAATGAAGGGTCTCTGCATAAGTAGCCTACACGCGGTGCTGGATTCCGTCAAGACCTTGTTTATCTCACAGACATGCTTTAATCTAGATGAGATTGTTGACTTGCTGCGATGATTTCAATGCTTGCAAAACTTGTTTATTGAAGTGATGATTTCACACACGTTGAAAGCCCACGCAAAATATGCATAATATACTGGCACTAACTCTTACGTTTGCTCTTCTCATGTGTTTAGGGGGGAGGATGGGATCAAAGAGGTATAACAAATGAATGGCGCGAAAAGCAGCGGGTGTTTCTCAATAATCACGACATTTGTTTGAGGACATTAACGCTAGAAGACTATGATGTCACAGATGCAAACACTGAATTTGTGACATTCTTTATTCTCAATGCTAGGATGCTACTGACCATCAGGCTTAAGTTTGGCCTGCGTAGAGATTTCACTCGTGAATTTTACAAACGGCACGAAGAGGTACTGCAAATGGACAAAAGGGCTTCTAATTGCACAGAGATTAAATTAACAACAACTTGCGAGCACATGCACATGGACTTAAAAAACACAGGTGTTGAATATCTGGATTTGCCAGATCCATTCAACTGTGGATGCTGAAAAATAGGTCTGAAGAGATGTACTTGCTATATTGAATGAGTGCATTGTGTAAACATGGTCAAGCAATTATGTACATGCTTTCTGTTTTCAATATCGATCATATGTTTCTGGACCCTATGATAAAATACATCAGCTCACACAGATGCTCAAAAATCAAACTACTATCCTCTTGTTTATTTCAGTTGCTTGGCATGAAATTATGTCTTTTAAAAGCAACATGCGTCCACTGGAAACCTGCAACTGCTCCAACCGCGCCTTTCCGAAGGACGTCCGTGCACCCCACGGGAAACGAACGTGCATCAAGAGGTTGTGAAAATCATACGTCCGTGTGAACACGTCTCTGAAAACATTTGGAATGTTGTGATAATGACTTAAGGTCAGCAATGAACCTCCAATCACTTTTTAGATGTTGGGTTTCCATTCTCATTATCATATGGAGCAAAACTGATGCATCTGAAGAATTCGTCAAAGCGAAAGATTACGTGCCCCTTTAAATTGCACACATCGTGTCCCTCCGAGAGACCGTGTCAGAAATGAACAATTTGGAAAATAGTAGCACAGTCTTGCGTCATTTAAACATACACCCATGCCTCTCTCAGTGAACAAGCAACTTAAAGTGTTACGAAAACTGAGGCACTTCACTGCATTTTCTCCTTGGATAACCGTGCGCACCGTGGCTTCACTCCAATGTCCTTGGAGTGGCCGTGTCATGCGAAAACAACTAGGAGAACACAACTAGGAATGGTCGTGTCATGCGAAAACAACTAGGAGAACACAACTAGGAATGGCCGTTTCATGCGAAAACAACTAGGAGAACACAACTAGGAATGGCCATGTCATGCGAAAACAACTAGGAGAACACAAAAGTCGCCTGTGCGTCGTCCGCATGTACATTTAGAATATAGAGGCCTTTCCGTGTGTCTCATTCTTATCCTTACAGGACGCTGCGCACCGTGGCTTCACGTCCATGTCCCTCCGAAAGACCGTACTAGGGAGAAATACTTCGGAAGACAGAAGCATGGTCATGCGTCATGGACGTGCACAACATGTCTCAGTGAACGCCTCACTGAGAAAATTTTGAAAACAGAAACAAAGCCATGCGTTATATGCTCCTATAATAAGCCTATAGCCCCATGTCAGTGAGCAGGCGCGTATTATAACTGTCTGTTCTGTTTTATGCCAACCCAGACAGCCCCTCCCACTCACCCGCTGTAGCGTTCATCGTCTCTTCTCTCTCGATTCTCCCTCTAGATCCAGGGTTAGTCCATTTTCTCTTAATTTCTATGTGAATTTTTCGCTACGATCAGTTTTCCTCTCTGTTGGTTTCGTCTCTCCGTGATTGAAAGCGACGCATCTGCGCTGTTATGCTAGGAATTGCCTGGAAATTCGTTGTGATCTAGACCAAATCAACGCATTACGAGGCCGAACCTGTACACGACCCGTGCCTCTTAGGGGTGGGGTTGATTTGAAGTCTGTGTTTGTGCTTGAGAACGCTACGAGCTGCAGCGACCTGCCGCGTCCAAGTCACAGGTGAGCGATGAACTTCGCCGAGGGAGGTTGGTAGTTTAAATTGAAGCCCGTTAGGTCTTGCAAACAACGACGGTGGCCGAAAGTCCAAGCGAGTGGCCAGACATTGAGCTCTATTGCTTAACCGGCCACAGGGTGCTGGAGGTCGGTGTTTGGGGTGCTGTTGACTGGGAGTCAGCGTCTGTGCTTGAAGATAGTGTTTGGGGTCCTGTACGCTGGAGGCAAGGTTAATGTTGATAGATCACCCGTTTCAAATACCAACTAGCCACACATGTTCCGGTGGATGGCGTCAGCGACGATGGCGTATGGTCGCGGATGACGTTGTTGCTGGGTGCAGCTCCGACCAATTTACATATAATTTTAATGTTACAAACACTCCTTTGAGCCGCCTGATGATAGACTATTGTCTCTCCTATTTGCCTGTCTTGTCTTGAAATATACATTTGCTAAAGCTGCTTTTAAAACCAAGCAGCAGAAATCCTTTTTAGGAAATTGCTTGTGAACGACTATTTACGTAAAAATGCCGGTTTAGCCGAATAGTTTTTCAAGATAATAAAATTTTCCTTGTGTTGAGAATTTCATATAAACATTTTTTTGCAACGTATTCCAGGGGAAATCATGTGCTGTGATACACGTACCAACTTCGGTTGCTCCGGACTGGAGTCAGGCATTCTTCACAGCGCGATAACAGTGCATCTTCCTCGATGCTTCAAGACATGCCCGTAAGGAGAAATGTTTGCCACCCCATGCTGCCCATCGCCATTACTACCAACTAGTGTATCTTTCTGATGAAGGAAATAAAAGTTTATACCATATTGTTTGAATGGAATGCCTACATTTAAGCATTTAATGATATGTTTTCAATTTTTGATGTACCTTGTTTTATCAAATAGCAACCTGTTTGTCGGTGTTCTAGAGTAGGGGTACCCTAGTATCCCGAACTTGTGCACGGGCAGTTGCAGCCCTCCGCGGCAAGGCTTACCGGGTGACCGCCAAGGTCCTCCGTGGTTCCTTTCGAGCCATTCAAGAACAAAGTATTCAAGCCAAGGAGACAAGGCCCCGGCAAGAGGAGCTTGCCGGGAAGGCCACCCAAGGCACCTAGGAGACAAGGCCCGGCAAGAGGAGCTTGCCGGGAAGGCCCGTGAGCGACAAGCTTCGAACGTGACAAGACAACAACCGCGGCAAAGGCGCTTGGCGCGGCAGACCACCACTGCACTGCGCTCCAGACATCCACTAACGTGTCGCCTACGACCTTTCCAGCGCTACAGTGGCAAGAGGTCGCGGCGGCCAGCGGAGCGCCGGTGGCAAGCGGCGCCGACAAGATTGCCATCGTGGCAAGCGGTGGCGCCCCGACGGTCCCTTTTCGCCTTTGTTAGGGCGACGTGACGGGCATTTAATGCCTTTGTCCCTGCCGTCGTGGTTAGGTATGATACACTGTACAAGTAGCTGTACCAACCACTCCTTTTCCATTTTTACCTTTGTCTACGTTGCCACCTGTCGGAGACCCCTTTAGCATATAAAAGGAGGCCCATGCGCAACGTAGGGGGAGGTTGGAGAAAGGTTCGAAGCCAGAGAACACTCACGCTCGGTCTCGTTAGCAGCTTGTGTGTACTGTAGCACTCAAGCGCTCCCGAGCAAGAACTCAATACATTCAGACATGCAGCAGTAGGAGTGTTATCTCTCCGGAGAGCTCCGAAGCTGGGTAAACCGCTCGTGTGCTTTGCCTCGATCTGCTCTTCGTCGACCTCCGCCCCGCCGAACCGAAAGGGGCTCGGTCCGCCCGGTCCCATAGGTGTTCGTGGGGCCGAATCAGCCTCCCCGACATCTTTGGCGCGCCAGGTAGGGGGCATCGAGATTGTGTGAACCTGATCCGGCGTCCACACGAGATAGATCTTCATCATCTTCATCGACATGCCACAGAAGAAGAAGGCTTCGGCGGCAGATGTTCCGTCCACGTCGAACCCACCACCACTGGAGCAAACGGGTGGTGGGATAGACGCCGGCGGAAGAATGGACATCGACGGGGGAGCCCACGGTGCTGCCAAGTCCAAGGACAAGGCCGCGCAGACCTCGGCGTCCGTACATGCACCGCGCCCGTCTCAGAGGCGCGGACCGACAGCGTCATGGTATTCACAACGGCATACGCCGTTGGACCAAGATCGAGCTGGTGGATCTCGGGATGCTCAAGACCAGCATGCACGCCAACATGCCGGGCGCGAAGCGAGGTATCGCTTCTCGACGGGATATCGCTCCTTCTAACATAGTTAGAAGTCCGAGCATATCCCGCTCCTCGCTGTTCGCCATCGCCGCCCACCACTCCAGCAGAAGCTTTGGCGAGAGCTCAATCGCTCTGGATTACCCTCCAACAGCCGACAAGGTCGATGAATGGAGGGCCACCATTCGTAGTCTCATCGGCTTTGCCAACGGCGACGCCCGCTGCAGCCGAGTGCATCGCTGCCGCGCAGGATCGCCAAGCACGAGCCGGTGGCGACGAAACCGGTGGGGGTCCAACCACCATGCACTCTCCACCCCGAAGGCCAAGATCGCCGACTCACCGGATCCACCTCGACAGCGACTCCACCGCGTCATCAGATCCACGAGCTCATCGCGATCAGCGCCAAGTTCTTCAAGAACGACAGCAAGAAGACGCCCGAACTCGCATCGAGCGCCGAAGAGAAGCGCGGCGTCAATCCGACCAGCGCGCTGGGCCCTCTATCAACATGCATGCGCCAGGGGAACCAGGCGACTTGCCGTACGCGGTAGGTTGCCCTGCGTTCACTCGTGAGCTGCGGCAAGTCCAAAGGGCCCAAAGAAGAAGAATTTCAAGCCGACGTACCGTAGAAGTACGACGGCAGGGCGCATCCGTCGGAGTTCCTCAGATCTACACCATCACGGTGCAAGCTGCCGGGGCGAGACGACAAGATCCTGGCCAACTACTTCCCGCGGTGCTCAAGCCCAATGTCGATCCTGGCTCATGCACTTGTCGGACAACTCCATATCCTCTTGGGCAGATCTATGCCATCGGTTTGTCGGTGCCTTTACAGCGCCACAAGCCTCATGGCCAAGAGAGCGATCTTCATCTCGCCGCCTGTAGGAAGGAGAGCCCCGCGCAAGTATACTCAGAGGTTCAGCCGTGTGCAACACAACATCTCAGAACGCCCACCCGCCACGGTAATCAGCGCGTTCCATCGAACATGCGTAATCGCAGGATGCGGAGGAGATGGCGATGTGCAAGATCGAAGACGTCGATTGAGCTATATGCCCCGCCGACAAGTGTGCATGTGCCGAGGAAGGGAGGAGACTCCCGGAGAGAATATCAAGCAGGAGGATCTCGATAGTGAGGAGACCGCCCCGCAACGAAAAACCGCGGCGGAACAACAAGAAGAAGAAAGGCAAAGATGTGCTAGTTGTTGAGCAGTCCGCAACGGAGGTGGCGCCAAGAAAGCCAAAGCTGGTAGCTCCGGCAAGGAGGTTGCCGCTGGCACCAATCGCCAGTGTGGCGGTCGCCGACAAGCGGACGGCTCCAACAAACAAGATCTTGCAAGATCCACCGCACCAAGGGCCATGACCTCCAGAGCTGCAAAAAGGTCGAGCAGCTTGTCGAGCAGCAGAAGGCTGAATACGAACGACGCGACAAGGAGAAGGCCTAGGAAGGTGTTGGAGGAGCTAGCAAGAAACGTCCCGGCCGAGGAGGACGCCGCGGCAAGGCCAAGCAGCGGCAAGGAGACAGACCTCCCCGCGGCCGCGACAAGGATGAAGACAACGACGATGATGAAGACATGGATGATGGCCGAGACCGATGAGCAGGAGTTCCGGAAAGCCACAGAGGTCCTGTGGCGTTGACGGCGGTGCTTCTCGCATACTTCACACCGCCAGCTCAAGCGGTGGATGCGGGAAGTCAATGCGGCATAACCATCCGTCGAGTCACGCAACCCTCCGAAATGGTCCGGACGCCTATCATCTTTGATATTGAGGACCACCCGATCGCGTAACTGCGGTCGGTGCTTGCCGATGTTGGTTTCACCAACTATCCGCAACCTCAAGGTCACTAAGATGCTAGTTGACGGCGGGCGGCTTGAACTGATCTCCTCCGCGGTGCTCCGGAAACTCCAGATCCTCGATGGCGAGCTCGAAGAGACCGCACATTCCAAGGAATCAATCCGGAAGGAGCAAGCGAAGGGAAAGATCACGTTGCGGTGACATTTGGCGTGAAGTTGAACTTCAGGATCGAGAGGGTCACTTTTGACGTTGCTGACTTTCCATTGCCTTACAATGGGATACTTGGCCGCCCAAAGACTCGCCAAATTCATGGCAGCCTCTCACTATGCATACAACATCTTTGAAGATGCCAGCCCGATAAGTGTCATCTCCGCCCCTGGCGACAAGAAGGATGCTCTTATCTGCGCCGACAAGATCTACCGGGAAGCGATGGCTGCAGCAGATTGCAAGCCACTTGCCACGAAGCTCCTGTATGAAGAAGAAGACCAAGTCCGGCAAGACCTCTGATGCCCACTCCGGCAAGCGCACCTCTTCGGAGTGCTGCGCTACCGTCAAGGACGCACCACCGAGCTCCACTGGCAAGTGTAAGAAGACGATGGAAGCTCCACCAGAGACCAAGAAGGTGTCCGCCAAGGAGGACGGCACTGGTGGTACCTTCACCATCAGTGCCACTCTCGACCCTAAATAGGAAGGCGCTCGTAGCTATCCTGCGGGCGAACGTCGGCGTGTTTGCGTGGCAACCGTCGACATCCCCGTGTTCCTGTGAAAGTAATTGAGCACCATCTTGCCGCTTGTCCTCATCGCGCGCCCGTCAAGCGAGAAAGTCGAAACAAGCGGTGGAGCGCCAAGAATTCATCGCAGAAGAAATCAAGAAATTGGAAGCAGCAGGCCTTGTCGGAGGAGTGCTCCATCCCTACGTGGTTGCCCAATCACAGTAGTCGTGCGCCAAGGCAAAGCGGGAAATGGAGGCTTTGTATCGACTTTACCGATGTCAATAAAGCTTGTCCCAAAGACCCATTTCCCTTGCCGCGCATCCACCAGATTGTTGACTCCACGGCCGGATGTGATTTGCTTTCATTTACGGATGCATACTCAGGATATCATCGAGATCTTCATGGCGTAAGAGGATGAGGAGAAGACCGCATTCATCACCCCATGTGGCACATACATTTCGTCTGGGATGCCTTTCGGATTAAAGAAAGCTGGTTCAACATTTGCAAGAGTGGTCCATGATGATTTTGAGCCGCAAATGCACAGAAATGTGGAAGCCTACATGGATGACATAGTGGTCAAAAGCAAGGACAAGGCGACTCTGATTCAAGATTTAGACGAAACCTTTGCAAATCTGCGCAAGATCAACCTCAAGCTCAACCCTGAGAAGTGTGTATTCGGAGTCCCTTCCGGCAAGCTTCTCGGGTTCTTCGTGTCTCAGCAAGGAATTGAAGCCAATCCCGACAAGATCAAGGCCATTGAGTAGATTGAAGCACCAAAGCGCGTCAAGGATGTACGAAGACTTGCCGGTTGCATAGCTGCTCTCAGCAGGTTTATCTCTAGGTCTGTTGAGCGCGCCCTGCCATTTTTCAAAATTTTGAAAAAGGCAGGTCCAATGAAATGGACTCCTGAAGCGGAGGCTGCGCTGAAGGACTTGAAGAGATAACTGTCCTCCACTCCAACACTTGTCTCACCTCAGCCACAAGAGAAGATGCTGCTATATATAGCGGCGACCAATCAAGTGGTTAGTGCTGCGTTAGTAGCGGAGAGGGAGGCGGATGATGAGCTAGCAACCATGGCAGATGCATCCGGCGACAAGCAGGGGGCTTCACCGGCAAGCTCTGGTCCCGACAAGGATGGATCTGCGCAGACGCGTGAAAAGATGCAGAAAAGAATGGTGCAGCACCCAGTTTACTTTGTCAGTTCCCTTCTGCAGGGGGATAGGTCAAGGTACTCTGGTGTGCAGAAATTGCTTTTCGGCCTCCTCATGGCCTCGAGAAAGCTGCGCCATTACTTCCATTCACATGAGATCGCAGCCGTCACTCGTTTTCCGGCAAGAGGATCTTGCAAAATCCAGAGGCAACAGCAGAATTGTCGAGTGGGCACCGGAACTGTCAAGCTTTGGCCTCAAGTTTGGGAGCACTTCAACTATCCAAAGCGAGCATTGGCGGAGTTCATAGCAGAATGGACGCCAACACAAGATGAAGAAATTCCCAAACGAGCATCCCCGTCAAGGAAGCAAGCAAAGAGTGGCTGATGTACTTTGATGGTGCCTTCTCACTGCAAGGCGCCGGTGCGGGCGTGCTACTTGTAGCACCCACCGGAGAGCACCTCAAGTACGTAGTCCAGATGCACTTTCCCAAGGAGCAAGCAACGAACAATACCGCAGAGTATGAAGGTTTGCTTGCCGGTCTCATGATCGCAGTAGACCTTGGGATCAAGAAGCTCATTGTCAGGGGTGACTCACAGCTTGTCATCCGCCAAGTCAACAAGAGTTATCAGAGTTCGTTGATGGAAGCTTATGTTGATGAAGTGAGAAAGCTAGAAGAGAACTTTGACGGCCTACAAATGGAACATGTTCCAAGAGCTCAGAACGACATTGCCGATGGCCTGTCAAAGTGCGCTGCACTTAAGTTACCTGTGGAACCAGGGATTTTTGTGCTCAAGCTAACTCAACCGTCTGTAACGCCATCAACCGGACAGGGCAAGAAGAGGAAGTTGATCTCTGGTGACTATTTTCCGGTAGAGCTTCCCGAAGTCGCCGTCAAGAAGGTCCTCAAGATCAAAACCAAAGTGCCGAGGAGCGATGCTCCGCAAGCCCTAGGGTTTGTTCCGCTGAAGCGCACGCCCCGACAAGTTTTGCTCCGGCAAGCTTGCCGGGGACGTCAAGCTCCGGCCGAGCCGCGAGTTCTCGCCGTGGAAGCAGATGTTCCCAGCAGCAGATGTGCCTTTAGTCCTTGTTGTCGAGCCACAAGCTCCAAAGATGGGCACGAGATTGTCCATTTCCTTCGAGACAGAGAACTTCCCGAAGAGCAAGAAGAAGCGGAAAGAGTAGCCCGGCGGTCAAGTATGTACCAGTTTATCGACAACACACTGCATGTAAGAAGACTCAACGGTGTGAAATTGAAGTGTATTCACCGGGAAGACGGACAAAAAGCTGTTGGCGAGAGATACATGGAGGCGTATGTGGTCACCACATTGGCACGAGCACTTGCCGCAAAGCGTTCCTAAGCAAGGTTTCTTTTTAGCCGACAGCCCTCCGTGATGCAATCGCACAAGTAACCAAGTGTGAAGCGTGCGGCCCATTCCAAGCAGATACATCAGCCAGCTCAAGCTCTCCAGACGATCCCTTTATCCCGCCATTTTCGGTGCAGGGGCTCGACATCCTCGGCCCCTTTCCCCGAAGTTGTTTGGGGCTTTGAGTACTTGTGCGTTGCAATCGACAAGTTCACAAAGTGGCCGGAAGTGGAAGCGATGAGGAAGGTGAGAGCACAAGATCAAGTTCTTCAAGTCGATTGTTTGCCGTTTCGGAATCCCTAACAGGATCATCACCGACAACGGCACACAATTCACGAGCCGCACCTTCATGCAGTACGTCCAAGATCTTGGCGCCAAGGTCTGCTTCGCTTCTGTTGCTCATCCGAGAAGTAACGGTCAAGCGGAGAGGGCGAATCTGAAGTGCTCTTGTGAGCTCAAGATCGTAACTTTCGACGGGCTGCACAAGTGCGGAAAGAACTGGATTGAGGAGCTCGGTGGTTCTTTTGTCGATCGTGACGACGCCAAATCGAGCCACCGCCGGACACCTTTGCTCTAGTCTATGGAGCGAGGCAGTTCTCCCCACGGAACTCAGATACGGATCACCTCGAGTGCTCGCTTATGATGAGCTTGAGCAAGAGCAGCTGCGACAAGATGACGCTACGCTTCCTTGAGGAGGATCGTCTTCAGCTGTCAGACGAGCTGCTCGATACCCGACAAGCTTTGCGCGCCGCTACCATAGCCGCAGTTAATGCCGAAGTCTCGAGGAAGGCGACCTTGTTCTTTGGCGCTGCTCAGTCCGCCAAGAATTCCAACAAGTTGACGCCTTGAAGTGGGAAGGCCTTACCGGGTGAAATGAGTCACTAGGCTGGCGCTGTCCGCTTTGAGACCGAAGATGGCATTCCGTGAGCAACTCCTGGAACATTGAGCATCTTCGTAAGTTTTACCCGTAGGGCGCGGTTGCCGGAACCTGTTCCGGCAACCACCTTTTGTACAAGTCTTGCCGATGTTGCATGTAATCCTTTGTACAAAGCCGGGCGCAGACCCCATGCATAACACCTACCCCCGGTAAGCAATAACGAGCCGTAAGGCACCATATCTTTATTTTCTCTTCTTTCTCTTTCTCAAAGAAAGGAAGGTTCCCTCGCACACAAGTTAGCCGGGGGAAAGGAGAAGATAACGGTGTGAACCAAGCGTCACTCGAGGAGGTTTCGCCTTACCGGGAAGCAAACGACAGAAAAGCTAAGTTGCTAAAGTTTGAGCAATCAGTTTTAAAATTTTTAAGTTATCTTCCTCGAACGACCGTACTTTGTATGGAAAACTTGTGCGCGGAAGAACCAACTCGTAGCTAGTTGCGCCCTTACTTTGTTTCGAGTCCGCTCAACAACTTAAGTGAGCTGCGACTAGTTGCGACAAGGTTTCTTGTCGGTAGCAGCACCGCCAAAGAAGGCCGACGTCCAAGATTTCGGCCGCGCCTGTGTGCCTGCGTTGACAAGTTCCCTAAAAGCGAGGGCAAAAACATACAAAGGAAGGAACCAAGTAAAGGAAATAACATAGCAATTGCTACCCGAAATAGAGTTATATTACAAGATAGCTTGTCGCAGCTCTAATAGATTGTTCTCATAACATGACCAACAGCGGCAAGAAAAAGAGAAAGCGGGCGGACTAATCTACGCGATCGCCCTCAACCCTCTTGATCCCGCTCACCCTGTCCACGATGGGTGCGACAAGGGTCTTGAGCGCTTCCACATCAGCATCCGGCGGCAAGGACTTGAGGACGTGAAGCCGATCTCACCAACGATCTCTCACACGACGCCACATTCGACGCGTGCCGTTCGTGGAGGGCGTGGTGGGTCCGGGGTGAGTTACGGCGTAACCCAGGCCGCGCTGCGTGCAGCCTGCTTTTGGGCCCTGGCCCAACAGCCGACACCGCAGTGTGGCCCAGTTCGGGCTCACTGCTGTGTACTAGAGTAGGGTACCCTAGTATCCCGAACTTGTGCACGGGCGATTGCAGCCCTCCGCGGCAAGGCTTACCGGGTGACCGCCAAGGTCCTCCGTGGTTCCTTTGGAGCCATTCAAGAACAAAGTATTCAAGATAAGGAGACAAGGCCCCGGCAAGAGGAGCTTGCCGGGAAGGCCACCCAAGGCACCTAGGAGACAAGGCCCCGGCAAGAGGAGCTTGCCGGGAAGGCCCGGTGAGCGACAAGCTTCCGGACGCGACAAGACAACAACCGCGGCAAGGCGCTTGCCGCGGCAGACCACCACTCTGTACCAGCGCCCAAAGCACATCCACTAACGTGTCGCCTCGACCTTTCCAGCGCCAAGCGTGGCAAGAGGCCGTGGCGGTGAGCGGTGGCAAGCGGCGCTGACAAGATTGCCATCATGGCAAGCGGTGGCGCCCCCGACGGTCCCTTTCTGCACTATTAGGGCGACGTAGACGGGCATTTAATGCCTTTGTCCCCTGCCGTCAGGGTTAGGTATGATACACTGTACAAGTAGTTGTACCAACCACTCCTTTTCAATTTTTACCCTTGTCTACGTTGCCACCTGTCGGAGACCCCTTTAGCATATAAAAGGAGGCCCATGCGCAACGTAGGGGGAGGTTGGAGAAAGGTTCAAAGCAGAGAACACTCACGCTCGGTCTCGTTAGCAGCTTGTGTGTATTGTAGCACTCAAGCGCTCCCGAGCAAGAACTCAATACATTCATACATGCAGCAGTAGGAGTGTTATCTCTCCGGAGAGCTCCGAAGCTGGGTAAACCGCTCGTGTGCTTCGCCTCGATCTGCTCTTCGTGCGACCTCCGCCCCCCGCCGAACCGAAAGGGGCTCGGTCCGCCGGTCCCATAGGTGTTCGTGGGCCAGATCAGCCTCCCCGACACTGTTGAAAACAATTGGTACATATATGATAAGCGCTATCTGTCTTGGTTATACATGCCTGGTAAGATTTTTTTTCTTGTGCAGTATGTGCCATGCTACTGAAGGCAGCAAGTCACTTCTTCAATCTATCAGTGGAAAGAGGAAGCATTTCAAGAAGAAGGAAAACAAAGAAATCCAAAGATCGATCACCAACGAGGATCTGCCATATGAGATCTACATCACCGATGAACCTAACCGGTCAATTCATGGACCTGGTTGGGAAAAGTTAATTAGTGACTACGATCTTCATTATCGAGATCTAATCATCATAAACCTGGATACTGGGAGTCTGTCCATTGAGATAGATCTGAGACTCGGTGATTCTCGAGGAGGTCACAGGCCCCTCCCCAAACCATCACTAGGTAAGCGCACCAACTTCCATCCTGTTTTATCAACTACGTTTATCAGCGTAATTTGGTACTCCTACCCCTGTCCACTAAATTAATGACATACTTACAGTCAAAGTTATTTTGAAAACATTTTATGCAATTCAGTTGATTATCATCCCAACTTGATCACATGCATTGAATTTAACCATTCATTTAAACTTAAATACCGAGTTCATCTGTTTAAGCAAATTTGTTTGAAAATGAGTTATTTTTTCCATGCAGCTCTTGATTTTCTAAATGACTCGGAGAGGGAGTACAATAGAAAAACAGTGTTCGTTCGAGGCGTAAACCTCTCATACAGACAATTAGGACAGATGATATACTATGTGTTTGAGTCTGACGACTTCCCCACCATACCCTTTGTGCAGCGTCTAAACGTCACCAATGTCATAAATGGTCGTCTGGTTAGTCATTTAATATTTGTTTTGATCCACTGCCTAGGTTTTGTTTGCTATTTTTGATGTTTTATGTCCTTGTACATTGATTTTATCTAGTAATATCGGTACAATCTGCAGAGAATCACGTCTGCCGTTGTGAGGATTCTAAAGATGAACCTGGGATATCTACCTCAAAACGGTGGTATCAGCCTAACAGAGATGTATGATGCAATAGACATGAGCACAACGTACTCCATACGAGCCGACGGCAGAATGGAGGTGACCGGTTTTTCAGATTTTGCCCGGGAAGCTCAGCTAAAGGTTGGTTCAATTGTCCTTGTCACAATTGAAAAGCGGTGGCCAACATTGGGAAACATGAAGCTGCTGCGGATGATAATCAACAACCTTTCCACGATAGAGCGTTGCGGTGGCTATACTTCCTAGTTCAAGAATTTATGTCTGCTTTTTGAACAGCATGTACACATCAGTTTTGTTATTTAGTTATGTCATGGTATGTAATCGAAAGCATATAATTACGCCCAAGAGGACGGTGGTGAAAATTCCCTGTCAAAAAAGGTGAAACACTTACATGGGTTAGTTTATTTATCTCTGATAATAATAAAGGGATTCGCTGAATAATAATGGAGGATGAATGGCTGTGGTGAAGTATGTTTCTGAATAGTTTAGTGACGTTGCTAGCTCCGCACGTCAGTAGTATACATATTTTTCACTATGGTGCTCCGCAGAATAGTGCCATGCCAAGTAGTTTGTTGCGATGAGCTCAAGCATACACCTCTGTCAACCGCACAACACTTCTCCTAAAAACCTAGCGCCTTCCCCTATGGCTCAGTCACCTTAAACATCCATGCCTTCACATAGGTTCATGTCCGTGCCTCACGTAGCATCGTACTTGTGCCTCTATCTGTGCTACTCGCTATATAAGTGTGTTTCGCAGCTGCATGCCTACGCCCCTGGTTTCTTCTCGTTGTTTCTGCCCATCTCGTACTTGCAACTATTTCAGACATGACCGTGCCTATTGAGTCGACACATTCATGACTCTCACGTCCGTACCTCTGCAAGAATAACGACCGTGCTTGTAACGGTGCAGCATTACAGGTGATACATTCAGGACACATTAGGGACCACCTTGCCACTATTTCAGACATGACCGTGCCTGTACCGTCCTCACATTCATGCCTCTCAAAGTTAATTGAAAAACATTCCAGAAAAATAGTAAACAGACGCCTATTGTCAATCCTCACGTCACATACATTCGACGTTCATCCTTAGGTCACAAAAGTAATTGTCGTGCCTCTTCCACAGAACATATAAGTGTAAAACGATTATTCCTACACTTGTGAAACCCGGAATGCCCTGGATAAATGTCGAATCCCACCTTGCGGCAAAACCATGGAGGTCGGTGCTTCTCAGGAACACATCTGTGGCCTTTTGCGCATGTAGTTGAGTGCACGGCTATTTTTTCGTGCCCGTGCCTCACATAGCACCATAGCACGAATTGACGTCCGTGAACTATGTAACTTCATTTCCGTGCCTGATGTAGCATCGTATCTATGCCTCTACTGGCACCTCTTGTTGTATAAGTGCTTCTTGCAGCTGCATATCCACGCCTGTCGTTGCTTCTCATTCTTTCTGTCCATCTCAGAAGCGTCACCGCAATAAAGGCCTCTGAAAAAACACATCATCGCTTCCCGCCAAATAATGTATCACTGAAAACAATTGCCACTCCCAATGAATGTACCACGCCCGTGTGTCTGAGAGTTAAACCAGCCACTTCAAGCATACTTCTCTTGGTCAGAGACTTGTGCCTCTACATACTGCCCCTGCATGCCTCACGAGATAAATTGCAAAGTTAACATTTGACAGCAAACTACGCAAGACAACGAACATCTCCCCGACTTGCTGGAGATACGACGGTTGCTAAAAACATAACTGATGATTTTATTTTTATTTTTTATAAAGAAAAACCACGATCAAAAACTCACGATGTGCATAACTGCACCACCAGGAAGATGAAACCACGATCCAGAACCCACGATGTGCACAACCGCATCGACAGTGAGATCGTGCACTCCTTTGCCGCTTCCCCGCCCTTAAATTTAGACTTCCGCCGTGGCCTTCTTACACACAAACAACAGAAATCGACATTGCACTCCCATTCATTGTTCCCCACGAAAAACCAGGTTGCAGGAGGGCAAACTGCTCCAGGCCATGGGATTCATCAAGGAATTCATGGAGGTGTAAGCCCACGGCAACACCAAGTTGCACGTGATCCACACCAACGACTTGCACAAGGCGGTGACCACCATCAAGCAGTAAGAGTGACACCTCAAATTCGAGCGCCACAAGATCGTCGGAGTTGATGTGGAGTACACCAACAACGTTGGCGAAGATCAGAAACTAGCCCTCGTCCAGCTCTCCATCGGCAAGGATCATCCGTTGTTGCTCTTGTTGGGGAACGTAGTAATTTCAAAAAAATTCCTACGCACACGCAAGATCATGGTGATGCATAGCAACGAGAGGGGAGAGTGTTGTCTACGTACCCTCGTAGACCGAAAGCGGAAGCGTTAGCACAACGCGGTTGATGTAGTCGTACGTCTTCACGATCCGATCGATCAAGTACCGAATGTACGGCACCTCCGAGTTCAGCACACGTTCAGCCCGATGACGTCCCTCGAACTCCGATCCAGCCGAGTGTTGAGGGAGAGTTTCACAAGACGACGGGCGTGGTGACGATGTTGATGTTCTACCGACGCAGGCTTCGCCTAAGCACCGCCACAAGATATCGAGGTGGACTATGGTGGAGGGGGCATCGCACCCGGCTAAAACAACAACTTGATAAATTGTTGTGTCTAGGGGGTGCCCCCTGCCCCCGTATATAACGGAGCACGGGGGGTGCGGCCGGCCACGGGAGAAGGCGCGCCGGAGGAGTCCTACTCCCACCGGGAGTAGGACTCCCCCCCCCTTCCTAGTTGGATTAGGACTTGGGAGGGGGAAGGAGTGGAGGAGAAGGAAGGAAGGGGGGCGCCGCCCCCCTCTCCTTGTCCTATTCGGACTAGGGGGGAGGGGCATGCGGCCCAACCCTTGCCTCCTCTCCTCTCTTCCACCTAGGCCCACTAAGGCCCATTAAGTTCCCGAGGGGTTCCGGTAACCTCCCAGTACTCCGGTAAAATCCCGATTTCACCCGGAACACTTCCGATATCCAAACATAGGCTTCCAATATATCAATCTTCATGTCTCGATCATTTTGAGACTCCTCGTCATGTCCGTGATCACATCCGGGACTCCCAACAACCTTCGGTACACCAAAACATATAAACTCATAATATAACTATCATCGAAACGTTAAGCGTGCGGACTCTACGGGTTCGAGAACTATGTGGACATGACCGAGACACGTCTCCGGTCAATAACCAATAGCGGAACCTGGATGCTCATATTGGCTCCCACATATTCTATGAAGATCTTTATCGGTCAGACCGCATAACAACATACGTTGTTCCCTTTGTCATCGGTATGTTACTTGCCCGAGATTCGATCGTCGGTATCTCAATACCTAGTTCAATCTCGTTACCGGCAAGTCTCTTTACTCGTTCCGTAATACATCTTCCCACAACTAACTCATTAGTTGCAATGCTTGCAAGGCTTAAGTGATGTGCATTACCGAGAGGCCCCAGAGATACTTCTCCGACAATTGGAGTAACAAATCCTAATCTCGAAATACGCCAACCCAACATGTACCTTTGGAGACACCTGTAGAGCTCCTTTATAATCACCCAGTTACATTGTGACGTTTGGTAGCACACAAAGTGTTCCTCCGGTAAACGGGAGTTGCATAATCTCATAGTCATAGGAACATGTATAAGTCATGAAGAAAGCAATAGATACATACTAAACGATCGTGTGCTAAGCTAATGGAATGGGTCATGTCAATTGATGTCTACTACACAACCTTCTTCTTGTAGACGTTGTTGGGCCTCCAAGTGCAGAGGTTTGTAGGACAGTAGCAAATTTCCCTCAAGTAGATGACCTAAGGTTTATCAATCCGTGGGAGGCGAGGGATGAAGATGGTCTCTCTCAAGCAACCCTGCAACCAAATAACAAAGAGTCTCTTGTGTCCCCAACACACCCAATACAATGGTAAATTGTATAGGTGCACTAGTTCGGCGAAGAGATGTGATACAAGTGCAATATGGATGGTAGATATAGGTTTTTGTAAAATGAAAATATAAAAACAGCAAGGTAGCAAGCGGTAAAAGTGAGCGTAAACGGTATTCCAATGCTAGGAAACAAGGCCTAGGGATCATACTTTCACTAGTGCAAGTTCTCTCAACAATAATAACATAGTTGGATCACATAACTATCCCTCAAAATGCAACAAAGAGTCACTCCAAAGTCACTAATAGCGGAGAACAAACGAAGAGATTATGGTAGGGTACGAAACCACCTCAAAGTTATTCTTTCCAATCAATCCATTGGCCTATTCCTATAAGTGTCACAAACAGCCCTAGAGTTCGTACTAGAATAACACCTTAAGATACAAATCAACCAAAACCCTAATGTCACCTAGATACTCCAATGTCACCTCAAGTATCCGTGGGCATGATTATAAGATATGCATCACACAATCTCAATTCATCTACTCAACCAACACATAGAACCACAAAGAGTGCCCCAAAGTTTCTACCGAAGAATCACGACGAAAACGTGTGCCAACCCCTATGCATAGGTTCATGGGCGGAACCCGCAAGTTGATCACCAAAACATACATCAAGATGAATCACGTGATATCCCATTGTCACCACAGATACGCACGGCAAGACATACATCAAGTGTTCTCAAAGTCTTTAAAGACTCAATCCGATAAAATAACTTCAAAGGGGAAACTCAATCCATTACAAGAGAGAAGAGGGGGAGAAGAAACATAAGATCCAACTATAATAGCAAAGCTCGCGATACATCAAGATCGTGCCAAATCAAGAACACGAGAGAGTGAGAGAGATCAAACACATAGCTATCGGTACATACCCTCAGCCCGGAGGGTGAACTACTCCCTCCTCGTCATGGAGAGCGCCGGATGATGAAGATGGCCACGGTGAGGGTTCCCTCCGGCAGGGTGCCTAACAGGTCCCGATTGGTTTTTGGTGGCTACAGAGGCTTGCGGCGGCGGAACTCCCGATCTATCTTCTGTTCTGGAAGTTTTAGGGTACGACGGTATATAAGGGTGAAAGAGGTACGTCGGGGGAGCCACGGGGGCCCCACGAGGCAGGGGGCGCGCCCCCACCCTCGTGGGCAGCTCCCGTATCTTCTGACGTAGAGTCCAAGTCTCCTGGGTCATAATCGGGAACAAAATCACGTTCCAAAAAGGATTTTTCTGTTTGGACTCCGTTTGGTATTCCGTTTCTTCGAAACACTGAAATAGGCATAAAACAGCAAATTTGGGCTGGTCCTCCGGTTAATAGGTTAGTCCCAAAAATAATATAAAAGTGGATAATAAAGCCCAATATTGCCTAAAACAGTAGATAATATAGCATGGAGCAATCAAAAATTATAGATACGTTGGATACGTATCAAGCATCCCCAAGCTTAATTCCTGCTCGTCCTCGAGTAGGTAAATGATAAAAAAGATAATTTTTGATGTGGAATGCTAGTTGGAATAATTTCATTGTAATTCTTCTTACTTGTGATATGAATATTCAGATCTGAAAGATTCAAGACAAAAGTTCATGTTGACATAAAAATAATAATACTTCAAGCATACTAACTAAGCAATTATGTCTTCTCAAAATATCATGGCCAAAGAAGGTTATCCCTACAAAATCATATAGTCTGGCTATGCTCCATCTTCACCACACAAAGTATTTAAATCATGCACAACCCCGATGACAAGCCAAACAATTGTTTCATACTTTTGATATTTTCAAACTTTTTCAATCTTCATGCAATACATGAGCGTGAGCCATGGATATAGCACTATATGTGGAATAGAATGGTGGTTGTGGAGAAGACAAAAAGGGAGAAGATAGTCTCACATCAACTAGGCGTATCAATGTGCTATGGAGATGCCCATCAATAGATATCAATGTGAGTGAGTAGGGATTGCCATGCAATGGATGCACTATAGCTATAAGTATATGAAAGCTCAACAAGAGAAACTAAGTGGGTGTGCATCCAACTCGCTTGCTCACGAAGACCTAGGGCATTTTGAGGAAGCCCATCATTGGAATATACAAGCCAAGTTCTATAGTGAAAAATTCCCACTAGTATATGAAAATGACATAACGAGAGACTCTCTATCATGAAGATCATGGTGCTACTTTGAAGCACAAGTGTGTTAAAAGGATAGTAGCATTGTCCCTTCTCTATTTTTCTCTCATTTTTTTATTTTTTATATTTTTTTGGGCCTTTTCTCTTTTTTTATGGCCTCTTTTTTTTTCTTTTTTTTAATTTTTCGTCCGGAGTCTCATCCCGACTTGTGGGGGAATCATAGTCTCCATCGTTCTTTCCTCACTGGGACAATGCTCTAATAATGATGATCATCACACTTTTATTTACTTACAACTCATGAATTACAACTCAATACTTGAACAGGGTATGACTCTATATGAATGCCTCTGGCGGTGTACCGGTATATGCAATGAATCATGAGAGACATGTATGAAAGAATTATGAACGGTGGCTTTGCCACAAATACGATGTCAACTACATGATCATGCTAGCAATATGACAATGATGGAACATGTCATAATAAACTGAACGGTGGAAAGTTGCATGGCAATATATCTCAGAATGGCTATGGAAATGCCATAATAGGTAGGTATGGTGGCTGTTTTGAGGAAGGTTTACGGTGGGTGTATGGTACCGGCGAAAAGTGCGTGGTATTAGAGAGGCTAGCAATGGTGGAAGGAAGAAGAGTGCGTATAATCCATGGACTCAACATTAGTCATAAAGAACTCATATACTTATTGCAAAAAATCTACAAGTTATCAAAGCAAAGTATTACGCGCATGCTCCTAGGGGATAGATTGGTAGGAAAAGACCATCGCTCATCCCCGACCGCCACTCATAAGGAAGACAATCAATAAATAAATCATGCTCCGACTTCATCACATAACGGTTCACCATACGTGCATGCTACGGGAATCACAATCTTTAACTCAAGTATTCCTCAAATTCACAACTACTCCACTAGCATGACTCTAATATCATCACCTCCATATCTCAAAACAATCATCAAGTATCAAACTTCTCTTAGTATTCAACACACTTATAAGAAAGTTTTTACTATTCTTGAATACCTAGCATATTAAGATTGAGCACATTACCATGCTATTTAAGACTCTCAAAATAATATAAGTGAAGCATGAGAGTTAATCTATTTCTTCAAAATAAATCTACCACCATGCTCTAAAAGATATAAGTGAAGCACTAGAGCAAACAACAAACTACTTCGAAAGATATAAGTGAAGATCAAAGAGTAGTCGGATAATTATGCAACTATGTGAAGACTCTCCCATTTAATAATTTCAGATCTTGGTACTTTATTCAAACATCAAGCAAAGCTAAAGAAAACGACATTTCAAGGATAGCACACATCATGTGAAGAAGCAAAAACTTAGGTTCAACCGATACTAACCGATAATTGTTGAAGAAGAAAGGTGGGATGCCTACCGGGGCATCCCCAAGCTTAGATGCTTGAGACTTCTTAAAATATTATATTGGGGTGCCTTGGTCATCCCCAAGCTTGAGCTTTTGTGTCTCCTTAATTCCTCTCATATCACGGTTTCCTAAATCTCAAAAGCTTCCTCCACACCAAACTCAACAAAAACTCGTGAGATAGGTTAGTATAAACCAATGCAAAAACCTTATCATACTATACTGTAGTAAATCACTAAAATTATTATTCAACATTGCATAATAAATGCCTCTACATATTTAATATTCCTATCATCAAATAGAATCATTAAACAAGCAAACATATGCAAACAATGCAAACATAACAGCAATCTGCCAAAACAGTACAGTCTGTAAAGAATGCAAGATTCATCATACTTCCCTAACTCCAAAAATTATGAAATAAAATTCCCTCTGTAGTAAATTTATCAGAGCTTATTATGAAAAAGGTTTCAACATTTTATCACATTCTGAATTTTCTAGGGAATTTTTGCAACAGCGGTAAACTTTCTGTTATGAAACAGCAACATGCATACTTGCAAAATAAGCATGGCAAAAGCTATCCTTGACACTTTTATTGAAACTAGAGATGCAAAACACTATTCTAAAAGACAGCAAGCAAAAACTAACAAAAGTAAATGACGCTCCAAGCAAAACACATATCATGTGGTGAATAAAAATATAGCTCCAAGTAAAGTTACCGATGAACGAAGACGAAAGAGGGGATGCCTTCCGGGGCATCCCCAAGCTTAGGATCTTGGTTGTCCTTGAATATTACCTTGGGTGCCTTGGGCATACCCAAGATTAGGCTCTTGGCACTCCTTATTCCATAGTCCATCCAATCTTTACCCAAAACTTGAAAACTTCACAACACAAAACTTAACAGAAAACTCGTGAGCTCCGTTAGCGAAGGAAAACAAACCACCACTTCAAGGTACTGTAATGAAATCATTATTTATTTATATTGGTGTTAATACTACTGTATTCCAACTTCTCTATGCTTTATAAACTATTTTACTTTGCATAGATTCATCAAAATAAGCAAACAACACACGAAAAACAGAATCTGTCAAAAACAGAACAGTCTGTAGTAATCTGTAACTAACGCAAACTTATGGAACTCCAAAACTTCTAAAATAAATTGGTGGACCTGAGGAATTTGTCTAGTAATCATCTGCAAAAAGAATCAACTAAATATCACTCTCCAGTAAAAAGTTCTAGCTAATCTCGTGAGCGCTAAAGTTTCTGTTTTTTACAGCATGATCATAAAGACTTCACCCAAGTCTTCCCAAAGGTTCTACTTGGCACAAACACTAATTAAAACCTAAAACCACATATAAACAGAAGCTAGATGGATTATTTATTCCTAAACAGAACCAAAAAGTAAGAAACTAAAATAAAATTGGGTTGCCTCCCAACAAGCGCTATCGTTTAACGCCCCTAGCTAGGCATGATGATTTCAATGATACTCACATAAAAGATAGGAATTGAAACATAAAGAGAGCATCATGAAGAATATGACTAGCACATTTAAGTCTAACCCACTTCCTATGCATAGGTATTTTGTGAGCAAACAACTTATGGGAACAAGAATCAACTTGCATAGGAAGGTAAAACAAGCATAACTTTAAAATTTTAAGCACATAGAGAGGAAACTTGATATTATTGCAATTCTTACAAGCATATATTACTCCCTCATAACAATTTTCAGTAGAATCATGAATGAATTCAACAATATAACCAGAACCTAAAGCATTATTTTTATGATCTACAAGCATAGAATTTTTATTACTCTCCACATAAGCAAAATTCTTCTCATGAATAATAGTGGGAGCAAACTCAACAAAATAGCTATCATGTGATTGAAAATTAAGATCAAGATGACAAGTTTCATGGTTATCATTATTCTTTATAGCATACGTGTCATCACAATAATCATCATAGATAGGAGGCATGCTTTCATCATAGTAAATTTGCTCATCAAAGCTTGGGGGACAAAAAATATCATCTTCATCAAACATAGCATCCCCAAGCTTGTGGCTTTGCATATCATTAGCATCATGGATATTCAAGGAATTCGTACTAACAGCATTGCAATCATGCTCATCATTCAAATATTTAGTGCCAAACATTTTATAGCTTTCTTCTTCAAACACTTTGGCACAATTTTCCTTTCCATCATACTCACGAAAGATATTAAAAAGATGAAGCGTATGAGACAAACTCAATTCCATTTTTTTTGTAATTTTATTTTATAAACTAGACTAGTGCTAAAACAATAAAAAAATATTCGATCGCAAGATCTAAAGATATACCTTCAAGCACTCACCTCCCCGGCAACGGCGCCAGAAAAGAGCTTGATGTCTACTACACAACCTTCTTCTTGTAGACCTTGTTGCGCCTCCAAGTGCAGAGGTTTGTAGGACAGTAGCAAATTTCCCTCAAGTGGATGACCTAAGGTTTATCAATCCGTGGGAGGCGTAGGATGAAGATGGTCTCTCTCAAGCAACCCTGCAACCAAATAACAAAGAGTCTCTTGTGTCCCCAACACACCCAATACAATGGTAAATTGTATAGGTGCACTAGTTCGGCGAAGAGATGGTGATACAAGTGCAATATGGATGGTAGATATAGGTTTTTGTAAACTGAAAATATAAAAACAGCAAGGTAGCAAGCGGTAAAAGTGAGCGTAAACGGTATTGCAATGCTAGGAAATAAGGCCTAGGGTTCATACTTTCACTAGTGCAAGTTCTCTCAACAATAATAACATAGTTGGATCACATAACTATCCCTCAACATGCAACAAAGAGTCACTCCAAAGTCACTAATAGCGGAGAACAAACGAAGAGATTATGGTAGGGTACGAAACCACCTCAAAGTTATTCTTTCCAATCAATCCATTGTCCTATTCCTATAAGTGTCACAAACAGCCCTAGAGTTCGTACTAGAATAACACCTTAAGATACAAATCAACCAAAATCCTAATGTCACCTAGATACTCCAATGTCACCTCAAGTATCCGTGGGCATGATTATACGATATGCATCACACAATCTCAATTCATCTACTCAACCAACACATAGAACCTCAAAGAGTGCCCCAAAGTTTCTACCAGAGAATCATGGGCGGAACCCGCAAGTTGATCACCAAAACATACATCAAGATGAATCACGTGATATCCCATTGTCACCACAGATACGCACGGCAAGACATACATCAAGTGTTCTCAAGTCTTTAAAGACTCAATCCGATAAAATAACTTCAAAGGGGAAATGCAATCCATTACAAGAGATAAGAGGGGGAGAAGAAACATAAGATCCAACTATAATAGCAAAGCTCGCGATACATCAAGATCGTGCCAAATCAAGAACACGAGAGAGAGGGAGAGATCAAACACATAGCTACTGGTACATACCCTCAGCCCCGAGGGTGAACTACTCCCTCCTCGTCATGGAGAGCGCCGGGATGATGAAGATGGCCACCGGTGAGGGTTCCCCCTCCGGCAGGGTGTCGGAACAGGGTCCCGATTGGTTTTTGGTGGCTACAGAGGCTTGCGGCGGCGGAACTCCCGATCTATCTTATGTTCTGGAAGTTTTAGGGTACGACGGTATATATGGGTGAAAGAGGTACGTCGGGGGAGCCACGGGGGCCTCACGAGGCACGGGGGCGTGCCCCCCGCCCTCGTGGGCAGCTCTCGTATCTTCTTACGTAGAGTCCAAGTCTCCTGGGTCATAATCGGGAAGAAAATCACGTTCCAAAAAGGATTTTTCTGTTTGGACTCCGTTTGATATTCCGTTTCTTCGAAACACTCAAATAGGCATAAAACAACAAATCTGGGTTGGGCCTCCGGTTATTAGGTTAGTCCCAAAAATAATATAAAAGTGGATAATAAAACCCAATATTGCCTAAAACAGTAGATAATATAGCATGGAGCAATCAAAAATTATAGATACGTTGGAGACGTATCATCAATCACATCATTCTCCTAATGATGTGATCCAGTTAATCAAATGACAACTCATGTCTATGGCTAGGAAACATAACCATCTTTGATCAACAAGCTAGTCAAGTAGAGGCATACTAGTGACACTGTTTGTCTATGTATTCACACATGTAGTATGTTTCCGATTAATACAATTCTATCATGAATAATAAACATTTATCATGATATAAGGAAATAAATAATAACTTTATTATTGCCTCTAGGGCATATTTCCTTCACTCTCCCACTTGCACTAGAGTCAATAATCTAGATTACACAGTAATGATTCTAACGCCCATGGAGCCTTGGTGTTGATCATGTTTTTCTCGTGGAAGAGGCTTAGTCAATGGGTCTGCAACATTCAGATCCGTATGTATTTTGCAAATCTCTATGTCTCCCACCTGGACTAGATCCCTGATGGAGTTGAAGCGTATCTTGATGTGCTTGGTTCTCTTGTGAAATCTGGATTCCTTCGCCAAGGCAATTACACCAGTATTGTCACAAAAGATTTTCATTGGACCCGATGCACTAGGTATGACACCTAGATCGTATATGAACTCCTTCATCCAGACTCCTTCATTTGCTGCTTCCGAAGCAGCTATGTACTCCACTTCACACGTAGATCCCGCCATGACGCTTTGTTTAGAACTGCACCAACTGACAGCACCACCGTTCAATGTAAACACGTATCCGGTTTGTGATTTAGAATCGTCCGGATCAGTGTCAAAGCTTGCATCAACGTAACCATTTACGATGAGCTCTTTGTCACCTCCATAAACGAGAAACATATCCTTAGTCCTTTTCGGTATTTCCGGATGTTCTTGACCCGTCCGATGATCCACTCCTGGATTACTTTGGTACCTCCCTGCTAGACTTATAGAAAGGCACACATCAGGTCTGATACACAGCATTGCATACATGATAGAGCCTATGACTGAAGCATAGGGAACATCTTTCATTTTCTTTCTATCTTCTGCAGTGGTCAGGCATTGAGTCTTACTCAACTTCACACCTTGTAACACAGGGAAGAACCCTTTCTTTGCTTGATCCATTTTGAACTTCTTCAAAACTTTGTCAAGGTATGTGCTTTGTGAAAGTCCAATTAAGCGTCTTGATCTATCTCTATAGATCTTAATGCCAAATATATAAGCAGCTTCACCGAGGTCTTTCATTGAAAAACTCTTATTCAAGTATCCTTTATTCTATCCAGAAATTCTATATCATTTCCAATCAGCAATATGTCATCCACATATAATATTAGAAATGCTACAGAGCTCCCACTCACTTTCTTATAAATACAAGCTTCTCCAAAAGTCTGTAAAAAACCAAATGCTTTGATCACACTATCAAAGCGTTTATTCCAACTCCGAGAGGCTTGCACCAGTCCATAAATGGATCGCTGGAGCTTGCACACTTTGTTAGCTCCCTTTGGATCGACAAAACCTTCCGGTTGTATCATATACAACTGTTCTTCCAGAAATCCATTCAGGAATGCAGTTTTGACATCCATTTACCAAATTTAATAATCATAAAATGCGGCAATCGCTGACATGATTCGGACAGACTTAAGCATCGCTACGGGTGAGAAGGTCTCATCGTAGTCAATCCCTTGAACTTGTCGAAAACCTTTCGCAACAAGTCGAGCTTTGTAGACAGTAACATTACCGTCAGCGTCAGTCTTCTTCTTGAAGATCCATTTATTCTCAATTGCTTGCCGATCATCGGGCAAGTCAACCAAAGTCCATACTTTGTTATCATACATGGATCCCATCTCGGATTTCATGGCCTCAAGCCATTTTGTGGAATCTGGGCTCACCATCGCTTCTTCATAGTTCGTAGGTTCATCATGATCTAGTAGCATGACTTCCAGAACTGGATTACCGTACCACTCTGGTGTGGATCTTACTCTGGTTGATCTACGAGGTTCAGTAGTAATTTGGTCTGAAGTTTCATGATCATTATAATTAACTTCCTCACTAATTGGTGTAGGTGTCACAGAAACCGGTTTCTGTGATGAACTACTTTCCAATAAGGGAGCAGGTACAGTTACCTCATCAAGTTCTACTTTCCTCCCACTCACTTCTTTCAAGAGAAACTCCTTCTCCAGAAAGATTCCGAATTTAGCAACAAAAGTCTTGCCTTCGGATCTGTGATAGAAGGTGTACCCAACAGTCTCCTTTGGGTATCCTATGAAGACACAATTCTCCGATTTGGGTTCAAGCTTATCAGGTTGAAGCTTTTTCACATAAGCATCGCAGCTCCAAACTTTCAGAAACGACAACTTTGGTTTCTTGCCAAACCGCAGTTCATATGGCGTCGTCTCAACAGATTTCGATGGTGCCCTATTTAACGTGAATGCGGTTGTCTCTAAAGCATAACCCCAAAACGATAGCGGTAAATCAGTAAGAGACATCACAGTCGCACCATATGTAGTAAAGTACGATTACGACGTTTGGACACACTATTACGTTGTGGTGTTCTGGGTGGCGTGAGTTTCGAAACTATTCTGCTTGGTTTCAAATGTACACCAAACTCGTAACTCAAATATTTTCCTCCACGATCAGATCATAGAAACTTTATTTTCTTGTTACGATGATTTTCAACTTCACTCTGAAATTCTTTGAACTTTTCAAATGTTTCATACTTATGTTTCATTAAGTAGATATACCCATATCTCCTTAAGTCATCTGTGAAGGTGAGAAAATAACGATATCCGCCACGAGCTTCAACATTCATCGGACCACATACATCTGTATGTATGATTTCCAATCAATCTGTTGCTCTCTCCCTAGTTCCGGAGAACGGCGCTTTAGTCATCTTGCCCATGAGGCAGGGTTCGCAAGTACCAAGTGATTCATAATCAAGTGGTTCCAAAAGTCCATCAGTATGGAGTTTCTTCATGCGCTTTACACCGATATGACCTAAACGCACTACAAAAAAATACACTTCCGTGATGATACGTGTTTGTCACAGTAGGTCGCGTTTTTTGTCATGCATGTACATCCATGACAAATTTATGACAGAATCAAGATAGTCATACATGTGCTGTCGTAGAAGTGTTCCATGACATTACCAAAATTATCATCACGGAAGTGTCCACTTCCATGACGATAAATCATGGCGTCCGCGAAGTGCTTTCGTCAAGGGTGACCGACGCGTGGCATCCACCGTAACGGAACGCCGTTAAGCTATCGGGTCGGGTTTTGGATCCGATAACCCGTTAACAGCCCCGACCAATGGGGATTTTCCACGTGTAAAATCATCATTGGCTGGAGGAAACACGTGTCAGCTCATCGTTGGAACAGATGTCAACCTCTCATTGGATGGAAGGCGCCTATGATACGTCGACACATGGCATGGCCCAACAGAGGCCCATTCCTGTGAAAAGGCTGGCCCGTTTGACTTGGTCAAAAGCTGGCGGGCCGACCCATGGAAAGCCTGTTAACGGCCTGTTCGAATATAGCCCATTTACAGCCCGCTAACCCAAGGCCCGTTACGCCCTATCCGAATTAGGCCCAGTAGAGTCATCTGGGCCATCAAATATGATTCAGCCCTTTTCACTTCGCCCGGTATGGCCCATGACGCGTCTTCGGCCCATATGAGGCCGTATGTAACTCTTGGCCTATTAACGGCCCGTGGTGAAACTGGCCCGTAATGAACAGTGTATCACTTTACACCCATTAGCGGCCCGTGGTGAAACTGGCCCGTAATGAACAGTGTATCACTTTATACCCATTAACGGCCCGTTATTCCGTTGGGCCGTTTCCAGCCCATGTTATCTTTCGGCCTTCTTAGAGCCCATTTATTCTTGGGCTCATTTCCAGCATTCGTTTACTTACGGCCCGTTACTGTCATTTTCTGCTTGTGGGCCAAATTCAGCCCGTGGTTACAGTCGGCCCGTTTGTGGTCCATTAATTCGTTGGGCCGTTTTCATAGCATCATCAACACGGCCTATTAACGATGGCCCATTATGGTCGGCCCATGAACGGACGATTCCAACTCTAGCCCGTTTACAGCCATAATGCGGCCTGTTATTGGCCCATGTTTGGCCAATCGATCATACGGCCCGTATAAGGCCCATTGATGATACGGCCCGTAGAAGGCCCATTGTTTCTACATACCGTAGAAGGCCTACTGTTTCTACGGCCCGTAGAAGGCCCACTGTTTCTACGGCCCGTAGGAGGCCCAGTGTCACTGCAGCAAATATTAGCCCATGGTTATTATGGCCTAGTTTTAAAAAATAGGTTATTGCAGCCATTAGCAAACCGCGGAAAAAGAACTGCACCGACTACAAGCAAACAAATAAACAAGACAACAAGGAAATAAATAAGCAAGCAACTTATACTAGGCTATCACGGCTATTACACATATTACATCCACTGGGCATTAAAGTTCGCCACCAATGCAAATATAGGGAACACAGCAGCATATAAACGCCGTAGCAAAACAAGTCCAAAACTGAAACCTCTTCAGAAGAGCTCAAGAAACAATATCCTGGGTACCCATAATGCTGGCAAGATACTTAGCAAGCTTATTAACTTTCTCTTGTTTGGCACTTAAATCCTCCAGCTCTTGCTGTTGCACAAGAAAGTATGCATCTGAATTCTGCAGGGACTTCCTCAGTCCTTCGGCTTCTTGCCGCAAAGACACCGATCGATGCCTTTCAGCTTGTAGCTGAGATCAAGAAGCTGAAGTGATTCAGCAGCGAGTTCGAAGAGCTTGTGCCGGTGATCGCCAAGAACTCGAACACTACATCAACGCAGGATCGTGGGGTTTTCCCACCGCCTACAAGATCGTTTTATCACCTTTCTTGGAGACTAACGAGGTTGTCTCACTATCTTGAACCTTATCTGCATTACTTTCTCTACCATTACATAGTGGGGTGCTCTTCTCCAATATTACATTTGCATACTACAAGAGAAACAAGCGGACACATCACAGGTTTAGCTTGTAGTATCTGAAACTCATTTTGGTAAACCGGTTCAAGAGTAAGGTGGATAGGATAACAGACATGAAACAAACATATATCTATGTACTATGGTCCTTTGTATTATCCATATCATTCTAGTTTATGTTCCCTAATCAAGATAGAGACACAGTTCAACTCATATATTTTTAAGACACAACAGCATAGACAGAATATAAGTGTGAGAAACTACACAGCATTGGCAGCACTTGTAATGTGCATCACATGAGAACATAACTGTTTATGCAACTTAAACTGAAATCAACATAGGGCAAGAAGTTAGAATAGCAATCCAGTTAAAGAAATAGGTTTAAAACATACTTGTTGCGCCATTGGAGTTTCAATTGGATCCTTCAAATTCGAAAGTAGTTGGTATGAGTAAATACAGTGATGCAACAGCAAAGGAGTATGGACCCTAGCTACGGAATCTGAACTGAGAACAGTTGCTCTTCTGCTTTAAACGTGGAGTTTGGGTTAGTTGTGGTGGTCTTCGTGCTTTGGGCACTGCAGTAGCTTTACAAACTTCTCGTGTGGGGGTACTCTGTGGTGGACATGGTGCTTTGTCAACTATAAGTGGGTTACTATCCATTTGGGGTTGCGATTAGATGGGTTGTAGCTGGTTCTCTGCCCAACGGTGTAAGTGTGCAATCTGGAAGAGTCTCGATTATGTGTGGTGGGGCTAGTTTGTGGGCCAGTACAACCATGGTTCTATCTGCATCAATGGGTGGCACTGTTGTCGGTGTCAAAACCGGCGGATCTCGGGTAGGGGGTCCCGAATTGTGCGTCTAGGCGGATGGTAACAGGAGACAAGGGACACGATGTTTTTACCCAGGTTCGGGCCCTCTCGATGGAGGTAATACCCTACTCCGCTTGATTAATATTGATGATATGGGTAGTACAAGAGTAGATCTACCACGAGATCAAGGAGGCTAAACCCTAGAAGCTAGCCTATGGTATGATTGTTGTTCGTCCCCACGGACTAAAACCCTCCGATTTATATAGACACCGGATAGGTTAGGGTTACACAGAGTCGGTTACAATGGTAGGAGATCCACATATCCGTAGCGCCAAGCTTGCCTTCCACGCCAAGGAAAGTCCCATCCAGACACGGGACGAAGTCTTCAATCTTGTATCTTCATAGTCTTGGAGTCCGTCCGTGATGATAGTCCGGCTATCCGGACACCCCCTAGTCCGGGACTCCCTCAGTAGCCCCTGAACCAGGCTTCAATGACGATGAGTCCGGCGCGTTGATTGTCTTCGGCATTGCAAGGCGGGTTCCTCCTCCGAATACTTCATAGAAGGTTTTGAACACAAGGATAGTGTCCGCTCGCAAAACAAGTTCCACATAACACCGTAGAGAGAATAATTTTTGCACAGATCTGCTGACGTATTCCGCGGCGTGACATCACACCACGGTCAGGCCTTTATATGAATTGCTTTTTATTATTCCACCTCAGTGTGTTTAGCGAGGCGGTTTCCTTGGCACGTCTTATCAAAGCATAGATCGTGCCCCCCTTATTTCGGGATTCTCATCAATACGGACGTGGGTAACCCAACTGCGTCTGCCGGCCCTGCCTCCTCTATCAAAGGCGAGTCCTAATCGACCATGGGGTGGGCTCTTGGTATTCAACCTCTTTATAATGAGACCAAGGCCCTCTTCTTTTACACCCTCCATCGAGTTTGCTTCGGCCGAGTTCCAACACCCAAAGCTTCAGATTCAGGCGCCGGACTTTCAACGATGTCCGGATCCGACCAAAGACGGTCGATGGATGTCTTCCTCCGTCACGTAAGAAGATGTGCTAAAGTTGCGCGGACGCCCGAGTATCTAACCGCGAGATCTCGCATAGGCTGCCCGCTCTAGGGCAGGTCATTCCCACTCGAGCCCGGCGAGAACGTGGTGTTCGTGGTCCCACTTCCTTCGGGGTTTAGGCTTCCCGACGGATCCCTTCGCAAGGGGGCTCATGTTTTATTATGGGCTTGATTTCCATGACTTGAGTCCGGAGTCCATCCTCCATATCTCGTCATTCATTGTTGTATGTGAGGCCTTCCTCCATATTACCCCTCACTTTGGATTGTGGCTCAAGACCTTCAAGGTGGAGCCAAAGATGATCGAGGGCCAACAAGCAGAATGCGGAGGGGCGGTTATAAGCAAATGTGCTGATGCTCCGTGGCCCGAGGGCTCTTTTCAAGAGGAGCTTGGTTTGTGGCAACGGGAGTGATTTTACATCACCGCTCCCAGGGGCACCAAATGGGCCGCGCTCCCTGCCTTCCGCCAGGTCCACCACGGCCGGCATCATGGGTCAACAAGGCTCGACTGGGGCCGTCCAAGGACATTCCCTTGCTGCAGGGTCGTATTCGAGACCTCCAGGAAAGAGGGATCAATCTGGTCGCAGTGACGCAGGTTATGGTGATCCGGCGCCTTCAGCCCTGCAAACGTCGCCCCCTTCGCCTGTGGGAATTCAATCCGGAGGGACCACGAGCTCTCCAAAATTTTATGGGCACGACGCCCGTGGAGATGTATAAACTGTTCTTCGGATCACAAGAGAAGTGTCCGGACTTGACCGAGGACGCAGGACTAAGCTGCAATCGCCCAGATACTCAAGTAAGTAGTCCGGTAACCGGACAAACTGTTCATTCATTTATTATATATATATATGCCCTTTAAAGGAGCCGTTTCTTGAACAGGAGTGGATAGCCAAGGCAAAGTTAATAAGGTGTCCGGCTCCTCTCCCCGAGACCACGCCGGATCCCATGCTGACCAAGATGTTGAAGGCCGCGCCTTTTGAAGAAGGCAAAGGTGGGAGCGGGGAAACGACTGCCTCTGCGAAGGAGGCTATCAAGGAAGGAGGGATTAAGAGTCCCGCCTTCCGAGGAGAGAAGAGGACCGCTCCGGAAGATCCGGAGGTCAAGGCCTCAAAGAGGGGAAGGAATCTTGGCGAGTCCGCGCTGGGAAGTAACCCAGCCGCATTATTTCCCCGAGGGGATCAGCCCTCCAGCGAGCCGTAAGTAAAAAAAAGGGGTCTTCTAAATAAGGCACATCCCTGTATTTATTCATGAAGATAAACTAAATTGTAAATTGTAGTTCGGACCTCAGCCCTTCTCAGCAGAGCTCGTCTTCGGGGGATCTTCTTCCGGAGATGATGGAGAGCGAAACGCCTCCACCTGTCGCACCCTCATGTGAAGCGGACGACCCGGAGGTGTCATCACGGAGAGTTCCCCCAAGTCCGGCGGGACCGGAAGGTCCGGCGCCAAGTGGCGTGCAGTCGGAGGAGCTGAAGGATCTGCTTGGGCGAGCGGCTATTTCAGAAGATCACCGTGCTCTAATGGGTACGGTGATTGAAAGAATTGCATCCGCGGAGAGTGGATTGCATGAAGCCGTCAGAAGCTTACTGACGGGGTTTGAGGTACGCAAAAATGATGTACCTTCTGACAGTTTATGCATATAAAATGTGCCATGTATAGATAGTAGCCCCTGAGACTCGGTATGTTGTCAAAATTGACAACGTGCCGAGGATCAAATTCTCAGTTATAACATATCACCGCTCCTAAACAGGTGGCGGGCGTCCAAGGCCAGCTGGATCGATGAATATGCCGAACTAAAGCGGCAACTTGACGAGGCGGATGCGGACATCGCGCTGGTCAATAAACGGTTTGACGAGTCACAAGGTATGCGACCTCTATGCGGACACCTTGTAAGGGAGCTTGACGCCCATGTCTTACTATTCGTATGCTTAATGCAGATGGTGCCGCTGCTGTGGAGGAGCTGCCCGTAACTCGCCCGAGCGAAAGAGCAAGCCAGAATTAGTAATGCGGCCGCTTTAAAGGCGTCAAGAGCTAGAAGTCGAACGGGCTGCTCACCGTCAAGAAGAGGAGATGGCCAATATGGCCAAAAGTTAAGGAATACTACCGATCGCTGCGAGGTTCTTGAAAAAGAGCGTCAAGCGGAACAAGAGGGTTTAAAGAAGGCTGCCGAATCCAAGAATGCCCAATCGGCTTTGAGAGCCGCCAAGGAGGAGCTGAGTCGGCCGGGGCAATTGCGGCCGGAAAGCCGTTCTCATTGTGGAGGAAATATACAGATCCAAAGTATGCTCAGTTGGATAAGTTGTGGAGTTCGGAGGATGCTTATCTGGACTTGGCGGCGAGCGCTGCGGACGCGGTTGAACACTTCCGAGCCAGAAGGGGCACGGAAGGGAAGAGCTATATTGGTTGCAATTCCATAGTCCGGAGCGTCCTCTGCCGCTGACCGATCGGTTGGCCGAATGGGCCGAGCTGAATCGATTGTCCGGATTTGTCCGGATTGGGCGGACCCCAGCCGAAGAGCTATTTTGGTTTAGTGCAGCAGTTTCTTGGTGCAGTGCCGCGTATCGACGCAATGAAGCGATCATCGTGTATTGAGGGAGCACGAATGGCTCTTGCCCGTGTCAAGACATACTGGGCAGAGATGAAGGCCACTGACGTTGCATCCCAAGATTCGGACAGGTTTAGTACCTGCCGAGCACTACTTTGAAGAAGTCCTGCCGGGCACTCGTTTAATAGAGACGCAGTGCTCGAAGGATATTATGTTTAAATGACATGTATGATTTGTGAAAACAATGTTTCTATGTAATATATAAGGGCTTTTTATACTTGTGCGTTCAAGTAGTAAACTACTCCTGTCGGCCGTTTATGTATATGTGTATATAACCTGAAAGATGGCAGTCCTTGGCTTCAGCCCCCACGCACATAGTGCGGGGGTGTTTGCAAAAAAAAGCACTTTTTCGACTTAATCCAACGTCTTGGTCCTGTTAAGGAGGTGATAGCGTAGCAAACCAGGCAACCGGACTATAATGCTTTATCACTTTCACTTAGCCATAGGAGTTCGAGGGTGGGGCTACTATATAGCCCCTGGGGGCACCGCACTCTCCCGAATTCAGGGTGCGTATGTGCCTGACCGAAAACAGGTCCTTCCTTAATGCGGAGGAATCCTAAACATTCCTGTGAGTCGTCGAGTGGTTGACCAGTCTCTCGGTATATCATGACAGTCAGTTTTCGGCTTTCTCTACTGAGGTGCTCGCCCGGCCGAACCGGGGCACAATTGCAGTAGTTCTCCTGGTGTCGCGTTAGCCATGAAAACGGAACGTAAGGCAGCAAAACACAGGAGCCGGGCAACCCAACATTTGACCAAAGACATGATTCGGAGCTGATGCCTATAAGGCCTAACTCGAGACGCCGAATACTCCCTAAGGTATTCGGTCTTTATGGAAATGGGCAGAATAATGCCCTAAGCCCCTGGTGTCCAGGTACGCGCAAAAATTCTGGTGCGGCCAATGCCAAAGCACCAGCCTCCTCCTCGGTTATATTAAGGAACCGGGGGTGTATATCAACAAGAGACAGTGAAAAAAGGTTTACGCAGGTCTTAATCTGAAAAAAATCCTTGCAACGGGTCCCTACCGCATGTCTGCGCTGTGTCTCCGCAGCCGTATCCTGGATGGGTGTAGCACGTTGTTCATCTGTAAAAGAGAGGAACTTAGTTTGAAAGAAAAAGGATCGTGCGAAAGATGTACTTAATATTAAATAAACAGAGTATGGTTCGAAGAATTGAATAAAATTGAGCTTTATTGTCTCTTGTTATACATGCATGCAGCCCCTCGTATGGGGGTATGCCTCTAGTAGGTGCCGGACTCGTCTAACCGTGTCCGGGGTTTGAATGACCGATTCAGGTTCTTTGCCTAGCAGAGCCGGATAGCTGTGGGGCTGTCAAGGCAGTCTCCCGTTCTTCCGTGCTCAAGTGACACTTAATACTTCCTTTTAACGAGATGATGCCGCGTGGACCGGGCATTTTAAGTGTTAGAGATGCATAATGCGGTATTATGTAAAAGCGAAGCGAAAGCTTCGCGCCCCAATAGTGCTTGATGGCTACTTTTAAACGGGGCGACATGGAAGAGTAACCTTTCGCGACGGAAGTTGTCGGATGAACCAAACACAACTTCTAGCAGTATGGAGCCCGTGTAAAGGGCATATGGGCCTGGCATTACTCCTTCAAAGGAGGTGTTGCTACGGCGAATTTTGCTTGGGTTTATCCTCATCCTGCGGATTGTGTCCTGATATATCAGGTTTATGTCACTGCCGCCATCCATGAGGACATGTGTAAATTGGAATCCGTCGATTATAGGATCCAATATCAAGGCAGTCCATCCTGCGTTCCGCATATTATCGGAATAGTCCTGATGGTCGAAGGTGATTGGTTTTGACAACCAGTGTGCGGCGCGCCTTTTAGTGGGCGCCGCTCTATTTTTCCCTTTGATCACGTGAAGTGAGTTTACTGTTTTGACCTCCTGTGGAAAAGTTTTTTGTTTTCCGAGGCTCTGCTTGTGGTGCTCGTCGTCATCTTCACTTGGTGTGTCGAGCCCCTTGTGTTCGGGCGCTCACCGGACTGTTTGAAGACCCAACAATTTCGTGGGTATGGTTGGCGAGCCTCCTGTGAGTACTGTGGATTTGACATATCTTGTCCAAGATTTTGTTGAAGTTGGACAGCTCATCTCTATTGTCCTTAAGGGGCAGTTTTTTGTTGTTCTGTCGTGAGCTTTTGAATCCGGCGTTGACTGCCGTGCTCTTTGGACTGTATCTTTTAATCCGGCGTTGGTCCTTGTTGCGCTGTGGTTTCCCGTTTCCATCCCTGATTTCGGATGTACTTGGGTCGCTGGTGCAGCATCTTGCTAGCCAGCTATCCTTTCCTGCACAAAAGCGGGTCATGAGGCTTGTTAATGCGGCCATTGTTGGGGAACATAGTAATTTCAAAAAAATTCCTACGCACACGCAAGGATCATGGTGATGGCATAGCAACAAGAGGGGAGAGTATTGTCCACGTACCCTCGTAGACCGTAAGCGGAAGCGTTATGACAACGCGGTTGATGTAGTCGTACGTCTTCACGATCCGACCGATCCAAGTACCGAATGCACGGCACCTCCGAGTTCAGCACACGTTCAGCTCGATGACGATCCCCGGACTTCGATCCAGCAAAGTGTCGGGATGAGTTCCACAAGACGACGGCGTGGTGACGACGATGATGCTCTACCGGCGCAGGGCTTCGCCTAAACTCCGCGACGATATGACCGAGGTGGAATATGGTGGAGGGGGGCACCGCACACGGCTAAGGAACGATCCGTAGATCAACTTGTGTGTCTATGGGGTGCCCCTGCCCCCGTATATAAAAGAGCAAGGGGGGTGCGGCCGGCCCTAGGAGGAGGCGCGCCGGAGGAGTCCTACTCCCACCGGGAGTAGGACTCCCCCATTTCCTAGTTGGACTAGGACTTGGGGGGGAAGGAGGAGAGGGGGAAAAGGAAAGGGGGGGCGGCACCACCCGTCCTTGTCCTATTCGGACTTGGGGGGAGGGGCGCGCGGCTGCCCCTTGGCCCCTTCTCCTCTTTCTCCACTAGGCCCACTAAGGCCCATTAGGTCACCGGGGGGGTTCCGGTAACCTCCCTGCATCTGTAAAATGCCGATTTCACCCGGAACACTTCCGATGTCCAAACATAGGCTTCCAATATATCAATCTTTATGTCTCGACCATTTCGAGACTCCTCGTCATGTCCGTGATCATATCCGGGACTCCGAACAAACTTCGGTGCATCAAAACTTATAAACTCATAATAAAACTGTCATCGTAAAGTTAAGCGTGCGGACCCTACGGGTTCGAGAACTATGTAGACACGACCTAGAACTATTCTCGGTCAATAACCAATAGCGGAACCTGGATGCCCATATTGGCTCCTACATATTCTACTGAAGATCTTTATCGGTCAAACCGCATAACAACATACATTGTTCCCTTTGTCATCGGTATGTTACTTGCCCGAGATTTGATCGTCGGTATCCAATACCTAGTTCAATCTCAAGTTCTTGGCAAGTCTCTTTACTCGTTCGTAATGCATCATTCCGTAACTAACTCATTAGCTACATTGCTTGCAAGGCTTATAGTGATGTGCATTACCGAGAGGGCCCAGAGATACCTCTCCGACAATCGGAGTGACAAAACCTAATCTCGAAATACGCCAACCCAACATGTACCTTTGGAGACACCTGTAGTACTCCTTTATAATCACCCAGATACGTTGTGACGTTTGGTAGCACCCAAAGTGTTCCTCCGGTAAACGGGAGTTGCATAATCTCATACTTACAGGAACATGTATAAGTCATGACGAAAGCAATAGCAATATACTAAACGATCAAGTGCTAGGCTAACGGAATGGGTCATGTCAATCACATCATTCTCCTAATGATGTGATCCCATTAATCAAATAACAACACATGTCTATGGTTAGGAAACATAACCATCTTTGATTAATGAGCTAGTCAAGTAGAGGCATACTAGTGACTATATGTTTGTCTATGTATTCACACATGTATCATGTTTCCGGTTAATACAATTCCAAAGCATGAATAATAAACATTTATCATGATATGAGGAAATAAATAATAACTTTATTATTGCCTCTAGGGCATATTTCCTTGAGTCTCCCACTTGCACTAGAGTCAATAATCTAGATTACACAAGAATGATTCTAACACCCATGGAGTCTTGGTGCTGATCATGTTTTGCTCGTGGAAGAGGCTTGGTCAACGGTTCAAACATTCAGATCCGCATGTATCTTGCAAATCTCTATGTCTCCCACCTGGACTTGATCCTGGATGGAATTGAAGCGTCTCTTGATGTGCTTGGTCCTCTTGTGAAATCTGGATTCCTTTGCCAAGGCAATTGCACCAGTATTGTCACAGAAGATCTTCATTGGTCCCGATGCACTAGGTATGACACCTAGATCGGAAATGAACTCTTTCATCCAGACTCCTTCATTTGCTGCTTCCGAAGAAGCTATGTATTCCGCTTCACATGTAGATCCCGCCACGACGCTTTGTTTAGAACTGCACCAACTAACAGCTCCACAGTTTAATAAAAACACGTATCCGGTTTGCGATTTAGAATCGTCCGGATCAGTGTCAAAGCTTGCATCGACGTAACAATTTATGACTAGCTCTTTGTCACCTCCATATACGAGAAACATACCCTTAGTCCTTTTCAGGTATTTCAGGATGTTCTTGAACGCTGTCCAGTGATCCACTCCTGGATTACTTTGGTACTTCCTGCCAAGCTTATTGCTAAGCATACATCAGGTCTGGTAAACAGCATTGCATACATGATAGAGCCTATGGCTGAAGCATAGGGAACATCTTTCATTTTCTCTCTATCTTCTGCTGTGGTCGGGCATTGAGTCTGACTCAACTTCACACCTTGTAATACATGCAAGAATCCTTTCTTCGCTCGATCCATTTTGAACTTTTTCAAAACTTTATCAAGGTATGTGCTTTACGAAAGTCCAATCAAGCGTCTTGATCTATCTCTATAGATCTTGATGCCCAATATGTAAGCAGCTTCACCGAGGTCTTTCATTGAAAAACTTTTATTCAAGTATCCTTTTATGCTATCCAGAAATTCTATATCATTTCCAATCAACAATATGTCGTCCACATATAATATCGTAAATGCTACTGAGCTCGCACTCACTTTCTTGTAAATACAAAGCTTCTCCAAAAGTCTCAGATAAAACCATATGCTTTGATCACACTATCAAAGCGCTTATTCCAACTCCGAGAGGCTTGCACTGCACCATAAATTGATCGCTGGAGCTTGCACACTTTGTTAGCACCTTTTGGATCAACAAAACCTTCTGGTTGCATCATATACAACTCTTCTTCTAGAAATCCATTCAAGAATGCAGTTTTGACATCCATTTGCCAAATTTCATAATTATAAAATGCAGCAATTGCTAACATGATTCGGACAGACTTAAGCATCGCTACGGGTGAGAAAGTCTCATCGTAGTCAACCCCTTGAACTTGTCGAAAACCTTTCGCAACAAGTCAAGCTTTATAGACAGTTATATTACCATCAGCGTCAGTCTTCTTCTTAAAGATCCATTTATTTTCTATTGCTTGCCGACCATCGGGCAAGTCAACCAAAGTCCACACTTTGTTCTCATACATGGATCCCATCTCAGATTTCATGGCTTCAAGCCATTTTGCGGAATCTGGGCTCACCATCGCTTCTTCATAGTTCGTAGGTTCACCATGATCTAGTAGCATGACTTCCAGAATAGGATTACCGTACCACTCTGGTGCAGATCTTACTCTAGTTGATCTACAAAGTTCAGTAACAACTTGATCTGAAGTTTCATGATCATCATCATTAACTTCCTCACTAATTGGTGTAGGTGTCACAGGAACCGATTTCTGTGACGAACCACTTTCCAATAAGGGAGCTGGTACTGTTACCTCATCAAGTTCTACTTTCCTCCCACTCACTTCTTTCGAGAGAAACTCCTTCTCTAGAAAGGATCCATTCTTAGCAACGAATGTCTTGCCTTCGGATCTGTGATAGAAGGTGTACCCAACTGTCTCCTTTGGGTATCCTATGAAGACACATTTTTCGGATTTGGGTTCGAGCTTATCAGGTTGAAGCTTTTTCACATAAGCATCGCAGCCCCAAACTTTCGTAAAGCGACAACTTTGGTTTCTTGCCAAACCATAGTTCATAAGGAGTCGTCTCAACGGATTTTGATGGTGCCCTATTTAACGTGAATGCGGCCGTCTCTAAAGCATAACCCCAAAACGATAGCGGTAAATCGGTAAGAGACATCATAGATCGCACCATATCTAGTAAAGTACAATTACGACGTTCGGACACACCATTACGCTGTGGTGTTCCGGGTGGCGTGAGTTGCGAAACTATTCCGCATTGTTTCAAATGTAGACCAAACTCGTAACTCAAATATTCTCCTCCACGATTAGATCGTAGAAACTTTATTTTCTTCTTACGATGATTTTCAACTTCACTCTGAAATTCTTTGAACTTTTCAAATGTTTCAGATTTATGCTTCATTAAGAAGATATACCCGTACCTGCTTAAATCATCTGTGAAGGTGAGAAAATAACGATATCCGCCACGAGCTTCAACATTCATCGGACCACATACATCTGTATGTATGATTTCCAAAAAATCTGTTGCTCTCTCCATAGAACCGGAGAACGGTGTTTTAGTCATCTTGCCCATGAGACACGGTTCGCAAGTACCAAGTGATTCCAAAAGTCCATCAGTATGGAGTTTCTTCATGCGCTTTACACCGATATGACCTAAACGGCAGTGCCACAAATAAGTTGCACTATCATTATCAACTCTGCATCTTTTGGCTTCGACATTATGAATATGTGTATCACTACTATCGAGATTTAATAAAAATAGACCACTCTTCAAGGGTGCATGACCATAAAAGATATTACTCATATAAATAGAACAACCATTATTCTCTGATTTAAATGAATAACCTCTCGCATCAAACAAGATCCAGATATAATGTTCATGCTCAACGCTGGCATCAAATAACAATTATTTAGGTCTAAAACTAATCCTGAAGGTAGATGTAGAGGTAGCGTGTCGACCGTGATCACATCGACTTTGGAACCGTTTCCCACGCGCGTCGTCACCTCGTCCTTGGCCAGTGCTCGCTTATTCCGTAGTCCCTGTTTCGAGTTGCAAATATTAGCAACAGAACCAGTATCAAATACCCAGGTGCTACTGCAAGCTCTAGTAAGGTACACATCAATAACATGTATATCACATATACCTTTGTTCACCTTGCCATCCATCTTATCCGCCAAATACTTGGGGCAGTTCCGCTTCCAGTGACCAGTTTGCTTGCAGTAGAAGCACTCAGTTTCAGGCTTAGGTCCAGACTTGAGTTTCTTCTCTTGAGCAGCAACTTGCTTGCTGTTCTTTTTGAAGTTCCCCTTCTTCTTCCCTTTGCCCTTTTCTTGAAACTAGTGGTCTTGTTGACCATCAACACTTGATGCTCCTTCTTGATTTCTACCTCCGCAGCTTTTAGCATTGCGAAGAGCTCGGGAATTGTCTTGTTCATCCCTTGCATATTATAGTTCATCACGAAGCTCTTGTAGCTTGGTGGCGATGATTGGAGAATTCTGTCAATGACACTATCATCCCGGAAGATTAACTCCCAGTTGAATCAAGTGATTATTATACCCGAGACATTTTGAGTATATGCTCACCGACGTAACTATTCTCCTCCATCTTGCAGCTATAGAACTTATTGGAGACTTCATATCTCTCAATCCGGGCATTTGCTTGAAATATTAACTTCAACTCCTGGAACATCTCATATGCTCCATGACGTTCAAAACGTCGTTGAAGACCCGGTTCTAAGCCGTAAAGCATGGCACACCAACTATAGAGTAGTCATCGACTTTGCTCGCCAGACGTTCACAACTTCACGGCGTTGTTTTGCAAAGCAGTTCGCACCCAGCGGTGCTTCCAGGATGTAATTCTTACGTGAAGCAATGAGGATAATCCTCAAGTTACGGACCCAGTCCGTGTAATTGTTACCATCATCTTTCAACTTTGCTTTCTCAAGGAACGCATTAAAATTCAACGAACAACAAGACGAGCCATCTATCTACAACAAACATAGATAATCAAAATACTATCAGGTACTAAGTTCATGATAAATTTAAGTTCAATTAATCATATTACTTATGAACTCCCACTTAGACAGACATCTCTCTAGTCATCTAAGTGATCACGTGATCCAAATCAACTAAACCATAACTGATCATCACGTGAGATGGAGTAGTTTTCAATGGTGAACATCACTATGTTGATCATACCTACTATATGATTCACGCTCGACCTTTCGGTCTCCGTGTTCCGAGGCCATATCTGCATATGCTAGGCTCGTCAAGTTTAACCTGAGTATTCTGCGTGTGGAAAACTAGCTTGCACCCGTTGTAGATGGACGTAGAGCTTATCACACCCGATCATCACGTGGTGTCTGGGCACGACATACTTTGGCAACGGTGCATACTCAGGGAAAACACGTCTTGATAATTTTTAGTGAGAGATCATCTTAAAATGCTACCGTCAATCAAAGCAACATAAGATGCATAAAGGATAACCATCACATGCAATCAATATAAGTGATATGATATGGCCATCATCATCTTGTGCTTGTGATCCCCATCTCCGAAGCACCGTCGTGATCACCATCGTCACCGGCGCGACACCTTGATCTCCATCGTAGCATCGTTGTCGTTACGCCCATCTATTGCTTCTACGACTATCGCTACCGCTTAGTGATAAAGTAAAGCAATTACAGGGCGTTTGCATTTCATACAATAAAGCGACAACCATATGGCTCCTGCCAGTTGCCGATAACTTCAGTTACAAAACATGATCATCGCATACAACAAAATATAGCATCACGTCTTGACCATATCACATCACAACATGCCCTGCAAAAACAAATTAGACATCCTCTACTTTGTTGTTGCCAGTTTTACGTGGCTGCTACGGGCTGAGCAAGAACCGTTCTTACCTACGCATCAAAACCACAACGATAGTTTGTCAAGTTGGTGCTGTTTTAACCTTCGCAAGGACCGGGCGTAGCCACACCGGTTCAACTAAAGTGAGAGAGACAGACACCCGCCAATCACCTTTAAGCACGAAAGTGCTCGCGAACGGTGAAACCAGTCTCGGCGTAAGCGTCTGGCGTAATGTTGGTCCGGCCGCTTCATCTCACAATACCGCCCGAACCAAAGTATGACATGCTGGTAAGCGGTATGACTTGTATCGCCCACAACTCACTTGTGTTCTACTCGTGCATATGACATCTACGCATAAAACCAGGCTCGGATGCCACTGTTGGGGAACGTAGTAATTTCAAAAAAATTCCTACGCACACGCAAGGATCATGGTGATGGCACAGCAACGAGAGGGGAGAGTATTGTCCACGTACCCTCGTAGACCGTAAGCGGAAGCGTTATGACAACACAGTTGATGTAGTCATACGTCTTCACGATCCGATCGATCCAAGTACCGAACGCATGGCACCTCCGAGTTCAGCACACGTTCAGCTCGATGACGATCCCCGGACTCCTATCCAGCAAAGTGTCGGGGATGAGTTCCACAAGACGACGGCGTGGTGGCGATGATGATGCTCTATCGCGCAGGCTTCGCCTAAACTCCGCGACGATATGACCGAGGTGGAATATGGTGGAGGGGGGCACCGCACACGGCTAAGGAACGATCCGTAGATCAACTTGTGTGTCTCTGGGGTGCCCCCTGCCCCCGTATATAAAGGAGCAAGGGGGGGGGGTGCGGCCGGCCCTAGGAGGAGGCGCGCCGGAGGAGTCCTACTCCCACCGGGAGTAGGACTCCCCCCTTTCCTAGTCGGACTAGGACTTGGGGGGAAAGGAGGAGAGGGGGAAAAGGAAAGGGGGGGCGCCGCCCCCCCCTCCTTGTCTTATTCGGACTTGGGGGGAGGGGCGCGCGGCTGCCCCTTGGCCCCTTGTCCTCTTTCTCCACTAGGCCCACCAAGGCCCATTAGGTCACCGAGGGGGTTCCGGTAACCTCCCGGTACTCCGGTAAAATGCCGATTTCACCCGGAACACTTCCGATGTCCAAACATAGGCTTCCAATATATCAATCTTTATGTCTCGACCATTTCGAGACTCCTCGTCATGTCCGTGATCACATCCGGGACTCCAAACAAACTTCGGTACATCAAAACTTATAAACTCATAATAAAGCATCATCGTAACGTTAAGCGTGCGGACCCTACGGGTTCGAGAACTATGTAGACATGACCTAGAACTATTCTCGGTCAATAACCAATAGTGGAACCTGGATGCCCATATTGGCTCCTACATATTCTACGAAGATCTTTATCGGTCAAACCGCATAACAACATACGTTGTTCCCTTTGTCATCGGTATGTTACTTGCCCGAGATTTGATCGTCGGTATCCAATACCTAGTTCAATCTCGTTCTTCGGCAAGTCTATTTACTCGTTACATAATGCATCATTCCGTAACTAACTCATTAGCTACATTGCTTGCAAGGATTATAGTGATGTGCATTACCGAGAGGGCCCAGAGATACCTCTCCCAGCAATCGGAGTGACAAAACCTAATCTCAAATACGCCAACCCAACATGTACCTTTGGAGACACCTGTAGTACTCCTTTATAATCACCCGATTACGTTGTGGACGCTTTGGTAGCACCCAAAGTGTTCCTCCAGTAACGGGAGTTGCATAATCTCATAGTTACAGGAACATGTATAAGTCATGAAGAAAGCAATAGCAATATACTAAAGCGATCAAGTGCTAGGCTAACGGAATGGGTCATGTCAATCACATCATTCTCCTAATGATGTGATCCCATTAATCAAATAACAACACATGTCTATGGTTAGGAAACATAACCATCTTTGATTAATGAGCTAGTCAAGTAGAGGCATACTAGTGACTATATGTTTGTCTATGTATTCACACATGTATCATGTTTCCGGTTAATACAATTCTAGCATGAGTAATAAACATTTATAATGATATGAGGAAATAAATAATAACTTTATTATTGCCTCTAGGGCATATTTCCTTCAGCCATTGTTCTTGGCTTTTCTTGGCCGAGGTGTCTGGCGAGCCATTCCTCTCGGACGTTGTGTTTGAAAGCTGCTAAGGCTTCGGCGTCCGGATAGTCGACTATATGGTTCTTTTTAGTAAGGAACCTGTTCCAGAATTTCCGGGCTGACTCTCCGGGCTGTTGAGTTATGTGACTTAGATCGTCTGCGTCCGAGGGCGGACATAGGTCCCCGAAAATTTGCCCGAAATGCATCCTCGAGCTCTTCCCGGCTTCCAATGGTATTTTCGGGAGGCTCTTAAGCCAATGCCGAGCTGGCCCTTTGAGTTTAAGGGTAAGTATTTTATGGCGTGGAGATCATCTCCTCTAGCCATGTGTATGTGGAGGATGTAATCCTCGATCCGCACTCTGTGGTCTGTTGTTCCGTCGTATGCCTCTATATTTACGGGTTTGAATCCCGCTGGAAATTCATGATCCAGCACCTCGTCGGTGAAACATAGAGGGTGTGTGGCGCCCCTATATTTGGATGTGCCGTGATCTTCGGAATTTTGGCGTATTGCATTGCTTTGACGAGCGTGCTTTCTTGGCCCATAGATGGACCTAACTGGGCCATCCTTTTGATGTGAATCCTTAAGCGGATCGCATATTGGCTTGTGTGCGGCACCATTCTCCGCTCTCTTTTCGCCGTGAGGTCGTCCATCCGACCGGGTGGTCTTCTTGCTTTTTAATTGTGGGGCCTCTAAGGCCTCCTCGTCGAATTCGGGCAGTAGCTTTCTTTTCGGGTAGCTCTTTGTTCGGCGACTGTCGCCGTACTTATCTGCGGTGCTGAATACTTTGCTCCATCTGATCCTGAGTGCATCTTCCGCTGTTTTGAGCTTCCACTTCTGCTTTTTCAGGCTACGCCGATGGCGGCAAAGCCTTTTCTCGAGGTCATTTTGCTCCAATGGTTTGTCCGGCGTGAGATCGTCCGGACTGTTGTCTTCGCCGGGACAGATTGTTTATCCAAGTTGTCTTGTTGAGACGATTGCTCGATAGCTTGTTCGTTGTCCACCGGTTCGCCCTGCTCTATGGCTGGGTCTTTGTTGAGGCGGGACTTTGTTCGGCATTTACGTTGCCGTTTTGACTGCTTTTCGAGGGATTTATCCTTCGTGGCGTCCCGTTGTTCCTCGTTTTCATTTCCTTTAGGTGTATCTACCATGTATACATCATGGGATGAGGTTGTCCAGCATCCTATAGGTGTTGGTTCATTGTTGTCTCCTACATCGTCGTCCATACCGTCGATGTCTTCGGAGTCGAAATCGAGCACGTCGAAATCGATAGTGGCTATGAAGTGGGTGGTGGGTGGTCATTGAATTTCTTCATCGTCCGCATCCCAACCTTCCTAACCGTAGTCCGGCCAGGGCTCTCCGGATAAAGAGAGAGACTTTAGTGAATTCAGGATGTCGCCAAAGGGCGAGTGCTGAAAAATGTCTGCGGCCGTGAACTCCATAACGGGCGCCCAATCGGATTCGATTGGCAAGGGCGCCGGGGTTCGGAGTTCGGAGAGGAGTCCGCACCACAGAGTCGAGGTCTTCGCAAAGGACGGGGATGGAGTTCGGCTCGATCGCCGTAGAGATTGTAGCCCCCGAGGCGGTGTCCAACCACTCGTCCTCGATCGGGGAATCAGGCTCCGGATTAAGGGTCGGAGTGGATACTGGTGCGGCCTCTAGGTCACTGTTCGGCTACAGAGCTAGATCATGCCCATCGAGACAGTGCGGCGCGCTTGGCTGTGGCTCGAATCCGTCGAAGATCAAGTCTTAGTGGATATTGGCCGTATAGTTTAAACTTCCAAATCTGACCTGATGGCCAGGGGCGTAGCTTTCAATCTGCTCCAGATGGCCAAGCGAATTGGCCCGCAGTGCAAAGCCGTCGAACATGAAGATCTGTCTGGGGAGAAAAGTCTCACCCTGGACCGCGCCGTTGTTGATGATCGAAGGAGCCATCGGGCCTATCGGTGGCAACGCAGGAGCTCTCAATGAAAGCACCAATGTCGGTGTCAAAACCGGCGGATCTCGGTAGGGGGTCCCGAATCGCGTCTAGGCGGATGGTAACAGGAGACAAGGGACACGATGTTTTTACCCAGGTTCGGGCCCTCTCGATGGAGGTAATACCCTACTCCCGCTTGATTAATATTGGTGATATGGGTAGTACAAGAGTAGATCTACCACGAGATCAAGGAGGCTAAACCCTAGAAGCTAGCCTATGGTATGATTGTTGTTCTTCCTACGGACTAAAACCCTCCGGTTTATATAGACACCGGACAGGTTAGGGTTACGCAGAGTCGGTTACAATGGTAGGAGATCCACATATCCGTATCGCCAAGCCTGCCTTCCACGCCAAGGAAATTCCCATCCGGTCATGGGACGAAGTCTTCAATCTTTTATCTTCATAGTCTTGGAGTCCGGCCGTGACGATAGTCCGGCTATCCGAACACCCCCTAGTCCGGGACTCCCTCAACTGTCTTTTGTGAAGAACGGGTTTTTGCTCCCTTAGATACTGCTATCACCCCCTCCAATTCAAATGGCTGATAAACAAGAAAAGAAATTGAACGTACAGACATTGTATGATAGACAGATGTGGTAATTCACATGTATGTTGTCTAACCAAACAGACAAAGATGACACAATTTCACATATATGATGCCTAACTAAACAGGATAGCATGACACAGTTTCAGATATATGATGGATAACTTAACAGGATATAATGGCATAATTCAACATATGATGAGTACCTAAACAGGACGACATGACAAAACTATATGATGTCTTTCTAAAATAGGTTGGGATGAAATAATTCACATACATGTTGTCTAAGTATACAGGATGGCATGATATAATTGACATAATTGATTCATATACTAAGCAGCTGGCACTCGCATGTATGATCTCTAAACTAAGCAGATAGAATTCCATAGTGTGCATATGATGTCTAAACTAAGCAATGCAAGACACCATATGCATCATATAAGAAATATAAACATTGCAACTTAGAGCATACACCTCAGGTGGGATATAGGACTGGTCATCTGTCTCTGAATCCTCCTCTGAGGAGCTCCCTGTAACCATCAAGATATATGCTTCAACAGGTACCATTGCCTGCTCTGAAGACCTTGTTTTCACTCCAGATTTTTCCATAACCGGCTCAAATGGCTGATACACATGAAGAGTAGTTCAATATACACAGATTGTCAACAAATGGAATACGTAATGAAAAAAAAAGATGTGCATGAGATAATTCACATATATGATGCCTGGCTCCATGGCGGTGCATAATTCACATATATGATAACTGGCTGAAAAACATGGCATTGCATAATTCACATATCTGATATAGAAAGCAAACAGGAGGCATTCACACAAAGCATTTCTAATCTAAGCAGATGGCATGGCAGTGCAAGATATGAGCAATATAACCCAGCCAAGTTAGAGCGTGCACCTCGGGGGGGGGGAATATGACTGGTCATCTCTCTCTGAATCCTCCTCTGAGGAGGTATTCAGAATCAAAGAAGAAATCTGCATCGACAGATAGCACTGATCGCTTCGTAAGACCTTGTTTTCACTTCTGATTTTCCCATGACCGACTCAAATGGCTGATGCACAGGAAGAGTAGATGAATGTATAAACATTGTTGACAAATGGAATATATTATGGAAAAAAAATATGGCACGATACAATTCACATATATGATGACTGGCTAAACAGGATGACATTGCATGATTCACGTATATGATGCCTGGCTAAAGAAGATGGCATTGCATAATTCCCATATACTCCCTCCGTTCCTAAATATTTGCGTTTTTAGAGATTTCAAATGGACTACCACATACGGATGTATAAAGACATATTTTAGAGTGTAGATTCACTCATTTTGTTCCGTATGTAGTCACTTGCTGAAATCTCTAAAAAGACAAATATTTAGGAATGGTGGGAGTATGATATAGAAACCAAACAGGTGGCATTCACACAAAGCAAATCTAAACTAAGCTGATGACATATAAGATGTATAATGTAAGCAATGCAAGGCGCCATATGCATGATATGACCAACATCAAGATGCCAAAGTTAGAGCAAACACCTCGTGGTAAACAGGCATGGTCGGCTCCTTCGAATCTCCATCCTAATGCTTATCTTCCTCCGAATACAATCTGAAATGCAGGAGGGGGGGCACTTCACCACCATGGAGCGAAGGCGTCGCATGACATTATATTCGCATCGCAACGGTCTTCTTCTTTTCTGTACATGTTCAAGATGCGATTGTGTACAATATCCGACATGCATAATAAAAACAATAGTTAGATTTTGTAAGACCTAAGGGTGCATGCAAAAATCAAGACTGATGGTAGCAAACGAGTGGATAGATCCAAAACTAATGATAGCAGGTAAATTATAGCTTCAGTTTAAAAACATAGACAATGGATCATCTATTGTTTGTTGCCCATCCAACATGAACCACATAGAAGACCCCAGATGAACCAGATAGTAGATGATACTATTCGTTGTTGGCTCGATATGAGACCCATGGGCAATTCAAAACTCAAGATTGAACGATAAAGTAGCAGAGTAATAATAACCGATGTATAACGTAAGCAAACACGAAGATCGCGACCTCTCTTTCGGAATTGTGTAGTCCTCGTGTTCATCTCGCTTAGTCGGTGATGGTAATGCGGTTGGCGTGGCTGCGGCAACGGGAAGATGATCTGAGGCGGCGAAAGGAAGTCTGCAGGGGGATCTTCGCTGCAGTGAACGCTTCGTCGATGGTGCACCTCGTGGGGTGGATGACGGCACGGCAGGAGCAGGACATAACACACAGAGTTTTCTTTGACGCCTATCTGAAAATGAAGTAAATCTGTAAGGGCCCTTTAGAATTGGAGGATTCTATAAACGCAGGGACAGGAAAAACACAGCAATAGGATAGGAATACACGTGCAAAACAGAGCATTTGGAAACATAGGATTTCAGTCAACCTGTGTGTTTGGCTCACATGAATTGGAAGAACAGAGGAATGGAGAAACAAAGTGATGCGACGAGTGTACAACCTCTTTGGCATAGCCTTGTGGACCTCGGATCATTGGGTTGGACGTGGAGGATGGTGATGATGTCGGTGTGACTGCCGGAGGCAGGGAAGAAGATCCGAGGCCTCTAGAAACGGGCGCCGAGGGTACTGCTCCATTGTGATGGACGGTTCCGTCGTTGGAGCAGCTCCGCTTAAGGTGTACGGCGACGAGGCTGAAGCATGACAAGACAGACAACGTTAATCTGAAGTGGGACCCTAATATCATCTACAATAGATGATGTAAAATACATCACCAAAAACTGCTAGATGTAAAACGCATCAGCCGCGCCATGGCCACTCCGACAGATGATGTAAGTACTGTTCACTCTGAACTTAACTGAAGAAAATGAACTTCACAATCAAAACTAAATTTTACTGTGGAAACTGATTGAACTAGTAACAGAGCATTGCAATAGATGTTTAGGGCGTTCGAGCACTAGTAGCAGAGAAGCAGTGATCTAAATCAGCAGACGCTCGAGCAGGGAACGCACTAGCAGAGAGCAAGTCGATGCAAGAGCACCGCGACGAAAGTGCTAAAGCACCAACCATCAGAAGCTGCCGAAGGTCGTGGCAAAGCAAAGAAGCGCAAGCGAGAGCAAGAGCAGATCGTAGTACGAACAAAAGCAGAGAGCAGTAGCAGCGCGACCGGACAAAGAAGAACAGATCCAGCGCGGCGAGAGCCGGAGCAGCTGCTGCTAGTGTCGTTGTGGAAGTCGCCGCTGAGGAAGCAATGACATGGGGGAGAGACGCCGTGGATGACGTGGCCGGCGACGGCGCCGTCGATGGAGACACGCCATGTCTGCTCGGTATCGAGCACCGGTAGCCCTGTGAGATCGAATAAAAGATAAAATGCATTGGTGAGTGCAGAACCTCCTTGGTGGCGCCGAGTTGGCCTTGGCTTCATCGGAGGAATTGGTGAGGTGTTGCGGTTCCGGTGGGGCAGGTCAAGACGGCGCTGTGGGGATTGAGGTGGCGCGATAGACGAGGCGAACGTCAAGGCAGCTCCTTGGAGGTGGAGAACGGGGCGGCTGATCCGGCGGGACGACGAGATCGACAACGGATCCTCATCCGGTGCAGTGGATGAGGGACGGCGAGCTGTTGTGGTGGACGACGTAGTCGGGGAAGAGTCTCCGGCAGGGCGGCGGTCGGGAGGCTGACGGAGGAGCGTGGGGTTTCACGGGTTTTGGCGGCCTCGATGTACGAATGGGGGGGCGAAGGGGGAGGGGGAGCCAAGCTTAGGGACGCGCTTGTCCAAAATGTAGGGTAAGTTACCAATGTACCCCCACCAGTTTTGACACCGCGACGTGGAGCTTCATTTCCGACTGAGGGGTAGAAGGGGGATTTCGCGTGTCTCGGCTGCGGGAGTGCTTTCGGATGAGGAGGGAGTTCTCTCGCGCGTCCAAATTTTGGGATAACAAGGCGCAGCGCGGGTTGAAGAAGCGGGAGTTCCAAAGCAGGTGAGACAAAAGATACTCGAGCTTGAAAATTTCGGGATAACAAGGTGCGGATTCCTAGCTCAAGTAACAAACTTAACGTGTAAAAAACAATTCATACAAGACACAAGAGAGTCATGTCCCCTTTTACTATATTGCTATAGATGCCATTGAAAAAACTACAAGAAAAATGTAAAAAAATCGGAGAACAAGATTACCCTCAAGACAAGACCAAATCGATTCGCACTTCCCTCAACAACAACAAAAAACAAATGGATTCCCACCAAAGAAAGAGTAATGTCCCTTTTTATATGATTACAGATGCCATGATCTCGAATTTCAATTTTTGAATCCACGTTATGTTGAATTCGAATATATCGTTAGGTGACCTTGCGGTTTATAATTGATGTAGTCGTACATTTTGATCTTCCATCATATATGAACATTTTACTCCACCATGTGAACATATATATTGTCGTCTACCATATGGACTAAAATTTGAATCAATTTTCCTTATTTGAATATGATTGTTGTCAAGTTATACAATAATTTAAATATTATCTTGATAACAAAAAACATACATATTACAGTAATCATATTTCACTATGAACTACATGTACCATACGCTCTCCAATTCAAATATTTGTATCCATTTTATGTTGAATTCAAATCATAGTACATTATTGGTCTAGGTAGCGAGATGTTTGGGATAATCTAAACAATGTTTTCGTACGTATAATTTTTGGCTGAATTGGGACAAGTTTTGGTATAAGCTTCTTGCAAACCGGAGCTTCTCTCAAGAAGGCTCGTGAACGTGTCACCTTTGTGTGTGAAACGATATACGCTGCCTCCCCCCTGATTTTATTTACAGAGGCAACATAGAACTATATGAGTGCCCTGTTAAATTTTGGAATTATTTCGGGTTCATTTGGCCTTTTTATACATTAATTGAGTTTCTGGACTTTTAATGTGCATAATCTAAATATGAATTGCATGCACATGCTCCGGTGCACCAAAGTGGGTTGAAAAATCACATGTGTGTCCTTGGTTGAATTTCTAGGTCCCATGGAAGAAATGAGAATGAAATTCAAACATCTAGGCGTCATGACTCGGCCGAGAACATCGAGAAACTTTGATTTTAAATTCATGTAAATCCAAAACTCGCCTGGAAATCATGAAACTTGGCATGGTGTCATGTCATGGCACCAACATGTTGTGGTAAAAATTGGGCCGATTTGGAAGCTCGTGGTTCTAAGAGGGAACGTGCCACCTTTGAGTGTGAAACGATATACGCTGCCCCCCTTGAGTTTCTTAACAAAGGCAACATAGAACTACATTAGTGCCTGTTAAACTTTGGAATTATTCCGGTTCGTTTGTCGCTTTTTATACATTAATTGAGTTTACGGTCATTTAATGTGCATAAGTCAAATTTGAACTACAAGCACATGCTCTCGTGCACCAAAGTTGGTTGAAAAATCACATTTGTGTCCTTGGGTGAATTTCTAGGTCCCGTGCAAGAAATGAGAATAAAATTAAAACATCTGGGCATCGTGGCTCGGCCGAGAACATTGAGAAACTTGGTTTTAAAATTCTTGTAAATCCAAAACACGTCTAAAAATCATGAAACTTGGCATGGATGTCATGTCATGGTACTACCATGTTGTGGTAAAAAAATGGCCGAATAGGAACAGATTTTGGTATAAGCTTCTTGCAAACCCAAGCTTCTCTCAAGAAGGCTCGCGGTTCTAAGAGGGAACGTGCCACCTTTGAGTGCGAAATGATATACGTTGTCCCCCTTGAGTTTATTTACAAAGGCAACATAGAACTACATGAGTGCCCTGTTAAATTTTCGAATTATTCCGGCTTCGTTTGGCCTTATTTACACATTAATTGAGTTTTCGGTCATTTAATGTGCATAATTCAAATTTGAACTACAAGCACATGCTCCTGTGCACCAAAGTTGGTTGAAAAATCACATTTGTGTCCTCAGGTGAATTTATACTCCCTCCTTCCATCTATATAGGTCCTAATGTGTTTTTCGAAGCTAGCTTTGACCAAAAGTTAGAGCAATAATATATGACATGCAACTTACACAAAGCATACCTTCAAATTTGTATCTCAAAGGAGCTTCCAGTAATATAATTTTCATAGTATACATCTCATGTGCTATTAATCTTGTCAATAGTCAAAGGCTGTCTTGAAAAACACATTAGGACCAATATAGATGGAAGGAGGGAGTAGGTCCCATGCAAAAAATGAGAATAAAATTCAAACATCTGAGCATCGTGGCTCGGTCGAGAACATTGAGAAACTTGGTTTTAAAATCATGAAACTTGGCATGGTGTCATGTCATGGTAGTACCATGCCGTGGTAAAAAAATGGCCGAATAGGAACAAATTTTTGTATAAGCTTCTTGCAAATCGGAGCTTCTCTCAAGAAGGCTCGTGGTTTTGGGAGGGAACGTGTCACCTTTGTGTACATAATTCAAATTTGAAATACAAGCACATGTTCCAGTGCACCAAAGTTGGTTGAAAAATCACATCTGTGTCCTCAGGTAAATTTGTAGGTTACATGCAAGAAATGGGAATGAAATTCAAAATTCTGGGCGTCGTGGCGGGGTTGGAAACATTGAGAAACTTAGTTTTTTAATTCCTTTAAATCCAAAACACGCATGAAAATAATGAAACTTGGCTTGGTGCCATGACATGGTGTGACGCCCGAATAATTAAGCTACAGTGATCCCCCCGCTAATGATGCCATGTCACCTCGGTTACTGTTGATAAACTCTAGATAATTCAAAACCGAAACAAATTCAAAATTTAATTACAGGAAAACAATAAAAGTTTTCAAACATTAAACTTAAAAATGTTCGGTTTGTACTAAATATAACATAGATAATTATGGTGTAGAAGACAGTTTATAAAATTCATAAATTTTTTAAATTAAATTAAAACAGAAAATAGAAATAAATAAAAGAAAATGCAAAACAAAAAAGCCCCCCCCCCCACTAGGCCTTTTGGCCCAACTGGCCATCCACACGGACTCCCTCAAATACTCAATGGGCCAGCCCACCCCGCGCACCCACTCCCTTATCCCCCCACTCCCCAGGGTCCCGAAACCCTAACCCACCACTCTCCCCCGCACGATCCCCCCACTCACTTCCCCACTCCCTTCGATCCCCTCCCCCCGTCTGGATCGAGCTGCGCCCCGAGCCCCAATGCACGTCGCGCGCCCCCGACACCAATCGCCGGCGCCGCCTCCCTGTCGGGCAGGCCGTTCTCGACCTCCTCCTCGTCGACCCCCCCCCCACTCCCTCACCCCCACGGCCCGATCCCGATCTGGATCGGGAGGGGGGCGCCCCGACGTCACTGGCGCCCTCGACACCACCTGCCGCTCACCGTCCCTGGAGCCAGCTCGACGCCGTCGCCGCCCGGACTGCCTCCCCGCCGTCCTCTGCATCGTCGCATCCTTGTCCCCACCGCGTGTCGTCCCCGTCCTCCTCCCCAAGGGTCGCCCCCGAGCCTCGCCGCCCGAACAACTACGAGCGGAGGGTGAGGAAACCCCCGACCTCCTCCTTTCCCCGCGCCGCGCTTCGGCTTGGATAGTTGTCGCCGCCGCGCGCCACCCGCCACCCGCGCGCCCGACCGTGCCGATCGTGCGCCCGGCGCGCACTCCCTGCTCGACCGACCACTACTCTGCCAGCATCAAGCCGCCCCGCAGCCCAGCCCACGTCCCAGCGCCTTGCTCGCTCTCGCGCCCAGCCCGTGCATGTGTCGCCGCCTCCGCCAGCGCCTGTCTGCCTCACGCAGCTAGCCCGCCACCGCCAGAGCCCCACCGAGACCACCCTAGCCAGCTTCTTGTCGAGGCCATGGCCTGCGGCGCCTCCATCACGCCTTGCGTGCGTGTTGGTGACGCCACGCCTTGCGCCCGCATCCACCGCCGGTAGCCCTCTGCCCTATGACATATGGGGCCCACGCCTGAAACGTTTAAAAAAGATAAAGATAAACAAAAATGAATTAATAAAATTAATAATTAATTAATTAGTGAATTAATTAAGTTAATTAATCATGTTTAATTAATCTAATTAACTAGTTAGTTTAATTAAACAGTAATTAGATTAGCTAAATCCTAATTAATCTAAGCAGCGTATGACAGGTGGGTCCCGCACGTCAGTTTGACCAGTCAACACCTCTGTTGACTGCTGACGTCATGCTGACATCATGATGACGTCAGCATGCACTGTTCTGGATAATGTTGATTTTAAATAATTCAATAAATCCTGAAAATGATTTAAATATTTTAAAATTAATATAAAATAAACCATAGCTCGGATGGAAAAACTTTGTACATGAAAGTTGCTCAGTACGACGAGGCGAATCCGGTTATGTAGCCCGTTCATCTGCCACGCATCCCTAGCACAACGAACACGCAACTTTTCCCCTCTGATTCATTTGTCCAAAAACGCGAAACATCCGGGAATACTTGTGACGCCCCCGATTCAATCGTACACTAATCATGCACGCAAATGTGTACGATCAAGATCAGGGACTCACGGGAAGATATCACAAGACAACTCTAAAAACATAAATAAGTCATACAAGCATCATAATACAAGCCAGGGCCTCGAGGGCTCGAATACAAGTGCTCGATCATAGACAAGTCATGGAAGCAACAATATCCGAAAGTACAGACATAAGTTAAACAAGTTGCCATAAAATGGCTAGCACAAAGCTGGGATACAGATCGAAGAGGTCGAGGCCTCCTACCGATCCTCCTAAACTACTCACTGGTGGAGTCGTCGCCGGCTGCTGCGGAGTAGTAGGCACCTCCGGTGTAGTAGGAGTAAATGCGTCGGCGGTGGCGTCTGGATCACAGGCTCCAACATCTGGTTGCGACAACCAGGTAGAAGGGATAGGGGGAAAAGAAGGAGAAAGCAACCGTGAGTACTCACCCAAAGTACTCGCAAGCAAGGAGCTACACTACATATGCATGGGTATATGTGTAAAGTGCCATATCAGTGGACTGGACTGCAGAATGCCACAATAAGAGGGGGATAGCTAATCCTGTCGAAGACTACGCTTCAGGCCACCTCCGTATTGCAGCATGTAGAAGAGAGTGGACTGAAGCCCTCCAAGTAGCATGGCATAGCAATAATCCTACCCGGCGATCCCCTCCTCGTTGCCCCGTTAGAGAGCGATCACCGGGTTATATCTGGCACTTGGAAGGGTGTGTTTTATTAAGTATCCAGTTCTAGTTGTCATAAGGTCAAGGTACAACTCCAAGTCGTCCTGTTACCGAAGATCACGGCTATTCGAATAGATTAACTTCCCTGCAGGAGTGCACCACATAACCCAACACGCTCGATCCCATTTGGCCGGACACACTTTCCGGGGTCATGCCCGGCCGCGGAAGATCAACATGTCGCAGCCCCACCTAGGCACAACAGAGAGGTCAGCACGTCGGTCTAAACCTAAGCGCACAGGGGTCTTGGCCCATCGCCCTTAGCACACACACGCGTTCTGAACGGGCGGAAGCGGAACTAGCCCCTTAATACAAGAGCAGGCTTATGTTCCAATCCGGTAGCGCCCGCTCGATCGGCCGACGTCCACGAAGGCTTCGGCTGATACCACAACGTCGAGTGCCCATAACTTTCCCACGTAGTTGGTTAGTGCGTATAGACCAAATGGCGAGACTCGGATCAAATACCAAGATCTCGTTAAGCGTGTTAAGTATCCATGAACGCCGACCAGGCCAAGCCCACCTCTCTCCTAGGTGGTCTCAACCTGCCTGTCGCTCCGCCACAAAGTAACGATCGGGGCCGTCGGGAACCCGGGCCCACCACTACAGGTGGAACCACCGCCTTCAAATTTCATCTCCGAACAAGATCACATGTAATGTAATAGTGTAAAGTATATAGTATATGCCCGTGATCACCTCCCAAATTGATCACGGCCCAGTAGTATAGCATGGCAGACGGACAATAGTGTAGGGCCACTGATGGAACACTAGCATCCTATACTAAGCAAGAGGATAGCGGTAAAGGTAACAACAGTAGTAGCAAGGACAGTCTATGCAAAGAAGTATAGGATTAATCGAAAGCGATAACATGCTACACTACTCTAATGCAAGCATTATAGAGAAGAATAGGCGATATCCGGTGATCAAGGGGGTGCTTGCACAGGTTGCTCTGGCAAGAAGGAGAATTAAATCAACATCGTAGTCGATCAGGGCAGCAGCAACGTCAGTCTCGTAGTTTACCGGAGAGAAGAGGGGGGGAAACAATAAATATAATGCAAACAAAGCATCACAAAACATAAAGAGGCAACACGCGGTGCTAGGTATGCCCTAACGCGGTAGGAGGTGATACCGACGAAGGGGGGAAACATCCGGGAAAGTATTCCCGGTGTTTCGCGTTTTCGGACAGATGAATCAGAGGGAAAAAGTTGCGTGTTCGTTGTGCTAGGGATGCGTGGCGGATGAACAGGCTGCGTAACCAGATTCGCCTCGTCGTACTGAGCAACTTTCATGTACAAAGTTTTCCCATCCGAGCTGCGGTTTATTTTATATTAATTTTAAAAGATTTAAATCATTTTTAGGATTTATTTAATTATTTAAAATCAACATTATCCAGAACAGTGCATGCTGATGTCATCATGATGTCAGCATGACGTCAGCAGTCGACAGAGGTGTTGACTGGTCAAAATGACGTGCGGGACCCACCTGTCATACGCTTCTTAGATTAATTAGGATTTAGCTAATCTAATTACTGTTTAATTAAACTAACTAGTTAACTAGATTAATTAAACATGATTAATTAACTTAATTAATTCACTAATTAATTAATTATTAATTTTATTAATTCATTTTTGTTTATCTTTATCTTTTTTTTAAACGTTCTGGGGGCGTGGGCCCCATATGTCATAGGGCCAGAGGGCTACCAGGCAGTGGATGCGTGCACCTGGGCGTGGGTGTCCGCCCGAACACGCACGGGCGTGATGGAGGGCGCCGGCGGAGGCCATGGCCTCGACAAGAAGCTGGCTAGGACGGTCCCCGGCGGGGGCTCTGGCGATTCTTGAGGCTAGCGGCGTGAGGCAGATGGCAGGCGCCCGTGAGGCGGTGACACATGCACGGCAAGGCGCGTGGCGCGCGAGCAAGGCGCCGGGCGTGGCTGGCGAGGGCGGCTGCAGGCGCGTGGGGCAGAGCAGCGGTCGGCGAGCAGGGGCGTGCACGCCGAACGCAGTCGGCGCTGAGGAAGCAAAGGCGGGGTGGCGCGTGGTGCGCGGCGAGCGCACAACTATCCACGCCGAAGCGCGGCGCGGGGAAAGGAGGAGGTTGGGGGTTTCCTCACCCTTCGCTCGTAGTTGTTCGGGCGGCGAGGCTCGGGGGCGACCCTTGGGGAGAAGGACGGGGACGACACGCGGTGGGGACGAGGATGCGACGATGTAGAGGACGGCCGGGAGGCAGTCCGGGCGGCGACAGCGTCGAGCTGGCTCCAGGGACGGCGAGCGGCAGGTGGTGTCGAAGGCGCCGGTGACGTCGGGGCGGCCCCCTCCCGATCCAGATCGGGATCGGGCAGAGGGGGTGAGGGAGAGGGGGGGTCAACGACGAGGAGGTCGAGGACGGCATGTCTGGCAGGGAGGCGACACCGGGGATTGGTGTCGGGAGCGGGCGGCGATGCCGAGGCTCGGCGCAGCTCGATCCAGACGGGGGGAGGGGATTGAAGGGAGTGGGGAAGTGAGTGGGGGGGGGGGGTCGTGCGGGGGAGAGTGCTGGGTTAGGGTTTCGGGACCCTGGGGAGTGGGGGGTAAGGGAGTGGGTGCGTGGGGTGGGCTGGCCCATTCGGGCGGCTGGGGGTCCGCGTGGATGGCCAGTTGGGCCAAAAGGCCCAGCGGGGGGGGGCTTTTTTTTGCATTTTCTTTTATTTATTTCTCTTTTCTGTTTTAATTTAATTTAAAATATTTATGCATTTTATAAAACTGTGTCTTCTACACCATAATTATCTATGTAATATTTAGTACAAATCGGACATTTTTAAATTTAATGTTTGAAAACTTTTATTGTTTTCCTGTAATTAAATTTTGAATTTGTTTTGGTTTTGAATTATCTAGAGTTTATCAACAGTAACCGAGGTGACATGGCATCGTTAGCGGGGGATCACTGTAGCCTAATTATCCGGGCGTCACAATTCTCCTCCACTACAATAAATATTGTCCCGAGATTTAGGATGCGTAAGGGGGGAAGAAGATTCTAGTTACGAAATTATAGCGAGTGTTCTCGGTCTTAATTGCTCTTTCCGAAGTAGTTGATCCCTTTTTGGTGATGTCTTCATTTCTCTACTCCAGGTCATCATGATGAAGTGGCCATCCTTCCTTCGGAGTCTTCATCATACTAACGAAAGATTAAGGGGGTATACCGGAAGAATGGACCTCTGCAGGGTAGACTATCTGGTAGACAACAACGAGGAAGGTGGCGGAAAGGAACTCTCGAATTGGAACTTAAGATAATATCAGAGAGCAAGTAGAACGGTGCAATAAGAAGTTTCGAGAGGATAGGCAATCGTTCATTGCCTGAAACAAAACGTGATAGGGTTCAAAGCAATGGGAATAAGTATTGTGTCTGATACCAGAGTTGATCACTAGACAGGTGGTCCGTGAATTACACACGAAACCAAGAGTAAGGGATAACTTTGTCAACAAGGTGTACAGGAAAGTCAGGTTTCGATCCTGTGGAACTGTGAGTTATGGGCCCACCATGTGGGTTAAAAGTAGGGAGGGCACTATCTTCTTGCACGATCATGACAACAAGGCATGTCAGAGGATAGTCTGTCGGTCATGTCGGCAACAACATCGGTACCAAGGGTGAGGGACGAAGAGAACCATTTTCCTGCTCGTTGAACGAGGCGGACCAATACGCAAAGTTCTCGTCCATCGGTGGTTACCGGAATGTCATCAACAATAGTAACAGGTTCTTGCTTACAGAATTGTACACCGAGGTGTTTACATAAGCAAGAGAATATTGCTGCTTAGATCATATAGATCACAAGAAAGGTTCAAACAAACAATGGAAAGTAAAATATGATAATCATGTTAAACAGAACAATGGAAAGGAAAATGTGTTAAAACAAATATTTCAGGGTTATATCCTTTCCAAGGACAAGCGGAGCATGATGTCCATGACAGGATAGGAAGTAGAAAACCATTAAGGTAAGGGGAAGGGATTTCATGATATTACCCATACAACGGTGTCTGGATAATTGAGCAAGAAAACATTTCGCATTGGGCTTCAAATGTTCTTGTCGAAAATCGGAGTACCACAGACATGCTTTGAGATAGCATTGACATGGTCAACAAGTGAAGATCAAACTTTGAAAACAAAAAGGATCCACCAGGAACAACTTATAGAATAAGTCTTACAATTTCCTCAGGGAATAATGGATAACCTTGCTAAAAAGGAAACTATAATAATAGGTCCTCCGGTCAGGTGCGCTAGGCATGACATCACCTTACCGAGTAATATAAAGACCAATGTTATAACTCTTGGAAATATGTTCCAACCATCATATCTGTCCGAGGTTCAGATCCGATTGGTGTCAAGATACCTCAGACTCAGGATGCCTAAGAGGAAAAGGTGCAACACAATTTTACAAGATGACATTGTGAGATTCTCAGAAATGATCTATGGAAGCAAGTTCCGAAACAAGAGTTCATCATTAAATCAAGGAGAGATGAGGAGGTGGCTGATGGACTCAGCAATAATTCAACGAGATATCCAAAAGATGGATTTCCACAAGCATGTGAACAAGGAGATATCATTTGTCAGTTCAAATGGTATAATGATGTACGCTCGAGGGGGAACATACACAATTAAACATCGGTTGAAAGGTGCACTCGAAATATGGGCTTAAGTAGCACAGCCGATGTTAGAATGGTGATTCGATAACCAATGGTCTAAGAATGAAATGTCGACCACTAACTTCAAAACAATAGGGTTGCTAGAAGGGCAGAATCCAAACAACACAGTTTACCTGTTGGTATCCCGGTTAGAATCCACATGGGGACCTGGAAATGTACGGAGATGTTAATAAGTATCACTTGTATCAAGAATTCTTAAGGGTGGTGAATTTCCCATGACATTCTTGACATGAAAGATAGCAAGGATCTCAAGGTTCAACACAATACATGGACAAGTTTGTGTTGAAGGGAAAGTAAGAATGTTGCCGATGATAACACAAATCATCGAGAGGCAAGGATGGTATTTCTCATCAGGAATTCAATTGATATCCTGGAGGAACTCAGAATGTTGATGATGATCCTGACAAATTCTGTCGAGAAGTTTCATGGAGATGTAATCGGTCGGCGATGACATCAAGTCAAAGGATTGATGAAGCAAAATGTTCTTGGGACCATGAGTAGGACACAAACTCGAATTCAAGCTTGTCGTTCAAGGTGGAACGATAAGACGAGGAAATCGGTGTAAGTTTAGCTCATCATCGAAAGTTGTGCTCCGGAATTAAGGACCCGGTAGCACAGTTAAAATTAGCACGATAATGATGTAGCCGATCAGGCTAGGAGTGACGACATGGAGTATTAAACTTCTCGACCACAAAGTACTGGGGGTACCGAATCTCAGTGTTGATTGGATTCACAAATCGGGGTTCTCGGTTGACGACAACCCATAACACGTGGAGTGACTGTGATGGGGAAACGTACTACTTCATCAGAAATTCATAAGATGAAGTGCAATGGGTTGATATCCTCGAGATACCAGGGGGTAATACTCGAAGGTAGAACAAAATTGAGGTTGGGAAGGCGTACTGATCTGCAGAAGGCAGGTACTTTAACTTGTCCGAGAAATAGAATCAAAGGATAACAATCATGGTCGGAACCCACGATCATAAAGGATCGAACCACGGATACAAGATGAACTTATGACAAGGGGGTAATTATTTTTACGAGCAGCTTCCATGATAAGTTATACATCGTGTCCATGGGCATGAACGCAAGGTTCAAGGTCGACTCCCACTTCTTCAATGTATAACCTTCCATTCACTTCTTGCTTTGATAAAGGCATTAGTGTTGAAAGTTTTACAGTGAAATACCGGATGAGTATGACTCGTGAAAACTTCCGAGTTCACACATATAAAGGAAGGCATAGGTTCAACCCGTCGAGTATCGTGGAAACATATACCACAAGCTTCAATAGTAAATACCACCATTTCGAAAGCAGAGCATGGTTGGCCTAGCAGATGATACAATTTATCAAGGGCATTATGTATCAGGTAAAGAACTCACAAGAATTTTGGTTGTGAAGGACATTGTCGGATAATAACCCGGCAATGGGTATGGCGGTCCACAACGGGGCTGATGTGAGTATCGGTACTCAATCAAAGGAAAAAGGAACGCCAAGGCATCGGATTATAGAAACAACTGACTAATTCAAAGCTTAATGCAAACAAATTCTATGATTTCCAAATCAAGGGATCAGAAGCAATCATTCTGATCGAAAATGAATAAGTTCAATAGACTTAGAAGCACAAACGATCAAGGCATTGATTGGTCAAGAACCAGCTCATATCCAAATGACGTCTGAGCCGGAAGGATGAATTCTAGGATTCGACTGACGAATGCGAGCATCCTCAACATATTGAATCAACGAACTTAAAATGATAAAGACAAGGGAGGCCAATAAGATTACAAAACTTATTGGATTAACCATAATGCAAGCAAGCGAGAATTTCAAGAGCAATAGGCTGCTCAGGATTTTCAGAAGATCGAATAATATTTTGAAGTCCTTTTCGGAACACATGAACAACTGGGAATGAGAGGATACTCGATAAGTGCGAGAATTATCCGTGAGGGGTATTCAGTGACAAAAGATCGACAAGGCAGTAAGCTCAAAGGATTCTTGGAACAACAGAGAGAATTTCGAGGTATCTTGTAATAACAAGATCAACTGGGAAGCATTGTCTGAATGGCGAGTATACGTGCTTATCCATAGGGGTTTATTGATGGAAGGGAACTGCATAAGTGACCATAAAGTCTCGAGAGAACATCAGAGAGTATCTTCGGATCCTTCTGGTGCAGCAGACGATCATCTGCAACAAGGGGCTCTCCGATAGAAAGTTGTTACGAGAACCTAATGTTAGAGTTTAGCAAATTCATTTAACCCGAATAGAAGAGAGATCAGAGTCCCAGAGTATAGGTCGAGGAATAAAATATCCTAATACCACCCAATGGCGACGTGGGCCCGTAAGGCACACAGCCATGTTAGTAAAAACTTTTTCAATGACTAGACTCGACTTCGACCAAGGAGTTGGAAGGGGGATTCCTACAGGTAGCCGACTCTGATACCAACTTGTGACGCCCCCAATTCAATCGTACACTAATCATGCACGCAAATGTGTACGATCAAGATCAGGGACTCATGGGAAGATATCACAACACAACTCTAAAAACATAAAAAAGTCATACAAGCATCATAACACCAGCCAGGGGCCTTGAGGGCTCGAATACAAGTGCTCGATCATAGACAAGTCAGCGGAAGCAACAATATCTGAGTACAGACATAAGTTAAACAAGTTGCCATAAGATGGCTAGCACAAACTGGGATACAGATCGAAAGAGGCGCAGGCCTCCTTCCTGGGATCCTCCTAAACTACTCCCCGGTAAATCGTCGGCCGGGCTGCAGTAGTAGTAGGCACCTCCGGTGTAGTAGGAATTAAATGCCGTCAATCTGGTGGCGTCTGGATCCCGGGCTCCAACATCTGGTTGTGACAACCAGGTAGAAGGGATAGGGGGAAAAGAAGGAGAAAGCAACCGTGAGTACTCATCCAAAGTACTCGCAAGCAAGGAGCTACACTACATATGCATGGGTATATGTGTAAAGGGCCATATCGATTAATTTGAGCTGAGAATGCCAGAATAAGAGGGGGATAGCTAATCCTGTCGAAGACTACGCTTCAGGCCACCTCCGTCTTGCAGCATGTAGAAGAGAGCAGACTGAAGCCCTCCAAGTAGCATCGCATAGCAATAATCCTACCCGGCGATCCCCTCCTCGTTGCCCTGTTAGAGAGCGATCACCGGGTTATATCTGGCACTTGGAAGGGTGTGTTTTATTAAGTATCCAGTTCTAGTTGTCATAAGGTCAAGGTAAAACTCCAAGTCGTCCTGTTACCGAAGATCACGGCTATTCGAATAGATTAACTTCCCTGCAGGGGTGCACCACATAACCCAACACGCTCGATCCCATTTGGCCGGACACACTTTCACAGGTCATGCCCGGCATGCGGAAGATCAACACGTCAGAGCCCCACCTAGGCACAACAGAGAGGTCAAGACGCCGGTCTAAACCTAAGCGCCACAGGGTGCAGGCCCATCGCCCTTAGCACACACTGCACATTATGAACGCGCCGGAAGTGGAACTAGCCCCTTAATACAAGAGCAGGCTTACGTTCCAATCCGGTGGCAGCGCCTTCGATCATTGACGTCACGAAGGCTTTGGCTGATACCACGACGTCGAGTGCCCATAACTTTCCCACGTAGTTGGTTAGTGCGTATAGACCAAATGGCCAGACTCACATCAAATACCAAGATCTCGTTAAGCGTGTTAAGTATCCGTGAACACCGACCAGGGCCAAGCCCACCTCTCTCCTAGGTGGTCTCAGCCTGCCCTGTCGCTCCGCCACAAAGTAACAGTCGGGGGCCGTCGGGAACCCAGGCCCACCACTACCTGGGTGGAACCACCTGCCCCTTCAGCCCCCATCTCCGAACAGTATCACATGTAATGTAATAGTGTAAAGTATATAGTATATGCCCGTGATCACCTCCCAAAGTGATCACGGCCCAGTAGTATAGCATGGCAGACGGACAAGAGTGTAGGGCCACTGATGGAACACTAGCATCCTATACTAAGAAGTAGGATAGCAGGTAAAGGTAACAACAGTAGTAGCAAGGACAGGCTATGCAGCAGTATAGGATTAACTGAAAGCAGTAACATGCTACACTACTCTAATGCAAGCATTATAGAGAAGAATAGGCGATATCTGGTGATCAAGGGGGGGGCTTGCCTGGTTGCTCTGGCAAGAAGGAGGGGTCGTCAACACCGTAGTCGATCAGGGCAGCAGTGACGTCAGTCTCATAGTTTATCGGAGAGAAGAGGGGGGGAAACAATAAATATAATGCAAACAAAGCATCACAAAACATAAAGAGGCAATACATGGTGCTAGGTATGCCCTAACGCGGTAGGAGGTGATACCGACGAAGGGGGGAAACATCCGGCAAAGTATTCCCGGTGTTTCGCGTTTTTGGATAGATGAATCGGAGGGGAAAATTTGCGTGTTCGTTGTGCTAGGGATGTGTGGCGGATGAACGGGATGCTTAACCGGATTCGCCTCGTCGTACTGAGCAACTTTCATGTACAAAGTTTTTCCATCCGAGCTACGGTTTATTTTATATTAATTTTAAAAGATTTGAATCATTTTTAGGATTTATTTAATTATTTAAAATCAACATTATCCAGAACAGTGCATGCTGACGTCATCATGATGCCAGCATGACGTCAGCAGTCAACAGAGGTGTTGACTGGTCAAACTGACGTCTTGGGACCCACATCATCTGTTGCTTAGATTAATTAGGAGTTAGCTAATCTAATTACTGTTTAATTAAACTAACTAGTTAATTAGATTAATTAAACATGATTAATTAACTTAATTAATTCACTAATTAATTAATTAATTATTTTCTTAATTCATTTTTGTTTATCTTTATCTTTTTTTAGAACGTTCTGGGGGCGTGGGCCCCATATGTCATAGGGCCAGAGGGCTACCGGGCGGTGGATGCGGGCGCTGGCGAGGCGTCACTTGAACACGCAGGCGTGATGGAGGGCGCCGGCGGAGGCCATGGCCTCGACGAGAAGCTGGCGAGGGCGGTCCCCGGCGGGGGCTCTGGCGGTGGCGGGGCTAGCAGCGTGAGGCGGGACAGGGGCGCCCGGCGGGAGGCGGTGACACATGCACGGCAGCGCAGGGCAGGCGCGTAGGCGCGAGCAAGGCGCCGGGGCGTGGCTTGGCGGGGCGGCTGCGGGCGTCGATGGCCCGGCAGAGCAGCAGGTCAGCGAGGGAGCAGGCGTGCACGCATCGGGCACGGTCGGGGCGCGGCGAAGCAACGGCGGGGTGGCGCGTGGTGCGCGGCGAGCGCACTACTATCCACGCCGAAGCGCGGCGTAGGGAAAGGAGGAGGTCGGGGGTTTCCTCACCCTTCGCTCGTAGTTGTTTGAGCGGCGAGGCTCGGGGGCGACCCTTGGGGAGGAAGACGGGGACGACACGCGGTGGGGACGAGGATGCGACAATGTAGAGGACGGCGGGGAGGCAGTACGGGCGGCGACGGCGTCGAGCTGGCTCCAGGGACGGTGAGCGGCAGGTGGTGTCGAGGGTGCCGGTGACGTCGGGGCGGCCCCATCCCGATCCAGATCAGGATCGGGCAGAGGGGGTGAGGGAGAGGAGGGGTCGACGACGAGGAGGTCGAGGACGCCCTGTCCGGCAGGGAGGCGGCGCCGGCGATTGGTGTCGGGGGCGCGCGACGTGCATTGGGGCTCGGGCGCAGCTCGATCCAGACGGGGGGGAGGGGATCAAAGGGAGTGGGGAAGTGAGTGGGGGGTCGTGCGGGGGAGAGTGGTGGGTTAGGGTTTCGGGACCCTGGGGAGTGGGGGGATAAGGGAGTGGGTGTGCGGGGTGGGCTGGCCCATTCGGGCGGCTGGGGGTCCGCGTGGATGGCCAGTTGGGCCAAAAGGCCCAGCGGGGGGGTTTTATTTTGTTTTACATTTTCTTTTATTTATTTCTCTTATTTGTTTTAATTTAATTTAAAATATTTATGCATTTAATAAAACTGTGTCTTCTACACCATAATTATCTATGTAATATTTAGTACAAACCGAACATTTTTAAATTTAATGATTGAAAACTTTTATTGTTTTCCTGTAATTAAATTTTGAATTTGTTTCAGTTTTGAATTATCTAGAGTTTTTCAACAGTAACTGAGGTGACATGGCATCATTAGCGGGGGATCACTGTAGCTTAATTATCCGGGCGTCACACATGGCACCAACATGCTGTGGTAAATTTGCAGTCCGATTTGCGAAAGCGCACACATTAACAATCAACAAAGTCATTTTGGAACAAGTGCTGTCACGTTACAATCGGAAACACAAGTATTGTTGAAACCGTGGCGTTCTACTTACTAGTACCATTTACGTGCCGCCACGCGTCCCCATTTTTTATTAGCTTGGAGGCGCCGTGCAGGGTAGTTATTTGAGTACGAGAGGCGTGCGATCAGACCCCTGCGCGTGCTTATCGGGAGGAGAGCCCTTTGACCTCCATCTGCCGTCCACCTCTCTCCCAAGGTCTCCATTAATGGCGCCCGAGCCTCTGTTTAATGGTGTGGCTATGTCTCACTCGACTGAGATTTAAGAGAGAAAAAAGAAAATCTGAAAGCACGGATCTTTATGTAAGATACGACGGACCTATATAGCATCTAGTGCGACTTATAGCAAGACTGATGAATATATATAAGGATGATTAAATTTTTTTTGATCAAAGAAGGGCTTGTCCCTTCCGATTTTCATTACTGAAAACCACCACAATTCACAAGAAGTTCAGCACAACTCCAGCCTAACACGAAGGACTAAAAGCTACCAGATTGAAATTGCAACATCCCAAGAGGCCAACAAAGGCGAAATATCCGCGCTAAAAACCCAACATTTCACAAACGACGACACAATCCACATCCTAAACCGATTATTACATCAAAAGAAACCAGGAAACTGAAGGAAGCCCAGCAGCAACTAGAAGAACAACAACGCCAGGGTCGCCACAGCAAGAGTTTTCTTCATTCCAGCCTCGCAACATTGATCTTCCACAGAAAGATAAGGATGATTAATTGTCTCACATAATTAGAAAGATAATTAAAAAAGCTACATGCGGCAACGCCTGAAATACACAAGGGCAAAAGAAGAAGGAAGACAAGGATCTGGCTCGCTGATCTCCAATTTCTTGATGCATTGCTGCAGGCCGCGGGAACTAGTCTCAGCGGCAAGCGGCGATGAGCTCTTTCGTGTCCTCAAGACGCTGCTTGAGAACATCCACGGATTCCTCCACTAGCCTTTGGCGCTCGTTGTGGAGCATGTCATTCTCGTCCATAAGTTTCTTGACGATGACGCCGGTCCTCTTCAACAAGGCACTGGTCTCCTCCTACTTGTCTGCACTTCGCACGATCTTCTCCCTCAGAAGGTCCCGCTTCGCCCGGAGCCTCTCATTGCCCTCCCTTAGTACGCTGATAGCCTGTTCAAACAGCCTTTCATGTCGTCCTGCAACCTCGCCCAGCCGGAGATCTGATCCATCAGGCTATGGATGATCGCATGCATGCGCTTTGTAACGATCGTCCGCGTGCATGAGAAATTTTCCTGTGCCGCTGCAGCGCGGGACATCTTTGCTTCATGGGCGCGGCCGGACCAGTCTGCTGCATCGACGATGTGGCGGGACCTCTGTGCTGCTTCAGCGGCGCGGCGGGACCTCTGTGCTGCTACTTCCCCGCTGCGGGACATGTCGGCTGCTCTCGCAGCGAGGCGGGACATCTCTCGTGCTTCCGCTTCCATGCTCGCCTCTCCCTGGTGGCAACTCTCGACCCAGAACTCACGCTGGCCATGGCAGACGCAAGGGAAGGATGCTGAATGGCTTGTTTGTTTTTGTGGATGAGGAGTTGAGGAGGAATGCGCAGTCATCTTGACATACTAGTATTTATAACCAAGTACTAATACGCTCCTAAGTGGGAAACCGTTTAGGTTGTGATCGGTGTGAACAGGTTTGCAATTCAATATAGCGTGGAGTAATTTGGAATGTGACGATACGCAAGCTCAAAATTTATTGACGGTTCAAGTTTCGAAGTGCGACACTATTCCCGAATGGAGTACTTCTTTTTCTACTCTCTCCTTTCCGGTTTTATAGGGCTTATCTCAAAATTTTAGTTTTTCCATTTTATAAGGCTCAATTTGGTTGTTCCCCAACACATGTTCAGATTCCAAGGTGCATTAAATCATTGCATGCAAGTATTAAGAGAAAATTGACCAATGCATGTACTTTATGCATGCATGCATTGCAATTAATGCATTGATAAACATAAAATTTTTTCGCCACCAAAACCCACCATTTCTTAAGCTAAAGTAGACCAAGGTAATCCCTATATTAGCATATTACTAAGATAAACAGAAGACATTGTAGAAACATTTAGGACGTGAGCTTGTCAATCTGAATATGGAGGGACACAAGCTTAGCCCCGGCCAGCAGCTTGGGCGGAACTGTCAAGAAGGTCAGCTCCTGCACGTCGACGTCGCCGGGATCATTGCTGCTTGTCACCTCCATTTCCACCTTGATGGCGTCGGTCGTGCCTTTGGGCTCCCCCGGTGAACCGTTCGCCCTACAGCTTGACCACGTAGTCTGGCAGGCTTGATGTGGTGGTAGAGCGCCGGGCGGCGGGCCTTCGTAGCCGCAGACGGCACGGGCATTTGCGAGCGCGAGCGGACACACGCTCACGTGATCGGCGAGCTTGTGGTAAGTGACGAGAGCCCACGGCCTTCGTGCGGCACTCCACCCTCACCGACGAAGGATCGGAGTCCACCGCTGTTCCGCGACGCCGAAGCCACCGCCACGCCGCACTTCGCACCGCCGCTGGTTCCCGGGCGCTCGACGCGGCAGTCCGCAGGCCAGTGCCCTCTCTTGCTGCAGAAATCAATTGTACAAGCACATCAATCAAGAAACCTGCACCTTGCTCAATCACCGAAGCAGACGAGGTGTATTCGAACCTCATACACTGGAGGCGCCAAGGGGCGGAGGCACAAGTGGAGCACGGTGAGGTCCATCGAGACCTTAGAGAGCTCCATCGTCGGGTCCTGTTCGGTCTGCATGATCTCGCCCTCCTCGTGCACAACCATCTCTCGACTTGGGCCGGGGTATTACAAAGCTTTACCATCACATATTTTATACTACTTCAAGGTGCATTAAATCAACACATGCAAGTATCAAAAGGAGAGTCACGTCATGCATGCATGTGTTGTAATTAATGCATCGGTAAATGCAAATTATAGAAATATATCGAGTGCAGTGCTTTGATGTGTCGCGTCAACTCATACATCAACGAGAAGTTTAATTATCCTCTCCCTCGCGGACTTAACTGCACCTGCCTTTGGCTGTATGGCAGGTTGGCCACACACCTGTCGGGCCCACCTGTCATACACGCAAAGGCAGGAGTGTCCCTCCCTCGCCCATGAGCGTGGTGGCTGGCAAGACTAGGAGAAGCTTTCGCTACACGCTCTCCCTCCCGCACGCGGTGGACATGCAGCAGTTCAATCGGTGTCAGAAGGCCAGAAGCGAACTGTAGTACTTGAGGGAGTCCTGGACTAGGGGGTGTCCGGATAGCCGGACTATCGTCACGGCCGGACTCCAAGACTATGAAGATACAAGATTGAAGACTTCGTCCCGTGTCCGGATGGGACTTTCCTTGGCGTGGAAAGCAAGCTTGGCGATACGGATATGTAGATCTCCTACCATTGTAACCGACTCTGTGTAACCCTAACCTATCCGGTGTCTATATAAACCGGAGGGTTTTAGACCTTAGGACGAACAACAATAATACCATAGGCTAGCTTCTAGGGTTTAGCCTCCTTGATCTCGTGGTAGATCTACTCTTGTACTACCCATATCATCAATATTAATCAAGCAGGAGTAGGGTATTACCTCCATCAAGAGGGCCCGAACCTGGCTAAAAACATCGTGTCCCTTGTCTCCTGTTACCATCCGCCTAGACGCCTTGCGATTCGGGACCCCCAACCCGAGATCCGCCGATTTTGACACCGACATTGGTGCTTTCATTGAGAGTTCCTCTGTGTCATCACCGTTAGGCCCGATGGCTCCTTCGATCATCAACAACGACGCGGTCCAGGGTGAGACTTTTCTCCCCGAACAGATCTTCGTGATTCGCGGCTTTGCACCGCTGGGCCAATTAAGCAGCCATTTGGAGCAGATCGAAAGCTACGCCCGGCCATCAGGTCAGATTTGGAAGTCTGAACTATACGGGCCGATATCCGGCGGACTTGATCTTCGACGGATTCGAGCCGCAGCCAAGCGCGCCGCACTGTTTCGATGGGCATGATCTAGCTCTGCAGCCGAACGGTGTCCTGGAGGCCGCACCAGCACCCGCTCCGCCCTTGATCCGGAGCCGGATTCCCCGATCGAGGACGAGTGGTTGGACACCGCCTCGGGGGCTACGGTCTCTACGGCGATCGAGCCAAACTCCATCCCTGTCCTTTGCGAAGACCTCGACTCCAAGGTGCCGGACTCCTCTCCGGACTCCGAACCCCCGCTACCGCCAATCCAATCCGATTAGGCGCCCGTTATGGAGTTCATCGCCATGACATGTTTCAGCACTCGCCCTTTGGCGATATTCTGAATTCACTAAAGTCTCTCTCTTTATCCGGAGAGCCCTGGCCGGATTGCGGACAGGAAGGTTGGGATGCGGACGATGAAGAAATTCAACGCCCACCCACCACCCACTTTGTAGCCACTGTCGATGATCTAACCGACATGCTAGACTACGACTCCGAAGACATCGACGGTATGGACGGCGATGCCGGAGACGACCAAGACCCAGCGCCTACGAGGCACCGGAAGGCCACCTCGTCATATGACATATATATGGTGGACATCCCAAAAGATGGGAACGGCGATGGAACAACGGAGGATGACCCTCCAAGAAACAGCGAAGCACCGGCGTCGTGGCGCCGCTCTAAATCCCGCCACAATAAAAGCGGTGATTCCGGCATGGGAGATAATAACACCCCGGACGGTCGAAGAGAACCCTCCAAAGAGGGACTCAGCCAGAGGAGGGAGAAGCAAGCCCGCCACGACGGTCGCAGCGTAAAGAGAGGTTGAGGACGATAATTATGCGCCTCCCTCCGAAGATGAGGCAAGCCTCGACGACGACGAGTTTGTCGTGCCTGAGGATCCCGCCGAACAGGAGCGTTTCAAATCCAGGCTTATAGCCACGGCAAGTAGCCTCAAGAAAAAGCAGCAACAGCTTAGAGCTGATCAAGACCTGCTAGCTGACAGATGGACTGAAGTCCTTGCAGCCGAAGAGTATGAACTCGAAGGCCCCTCCAAAAGCTACCCCAAATGCAGGCCGTTGCCTCGACTAGAGGAGGAAGCACCCAAGTCATCGGCGCACGACATGGCAGACCCGGCCACCTCGTGGCCCTTGACGAAGCCTCCCGGCCCTCCGCTCAAGCCACACCCCGACGCCGCTCAAAAAGTACCAAGGCACGGGAAAACGCGCAGGACTTGCGAGATATATTGGAGGATAAGGCAAAACATACAAGATCGATCTACGGATCGCGTGGGCGCCCAGCAATGCGGGATGATTACCGTCGCGCCGGATACAGCAAAACCGGCCGGGCCGAATACAGTAGACAAAGCTCATAGAGCTACGTCGTCATATAGCCCAATACAGAGGCGCCACACACCCACTATGCTTCACAGATGAAGTAATGGATCATCAAATCCCTGAGGGCTTCAAGCCCGTAAACATCGAATCATACGATGGTACCACAGATCCTGCGGTCTGGATCGAGGATTATCTCCTCCATATCCACATGGCCCTTGGTGATGATCTACATGCCATCAAATACCTCCCACTCAAGCTTAAAGGACCAGCTCGACATTGGCTCAATAGCTTGCTAGCGAGAATCAATTGGTTGTTGGGAGGACACGGAAGCCGCACTCCTTGATAACTTCCAGGCACATATGTGCGACCACCGACGCCGATGACCTTAGCCACATAATTCAGCAGCCGTAAGAATCGGCGGACAATTACGGACTCGGTTCCTAACAAAGAAAAATCAAATCGTTGGATCGTCCGGATGCAGGCCCTTGCAGCCTTCAAACATAACATCCGCGACGAGTGGCTTGCCCGGCACCTAGGACAGGAAAAGCTGAAATCTATGGCAGCCCTCACAACCCTCATGACTCGCTTTTGTGCGGGAGAGGACAGCTGGCTAGCTCGAAGAAACAACTTGGCCAAACATCCTGATAGTCCGGATACCAAGGACAGCAATGGCAGGTCGCGTCGCAACAAGAACAAGCGCCGCATCAACGGCGATAATACTGAAGATCTGACCGTCAATGCCGGATTCAGAGGCTCTAAACCCGGTCAGCGGAAGAAGCCATTCAAAAGAAATACCCGGGGCCCGTCCAACTTGGACCGAATACTCGATCGCTTGTGCGAGATACATGGCACCCCCGAAAAACCATCCAATCACACCAACAGGGACTGTTGGGTGTTCAAGCAAGTAGGCAAGTTAAGTGCCGAACTCAATGACAAGGGGCTGCATAGCGATGATGAGGAAGAGCCCCGGCCGCCAAACAATAAAGGACAGAAGGGTTTTCCTACACAAGTGCGGACGGTGAACATGATATATGTAACCCACATACCCATAAGGGAGCGGAAGCGTGCACTAAGGGACGTATATGCGATGGAGCCAGTCGCCCCGAAGTTCAACCCATGGTCTTCCTGCCCGATCACCTTCGATCAAAGGGACCACCCCACTAGCATCTGTCACGGCGGCTTCGCCCCATTGGTTCTTGACCCAATTATTGACGGATTTCACCTCACCAGAGTCCTGATGGATTTGCGGCAAGAAACACTCGCTTTATCGGGATACAAGTCGCAAAATGGGCATTGACCCTCAAGGATTAAATGTAGAAAGACGACCTTTAAAGGCGTCATATCGGGTGTAGAGGCCAGTTATGCGGGCTCGGTTACACTCGAAGTGGTCTTCGGATCCCGGATAACTTCGGCGAAGAGTTAATCTTCGATATCATCCCATTCCGCAGCGGCTATCATGCATCGCTTTCGGACGAACCGCATTTGCAAAGTTCAATGCGGTGCCGCACCACGCATACCTCAAGCTCAAGATGCCAGGCCTCGAGGAGCAATCACGGTCAATGGAAACACCGACGCCTCTCTCCGAGCGGAGGAGCACACGGCGACCCTCGCGGCGGAGGTACAAAGCAGCCTCTCACAACAATTCTTGAGTCCGGCCACTAAGCCGTCCGGACACCGCCAAGCGCTACCGAGTAACCTACAACAAGACCACAGCACGATTCAAGCACGAGTAGCAATCCGGCTCCAACCCCAGCCCTCGGGAAATTGCGAAGCTAGTATTACGCGTACATAATTACGCTCTGGAGATACCATGGGCATATGGGGAGGGGCAAGACAACGGCACGCCAAGAATGCGGCTCGACCGCACCAGGGGCTCCCATTTGTGTCATTTCTTTTTTTCTTTTTCCTCTTTTCTTCCTTTTTTAGGACTCCGTCTTTGAGAAGTCCTGTCCGGCACTAGAATCACCGAACTCACGATGCAACAGCCGAGGAAGCGGAAAGCCACGTCGAGTGTTCAGGTGGTCTCTCTTACGAGCATTATACCTGTTTTACATACCATCCCGCAGCTTACCCCTGGAGGGGGACATGTTAGATAGTCCCATCCCTTGCTTATCGCACTATTTGTATCGTTCTGCTCCCATTGCAGTACCTTTGAATAAACAATACATAGCTTTCGCTTATTATTGCTCTACTTCCTTTTTATATACATATGTTCATTTCACGACATGTTGCAACCGTACACTTTGGTACGGCCAATACACCAGGGGCTTAAGTATCCCAAAAATATGGTGTGATAAGTCCGAACACTTTCACAAGTGCGGAACCCCGAACTTATAGCATTATATGAATTGGCTCCAAATCATGTCTTGGGTCAATAGTTGGGTTTGCCCGGCTCCCGTGTTTTGGTACCTTACGTTCCGCTATATCGGCTAAGGTAGCACCGGGAGAACCACTGCGATTGTGCCCCAGTTATGCTGGGTCGAGCACCTCGGTCTGTAAAGCTAAAATCGACCCTCATGATAAGGCGAGCCGGTCGCTGTTCGAGAGGTTTTTCGGGTCCCTAAATACTTATGCCGCTTAGAGCGAGGAACCGGAATTGTCCGCCAAGGTGTGGATAGCGCCCGAACTCGGTCTTCGAATACTAGGGGCTTCACGAAATTTAAAATTATAGAATTCTATGGCTAAGTGAGAGTGTTCAAGCATTATAAGTCCGGTTGCCTTGTTCGTTGTGTTGAGCGCCTCCCTAGACGGACCCAAGAATGGGAACAAGAGTGCTCAAGTTTATCCCGAACACCCCAGTACTCGTGGCATGGGGGCTGAAGCCAACGACTTGCCATCTCTCAAATTTGATAAACGGCCGCACAGAAGGTAATATTTTAAATTAACAAGCGTTGCTTAGCGCATATGAACACGTTTTCAGCGTACAGGATAACAAATGCGAGTTTATTCAAAAATTACATCTCTGGAGCACTCATCCGTTGTTCGGCGGGCACCCTTCAGGAGGCCCTCATAGTACATCTCGGGCGTGCGATGCTCATGGCCCTTCGGTGGCCCGTCCGTCACAAGCTTCTCCACATCCAGCTTGTCCCAGTGCACTTTAGCACGGGCAAGGGCCCGACGGACCCCTTTAATGCAGACGGAGCGCTTGATGACTTCAATCCGTGGACAGGCGTCCACCAGCCGCTGCACGAAGCCGAAGTAGCTCCCAGGCATGGCCTCCAATGGCCACAGCCGTGCTATACGGCCCTTCATGGCCTGTTCGGCGACCTTGTGGAGCTCGACCCGCTTAGGGGCACCGGATGTCCGGCCTCAGCATATTGAGACCAGAACACCTTCTCCGTGGAGCTCCCTCTGGCGCGGTAGAATGCGGCAAGATCGGGCGCTCTGGGCAAATCTGCGAATGCTCCCGAAAGCTCCGAATCCGGGTAAGTAACAGGTAATTGACTTTTACATTCTTGCTTTGCATAAAGAATGCCTTACCCGCCGCTATCTTCTTTAGTGCTTCAATTTCTTGGAGGGCTTTTGGGCCTCGGCCTTAGCAGCTTTGGCACTCTCAAGAGCCGAGGCCAGCTCGGACTCTCGGGTCTTGAGTCACGCTCCAAACCCTCGTGTTTTTCACGAGAATCTGGAGCTCTTGCCGCACCTCCGCCAGCTGCGCCTCCCCTTTCTCTCGCTTCGGTGCGTTCACGCAGCCGCTTTGTTTTCGACCCACGGACACCGCTTCCCTCAGTGGTCGCCACCACGTTAAGTGGCCCCGCAGCACTCCATGTTATTCCTGTTATTTTTCGCAACCAAAACCTTTTCTATAAGGTATTTCTTTAATAAGGTATTACTTACCTTCCTTGTCCTCGAGCTCCTTCTTGGCTTGTCCGAGCTCGTTCTCGGACCGCCGAGGTTACGCTTCAATGCATTGACCTCCAGCAAGGCGGCAGAGGTCAAGAAGCAGCCTGCATTCCCATATTGACATACTTATGTTAGACTCTTGCGTATATCTTTTCAGATCCTTAGTCCGGCTTTTCTTTCCGAACACCGAACTAAGCATCAGGGGCTACTGTCTATGCGGTAATATTTTTACATATTCTAAACTTACCTCAAAGCCTGTTAGAAGGCTAGTACAGGCTTCGGTCAGTCCGCTCTTGGCGGACTGAACTGTCCGGATCACCGCACTCATAACAGTGCGGTGTTCCTCCTCGATGGAAGCGCTGTTAAGCGCCTCCTGTAAGCTATCCGGTGCCTCTGGTTGGACGGAGGACACCGGCGTCTTACCCTTCTTGCGAAGGTTCCGCTGGCCGGACTTTGGAACCGCTGATGGTTCCGGCATGAGTCCGGACGAGGGTCGGGCTTAGAGCCCCTGGGGGTCTTGCCCCCTGCGCGCCTGGAGTCCGGGAGGTTGCCTTGTGGCACCTCCGGCGCTACCTCCTCTTGACCAAGCCCCCCTTGGGGCCCCCACCAATGGCGTCATCCGCGGTGTGAGGCGAGGAGGCGGTTGGAAGCAGTACTCTCCATTTCCGATGAGCCTAGGGACTACGCCGATGAATCGGCGAACTTCGCCCTTAGGCGGGCTGCAGTTGTTCGACATTAGAGAACACTCTGCAATAATAAAAAGCCATGGGTATCCGGACACTTACGATCTTGCTGGGGCTTGGCCCTTGTAGGCCAATCCTCCTCGTCGTCGGCAGCGTTGGTGGAGAAGTCCGGAGGAAGGGTTCTTCCCTTTTGGACCCTCCGGCCTCCCGGTTGGGGCGGCCTTCCTTTTCTTCTCCTCCCGGCTGGGGAGGAGCTTCTTCTTCCTCCTCCTCGTCTTCAGGAGAAGATTACTGCTTCAATCTGACAAGACTGGCGTCGGGGAGCTCCTTCGAGTTCCCGTGGCCTCCTTCTTAGCCTTCTTCTCCGGCACCACATGGGGTGCCGAGCCAAGAGCCCCGTCAATCGGACATCCGCTGGGTCTTCTGGCAAAGGAGCCGGACAGTTAATCTGTCCGGACGTCTTCAGCCAGTCCTGTCAGAGATTAGGGAGTTTTAGATCCCGCATAGAGTCAATCTATGAGAGAAGAGTCCCGTAAACGGTAAAATAACTTACCTCGCCGGCTGGACGCAGCGAGCTGTATCCGCGATCTTTGATAGCGGATCTTTGAACCTCGGCGCCCTTGAACAAAGCACCTTCCAGCGTCTTCGTATGTAGTGTCGAAGAGCGGCTCAAGGTTTGGTGCTGTGCGGATCAAACTCCCACAAATTAAAGGCCCGTTGTTGGCATGGGAGAATCCGGCGGATGAGCATCACCTGGATTACGTCGACAAGCCTAAGATTCTTGGCCACCAGGTTTCGGACGCATGTTTGAAGTCCGGATGTCTCGTACGAATTCCCCCATGTCAGGCCTGTCTCTTTCCATGACGAGAGCCGTGTGGAGAAGCCAGATCTGAATTCGGGGGCCGCCACCCATTCGGTGTTGCGGGGCTCGGTGATGTAGAACCACCCCGATTGCCACCCCTTTATTGTCTCCACGAAGGCGCCTTCGAGCCATGGGACTTTGGCCATCTTGCCAACCATGGCGCCTCCGCACTCCGCTTGACGGCCGCCCACTACCTTCGGTCAGACGTTGAAGATCTTCAGCCATAAGCCGAAGTGGGGTTGGATGCAGAGGAAGGCCTCGCACATGACGATAAACGCCGAGATGTTGAGGACGAAATTCGGGGCCAGGTCGTGGAAGTCCAGGCCGTAGTAGAACATGAGCCCCCAGACAAATGGGTGAAGAGGAAAACCTAGTCCATGGAGGAAGTGGGGAGAAACACCACCCTCTCATGGGGCCCGGGGGTCGGAATGAGCTGCCCTCGTCGGGAAGCTCAGGCGCGATGTTTCCCGACAAGTATCCGGCCTCCCACAGTCTTGCGATGTGCCCCTCCGTGACGGAGGAGGCCATCCACCTGCCTCCCGCTCCTGACATGGTTGGAGAAAGGTTGAGGTGGGATGTGCGGACTTGGGCGCTGGAAATTGAGTGCGCGGAAATGGATAAGCAAAGGAGGAAGAAGGCGTAGGTGAAAAGGTGGATTCTTATCCCCTTATATGGACGGACGAAGCTATGCGTCTCCCACCAGCCTGATAAAACTCACTTATTTCCCAAGCGCCGTAATCAATGGCGCAGATGGGTTACCCACGTCCGTATTGATGAGAATCCCGGAATAAGGGGGCATGATCTATGCTTTGATAAGACGTGCCAAGGAAACCGCCTCGCTAAACACGCTGAGGTGGAACAGTAAAAACGATTCATATAAAGGCACAGCCATGGTGTGATGTCACGCCCGCGGAATGCGTCGGCAGATCTGTGCAAAAGTTATTCTCTACGGTGTTATGTGGAACTTGTTTTGCAGAGCCGGACACTATCCTTGTGTTCAAAATCTTCTATGAAGTATTCGGAGGAGGAACCCGCCTCGCAATGCCGAAGACAATCAATGCGCCGGACTCATCGTCATTGAAGCCTGGTTCAAGGGCTACTGAGGGAGTCCCGGACTAGGGGGTGTCCGGATAGCCGGACTATCGTCACGGTCGGACTCCAAGACTATGAAGATACAAGATTGAAGACTTCGTCCCGTGTCCGGATGGGACTTTCCTTGGCGTGGAAGGCAAGCTTGGCGATACGGATATGTAGATCTCCTACCATTGTAACCGACTCAGAGTAATCCTAACCTATCCGGTGTCTATATAAACCGGAGGGTTTTAGTCCGTAGGACGAACAACAATCATACCATAGGCTAGCTTCTAGGGTTTAGCCTCCTTGATCTCGTGGTAGATCTACTCTTGTACTACCCATGTCATCAATATTAATCAAGCAGGAGTAGGGTATTACCTCCATCGAGAGGGCCCGAACCTGGGTAAAAACATCGTGTCCCTTGTCTCCTGTTAGCATCCGCCTAGACGCACAGTTCGGGACCACCTATCCGAGATCCGCCGGTTTTGACAGTACTCCTCCAGTGTAGTAGTACTCCATCATTGTTCGACTTCCCGAAGAGGCGAAGAGCCAAGCGCAGCCCGGACGCTCGTGTTGCAGTTTCATGTGTAGAGTAGTCTAGGATAGCGTGTACCGTGCCTGTAAGCTTAAAATCGTTGGGGTCGGCTCCATGCTATGTGGCCGTCTTGAAGTTTTTTTAAAAAAATAAAATAGTCTTCTGGCCCTACCTGACACCCTGGTGATTGTAGTTTGCACGCTCATCTGGTCAAGACAGGAATATATATTTTAATTTGTTTTTTCGAAAATGGGGGACTCCCTGGCCTCTGCATCAGAACGATGCATACGGCCACATATATTTTAATTTGTGGTGGGTAAATGTTAGAGGTTGCAGCAAATATATTGTACACTGTGAGCCTTTCAGCCAAGTTTAGAGGCAAGCATGTGGGGCCAGTGCTATGATGTGTCACGTCAACTCGTACAACGAGGAGAAGCTTGATTTTACTACACGCCTTCTCCCTCCGTTCCCAAATATAAGTCTTTCTAAAGATTCCAGCAAGTGACTACTACATACGGAGCAAAATGAGTGAATCTACACTCTAAGCTATGTCTACATACATTTGTATGCTGTATTCCATTTGAAATAGTATCTAAAAAGGCTTATATTTATGAACGGAGGGAGTATAAGGCATTTTTATTCTAGTCGTAACGTTTTCAGCATGAGGTGGGGCATGATTGAGCAAACCCACCCGCCCACCCAAGGCGTCGGCCGAGTTTAGAATTAGAAGAGAGAAAGCGAGGGAGGAGAGCTAGATGTAGCATGACAGCTGTTGTCGAGATGGGACTCGTGTTTATAGAATAGGAATCTTGAGCACTCGTGCCTCTTTTTTTTTCTTTTTGAGGGAAAAATTAGTCGTATGTCTAGTACCACTAATTGGGTGCGTCGACCTATAGCTGTCATCACTTTAGGTCTCCTTTTCGAACCCATGCTACGCTTCACAGTACATATTATTTCATGCATTTATCCTCCTATATGTACTCCTAGGCTATTTCCACGTGCTCCCATTCGTCGACATGTGGGACATAGAGCATCTGGGTCGTAGTGCATGCACAACTCGGAGCATATGTCGGGGTACTTTACATTTCAGACCTCATGAATTTCATGCAAACCCCCCGCAGAAGAATAAATAAATGAATGAATTACTACATGAAACCGGATTATTTTCATGGAAACCGGAGCACATTCATTAAATTTTGGACATAACACGTTTATAAAAAATGACCAGACCGAAACCAGTCTAAGGGCCTCTTTGATTTTTCCCGCAAAAAAAAGGTCCTCTTTGATTCGCAGGATACTGAAAACACAGGAATGGGGAAAGTATGATAGCGATGAGCCGAGACGAGGAGAACTCTAACTCAGTTAGAGGGTAGAGTTAGATTCTAACCCTGAACTAACTCTAAACCAAAGAGGTGTATGGATGGCAGGGTTAGATTGATAATAAATGCTCTATCTCAATCATTTGACTACTTTGGACCCTATTTCCTGCCGGATTTCGAGGGTGCTTGGATACGTTTTAGTTCCATGACTAAAAGTAGTGAGACTAAAACTTGCTAGCCTCACCCATGCTTGGATCCAAATACTAACTAGACTAAAATCAAATTAATGATCATTTATTATCCTCCAAACCCTCCAATCCAGAACTCACCTGTGTTAAAGGAGAGGAGTTAAATGAGGAGACAGATGACTAATCTACATTTTAGTAGGGGTACCCCTGACTAAAAAAATTTAGTCTCAAGACTAGTTTTAGCCCCTCTTTAGTCAGGGGTGCTTGGAACTTTTAACCTCTTAAAGAGACTATTTTTAGTCAGACTAAAATAAGTCCCTTGGATCCAAGCACCCTCTTGGTGTGGCCGGCTCTTCTGTGGCCTCCTCCCGCTCACAATTGACATAAACGAACCATCTATACAAATCAAGAATGCAAAACATGGTAATTTTTACTTTGTCCATACAAATGAGATATCCCAGTTAAACATACAAGTCGTCAATCAAGCTTCACAAAATAAAAAAACACTTCATGAAACAAAGAATGAGCTAACTCATCACGGAAGTCATTCACGATAGGGAGGGAGCCCGGAGCCCCTCACGCACCGAGGGAGGAGCTCTCCATTGTCGCTCTGGAGGAAGGCTCTGTAGAGCCCAAGCCCCGGGAACCCCTCCGACGCTGGCCCTTGCGAGTTGAGGTCGACACCGGCATGGGTAGCAGGGCCGCTTGCCGCCGACTGGGAACTTAATCTTTGGGCCTCTAGAAATAATGCAAGCCTGTAACTAAAATACCTAAAAAGGTGAACTGAATCTTTGGGCCTCTAGAAATAATGCAAGCCTGAAGCTGAAATACCTAGAAAGGTGACCTGAATCTTTGGGCCTCTAGAAATAATGCAAGCCTGAAATTGAAATACCTAGAAAGGTGAACTGAATCTTTGGGCCTCTAGAAATAATGCAAGCCTGAAATTGAAATACCTAGAAAGGTGACCTGAATCTTTGGGCCTCTAGAAAGATTTATTACCTCCTCAAGCAGCATCAAACAATTCCATGCATGCACCACAAATCTATACCATGTTTGATCGGGATCTACTTTTCCAAATCGGAATTAGCGCTAGAGCAAGCAAGATCACTGATATGGCCGTGAGACAGAGAAGGAACGAACAAACTCACCCCTCTCGCGGCCTCCCTGGTAGATGCGCCACCGCCGCGCACAAAAGAGGGAGAAAAACGACTGGTGAAGGGGGAGCGGGGCGACCTTCAAAGGCCGGAGGGAGAGGGCGGCCGGAGTAGGGCGGCTGAGGCCGGAAGGAGAGGGCGGCCGGAGGAGAGAGGGCGACCCTATGGGAAGCAGAAAGGAGTCGTGTGATAGGTAGGGGCGATCACAGTGCGAGGCGGGGAGATTTTTTAGTTCTCTTCTAGTGGGCCGAGGATAACTAACCCAATTAGAACCTCTCCACTGGGCTAGTTTTTTTAGCTGGGTTAGAGCAAACTAGCTCAAACTAACCCCTCTTGTTTCAATAATTTGAGGCTATTTCAACCTAAACTAGCTCTAACTCAGGGATCCAAACAAAGAGGAGTGTTACTGTACTTGCTACAGTGTGGACCGTAGCACATTGTTTTTTATGGCCATATCACCACATTGTTTTCTACTGCTGGTTCACTGGGCTACCGTGGTTCACACTGCTGGTTCACTAGGCTGCATGGTTCGCACTCCTCCGACCTGAGTAGTACTCCCTCCGTTCCTAAATATAAGTCTTCGTAGATATTTCACTGTGGACCACATACGGATGTATATAGATTCATTTTATGTGTAGATTCACTCATTTTTCTCCGTATGTGGTCCATAGTGAAATCTCTCCAAAGACTTATATTTAGGAAACGAGGGAGTAATATAATACTAGTATATACCTCATCATTCTTTGATCCTTCTTACTACTCCGACATGTGGGAGAGCCGACATCCCGGTCGGCGTGTCATGCACCCAGATTAGGCGCTGAGCGGAAGGGGCATCACCCGGTCGGGCGCCGATAATTCATGACTATAGTGAGTGGTCATATCACAAGTCTTTCCAGCAGTAACGCGTCGTCAAATCACGCAGCCCCACTCGCTCACCCTCCTCGCCTCTCTGTCAAACCGCCTACCCGAAAACTGCCGCGCGTACTGCCCGGGAAAAGCCCCGCCCTCAACTTTTAACTACGCGAAAATAGTTCGAGCTTGTTCGTTCTATATAAATACAGTAAGTATTGTATGTTTATTCACCCGTGGGGTTGTTCAATGAATGGAGGGGCGGGGAGCACAAGTGAACAATACTGTAGTACTACTAGTAGTAAGTAGGAGTCGTACAGTAGTCACCTTAAATAGAGAGTTTCTTTTCTTTAATGCCACATACACAAATTGAAATGCTTGTTGTGGAGAGAAAAAAGATAATCACACCACTATATATGGACGCAGGGACCTGAGTGCTTGCTTTACTAGGATTGCTCTCTTCATTCTCTCATCCTCTCCAGATATAAACAAGACAGCGGTAGCGACATTTTCTCTCTGCTCACCGTTGGTCACAGATCCGGCCGGATCCCTTCGGCCGGTGTGTGTACAGGACTAAAAGGTGCATCGTTCACGCGGTCATCGTCGCCGAGGGAGGAAATCCACAGCTGTCGGAGGGGCCCGATCCTCTGCCCGTGTCGTTCTCTCCGACACAGCGCCGGCTCGGGAGGTCCTCCGACCCTTCTTCCTCCCTGCTGTATTGTCCGCAGATCCGACCTGCCGCCGCCGACATCCCGGCGACCCTCAGGTATAAGTTCTTCGAAAACGGCCTTGCTCTACTGCCCCAGCTCCCCACGTGTCTGCATGTGCATCTTTTTCTACTCCCATCAGCTCTTCCAAAGCCACCTAAATTTTTAGTATTATTAGAGGTAAAGCTACTTCATGCATTCGAATCTAGGGCTTTGTTCAAACAACGAAGAAAGGGGAAAGTTGTAGCATGAATCAAGGACTTGATTCAAAGAGGAAATAATATGGTGAAAGTAGTAGAGACCGGATACCCGGCCCGGTCTCTTGGTTGAAAAGGAAATAATGGGAAAAGCAGTACAAACTGGATAAGGAACAGATCTATTATTGGTTGAAAAAAGGATAGAAAGTAGCGGCGGTGGTGGACAAGTCAGCGAGTATGTCCAGGATTAGATTTGCTGCCATCACATAGTAAAAGGTCTCGAGGATTACATTTGCTGCCCTCACGTAGTAAAAGGTCTGTAGGATTAGATTTGCTGCCCTCACATAGTAAAAGGTCTCAGGATTAGATTTGCTGCCCTCACATAGTAAAAGGTCTCCAGGATTAGATTTGCTGCCCTCACATAGTAAAAGGTCTCCAGGATTAGATTTGCTGCCCTCACAAAGTACAAGGCCTCCAGGATTAGGTTTGCTTCCCTCACATAGCATGAACAAACTCGGCATCCCCACTTTATGCCTCTTTGTAGGTACATTGTGCTGATGCGTCCACTATCGCATGTCCTTACACCAACCTTTTGCTGTTGTTAATGTAAGGTCGCATGTAAAATGAAGCGATCACACTGTTACCTTAGGGACATGTCTAACCAGTGTTATTGTTAATCTAATGCCTCCAGTGATAAGATGCAATTAAAGCGTGTTACAAATGGCACTCCTGCTGTTTTCCCCGATATGATAAGTAAGTTGCTCCTTTACGCTGCTGAGTGTCTGGTGTCCCCATGGTCCCATGCCCTTAAACCAACTCTTTAGCATTGTTGATTTCACGTATGCAGTAAATAAGCAATGCCACCATTAAAGTAATCCCATATTTGAGGATTCTCTTCTGGTAACATGAAGCATTGCTGACGTTTTAAAATTTCTACTGTCCTTGCGTGATTGCCATGAACATAATTAAGATGCTTCTTTTCATTTTGTATATGTTTCGTATATTCTTATTGACCGACAATCGACTTTCTATCTTTTTGTGCGAGATAGGGATATCCATTTCACCTTGTTGCTATTGTGACCTTTTGGTGAAATGCACAAAACACTTTTTTTGGAATGAGTGTCTTGTGCAGTTCAACTAAAATGTCACGTGGGCAACATCTCTCAATTTTGGTGGAACTGCACAAAATGGCGATTGGACTTTCCAAAATCTCCGTCAAGTTCTGCTGGTAATCTCGTGCAACATTTTATTAGCCTTTGCAAGATGAGCCGTCACTGTCACCACAATGGCACTTTATTTTAGTGGAACTGCACAAAAGTATAACAAAATTATAGTTGCACCTTACATGAGCCGGACAGCCAACCTTAATGTTCCTCAATTTTAGTGAAACTACTAAAGAAGAACCTGCCAGCTCACGAGAGCAAGTACTTCTTGCTAGCTGAATGATGCAATCTTTGCTTCATTTCAGGTGAACTGCAGAAAAAGGTGCATGAATTGAATCATGGAACTCAAGGCAGGCTTCATCCGAGTGGAGGTGCAGGTTGAGTAAAGGAGGCCACTATTAAAGTGAAATCATGATCTCCTGGTTTGTGTTCTGCAAACAGGAATACTCAACTACAGATGTTGTGACGGTCAAGAGCATTCGCCAAGTTCTTCGATTTTATGACATGGCTAGCCAAGATGGATTTAATCCCGATATTCACTTTATCAAAAGGCTCTAATGGGTTGGTTACGAATCTTGCAAAATTTGGGAATCGATGAGATGTGTAGGCATCTTTGTTGTACTTATTATTTGAATCTTATTTGCTGGTTCTGAATCTTGCAAGCTGGGAATCAATGAGATGTGTAGGCATATTTGGTGTACTTATTATTTGGATCTTATTTGTTGGTTCTGAATCTTGCAAGCTGGGAAACATGACATGATGATGCAGAGGACAACAACCGTAACAAACATTTCAAACTTGGAAGTATTATCTTTGTGAAAGTGCGACAAATGTGTTGATCGTGTGCGTCCTGAGAATAATAATTCTAATTGTTGTGCATGTTGATCCTGTGGCACTGATAGAATGAGCGAATGCATTGCTTGTTTTAAGTATAAATTTCTATTAAAGTTAATTAAATTTAAGTAAAGTTACCACTAACTCCTGTTATTACAGTACCAATACAGACCCGCTCGTGAACCGACGTGTGGCCGAGGGTGCATCTTCTGCCGGGCGTGCAGCGGACGAGGAGGGTAATAAGCTTGTTGTCGCATGTACACACTCAGCTTCTTTGTTGAATCCGGTTCCCGGGGCTGAAAAACGAACTGCTGCCGCCGCCTACACACTCGTTCACTCAAAGAGACTCCAATGGCGATCCGAGGGGTGAGCCTGCTGGATATGGACTTCAGCAAGGAGTTCCCCTTTGAGTTCGCCGTTCAGTCCTATGGCTGCACCAAGTTGAATGTGATGTACACGAACGGTACAGACTCGGTGAAGCTCTGCCTCGCCTCAGTCCTATGGCTGCACCAGGTTCTAGAGCATTCACCCGTTTCATCGGCAACGCCGACTGCACCTTCGCTACGGTGGAGAGAAGGAAGAATGGGACGATTCGACCATCCGGTGCAACAATCTTGTCGACATCCAGAAGCAATACAAGATCATCAGCAACGGGCAGGAGAAGGACTCCATGGTTGATCTCGCTGAGACCATCATCGACCCCTGATACGCCAACATGAAAGAAGACGACCTGAACACGTGGGAGGTAACTCTGAATCTAGCCTACATAACCTACGCAGCCAAGGACGCATACGCTTGTTACGACATGTACAGGCAGATCTTGGACATGAGGGCGTGTGTGCTTCCCGTAGCCGACGAGTACACGGACAGCCGCAACGTCATGATCAAGCATGCCAGGAAGGTCTAGATGTTGTACTTTATCTGTTTATAAGCACCTTTATCATCTGAGTGTTTCATGCATTAGCCTATGTGTCGTAATTATCTGTTTTGTTCGAAATATTTCTTTTAAGAACCCATTAACCTGATTGCTTTTTTAGTGGCTATTTGCTTATGTATGTAAACTAGTTCACTTGTCCGTAAAAAAACTAGTTCACTTTCGGCTGCCTTGCTTTGAATCTCCTTCCTCCCGGCATATTCCCTCCTCGGTGGACCCGGCAGGTCTCTGAATTTTCTCCCACTTTCTTTTTCGATGTAAACTGAGTTTTCTCCACGACTTTCCCTAGAACCAACTCAAGCATCCCCACGTCTAGCCTAAAAAATAATAATACCCCACGTACTATTAACTCATCAAATTAAAATGATATTTGATTTCGTAAGTTGAAAGTTCTTACAAAATAATAATAATAATAATTGTTTATATATAACTTGGCAAGTTAACTCCTAGTGATTGCGTACATAAGCTTGCAAAGATTTTCTTGGACGTGCAATCATGTGTTTATGTTTTTATAACATTTCTTCGTCTAGCCCAACATGATATTTTCACCTAGCCCAGCAAGTCTGCGGATTTCGAGAAAAATGCAAATGGGATTTAAACGGGCTGCATAGATGCTACATCATTGTTTCACCCAGCCCACCAAATGGACTACAAAAACGTTCCCCCCGCTGACAGGTCGGACCCACCAGCTATATCTTCGCACGCAAGGAAGTGCCTACTTATTACGCACCAAAAAATGAATACCCCCTGCTAGCTGGGACCCACCATAGTGGGTGGCCGACTTGTGGGCCTACTAAGTTGACGAGGACGGAGGGCTTTGTCAACTTAGTCAATATGAACGATTCTAGCTCCAGTGACCCTACGATGTCCATCCAACGGCCATAGTGCTTCTTCAACCTCTGGTCTTCTTGCTCCAGCCGCCCAAAGCTGCGCCGGTCGTGCCGCGTGCTCCTGCCTCTCGTGGCCGGCTGTGATGCCGCGGAGGCCTCACCGCCCCCTACTACTCCCATCGCTGGCCCATGCTATCCCTCTACTCACCCACACCCCCTGTTATTCTGCGGCGATGGCGGGCTCACGCCGCAGCCGAACCAGTGAACCCTCGTACTCCTCTCCGCGTGGGCATCCACTGCCGCGTCTTCCCTGGCTCCGCGTCGTCCCCTTCCTAGGCCTCGCCGTCGTCCACCGCCTTGGTGCTCTCGGCGCGGCGTGGTCAATGTGGTCAACGACCGACATGCATCTGAAGTGGACTGTATGTGGAGAAGCCGACAGCTGGGTCCACGGCCGCACGCAAGGAAATGCCTCCTTATTACGCGCAAAATAATGATTCCTCCACCTGACATCAGGGACCCACCGAAAGGGCCTCTGTATTTCACAAAAAAACGTTACCACCGCTGACAGCTCGGACCCACCAGCTATATCTTCGCACGCAAGGAAGTGCCTCCTTATTACGCTCAAAAACATGAATACCCCTTGCTAGCTGGGACCCACCTTGGTGGGAGGCTGACTTGTGGGCCTACTAAGTTGACGGGGACGGAGGGCTTTGTCAACTTAGTCAATATGCACGATTCTAGCTCCGGTGGTATCGTCGATGTCCATCCAGCGGTCGTAGTGCTTCTTCAACCTCTGGTCTTCTTGCTCCAGCCGCCCAAACCAGCGCCCGGTCGTGCCTCGTGCTCCTGCCTCCCGTGGCCGGCTGTGATGCGGTGGAGGCCTCACTGCCCCCTACTACTCCCACCGCTGGCCAGGCCATCCCTCTACTCACCCACACCCCCTGTTATTCTGCGACGACGGCAGCCTCACACCGCAGTGAACCAGTGAACCCTCATACTCCTCTACGCGTGGGCATCCACTATCGCGTCTTCCCCAGCTCCGCGTCATCCCCTTCCTAGGCCTCACCGTCGTCCACCGCCCTGGTGCTCTCGGCGCGGCGTGGTCAACGTGGTCAAGGAACGGCTTCCATCGGACATGGACTGTACGTGGAGAGGCTGGACATGGGTCCACGGCCGCAGCAAGGAAGTGCCTCCTTATTACGTGCAAAATAATTATTCCTCCACACGACGGTAGGGACCCACCGGACGGGCCACCGTGTTCGCCCCACCGCTGGGACCCACCAGCTACATCTTCGCACGCAAGGAAGTGCCTGACAGTCGGGACCTACCTGGTCGAAGCATGCGTAGCGTTGTCATTCTAGTCGCGAACGTGTACGTACATATATACTAGTCGATGTAGAGGCGTGCACGTGTCGTAGTAGAGGCACGCACGTAGCATGTACACGTACTTACAGCGGCCAGGGAGCAAGAAAGAAAATATGGCCACGTATGTGTACATACGGGCGGGGTCTCGAACGCCTACTCGCGCATACGTACGGCCAGGGCTCGTGTACATGGTTGGGTCAAAACGGAGAAACAGCATCATCGCCGTGTTCATGGGGAGGCAACGGAATGCGTCGTGTTCATGGAGAGGCAACGGAATGCGTCGTGTTCATGGGGAGGCAACGGAATGCGTCGTGTTCATTGGGTGGGCTTGGACGGAACAGGCGATGGAAACGAGGCCTGGCGTACCGCAGAACGGAGGAAACGACCTTGTGTTCAATCGGCCATGTTCGAAACGGGATCCTGTTCATCGGGAGGGGTCTGGCGTACCGCAAAATGGAGGAAACGGACATCCTACGGTCGAAACGAGGGTCCTGTTGATCGGGAGGGGTGTGGCGTACCGCAAAACGGACGAAACGGACTTGTGTTGGAGCGCTACGGTCGAAACGGGGGTCCTGTTCGCCGGGAGGGGTGTGGCGTGCCATAAGCAGGACTCCACGGGATCTGTTCATCTCCACCGTCGACCTCCTCCGGCCTCCACGGGCTCCTGTTCATCCAGCCTCCACCGCGCTTCTCCATCGGCTATTGTTCAACTACCCCTCCACCGTCTCTGTTCATCCAGCCCTCCACACCACGGGGTCTGTTCAACCACCCCTCCACGGGCACCCCTCCACCGTCTCATTCATCCAGCCCTCCACACCACGGGGTCCTGTTCATCCACCCCTCCACGGGCACCCCTCCACCGTCTACTATTCATCCAGCCCTCCACCACACCACGGGGTCTTGTTCATCCAGAGGCAATGCCACCGCTCACTATTCATCCAAACCCCCCCGCAACACTCACTGTTCATCCAATCGATCGGATTCGATTAGTAGCGATGGCGAAGAACCGTTCGATCGGGTTCGATTAACGACCATCGATCGATCGCCGGGTTCGATGCAACGTAACTGCGGTCAATCGCTGGGGTTCAGTTAGAGCCCAACACCTCGCTCGGGTTCAGTTAGAGCCAACGCCTCACACACACGCGCGTACGTGTACGAGAGAAACGTGCATCGCTCGGCCCCCGACCTCCCACCGTAACCGGGAACTCCCCGAAATTTTCCTCGCCCTCGCTTCTACCACGTTTTTTTCCGTCATGGACGGCCCAAAGAATGTCATGCAGCTGCGTCTCCGGCCCGCCCAGGACGAAAAGCCCATTTTCTGTCATGATTTTTTGTCATAGAAGTAGGAGCCCACCACATCTATGATGATACCGGTTTTGTCACAATTATCGTCATAGAAGTGTCATATGTATGACAGGAAAAAAATTCGTTCGGCCCAAAGTGTCACGGATGTGTCTTTTTTTTGTAGTGACGGCAGTGCCACAAATAAGTTGTACTATCATTATCAACTCTGCATCTTTTGGCTTCAACATTATGAATATGTGTGTCACTACTATCGAGATTCAATAAGAATAGACCACTCTTCAAGGGTGCATGACCATAAAAGATATTACTCATATAAATAGAACAACCATTATTCTCTGATTTAAATTAATAACCCTCTCGCATCAAACAAGATCCAGATATAATGTTCATGCTCAACGCTGGCACCAAATAACAATTATTTAGGTCTAATACTAATCCCGAAGGTAGATGTAGAGGTAGCGTGCCGACCGCGATCACATCAACTTTGGAACCATTTCCCACGTGCATCGCCACCTCATCCTTAGCCAATCTCGCTTAATCCGTAGCCCCTGTTTCGAGTTGCAAATAGTAGCAACAGAACCAGTATCAAATACCCAAGTGCTACTGCGAGCATTAGTAAGGTACACATCAATAACATGTATATCACATATACCTTTGTTCACCTTGCCATCCTTCTTATCCGCCAAATACTTGGGGCAGTTCCGCTTCCGTTGACCAGTTCGCTTGCAGTAGAAGCACTCGATTTCGAGCTTAGGTCCAGACTTGGGTTTCTTCTCTTGAGCAGAAACTTGCTTGTTGTTCTTCTTGAAGTTCCCCTTCTTCTTCCCTTTGCCCTTTTTCTTGAAACTAGTGGTCTTGTTGACCATCAACACTTGATGCTCCTTCTTGATTTCTACCTCCGCAGCCTTTAGCATTGCGAAGAGCTCGGGAATCGTCTTATCCATCCCTTGCATGTTATAGTTAATCACGAAGCTCTTGTAGCTTGGTGGCAGTGATTGGAGAATTACATCAACGACGCTATCATCCAGGAAGATTAACTCCCAGCTTGAATCAAGTGATTATTATACCCACACATCTTGAGTATATGCTCACCTTGTGAACTATTCTCCTCCATCTTGCGGTGTAGAACTTATTGGAGACTTCATATCTCTCAATCCGAGCATTTGCTTGAAATATTAACTTCAACTCCTGGAACATCTCATATGCTCCATGACATTCAAAACGTCGTTGAAGACCTGGTTCTAAGCCGTAAAGCATGGCACACTGAACTATTGAGTAGTCATCAGCTTTGCTCTACCAGACGTTCATAACATCTGGTGTTGCTCCTTCAGCAGGCCTGGCACCCATCGGTGCTTCCAGGACGTAATTCTTCTGTGCAGCAATGAGGATAATCCTCAAGTTACGGACCCAATCCGTCTAATTGCTACCATCATCTTTCAACTTTGCTTTCTCAAGGAACGCATTAAAATTCAACGGAACAACAGCACGGGCCATCATCTACAATCAACATTGACAAGCAAGATACTATCAGGTAATAAGTTCATGATAAATTTAAGTTCAATTAATCAAATTACTTAAGAACTCCCACTTATATAGACATCCCTCTAATCCTCTAAGTGATCACGTGATCCAAATCAAGTAAACCATGTCCGATCATCACGTGAGATGGAGTAGTTTCAATGCTGAACTTCACTATGTTGATCATATCTACTATATGATTCACGCTCGACCTTTCGGTCTCCGTGGTCCAGGGCCATATCTGTTATATGCTAGGCTCGTCAAGTTTAACCTGAGTATTCCGCGTGTGCAATTGTTTTGCACCCGTTGTATTTGAACGTAGAGCCTATCACACCCGATCATCACGTGGTGTCTCGGCCACGAAGAACTTTCGCATAGCGGTGCATACTCGGGAGAACACCTATACTTTGATAATTTAGTGAGGGATCATCTTATAATGCTACCGTCAATCAAAGCAAGATAAGATGCATAAAAGATAAACATCACATGCAATCAATATAAGTGATATGATATGGCCATCATCATCTTGTGCTTGTGATTTCCATCTCCGAAGCACCTCCATGATCACCATCGTCACCGGCACGACACCTTGATCTCCATCGCAGCATCGTTGTCGTCTCACCAATCTTATGCTTCTATGACTATCGCAATCGCTTAGTGATAAAGTAAAGCATTACAGGGCGATTGCATTGCATACAATAAAGCGACAACCATATGGCTCCTCCCAGTTGCCGATAACTCGGTTACAAAACATGATCATCTCATACAATAAAATTTAGCATCATGTCTTGACCATATCACATCACAACATGCCCTGCAAAAACAAGTTAGGCGTCCTCTACTTTGTTGTTGCAAGTTTTACGATGGCTGCAACGGGCTTAGCAAGAACCGTTCTTACCTCGCATCAAAACCACAATGATAGTTTGTCAAGTTGGTGTTGTTTTAACCTTCGCAAGAGATCGGGCGTAGCCACACTCAGTTCAACTAAAGTTGGAGAAACCGACACCGACAGCCACCTGTGTGCAAAGCACGACGGTAGAACCAGTCTCGCGTAAGCGTACGCGTAATGTCGGTCCAGGCCACTTCATCCAACAATACCGCCGAACCAAAGTATGACATGCTGGTAAGCAGTATGACTTATATCGCCCACAAATCACTTGTGTTGTACTTGTACATATGACATCTACGCATAAAACACGGCTCGATACCCTTTGTTGGGGAACGTAGTAATTTCAAAAAATTCCTACGCACACGCAAGATCATGGTGATGCATAGCAACGAGAGGGGAGAGTGTTGTCTTCACGATCTGATCGATCAAGTACCAAACATACGGCACCTCCGAGTTCAACACACGTTCAGCCTGATGACGTCCCTCGAACTCTGATCCAGCCGAGTGTTGAGGGAGTTTAAATCGACCTGACGGCGTGCGTGGTGACGATGTTGATGTTCTACTGACGCAGGGCTTCGCCTAAGCACCGCTTCTGATGTATCGAGGTGGACTATGGTGGAGGGGGCACCGCTGCGGCTAAAAGATCAACTTGATCAATTGTTGTGTCTATGGGGTGCCCCCCTACCCCCGTATATAAAGGAGCAAGGGGGGTGCGGCCGGCCAAGGGAGGAGGCGCGCCGGAGGAGTCCTACTTCCACCGGGAGTAGGACTCCCCCCCCCCTTCCTAGTTGGATTAGGACTTGGGAGGGGGAAGGAGTGGAGGAGAAGGAAGGAAGGGGGGACGCCGCCCCCCTCTCTCCTTGTCCTATTCGGACTAGGGGGGAGGGGCGCGCGGCCCAGCCCTTGCCTTCTCTCCTCTCTTCCACCTAGGCCCACTAAGGCCCATTAAGTTCCCGGGGGGTTCCGGTACTCCAGTAAAATCCCGATTTCACCCGGAACACTTCCGATATCCAAACATAGGCTTCCAATATATCAATCTTCATGTATCAATCATTTCGAGACTCCTCGTCATGTCCGTGATCACATCCGGGACTCCGAACAACCCTCGGTACATCAAAACATATAAACTCATAATATAACTGTCATCGAAATGTTAAGCGTACGGACCCTACGGGTTCGAGAACTATGTAGACATGACCGAGACACGTCTCCGGTCAATAACCAATAAGCGGAACACAGGCGCTCATATTGGCTCCCACATATTCTACGAAGATCTTTATCGGTCGGAACCGCATAACAACATCGTTGGTCCCTTTGTCATCGGTATGTTACTTGCCCGAGATTCGATCGTCGGTATCTCAATACCTAGTTCAATCTAATTCTTGGCAAGTCTCTTTACTCGTTCCGTAATACATCATCCATAACTAACTCATTAGTTGCAATGCTTTGCAAGGCTTAAGTGATGTGCATTACCGAGAGGGCCAGAGATACTTCTCCAGAGCAATCGGAGTGACAAATCCTAATCTCGAAATACGCCAACCCAACATGTACCTTTGGAGACACACATAGAGCTTCGTTATAATCACCCGATTCGTTTGGCGTTTGGTAGCACACAAAGTGTTCCTCCGTAAGCAGGAGTTGCATAATCTCATAGTCATAGGAACATGTATAAGTCATGAAGAAAGCAATAGCAACATACTAAACGATCGTGTGCTAAGCTAACGGAATGGGTCATGTCAATCACATCATTCTCCTAATGATGTGATCCTGTTAATCAAATGACAACTCATGTCTATGGCTAGGAAACATAACCATCTTTGATCAACAAGCTAGTCAAGTAGAGGCATACTAGTGACACTTTGTTTGTCTATGTATTCACACATGTATTATGTTTCCGGTTAATACAATTCTAGCATGAATAATAAACATTTATCATGATATAAGGAAACAAATAATAACTTTATTATTGCCTCTAGGGCATATTTCCTTCAGCTCTTCCAACTGAGCGTCGCCGACAAGAACTGCACCAGGTTCGACAACTTCCTCGCCGACCCCAGATACACGTTTGCTGGCTTCTCCAGCGACGGCGACATAGAGATGCTCGAGCGCGTCGGACTAGAGATCGCCCACTTCATCGACATCTAGAAGGAATGGAGGGTGCCTAAAGCTACCAAGCCTCTGGACTCCCTTGGGGATGTCTCAGGCATCATTGTCCACGACTACTACAACAACATGAAGAAGAAGCTCACCAACGCAGAGCACCAGCGCTGGGCGCGCATGCCCCTGTCCATGAGGCACATCGAGTACGCGGAAAAAGATGCTTACGCTGCGTACGAGATATGGAGACGCCTCACCATCATCCAGGAAGGCCTCCACCAGGAAAAACTCCAGAAGGTGCAGACCAGGAAGCGTGCAAGGTCCTGGGGCGACTACGACTACTGAAGCAGGTGGTCCCGGCCAAGAAAAGTAACTAGAAGATTGCTCATGCCATTCTAGATTTCCCGTTAGATTTGCTTCCTCTCAAGACTGCCGCTTGCTTGTTCTAAATTTAGATTTGCTTGTGTCGCAGTTAACCTTGTAGTTTGCTTCCAGTTTACATATCTTCTGAACAAGTTTATTTCCAGTGCAATGTTGCAGTTTTCTATTATTAGAATATATTGGCGTGAACTGAAAAATATAAACACAATACAGATAACCTTGTAGTTTTGCTTCTAGTTTACATATCTTCTGACCAATTTTATTTCCAGTACAATGTTGCAGTTTTCTATTATTAGAATATATTGGCGTGAACTGAAGAATATAAACACAGAACAGATACTAAACGATTAGCGTAACGCATGAGCGGTACACATAGCAATCCACAAAAATGACGAGCATGCAATGCATTGCCTTTGTGGATGCAGCGTCGAAATCTTGAGGGACAACAATTACAGAATGCTCCTAAAAGCAATGCACAATGTTCTAACAAACCAGTGCACACACAAATATTAATAATCGTTCGTATGGAACACTTTGGAAAAACATTTTGAATACAGAGGTAGTTAGGTTATTATTCTCCTTGGAAAACACTGCTTACGCCCGTGACCCTCGGAGAAGAACACTACAGAGGCACGGTTGTCCGTCAATAACACCAACTAGCTACTTAAAATACCCACGAAGGCACTTCGGTGCCTCCACTCCTATGGAGACCGTGTGTAAATTGACTTCACATTCGTTAATGAGGCCGAATGCCTTCGAAGACACAAGAAACTCATATGCCATGGCCCCGCAATGAAAACATGTCAATGAAAGCTTCTTGAAAACAGAGGCACACCTTCACCATCATGATCCTTCGCGTCCCTACCTCCCTTATAATCACGTCCGTGCCTCTAGTTCGTCGGGTAAAACCGTACCGTATGTTAAGAAAGTTGCTGAAAACAAAAACATCAGAAAACCGAGCATTACGTCGACCCCGCTGGCACTAAACGTGACATCACCGAAAACGCAGAGGCAGGAGCTTACCTTACGGCCAGCTTCCGACGTATCAGGTCTATGAAGATTTACTTCCTTCTTAATATTGGAGGTGACTATCGCGAAGGCATAGGCTCCATCATTCACCTCCGTGCCTCGGCAAGAATGACAACCGTGCTTGTAACTGTAAAGCGTATAGGACACCTTAGGGACGACCTTTCAACTATTTCAGACATGACCGTGCCTATTTCGTCGGCACATTCATGCCTCTCGCAGTTAATTCAAAAACATTTCTGGGAAAACAGTAACGGATGCCTATTGTCAATCCTCTCGTCACGTACATTCGACACACATTCCTCCGTCACACAAGTAATAGCCGTGCCTCTGCCACAGAACATATAAGTGAAAAACGATTCTTCCTACACTTGTAAAACTCGGAATGCCCTGGATAAATGTCGAATCCCACCTTGCGGTAAATCCATGGAGGCCGCTGCTTCTCAGAAACACGTCTGTGGCTTTTTGCGCATGTAGTTGAGTGCACGGCTATTTGTTTGTGCCCGTGCCTCACATAGCACCATAGCACGAACGTCTATGCAATCACGTAGCTTCAACGTTGTGCATCATGTAGCATCGTATATGTGCCTCTTCTTTCGCCTCTAGCTGTATGAGTGCTTCTTGCAGCTGCATGACGACGCCTCTTGTTGCTTCTCGTTCTTTCTGACCATCTCGTAGCGTCAGTTGCAACACGGACACACAACAGTGCCTCTGAAGAAACACGGCACTGCTCCTACCAGCGAATATATCACTGAAAACAATTGCCACTCCCAATAAATGTACCACGCCCGTGTGTCTGAGAGTTAAAGCTGCCATTTGAAGCATGCTTCTCTTGGTCAAAGACTTGTGCCTCTACATACTGCCCTTGCATGCCTCACGAGATACGATGGTTGTTAAAAATATAACTGCATTCCTCACGAGGTTGTAAAAGTTAACATTTGACAGGAAAGTATGAAAGACAATGATCATCTCCACGACTTGCTGGAGATACGACGGTTGTTAAAAATACAACTGCTGATTTTATTTTTATTTTTTATAAAGAAAAACCACGATCCAGAACCCACGATGTGCACAACCGTGTCGACAGTGAGATTGTGCACTCCTTTGCCACTTCCCCGCCCTTAAATTTAGACTCCCGCCACGACCTTCTCACACATAAAGAACAGAATTCGCCATTGCGCTCCCACTCATTGTTCCCCACGAAAAATCTGATTACAGGAGGACCAACTGCTCTAGGCGATGGGATTCACCAGGAAATTCATGGAGGTGCTAGCCCACAGCAACACAAAGTTGCACATGATCCACACCAACGACTTGCACAAGGCGGCGACCACCATTGAGAAGTTCGAGCGACACCTCCAGTTCGAGCGCCACAAGATCGTCGGAGTTGATGTGAAGTACACCAACGACCATGGTGAAGATCAGAAACCCGCCCTCGTCCAGCTATCCATCGGCAAGGATCATCCGGTGCTGCTCTTCCAACTGAGCGCGGCCGATAAGAACTGCACCAAGTTCGACAACTTCCTCGCGGACCCCAGGTACATGTTTGTTGGCTTCTCCATCGACGGCGACATAGAGATGCTCGGCCGCGTCAGACTGGAGATCGCCCACTTCATTGACATACAGAAGGAATGGAAGGTGCCTACAGCTACCAAGCCTCTGGACTCCCTTGGGGACGTCTCAGGCATCCTTGTCCACGACGTAGAGCTCACCAACGCAGAACGCAGCCGCTGAGCGTGCATGCCCCTGTCTATGAGGCCCATCGAGTACGCGGCAAAGGACGCTTACGCTGCATACGAGATATGGAGCCGCCTCAGCATCATCCAGGAAGGGCTTCGCCGGGCAAAACTCGACAAGGAGCAGACCAGGAAGCGCGCTAGGTCCTATGGCGACTACGACTACTGAAGCAGATGGTCCCGGCAAACAAAAATATCTAGAACATTCTAGATTTCTCATTAGATTTGCTTTCCCTCAAGACTGCCTTTTGCTTGTTATAAATTTAGGTTTGCTTGTGTCGCAGTTAACCTTGTAGTTTGCTTGCAGTTTACATGTCTTTTGCACAAGTTTATTTCCAGTGCACCACAATAGGCACTTATGTGCCTATGTGCCTCTGATACCAAGGGGACCATGCGTAACTTGGCTTCACGTCATTTTACGCAACATTATAGACGTCAACCAAAAGATTCACCTTCTCTCTGATATGTTCATTAATGAGGCCTAATGCCTTCGAAAACACATGGAGCTCATAGTCCATGCCCCCCACAATGAAAATGTGTCAGTGAAAGCTTCTTTAAAGCAGAGGCACACCTTCACGTCCTTGCATAACGATCATTTTCGCGTCCGTACCTCCCTTGAAATCACGTCTCCGTGCCTCCAGTTAGTTACGTGCATGCCTCTACGTCGGGTAACACCGTACCTCTCTCGGGCGTAACATGTTAAGAAAGTTGCTGACAACAAAACCATCAGCAAACCGAGCATTACGTCCACCCCACTGGCACTAAACATGACGTCATCGAAAACGCAGAGGCAGAAGCGTGCCTTACAGCCAGCTTCCGACGTATCGGGTCTGTGAAGATTTGCTTCCTTCTTAATATAGGACGTGACTATCGCAGACGTAAAGGCTCCATCCTTCACCTCCGTGCCTCAACAACAACGACGATCGTGCTTGTAACAGTAAAGTGTATTGATACATTAAGGAGACATTAGGGAACACCTTGCACCTATTTCATACGTGACCGTGCCCGTTCTGTCGGCATATTCATGCCTCTAACAAAAGTAATTGTCGTGCCTCTACCACACAACACATAAGTGAAAAACAATTCTCTCTACACTTATAAAACCCAAAATGTCCTGGATAAATGTCGAATCCCATCTTGCGGTAAAACCATGCAAGACGGTGCTTCTCAGAAGCACATATGTGGCTTTTTTGTGCATGTTGTTGAGTGCCTCTCTAGAATCTTACCATGTTGAAACCATATTCAAATCTAACCACCTTTGAAATCTCTAGAATCAAATATGTGCCCTAGTTGAGATGTTTATTTTGTACTTGAAACTGCAATCTATAATAAAACAATACAGTGTAATAAAACATACGCCTTCCGACCCAAATATGGTACTTAAAACTGCAATTTGTAATAAAACATACACCTTCCATCACAAATTAATTCGCTCAACGCTGTACTAACCAGTACAATGTGAATTATACTGCGAAGTTGACACATTTATTTTGGACGGCGTAGTACTACTACTTAAGAACAAAACACGATTGTTTGACATGGAAACGAAATTGTCTCCGTTCTGACAACGACGATTGCTTGACATTGTTCAACCTTCACAGACACACAAAACATGAAAAGCATAAAAAGCATGGAAAAACAAACATCTACCAACAAAACTACACTACTCCCCGTCATCGGAGATGTCCACTATCTCCATTCTGACATCGACGTCGTTGGCCTCTGCCTCCTGCTCCGCATCCAGCTCGTCGAAGAGCACATCGGTCTTCGCCTGCTCTTCCCGGAGGAAGCGCCGGTTGGACTCCACATACGCCTCATCTTGGATGGACTCCAGGATAGCGGTCTGCTCCGCCATCAAGGCCGACTCACCGAGATAGAACTCCGCCTCGTCTTCCTCGTCACCCCACTCCTCGTCGTCCTCGTCTTCCTCGTCACCAGCCTCCTCGTCGTCCTCGTCATCTCCCTCCTCATCGTCCTCATCGTCCTCGTCCACGCCTTCCTTGTCGTCCTCGTCATCCTCGTCCAAGCCTTCCTCGGCATCCTCGTCATCCTCGTCCACGCCTTCCTCATCGTCCTCGTCCACACCATCCTCGTCGTCCTCCTCATCCTCGTCGTCCTCCTCATCCTCGTCCATGCCTTCCTCGTCATCCTCGTCGTCCTCGTCACCGCCTTCCTTGTCATCCTCGTCCACACCTTCCTCGCCGTCCTCCTCATCCTCGTCCATGCCTTCCTCATCGTCCTCGTCATCCTCGTCCACGCCTTCCTCGTCGTCCTCGTCCACAACTTCCTCGTCGTCCTCCTCATCCTTGTCCATGCCTTCCTCGTCATCCTTGTCCACGCCTTCCACGTCGTCTTCCTCATCCTTGTCACCCCTCCTCTTCCTCCATCACATCTCCCCCAACTGGATCAACTCCCTGCGTGATCTCCGACGGATCCCCCTCCACTTCCTCCACCTCCCCAATCTCCTCCGGCCCCGGCGAGTCCGGAGACATGCCCGCTGCGACCCGAGCGGCACGCCTTGAATGGATGTCCTCCTACAACTGAAAGCGATGCTCGGGAGTAAGCATCGCATAAGTAGTTATCTTGTGCCGAACCATGGCGGGGAACATCACAAACGAAAAGAGGAAGATGGGTGATTTCCTAAGATTACCGGCGAAAGAGGGAGAAGCAGGATGATGTCTAGTGGTGGCGGACGCCGCTCGGCTTAAATAACTACTTCTTGACCTCGGGCGACGGAACGGTGACACGTGGCGTTCACTTCACCGACGGATGAGACGGTCGTCGGTCCTTTTGGATTCCACAGCGCCGACACGTGTCGTTCACTCTATTAAATACATCCACCTCCTCCAGAACGGCGTCACCGAGGAAACGCACGTCGGACCCTTGGGTTTCTGGAGCGGCGTTCACACCGAATCTGACGGGGCGCTTGCGTCGAGCGGTGGGGTTTTACGCAATCAACACGCGAATGTGACTCCGTGTAATGCATATAGTTGTGCCTTTCAGTGCGAACGATTCAACAGAATCATTTGGAACACCAAGACAAACTAACGTCACTCTACACAATGCAACGCCGTGCCTTCCTGGAACCCATACCCGTGCGAAGAATGTACCACACCAGCGTCTCTCGAATAGGCCATTCCGTGCTTCACAGAGTAAACAGTGGGTATTCACATCTGAACCAATTCATTGGGTCTCCCAATTAAAGAACCTTTAGCGCTGAACGGCGGTGCCTCTCCGTCTGATCGAGTCGACGGAATCATTCGGAACACAAACACACAGGAGTGTGACTCTATATTATAGGGCAGCATGCCTTTTAGCGCTTCACGCCCGTGCCTGTGACCCTTAACACTGCCACGAACGTCCACGCCATCATCAGTGCACAGCTCATGTCGATACCTGGTACAGAACCGTAGCTGTAGTCACTTAACGCCCGTGGTTCTAATAAAAGAAGCGCCACACAGAGCCGTGCGTTAACACCTAAACCCATTCCGCTTTGTTTCAACAATAAACTTACGAAACGTGACCCTCCGACGGACCCAACCATGCCCTGATGGCATTCATGTTCGTGCCTCTTCTACTGAACTAGTTAGCGGAATCATTTCGAACACAAATATAGGCGAACGTGACTCTACATAAAACCACGCCATCTGGAACACCAAGACAAACTAACGTCACTCTACACAATAAAACGCCGTGCCTTCCTGGAACCCATGACCGTGCGAAGAATATACCACACCAGCGTCTCTCAAATAGGCCATTCCGTGCCTCACAGAGTAAAAAATGGGTGTTCACATCTGAACCAATTCCGATGGGTCTCCCGAATTAAAGATCCTTTGTGGGCTGAACGCATGTGCCTCACCGTCTGATCGAGTCGACGGAACAATTCGGAACACAAACGCACAAGATCGTGACTCTATATTATAGGGCAGTATACCTTTTAGCGCTTCACGCCCGTGCCTGTGACCGTTAACACTGACACGAACGTCCACGCCATCGTCAGTGCACAAGTCATCGTCCGCTGCTATATTCACTTCACGTCCGCGCTTCTAATAAAAGAAGCGTGACGTAACTCAGTACAGAACCGTGGCTTTTAAAAACAAGGAACTTACGCTTTTAAACAACTCGACTCTCGAATCTCACAAAGGAAACAGCTAGCGTTAACATCTAAACCCATTCTGCTTTCTTTCCATGATAAACGTACGAACGTGACTATGCAAAAGACGAAACTATTCCCCCATGGGATTCACCTGCGTATGTGCCTATTTTTCTCAACGAGTCGACGGAAACATTTCGAACACAAATACAGGCAAACGTGACTATATAAAACCACACCATGAATCTGTGGGATGCAAGCCCGTTCGCGTGACCGAAACAACGCAACACGGAGAAGCCCGCGAGCGTACACGCCTTCATCAGTACACAAGTCATTACAATACTAGGTTCACAACCGTGGATGCAAAGACTTCTCGTCCCGTGCATCATAAGTAATGGCGCCTAATTACAACGATACTCGAAACCTAAATACATTTTGTTTGCAAGGTAGCTGACAGCGAAATTTCACAAGACAAGGTAAGAAACTCCACTTCACTGCTTAAGAACACCGGGCCTTTTAACATCCGGGGGGGCCTTGTATACCTAGTCCCCACCGACCTTGTTGCTGGTTTGCTCCCGGCGCAGTTCATCAATCTCCTTCTTCAGCGCCTTCATATTCTCGTCATGTCGCTTCACACCTGCGGCCGATTCCTGCAACAACCGATTCTTACTGGTTTGCGCCACGCGCAGTTCATCAATATCCTTCTTTAGTGCCTTCACATCCTCATCATGTCGCTTCACGGTACGCAATCGATTCACCTGCAACGACCGTCGTGCTTTTCAAGGAGATTGTTCTTCTCAACCGTAATTTCTACAATCCTGGCATTCGCCTTCCTCAAATCTTCCCTTGCTTCCTGGAAGAGCTCCTGGCACCCATGGATGATCTCCACCAGCTCGTCACACATTTTTTTAGCCTCTGCAACTGAAACAACACGCACCATTCCCGTCGCCGCCCCGCTCACCATTCCCATCTCTTTCGAGCCACAACTGCTCCCCAATTCTCTGACGGGGACTTGCTCAAGACCATGACGCAGACTAACCCTACCTCCAACTGACTGTAAATCAGTATCAGCAAGACACACCCACATCAAATTAGGAGTCAGCTACCCACAATAATTCATGTTTCACAAACTAAATCAAAGCAGTCGAAAGAAACAAAAACGAATGAAGGAGAAGCAGAAACAGGGTGAACTTACAGACGAGGAACCCTCACGAGCTGGGATCTCCTCCCGCGACAGGGTACGGCCGTCCGGAGTAGTCTCCTTCTGCCCAGCCATGGCGGAGATGGTCAGTGAATAGTGATGAGCAAGAGGAATGGAAGGCCTGGCGGCGAACGAAGGGAGGAGTAGAATGTGGCTAGGGTTTCGCGACTCCGTCCGTCCGCCTTAAATAGCCGGAGCCTGGCCTCGGGCGACGAGCCAGAACGGCGTCACCGGAGGAGACGCCCGTCGCACCGTTAGGTTTCTGGAGCGGCGCCACGTGGCGTTCACTCCCGAGGTACGAAGAGACGGTCGTCGAACCGTTGGGTTTCCACGATAAACGCACGAATGTGACTCTTGGTAAATCATAACCATGCCTCTTAGCGTTGCACGGATGTGCCTGCCATTGCGAACGGTTCAAAGGAATCATTTGGAACACGAAAACAACAAAATGTCACTCTTCATAATACCACGCCGTCACTTCCTGGGACCCACCACAGTGCAAAGAATACACCACAGTAGCTTCTCTCGAGCAAGCCATTTTGTGCCTCACTGAGTAAACAGTGAGTGTTCACACCTGAACCCTTTCCGCTGGGTTTCCACAATTAAAGAAAGGAACGTGACTGTGAGTAAGACCAAATGATGCCTTTCCGCTGGGTTTCCATCTGATCGAGTCAATGGAATTATTCGGAATGCAATCACAGACAAGCGTGACTCTATATAACACCACACCATGCCCGTGCCTCTCCATCTAATCAAGTCCACGCCTTTATCGACTAATATACGAAACATCAAGAAAGAAGCATGACTATGCTTTTGAAAACAAGGAAACAAGCTTTTAACAATGTAGTCAATAGTAAGTGTTGGCGTCTCAACCCATTCCGCTGGGTTAAAGAAATGAACGCGACTGTGCGTAATGCAAAGCTATGCCTCTGTGGGCTCACCGGCCGTGCATCTCCTTCTGATCGAGTCGACGGAAGCACTTGGAACAGAAACACAGGGGAACGTGACTCTATATCATATGACACCATGCCTCTTAGAGCTTCACGCCCGTGCCTGTGACCCTTAACACTGCCACGAACGTCCACGCCATCGTCAGTGCACAGGTCATGTCGCTACCTGGAACAGAACTGTGGTTGTAGTCACTTCACGCCTGTGCTTCTAATAAAAGAAGCGCGACGCAACTCAGTACAGAACCGTGGCTTTTAAAAACAAGGAACTTACTCTTTTAAACAACTCGACTCTCGAATCGGCCACTCACAAAGTAAACAGCTAGCGTTAACATCTAAACCCATTCTGCTTTCTTTCCATGATAAGCGTACGAACGTGACTATGCGAAAGACGAAACCATTCCCCTGTGGGATTCACCTGCGTACGTGCCTATTTTTTTCAACGAGTCAACGGAAACATTTCGAACACAAATACAGGCGAACGTGAATCTATATAAAACCACATTATGTATCTGTGGGATGCAAGCCTGTGTCTGTGACCCGAAACACTGCAACACAGAAAACCCACGAACGTACACGCCTTCATCAGTACACAAGTCATTACAATACTAGGTTCACAACCGTGAATGCAGAGACTTCACGTCCCGTGCATCATAAGTAATGGCGCCTAATTACAACGATACTCGAAACCAAAATACATTTTGTTAACAAGGTAGCCGACAAATGAAATTTCACAAGACAAGGTAAGAAACTCCACTCCACCGCTTAACAACACCGAGGCCTTTTAGCGATCGAGGGACGTTGTTGTATACCTAGTCCCCACCGACCTTGTTGCTGGTGTTCATCAATCTCCTTTTTCAGCGCCTTCATATTCTCGTCATGTCGCTTCACAGCTGCGGCCGATTCCTGCAACAACCGGATGTGCTCTCTAAGGAGATTTCTCGTCTCCGCCGTAATTTCTACGATCCTGGCATTCGCCTTCTCCAAATCGTCCTTTGTTTCCTCGCAAAGCTTCTTCCACGCGTAGGTGATCTCCAGCAGCTGCTCGTACGTATTGTCAGCCTTTGGAATTGAAACCGAAGTATTCATCTCATCGACCATGTTATTGAGAGTAACTAACAAGGACCTCACGGCACTTGCCGTCGCCGCCCCGCTCACCATTCCCTTCTCTTTCGAGCCACAGCTGCTCCCCAATTCTACAGCAGGGGACTTCTGTTCAAGACCATGACGCAGACTAACCCTACCTCCAACTGACTGTAAATCAGTATCAGCAAGACACACCCGCATCAAATTAGGAGTCAGCTGACCACAATAATTCATGTTTCACAAACTAAATCAAAGAAGCCGAAAGAAAGAAAAAACGAATGAAGGAGAAGCAGAAATAGGGTGAACTTACAGACGAGGAACCCTCGCGAGCCAGGATCTCCTCCCGCGACAGGGCACGGCGGTCCGGAGTAGTCTCCTTCTGCCCAGCCATGGCCGAGACGGTTAGTGAATAGTGATGAGCAATAGGAGTGGAAGGCCTGGCGGCGGATGAAGGGAGGAGTAGAATGTGGCTAGGGTTTCGACACTCCGTCCGTCCGCCTTAAATAGCCGGAGCCTGGCCTCGGGCAACGAGCCAGAGCTGTGTCACCGGAGTAGACGCCCATCGGACCATTAGGTTTCTGGAGCGGCGCCACGTGGCGTTCACTCCCGAATACGAAGAGACGCCCGTTGAACCATTGGGTTTCCGTGATAAACACACGAATGTGACTCTTGGTAAAGCATAACCATGCCTCTTCGCGCTGCACTGCGGATGTACTGCCGTTCTTGAGCAGTTCAACGGAATCATTTGGAACACGAAAACAACATAACGTGACTCCTCAGAATACCACGCCGTCACTTCCTGGGACCCACCACCGTGCAAAGAATACACCACAGCAGCTTCTCTCGAACAAGTCATTCCGTGCCTCACCGAGTAAACAGTGAGTGTTCACACCTGAACCCTTTCCGCTAGGTTTCCGCAGTTAAAGAAACGAATGTGACTGTGAGTAAGACCAAACGGTGCCTTTCCGCTGGGTTTCCATCTGATCGAGTCAACAGAATTATTCGGAACACAAACACAGACAAGTGTGAATCTATATAATACCACACCATGCCCGTACCTCTCCCATCTAATCGAGTCCACGCCTCTATTGAGTAATATACGAAACATCAAGAAAGAAGCATGACTGTGCTTTTGAAAACAAGGAAACAAACTTTTAAAAACAGCGTCTCTCACATAGGCCATTCGGTGCCTCCGCAGATTCAACGATGAAGTGTTGGCGTCTCAACCCATTCCGCTGGGTTAAAGAAAGCGAACGTGATTGTGCGTAATGCAAAACTATGCCTCTGTGGGCTCACCGGCCATGCATCTCCTTCTGATCGAGTCGACAGAAGCACTCGGAACAGAAACATAGGGGAACGTGACTCTATATCATACGGCACCATGCCTCTTAGAGATTCACGCCTGCGTACGTGAGCCTTAACATTACCCACGGCGTCCCACGCCGTTGTCGATCTGAGAACTCATGTCGCTAGCTGATGCGTAACCGCGTCATATTCACTTCTCCCGTGCTTCTAATAAAAGAAGCACGACGCCTTCGATGCAGACCGTGGCTTTTAAAAACAAGGAACTTACGCTTTTAAACAACTCGACTCTCGAATCAGCCACTCACAAAGTAAACAGCTAGCGTTAACATCTAAACCCATTCTGCTTTCTTTCCATTATAAACGTACGAACGTGATTATGCGAAAGACGAAACCATGCCCCCATGGGATTCACCTGCGTACGTACCTACTTTTACGAGCGAAGTCAGCGGAATCACTTGAGCACAAATACGGTGACGTGACTCTATGTAAAACCACACCATGAATTTGTGGGGTGCAAGCCCGTGTCCATGACAAGAAACACTGCAACACACAAAAGCCACGAACGTACACGCCTACATCAGTATGCAAGTCATTACAATACTAGGTTCACAATCATGGCTGCAGAGACTTCATGTCCCATGCATCATAAGTAATGGCGCCTAATTACAATGATACTCGAAACCAAAATACATTTTGTTAACAAAGTACGTAGCTGACACTGAAATTTCACAAGACAAGGTAACAAACTCCACTCCACTGCTTCACAACAACAAGCACTTTTACAACAGCGAGGACAACATTTGTATATCTAGTCCCCACCGACCTTCTTGCTGGTTTGCTCGGCGTAGTTCATCAATCTCCTCCTTGGTAGCCTTCATATTCTCGTCATGTCGCTTCCACAGTGCCAGGCGATTCACCTGTGACAGATTGTGCTCTTCAAGGAGATTGCTCCTCACATCCGTAATTTCTCTGATCGTGGCATTGGCCTTCTCCAAATCTTCTCTTGTTTCCTGGTAGAACTGCTGCCACTCGTAGGTGACCTCCAACAACTCCTTGTACGTTCTGTCAACCTTTTCAAGTGAGAGTAGCTCCAAGCGGCTATTTGTAAATCGGTGTCGACAAGACACACCCACATCAAATTAGAGTCGGTGACCACAATAATTCATGTTTCACAAACTAAATCAAAGCGATCGAAAGAAACAAAAAGCGAATGAAGGAGAAAGCGAAGCAGGGTGAACTTACAGACGAGGAACCCTCACGAGCCGGGATCTCCTCCATGACGAGGTATGGCCGTCGAGTAGTCTCATACGCCAAGCCATGGTGGAGATGGTCGGTGAATAGTGATGAGCAAGAGGAATGGAAGGCACAGCGACAAGCGAAGGGAGGAGTAGAATGTTGCTCGGGTTTTTGCGACTCCGTGCATCCACCTTAAATAGCCGGAGCCTAGCCTCGGCGACGAGCCGAACAAGCGTCACCGGAGGAAGCGCCGTCGCACCATTAGGTTTACGGAAGCGGCGCCACGTGGCGTTCACTCCCAAAGGTGCGAAGAGAGACGGCCGTCAAACCGTTTGGTTTCGCGATAAGCGCCGCGAATGTGACTCTTGGTAAATCATAACCATGCCTCTTGGCCGCGGATGTACTGCCCGTTCTTGACGGCTAAACGGAATCATTTGGAACACGAAAACAACATAACGTAACTCTTCACAATACCACGGCGTCACTTCCTGGGACCCACCACCGTGTAAAGAATACACCACATCAGCTTCTCTCGAACAAGCCATTTCGTGCCTCACTGAGTAAACAGTGAGTATTCACACCTGAACCCTTTCCGCTGGGTTTCCAGAATTAAAGAAATGAACGTGACTGTGAGTAAGACCAAACGATGCCTTTCCGCTGGGTTTCCATCTGATCGAGTCAACAAAATTATTCAGAACGCAATCACAGACGAGTGTGACTCTATATAACACCACACCATGTCCGTGCCTCTCCATCTAATCGAGTCCAGGCCTTTATCGAGTAATATACGAAACATCAAGAAAGAAGCGTGAATGTGAGTAAGGAAACAAGCTTTTAACAACAGAGCCAATAGTAAGTGTTGGCGTCTCAACCCATTCCGCTGGGTTAAAGAAACGAACGTGACTGTGCGTAATGAAAAGTTATGCCTCTGTGGGCTTACCTGCCGTGCATCTCCTTCTGATCGAGTCGACGGAAGCACTCGGAACAGAAACACAGGGGAGCGTGACTCTATATCATATGGCACCATGCCTCTTAGAGCTTCACGCCCATGCCTGTGACCCTTAACACTGCCACGAACGTCCACGCCATCGTTAGTGCACAGGTCATGTCGCTACCTGGAACAGAACCGTGGTTGTAGTCACTTCACGCCCGTGCTTCTAATAAAAGAAGCTCGACGCAACTCAGTACAGAACCGTGGCTTTTAAAAACAAGGAACTTGCGCTTTTAAACAACTCGACTCTCGAATAGGCCACTCACAAAGTAAACAGCTAGTGTTAACATCTAAACCCGATACGCTTTCTTTCCATGATAAGCGTCTGAGCGTGACTATGCGAAAGGCGAAACCATGCCCCCATGGGATTCACTGCGTCACGTGCCTATCTGAATAGGCCATTTTGTGCTTCCACAGGTAAATAGTGGGTATTCACATCTGAACCAATTCCATTTGGGTCTCCCCAATTAAAGAACCTTTGTGGGCTGAAACCCATGCATCACCGTCTGATTGAGTCGACGGAACAATTCGGAACACAAACACACGAGATCGTGACTCTATATTGTAGGGCAGCATGCCTGTTAGCGCTTCACGCCCGTGCCTGTGACCCTTAACACTGCCACGAACGTCCACGCCATCGTCAGTGCACTGGTCATGTCGCTACCTGGAACAGAACCGTGGATGTAGTCACTTCACGCCCGTGCTTCTAATAAAAGAAGCGCCACACAACTCAGCACAGAGCCGTGGCTTTTAAAAACAAGGAACTCTTACCCTTTCCGCTGGGTTTCCACAATTAAAGAAACGAACGTGACTGTGAGTAAGACCAAATGATGCTTTCCGCTGGGTTTCCATCTGATCGAGTCAACGGAATTATTCGGAACACAATCACAGACGAGCGTGACTCTATATAACACCACACCATGTTCGTGCCTATCCATCTAATCGAGTCCACGCCTTTATTGAGTAATATACGACACATCAAGAAAGAAGCGTGATTGTGAGTAAGGAAACAAGCTTTTAACAACAGAGTCAATAGTAAGTGTTGGCGTCTCAAGCCATTCCGCTGGGTTAAAGAAACGAACATGACTATGCGTAATGAAAAGCTATGCCTCACCGGTCGTGCCTCTCCTTCTGATCGAGTCGACGAAAGCACTCGGAACAGAAACACAGGGGAGCATGACTCTATATCATACGGCACCATGCCTCTTAGAGCTTCACACCCGTGCATGTGACCCTTAACACTGCCACGAACGTCCACGCCATCGTCAGTGCACAGGTCATGTCGCTACCTGGAACAGAACCGTGGCTGTAGTCACTTCACGCCCGTGCTTCTAATAAAATAAGCGCGACGCAACTCGATCTGAGAACCGTGTCTTTTAAAAACAAAGGAACTTACGGCGTTTAAACAACTCGACTCTCGAATCGGCCACTCACAAAGTAAGCGGCTAGCATTAACATATAAACCCATTACGCTTTCTTTCCATGATAAGCGTACAAGCGTGACTATGCGAAAGACGAAACCATGCCCCATGGGATTCACTGCGTGCGTGCCTATCTGAATAGGCCAGTCAGGTGCTCCACGAGTAAATAGTGGGTATTCACATCTGAACCAATTCCACTGGGTCTCCCCAATTAAAGAACCTTTGTGGGCCGAACGCCCGTGCATCTCCGTCTAATCGAGTCGACGGAACAATTCGGAACACAAACACACGAGACCGTGACTATATATTGTAGGGCAGCATGCCTGTTTTAGCGCTTCACGCCCGTGCATGTGACCCTTAACACTGCCACGAACGTCCACGCCGTAGTCAGTGCACAGGTCATGTCGCTACCTAGAACAGAACCGTGGCTGTAGTCACTTCACGCCCGTGCTTCTAATAAAAGAAGCACCACGCAACTCAACCGCAGAGCCGTGGCTTTTAAAAACAAGGAACTCTTACCCTTTCCACCGGGTTTCCGCAATTAAAGAAATGAGCGTGTTGTGAGTAAGACCAAATGATGCCTTTCATTTGGGTTTCCATCTGATCGAGTCAGCGGAATTATTGAACACAATCACAAATGAGCGTGACTCTATATAACACCACACCATGCCCGTGCCTCTCCATCTAATCGAGTCCACGACTTTATTGAGTAATATCTGAAACATCAAGAAAGAAGTGTGATTGTGAGTAAGGAAACAAGCTTTTAACAACAGAGTATAGTAAGTGTTGGCGTCTCAACCCATTCCGCTGGGTTAAAGAAACGAACATGACTATGCGTAATCAAAAGCTATGCCTCACCGGCCGTGCCTCTCCTTCTGATCGAGTCGACGGAAGCACTCGGAACAGAAACATAGGGGAGCGTGACTCTATATCATACGGCAACATGCCTCTTAGCGCTTCACGCCCATGCCTGTGACCCTTAACAGTACCACGAACGTCCACGCCATTGTCAGTACACAACTCATGTCGCTACCTGGAACAGAACCGTGGATGTAGTCACTTCACGACCGACGCTAACAAGCGACATCCATGCCCAAAGCCTACTCATCTACATGTACGAACGAACGAAACAACACGACGGCAAATGCAACACATAAATGCATTACAGGTTCATGTAATTACAAAAGGCCACATGCCCCCAGCATAGCGGAAAACACACGCTTCAAGCTCTTTGCCTACACTCCAAAGCGTTCTTGATGGTACGGTGGGCGAGCGCATCCTCAATCTATTTCTTCGTCGCCTCATGACCTTCCTTCACAGTAGCATACGTATCCTCAACCAGGCTCTTGTACTTGATGAGAACCTCAGCATTCTCATCCATAAGCTGCTCCACTTCGCCCGACAGCTTCTGCACCAACGCATAGCTCTGCTCATACAGATTCTTCCAGCGGGCGGCCTCCTGATCCTTCTGGTAGAGCTCTTTGAGAAGCTTCTCATTCTCATACAGAGATCAAAATATGAGACCAGTGGACTTCTCCACAGAGGCATTGCTTTGCTGCACCAACTTCTCCGGCGGCGATGAGCTGTTGCTGTAATTAGCTCATCGAGCACGTCGTCGCTGGCTAAGGAATTCGGTACTGCCATCTTGCCGAGAACGTATCCATGGCGAATGCGCTTGTGGGAGGATTCGCCTCCACGTGAGAGATCGTTGGACACACAGGCGGCAGAGGCGAGATATCCACTGCAGCTGCTCTGGTATGTGACAGCACCTCTCACTTCTTTCCGGCTTTGGTCCTCATTGCGTGGTTGTGAACACCAGAACCCTCCTACCTGCCATGGCGCAAGCAAGGAGTTACCAGCTAGAAAGAGGTGCACATCTGGAGAATTGTGGAAATGGAGTGTTCCATGGTAGGTACCTTTTATAACACATGCACACCGGTCAAGCGGTCAAGCGAATGTAACCGGCGCCTCGAATTCTCGCAATCTCTCTTAAATACCTCGAACTCTGCACGCCTGGGAAACACAAGTACTATCATTTCATCTCCCCGTGCATTCGTCCACACTACAACCACTCAACTTCTTTCAAATGGTCTGTATATGTTCAATAAAAAACATCTCAAACACGGTTAACTTCGTATGCGTGCAATCTGTATTCCGGAGAAATTCTTTGTTGAATTCATAGTATTATCCATTGCCATTTTTTAAAATGATATTTATATCAAAATCTAACTATATCCATGAATTAACTTGCACACTTCTTGAGGTGACACCTTAGTGAAAACGTCCAGTAACACCTTGCAGGAGCGAGCGTGGCGCTCTTTAATAACAAACAATGCCTCCTGGAACACACCACCGTGACTCTCCACAAAAAAGGAGCGAGTCGACAAGGAAAACATTTCCATACAAAGCGTCGATGATGCACTGTTGCATTAGCAACACGGTGCCAACTTCGGCTTCACTTCCACGCACCTCACGGTGACTTCGCCCGGAGAAAATGCATGTAACACACGCGTGGACAAACATGACTCTGGCTAATAACAATACTTGCCCCCGCCGTTTTCACGTCCATTCCTCTCCAAGAGAACGAGCGAGCGGAATCATTTGGAAATACAAAAAGCATACAACCGTGGTAACTTGACTCTGACCAATACGTTAACATGCTTCGCATGAGTTCATGTCCATGCCTCTCCAAATGAAGCTGGCGGCGAATCGTTTGGAACACAAAGAACCATGCAACGTGACTCTCTCTAATAACAAACAGTGCCTCCTTGGAACGCACCACCGCGACTCTCAACAAAAAAGGAAGGAAAACATTTCCATACACAGCGCCAGTAGTGTGCCTATTGCATTGGCAACACAATGCCAACTCGGCTTCACTTCCACGCACCTCACGGTGACTCGCCGGAGAAAATGCATGTAACACCGCAGCGTGGACAAAGCGTGACTACGGCTAATAACAATACTTGCCCCGCCGTTTTCACATCCATTCCTCTCCAAGAGAACGGCGGCGGAATCATTTGGAAATACCAAAAGCATACAACCGTGGTAACTTGACTCTGAGCTATGAGTTAAGATGCTTCCCATGATTTCATCTCCATGCCTCTCCAAATGAACTGGCGAGCAGAATCATTTGGAACACAAAGAACCATGAACGTAACTCTGAGTAACGCCAAGCCATGCCCCCGTGGATCACACAAAAACACTAAAATCAAAAAAATGCTAACATCCCACCGACTAACAGTTAAGATGGCAAGTACACAGAAAGTTTCACCAATCTTGATGTCCAAACGGACGGTCGAAGATTCAAGACGCTTCGGCATTTCCATAGGAGGGTGAGCGCTGGTGGCCTCACTTCCATGCGCCTCATCGTGGAACGTCATAGAAAACGTCTACAACACGGCAGGCACGAACGTGACTCTGGGTAACACCAAACCATGCCCACGTCGATGTCACCACACTAAAATAAAAAAACGCTCCCGCATCGAAGCCCACAGAAAGTTACACCAATCTTGATATGAAACCGGACGGTCGAAGATCCACGATGGTTGGACCATTTCACTCTCTCCCTCCACTCCTTTCTTCCTTTTGCTTTCGCACCAAAAATCTCGAACACTTCACCAGTTCCCCTCTCTCGAACACCCTCCTATCTCCTTCTGCCTGCATTGTCCAATCCAGCAGACCAACCAAAAATCCAAATCGCGTTCGCCTCACCCACCAGCCGCCATCCACTTTGAGATACAGACAGTCGGTGGGTGCCCGTAAAAGCATCAAAAACCTCTCCCGGCGACAGCGGCGACTGACGGGCGACGACCCCTGCTCGCGGCGGAGGTACCAACAGAGAGCAAGGAGAAAAAGCAGCCGATGGATGCCACAAATCCCTCACAAGAAATCGAAGGTAAAAAAATATTAATCCATTACATTCCATTACCATAGTTCGGTCAAAGCGGTTTTCCTCCTTTTTGACGGACATGAACCCTAACCGCCACACAAAACCGCGTTTCCAAAAAGTCTGTTTAGACTTTTCTAGCAAAATTGAAATAAAGGTGAACCTGCAGCGTGCAATAGGATGCTACCACTATCCGCCACAAAAATCTGCTGCATAAGATATTTGCCTAAAACGTATTGTGCATGCCGAGAACTATCTTTGGCACCGCTCTAGATTCAAACCATGAGAGCATCCTTAAATTCAAAACCTGCTATTTACAGGAGATTCTATATATCCGTTGATTGTATTTGTTTCAAATTATGTGCCTTCTCATATCAACATCCGTGCTCCAATAATAGATCTAGTTGTGTGCTTATAGCGTGAAACAATTTGTGCCTCTCCGGCAGTGCCTTTTTTTGTCCACAGGATGCATCTCCTCTTTTTGCTGTGAAATTAAATTTTGCTTCTACTGCTGCTAACGCCTGGGCATTTTTACGCAACAAGGAATGGTAATAAGGAAAACAGGGTACACTGCGAGCGATGCCGTGCGACAAGGTACTATAAAAGGCTCACACAAACCATATAACAAAAACTATGTAGCGGCAGCGATAAGTTAACCACTTACGTCCGCACAATCTTGGGAAATTACACTTTGATGAAATTTTTCACACACTATGTGTATCATTATTCATTCGAGAACATTTTATCTTACCCTCTAAACCTTACAATTATATTTCTGAGAATATCATTTGTAGTGTTTTTTCCATATAAAAAAGACCTCCCCTCAGCGATATGGACTTGGCGGCATCCATACTGCTCACACTGACCCTAATTTCCATCACTCATTGGCCAAACCAAGAGTTAGGAGGAAGACTTGATATAACAAGAAAACAATGGATTGATCGCCTTTTAGCTCGGAAATGAAAGAAAAGGGCTATCTTATGAATCTATGTAGATTAAGTTTGATTCTTTTTGTGCGATCGTGGAAGACATGGTTTAAAACTATATCCCATTTATTTCGATTTTGCTCGTAATCCTTTTGTTACATAATCATCGTGCGGTGTGGCGGATGTGCGGGGAGGAATCTTTGAAACGATTTTGTCTAAACTTAATAGTGCATATCCAGAAAAACCACTCATCTCTCCTGACCCATCTGAAAAAAGAACGAAGCGGAACAAGGACAACGAAGCACCCGAGCAAGTGCCAGCATCAACTTCGAGGAGCTACAAAAAGAGAGGCCATCGAGGAAACCAAGGCTATCGTTCCTCCTAGAACAAAAATACAAAAGATAAAGGACAAAACTCAACTCATCGACAACGATTGCTACCTTGCGGCGGCGGCCAGCCAGGACCTCTAATGGTGCTCCCGCCGATGGTTAGAGGGTCAGAATGAACTAACTAAAACCAAGAAGAAAAACAAAAGACAACGATTGGAAGGCGAAGCGAGGATGATGTCAAGAAAGAGTCGAGCATGATCTTTGCCGATGGCATGACGATGGCACAAAACATGATGATGACCTCATTAGATGCGAGAGGCGATGGCGCCGCGGGGACAACGATGGCGCCCGCGAAGGCGGCAACAATGATGTACAACACATTTTCTCTACAGATTTTTCCTACCGCTTTTCACCCATGAAAACCAAACCATCCTCTATAACAAAACACTATTTTTATACGAAACCAAAGGCGAAGCGGACAAAGAGGGCGAAGATAAGTGGAAAAGAATTGGCGGCACCAGCGGATAATGAACACGAGGCAACAACAAATAAGGACAAATGCGAAATCAAAGCAGGAGCAGCATTTGATCAGTCAATAGAGCATGGAACTTACTAGAATAACGTCACCGGCAAGATGTTAGGGCGGCCAGGTTTGGAAGCATAGAGGAATGCCAAATAAAAGCGCTCCATCGCAAACCGCTTGCGGCACACATCTCGACAACACGGACCACGAAAGCATGACAATAACATTCGGTGATCTTTGATCGGTGAAAGAAATCAAGATTACCGGGAAGCTATAGACAAGGTGTTTGGATACCCAAAGCGGCACGAAAAGAAGTCGACACCAAGGCCGGAGAAGAGCCCAACTTCAATGAAAGAACGATCCGCGAACTTGGCCTCAAGAAAATGGATTTCCATCACGACGATCTGTTTAAGAACTACAAAACTTGGTGAAAGTAGATGACGAACAATCAAGCGAAATCGGTTAAAATATTTTTCCTTATTTTTTTCCTAGCGTTATGCGTGGAACAACCTCCCTACCTTGACAAACAAGCCATTATGGTCAAGGACTTGGACTATCCGAGAAATGGCAAAGATGGATTCTGCGAGGTGTCGTCGAAAGTATTAAGGAAGGAGCCAAGATATGGCGAGAAGCACAGGTTGTTGCCTCGGGAAGAAAAGAACAAAAAGCATCTCAATGGTTTGGCACGAGGACCCGATAATAATGTACCTCGACTCCTGCTTTAATTTGCCGACCTACACAATAGAAATCGCCAAGATTGCAAAGACAATGGACAAGACATCATTACATGAGCAAACCACCTAAGAGAGAGTGACCTAAAGAAAATAGCTAGAGCGGAACATGAAAAAGGGACGGAAAAGCCGCAGCAGAGATGACTATGAATTTGGCAAGATAAAGGTATAGCCCTATTGAATATATATGCATTATACCTTATAAAAAGCGGTTTCGATCTAACCAACTCCATTACTGCGGAAACAATGCGGACATGGAAAGGAACAGCGAGAGGATCTTCTATGCCGGCCACAGCAACACCTTCATTATTCAATACAGATGATACCGGCACAACAACGAGGAGCACCCAGACGACCAAGCTACTACCACCTCCAACCAAAGCGCCGGGGCCAAGCACATGTCGGCATGAGTGGAAGCAAGGAATCGATCCACAAGCACCGGCCACGCAGGATCATATGAAATATTCGCAAGAGATAGAAGAAAGCGTTGAAACAAGTACTTTCGGCGAAACAAAAGCAGATACCGAGAATAAAGACCGGGGCTGGACACCAATGCAGCGAACAAGAGGAGGAATTAGATGAAAACATGAAGAACTTCGGTGGTGCAACAAACAAGCGGCCCTGATTGATTCTCTCGAACAACTTAGAAAATTTCGGGACATTGTTTGCGAGTGAGCTTACCGGAAGAGTAAATCACTTTGAGAAGTTGCAGGATGGAAGCGGGGCAGCGAGAACCACAGCTGCACTTGTACATGGCAACCACACGAAAGAAGTCGCAGCCACAGCAGAACCAGGAGCAAGGAGAAAAAGGAAGAAGGAAGAACAAGACCAACAAAACAAACATGAAAGGAAGAAAAGAATAAGAAAATCAAGAACACAGGACCTCGAGAATTAGCGGAGGAGACAAAAGAACATAACAAGGTGCAAAAGAGCAAAGCAAGGAGCATGTATCAACTAATACAGACAAGTCTTGAAGGACAGCAAGAACAAGGTAGAAAAGTAGGCTGCGAGCGAGAGAATCAAGATGAGAAGCAATTAAATGAGAACAAATACATCATCCATGTGACTCGAAAGCGATGCTTTCAAACTTGAACAAAAATCTGTCTTCAATTACATCGAGGGGACACGGCAAGAGAAGCATACCGAAACATAAAGGCCAGCAACGGCATGTCGTCAAGAACACCGAGCAAGAGGATGGAAGTAATAGAACAAGCAACCCAACAATAGATGATGCTCCCTCAAGAGCATCAATGAGCGATACAAGAGAAGAACATGATCGGAGGCAGCAAAGAAGTGTGTATAAAATCAGTCTCTTCTTTCTAAAAGTCTCTTCTCTCTAAACTATAAGCGTATTGAGTTAAGCGGCAAATACGCAACAAAATATACACTCAGCCAGGACAAGTATCATATCAACGCTCCCATAAGCGAGGCACGGGCTGATCTAGCATCGACCGTTAACGACCGCGGCACAAAAACAAGAAGAAAACAACAAAGAAGAGGTAAAACTTCCAAACCCACTTTGCCCAAATACCGTCAACTCATATTGTTTCATCTATCGGGTATTACAAGCACAAAGAAAGAGAAGAGGATGCCCATGCAAAGCAGAAAGTTGATATAGAAGGCTCTTGACACAAGAGCATTTCGGATGACCGTCTGAGGAGAAAGCCTCGGAACTTACTTTTGGTGACACACCCAAAGGCTGGTATACAAAGCAAAGAAAAAGTGGGCCTTGAAGCAGATATCCCAACCACCGGCGCAAAGGTAAAATTCAACAAGAACCATTTTTCCAAAATTTATAAGAAATGTCTTGCCCGGCACAACTTTATCCACGATAATACAAGAATTACAAGCAATGAACCATGCTTTTCCTTTTTCATGAAGCGCGAGGAAACAAGCGAGGCCGGTCATGCGAAAGAACAGCAAGGGGTACAAAGCAGAGCGAACCAAAAAACAAGGGAAAATGGCGACTAAATGGTACCCGATATATCGCAGACCAAACAACGATCTTCACGTGACAAATACAACCGAGAAGACATGCCACCTGACATCGAAGACCAACGAGGTAAAGCTACACGCACCTGCTCCTACAACGTTAAAAAAATTTATGCATGCGGATGAAGTCCAAACTTTATTACATTTTTTGGTGAACAGAAGAAAGAAACAAATGAAGCGGAAGATGTGCCTCAAGAAGCGATAGAAAGTCTTTGCTACCGCTTCGACAATGTACAAAAACTCCGAGAAGGCAGAAGAAGAAATGAGGAGCGGCAAAAGAGAGATTGAATGTAGAGGTCAAGCTACAAAACCTCTTTCTATAGCATATAAAAAAATGCACCCACCAGAAAACACAAACACATTTTAATTACGTTTTTGCGTTCCGACATATGCAAGAAACAGAGGAGATCACCAATATTCAAAACCAACAAACACAACAACACAAGGGAATGGAACAATCAGAAGATGTTATTCCAACAACGGACAGCGTAACCGCCGTAGACCAAGCCAGAAAACCTTTGTTGTCCGAGCAAGAAATAACAGGGATGCCAATGTCGACGCAAAAGACTAAAAAGGTGAAGTGAGATAACCTGCTTTTAAGGAAATTAGATATTTGAGTAAACAAAGACACAAATGCAATCTCATTTACCTACCTCTATGTCTCAACAACCACAAGACAAAAGCAGCGACCACGGAAGAACAAAAGCGAAAAGATCCGGAAGGAGCTCAAAAACCTCCACTCAAAGAAGAAAAAGCTCGAAGAGGCGCACCGTGAGCAGTTGAAAAGGTGAAGCTACAAAAAACATTCAAAGACACACTAAACATTTGAGTATTTTTCTTAGGGAGCGGACACTAAACTACAATGAAAATAACGAGCATATTTAATTATTTTTAACCACGCTTTTTGCATGACAACGCGAGAAACCTCAACAAGACACAGGGCCGCAGACACAAGCAAAGAAGCAAAGGGCCACGGTGCATTGAAAGACCATGCAGCAAACATTCTAGAGAGAGAGTCGAGACAACAACAAGAAAAATGCGCACCATCAAACAAGAAACATTGTTACGTAAAGATGTTGCCGCCACAAACACGACAGTAAGCAGGGGCGGCACTCAAGCGAACGTGAACCATTGATCATACAAAACACAGCCATCGAAGGCGGCACAAAAGATGAAGGGATCGAGCGCACGTACAACAATGTCATGACGGCGAATTAGGACAAAGGTAAGTTCATGTTACCACCAGCGAATTAATTATTCCAATGATTTTCTCCCTTAAACATTTTACATGTATACCTATAAACATTTTACATGTTGCGAGGCACAAGATTTTATAAATCTGAGAGGCGTTAACGATAGCGGTGAGCCTCATGGCGAAAGTTTCAAGTGCAGAAGCATGATGCGCACGAAACCATGGCGGTCATGCTACGAGATGTTGAAAAAACCAATTCGAGGGCACAAGAGAAAGGTTCTATCAACATACAACACTGTAAGTAAACCTCAAGTTTCAACAATGAACATCACTCTATCGATCAATCAACCTTTCTGTACAATTGAATTTACAAATCTCTTTTACGCACATGTGACAAAAAAAGCAGGCATCAATACACATGCCAACCACGAAGATCCATTGGAGTTCAAAAATAAAGAGGAAGCACACGTCAAAGACAAGACAATGCCTAAAAGGCTTAAAAGATTCCTTGATCCGGAAGAAGGAGAGCAACTACAAGATTTCGACATAGTAAGCACATCTCATGTTACAGATAAGAAATACAATCTCGGCACTACAATTTCGTCTAACGATCAACAAATCATGACTAAATCCAAGAAGGATCCATATTTATTTATTTTGCATTTTGCAGTTCTTTCTACCAGTTTGCATAGGCGGGCCTGTTCGAGAAGGAATTGTGGGCCACTACTTCGTTGTTACAATAAACATGAAAAAATAGCATTTTGAACTCCTTGACTCTTTACCAGATGAATATCGAGGCACAATGGATTACTTCAACACAGTAACAAGCAGAGTAAAGATGATATGGAAGCAAGTAAGCAAATTGCTCATTTGTCTCCAAGTAGTATTGACCATTTCGAAAAGGTCAAAATGCAGGTGCCACTTGAGGGAGGAGCGTAAGCACTACAAACCTTTCTCCTTTTCCTTACTCACTGTAACAATTAAATTATTAATTCAATCCATAAAAACATAGGACGTTAGGACAACTTCACCTAAATCGCCCAACCATCTTTTGACAACGACAATAACCAATCATCCTTCTACTGCGAGACTTCGGTATGCGTTCTATATGTTCATGAGCATAAAGCACTACCGACGATGGATAAGCGGTGTACCTAACGAGAAGAACAAGTCCCGGAGTTGAGGAAGAAAATTCTCTATCAAATAATCAGCCAATCTGAGAATCTGGCCGCATGTCATTAATCATCTACACCAAAGGTTTCTCTTTACGAAGACAACGAAGTAAAATTCTAATTATAAAATTTTCGGAGACACACCACTAATTTTTATTTTTTATTTTAACGGATATGCTTTGAACTCGAAGGTCGATATGGAAGACAATGAAATGCGACGAATACATTGTGACATAATTCAAGAAGAGATTCCTCCAACCCCGAGCACATTGGGACGAGCGCTCAAGAGATGCAAGTTATTGACATTAATGACACAAGCAGCGATGAGGAGAAACAAGATTATCATGTGAGCAGAAAGGATACCACCAAAGTGTCTGAAGAAGCACTCACGGAAGAACAAACCCAGACAGATGTTGGTTTACAAAGCGGAACAACCACCTGTGACCCGGACATTGATTTACAAAAGGAAGACGAGAGCGGAAAGATCCACCGATAGAACTGACAGACCACCCCAGATAAAAAGATGGCAGAACACATAACGGGCTCTCCTTTGAGAAGGTGATAACGGGACAAAAGAGTGTACCAACTAGCCAACAAGAGCTTTCCAAGCGAGAGGAAGAACCACATTGACGAAGATCAGTAAACCAGAACATCACCCTAAGGTGAAACATGCACAAGAAGAAAAGAAGCGAAGAGAAGGATTTAATGTAAAAGATACTTGAATAGAGAAGCAGCGATGCTGCCAATCTCGGTAGAACCGAGCATCAAAAACAACGACACACAAAGGAATCACCAACACCTAGAGCAGCCTAACGGCAGCCCGGTTAAGTCCACGACAAGAAAAAAAGGCAAGAGCATCTTCCAAAATGCAGACAAGATCCCCAAAACCCTAAACTATTCAATCATCAGAGATCAAAGCTCGAGCAAAGCGTAATCCCAATTAAAGAGGCCATTTAAGCGACCAAGCAAGGAACACAGGAAAGTAAAGGTTGCATCACTTGTTCCAGAGATTTCATTTACAGTATAAAAGGCCATACAACTCTATAGATATCGATGAGCCGACAGAATGACGAGAGAATGTGCAAAGTAGGCAGATTCTCCTAGTTCCCATGGAAACAATTACAGAGAGCTACTGTATTCTCCAACATCCAACTAACAATTCACTCACCTACTTCCAAACCCTCCTTGCAGACAAGTGTTATATAAATATAAAAGCTCAAACCGAGAAGACTGCATTTCAGCAAATCCTTCATGGAACAAGCAGGGAAAAGAAGAAACAGGAGATGGAGGGCTCCATGCTAAGCAAGCATTCTTTGGAGGAATGGGACAGAACAAAACAGTTCAACCCAGACTGACACAAGCATACTCCCTGCAGGTTTAGCAAATGTATGCATACCTCACCCACAAAACACCACTTTGCCATTACTCACGATAGAATATTTAACTAAAACCACACACTCTCTTTCTTGAAGGTGGTGCTCGGTCTCAATTATGATAACGAGGAGCTATTAGAATTCAATGAGGACGAAGCACTAAAAGGATTTGAACTCCTCGTGGGAGGTAAAGACATCCTCCAATCGAAGATGGTAAGGATTCGAGATATTACTTACCACATGACCTATTCTCTTTGAGCTTTCCAGCGATAAAATGAAATTCAATTTTACATCAACAATGATCTCCTCTCTCCAACGTGAGATCATGATACCTCTACACACAAACAACCACTACACGCTCTATCTAGTGAACAAATTCAAAAGATAGCATCGACGATCCTTGACTCAACTTTGAACTACGTGAAACTACGCCCGATTTGTCTTGGAGTCAACACCACGTGCATCGAGAAGAAGAACTGATACGTACTTTTTGTACATTGATTTCCTCTTTTCCTCCATGATAGTATGATACTCTTACTTTCCTCAATGCAGCACCCAAACAACAAAACCATAATGCAATAACGAGATGAGAAGGATGTCCGTGGCGATGAACAAGCACCACGGACTAAAACACAAGAACAAACCAGATGGAAAGGATAGCGAGAAAGGCCTCACAGTGCACACCAAAGCAAGAAGGAACACAATGCGGTCACTTCACGGCCCAATTTGCGAGAAATACTATAATGGGAAAGAAGCTGGTCAAGGACGAGGAGGATTTTCATGTAAGATTACCACTACATACCACGTCAAATAACTTGATTTCTTTATTACCATAATTAGTTTATTAACAATTGTGAACAACCACGTAACTATAAACCATACATTTTCACATGCGCAGCCCGGCAAGGTCGATGCGAATGGAAAACCGAAATGCGTATACACACTCATATTCGGTAAAACCAACCAAATAAAGGACCATCAACTTCACGGAAAACTCAAAGATTACAAACCGGAGATCACAAACCTTTGTTCCTGCCATGAAAGGTAATATAACTATTTTCATTTTTACCACAGTCCAACATTACTAGAGCTTCAAATATTTCTTTTAGAAACAACAGCCATAATTTTTTATCTGCTTTGTGAATGAGGCGTAAAAAACAGCATCAGTCGAGAGGCGACAAGAAATACCGCAACACCGACATTCGTTTCTACCGTGGATAAGGCAAACGAGCTCTACAACATAGTCATGAGTGGTGATGACCCACAAGTATAGGGGATCTATCGTAGTCTTTTCGATAAGTAAGAGTGTCAAACCCAACGAGGAGCAGAAGGAAATGATAAGCGGTTTTCAGCAAGGTATTCTCTGCAAATACTGAAATAAGTGGTAACAGATAGTTTTGTGACAAGATAAATTGTAACGAGCAACAAGTAGCGAAAGTAAATAAAGTGCAGCAAGGTGGCCCAATCCTTTTTGTAGCAAAGGACAAGCCGGAACAAACTCTTATAATAGGAAAAGCTCCGAGGACACATGGGAATATCGTCAAGCTAGTTTTCATCACGTTCATATGATTCACGTTCGATACTTTGATAATTTGATATGTGGGTGGACGATTGCTTGGGTGTTGTTCTTACTTGAACAAGCATCCCACTTATGATTAACCTCTATTGCAAGCCTCCGCAACTACAACAAAAGTATTAAGGTAAACCTAACCATAGCATGAAACATATGGATCCAAATCAGCCCCTTACGAAGCAACGCATAAACTAGGGTTTAAGCACATCACTCTAGCAACCCATCATCTACTTATTACTTCCCAATGCCTTCCTCTAGGCCCAAATAATGGTGAAGTGTTATGTAGTCGACGTTCACATAACACCACTAGAGGCTATACAACATACATCTTATCAAAATATCAAACAAATACCAAATTAACATGACTACTAATAGCAAGACTTCTCCCTTGTCCTCAGTAACAAACGTAATTACTCACAAAGCATATTCATGTTCATAATCAGAGGGGTAATAATATGCATAAAGGATCTGAACATATGATCTTCCACCAAATAAACCAACTAGCATCAACTACAAGGAGTAATCAACACTACTAGCAACCTAATAGCACC